>SEMN01000051.1:0-1314382 GCA_005408345.1 Macquaria australasica | reverse complement strand
GGAAGGAGGGATCAAAGAAGAAAGAAATGGATCAACTACAGAACATGGGAAGGAAGGACGAATTAGGTAGGGAATGAATGAAGTAGTGATGAAATAAGAAGGGAGGAGGGAACAAGAGAAGGAGGGACAAGGAAGGGGGAAAGGAGAAAAAAACTTACAAATCGGGTGTGAAATGAGTGAAGAAGGGATCAACAAAGGCAGGTTAGATCGAAGGTTGCAGGAATGGAAGAAGGGATGATGATGGTGGGTGGGATGGGGATGAGGTTATTGAAGGAAGGATGACAGGAGGCTGGGGCCATGTGCTTTCTCTTCCATTGAGGAGTTTGATGGAGGCAGTTTTATCTAAACTGCCGGTTCATTAGAGGATTAGTGAGTGATAACTTCGAGCTATCTGTGATTGAAAAACACCCTCACACCTACATGCGCACGCCCATACAGATAAGTGAATGCACACACAGACACACATTCTGTCTGATGCTTTCACACACTGTGCACATATAGATTATACTCATGCAAACTCATTCAAAACACACAGAGGAAAACTGACGTATACTTTCAAACTTTCCACGTCCTCCTCAAGTTACTTCCGTCTTTCCCTTCCATAGAACTAATGCTGTTGACTCTGCAGCAGTGTACACACGAGTGTACACACACATGAGAATGTGTGTTATTGTGTTACGTTTGGTGGCAATTGAGGCAGAACACCAGAAATCTAGGCCAGGTGGGCTTCAGTGATAAGGGCAGACTTGGAGACAACACACACATAGGGCCCTATAGAAGCTCCCATAGGTCACAGGTGAAAGACAAGCAGACGGGAGAGGCAGACAGGAGGCAAGACAGGTGAGAGAAGGTGAGCTGATGTGAGATTAAACAGATGCTGACAGATGGCTGTGGGACACGGATGAGCGAGTGCCAAAACGACGGTTAGCCAAACACCCGGCGCGTGAAGACGAGAAAGTGGGGTAAATGTCCAGAAAGAAATGAAATTAAAGTAACAAAGGACAAAGAGTAAGCAAGAGAAAGAGATACAGAACGAAACAGGCGTAGACAGACAGAGTGAGTGTTTTAGACAAGTTGAGAGGGGGAAAAAAAGATTTAAAAAACCTGAGAAGTAGACAGCAAAGTACAGTGAGCAAGCTAGTAAGAGATAAAAGAAGGGGACCAGGAGGTGACAGAGAAAATGTGACAGCGAAAAGCTGTCAGAGATGAAGTTATTTGAGAGGCGGGCGAGGCGTAGACAGGGGATTGAAAGATGGTAGACCCCAAGGTAACTTCTGTGTTCCTTCTGGGATATTTATGTTGGGAGTTGGCAAGAAAACAGGGATGATTTAGAGCCCATCTGGATGGGCTTCAACACCACCTGCCCACAGAGGGAAAGCTGTCTGAAAGGAGACACACAACAGTGCACCGGTGGCACTGTGGTACACACACAAAACACACATCGTTATATCGTTTACATCAGTTACATGTGTAGAAATGCAGCCGTTTCTCCCCATTTGGCTCTACTCCAGCTCGTTGGATTTGAAATTAAATAATCGCCATGCTGTTGAAATGCTGGCTTTCAGGACAATGCACTGGGGCAATGATCCTAAACACACAGACCAGGACACCAAGGAGTTTTTGGAGGCCAAAAGTGGAATATTCAGTCCAATTTAGCATGTGTTTCACATGCTGAAGAATAGACTAAGGGCAAAAAGCCTCCAAACCAAGAAAGTGGAGAAGTGAAGTGAAGTCCTCAGACCTCACCATGGAAGAAACCACGTGTCTGCTGATGTCTATAGATCACAAACTTCAACATCCTCACTTTTTGTGTAAGGAAGCATAAACTGTAATTATAGGCTGTTGTAGTTTTTCCATTTTTAAAAAGAGGATAAAACCACATTTTGATATATTTGTGGAAACAGTTTCTTAGCCTTGCTGAGCACTTTGGTGTTTCACTTCAAATCCAATGTGCTGGAGTACACAGACAACACCACAAAAAATATCACGAAAATATCTCCAGAGCTGGAGTCAGGACATGGTTAGCTTAGCTTAGCATAAAGACTGGAAGCAGGGGGACACAGCTAGACTCGCTCTGCCCAAAGTTCAAATGTATACCTACCAACAGGTCTAAAGCTCATTGATTAACATGTTATGTCTCGTTTGTTTAATCTGTACACCAACAGAAATGTAACATATATCCACACAGTAACTAACACAATTCATTAACTAATTCCTACGCACTGCAACACAGCAGAGGAAATGTAAACATTGCTTTAACATGCAAACAATGAAAACCAAATCAGAGGTAAACATGGGGGAGACATTAGAGGAAAAAGACCTGTCGTTCGCACCACAAAAATTGCAACTTGACCCTGTAATGTGTTCAATATCAGTTGCCAAAATACTTAACCTCTGTAAAGATTCAGTGTAGCCATGTAGTTATAAAATACAGATTAATGTGCTATTGCTTGTGTACTCTGTAAAGCACTTTGGGTTGCCTTTTGGAATGAAATGTGCTATATAAATAAATTTGCCTTGCCTACTTAAAAATCTTCTCAGCTCCTACACAACACTCATTCTGGAGCATACTTAACTAAGCTGTACATGCAGACACTACACAGCACTGAGTGTCCCAAGAAAGTTGCCAGTAATTACAGTTTCCAAAATGACAAAACCTCATTTTGTCATTTTAAGGTGTCGCTCAGTGTCTGATTTATAAACACAGTCCATTAAACCAGGACATTCAAAAAGAACTCCCCACACCATTAAAAGAAAAACTTTAGGCTCCACACTATACCCCACACACAGTATGAACACAGTTAAAAAGAGCCTTGCACAAGCCGTGTCAGACCAACAGCCATGTTTGATTATCTAAGCCAGTAGGTTGATTTAGCTTCAGTGTTTTAAGTTTGGAAACTTTTTTCAAACTGAGGGCGTATGCAGTTGTTCAGTAGGTCATACTATACCCCATGATATCAGAATATATCAGAACATGTTAGTTAAAAACTACCTACAGTATAAATTATTTTTAAATTCCCAGATTGTTACCCCCTTATTCCCTAACTTCTCATCTTGTTCCCTTGTATCAGTACGTACTGTACTGGTACACCATTACAGAAAATTACACTGTAAATTGGGATGAGTTACACTGTATGTTGCGGGACGTCTTATAAAGTGCTACCAGTAAGTCCTCAACTAGCTGGTAGAACTCTACAGTACATTAACTTAAGTTACGGACATATTCACTCTCTGCCGACATCAACAGTGTTCACATGGCTGCGTTTGCTTTACATCTGACTAGCCTGCAGCTCACCCTGCGGCGTTATCTCTAAAACTTGTATTAAAACACTGCAAAAGAGTACTTACGTGTCTTAAGTAGAGTTTAATTCCTGGGAGACTACATGTATAATTAACTGATGTCAACAAAGAAACTACACTGTCAGCAAAACCAGTTGAAACTAGCAGGAACCAGTAGGAACTTTTGATTCATGCGCTTTCATGGAGTTTTTTATTTTAACTTAATTTATTCCAAAGTTTTATAAAGCACAATTTAATTTCAGGAATGAATGAGTTCTCGAAATCTTGACATTTTTTAATTAGGTGTGAATTAAATAAACACAAATAAAAGTATAATTCATTTATTTTAACACATCCACATTTTAAATGTAGGTAGTACATTTACAGTGCAGATGCACATTGCACAATGCAGGAACACACACTCCTCCTGTAACATACCTGTAATCTCCTGTAACCGCCATATACTACATAGACATATTGCTGTAGATGCAATCATACGTGCACACGCACACACCTGTACACAAAACACAGTGAGATACACACACTCAGATATGACAGTCACAGCTCTACCCCACACATGCATGGATGCACGCTCAGTCAGATTGTTTCCGGGAGCATCCATCATACCCACAAGCAGTTGTCATTTGTTGGGAAGTCTTGTTTCTGTTCTCTCTCTCTCTCTCTCTCTCTCTCTCTCTCTCTCTCTCTCTCTCTCTCTCTCTCTCTCTCTCTCTCTCTCTCTCTCTCTGTATTGACCTCTGTGTTCGAGCTGCCTTCATAAAGCAGAGCAGAGCGGAACGACAGATAAATCCTGAGTGATATCCCAGGCTGACTGCTGGTGCAGGGGAAACATCACGACGATCTGATATTCATATGCACAACATCTAACACATAAACACTATTTATGGGCTGGAAGGAGACACGCAGTCATGGTACAAGCAATACAGAGTCAGTGCAAGACACAGTGTGAGACACAGTGTAGGAGGGAAGAAGAGATATTGAAAGGGAGAGGATTGAAGGCAGTGGATAGAAGGCAAGGAGACAATAAATGAAAGCTTAAGGGTGGGGTGACACAAAAAGAAAAGAAGAGACAGAGAAATAAAGGGTAAAAAAGTGTGATAGAGAGAAGAGAAATGGGATGTGATCAATTTCCCTTCCTCATTGCCCTTCAAACAGAGGACAGACCGTCCTCCAGATAGCGCTAAAGCAGCTTCCCTGTCGCACTTATCTCATGCCAAGTCACGCTAGAGAGCGGAGCAATATTTCACTCTAATTCAGGTCACTAGCATGCATATATCTTGCATCTATCCCCCATTCACTCTGCCTTTTTTTTTAAAGGAGAACTGAAGAACATTGGAAAAATTACAACTATGTATAACAATTTTGGAGATTTATTCTACGACCAAGATCGGTACTGCTGGAAAGAAGAGACATCTATTCAGGTAAAATGACAAACAGCATGAAACAAAATCACTTTTTTTCTCAAAGGAGAGCATGATACCTCTATGGCTGAATGCCAACCAGTCTAGGCTGCGTGCTCATTGAACTACCTAACTTAAAGGGAAACTCTGGTATTTCTTTTTTTGTGTTTTTTTTATTTTATTTTTTTTTACAATTTTTAGGGTCGAAATGACTAATACTTACTGACAATAACAACATTATGGAAAGGATCCCTACAGAGACAGACCGTTTTGTTAAAGAGTAAGATCCTTTCGTCTTCCTGCAACAACTCGGCCTCTCACGAGATTTCAGAGCGAGACTTTTCCTTGAGCGAGACTTTCTGTTTCTGGTTAAACAAAAAGAATGTAGGAGTCTATAGGGATCCTTTCCATAATGTTGTCAGACACTTCCAATAACAGTCTGAGCCTGTCAGTGGCAAAAACAAGCACTTGTAATGAACGTACTTTTCACGCGCGCAATTGCCCGCAATGATTACGTTGCAGCCATTGCACCCCGTTCACAGATGTCGGCATAGGCAATCTAGTGGACCAGTTCCAAAAATTTGTAAAGGTATAAAAATACCAGAGTTTCCCTTTAAGTTCTTAGTTACGTTCTTGGGTTGTTGATACAATATTGGATGAGAAACACAGATGCTGTGTTCCTGGTGTTGTGAATAGGTGGTTGCAGAGGGAAACAGAATCAATAAGTTCTGACATACCTCAGGCGAGGGAAACAGAGTGGAAGATATTTTAATTGAGGAAAAGGGAGTGGACAAGCACAGAATTATTTAGGTGAAACAGCTGGGTGGAAATGTTTGGGTTTTTTCTTCTGTTTATGAGCAGTAGAGTGGACTAACATGTGGGGCATGTCAGGTTGAGTTTTTGCTAGAGGTAGGCTGTTTATATTTTTTTCAGTCATGACACATCGTCTGAGCGAACTGGCCTTGAGGCATTCAGGTGGAATGGTTCCGTAGAAAGATCCTTTTCAGGCAGGACAGCTGGGCAAAATAGTTGAATGGAGATATCTTTTTCAGACTGCTCGCTGGTGAGGACTGCTGAGATAGATTTGTCAGGTATAAAATTGGACTAGGGAGGAGATATCTCAATTTTGGTTGAGATGCCACAGAAGAGTGGATTAAAATCTATACTTTAAAGATGGAATTTCTTATTTAAAGTGGTTGCCATACAGTGCGTGATAATGTAACAGACATTAGAACCATAGACAGAATATAGCTGCTGCACTGTTATTCTCACCCACGTGGCTTTGGGGAGAAGCACTTTGTGTTGCCTTTCTTCACCCAGCTGTCTACATCAAGAAAAGGCTTTCAACACAGTGTCTAAAAATATTTTTTTCACCCTTTTCAATGCTGAGCTTTGTGAAGGAAGTATAAAACCAAAGTTTTTCAGCCTTCAACAAATGCATCTTTGCACTTTTTGGATGTAGAGAAATGTCCTTTACAAGGGAACAAAATTCACACCTCTGTTCTTGTCTTAAAGGGCCACCAGGCCACCGTGCTGGAATATCATTAGCTATCAATAAATATAAATCAATCGCAGGCTTGAAGTTGCCAAAATACTTAAATCATTAAGAAACAGCATTGTTGTGCCAAGGTTATATAAGGCATTATAAATGTATTACTCTGGGAGTAGCTAGCTTAAATGTTGAATACTCATCCCACAATTCTCCTTGTGGCAGTAGAAATTAGGATAGGTTTTCCATGAGAGATGAAGCGTGAAAATTATAATTTCATGCTTTGAATTTTTGTTACATTTTTTGCTCCAACTAAATAAATAGTTGGGTTTTACATGTAAGTCAACTGGGAGTCTCAGGACTTCCTCTCATCCGGCCACTGGTGTACATGGTTGTGCAGTTATGGTGTGATTTTATTTATTTATTTATTTTTTGGTTTGTTTGTTTTTTTGGCAGAAACAAAGCAAAGCTTATGACTCATCACAGCAATCATTGTTTTATGTCATTCCAGCGGCAGGCACTCCCAGGCTTTGTTTAACAGTGCTAATTTTCAAAATGGCACTGTATTACAGTTACAGCATTCATTGGCAGCCCTGTCAGCTGTGGTTAAAGGATGCCTGATAGACCAGGACGTGCCCAGTCTGTCCATTCCAGTTCTCTGACCATTCTGTGTCAGTCTCAATCAGACCATCATGACTGGAGCAGTGCTGGGCTACAGGTCGACTGCCAAGGCTTTCCCAGCAGCGGCGGCGCTCTGCCAGTGTTACCGTTTGTGTCTTTTGTTATAATGTTGGATGTAAAAAATGTTTTATGTGGTCTGTGCGTGCAAGAGGTTGGGTTGGATCTGGCTCCAAGTTAGTGAAATACCTCGATTCATCAACCACTGAGTGTAATGAATTTTGTATCAAATCTGGCAACATTTGAGTTTCAGTTCTTTGAATGTAAATTTAGACTTTTAGTTTGTATACCTGCATTAATTTATTTTTATTTTTTTGGCCACTTGGGGCAGCACAACAAGCTGAAAACACAATGTTGACATATTTTCATCTTAAAAAGTTGTTATAGTGAACGTCTTTGCTATCAGTTGCCTAGTTACACATCCAGCAGACACAGAGCAACACTAGCGTTCCTCGTGTTTCTGGCCACCTGACTAATGAAAGTCCAATATTCACTCTCCTGTTCACTCTATTCACGGTCTGTTTTGGTCTCCACCAAACACCAACTGGTTGCTAACTTTGTCTCTCTGCCATTTGGTGCTGGACATGTAGATTACAGAGGGTTCATAAGACCTTTCTTGCTGAAAACAGCTGACTTTTCAGTGGCTGGAAACAAGGTTGATGAAAGAAGAGTTTGTGGTCCGGAAAACAAAACAAAACAATGAGCTAAAAGAGGCTAAAAAGCTCTGTAGAGCTGAGGGATGTTGCAGACTTAAGTAATAATTCTCTGTGGGTTTGTCACTATGAGCAACACGTAGTAATTTGATCCATTGTTGATTTGAAAAGATTGAGTGGAGCTTTAAGTTATTTCTAACTGTATTTACATCTTAGTTAAAGCTGATGAAAGCTAAAACTTTATATATTTCACAAGGGCATTCAAAAGCATTCACATTTAATAATCCAGTTCAGTTCTGGATACAGATATCAATTCTGTTGGATCCGGTCCTGTTGTGCGTAAACAAACAGCATGCATGTACATGTGAGTGTACTGTGTTTAGGTCATACAGTGCTGGTCGATTGTAATTCCTTGCAGGCACTTAAAGGATGAGTTATTGATCGCTTCGCACACAACTTTATTTTCCTGCTTTACGTAAATCAGTTTGTGATTGACAGGTCCCGGACTTGGAGCGGTCCATCCCATTGACTGTTGATTTCATCAGCATGCCTACCTCCATTCAGGCAACCAGTGGGTTAACCCGCCTTTCAAATCAGCATCAGCTGCTTCTCCAAGAGCATTTATTAACAGTGGATATTTTCCAAAAACCTAATAATATTGCCGGTTTTCTCTGTATAGCATGCCTGAGATTGCACAAGCCTAAGTGATTAGTTTTGCGGCGGCACAAATCGCTCTGGGGTAGATTGTCAGCGGAGAGTGCAGGAGGTCCTTGGGAGGAAAGCATTCAGTCCTCCAGCTATTTAATTATGAGGGCGGCAAACCCTGGGGTGCATGGCTTCATTCTCCCACAACAGTGGCTCGCTAACAAACTCCGTTGAGTGCCTTTGATTGATCTGGAGCCATTTGAGGTGGCCGTGAAAAGACAAAGGCAGTGACAGAAGGAGGGAAGGGGAGAGGAGGGGGAGAAGAGAGCAGGGAGGGAGGGAGGAGAGATGGAAGGGAAAAGAAGGGGACGGGGAGTGGGATGTCAGCGGGGAAGGAAGCATGGAGGCAGGGAGAGGGAATGAGGGATGAAAGGGAGCAAGGCGTTGGATGGATGGATGGCTGGAGGGATGGGCAGAGAGAGGGGTGGGGATGCATGGTGTCTTTCCTGGCACAGCGTTTTTCTGCACACTCAACATCCAAACAACTACACACAGACCCAGGAGGAGCATTGAGCCGAGCACACATACACGAAGAAACATTTACACACAAGCCCACACTAAAACACACTTTGTTACAGTATTGTTAGAGCTTCCACAGTATCACGGGAGCAGAGATGTGGATGTATTTGCATAAGTGGGTATTATACTCTGAGCCTGTGGACAGTAGCGATGGCTAAAGTAGATAAGATGAAGCTTTCATTCTCTCTTCCTCTCCCTCCCCCTACCCTGTTACCACACACAAACTCTCCATTTATTGCTTACTCTTGTTTTTTTTTCTTTTTTTCCACTCAGGACAGATTCCTTCTCTCTTCCCCTGTTACCTACTCTGTCTCCCTGCAAACACTCTCTCTGACCAAACACATTCATCCTGTATGTTTGTTGTGCAGCAAACATTTTTCGCTCCCTCCAACTTCTCCCTTTATCTGCTTTACTTAACTCCCAATGTGAGAACTTTTTCAATTATCCCTGCCTCTACTGTACCTCTGAGGGTTAGGGGCGAAGGCACTGTTTTGGCAGGATAAAGCGTCTGCAGAGGAGAGAGGGAGAGGGGGGAAAAAGGAAAAAGAAGGATGGAGGCAGGAAGGGAGGGGAGGGAGGGATGAGAAGTTGAGGGAGAGATTCCGCAGTGACTCCGTTCCAACAAGTCATCTTTCATTTTTATGACTTCAATCAAGTGTCCTTGAAGCCTAAATATACTCAGATCATGCACTCGTATCCTGGCTGGAAGGTCGGGATACCTTTTAAGTATAATACCTGCACTGTTACCCATTGTGTGCACAGATTTTAATGACTGTCACTCTAATGCTGTCATTTATTAGCAAACAGTGTTCTGTCCCTGCTCTGCTCTGCTTTGGCACAAATACAAAAAACGAACATTTTCTCTTATTTTTTTTCTCTTGGTCATTGTCTCTCGCTGTGCAGTCTCTCTCTCTCTCTCTTTCCCTCCCTCTCTCGTATCCCCTCCCACATCTTTTATTCTCCACTTCTGCCTCTCTCTTCTTTCTTCCACACACACACAATCTCTATCTTTTCCTTGGCAGGAGACCACTGCAGTTTGTCACACACTCACACACTGTGCAATATGGTACAGATTGGAATCACTAAAACAGTATTTCTATTTCTCTCTGCTTCTCTGTCTCTATCTCTCTCTCTCTGTTTCTGTGTGTGTGTGTGTGTGTGTGTCAGAGTGTGTGTGAGGGCGAGACAGAGAGAGAGAGAGAGACAGAGAGTGTAAACTTGCTGAGGAAGTAACCTTGCCCAGAGAACTCTCGCTTCAGAAAGTCAACTGTCGCCTTTGTGTGTGTTCCAGGACAGTTACAGAGTTATAGGAGTGTGTAATTCCATCTGTCGGAGTCTACCTCACTGGGATGCACTGTGTGTGTGTGTGTGTGTGTGTGTGTGTTGTGTGTGCTCACACAGCAGGACTGCCTCCTGTTCCTTTAGCCTACCCGATTCCTTGTCCCATTTCCATCTTTCTTTTTCTTATTAAGACTTGTCTTCTCCACTCTCTGTTTCTCCATCTCTCTCCTGTTCCTCTCCATTTCCTTGCGCCTTTCTCTGCCTCTTTTTCACTATCACTTGTTCTCCCCTCTTCGCCTCTACTTCGTGGTCTATCCATCTCGCCTGCTCTCCATTTTTGTTTTTACCTCTCTCACCCTTTCTCTCCCTCTTATCGCTTTCCTTCTCCCCTCTTTTCCTCCTACTCATTTCCCACCTGTATGGGATTGCTGTTCAGAGCCATCGAGCCCAGAATTTGTAATACCCTGACCAGAGTTATTTAGCCGCGCTATGACAGGTAGGGAAATGAAATCACCACTTGGCTGTGTGCGTGTTTTTCTTTTCGTTCCCCTTTACTGTTTCTCCTTCCCATTTATGAGACCCTGCTGCAGGGCTATTTTTAGTCGGCTGCCACCTTCTCACTGCTTGTAAAACCCGACCGCCAGACGTTCACTTAGGCAGAAATTCTCTATCATGATTGCGGGATTGATGAATGATATTGTTATCTGCAGTTGTGTTTTGGCATGAATAGAAAAACACCTCTCTCTCTCTCCTTCCTGCACGGTTGGTCATTAACTACTTTGGAGAAGGACTGAAAACTGAAAGCAAACTTTCTGCTTTTGGCTGATAACTGACGGATGATAAATTGATCAATTGATTGATCTTCTGGGTCATTCCCTCACATGCATGTTACACATGTAGTCCATCTGTCTGCCCCCATGACTACTTTGGTCCAGAGTGAAATATCTCAACAAATATTGGATGGAATGCCATGAAATCTTGTTCAGACATTCGTGGTCCCCAGAGGATGAATTCTTTGGTGATGCCCTGACGTTTCCTCTAGCACAACCATGAGATTGACATGTGTTTTTGAGTGAAATATCTTCATAACTATTGCCATGAAATTTGGTACAAACATTCATGCACCCCTCAGGATTTGATTCCCTGAATTTACCTCTAGTGCTGTAATTAAAGGTTGGGTATGCAGTTTTCTTTTGACATCATTGGGCAAAAATGCCATATTAACCATGCAGCATATTGTAATTCAAGTGGTCTGAGAGCAAACCTCTACTTCAGCCCCTCCTCTTGGATCTGTTTTCAGGCTTTAGAAAATCTAGCCTGTGATGGGAGACTTTAGCCAATCACAGGTTATTTCAGAGAGACGGTGCGTTCGCATTGGCTAAGCTACAACAGCAGAAGCGCATACACGTCCCTTCAGATGGGGAAAATCCTGCCAAAAGTCCTGCAACTTGTGACAAATTTCCAACACCTCCTTTGCCTACAGCGGCGTATAGTACAAAACGACACGTCCCGGCTCCACACAGAGCTTCAGGCTCATTTAATGACATGGCGCTCCTAATGAGTGGCAAAGAGGCATGATGACAAACAGTGGGGAATAACTTTTGACGGGGGACAGTGGTGTGTGTGTGTGGTGTACTAGCCTCTCATCCCGCTGCTGGATGGCGTTGCAGCTGCCTCTGAAGCCTGGGGCGCTCTGCTCTGCGGCCGCGAAGCACTGGAGGGGCATCTTTGAGAAGACAAGTCGTGGCGGGAGGGACCGCGGTCTCGGTGAGGCTCACGCCGTGAAGAGCGAGCCCTACGAGGGATACGGTTTCGCAGGGGAACTGATTCCTTCTGCTGCCAGTCGAAGTTGTGGGTTTGGTGGGAGGGGCTTAGCGGAGTGATACGAGGCAACAGAGAGACAGGCAGAAGGTTTTGCCTAGGTTGCACAGATTTTACCTACCCCAGCTTTAAGTCTAAACTTGCCCAGAAGTTTAGTTTATAGCCAAATACTCATAAGACTTACTTATATACTTTAGTGCTAATTAATATGCTAACACACAAAACTGAGATGGAGAATATGGTAAGCATTATACCTGCTAAACATCACCATGTTAGCATTGTCATGTGAGCATGTTAGCATGCCGATGTTAACATTCAGTTCAAAGCACCGCTGTGCCTACAGAGTCGCTAGCGTGGCTGTAGACTCTTAGTTTTGTTGATTAGCACAGATAGTTCATCTTTTGTTCTTAAGGGTTTGTGAAACTAATCTAAATGCAAACAGGTGGACGAAATGGCGAACAAGGGACATACTAAAAAGAAATTCAAAGCATGAGATTTTAAGATTTACGTTGACCGAAAAAAAAAATGTCACAAACTAACATATAAGATCACAAATCCACACCTTTTGTTCGCTGAGACATATCATGAGATCTGTGGCCACAAAGGTCAGGAGAAATTCAAGTCAAATAACTGCCAAGATGAGCAAAGTGGGCTGTTGTTATACAGTACTTCAAATGAGAAAACTATGCTTCTGAGAGCTTGTTTGTAACATACAGAGTTTTAAAATTAAAGGGAGTATAGCTGTGAACATGACCCTGTCTTGATCCATTTAAAATGTGTCCAAAATGGCTGCCAATCAGCCAGTAGAGGGGTTTTTGTGGGTGAGTTTGTATGAGTAACAGGCAAGTTGGTCACCCCACGTCTCAAGCAGAAAATGGTGGATTATGCTTCCTGTAGCCCCCCCGTAACTTCATGTTTTGTGCCCAAACAGAAAATGAACCAGTGGTGCCGATTCCAGAGTTCTAATATTTCATTCAAAACATTTCACACTTTCTGAAAGGATCCCTTCCCAGTCCTAGTCCCATGAAACTCCTATGTGGATCGATTTTCTCATGCTTCCGTAAAGAAGTGGGTGTAGTAGCCTTGAGGTCGGAGAAGCAGGTTTGGATTGGATGGTTGCTGCTGGGAAGATGTGGGGAGAGTACAGTATAAGGTGCTTTTTAACAAACGGGTGGAGGATGGAAGAGGACTGGTGTGAAAGTGCCAAACTCTGAATGTGAAGTAGGGTGAATATGACAAAGCTCGTGCATGGTTGGTTGATATTCCCTGGAAAAAAAATTTTGAGCTGAAAAGAAAGAAACTTTTCTGAAATGGCCCTTTGTGGGAGCAAAAATACTCCTGCTGCTTTCTGTAAGTCAGAAAAGCTGGTACTGTGTAGAAACCCTTTTTTTCTTGAGAGCACATCATTTCCATCTGCGTGGTTTTTTTTCCAAGCTCAGGGGCCCAGCTGAGGTGACAGATCGGTCCCAAGGAAAGGACAGGCTGCCTGATGTTCAAAAATGGAAGACGTGTGAAGTTCTGATCCGTAAATGTCATTTTATCTCTTGGCTATCTTTCAAAAATTCATTCTCTCTCTATCTCTCTTAAGGGTGTAGTTTTTCACATACACACACACACACACACACACATCCCTCATCTGTCAAATGCTTAATCTGAAATTAAATGTACTCCCAAATGCTACACTACCCTTCAGAGCTCCCATTTACCTCTGAGACACAGGCGTACCTGCCAATGACATTCCCTCCCCTCTCTTCCTTGCTTCCTATTTCCTTCTTTCTTAAATGTGGGGACACACCTGCCAAATACATTGATTTCTTCTCCACCTTCTCTCTCACACACACTCTCTCACACACACACACACACACACACACATACACACTCACACCGACCTGCCAGTTGCCACAAAGCACCTTTCCCCTTTGAGCAGCCTCCCTACAGATGTCAGGTGTGGTGGTGGGGGTGTGAGTGAAGAGGAAGGGATGGATGCTGGGGGTGGATGGGGATTGAGAGAGAGATGCATACATCAAGACACGAGGAGGATTTCACTTTTGCGTGAAATCAAGTTATCAGACTGGAGCAGGGTATGCCAGCTGGGAGAAGGAAGCGGGAGGAGGAGCGGCTGAGAGACAGGAGGGGGGAAAACGTCCTAGACACTGTAGGCTTTCATATCCTGGCTATGAAATATAATACATATTGAAAAGCAGAGATTTCATATTGATGAATTATTACTAGAAAGGCTCACATTCTGTGCCCAGGACTGTTTAAGTGGTTCATTTGGAAGGTGGATATGGTCCAGCCAACAGGATTGGGTGTCAATTTCATGGTTACTTTGTCTTGTACACCAACCTAAGCTTCAAAGAAATGTCTTAGATAAAAAGAGGAGCGTATAATCGCCGACATAATGTGCACTCACACATGCTCATGCATACTATACACAGTGTTAGCATAATCTCCCCTGCCTTAGCATGTGGATGCACACTCAGAAGTGCTCACACTTGTATAGTATATACATCATATTAGACATAGCATTTCAGTACTTGCAGCACACATGTGTACAATATGGGTAGCAGAAACACTGCGTATGTTTTTAAGAAGTATGTGGCGCACACACACAATCTCAAACCTACTATACGTACAAACACACACACACACACTGCAATGTGCTATTATTTATTTTGTTATTCTTCATTTTGTATGGGTAATATTAATTATTCATTGCGTCTGGCAGCCCACAAATATCATCCCAGGAGATTAATATGAAATGTATCTGTCCCACTTTCTCACCGGCATGCACCCTCCTGCCCATGGTGTACCTGACACTGAGCAAGAAGCCTATTTGCTATGCAGGGGAACCTCCGACAAGCCCAAGACCTAAAGTTGAGTTAATTAAACATTAAGCATTAATCAAAATGAGATCGTTAATCTCGACACGATTATCTGTGATATTTTGTAAATTATGTGCTCCTCCTCAGGCATACTGAGTGGAAGGGGACGCACACTCGGGCATGCACACAAGCTGACAGACATATACACACAGTGAAGACAATTTGCATAGCCCAATGTGTGTGTGTGTATGTGTGTGTGTGGGCTGATAAGCAAGTTCACATTGCTCTTTGATGCCCTTTACATGTTTCAATCAACATCAATCAACACTTGGAATGCAGCTCTTCATTTTAATTGAGACTGAAAAATGCAGCTGCAGAGGGAGGGAGAGGGAGGACATTCACAGATCAGTGCACATTGCTTTCCATTCAGTTAGAACATGATGGGGTCAAATGTCATTGTAGGCCTCAGTAACTTTGCTGGCCTATGCACGCCATACACACACAAATCATACAGTCTCACAGCTGCTCTCTCTAATTGAAAGATCACACTTTGCGGAGGTGTTTGCCAACTAAGGAAATTAAGTTTGGCTCCTAAAAGTCCCAGTACTTAGGAAGATCTGACGCATGCAATCTTTTTTATGAATCTAAATTGGAGGTGACTTTGTAGAGTGTTCAACTCTAAGCTGGCATTTACAGAAAGATTATTGCCTTCTCTTTTCCCCTTTTCTTTTCCTGCTCTTCAGCTTGGAGCTGTAGTTATCACTGGGTTTTGTCAAGAGAGGGACTAGGTCTCTTGCTCTGAGGCGAGCTGGGGTCTTATCACATAGCTGACTTTGTTTCTGGATATATCTGTTGCCTTTTAGCTCTTCCACATAGAGTGTTGATACCCTTTCATACACTCACACAAACATCAAAGACCTGTGTTTTGTCATACATGTGCGGACACTCGGGCACATCGTTCCACACACACAGCTCACAAACGTGTACATTTAACATTCAGCACCAGAGAAGTTGCCATCTAATCCCTTTATTTTGCTCTGAACTGACAATAGTTGCTTCGCTCTAAGTGGGCCACCCTTGCGCCTTTGTTGACGATAACACCCAAGTTATTTTCCACGACTATGAACTGCTCCAATTATACCCCCTGGCTAGAAGCACTAATGGCAGATAAGTGATTAGGACCTAGTGCGGAGATTTGCCCCATTTATTTGATGCAGCAATTAATACTGAAACTGAGGTAACAGAGCCAGATTAATTACTTAATTTTTCTGTAGCTCAAAGGGAAGAGGCCAAATGCCCAACAACATAAATGGGGGGTCTTTAAGTCCTGTTGGCTTAGAATCATGTGGAGTCTGCCAGAACTTTCTCTTCTGTGTTTTCTAGATGCAACCCATCCTTCCAAACTGGTATCTCAGTAAGGAGAAACTACAAAGTCAACTGGACTCTCCCTGTATAAAATCCAATCACAAAATATGCTCACTGCCTAAGAAATCAATTATAAATAATTATATTAATGTTTAGTCCATGATCAAGGCTGGAACCATGGCCCCCCCCAGAACTTCAGGGTCTCCAAATGCCCCAGGTAACTGTTTAGAGATTACATAGTTGATAATGATTGGTTTGCACTACTAAAGAACACTATAAACTGAAATAATAATAGTCTGAAAGTGGCCCCTGAATTTATGCCAGTCTTGAGGCCATTTTTCGTTGAGAGGCTCTATGTAAAAATCTTGGATAAATCACCAAAACAATTACATTGACACAGAGCAAACCAGGCACAGGGTGGAATTAGGAGTACAAGTTGGTTTCTGGGGCTCAAGGCAAAATGTAATGAAGCTGGTTTGTGTAGTCTGCCACAGCCGGTCATTTGTCAGTGCCTACAAATGGTTTAAAAACGATTTGGATAGGGTTAGGGAAAGATCATGGTTGGGTTAAAATCTAGTTAAAAACTAGTTGGTTAAAGTTAGATAAACATTGTGGTTTGGGTTACAAATTATTACTTTGTTAAAGGTACGCTGTGGAGTTTTTGACCTCTATTATCCCACTGATCGACAGGTGGCAGTGATGCAACAATATACTTAGCAATGCGCAAACAGAGAGTGAAGAAGAAGACTGCAAGCACGTATATATAAACAAAGCAGGTTTCAAAATGAGGAAGGTAATGCATTTAACACATTTGTTAGACCTCAAGGACACAAACAATGCATTTTGGTGAGTAACAATGAATGTAAACATAACTTTTGTTTGTTCACATGAAAACGCCACAGGGCTTTAAGGTTAGTCATCATGGTTACAATAAGAGCTACTTGGTTTTGGTTGGGGAACAGTCATGGTCAGGAACCAACACTGACTGTCTGTAGGAAATAAGAAGCAAACAGTGGTCTCCTGTCTCTCTGCCATGTGCTGTGTACATGTGTTGTGGATCACAACGGGCCCTGAGCGTTAGTTACCACACTGCCAATGAATAGGGATGTAATACCAGGTAACAGGCTAACATTTAAGAGGCAGTATTCTTATGTGCTTTGTGTGCTTGATGCTGGTGTTGAATAGAAATGAAACGAGTAGGTTTTTGTCTTGTAAATAAACCCATGCACGCGCCTCTTTAAGGTTGCTTAAAGGTTACACCTGGAGGGAGAGGTTGCTGCAAACAATTAGACCTCTGTATGGAGGATGAGTCATCAAGATGACTAATGGCATATTTACAAGGGAAAAAAAGGCTCAGGGGCTATGTTAAGTGCAAAGTTCTTGTAATACTACTTGCGACTTTTTTAAATCTGTATCATCCCCCCAGAGTATGTTAAGTACACCACTTTAGCCCTGAAAGAAATCTTTGTTTATTTAATGGGTTGCTTAAGTGAGCACAGCGACGGCGTATTATCCTGTTGAACACTTCAGGTACAGGTACATTCACCTTTTAGGTATTTAGATGGTGCACAAATCTGGTGTGACTTACTGTAAAAACTGTGGATGAGCAGGTAGGGATTCACTGCTGTGCTCTTAGGAGGATGGAGGATACATGCACATAAAACTATGGCTTCAAAAACCTGAAATTCTGTACTTTGGTTATCTGATAGTATCTGTAACCATTTGGGTGTTTGACTAACTTTTTTATTACATCAACAGAATGTATAATGCTTGTTTCTTAACAACATCACAAGGTGTGCAATAGCATTCTGCATGCAGGTGAACCTTTAATCTACGGAGGTTTGACCCTGAGATCAACATAAGCCGTGAGTGAACCGTACTCCTCCCTCTGTTTGGATGCATAGTCAAGCAACTTGCAAAAATATGACTGTTTACGATTATCCAAGAAAGGGAAACGGGACAAAATATTTTCCTCCTGAGAGATATTTACTGCATTTTGAAATCAGCATTTGACAGCTGCAGTGCTGTTGTTTATGTTTTGTAGTTTAGGCTCTGATGAAAAACACAGTGTGAGGGATGCATAATCATAATCTGGCAGCTTACAGGGCAAACAGCTGGCAGTCAAGGTCATTGGTTTGAATCTGTTGGTGTGAATGAATGTGAGTGAATGCACACTTTACTGACCCTTATAAATGTCCACTGTATTGTCCTTGAGCAAGGCACTTACTCCTGTCAAGGTTAGAGGGATGTGCATGTGCTGTGCAGCTCTCTGAACATGACTGTGTGTAAATGTAAAAGCGTAAACCTGTGTGTTGCTGATGAAGAACATGCATGCTCAGCAAATCATCAAATCAAAGTTTAAATATAGAAATTACAATGGTAGTTGTTGTATAAAAATGTCTACATCTATCTTGAATTAGTGCTGCAGCAGCCACTGAGTAAACCTCTCTTGAAAGTTATTCATTAGAACAACATTAGCCCTGTTTATTCACAGTTTATTGGCAGACTGAGCTAATGACAGGCCCAGATGCACAAAATGTATGTGGGCATGTGCCTTATGTTTGCCCATGTGTCTGGATGGGAAAGCCAGTAAAGGAGAGCCTAGTCTTAAAGGGAAACCTTGGTATTTTCATAGTGTTAGCCATTATCTTTATTGATAATCATAGCATTGTATTTGCCAAGTTAATTGCTGAGATCTGGGAACATGGAAAGAAATCCAACGGGGCATGAACATAAGCAGTCAGACAATCATACAGGGTTTAAACAAGCCAAACTTATTTGGAAGAGGAAACAAAAGCAAATGGTAAAATTATTACCCAAAGTTTACAGAGCGACTTTACGGGTTTACTTTGGCCTACTGTTATAGTCACATAGTTTTCCATTGCAGTGATGGATTATTACAGACATTTCAAGCACACTCCCTTTCCAATTTACAACCTGTCCCCATCCGACTTCGATGTAGCGATGTCTGCATGTTCCCAGATCTCAGCAATTACTTTGGCGAGCACAATGGTATCGTAACTGGCCAAAACTACAAAAATAAGTTGGAATTTTCCTTTAAGGTTTCTTTCTGCAGGCAGGAGTATCTGTATCTGCATCTGTATCCATGTCCTTGTCCCAAGTTTTCTAATGCAGAACTCATGTCCTTTGAAATTACTTTCTCTGAGCCATTTTCTCGAGCCTTTTATGGAAAACCAAAGTTGACGCTGAGAACAAATCAGAAATCTCAAAGCGATTCCCCTGAGGGTGGGTGGGGTAATGGGGACGGCGGATTGGGTTGGTACAGCAAAAGCACAGCACAAGGACGTTTTACTGCTGGATTTAATTTCCTGCAAATTGCTATATATTCATCTAGTGAGCAAAACAATTTACTAAGAAAAAGGTATTCAAATGACTTTATATTGAAAAGGTATTCAAATGTCTCATGTTTATATTGATACTAATCTAAAATGTGCGTCCCGTTGATGCCTGGAATCATTTTCAGAGTAAGCGTCTTTTTAGTATTTTTTTTTTTTTTTTTGGAATGAAAATCTTCATCTCTGCATATTCTGCTCATTTCTGCCACTGCTACTTCTTCAGGTTCAGCATTGCATATTTGATCATGTAGCACCAGAAGTGGGGCTGAGGCCAAACAACATGCTCATCTGTGCCCCAAATCAACTCACCCCAAATGGCCCCTAAAATCGACTGGAACTCACAGTCACATTAGAGAGGCACTTCTGGCGTGAACAGGGTGCAGTTTGTCATACATATTACCCCAGATTCAGATTGGAGTCTAATAGTCCTTTTGTTCACTTCTTCTGTCTCCGTCGCTCTTTCTCCCAAGTTTTTCCCTCTTCTCTAATTAGCCCCTTTATGCTCGCTCTTGCACTTGAAATCGTTCACTCTGTTCTGTGCATATTCATCTCCTCGCCGCTCCATCTCTCCGTCATCTCTCTCTTATAGAGATGGATGAAAGGGGATATCAGGGAGTCTGGGTGGAGAGCTCAGCTGATAGGTTGAATCAAGGCAGGTCATTTACTCACCGCGAGCCCATCCATCCTGGAACCCACACATACCCCCTCTCACTCACACACACACACACACGACTCAACACACTCTCGCACAAACACACTGCCCCTAAATGACTTCCATCACTCTAGGTGTATTATTTCACTCCTGGGAAGTCTGGTCTGAGTTTCAATATTCAACACGATCGGAGCAAAGGGATCTTTTCCATTTGGGGGTTGTTCGGTCACACATCCGAGCATACACGCTCACCAAAACAAACACACACAAAAAAAGCACACACACCCTAAGACTAAGAAATATCACACATATTCAGACCCGCACCCGGTGCCCAAAGCTCTAGACACCTCATTACTGGCATGGCGCGCTTTCACCGCTGGGGTGTTGTGAATAAATGTGTCCCCCCTGAAGTTGTTGCTGTTTGCGGCTATACTCCCCGTGGGCTGACTGTTAATGACATCACGCCACTCTGCATCTGAACTTGGGGAACTGTTGGTATCATTCTCCCGGTAACTAAATAATGTTGCCGTCTCATTGGACCAGCTGCCTGCTGGTCGAATTACAACCCAGCAAGAGGCTATTTTCTACCCTGACAGCCTCTGCTCCAGCCCCGGAACACCCAAAACAGCTTATTTTACCCCCAACGTGATGGCATGATTACTGCAAATGCTTGACGCCACCTCCAGCAGGTTAGCATGTCAGCGAGAGAGGAAGATAAAACTGGGCTTCGGGAAGGGAGAGAGAGGGAGAGTTATGATCTAGAAAATCACGGTGATGGAAAACCAGCGGAAGGTGATCAAGAAGAAATGGGCACGCGTTGCCGCTCCGTCGTGCAGTGTTCGTTAATGACAGATGTGCGGTGTAATCAGAATACGGCATGTATGCGCTACTGTAGAGCGGATGGATGAGTCAGGGGAGAAAATGCGATTACAGTGGCAATCATAACTCAGATTAGCCTTCCCCCTGTACCTCTCTCCACTGTTCAACACAGGAATCAATCACCATCACATTCAGTACGCCGCCTCATATCACATACAGGGCCGCACCAAAAGGACAAATATTATTCTCTCCGGCAGAGAAAACAACATTGTCTATAAAGCAAGGACGACAATCACTCTCTTTAATAAATAACAGCAGCTATTATGATCATGAATAGTGAGGGGGCCAGAGGCTGTTTGTAGGGGGGAGGATGATACATGAATCCATTCAGCATATTTCTGCTGTGGGCTTGTATCTCTGCAACTGGGGGGATCAAAGGAGCTCCTGACAAAAGAGGCGCCGATGCAGCGTGCTGAGATGACAGCCTTCACCAATGCTAGCAGTGCACTCAGCACTAACATTGGCTGACTAGAGACCTGACTAACCAGTCCAGAACAGCACATTCAGTCCCCCCGCTGTTTCCTCTATCTGATTATTATTGATGACATCAGGACATTCGCAGGCCTGTGGAGGCTCATTAAATCAGAAGTCAACTGATAATGAAAGTGAACACTCTGCACTGGATTACTTCATTTACTAAACACTACAGACTAGCAGAGAAGCATTTGCATACTTTGATGTGTACTTGTCTTTTATTAATTCCCTCTGGATTGCCGTTTGATTGAACTGTGTGACTTGAAATCGTGTAACAAAAACTTCTTCTTGGGTAATGTACAAAGCCCAAAGCACTTGGCTGGTTTTAGTGCATGATCAGTCTGTCTGGGTACGTGTGTTGTAATATGTGTGTGTACGTGTGTGTGTGTGTGTGTGTGTGTGTGCAGGAGCAGCAGGCTTGCAGCTTGCAATGCTCCAGGGGGGAAAAAAATGTTGGTGTGCTCTGTGTCTTGATCATTCAAATTAATTTGGAGCCATGCTGAGAACAATATTCCATTAAATGGTTTGTAAATCACCGGCATTCACATTTACACACTCACACAAGCATATACACAAACACGTAGCACAAAAATACTCAGCAGACACATTCACGCTCGTGAACAAACAAATACTTGCATACACATATCCACATTTTTACTCACACAACTACGCAAACACATCCACCTCGCTACGGTTGGCTTGACGCCAATGTTCAAAATGAGCGAATCCCATTTTCTCTCAGCTTTTTCTCCCATTTGGAATGATCCCCATAAACTCAGAGCCTGGAGGAAAAGGAGAGACATGGCCCGTCAAGACTTTTATGGCTTTTCCCACAATCGCTCAGGACTACAATGGTGTTTTTACGACGTTACAGTATAACCCCCCCTCTCCCGACCCGCCACACCACCAAGGAAACTAACAAGGTCCTTATGTTTAATGGACTCAACACATTCATACCTCCAGCAGTCACCAAATTGTCACAGCTACGAGCAGCCTAAGCGATGAGCAACCATTTCCCTCTAATCAAACCTAATTCAAAGTGTGCTTTACACTTTTCGCCTGCTGTTTCATCGCGCTCCCCCATGGGTCACAATCTCCAGCATACTTTTCCGCCCGATCACTGTATAGGAGATGGTGGGCGGAATTGGATCGAGTCAAGGTATTTGCATATGTAATTTAGCGGTGACAATCACAGAGACATGGCTTCATCTCCATCAACTGTTAACTGTGGAACAAGATTTAGCCCCTCTTTCAATCTGTGGCCAGTCCTATGGTGGCGCCTAATAGTGTGTATCTCACTGCTTATCGCTCTGTTTCTCTGAACCAACAGGCTGTTATACTTAGATAACCATAGTCATTTGCTGTGTTAAGTGGCTGATTGCTTCACAGTTGTGTTTTGCGTGCACGTGCGAGTGTGTGGTATACTTTCATGCATGTGTGAGCACGTAAATGTAATTTGCTGCCCCTGCCTGTGTGTTTATTGCATTTCGGTGTGTGCGTGCATGTGCGTGTGCGCCTGTGCTGCATATGCGTCTAACAGCTCCAGCCTCTTTCCCCCAACAAGCTTAGCTCCAGTCCCCGGCAGAATGGCTGAGTAAGATTAAAGTCACCCATATTACACTTAGCGCCGGGAGACATAAGGAAATTAGGAGAAAATTAAACAATGCTATTTGCATACAATTACACAACAGCACGACAAACAGCTCGGTTAGCCACCGTCTGGTCACCTAAAGAGCGCTGCTCAGTGTTGCTTCATTAACTATGCAAACAACTCTGGCTGGCCTTATTCAATCATGGTTGTTTATTTGGACTGTGGGAAAAAGTCAGAAAAAATTACACACATTCAACAGTTTCTTTATTCATTATGTATGAGCCAATGCAAGCGTGTGATGCTAGTTGCTCCTGTTTTACTCCTTTGACAGGAAACTTCTTCTGTACTGCAGGTTAAATCAAATTGCTTAGGTTGGATTTAGATTATTTTATGCGTGCATGTGAGCCCACATCTGCTGTGACATTTTACTGTGACATTCAGGTTATGATACGCTCAGTTTTCATCTCAGGTGTTTGAAATATGAGACTTGCACCCTGCTGAGAAAATCTTTCTCCGTCTTCCTTAAGACACATGCATCTCTGTCTCTCTTGCTCCTTTCTGCTACACACACACACACATTCAGATGCAAAATCACCTTTTACCCCTTTTCACAAATACGGATATTAAACCACCTATCAATTTATCTTTCATCTCAAACACATATTCGCATTCACACACTGATCTCCCTCGCTCTGTCTCTCTTCTTATCTCCTATCCTCCCTACATACAGCCAACTCACCTGGTGACAGTACAGGTGGAATATGAATGTGTTCAGTGAAGTGTTGTTGTTTGGAGCGCTGCCCTGACCATGTGCTTTGTCTCTGGACTGAATAGGAAGCTAAGCAGCCATTCAGAGGCTCAGGCAGAGGTCCACACTGTTGGATGTAACAATGAGAACAACGCGAAAGCAGGCCCCCCGCTCTTTCTACCGGCGCTTTGCACGATGCAAACGATTCATGAGTGCAATGTTGAGGCCGACCGGGGCTACAGCGAGCTTTCGCAATAAGTCAAGCTGCACCAAGTTAGAGATCCCTAGCCTGAAGCTGTGGAGGAAGGACAAGAGGAGATGCCTGTTTTTTTTCAGAGCTTCAGCTTACATCTTAGACCTCTCTTTACTCTCCCTCAACCACCAAAACCCTCCAACACCTTCCCAACCCTCCCACCTCCTTGCTTTTTACTCCAGCTTGCTTTTAATAAGCTCTGAAACTGCAGGTGCTGCTGTTTCTGTGCCCCCTTTCTCTTGTACAGCGAAATCTCTTTTTCTTTTTGGCATTGTGCATTCGGTTACACACCTTCCAAGTGTTGATGCTTTTCTCATGGAGGCCTAAATAAGGAATGAGCTTAGTAACTGGGAGCTGCTCCCTCCTGTTCTGATTCAACGCACTCCTGTCGGTTTGCTTACTCCACATTGCCCAAAGATCCCTCTGGATTTATGCTCGAGTATTCACACCACGGTGTGTTTGTACTGTATCTGTGTGTTCTTGCGCTGGTGCCTGTGTGTGTGCTTGTTTGTTTGTGCCTACTGCATGTATTTGTGCACATGAAGTTTATTTGAAGACCTGAAAATCTTCGGGCCAGCGCATCAAACGGCACTCTGGATTTTGTTTAGTAGAGGCAGAGGTTCAGTTCAAGGCTCCTGATTTGCAGATGTGTGAGAAGGGGTATGGATTTTATATTTTATACTGGAATAATGCTGACATTCCTTTTAGCTGTGCTTGTCTTGTATCCTTAGTTCAGCGTCTTTATAACCTCATGCTTGTGGATGGAGCTTTTACCTGAGAATAGGAAAAAGATAAGCATGCACACAAAAATACACAAACTGGAGGTCCGTACAGGTTGAAAATGTGTAAATGCTTAGAGAAAACATCCATTACATTCTTAACCAAGCCTGAAAAAGACCTGTGTACTTTAGAAAAACATCAACCTGGGTGTGGATTGACCTGAGCAGCAGAGCTGGGCTCAGACAGCACCATGGCTGACAGGATCAAGCCTGTTTATGTCTAGCTGGTCCCTGCACAGGGCACACATAGACATGCTTCTGTGTCTCAGAAGAAACTGCCAATAGTCTGCAAACTTTACAGTTCCTCACAGTACAGCCACCTTTTATCTTGTCTAGACTGTGACTTCATAAAAAGAAATACTGCCTGCATTCCTCTAGAGATCAAAACTCGACTCAGGCTCCCTAAGGTCTGCTATAAAAAAAAATGACATTTTAAATTTAAATGTCCGATAACTGCAACAACAAAGTTGGCCCCGACCCAAGGCAAAAGCACAGGATGTCAGAAAACAAACACAAATTCATGCAGACAGCCCCAGTGGACTTGAAGGTCTGTCGTAAGCAATCTTGCCAGTATGCAGGCATATATGCATACATTACACACACATACATTATATCTTAGTGTCACAGGGATAAACACTGATCCTGCCAGCTTGTTGTCAAGACATGCTGGATTAAGCTGGAGTGATGAGTGGCAGGGATTTCATTGTTCCTGATACACTGAAATACTTTAAGATTCTACATGTAGGATTTTGTCATTGTTTGATTAAAGATCGTTTCAGCCTGTTTTGAGAATGAGTGGCAAACAGCTCTTTATTAGTGTCAATAAAGAACATGAAGTGTGCGTACGTGTGAGGGAAAGAAATAGAGGCTGGCTGGCTTTGGGATGTTTGGAGTGTTACCATGAGTTGGCATCAGTGGCTAGCTCAAGAAGTGACCCACTGAGCAGCCAGCCCAAACGACGTTCAGTCGAAGTTTTGTCGTTTGGTTCATAATGAAAGAATCTGGAGATAGTCGGCTTAAGCAGACAAACAGACCAGATACAGCGCTGCCATGGGCTCCGTTGATAGGAGTGTGTCGCTGAGGGTACTGGTGAAACAATGAAATAAGACCAGAAAGTTTGAGTAACAGATTAATGTGTTTGAAGGTTTATCAGATGCCTGAACACAGTAGAGCAGTTTATAACACTATGAGACAGAAGTTTACAACTCTGGAAATATATCACAGTAGCAATCATTTTATCTTTCGCTGTAACTTTCACAAGGTAAACAGTAGAATGACCCTGTTCACTGTTATAAAGTAATCTACCAGGAATGTATGCTTTCCAGTAAAAGCTCAGCCAAGTTCAACTTTTTTGACGGAAAATCCTGAATTTCTTTGCAAGAGCCCTCTGCATTGTATTGTGTAATTATTAAAGAGGTGCTGCATACTTACTTTAATGATATGGCTATATATGTACTGTGATGAAACACATCAATGCTGGTGTTGCCGGCATTTCATGGGTTGAAAATGGCTCAACATGCCATCTACTGTTTTAAATCAGCCCTAAACCTGCAAGACCAATGCTGACATAGAGTCAACCATTTGGGACCTGTCTACGTCATGAAATGTATATATTAAAAGACTCTAATCAGTGTCAGTCAGTCTCCCATGTGTCCCCTGACCCACACAGTACGTAGCCATGAGGCAAACTTTTATGGAGTAGTACTGTACATCACATTTGTACCTATAAGGACAGCAGAAAATGCTCTCTTGGGAGTTAATGCTCTAATATATCGCTGGAATTAATTGTGCCCAAACACTCAAATGCAGGCAAGAAGAGACTGCAGTTGTAATAGGCGTTAACTCCAGTGATGGGCTTTTTTAAAGTTTCACGTTGGTGCTTGTCACATTTGATTGCCCACAGACTTTTTGAATACGTTCTTCCTCCTCCAGTCAAAACAGCAGAGTGTTTCCCCGTCTTATGGGCTGGAACTCACATCTTCACAAAAAGGCTCATATCACCTTATCTCTCCTGAAGCACATCACGGCTCCCACATCTGCCTCCTCCATTCACTCTAATTTGCTTTCTCCCCTAACAGCAGCAGCTACAAATACAACTTCTTTAATGCTCCGGTTGGCTCTTATTATTATTCTCACGTCCTCACTCTTGAAGTAATTCTACTGTTGTGCTTATTGTGAGTCGCTCTGGATAAGGGCGCCAGCTAAACGCCTCAAATGTAAATGAAATTGTAAAAGAATCTCTCTTAAAGTCAAGCAAATTAGAAGTTAGCCATAATTGTCAGTGCAAAAGAAATAATGAAACAATGCTGGTACAAAACAGCTGACACAGCTGTGGGATGTACCGCAGATGATCCTTATTACAATTTATTTGACAATGATAGATTTAGTAAGATTCCTTCTCTGGTTTTCTAACAAGCTGTGTTCACTAGGAGCATAATTTAGAGCTTTTTGTCTATGATGCATCTCATCTGCTTGTTTGGACTTGTTACAATGTCTCATTTTTGTAGCTTTTTTGCTTTTATTTTTATACTATTCAGCAACATAATATAGCCATACATTAACATTTAACCTGTACATTAATATTTAAAAGATAGATGGCATAGATGGATCTTACCCAGAGCAACTTAGAATGAGAGCGGATATAGATTTACATACTAATTCCTCCAGCTGCCTCGGGGCTCTGTTTTGATCTTCTATCATCACATTTTGGGCTCTCTGAGTCCTTTGACAAAATATGCACAATGTTAGTTTCATTCCTGACGGTAATATGCTGAATAATGCTCACACCTGTGCTAGGCACCTCCTTCCTATCTCTATTCCTCTGTGCTACGCACTGCCGCCTCGCCAAACAACCCCAACCCATCCACCACTGCCACCTCCACCTCCACTTCCACCTCCACCATCTCTCCGGCCCCCCCATTGAGTTCAAACGAAAATGCCTAACCTCACTTGTCACCTCACACACACTCCTAGCCTCTCCCAGGAGGATAAATGCATACGCTGCATTAATTCATCCAAGTCTTTGCAGACTTCAGTCAAATATTTTTTTTTCTTTCTCTCTTATGGGACTCAAGGACTTTCAGCAGAGGGTCGCTCTGTTTACTTTGTACTCCCGGGTGGGATATTTACATTTGAATGACTGTGTGTGGGTCGCACTGGGGTTTAGATACCTCATCTCTTCAGACACTCTTCAGACACTCATGTGTGAGAGTGTGTATTCCACAAGTTTCTCTTCGCATACTGTATATACCTGGATGGATTTACAGTATATGTACTGATTTAATTAAGTTCTGTGTGTGTGTGTGTGTGTGTGTGTGTGTGTGTGTGTGTGTGTGTGTGTGTGTGTGTGCACATGCACATCTGCATATGTTATAAAGATGCTGAAAATGTGTATGCATTTGTGCCAGAGGGTGTTTATGAGCATAGTGTGTAGTGCATACCTATTATCTCAGTTCAATGAGATGGTGCAAATCTCAAGTCATGTTAAGCTAAACTTTGGGCTCGCTACACAAAAGCAGTCTCCCCCCTCAACCTTGCCTGGAGCACTGATAGGATGAAAAATGGATAGAAGCCCCAAAGGAAGGAGGGGGAAGGTCCATCTGTGAGCTGCATTCAAGGACAACAGTGTTATCCATTTTGGAACAGTATGAAACAAGCCAGTGTTTTCAGTGGGCTTTGGAAATGCGGGCTTCTGGATGAACTGTGGATGCTACTGTTGTCTTGCCAAGCCAAGTGTGATGTTGCAGATTAGATGCGAATCATTGACTCCTTGTTTGTATCAGCCCGACTCTTCTCATTCAGAGTGAGAGATAATGAACAAATGTGACTGATTGTTTCTGATCAGTGTTGTGGTGAATTACTGCAGCAGCAAGGATTGTTTTGCAGTACTCTCGCGCTCATAAAATCTGCGTTTAATGTGATTGTATGTTATTCAGCCTCGAGGTGTTGGGGTTTGGCAATATCTATTTATCTCTGTTTTGATCTTGTTTTTTTCTTTTCTCTCCTCCCTTTCTTCTCACCCTTTTTGTTCACTCCCCCATCATTTTACTTTCATGTTTTTCTGACTTTTTTTCCTTTTTTTGTTCTTTCAACTCTTCCACTTTCTTTTTCCTGTCCTCTCTGATAGAACCGATTCCACCTGCAGATGTCTGCCCGTGTGCCTCCATCAACCCTGGGCAGCCTGCTGCTGGCGGTCCTGCAGGGGAAAGAAGGGGACAGGGACAGAGGAAGCCGGGGGGAAGGCAGCTGGGGAGGAGCAGCTGTGATCTGCCCCGGATGGGAGGAAGGGGGTGACGGGTTGCTGTCTCACCTGCAGACGCACAGCGGTTCTACCTGGCATTTGTGGGACATCATCAACCTGACCCGCATCTCCGGAAGTGGGGATAGAAGAGGGGAGACAAGCGAGGAGAGGAGGGAGGATCAGAGGGAAGAGGAGGCTTTGAAGATCCTCTCCACCCGTTTCCTGCGCTCCCCCTCTCCCATCTCCTCTGTTCTCCTCCTGGGATCTGACCCCGAGTGTCTCTCATCCGTCCTGCGGGCCGCTCAGCGCCTCGCTCCATCAGCACCAGCACTGCAGTGGATCATGGGATATCCCTTGTCTCCAGATTCGCTCCACACTCTAGGAGGTCCCCTTGGACTGTTAGCCTACGGGGAGGTCGGCCGTAAGCCAATCAGCTTCTACATCCGGGATGCTTTGCAGTTGATCGGCCGAGCGGTCACTGTGGCGACCATGGTGAGGCCGGACTTGGCACTGATTCAGAACATGGTGAATTGTTACGACAAACCAAACCGACATGAGCTGCCCTCTTCAGGACAATATCTGGCCAGGTAGATTCACACATAAACTGTATATACACACTAATTAAAAGTCAGTCACCCAAATTACAAAGAAATATGTTCTCATTTACTTCTAGCAGTATCTAGCTATGCAGATAATTTTGGTTTAAAGTGAAATTAGAATTCATTTTTGCTAAAAAAAAAATCTATATATATAGATTTTGGTTTATTTGTGTACTCATTTGGTCAAAACTATAATTAGCATAAAGAAGAATGTTAAATTGTATTTATTTTTCTCACCCCTACATTAGTGTTCATGTGAATTTTTAGTCCAGACTGACAATGTTAGCCATTGCTTTTAGCCCAATATGTGTTTTAAGCACTCCATATGTTACATGTCATGATTCAAAACACAGGGTAACGTACAAAGTGCTGAGCTTACAGGTCTTCCCACTCACTGTGCTTTGACAGTCTAGTCACTTGCCATTATCCGACCTGGACCTGTGAAAGAGAGGCCGCTGAAGATAGCTAGACCCCTCTCCTTTGTGTAATGTAGATTACAACACTGAGTGTGTGAGCTTGATGGCCAATGACTCAGCAGGTGAGAATAATGACAGCAAGCTAGGCTAACTGACTTTCACCTTTCAGCTTTCACTCGCTTGAGGTATCTGCCTTTGAGATTTCTACCTCCATGAATATTGAAAATGTACATTTAAAATATTCAGTCATCTCTTTCAAGTAGTGTGTTACCCCCGCATAATCCACAGACCTTATTGTCAAAACTTATCCAGTATCCAGTATGGACTTTTTTTTTTGATAGAATATTGTCTTAGAATAACTGTCTTTGTATAAATTTAGGTGAACCAAACCTTAAAGACAAATTACCACAGAACACTTTGTGGCACTTTGCTTAAGGTCAGGAGCAAGGTCAGTTCCAGAGCAGTACCCTGAAGCTGACAGAGATTTGTAAACTTCAGCGAGAGTGGACGATAGAGAAACTTATACCTCTTCCAAAAATGTAATATATTGCTTTAGGCGATATAGGATTAGTAGCTGGACCTCAAATAGTCTCTATAACCCCTGCAGCCAATAGCCCAATCAATTTTTTTTTTTGACTCCTTGTCACTTAGAAATTCTTAGCCAAGTTCATAAATGTGTACACACTTAAATCACCAAATGATATATGGAAGACACTGACAAACTGCGATTAAATTCCTCTGGTCACACCATTAAATGTCTGTAAGCTCGTTAGCTTTCTGAGTGACACTTTTTCTGTGAGGAGTTGCTGGCTCCACTTGTGGTACTGTACGCTCCGGAAGCTGCCCTTGTCTGTCCTCTGCACCATGGGGGTGGCGCCTTCCCGAATAGCGCTGTCATACTGGGGGTGGGGAGGAGGTCTTTATGGCATACAGATTCACAGACTAACACCAAAGAGTTGTCTGTTTTCTCTTTGCTGTTGCAGCTGCTTCAATCCCCGTAGCTTTTAAAAGGGCCTCTGATAGCTTTCACGGGCTCCATCAAGGTGCGGTCTGTGATGACAAGCAAAGAAAAAAAGCATATTTAAATACATATTAAACCATAAACACTTTCACTTGAAGCAGAAAAAAAACTAAATCCTCATATTTGTACGCAGAAACAAAGACCTTACACTCACGTACATCGCGACCCCTCTTAAGCCATATGTATGCTGATACTGAGTGATGCACTGAAGCCACATGCCATAAACTCACTCCAAAGATAAATGTCTCTGCTCTGCCATATTTTTCAAACGGTGCAATGGGTAAAACAGCATGTATCCAACTTCCATGGTCATGTGGTACTGGTGAGGAAAGGATTTGTAGTTTGAGCTGGGCCCGCAGCAAATATTGAACACACGCGGTTCCTGCCAGCTGAGAGTGATCATCAACAACACCCACATAATCACAAGCTGGATTCTCACAGCGTTCCCTCCTTCTGCAGTTTAGCTGAGCACTGGGATGCCAGAACAATTTGGCATGGAGGGCCAGAGGCTAAAACAAGTGGAGTGGCAAAAGCAATATTACTGGACATTCATTATTAAAATTAGTTAAAACAAGTTTATTGGGTTTAATGTGATTAAATTCCACATTTTTAGCCACGCTAGCAGAACGGCTCTATGGATAGCAATGTCTGTCTATCAGTCAGTCCACCACTTTGGTTCAGACTGAAATATTTCAACAACTATTGGATGGATTGATTTTTAAATTTTGTCCAGACATTCATGGACCCCAGAGGAAGAAGCCATCTGTTTGGTAATGCCTTGACTTTTCCTCTAGTGCTACCATGAGGTTGACATTTGCAGTTTTTAAGTGAAATGTGACGAAACTATTGGCTGGATTGCCATGAAATTTGTTATTCATGTATCACTCTGGATGAATTAACTTTCCATCTAGTGCCATCATCAGGTCAAAATGTAAATTTGTCCAATGCTTTGGTTTATGACCAAATACCTCCAAAATAATTTCCATCAAGCCCCAATTGCACTTTATGATAATTAGCGAATCTTAGCATGCTAACACGCTAAACTAAGATGGTAGCCATGGTAAATATTAAACCTGCTAAACATCAGCATGTTAACATTGTGAGCATGTTAGAGTGCAGATGTTAGCAAAACACCACTGTGCCTAAGTACAGCCGTACAGACCTGTGACTGTGGCTGTACACTCAGAAAAACAATAAGTAATGCTTTTAAACTGACTCAAACTTCATCAGGACACCAGGGAAAGTCAGCCTTTCTGTGGAGGGCCAATTAGGACATAGTCTAGACTATCACAATAGACTATTTATAATAGAGTCCTCCACAATATAGTGTGAGTGACCTTTGTTCCTGGCCTGTGAGAGACTGATAAAAGAGGTTGTTCTATCGTACTATTCAAACCGGTCCAGGTACACTCCATGCCCTCCAGTGTACTCCCTGATTCTTATCCCTCCCCTGCAACAGCCAGACATGCCAACGCTCTGGAGAGCCCTAACAAAGCTGAAGGAAGTGAGAGACTTCCACATGGAAAAGGCAATTAACAGCTCAATGCCCAAGGGACAGTGCAAGAAAGGCAGGGAGGGAGGGAGGATGTCTGGAGATATAAGCAAGAGAGGAAGGTATGAGGGAGGACAAGAGCAAAAACTGCACAATATTACTGTTTCTGATTCAAAGCAGTGGAGCAATGAGGATAAAGTATAAAGATATGAGAAGCTAGCCACTTTTGATGTAGTTCTTCCGAATGTCCAAAATAAAAAAAAATCCCTGGGTGCTTATTCCCAAAAATACATTAGAGAGAAAGTAGTCAAAGACAAACGGATAGTTGAAAGACAGGGGAAGTAGGAAACAGCTAAAGAAAAATAGAAAAGAGTGAAGTCAAAGAAAAGGAAGAAGACGCTTGTGTGGGAAAGGATGTGAGGGAGGATAAAAAAGGAGAGAAGGGAGGGAAATTGATAGAGGGTTGTTGTTATCAGAGTGAGATCTGCCAGTCAGTGCCATCTCACTCAACACAGCTGCCACGCTGATTCCATCTCCCCCGAAGAGATTAAAACCATTGAAACAAGCAAGCCTCATATCGTCCCAGACAGACAAAGACAGAGGGAGTAAACTTTCCTCCAAACTAAAGGAGATGGAGTGATAAGGGAGTGAGACACATGCCTGGGACTCTCTTATAGAGTCATCATTTACCGGCCACTCTGCTGACATTTACTCTCTGAGTGTGTAAACCGGGGCCAGGTGGAAGAGGAAGCCATCCCTCTCTGACACCGCTGGCTGACTTATCAACCTGCTTTAACGTCCACAGTTGTTCTCTAAATGCAGCCTCTGGCCCGATGCAACACAACAACCCGCAGAACCCATAACTAAAAGGTGACACGGCTTGAAAGTGTGGCATACTTTTCACGCCCGTGCTCTTATCTCTGTATTATCTCGCACTCCTATCTCACGTTTTTAACTCTAGGCATGAATTCAAAAATGTCACAAACTGCGGAAAAAGCAGCTTCCGCACTTCTCTTCTCAGATAAGAGATGTAAAGTGAAGCCTATGGTTAATTTTTTTGTGGCCAGCCGCAGCCAATATGGTATAGTATATGAGTCTGAAGTAGGTTGGCTTGATGAATCTGCTGTCTATGGGATATGATGATTCAGCTGCGCTATTACCATGAGTGATTTCAGCTCAAGGCAAGGCTAGCACTTCCGCTTTATGGGCACAGAGACAGAGGGAGCTGCTGATGAGGAAACATAAGTTAACGTGGAATGGGATGGGAATGACTTTCAAATCAGAGGCATTTTTAATCAGGCTCTTGAGAATGACGGTGCCAGGAATGGGTATATATTTTGATATTGTGCTGTAGAAGTAAATCGCAATGTGAAGAAAGAGGGCTATGAACAAAAGCGCAAGCCGAATACACAAAACCTTACACACATTCACATGTTGCATCATTCTCTGTGTGGTGCAGACAGGCTTTAGTCCAGGTTAGGTTAATGACCCTCATGATCAATTTAGTCTTTTCATTTTACTTCGCATATCCCATATTTAATGGGGGAAGTTCTCCAGCAGCGGTTACATTCTGTGCTCATCAATTCAATATATAACTTGGAGATGAGAGAGGGTGAAAAAGAAAAGAGAATAAAACAAAGAGCTAGAGGGAAAAGCAATTTTTCTGCTCTGAGAAAGGGCTACGGCTTTACCAACCTTTTCCATTAACAGGAAGGAAAACTTGCCATTTCTAGCCTTGACCCAGACATAATCAACAGTCCCTGCACGGTTCAACACCCATACCGAATGCAGTGATCCCTGCATACTTTAACATTTAAACAACCACTCCTTCGATTTTCAATGACCTCCTTACAATCCCCTACTAATCAAGACATGATCAAACAGTACTTGTATGGCTTCACATTGAGACATCATCTGACAATGTCCACATGATCAAATGCTAAGACATGAGCTAACAATCCCTGCATGGTTCAAGAGGCCAGGGCAGATTTATGTGTGAACGGGGATTGCTCATCTTAATGTATTCCGGCGTAAAGACCACTGCGGGGCCACCAGGCAAGTGAGACGAATAGCAATGACTGCCTGTATGGACTGGCAGATAGGAGGAGACCCTCACTGCACTGCATTAACTTTTAATTATGACTTTCTGGGAGATGCAATTACCCATCTGAGAGTAGACTTGCAAAAGCTCCACAACCAGACCATGTCCATCTGCACCATCATTTGTAACTTTTTCCTTGCTTTTTCCCAGTTTTTCTTTTTTTTCCAGTTTACTGTTGTGTATTATTGCGAGCTACATTTCTAAGCTTCAATAACCCAGCATGGAGCTTGAATTTTTTTCTCAATTTTGTTGTCTCTCACTTATTATCTGTTTGTCTCTCTCTCTGTCCCTTGAGGTTTCTATCCAACACTTCCTTCACTGGGGCCACAGGCCTGATCCAGGTGGATGCTGGCCTCTCTCGGGTCTTCTCCTCCCAGCTGTTCCACGTGTGGAGCCTGAAGAGGGGTGCTCTTGGCCAACCGGCCTGGGTGACTGTAGGCCAGTGGACCCGAGGCAGGCTGGAGTTAGAAGGGGGGATCCTAGGACTGGTGGGAGGGTTCCGGAGCAGCCAGGGACATGGTCTTGGAGCTGGGGTGAGGGGAGGGGACGGCCAGGGGGACAGCAATGTTGGAGGACGCTGGAGACCGGGACTTTCTGTTGAGGGACACCGCCTGAGGGTGGTGACACTGGTGGAACACCCATTTGTCTTCACACGGGAGGTGGATGAGGATGGATTGTGTCCAGCTGGTCAGCTCTGTCTAGACCCCAGAACCAACAGGTCCGACATAATCCAGAGCCTCTTCAACCAGCTGCACAACCCAAACAGTACAGCTGCAGAATGGGAAGGAAATGGTGAGTTTTGTTTTGGCATTTGTCCTTTTAATACTGTAGTGGTGAAGAACTAGTATGCCTTAGAACTCCTGTCAAAAAACATTTTAACTTTTGAGAGGAATTTCTAATTCACGAAAACTCTAAGCTTCTCTTATGCAAACTCTCAGATCTCTTGGGTTAGATCTCACTGCTGTGTCGCTGCCCACATCTCTACTGCTCCTCCTCAAGACTGGAGTGGATTTTAGAAGTAAATAAGGGATCATAGCTGGTCAGTCCGGTTCAAAAATGTTCCTGGTGCAATGTCAAGAGCTCAGCTCTACAGCTACATCTCCTTTTCATAAAATCTAGAGGATAAAAGTTATTACATCAATAAGCAATCAAGACTACAGTGTCAAAAAACTGCAGGTATATATCTCTGACTAAGGAGACTATTGGCCGACTATACACACAGCCTGTTGTGTAGCAGTAAAATATGAGGCATCCGAACTTTCTTTGACTCAAGGTAATAGGAATTGAGGAGAAGTAAAATAATTTTTATTCAGTTGCCAGTGTTTCAAGAGCTATAGGCATAATTGTAAAATACATGACAGTGGTATCCCCTTTAATATACAGTAATTGTGAAATTTCTGATAAAAAGAAAATCCATATGCTGGTGCTTGGGCAAAACTAGTGCAGAGATTTGTGTCAAGTTTCAAGAGAAATTGGCATATAGTTCAATTTTGACTGACTGTGTTAGCACAAAAGGTTTGCAAAAAAAAATCAAAATGGCAGAAAGTGTAAAAATGTATATTGAGTCCATCTTGCCAAGAGATTTTTCCTATGCGTAGTTCAAGAGTTGTTACATTTTTCCAGCCCACGATTAATGTGACTAAATGTATTCTTAGCCTGGGCGCAGGGGTCATTAAAAACACTCAAGCACAAGTGTCCTTAAACATTTTCCATGATTCATAGTCAACAGTTGTGGGCAAATTCCCAAAAGTGCAACCTCTGCACTTCCAAAGCATGCATATGAATATCCAAATGAATACATTTCACACCATCATCGCTTCTTTCCTGTCAGACCTACCGGAGGACCTGAGGAAGTGCTGCTACGGGTACTGCATCGACTTGTTGGAGAAACTGGCAGAGGACATGGGTTTCACCTTTGACCTTTATATTGTGGGAGATGGGAAGTACGGAGCATTGAGCGGGACAGGACGCTGGACAGGGCTGGTCGGGGACCTGCTGAGTGGAACTGCTGACATGGCTGTCACCTCTTTCTCCATCAACTCTGCCAGGAGCAGGGTCATCGATTTCACCTCACCCTTCTACTCCACCAGCCTGGGCATTCTGGTACAACTGCATGAAGTCATCATCAGTTTGTTGGAGTTTTGAGTTTGTATTTTAATTATTAAAGGCAACACAGGGCATGTCCTGAAAATATACTGCATTGGGAGTCAGTGGCAGCATCACAATCTTCAGTGTTACTTTGATTTGTCAATCTCTCTCTCTGTGGCTGAAACGATTTCAGTATGATTTGACGATATGGTCTGCAAATACTTAATTTTGTCCTTATGCCCCACTCCCCCGGTCTTCCAGTGAGGAACAGGAGACCATTAGTTGTGTATAATTAGTTTGCAGCATTTTCAGTGGACATGTTAATTATGAAAGTTAAAAATGAACGTCACTTAATGAGTCTGAGAGGCCTTTTGCGAAGCCGCCGTAGCAGAGTCCTCAAACATGCTGCAGTTATTCTTCGATTTGTTACCATCTCCCTCTGTGGCTGACAAACTGCAATGTTTAATATGATCTGACAATATGGCTCCATTTGAAAATGAGAACTCCATTATTAGAAGAAGTGATTTCTTGCCCTTACAAAATGATGAATATGACAAAATAAAAACAATGTATGCAATTTTTTCAAAACTAATTATTCCCGGGAGTGTTTAAGAGATGTTTACAGACAAGATCCTACAAACTGGGGGTTGAATAATAATTACATTTTTGCACAAAATACAATACATTACATACAATACAAATGTTTTTGTTTTTGACCTACCAGGTTCGTAGCCGGGACACTGCAGCCCCCATTGGAGCCTTCATGTGGCCTCTCCACTGGTCCATGTGGGTGGGTATTTTTGTCACGCTGCATCTCACCGCGCTCTTCCTCACCTTGTACGAGTGGAACAGCCCCTTCGGCATGACACCCCATGGCAGGAACAGGCTGCGTGTGTTCTCCTACTCCTCCGCCCTCAATCTCTGCTACGCCATACTGTTTGGACGCACTGTCGCCACCAAGGTAAAGTAGCTCTCCTCTGTGTGATAAATAGGCATCATGCAGGGGGGACAGGGAATAGAAATTGAAGAGAAAGGGAGTAGGGGAGGTGCATTATGGGAAAGAGTACACAAACAGTGAGGGCAAGTCGAAAAAGAGGAAGTTAGAGGGGAACGGGGAATGAGAAAGATGATAGAGATGGCTAGGGAGTGAAAAGATGGATAGGGGAGAGGTTAAGAAGGTAGGCAGTGATGAAGTGGAGAGGTACAGGGAGGATAATGCACATACGGAGAGGGGGGGGGAAAGGGTAAGTGGGCCGACAGAGATTGAAGGAGTTATGGTGAGGGTGATGGGGATGGATGAAGGTGGAAAAAGAGGGAGTGAGTAGAGGTTAACTCCCCGAAGTAGTCCGACACGAAGTTCAAAACAAGAAGGCAGGGGGAAGAGAGCCAGTGGGGGGTGGAAAGGGGAGAGTTCAAATTGGGAAATGGGCTTTAAAAAAAAAGGAATAGGGAGGTTGACAGAAAGATGGTGAGACAGGGTTGAAAGGGTAAGTGGGTAAGCAGAGACGAGAAAAGCAACACAATGAGGGTGACATGAAGGTGGGCAGACAGATGATGATGTAAAGTGGAGAGGGCAAGTGGGTGGATTTGGAGAGCCAGGCGGCGAAGGTTAGTATGAGAGAGAAATGTGTGAAACAAGTGATCATCGAAGAGAAATGGAAGTCAAATCCTCAGACTTAGGCAAATTTGTCTATTGAAATATATGTGTTTCCTTCAAAGATAAAAAAAAAAAAAAAAAAGACCCTCATATTTTCATGTCATTTGTTTGGTATAAACACGTAAAGATATTAAATGTACCTTTGTAGTAACTCCATTCCTCAGAAACCTGTCATATCTGACTGATCGTGTCACACCCACAGTCACACTGCCGCATGATGAAAAACAACTGTCCTCTGCATTCTTTGTTTTTTAAACGGCAACATACTGTGCGAAATCCATCATTATGAGAACTTGTGCTGGCTCTTCAAATTTTCATGCAGCATATTCAGATAAATATCTGAAACATCATTTGCTTAAATTATTCCTGTCTATCCTACTCCTCGTAGTGAGGATGCACTCCATCAAGATATTTCTTTAAACGCATAATCACACTTTGTCCCTAAAGGAAGCAGTGCAAATGACTTGGGTGGAACGGAGGCCAAGTGATTAGAGAGACCTTCCCATAATTAAAGGTCACAGGTTTGATCCTCGCAACTGGTAATGTGTCAATTAACAGGTTGTGTTCATTAGCAGACTTGTGACCTGTTAAAATGTCCTTGGTAAACACTCTGAACCTCTGTATGCTGGGTCAGAGCCAAACAGCCATGTTTATTTGGGCTTTTGGGAAGATTGTGGGCAAGTAAATTGATTGCTAAACTGCTAATAATAGCTTATTTCCCCGGGGTCACCTTTATTTTAGTGTTCAGTTTTAATACAATTTGGACCATTTTATAAGTGTTCAAAACAAATAAGTCAAATTGACATTTTTTAAATTCTTTTCAAAACCAGAAACACAAGAGCAAAAGTGCAAAGAGTGGAGTGTTTCTCTAAAAATGCTGCAATCATTAGCATGTCCGGCCACTAGCTTATTGTTCAGTTGTAACAGAGCATTACGTCCGAGGCCAAGGAGTACAACGTTAACTAGCTACATTAGTTTGTGGGATTACAGGTTTAAAAGATTTCGTTCAAGACTCGCACATTCACTGCGTAGTATTTCCCCACTGTGTGAAATCTGGTCCTGGATGCTAACCAATGTCACCCAAAATAGTGTTATGTTTGCCAAACACATTTAGTCCTTGTCCTCAAAGCCTTTTCTCTTGTAACATTAAGTTAAAACGTGTGAAAATGCAAACAAGTTGTAGGCTAAGCAGTTGGTGTTAGAATAAAATAACAGTCTGCTATAGAAGAACAATGCTGCTATATGGATCATCAACTGGATGCTGACTTTTTGCCTGGGACATTCAGCTTTAGTCTCACTATTTAAGCATGTCATGTACAGTATGTCCATCAAGTGTACCAAAAAATCCCCCTTTACAGGATTCTTGTTTTAAAATCAGTCTGCTGGAAAACGTAAAATGTCAGTCTTCATCCAACTCATGGGGCTAACATTAGCTTAATTAGCAAGGTAGGTACCGCTATTAAAATCTGCCAGCAAGAGTTGTCATTTCAGCTAGCAAAATTGACAGTTACAGGCTGGAAATTAGAATCCTGTTTTTGTCTACCGCTGCTTGAAATCAAGGATCATTTCTTAAATTATTCACAAATTCAAGCGGTAAATCTGCCCCTGCTTTAAACTGCACATAGAACGGAAAGCTTGACAGGCAGAACAACAGTAACTGAGGGGGACAGGGCTTCAATTACATTTTGTGTTAGCAGATGTCTTATTTACCACATTTTCCCTTAAATTAATAGCTTGTAAGCAAAATGTGAAATGAAATACCAACATGTACATGGCAGCAATAAAGACACCCTGATCGTTATATCTTCAACTAGGCACCATAGTGCCAAAAAGACAGTTTTGCTTGGTTCACATTTCTTCCCAAAAACAATGTTACTGAAGAATTTGTGCTTACAGGGTACATGCATGCCATCCTCCCTTTCTCCCCTTTCAGTTCACCAACTAATTATGCTAAGAGCTCAAAACATTCATAATACACCTTCATAATAATGGGTTACAACCTTGTTTGTATAATTAATGTCTCATTAATCTCAACCCTTTAAAAACTAGAAATTCATCTCTTTTCTTCTGTTAAGTGGATTTTAATTGGTGGAATAAATAGAGTATCACAGTGTTCAGGTGGATTCATTCCCCAAGGCAGGCAATTTCATGGAAAGATATTTCTGATGTGTCTCACAAACAGTCACACTTTGTTAGATTTTATCCTCTGCATTAGCTCTTCTCCCGGTCTGCTTTGATTAACGTGATTACGCCTACTCCTCAGGGGTTAAATTGTGATTTTTAAGGAGGTTGAGAGCCTCAAGGTGGCTCTGCATTTATGTCGACACCTGAAAAGCACCTTTTGTTACACATTTGTATTTTTAATTGTTTTAATCCCTGTCCTTATCTTTCATATGTAGAATTTTTGTTATCTCAGTTTACTCCATGTTGTTTGTTGTCAGTCGGTTTCATTTTTGGCTTGACATCATGGCATTTTTCAGTTTTTAGCTTAGATATTTTTAGATTCACTCATCAAATAGATCTGCTATTTTTTTTCTTTTTGATCAGTTTAATTGTTATCATTATTACAAAAGCAAAACAAACCCAAACAAAAAAAAATCTCTCCTGGTATACATCTCCACTCTGCAGACTCCTAAATGCTGGACCGGGCGCTTCCTGATGAACCTTTGGGCCATCTTCTGCTTACTGGTGCTGTCCAGCTACACGGCCAACCTAGCTGCAGTCATGGTCGGGGAGAAGACCTTCGAGCAGGTCTCAGGAATTCATGACGACAAGGTTAGACTGCATGTCAGCACGCCACACACACATACAGACCCACAGCTACATGTACACACAAACTAATCTTACACAAGGACAGGCTAATGAGTAAAGAGCGGAATTATTTGTAAAGGATTATCACTTTCCATATCCCTACACCCAGTGGGGAGTTCAGGGCTAGAACAAATTTGATATGAGCCCCATCGTGATATCTACGCCCTCCCCCTCTCTCTTTATCACCTCTACCACCACCCATGTCTTCCTGTGTCACTCCCTCAGCTGCACCATCCCTCCCTGGGCTTCCGTTTTGGGACGGTGAGGGAGAGCAGCGCTGAGGATTACATGAAGAAGAGCTTCCCAGAGATGCACGACTACATGAGACGCTTCAACCAGCCCACCACCCCAGAAGGCGTACATATGTTAAAGTAAGGCACCAACGCATGCATTCACACAATGTGCATTTGTGAAAAGACCTCATTTACACCCAAATGCAATCCAGACCTAAACAATCCAGTCACGTTTGCATCTGTTATCTGTTGTTGTCAGTATTCTGTGCACTTATTTTACATGTGCACAGTGCATAACAATTCTGTCTACTGACAACAAGAGCAAACATGGCAGATTTACAGGCCTCAGGGGCAATTTTAAAACAGAACCTACTATATACTTCACAAAAAAATCCCTTAAAATAGAATTCACATGTGCTGTTTCTCTAATATCCTACAGATTAGGTTTTTAATTTTATGAACAGCAAAGAGTTATGATGTTACCTGGACACATTGTAGATGTCATCCATAGATAGTGAATAACTGCACATTGTCTGAATCACCAGTTGTATAGTGTATCTGATATCATATTAATCAAAACTTCTACAAGCCCACAAAGTCAGTCATTAATCAATTGTCAGTGTACCAACTCCAAAATGTGTCACCCACTGACATCATCAATTCAAATTTTGGATGCTTTGATTTCCAGGCTAGTGATGCTGTTTTGAATGTTTGTACTTACTGACTTTTCTATCTAAAAATCAATCCAATAGCTCAATAGCTCAACCTAAGTTGTGTGTTAGGGTTGATTTTCCCTTTGATTTTTTTTCCACCTGCAGTGATGTTGTGTCTAACCCATGGGTGGATGTTTTCTTATTATAGGGAACACACTGTTTGCTTTTGCATCTGACGGAGATACGATCAAATACTCATCACTTTGTGAGCTGCATATATATACATGAGCATGAGCTTTTCCTTATCCAGAGATACTACATTTTAGCACAAAGTGTAAGTGAGGTGAAAGCCTCTGAATTACATCAATTTCATTAACAAAGTCCTCCCCATTTAAGGAAAAATAGTGTGAAAAAGTGTTGAATGTAGAGATGAATGAGGGTCATGGACAAGTTGATGAAATGAGGGCCGAGGATGACTCGATGAATCGGGTGTCGAATGGGGACTGTGGGAGCAGATGAAAGCAGGAAGGCAAGGCAAATTTATTTATATAACACATTTAATTCACAAAGGCAGTTTAAAGTACTTTACATAATGCATTAAAACATTGAATACAAGATACCACACAAGACACACAAAAAAACACAAATTTAAGGGCTAGGAACAATTTAAAAAGAAATTTAAAAACAGAAATACATTATGAGGATGATAGATGAGAGTGGTTAAGGTTCATTCAAAGGCAGTGGAGAAAATAAAGGTTTTATTTTAAAGGAACAAGTCTTATATCTCTGGAAATTTGCGCCAGCTCTGTGGAGCATAGTAACTAAATGCTGCTTCTTTATGTTGAGTTTGTGCATGTTTATATACTGTTATATGTGTTTTATGTTAGTCTTATCCTGGTTTTGATCATATTCCAGATATGACATTTACTTGGAACATGTAATCTGGTTTTCCAGCTCCCTGTATACTTGATTATAACATCATTCAGGTTTCTGATTGGATGCGTCAGTGAAGGCATCCTTAGCGTCCTTAGCTCCACATCTAGCTGTCATTTCTCTACTAACAGGGTTACCCCAGCAGTTGAGGATGAACCACTTTGGTTTCTGGCTGCATGAACGCTGCTGCCTTTCATGGTTTTCTGCGTTTAGTCTCTCCATCTGATCAATGAATGGAAGACAAGAGCAACAATACATTCGTCCTTCACATTACTGGTGTCAAACTTTCAATTTCATTTGTGTGTGTGTGGATTATCATTACATCCTTTGTTATCATATTTTTTAACTTAGTAACTTTTAAGTATCTTGAGTTGAGGAGGAGTGATCAGAATCCTTGCTAAGGTGTTTATGTGCCACACAGTGTCCCGGTTTCTATTGGAGTACACCAGCTAGCATATTTGGGTTTCTCAAAACTGGGATAAGTGCTTATCCAGGTATCTGCAACCAGCATATAATGTGTACACATAACCAGGATACTCCAAAATCCTAATCACAACTGGGGTACTAGAGTCCATGTAAGCACACTCACTGATGTGGTGTCTCATGGCTCCATTTATACCCATGTGTTTTTTGCAGAAAAAGAAAAAAAAATTAGGCAGCACACCTCATAGGTTGGAAAAGGGAATTTAGAATTAGGCATTTATTTTAATTAAGTTTTAATAATTTTCTTTTAATTGAATGTTGTTTTAATACCCTCTATTCTAATAACTTTAATAACTAGCTTCAATAACTTCAATAAAACACACATGGGGTTCCTATAAACTCATACATGGATGCACATGAATTTAGCAGTGGTGGAGGAAGTATTCAGAACCTTTACTTAACTAAAAGTAGCAATACTGCAGTATAAAATATATATATAATATGACAAGTGTATGTTATACTATTATATATGATATAACTGGATTACTATTACTGATGCATTTGTGTAAGTAACATTTTACTGTTGTAGTTGGTCGAGGTGGAATATAATATATAATAATATAACTATTTTATATACTTTTAGTTTAGTGTATAACAATGCATCATATTTTATAAGCTCATTATGTGTTTTGTATGTAAAATCTTAAACTGTAAAGTAACTAGTTAACAAAGTTGTCAAATAAATGTAGAGGTGTAAAAACTACATTATTTCCCTCTAAAATGTAGATGTTCTAGTAGAGTAGAAGTATAAAGTATTCAAGAAAAGTAAAAGTACCTCAAATGTGTACTTAAATACAGCACATGAGTAAATGTAATAAGTTACATTCCACCACTGGAATATGTTTATCCTGGCTTACAGTACACAGACATACTGTGCCGCACACAGCAAAACACACTCACAGCTACAACCACATCCGCTTCTCAGACACAATGCCTACTCCATAGACCAGCAGAGATGCTGAGATAGTGCATGTGCTGACTTTGTGATACAAAGCGCTTGTTCAGAGAAAGAGGATGAGAATGGGGGAAGATGAAGGTGGCGTTTGTTTGCGTGCGAAGCGAAGCAGAAGTGGAAGTCACAGCAGTGCAGAGAACCAGAGTGAGGCAGTAAAATACTGTGTTGGCAGAACTACTGACCCCAATACTGCACTCAAATCTTAGAGGGAAAAAAAACCTCACAGGGCTTCTCCTGGAGAGACAGAACCCCAAGGGCTACTTGTGCAGCTGCACATGAACACAAATGTATAGGCTCAGAGGAAATAATGCAAGCACATGCCTACACACAGGCTTACAACTTACAGTCCTGCCTACACACATGCACGCTCACACACATACCACTCTCATTCCGAGGCCAGCCATCGGATAACTTCCGACCCTCTTTAGTCCCTAAAGAAGTCTCTATCCTCTCATTTCTCCCTGTGCATTGTATTTGACAGGTCTAGGCTGAAAAAAAGACTTTTCTGCTTTTCCAGCACAGCAAAGACTTTGTAAAGTCAACCTTTTGTTTCGCAGTAAACATCCTGAATAACAAGAAGTTTCAGGTAATTTGATCAGTCTGGTCTGTTTTTTCCATTAGACTGTCTGTCTGTCTGTCTGTCTGTCTGTCTGTCTGTCTGTCTGTCTGTCTGTGTGTGTGTGTGTGTGTGTGTGTGTGTGTGTGTGTGTGTGTGTGTGTGTGTGTGTGTGTGTGTGTGTGTGTGTGTGTGTGTGTGTGTGTGTGTGTATGCATGCTTTTTCTAATACAATACAATACAATTTATGCTTGTTTATCCGTCTGCCATTCAAATTTGGAGTATGGGTATATGTGTGCGCGCAAATATGTTTGTGTAATTGGGAGGTTGTGCGTACATGTGGATGTCTGGGTGTGTGTGTCAGGAAATGTGTATCTTTTCTTCTTTATCCATGTGTTTGTGTGTAGGTATATTATTCAAATCCCGCGTGTTGTGCTCCGTATCCTGAAACTTATCTCAAGCCAGCTGTGGACAGCGGCAGAAGCTGCACACAGAGGAACGGTCTGTAATTAGGGGTCAATTAGGGTCAATTGGATCGATATTGCCGGAGTAGGAGAGTCTTCCGCAGTGTGTATAATGCCTTATCAGTCCGCCACAGAGGCTGTTGGTTTAGGTAATGATGTATGTGTTTACACAGTGTATTAGAATGCAGTTAATCTCATCCTCTGTATAAATGACAAAGTGGGATGACAGCCCCAAATACAGGGTTCCTGCACGGGTCCGGGGCATGTGAGGAAGTTTGGGAAGTAAATCTGATTTACAGGTCTTCAAAAGTTTGAGGTTAATTGTCTTCAATTAATGTTTCTCTCTCACTCTTGTGGTGTGTGTGTGTGTGTGTGTGTGTCGGTGGTGAAGGACAGATCCTCCTACCCTGGATGCATTCATCATGGACAAAGCCCTGTTGGACTTTGAGGTCTCCATCGACGCAGAATGCAAACTGCTCACTGTGGGGAAGCCTTTCGCCATTGAAGGTGCACACGCAGACACTCACTCACACACACACACACACACACACACACACACACACACACACACACACACAAAGACACACTTTTTTGACATTGTATTGATATTGCCATTCCCTGGTGGCATTTTTAAAAAGTGTCTTAAAACTAACTTGGTTTCTTTGGCCTTTTCTTGATCTTATAACATTTTTTTTTTTTTGTAGTTACATTTTGTGCCCTTGTTTTTATATACTGCCCAGTCTGTCTCTTTGTCTTTTTCTCCTCAGTTAAGCACTTTGTAACACTCTTTTGAAACGTGCCATCTTTAAGCACTTTACTTTAATCTAATAATAGTTATATTATATGCTAGTATTCTTAATCCTAAAATCTAGTCTTAATATTTTAAAATAAACTGACCTTGTGGGGACCTGCTTTTTGTCCCCAGATGGCAGGTGATTCCCCACAGTGAGGCTGTATGAAATGTATTTGTCCCCATAATGTGATTAAGTACTCACACACAAACCAAAAGTGGCAGACATACATTCACACTTGTGCATGCACTCACATATGTCATATACTGTATAAGACCACAGGCTCTCTCTTTCATGCAACACAGACAAACATACACACATATATACTATAAACACCTTACACACTTACATACTCCTCTACACACATGAACACATACACAAGAAACATATAGTGTGCATGCACTCACACACACACATTCACAAAGGAGATCAAATCCTGTGGTTAGCTACATGACTGACAGAATAACACAGTGATTCACTGGATGAACTTACAACACTGCAAGGTAAAAGTACTCAACCATCTATTATTAACAGCAACGCCCAGTCAGAACACTTTGGACTTAACGTTTGCAGGTCAAACTAACTGCAACACGGTCATGATGCATATAGACGAATGTATTCCCTGTCAAAAAAACAGCTAATGATCCACACAGGGGGTTATCAAATTCAAGTTCTCGTACGTTGCTACATGAATGAGTGGGCTTGTGCTCATGGTTGCATGCATAGTGGTGTGTTTAATGTGTGTGAGTGTTCTGGTGCTATTCTTGAAGGAAATTGTTTTCCTTTTAGACTTTCGGAGGCAGGATATTTTTCCAAAGTAAAGTCCTTGCTTCTTCTTTTTCTTTTTCTATCTGAAAATCACCATATGAGCCATGGCAAGCGAGGAAAAAAAGAAAAGCCACAGAATAGAGCCAAGAAGCTTGCAAAAAAAACCCCAACCTTTTACACTTCTGTCTGCTTTCATGTTTAACCAAGTTGAATTTTCCTCCTGCTTCTACACCTATAACTTTCGTACATTATTAATCGCCTAGGCTGTTGAAGAAGTTCTAAAATATTACCGAAATATATATGATGCATGTAGTGGAACATGCTGACCTATATGTACTGGGTACTTAGAATATCCTGCAAGCACTGGCATGAAATCCTTAACTTACTAGGCAAACGTAACTACAACTTGCATCACTGGAGCATTGCTTTGTTAGTCAATAAGTCATTAAGTCAATAAGGTCTTATTTCATTGTGTTTTGAGGTATGGATACTTTGGTTACAAGACTAATTGCCGTTGCGTTCGATAGCTGATGATAAATTACCAGTAATAAATCACATTTTTGATAAAGTAATTAATCGCTTTGCACAACTCTTATAGTCAGATGTACATTACTATGACTAGTTGCAGCAGTAATGACAGTAGTAGTAGTAGAAGTAGTTTCCCTCAGTGTAGAAAAACCATATGAATACAAACGAGCAGTGGGATTTTTTTGCTGAATACGAGTAAATTGTCTCACCTTTAGAAATAAAGGCTGCCGACGACCTGTCAAAAGAAATTATGCCTTAGCTCTAATAAAAGTCTGGTGCTCTCTTTCATTGAGGTAAATAAAGGTTCCAGCCATTATTGCAAGTGTTACTGCATTCCAGTCACATGTCATCTGCACTTATACGCCTTATGAAGGTGACTTTGAAGTGAAATTTTTGCTGGCAGAACACATTTATTGGATGTATCAAGCATTTAACCTCTAACCCAAACTCGGCGTAGCCACTAGAAGGTTTTTACAGGTAGTATTAGCGTGTGTGCTCATGCCTGGCACTGATGTGCATTTACGTGCGTGCATATTACACGTGTGTGTGCACTTCCATGTGTATTTGTTTCGGTTCAGCCTTTTCTTTTCTCCTCCCTCTCTGAGACAGACACGCACAGATATAGAGACAGTAAATAGATACTAGTAAGGGTGCCACATGGGACCAAACACTAGCTTTGATACCATTTCTCTGTCAATCAAAGCGTAGCCTCGGAAAGACCCCACTCCCACATTCCCTGCTCACTGTACAACTGTTGTTCACTGGAGATTATCTACTGCTTTCTTCACTGCGTAAGAGAAAATGAGCCAAGAGACATCGCTGTGGCATTAGTCATGATTGTGAGGATGAGAAAGCAGATCTCATTGGTATGTAGAGTGGGTCAGTTGGATGACTACTTGATTCATTGTCTACATGAAAAGGCAGGCGAAGAATCCACACTGCCTTTGGTGGCTAGTTACCCCCACAGCCTGTGTGAGGAAGAATTGGATGGGAGTGTATAACTCAATAAGTCTGAACGGTAGACGAAGAAAGAGCAGGAAATGGTCCAGACAGGAAATGTTAGAGGAAAAACACAGGAGGAGGAGTGGAGATTGGGGAGGGAGAAAGAAAAGAATGAATATGAGATGAGAAAAGTAAGTAAGGGAAAGAACAACAAAGGTAAAGAAAGGGAGGGCCAGTGAGGGGGTGGAGGGGGTGAGCGAGGTGGGAGTTGAGCACAAGAAGGAGATAGAGGGCTTTCATTTGCCCACTGCCAGTTTGCGCCTTTCTGCACAGCGAGTGATAAAAGAGCCAGCCAACAGAGTCCCCTAATCAAGACAAACCTTCACCCCAAGCAGATGGAGTGGGGTGGGGTGGGGTGGGGTGGGGTGGGGTGGGGTGGGGGCTGGGGGGACTGAGAGAGAGAAAGGATGGAGAGAAAAAAAGAGAGGAAGTGCTATTTGGTCCATATGAGGATGCAGGCAGGATTTATAGAGCGGTTTGTGGTCAGGAGATACAGAGAGACGGAGAAATTCGGGACTGTGGAGTCGCTGCAGGCAAGGTGCTCTGCTGAAATCTTCAGGCTACTTAAGTGGAGAGAGATGCGGGGGTGTCGCTGTGCGCCCGTTTTCACTGAGTGCTGTTGGGCGATGTTTACGACAGCCTAGACACACCCCATTAATAATATTGCCACTGAACACGCAGCCACTCGCTGCTTGTTTGTATGAGTGTGTGTGTGTGTGTGTGTGTGTGTGTGTGTGTACGTGTGTCCCTGTGTGCATAAGTGGTCTACACAAGCTCAGTCAAGCAGGACAGAACGTGTCTGAAGATCAGAATGAGGCTGGCAGAAGATTTTGTTGCCAGGGTGAGACTGTTGTTGGTCGGACTGCTCACGTCTGGCAGGAGTGACGTATGGATGCCTTTGTCTGCTTACGATCGTGTGTGTGTGTGTGTGTGTGTGTGTGTGTGTGTGTGTGTGTGTTGAAATGTGGGTAGAAGAAGTAAGATGGCCTCCATTTAAAAAATACGTACCTTACAGAATGCACTGGTTAAAGTAGATCAAATTATGTAGAGCTGAATCAATTAGTAGGTCGGCAAAAAAATATTTTGATAAGCAATTAATCATTAAAGCCAACATTTATAGTTCCAGCTTCCCAGTTGTGGGCATTTGGTGCATTTCTCTTAAGAAATAGTCATCTGCATATTTTTTGGTTTGGGATTGTTGGTCAGACCAAAGAAGCAATATGAAGATGTCACCTTGGGCTTTGGGAAATTGTAATGGGTATTTAATAGGTAGATTAATTAATTATGAAAATAATCATTAGTTGCAGCCCTAAAATTGTGGTTATTATCCATCCATAGCGCTTAACATAAGAATACATACTGGGGCTGAACATTAAACCAAATTTATTGAACTACAATTATGAATCTCTTACCAACCTAAATTTACTCATATTACAATCTTTAATAAATGTCTGCAGTATAAACGCTACTGACGGCTACAACAACCAATAACTTCTAACCAACCAATCAGCCAACAGCTCTGTATCTGTAACTGTTCATACTGTAATTGAACAGGACAAACACATCAGCAAGAAATGCATGCACTGATGCACAAAGAATTGTTACATTTGTAGTTTGAAGTAAATCTGGTAATTCATCGTGATACAGATTTTTGGCTATATCCTAATATGTAGACCTTCTCCCTATATCACTACAATTAAAGTTCATAGAAGACTTAACATTTGAGCTACATTTGAACTAAGCATTCAGTAAGCGGCAGGAAAATCCTCCGTCACACAAGAAATGATGTGTTTTACATTTCCAGCAGCAATTAATGGAAGACCAAAGGAATGCTGCGTACAGAAAGTCAAACTTCATTAACAGAAATCCAAGAAAAAGACTTATACAATAACACTGGCTGCAGTGTTTGATTATGAAATAATCTTTTAGAACTACACCACAAAAAACACAAAAGAAAGCAGTGCTTAGGAGCAGAGATGTCGTTAAAGAAAAGTAGTATTACAAAGATTATGATTTTAAAGTTACGAAAGAGCATAAGATCTTTGCTTGCAAAACAGTTACGTTCTCAATCTGTGTTAAAAATAAGGCAGAACATTTTTTTTACAAACCTATATAAAGTGTTTTGGAATAAAACTTGATGTGCCCGGGTGTGCCTGTGAGTGAGGAGGTATGTGGGGGATTTAAGTGACAGCTTTGGGACTTGAGGCTTGTGATGGAATATGCGGATGTCTGGGGGGAAGAATCAAAACAAATGACAAGTGGCTGCCCACTTGTATTTCACTATTTGACTGAGTGCTCTAAAGAAACACGGATGGAGATAGGCTGATGACAGAAAAATGCTGTCTGTCGGCTGGAAAAAGAAGACAGAGGAGGGAGACGTACGGAGACAAAGCAATGGACTCGGGAGAAGAGCCGGAAGATAAAGAGAAGAATGGAGTGAAGCAGAAATTGAACGAAATTGAAGGGATGACAGAGATAAGGAGCAGACTAACGGCAATGGTGGGAGAGAAATGACCTCGGACAGGGAAAGAGGAGGGATGAGAGGGAGAACTGAGGGGAGAAGAGAGAGGGAAGAGAGGAAGGAGATAAAGAAGAGAAGGTAAAGGAGGGTACGAGCAAAGGGAGGGTAGCTTAGACAGTCTTTGTCATGTAGGAAGCAGAGTGTGACAGTTACGTGAACCTTAGCTATTCTGTTTCTGTCCGCAACCCCCATCAGGCTCACATACCTTGACAGCCAACACACACACACATAAACACACTCGCAAAACAGCTGCCAGGTCCGAGTCAATCACACACGCACGCACACGAACGCTGTTGGCATGACTGTCTTTGACTGCAGTACAGATGAAATGAAACAAACAACCCCAGGAGATCTTGTATAGCAATAAATCTCCGAGAGGGTCTTTTGATTCTAAGCTGAGGGACAGATTTCTCTCGTTTTGTACCTGCAGAAATGTGGGCTGTAATGCAAAACAGATGCAGTTTCAAAGAGTGAGCAGGGCAGAGCAACATTTCTCTTTTAGCTTTCAAGTTGGGTAATGATACATGAATGTGCCGCTTTTAAAATCAAAGCAATGAACAGTGGGGTGGGGAAAGTACTTAAATCTGTTTCTTAATTAAAAATATCATAGTTATATAATAATATTGCTGTAACTACCCTATATTGTAATGTTGTGTCTAGTCTCATTACTCCACATACCGCTGGTGTTTTACCTTTAACAAGAGTCCAAGGCAATACCAATCAATTGACGATGAAACAATTTCTACAAACCAAACACAGATTAATATTTTATGTACTATAACAATCATTTGCATTACTGACTGCATAATTAAAATATCTTTGAAGCTGTTAAATCCATATCTGTGACAATGGCAGGTTTGAACTCTAATTGCACATAATATTGTATTAGCACATGATGTGTTTTCACTCTGCAAAGTAATCAATAACTGCAGCTGTCTGTTGCATGTGCAAATGGTATCATATTTTCCTCTGATGTTTGAAGGAAAGTCTTAAAACAATTAGAATTTATACTCAAATACAGTACTTGTAAACAATACCTCAAAACCATGCTTGTTATCTACATAAATGCAAACTAAACTACTGTAAAACTAGTAAATGTGTTAGTGAATTTAGTGTATTAATGTTACACATCCTGTCAGGAAACACCTACACCAGCAACATTCAACAACAATCAACAGCTCGACAGTAATTACAAAGGAACACCATCAACAAAAGAGCAAAAAAGATCCACAAAAGAGCTCTAATGTCAGCATGTTATCAAGTTCCTGTGCAAATGGAGTGAAACTGGCCTTTGTTTGGCCTTTTTTACAAAAGTGGGTCTTGTATCTGTAACCGAAGGGGATGGGTGTGAAGTGAACGTGGAGTGGATGATCTGCGTCATGTAAGATAAGTGTTTTGCAACCGACGGCTCTGGTGATGAGGTAGGTGAGAGGTCCAATTATTTTTGAGGCCGTGTGGGTGATTTTTCTATGGATATAATCTGGATCTGTGGTGACGAAACAAATTCCATACCTGCAGAAGGATGATATTCTCTCTTAACACAGATTTTAATATATTTTTGTATTTTATGTCAGAAAACTCTTGTCTTGTCATGTACCTCTTAATATTCTTCAGGCAAGGTTCAGGAGACCCTGTCTGAAAACACTAATGGAAAAATAGTAAAGTCTAAGAAAATAAAATCAAGCACACGGGAAAGGAAAAGAAAAGAAATTATTAACATTAATTGAGGGTGACAAAGCAATGGAGTGGGGTGTACAGGGGTGTAAAGAGTAATTTAAGGAAACCATCTCCAAAAAACGATCTTTATAAAGGGTACATAACATAAAAAATACATGACAGACATTTTCTTTGCCTAAGTTTTGAGTCATTTTTCATATTGCATGGTGATGCTGGACCAACTCCTCCCACATAGTTTTTTCATTATACAGAAGTAATTTATGTTAGTCTAACAAATCACCACAGGGCGACCACAGCCACGTGAGTGCATAACCCAAGGGAACGGAGCTGCCTGTAAGGAGCACACTCGGGTAAAATATGACTATGTTTGCACCCTATCCGGTGAGGGGAGTCTAGGGGTTGAGTCAAACTTGATCCCACTCCATCCCCGGATCAGACTACTTGATGTCAGCCCCAAAAATGGGCCAATCTGACAGACGTGGGGTGCTGGGACTGGGAATGAGCGTCAGGCATGACAATTTGTCATTTTATCTTGTGAAGTGTTTCTTAGTAGAAGACAAGCGTAGGACAACTCACAGGGCTCCGACAGAAAGACTACCAGTTTGACAACATCTGCAGCATGCTCCGTGCTGCTTCAGACGCATTAGATGTTGACACTGATCCCAGAAGTCTGTCTCTAGCCTAGGGATGCACTAATCCATCTTTTTCTCTCCTGATACCATTTCCAATACCTCAACTCAAGGTAGCGATCAGATACCAGTGCTCTATTTTCCCCAGCTTTAAAAATGTGTAAACCTCACTGCATGGATCTCTTTGGAATCATTTTTATGTATCGTAACACAAGGCCAGGGATTGCAGTGGCACTAAAAACTGAGGTGGCAGCCTGCTGTGACTACATAAATGTAAATGATAGCGGAAACAATGAATTTTTATAATGACATTGTGAAAGAAACTGCCTTTAATGTGGGTAGGTCACATCTGGCCAACACCCAATCCACTTAAAAGGGACAGTCTTCGCCCGATCAGTGCATCCTGACTCTAGCCCCTCCTGCCCTACCACCTTTGCAAAGGCTTGCAGGTCATGAAAGACCGCAGGCGAATATTTGTTGGGGTTCAGCGTGTAGTCTGACGTGTGTCTCAGCCATGCCATGGCAGGACTATGATCACCTACTATGACAAGTGACCATCTGGAAATAAATGTCCCCTAGCCTTATCCTGGCATTTAATTTGACTGAGTTCTTGTAAGAAGCTTCTCAATCTGCAAGTATGGAAAGTTGCAAAGAGAGAAACTCATAACCAGAGTTTGATCCACTCCACTAGAGTATGTATTCTGTACCACAAGGGACCCCTCCACTGGCTTTAGTGGTTTTGTGCTTTGTTTCCCTACACAAATACTATACCAGGAAAAGCCATGTATTTGCACTGTATATGCACTGTTCCTGGCAGGAAAAGTGTTGATTCTGATTCCAACTGAAGCCTGTAAACTCATAAATCTCCTTTTTCCAGAAGGCATCTGCCCTTTGGCTAAGTGCAACTGGCTGGCTGTGGTTTCGCACACAAAGACACCAAGTTAGACACTAGTCTCTTCCTCAGGCGTGTATGTTGCTCTCAGATTCTGTTACCTATAGCACAAGTATTTACATCTGCGTGTGTCTCCTCTTCCAGGCTACGGTATAGGCCTGCCCCAGGGCTCTCCTCTAACCCGAAATGTGTCAGAGTTCGTGAGTCGCTACAAGTCTGACGGCTACATGGACATGCTACATGACAAATGGTATAAGGTTGTGCCTTGCGGGAAGCGAGTCTTTGCAGTCACAGAGGTAAGTCATTGGTGGGAGAGTGTGTTCATGTATTGTGTACGTGTTTGGTGTGTAAAAGCAAAGCCTTCTGTAGCTGTACTCCTGTAAATGAGTCTTCCTTTGGGACACGGACAGGATTGCCTGCCAGCTAAGCACATGTACACTGACATCACATTCACATACACACAGAGAGACACACACACAGACAAAGACATTCAATCACATAAAGTCAGGTCTATTTACCAACCTTAACCAGAGTTACAGGCACGTACTGTCTGAGTGTCGATACTTATTTGTATCTTTTGTGTGCTACAGCAGAGTACTCTCAGTCCTCGCCCCCCCATTTTCTTTTCACACTTTTTAAAGAAGTGGGAATCTCTAGACAGAGCGCACTGTCTGTCTATATCTCTTGTTTGTGAACAGAGAAGATATTCAATTCCCTTGAATATATAGTTGAATCCTATTATAGCAACAAACGCAATTACACAGTCACAGGTTTCTCCAATGAAATGAAAACCTTAACTTCACCCTGCATCAGGAAGTTATTACTATTCATTCCATTTGAAGCCTAGAGAGTGGGCTACTCTCGCACAATGTGGGCGTTAGTGCGATCTTGCCCTCTGGATTGGGTGCAAAAGGGGGTCAGTGTTGTCGCTGATGAATTTGTCGAGTCAGCATGGGGCTAATTGCCATCAGAGGCTATGCGGAAATGAGCCGGGTGAAGGAAACATGATTAGAGAGCAATGGAAACGTTCGCCACTGTCTCTTCCTCTTCCTCCAGGCCCATGAAAGCCTCATAAGAGATAGACATTATGTCAGGGGGAATGTGGGCGAACCAAATGGGAACAAACTACTCTTCAATTAACCGTCGTCTCTTCTTACCATCTCCCTGCTAACTGCTGTTTCTTTCTATTACCCTCAGTTTTGCTTCCCCCCCTCAGCTCTTTATGCCCGTTCTATCCCCTGCCTTGCTTCTCCACATCCTTTTCTTTCAAAACATGTCTTTTACGCTGTTGCCCTCTCCTCTTTATTTCTATTCTTATGGGGCTTACACAGGCAAACTAGATATACAACAGCAGAATATCAATTGCATATTCACAAAAAGTGGCCTAAATAGTAATTATGTAAATACAAATCATCAATCTCTGTATTTCCCTCTGTGTCGGCTTATGTCTTTACTAATCTGTGTCACTCCCCCAACCTCTTTCTCTCTTTCTGTCATCGCCCCCTCAGACTCTACAGATGGGAATCCAGCATTTTTCCGGCCTGTTTGTGCTTCTGTGTATGGGGGTGGGTGGAGCCTTGCTTACCTTGGCAGGTGAACACACCTTCTATCACCTGGTCATCCCTCGCCTCCGGCGCACGCACACACTGCAGTACTGGCTGCACACCAGCCAGGTGAGTAAATACATACTGTATGTGTGGTGCCATGGCTCTCACACACTTGCAAAGTCTCGCACGCACTCTAGCACACACACAGAAAAGATGCAACTGTAATCTTCACATTGCTCTCATCTGTACGTGCACATACACAGATGCACACATTAGAGAACAGTCACTCACTCACACACACACCAGCATGCTGCTGTTGGTGAGACGTCCTTACCTGGAGTTAACTCTTATTTTGCAGGTAACCTACGCCCCCTACTGTTAGAAACTCATAATAACAGTCAAGAATAAGACTAACCATTTCCTTAAAACTAAATCATATCATGTTTTTTTAGGAGAGATTTCAATTAAACTGTTTTAACTTAAAGCTAAATGTATTAATTAATGTGAATTAAGTGCATTGTTAATTAACTAATCAACACTTTAACTGTGCTCTATAAATTAACTAATATTTTGTATTAATTAGTTAATTAAGTAAAAACGTATTAAACGGTTTCCATTAGCAGTGCTTTATTAATTGGTTCATGACCACACAAAATGCATTTGTGCCTTTGTTTGTTTCGCTTTTTCTATTCTGAGGCAGTTGATGTATAAACATCTTATACAGATCATTAAATGTACTTTTTTTTAAACTTTTTTTTACAATCTGTTATTTTGTAAAGACAAAGATACAAAGAAAATTAATAAATAAGAAGCTTTTTTGCAATTAGACTGTTTTTATGTGTGTTTATGACAGCGTACACCAAAGGAACCACAAACTGAAGATTTAAAGGTCATATTTTGTTTTGTTTTTTATGTAACTCCAGCGATTACCAAATGAGGTGCCTGTGGCAATATTTTTGAGTGAATAATGGAACTAGCGGTGTGAATATCAAGACTGCTCACATTTGTTTGCTACATTCCTCTAAAAGGGCAACCACTCCCGGCGAGGCTCTAGCATTCATCACAAAACCAGCCACAGCTATCTGAGAGGACGCCATCTGAGTTAGTCCCTCAAGATAATGGTTTGGAGATTGTTTTTTTTTTTCAGTCTAACCAAAGCACTTGGGTACCTAAATCAAAAAGGGCTTAAGCAACTAACCTCTCTCTAAATTCTAAGCTGAAAAGAACTGTCTCTCACTGAATTACAATCACTTGATTAAATTATAATCAAATTAAATTATTCAATGGGGCACCACAGCAGGATTTGTGAGGAATAGCTGTCACAGATGTTCTGTACAACTGGGTAGAATAATGAGTCTTAGAAATTCAAATTCATCATCTCTCCTGATTTATTTCAGAGCTGATGAATTGATAACAAATTTCACATTACTAATCAGTAGTTCTCTTGTGTTTTTTCTTTTCTTCTCTACTTGCAGAAAATTCACAGAGCCCTCCACACCACATATGAGGATGTTGGGAAGGAGCTGACCGACCTCGACGAAAAGTAATGAAGTCACTAACTGACTTGCGCATCTAAACACTTCACTGTCACCTCCCATCCACTGTCCACCTTCCAATGAAGCAATACTTTGTTCAGAATTATTACATTTAAACAAGTTACACTATTTATGTCTGGCGAGAGGTTTTTTTCACTTTTATGACTTGATAACAAACCAAATGACTTGTTAAGATGGAGATTTTTTGCAGTGACAGCCTTATGGTAGATCTTAAACAGACATGACCCTTGTATTTAGTTAAAAATTCTAATCAAAATGTTTTAGGTCAGATAATATTGCTTAGTCTGCCCATGATAATCTCATAATACTCAAAACAAGACCAACTAGATTTTAAATGTCATTATCCCACTTACATCTACATTTTATATTTTGTACTTGTTTGCTTATAGGAAAATGTATCCATGTACAATACTGCTGTACAGTATCTCACTGGATATATGCCCTTTGCTGTGATCTTCCCCTCTTTCACTAGCCCCTCCTCTTGTATCTCAGAGAACTGCACCCTACACAGGAAACAGCATCAGCCTCCTCCCCCGTCTCCTCCCACATCCCTCAATGCTTCCACTACAGCTGGAGACACCTGCAACTCCTCACCGTCCCATGAGCCCAAGGAGAAACGTGTGCACTTTGACCTGGAAACCCTCCACAGCTACCGCCTGCGCACACACACCGCCTCAGTGCGCGGCCGGCCTGGTATGGTCGGCCGTCCTGGGATCGGCTTAGGAGGGTTGGGGCTGGGCAACCTGGGGAGTTTTACCTCCACGCCACAGATTAGCCTCCATGTCAACGGGGGCCCTGTCTCTACACTGGCCTCCACAGGCTTGGTGCTCTCTCCACTGGGAAGCAGGGCTGCTCAGACCAGCATGTGGGAGGGGGAGCTCCAGGACCTGCAGGGGAAGATCGAGACGTTCCGTACCCAGCTGAGAGAGGCTCTGGCCAGGAGAGCTGAGATCCAGAGCAGCCTGGAGAGGGAGAGGAGTGGACTTGTACGCAGGGATACCAGTCTGGAGAGGGAAAGGGACAGACAGAGGATACAAACTATTAACACAGACAGAAGTAGCTCCACTCAGCCCAAACTCCCTGAGAGAGACAGGACCAGCCAACTGCAAACCCTGAATAATCAACAGACGGGGAGGGCTAACCAGTCAGGCGATCCTGGGACTCTGGAGCATGGGAGAAGCAGCCAGTTAAACACAGTTAACAGTTTGGACAGAGGGAGAGCCAACCAGTTACGCTCTGTTAACACTCTGACGGGAGAAAGGACTGTCCAATCACGCACTTCCACCAGTTTGGAGCGAAGTCGAGTCAACCAACCAGGTGCTGGAAACATAACCGTCCAATCACGGAACACTTCTAGCCTGGACAGACAGATGGCTAACCTATCAAGCACTCTGAACACTTTGGAGAGGACAAAAGCCAACCAATCAAGTGTAAGCAGTGGGACTTGATTGTCTTTCTGAAGCCCCTGGTGTGTTGGATTGCAGAGGGAGTAGTGCAGTTGGTACTTGCATAGCCGTGGGAAGATGGCTTTGTTGGAATGGGTTAAGTTTAGGGGATGCTTGCTGAAAAATTACAGTATATGTTAACTCACACCATTACTTACTGCAACCTAATAATTTTCACACTCAGAATTATTTCTACACTCGCTTAAAATCACAACTAAAAAATTTTAACATGCAATTTAATAAGTAAAATGTCTACATTATCCATGAAATCACAAATAAGCAATGTAATCTTGTGGAATGAAAGGCAGTATAATTTCACTAAAATCTCAGTATACCTTCACAAGAACCAGATGAGACAATCTGGCGATGCTAAAATCACAGTGCTCATTGAGGAGACGAGTGATTCACACAAGGAACCATCTGACAAACACAAGCCTATCAGCTGAATAAACGTACGGCCTGTTACATCAGCTGAAGAGGCCTTCAAGCACACAGAGACATCGGCGACAAGAGCACAGAAAAATCAAAGTTAGCCCAATGTGATAAAACAGCAAACAAAACTATTTGAAAATGCACATGAAAACCTCCCTGATAACCGAGTGCCAGTGGCAGGAGATGAAGATGCAAAAAAAAAAAACAATATATTTTACGTAATTCAAGTAATAATTTCCCAAAAATGTGAATGATATAGAGAATTAGAAAACTGTGAAGAAAGAGTGGTACAGCCCCTAAATCAATGTACCTACAGATCCCATGATTTTGTGTGCTGATACCTTTTTATCCTTGTGTGTATCGTACCGCCATCATTACAACACTAATACCGCTATGTCAAAAATGCATTTTTGGATATTTTTATAGCAAAATCCCACCCTTGTGAAATGTGTCCAAACTAAAAAGGTTTCTCACAAACTGAGCCATTCCCAAACAGAAGCTTTGAGATAGTAATTTTCCTCTTTTATGCGGAACCCATCAAATCACACAGGATACTTAGGCAGGAAAATGGTTTGTTATATTGACTGTAGTAGAATGGATTCAAGCCATTTGGACCCAAATACACACCTCCAGCCCATTTTATGGCTGCTAGGTTTAGTTAAGTCAAGGTACCATGCCAAATTGTTTTGTCCACGTCAACTCCAGTGTTGCACATAATGTTAACTAGTCATGAGGAGTATTACTCAGCCTGTGAAAACAGTAGTATAGTATCTTCTGTGGCTCTGAAATGAGTTTTATTTCTGAGAAAATAACCCCTGTTCATCATATCTCCACCATATTAATTAGTTATCATGAGCCTGGCAACAATTTTGCGCTCAGCGACTGTATTGCGCATGAATTCACACAGTAAGGAAGATTACTATCTCCCTGCAGATCTGAGTGAGCTCCGATAAGTGAGACCTCATGTTGTTGTTTCTTTTGGGGTTTTTTTTTTATCATTATTAATCATTAAAATAGATGTACACTTCTACACTGTTTCCACTCAGATAAAGCATAATATTTGTTGCTTCCTACTAAAACAAAGTGAAGTAAGTTTCATGCCTTGTGTCAATAATCTGGAATGATGAAGAGTGAGGGCTCTTCAGGGGCTGGCTGGATTGGGACTCTTGTTGAGTTATTCATTCATCCACCAGAGGGAGCTGCATCCCTGCTTCCCGCGGCTATGGACAATGGAGAGTTTATGGATTGAGGTTTTATTTCAGCAAAATCACTGAAATAAATAAATTCAAGCAGTTGACTTATGAAGAAACAGTGACAGGTGGAAGCTGCATTTTGTTCTGTTGTTCTCATGCGGCAGCAGAGGACCTGAGGAAAGAAGGCCTTTATGAAAATCACTCCAGCACTATACAATGCAATGTCACATAACAGTATTGTTATACTCAATCTTGTGTGACTCTCTAAACACTTTTAAACAGGTGTCGGGAATTTCACTGGCCCACAGGTGTGAGACACAGACACTGATATTACTGAAACAGAGCTTATGACGGTACTGATACTACATTTACATGTTTCAAACTTTACTGTGGTGTGAAGTGGTTGTGTTCACATGCCATGGTGTCTATGAGGAAAAAAATATATATTTTAGGTCTTTAATGAGAAAGAGCTTGTGGTACTGGATATTTAAATAAATACTTTTAAATTTACCCCTCGTAAAAATTGTATCAGCATATTATTGAATTTTATCATAATGACCATTCTCATGTTTTGAAATAAACATTTATATACTTATTTACTTGCATTATCTCATATTTTGAGTGTAAACTTATTTTTAAAAAGGTACAGTAGAAAGCAACACTATCCCAAAGCTTTTACCTCCTAGGATAATTTAAGGATAATACACTGTAAGCGAACACAATGAGCGCATTGTCCGAGCCACTCTGAAAAGTTTGGCCCCCATAAAACCCATTTAAAATCCATTAAACCACTGATTTCATTGCATACATCTATGGTCATTAAATCAAATGTTATTTTAATGATTTTTGCATATAGGGTTTCAACCTAAATTGCCAAGGGCACTTTCTACATGAATACAAAAACACAAATTTCCCACAAATGACACTGGCATAAAAAAGTCAGAAACCAAAACAGCCAATATAAAATGTGTTGTCAGGAAATATTACAATGCATCTTGGCTAAATGTGCAAGAGCATAGCCATTTCAACCTCTGTTTGTCAAAGTGCAAAACACAGCATCTGCCTCCACACTAGTGATGACCTTTAATTGGTAATGAGTAACAGGTGTGAGAGGGGCAAGTCCCAGTAAAGCGTTAACAGGTTCTTAAAGGAATATGACACCTTTTGCTGACAAAAAAAAGATTTAAAAGAAATAGTAATAATAATTAAACAACTAAAAAAAACATGGAAATATGGTAATCTGGGATAAATAAACCATAATACATTAATAACCACTAGTTTGCAGATTAATACACACTAATCACAGAAAACCATATTGTCCACATTCTTAGGGAATAGTGTGAGAAAGTAAGTAAATGTCCTTCATGTGTAATATAGTTTTTTCAGCATTCTGGTAAATTGGATTCTATATCAGGCATTGTGATATTGTATTTATGTATATATGTAGCTTAGATTTTAAGATGGACATGCCTCCTCACACCTGATACTTGTTACCGATTATTGATCCTCCTGTATAAAAATGTAAAAATGTGCTCCTGCTCTGTTTAGCACTTGAGGGGATCAGAGGGGGTTGAAAGTGCTGCCTTTTACGACTTTTTGGGCACAACTATTCTTGTAGCATGTCTGGTCTCAGGAGAGTATTGCAAGAACGCTGATTGCACCACACCACTTGAGTCTCCAGCAGAAAAACTAGTACTGAATCACTAGTGTATGAGCAATTTGTTTACAAGCTCAAGGACCTGTGTAATGCAGCTTCAAAGGGGAAAAGTCTCTGCTCCACACTGATGCTTTAGTACACACAGTGTTGCATGGTGAAGGGTGTAGCATTACCTCTAATCAGGAAAATGAGAAGTTGTAGCAGCTCTAAAGCTAAGTCAACTTTAAAGACCTGTGGCTAACAAATACAATTTTTAGGTAAAAAATGACGAAATGGAACTATACAGTCAAATACTGCTGCACAGTGAAATGAAAGGTGCAATACAGACTAATACATCAGCTGTATTAAGTTGCTATCTCTCTTAAATGAGTAAATCTACACCCACAATAACAAGAGGACAAATCCAGTCAAAGTGAAGTGAGACTTCTCTAAGAAATGCCTGTGTTCCTGAGGCCACTTATGAGGAGGTTTAAGCACCACTCCACCTGGTGGTATAATGTTGTTTAACTTGTCATGTAATGACCGCTTTCAGCCACACAGAGGCACTTGAACCTGCCCCTAGGCACATGAATGTGCAGTGGAGATACCTGCAGAGAATGACTTCACATTATGGATGTTTTAGTGAGAGTGTGATGGAGACATGCACCCGTGTCCAATCATTTTATCTAAAAGATAGCCAACTTTGGATGCGGGTCATGTATTATCTGAGTGTGTACGTGTGTGTCTGCCCCCCTCATGTATATTTGCTAGTCAGTCACACTTCAGTCACCCCATGAAGCTGTGGCCTAGATAACATGGCAGAGCAAATCATTGTTACACATTTCATCTGTATTGATTTATAGTCCTGTATTTTCATATTACAGGGGAATGTTTTCTTAACCACATAATCATAAGAACATTAATACTCTTAACATACCATTTGCTATCTAACACTGAAAATTGAGTGCTTACGTGAAACCTGACACTTGTGAGCGAAGGGAGAATTGAAATTGATACCCCAAATATATAATTCTTCAGTACAGATGAGCTCTAACAGCATGTGGGATGTTTGAAGAGGATGAGAGAGATAGAGAGAGAGGAATGGGAGTAGCATGCTGATGATTTAGTGCCGGTGCATCGACCAGACTGTATAAAGTGAAGATAATCGCACGGTGATAAAGCCAATCAATCACATGTTCTCTGCACTCGCACATGGTTGGATTCTCCTTGTAATAAAGTAAACAATGAGCTCTTTGTCAGGTGTCAGGGTGCACTGAATGGGTTGTAAAAAAAAAATCAATCAGACTCCAATCGCAGAATTGTGAGGGCTTTCATACATGGATGGGTGAATGTGTCTACAGGCAGAGAGCTACCTAACCGAGATGCTTTCATGCGACACATACTGTATGTGAAGTGCTTGCTTTACACTGCCTCAGCCTGGAAGTCTGCATACATGCATGTATTGGGTATGTGTGTCCCTGCATGACTGCCTACCCCTGCTTTAGCCATGCAAACATGCACATGCAGACACCCACATATCTATGTGTATATCTAAATGGAGATGGCCGGCCTTTTGCTCAGATAAAGTAATTGGGTCGCATGTGTGAACAGCAGTCAAGAAGAATTTTAATCAAACTTAAGAATCCCCAATGTACATCCCTCCGGCAATCAATTACCATCCAACTGGGGTTAATAGTAAAGAGTGCTGATAATGCACTAACTCTGTATTAAAGAAAATACAATTGTGGTGATTTCTGCATCTCAGGAGAACTGTAACTGGGACCAAATTCACCATGTTGAGAGGGCTTTGAGTATTCTGTGGGAAGCAGAAACGAGTGTACATCCACCTCCACCTCCACCTCACATGTCACTCTCCCTCCCTCTCTATAGTGCTTTGTCTAGTAGGTAAACAGGAGCCAGGCACTGTGAGTGATGAGTTTATTAGCTCCTGCCAGCTGTGGCCAACCCTTGGGTATTATTGGCGGGGTGGCGGTGTCGGTGTGTGTGTGATGTTGTTGGGGTGGGGGCTCTGGGAAGGGAATGAGGAGGGGCGCAGGGGAGGGAGTCGGAGACGAGGGAGTACCCCATGAGAACCAGAGAAACTCCCTGGCAACCGGAGACAGGATCAACACTAAATGGGGCGCCCCCATTCATCTAGCACCGAGCAGTGACACAGAGCCAAATGACAGAGATTGAGAGAGGGGAGAAGGGAGGGTGGTGCTCCTGTGTGCAAATATCTGAATGAGTGTAAAACCATTGGAGGCCGGTCAGCAGGCGACTTCCTCCTGCTCTGCGCCCTCTCAAATTAGTCTGCACAGATATTAACACACAGTCTGCAAGTGTCCCTGAAGGTGTCACAACACCCAGTTCTAACAATGATTGACATGAGAGGTTTAAAAAAAGTAGAGAGAGGAAAACATGTGGGTGGTAAATGGATACTAAGTTCAGTTCAGTTTTAAGCCCCATTAAGAATTGATAATCGTGGGAGGAAAATATATAGGCTATAGATCTTACAGAGAACATCTTCAGTAACCAGAAAAGTGCACATGTGCTTGTACATGTGCACTTTTCTGGTTACTGAATATATACGACTCTCTGCTTTGATTTTAATTGCCGCAATGTCATTCGTGATGAGTCAGTGAATAGTAGAGGTGTCTGTGAATGTGAATGTAGGGCTATTAACCGGTGCGTGCGCGCGTGTCCTCGAGCTCCGCACCGGATCCTCCGGGGGAATCCAAATGCACCACAGTGGTCAGACGCCTGCCACACCCTTCTAGAGTAAACAAAGGCAGAGACATCTGAGCCATCACCCCTGGAAAGATAAAGAAGTTGAGGGTCAAACAAACGAATCTGATGGTGTTTACAGAGGCACGAAGCGTATCTGATGGCGAGCCTAATATTATAATTACAGTGAAATTGGCTCTTGCTTATAGATGCGAGGTTATCTCCAAAACCGCCCCCTCGCTTTTACGCACACATGCGCAGGCCGAGTTTACTCCACACACACACACAGACGCACACACATTCCAAAATCTACCCCTTTGTCTTGCTCGCCTCACGGCGGTAGCCCCGAAACAGGAATTCAGCAAGGAAAGGAAAGGAGAAGTGTGTATGTGTGGACCAGACTGTCTCCTCCCCCCACCATAAGCGCACACACACCACACACTCTCCTCCCCCTGCAGCCCCCCTCCACAGCCCCTCTCGGCCCCCATGCCTTTGTGTGTATGTGCGCGACGTGAAGCTGACTGCGTACCCGAAAACCGTGTGACGGATGCCTTGCATAAAAAATAAGCTTTTTTGGAATTTCAAATTGATCCGTGTTATATATTCTCCGGGAAATAGGAAAACCTGCAGGTGCAAGTAAAGGGGAGGAACCTGGTGGACGCACGTGAATCTCTCACTTATTGAAAGCCAGGAAATAGAAAGGAGAGGAACGCGTTGCCAGCAAGTGCCGCACATTGGACTTTCCACCATCAGCAACCCTCCTCTCTCTCCTCTCTCCTCTCTCTCGCCATCCCTGCTCCTCCTCTGTAGGTCTCCCCACTTACTCCCATCCAACCTCATTCTCCCAGTCCTTCAGTGATCCCAGAATAGCCTTACACCGGAGCGCTCTCTAAATACTAGTGGGGGGGTTTTGGATTTCGGGGTGACTTGGGAGACGCCGGAGATGGATTAAAGGGACTGTGCATCGCAAAACTGGAGCAGCACGCACGACCACGCCGGGGGGGAAGGGGGCGACGGGACTCGGTGAATTCACGGAGCCCCCGGGACAGAGGTGAGTGCTCGGGCTGTCCGTTAGTCTTGTGGCTCTCTCTCCCCGCATGCATCCCCCAGCAACCTACCGCTCCTCAGCACATGGTTTTCGCGTCTCCATAATTTATGATCTCATACGCAATCTGCTGATTTCTGCTAGTGTTGGAGTAACAGCTATGTTATCAATATCCTATACAGCATTATGTTTCTATACTGCGGTTCCTTTTTGATATGATGGCTCCTGAAAATCTAACATCCAATAGGTGATTACCTTGAGAAAACAGCAATTCAAGCAAATTGCATGCTCACCAATATTTATACATCTTATTGAATTTATATTATTAAGATCAATACCATCTTAAAATGATGTTTTGTTCTTCAATATAAAGGCAGGTGAGCTAAGTTGTTTAAACCCTCCTCCACATCAAGTGGAGCATATGGCCCTTTATGTCTCTCTGGCTGCTGAGGGCCCTGCAGTGGACATGGCTTTGCAGCTAGCACTGTAACTTTCTTGATGGATGGATGGTGCATGGAAAATGGATTAAACTATTACACTTTATGTTCACCTCATTCTTTCATTTTCAAGTTCATGTTTGTGAGCCATGAGAAAGAGCAAGCGACTTTACACTGTGCATTCTGATTTTAATGGTTTGTCAATGGCCTGTTGGGAGACACCATGGATCCATACTGTATGATATAGTATGATACGATACAATACGGTGTGATACGGTATGGTGCAATACGATATGATATAATATGGTAATATATTAAATGCTGTATAGAAATGTCTACTTATGCAGAAGCAGATCTATATGGAATCAATCAAAACATGTTCTTATGGCAAATAATTGGGTGCTTTTTTGTTCCAATCTGATAAAATTCACATTCATAGTAATGTTTCAAAAATAGTCACTTTTCCCTGGGCATGATTAAATAAAAACTGTGGTTTTTCTTTAAAAAAAAATCAAACATACATTCTTAAGAACACGTTAACTAGAATGGCACCATCACATCATCAAAAGACTCAATAAGCATAATAGATATATGTGATTGAAATGTTTTTCCCGTCTCCTTTAAATCATTCCATAATCCCTAAAGTTCAAACACACTACTATATCTTACCATGCTGAGGTTGCAACTAAAAATTATTTTCAATATTGATTAATCTGCCAGTGATTTTCTTGACTAATCGATTAGTCAGTTGTCTTTAAAATGGCATAAAATAATGAAAAATGAAGAAAACAATTTGCTAAAGCCCATGGTGATGTCTTCAAATGTCTTGTTTTGTCCATCCAACTATCCGAAAAAGTTTACTATGACATGACACAAAGAAAAGCAGCAAATCCTCACATTTGAGAGCCTGAAACTTGGTAATGTTTTGGCATTTTTGCTTAAAAATTAACTTAATTATCAAAACAGCATCAAATTAATTTTCTGTCGATCAGTTAATTGATTATTTGTCTGATTGTTTCAGCTCTATGCCATGCAGTGCTATCCTCGAATGTGTCATAAGGTCCACGAAAGTATATATGCTATAATATACAGATGAATGACAAATTAAAGGAAAAAAATGAATAAATTAGGGGAGGTGCTTCCCAACCGGGCACAAGGGGTCACTGGATGGTTTGAATGTAAACATGATGTGAATCATATGCCAGATCTCAAATCAGCTGAACACATATGGGAGATTTTGGACTGGCGTATGAGAGCTGCATCATCCAACAACATCATAAAAACACCAAATGAGGGCATAACTTTTGGAATAATGATGTTAATCTCTCTAGTAGAGTTTCAGAGACTTGGAAAAAATAGCCCAACACCTTACTAAGACACTTGATATTGGGTTTTCCTTGAATTTGTCACCCATCTGTATATTGTAGCACACTTATATACTGTCTATACTAGTCTCTGTCTCTAACACCCCACCCCCCACCACTCCCGCATTGGTGGTCACTGAGTCTTGTATCTTCCTCGCTGTCTGACAGTCTGACACACTGTTCCTGTCGACCGCAGGCCATACAACCCACCTCATACACACACACACACGAGATGTGCACAAATTGCTTAGACTATATACACGCATGCAAACACTTCCATGATGTTTGCAAGCACAGGCATACAGGAGCTCAGGCTCCACACATTTTGCAGTCACGCTCACACACATGACGTGCCCCAGAGGACAAATGCTGGTGTGACAGATAAACGAGCCCCTTTCTTCAGTAAAGAGGCTCATTCTGTGTGTGTGTGTGTGTGTGTGTGTGTGTGTGTGTGTGTGTGTGTGAGTTGGGGTGAGGTTTAAATGCTGACTGGAGTAGGTCACTGAGACCAAGCGGCTGGGAGAGTGAGACCCAGGACCCGGTGTCTTCCTAAGCTGCTTTCAGCCACACTGGAATCCATCCATCCCAATATCCTCCCAGTCTCTGATCCTCACCCGCCACCAACCCCCCTCTCCCCCCACCAGCACTACCAGACATACATACACAAACTCGTGCTACACTCTATTGCTTTTCGTTTTTTTTAATTTTTTTAAAATTATTATTCTTTTTCTCTATGTCTTTGATCTCTTATCTTGTCCCCGGTTCTCTCCTATTCTCCTCTCCTCTCCTCTCCTCTTCATTTTTAGCGGTCATGGAAATTAGACTGTGGAAGTCTTTGATTCTCTGTGCCTTACACCGCCTCAGGGTCAGGCCCTCTTATCTTGGAGAGAAACAGAGAAACAGACAGAAACAGAAAAAAGAGGATGGAGATAAAAAAGAAGGGGGCAAAGCTAGAGAGAGAGAGAAGGACAGATAGCAAGGAAAAGGTGTAGAAAGGTAGAAAAAGCAGAAACGGGGATTTGTAGACAGATATACTGCAAAAAGACAAAACAGGGAAGAGAGAGAGAGAGAGAGAAATAAGCAAAGCCAAACAAAACCAAGAAAAAGACAATAAAAGGGAGAGACTGTGGAGAAGATGACAGAGGCAGAAAGAGATGCCTAGACAGCTTTCAGCCAATATGACTTTCCTGAATTATAGTGTTTTTGGATTGAAGCCTCAGATCAGCTGATTCTGTGCTCATATATCAATCTGCCCTAAATTTGTCCATTTGTGTGCCAAAAAAAGAAAGGACAGAACTGCAAGTAGAAAATGTAATTTACACAGTCATGGTTAGACCAAAACTCTCCACTGAGATCCATTCTAAATAGTGCAATTCAATTTAGTTGGGTCAGCAGAGTAAAAGATCGGGAACCAGAGGTAATACAGAGAAAGGAAAAGAGAGGTCAAGAGAAATGTGTTGGTAAAATGAAGGCAGATTGGTAGGAAGACGATGGGACAGATGGAAGGTGATTGAGAAAGTGATAAAAATGTGAGTGAGTAAAATGGGACGCGGAAAAGGTGGGAGAGGTAAAGAGGGTGAGATTGAGTGAAGGAGCCACCAACCCACAGGACGACCCCCTCTACCCCGCTCCATCTCCTGTGCGACAGTGCCAACCACTGCTCAACCATGCAGCTGCTTTTAAATCTTTTTAATGACAAAAATGTAAATATAAATAAATAAATAAATAAAAGGTAGATGCAAAATACATTTTAATGTGTCTGCTTACTAACACAAGGTCTCATTCTTCAAACGAATGCATTTAAATTTGTGCAATATAAAATCTTTCCGACTTAACCAGCCTTTGAAAACTTTTTTGAACCTTTGTTTCATTCATCAGATGAGTCCAGGCCTGGCTTTGTTTGAATGTCCTTTTGATGCTTTCAGAAATATTGATGGTGGAAATTCACGAAAGCGCTCTGAAACTCCTCTCTGACATCTTTTCGTAATCTGTTATCCCAACAGGCTGTGACTGGGCCCACCCCAAGATGGCGTCCCCCAAAAACAAAGCCAAGAAGAAACAACCCAAAGACAGCATGACGCTGCTGCCATGCTTTTATTTTGTAGAGGTATGTGTAGATGGATTGGATGGATTGATGAATCACCTTTTTTTATTTGCTTGGTGCTTGGTCAACATGACTCAGTGCGGTGCATTTACTGAATTGATGACTAGCTGGATCACTCTTTCTGTTGTATAGAGTCATACTAACAGTGAGTTTTTTATGTTGATTGCACCTGGATGCATCTGACCTCTACTGAAAGCAGAGTTTGATGTTCACAAGAAAATATTATTTCTTCTTTTCCCTTGTGTGTGAAGGTGTTGTTGTGGCAAGAGCTGAGATAAAACATTGGATGAATCACCTCCACTTCCAAGCAAATATTAAATGCTAGTCACTCTTTTGTCCTTGTCCTTGTGCATGTGGCGGGCGTGTGTGTGTGTGTGTGTGTGTGTGTGTGTGTGTGTGTGTGTTTGTGTGCACATGCCTTTCTAGCTCCCCATCGTCCTGTCCTCCTTGGTGTCCCTGTACTTCCTGGAGTTGACAGATGTGTTGTCCCCGGCGATGGTGGGCTTCCGTTGCCATGACCGTGACCTCTCCATGCCCTACGTGGAGACGGGCGATGAGCTCATCCCTCTGTTGATGCTGCTGAGTTTGGCCTTCGCTGGTCCTGCAGCATCTGTAAGTCCATCACACACACACACACACACACACACACACACACACACACACACACACACACACGTGAGGATTGTTGGTGGGGATAAAAGGGAGTTCCCTGCAAACTGAAGGGAGGTTTAAGGAATACTTACATTTTTGGGGCAATTGTGCTATTTTTCCTTGATACCCAGAACTAGTTCAATTTATGGATGTCTATGAAACCAAGAACCAAATTCTCTCAAAAGTAGATAAATGTGCTCTTAAATTTATTTCCTCAAAGATGGATGGCTGATCTAATGGATTTTTACATGGTAATTTATGTATTCACAAATTTTCCTATTAAGAAAGAAATAGGATTGCATCAAATCAATCTGCTCCCTGTTTAAATGCACACACAGCCACAGCATAGTGAATAAATGCCTATAATATGTGTATATTTTAAACACCGTAGTTCCAGCTTGTGTGTGATTGATGGTTTTGTGTGTAATTATGAAAATATTTGTCCAGAAAATACATCACTGGGTTAATGGGTACAACATCTCGAAGAATCAGCACTGGAGAATGCTGCTTCTTGATTCTATAGAGATGAGCACAAATTGAGCTTAGGCAGGCTAAACCCACTGAGATTAGCTCTAACTCCACTTTTAGAGAAACAAAAGGCATCCTTTCAATGTCACTACTATATTGTATTTTACTGGAAATTATTCCACTTAAAAAGTATTAGTTACTATTCTGTTTAGCAGCATACACAATTATTTAAACCTGAGTAATCTTTGGCCACTTGGTGATAGAAGAACTCAAACTGAAAAACACATACCTCAGACATATTATTGCCCGTTTAAAGTTGTTTTGGCTAACTTAATGTGTTAGCAATCAATTGCAAATACAGAAGAACAATGATATTAATTTGGAGTAATTTTTCTGGCCACCTGATTAATTTAAGTTCAATACCCGCTCTTCTTTTAATTATGTTTTGGTTTCTGCCAACTCCTGAGAAAGATATCTTGATTTTGATAGCGTTTTAGGTGTTAGACTTTTTTCACTAGCTGTTCACTAACATTGCTTTTTGGTGCTGGGCAGGTAGCATACAGTTGGTTTATCAGACCTTTTTTTTTAACCTGACAACAGATCATCACTGCTGGAAACAGGACTGATGAGAGCTGAATTTACAGTCTGTGCCACCAAACCAATAAGCAAAAAACAAGCTAAAACGCTCGTTGAAAATGTTGACTAGTGATGCAAAATCTTCCCATATTGGAGTCACAAGGATAACATCTTATCACAGAGGTTCAGTGATCTAATGCGTGTCTTGGGGTTTGGGGATTTGTTTGTGATTTTTTTGCGCACGTACATCACACGGAAACACTTGTGTACAGACAAATACATACTGTAGATCACACAAATATGCAAACGTACAGCTTCTCGAACACTTGCAAAGCAAATTCAATCTCCCCTCAGAAACGCAGAATCAATGGACACATTGATAAATACACACCTGACATTCCAATACACATCATCAAACACGCCACGGCCCCCCAAATCAATACACACACCCACACACACACACTCACACACAGACAAGCACACTGCTAATCCATCAGCAGCATGGAAACGAGCAGACCTCTCCAACACTCATCTATCACTCTGATTGGAAGTGATCACTATTCGATAGCACCATGCCTCCATTCTCCCTCTGTAGCTCTCTCTCACCGTAGATCACAATCACAGAAATGGATATTTGACATTAATAGCACTTTCACCTTTTTTCTCAGTTTTTTACTCTTTTTGTCTCTTTCTTTTGTTGTTCTTTTTTTTATATTTTTCTCTTTGTGCCTTACGGTGTTACTATATGAAAGTAGAATATTCAAAAAGTTTGTTGGGTTTTTTTTTTTATATGTTGTGTTCCTCTCTCACCTTTTGCCTACTTCTCTCCCTATTTCTGTAGATTATGATGGGGGAGGGCCTGATGTACTGTATGCAATCCAAACTGAAGACGTGTCCCAAGTCGGAGAGCAGCATCAATGCTGGAGGCTGCAGCTTCAACTCCTTCCTACGCAGAACTGTGCGCTTCGTCGGTACGTCCAACTACCAAAATCCTTTTGGGGTTATTTGGAGTTTAAGGAAGGTCATACATGGCTGTTGCTGTGGACATTAGAGTAATAGCTGTGGTGCAGCTTGCCTCAGGGGCCATCTTTTAGAGGGTCTCATTAATCACATGGTTTGTCAAACGACATTATTTTCCCATAGATGTTTATTCTGTTAGTGATGAGGCCAATAAAAAGCATTTTTATCACATGATCCAAAACAAACGCCTCACTGAGGTGATTCCTGATGCGGTGTATTTAAGGGAATTGGTAGCTGCATAAGTGTGACAGCATTTCAGAAGCATTGTTCAGGTTCAAATGTGGTTTTTCTCACAAGTATTTTTCAGTTTAAACGTACATTTTTCTCTTTGGAGCTGTACGTTGCATTGTGTTTCATGTCTGCTTTTCTTCATGCTATCACTGTCCAAATAACTGAAATGAATTATGCATATGGCCGCCGGACAGAGGATTAATCCTCCAAAGTAAGGTTGTGGAAGATTAACAGGTCCCCAGATATTTGGTCTTAGGTTACGAACAGTGTTAACATTGTAAATAAGTGTCTGCTGTCAGTAGTTAGGAACAAAATGCTGTTGTTTTTAAGATGGAAATCAGTTTTGGCTCAGACAAATTGTTCCACTTAACGGCTGAGCCCCCAACCTGATTCCACTTTTTAGAGTAGGGAAATAAGCTAATTACATGCATTAAATGAAGGGTGACTTAAAATGAAATAGGCATGATATAATGCTTCACGGGAAATATCTTGAGGCAGACTTTGAGCTTTGAAGTGAAAAGAGTAATTAATTCACCTTGCCAAATTTCACTGTCTGCGGAAATGCTTCGTAACGTAACAAACTGAAGGCTTGGGTGTCACTTCAGGTTGTTGGAGCAAATTCAACGTTGTTTTCGACTGCAGGTGTTCATAAATGAACAGCTCAATGTGAAGAAACCACCAGGGGCTTTTAGTTCATTTACCAAGGCTGCATTACCATTTCTGTCTCCATCTCTTACCTCTCTCTCCCTCAGGTGTGCATGTGTTCGGTCTCCTGGCAACAGCCCTGGTGACAGATGTCATCCAGTTAGCTACTGGTTACCACGCCCCTTTCTTCCTCACCGTCTGCCAGCCCAATTACACGGCCCCAGGAGTGTCATGTGACAACAATGCCTACATCACACGGGACATCTGCATGGGGAAAGATCAGTATGCCATCATGTCAGCGAGGTAAGACGCACAAGTATGTAGAGAGATTTAAAACAACCTCTGTGGACACACAAAGTCTCCATCTGTCTGAATTCAAAATCTGCAACCCCATATACAAAAGAATAGAAAGCATATGAAGACACAGTGCATTCATCACTATGAAGTATCACTTTACTTGAACAGAATATTAGTTGTATGCTTCTTAGCTTCCTGGGTGCTCTCATGCCATTAAATAAGAATTCAGCAATGTTAGATCCCTTTGCTTGCTGGTTGATGCTTTATCAGGAAATGCTACAGAACACATTGAGTTACAATGATAAAAGGATTTACAGTAGTTGCACATTATATACTGTATATTGCTACACATCACTGTCTTGCAGGAGTGTATATGCAAACTACAAGCCGAGGAGTTATTGAAATTAATTTGCATTTGAAGAGGATTACTGGAGATTAAAGCAGCAAAGGAGTGAAATTGATGTTACAGTTGGATTTTTAAAATAATGCTTATTAATGATATGCTGCTTAGTGAAGTTTATTTGTACAGCAAGACTTACAATGCCCCTACCAGTTCTCATTGTGCCCAGCTGTATCATCTTACGTGCAGGTGCTGTGGCCAAGTTTGGCTTCTAAAGATACTCTTTAGCAGCACAGTATGTAACGAACAGATATAATTCAGACAAACAAGCTACAGCATATGGGTATTAGACAGGCATAATAAGTGCATGCAGCTAAATATAGCTGATAAATAGATAATCCTAGTAGTAGAAATGCACAAATGTTTTTACTCTTATACTCCTGTGAGAACCCATATTGACATAATGCATTCCCTAGCTTTTAACCATAAGCTTAAAGGAATAGTTTGACATTTTGGGTAATACACTTATTCGCTTTCTGGCAGAGTTAGGTGAGAAGATTGATACCACTCTCATATATGTTAAATATAAGGCTACAGCCAGTGGACAGGTAGCTTAAACCGATATGTAAAAATGTGAGAGTGGTATCAATCTTCTCGTCTAACTCTCGGCAAGAAAGCAATTAAGTGTATTTCCCAAATTGTTAGCAACAGTTAGCATAAACTTAACCTACTGTAATTCTAGCCTGAAGCCTAAAACTTGCCGAAATGTACTCACTTTAAATAATGTCCTCACTCTTGAGGTCTAAAACCATAGATATAAAACAGTTTTATATCTATGTCTAAAACTCTGTTAGTCTTCCCTATACAGACGTACCAGAACTCTCACCTAACCAACACACACACACACACACACACACAAAGGTTTAGCCCTGAAAAAGTGGGAGCAGGTAAACACGCTAGTACAAGACACAAGGATAAAAACACTCACACACTCACACAAAGAGTGCCTTAATTAGGCAAATTAAATGAGACTGGTGATTCAGTTTTCTAAACTCTAAATTAGCGGCTTTGACCGCAGCTCACTCACTCTCCCCTAATGTTCCCACTAATGCCCCATGGTATTCTGTTATTAATGCTCACATCCAAGGACGCGCGCTCAGTTTGACAAACTCAGTTGGGCAGGCTTTTAATGTCAAATGCAATCCCGACATCACAAATAACATGAGCAACCACGACAGCTTTGTACAGGTTTATTCAAGAGGCAATAAACTCACACAGTTCGTTGTTGTTGTTTTGTTTTGTTTGTTTTTTTTGTGAAAACGTGAATCTCTCTTTCTCTCTCTGCCTTCACTCTTTCACGCCTAACTCTCCCCGTTTCTCCCCTCAGGAAAACATTTCCATCCCAGCATGCAACGCTCTCTGGCTTCGCTGCTGTCTATATCTCCGTAAGCTCTTCCGTGTCTTACTTCTATGTTTGTGTACCTTGAGTATGATGTATTTGCATCATATGCTGTATGCTTGCATGTGTTTGTGAATGTGTGTGTGGTTTATTTTATCTCTCTTATGAACAGTTCATTCAGTGTTACTTTGAATTAATAACTAGTTAAGCCCGTTTTGTTTTACATTTCAGTAAAGTCATTGGTGATACATTAATATTACTGCAGTGTTGTTGCACTACATTTCTTTATCCTTAGAATTTTTCTTTCATGAGTTTGTGCAGATGGTAATAATTTCGTTTTCTGTCCAATTATCTGTGTTCATCCAGATGCTCTTCTACTTATTCTTTACAAACATTGCTGCTGGCAACATAATATTAGTTCCTGTATATGAGAGGATTTCTAGCTGGAATGAAATTGCTGTCATTTCATACATAAGTCACAATTGCATTAGAGTGTTTACTCACTGAGAGATTTCCAGATTTCAGACTACAGTCAGGCCAAAGAGCCACCCAAATTAAAACACATTAAAAGAACAACAGGAACTGTCTTTTGAGGTCAGATTTCAGTGTTCATTGTTACATCCTGGTGCTTTTTGCTTTTTGCCGTTCTGCAGTCCGGTGATGACTGCAGTAGCATGTGAACTGTACAGCAAAGTAGCACTGTCATTTTCCCATGAGGTAACACCCTCCTACACGCGCACACACACACACACACACCCTCCTCCACCAATGGCTATTGCGAGCTACTGGCCATATCACTGCTGCCTCACTGAGCCCAGAGTGTGCTCATTAAAGCTCACCAGACAGATTTCTGATGAGAGAGAAAAGGCAGGCGAGGAGGAGGAAAGCAGCTGTGTTAGAGTTACAACATGTTGTCTAATCTCTGCAAAGCTGAGAAGCAGCCCAAACACACTGACGTCAGATCATTTTCTACAGTATTTATACAGTAAGACATGTATTTCTTGTATTCTGTCTCAAAAAAACCTATGTGGAAAATTATAATGAAGTGAAGTAATTCCACTCGCTTCCACTCTGCCTCCTCTCCACACATTTTTTTTTTAATTTGTTGAAACTTGACAGATAAAGCAAAACACTCCACAAGGCAGGCAACATTCGAATTGCGTTGGAAATAACTGAAATGTCACCCTGTTGACAGATGATTTTTCCCCTCTCTTGCTTGAAGAAAAGTAGGATTTTTATGCTCAATACTAGATGGACGAGCTTGTTAAAATGGATATTTTTGCAAAGCCTACTTTTCTGTCACTCAGCTGTCCTCCACTTTATGTAATCGAAACATAGTGTGCATGCAGAGAATTTGAATGTAACTGTAAAGATATTCTATCTCCCTTCCCGTGTCCCTCCTGCTTACTTCCTCACTCTGTTACTGTCAAAGAATATTCATCTTAATGACCCAGTTAACCGAAGAAAAGCTTGCTAACAATCAATTAAGGTGGTGTCAATTACAGAATTTTCATGGAACGGTTCATTTAACTTTTTCAATATGTCACTTAAAGAGAATTCTTCCAATAAGTGGAGTTACTTTGGAAACAAGTGAGATTGTGTCACCCAAGTTTTTGTCTTTACAGGAATAAATCAACATTTTGGGATTAAGATTATTTGTTGGTTATTTTTGCTAGGACAGCAAGGACACAGTTAGGTTAGCCTAGCTTACCCAGGACCTCCAAGTTTAGTTTATATGTTTATATGATTGAGATATAACGTATTAATTAGTGAGCTTTACAGGTGCTGGTAGGTGGATTTTTCTTTTCAACAAAGCCTGGCTAGCTTTCTCCCCCTGCATTTAGTCTTTATGCTAAGCTAAACTAACTGGCTGCTGGCTGTAGCTTAATATTTAATGGACAGATATGAGAGTCAGTCTTCCCATTTAACTCAATTCAATTTTTTCTTCAATTCAATATGCTTTATTGGCATGAATGTAACAAAGATAATATTGCCAAAGCGTCAACTCTCGGAAAGTGTATTTCCCCAAATGTCAAATTATTCCTTTAATAACAAAGTTTAAGATGTGCAGGACGATTGCAATATCTTTCCTTCGTTGTTCTAAACTGCAAATCTTTCCACTGTTGAGGTCAAACTTTTGTTGCAGTGTGTTATTATGCCTTTATAATGTCATCTCCACCCCAGTCTCCATATGTCTGGCTGTCTGTCTTTTGCATATTTATGTGTGCCTCTCTCCCCACAGATGTATTTCAATGCCAGCGTCAGCAGCACAACAAAGCTGCTGAAGCCGTTGCTGGTGTTTGCTTTCTGCATGGCGGCGGGCCTCGCTGGGCTGACGCAGATAACTCAGCACCGCAGTCACCCAATAGACGTCTACGTGGGATACCTCATAGGAGCCGGCATCGGAGTCTACCTGGTTAGTTAAACAAAGTGCACAAGAGTGTGTATGACAAGCATAGCAAAGGATTTATCAGACTTGTCAAGCTCTATACAAAAATCTATAGGCAAAAATTATCAAACAACTTAATTTATTTAGCTTTCCTTTTGTGATAATGTAACTTGCTGAAAGACATTTTAACAAGTTAAATTGTCTTGTTGATTTCCTATTTCAGGATTTAGTTGGTGAGATGAGTGCCAGCATATGTTTGTATGTATTTAAGGATTTGTTTTGTCCCCAGGGAGTAGTTAACAGTCAGCATGCAGTGTGGTGGGAATGACCAAATACACATAAATAGATTTTTCTTTCTTTTTTTTTTTTTTTATATAAAGTGGGTTTAGTTGTTTTGCTGTGACTGAATTGCCCCATTGTATTATTCTAACACTATCACAGCATGTGCTAACAAATGCTTCTTTTTTTCATCACCTCTCCTCTCCGTGTGGCTTCCATACTTTTCTCTTTTTTTTTTTTTTTTTTTTTGGCAGGCTCTATATATAGCTTTTTCTATTACGGAGGGAAGAGAGAGAGAATGAATAATCCGATAAGAATTCTCTGGAACAATTTCACACTTCATTTTAAGAAAACTTGTCTTTGCCATTTTCCACGCTTCCCTCCTCCTCTCAGTCTCTTTCTCTCTCTCTCGTCTTTCGGTTTTTAAGAGGGAGAGCATTTTCCCCTGTCATTAAAGGATGAATTCTGAGAGAGGGGGAAGAGCGTGATTCATGCTGACCTCAGAATAAACAGGAGAAAGAAGGAGAGATGCCTATTTATGCACTTACTCCCCACTAATAGGAATATCCTTTTTTTCCCCTCCCAAAGATTAAAGAACACATTTCACGCTAAAGTCTTTATTTAACATACTTCTATCTCCTCATTTATTTCTCCTCCCCACCTCCCTCTGTCCTCTGTCAGGCTGTGTACGCAGTGGGAAACTTCAAAGCGTCAGAAGAGGATGCTCACTCTTTACAGAGACTGACCCCAGCTCAGCAGAAGGACAGCCTGAGGGTGCTGAGTCAGCGGAGTCATGACTCCCTGTACAGGAAGACTCCAAGGGTGTCCGAGAGCAGAGAGGAGCTGGGGGTAGGGCTGGGGTCCGGGGCACGCAGTAAGGTGAGGAGGGAGAAGGCATCCCTGGCCTCCCTCAAACGATCGAGTGCTGATGTGGAGCTCCTGGCAACCCGGGGTCCCATGGGCAAGGAAACCATGGTAACCTTCAGCAACACCTTGCCCCGGGTCGCAAACGGCAACAGCCCCATCTCCCCCTCAGATGAGCCGGCTACCACGCAGCGCCACATGACCTTCCACGTGCCCTTTGACCCCCAGAGGTCTCGGCAGCTGGTGTCAGAGTGGAAGCAGCGCTCGCTGGAGCTCCGCAGCCAGAGCTCGCGAGACGAGGAGGAGGGAACGGACGGGAGAGATGGAGGAGAAGAAGGAGGAGCAGCAGCAGGAGAGGGAGGAGACCAGGAGATGCCTTCCTCTCTTTATCCCACCGTGCAAGCCAACAAGGGCATTGCCACACCAACAGGAGCCAGGATGGTGGTGGCACCCCCACTCGTTCACATCCCTGAGGAGGCCTCTCGGCCGCCGCCTGTCTCCCCCAAGAGTGCCAAGACCCGCGCCAAGTGGCTGTCACTCACCGAGGGAGGAGGGGTGAAAGAGCCGGGAACAGGGCCCATTGCAGTGTCGACTCCCCGTGTGCCTCCCACGCAGCCCAACCAGCCGCCCAGCCAGCAAAGAGTCACTCAGGTGAGGAAGAAATTAGAAAATGAATGCCTGCAAATCATAATAACTACATTATTTTGAACAGTAATTCTTTAATTTCAAATGGCATGCAGCCAGATCTGAAAAATATAGTTTAGACAGGAGAAAAGATTTAATAGCTGCCAAACGCTGTGTGCGCTACACACCTATGATTTATTTTGTTGGTGAAATCAAAACAGAACAACATGGGTTGAGGCAATTCCACTGATTAGTTTCAAATATAAAATACTCTCACAGGGGTTCAAACATTAATTATAGTTGGAGTGAAATTAAAATGTCTCTGAGGGATATTGAATATGTTACTTTTGCCCTTTACAATGTTTACCGTAATAAATGTCCCTGAATTCTGGGTTTATTGCGAACAGCAAATTTGTAAATAAATTGCTGATTTCTGTAGTACCTGCTTTTCCTGAGATTGAAAGTTCTTCCTTCATGTTGGAAACAGCAGTTGGCAAACCAATCTCACCACCCCATTCAGTAGCTGCTATGGAGCTTTCGATCGTATCATATGATCTTCCTCAGCAGACAGAGGTGCCCAGTTATCATGGATGTTGTAAATGTTGTAAATGTTCAAATTTCCACTCCTCTGAGCTTGAGATTGAAAGTTCATTGTTTACCTCGGAAAGAGCAGTTGACAAAGCAATATCACCAACTGGGTCCATTTGATAGCTGCTCCAGATCAGCTATTTGGCACTTCTCTAAGCGTCTTTCCTTTGTACATTCTGACAAGATTTCCTTCTGTCCTCTAGGTGATAGCCATGTCCAAGCAGCAGGGTCATGGACCTGTCACTTTGTCCACTAAGGCATCAGAAGGTGGCTCCTCCTCTGGCGGTGGGTCCAACTGCTCCGAGTCGCCCTATTACCGGATCCCGTCTGATCGAGACAGCTGCACTGGGAGCAACCCAGGGAGCATTGCCGGAAGTGGGAGCATCGTCACAATCGACGCTCATGCCCCTCACCACCCAGTAGTGCGTGTGTCGGCCAATAACGGGAAGCCGTGGGAGTGGAGAAACACCATCAGCGGTAACATGATGGCCTCCGACACAGCAGGGGACAAACACCGCGTAGCGCTGCAGCGACAGGACAATGTTAATCACTACCGGGATTACCGGACACTGCCAGTGAAAACAGACTCGCTCTGCTCCTCCTCGGCCAGCGGCAGCGCTGAAGGAGGAGCGGAGCTACCTACCCCACCTCTCCCCACCTCCTCCTCCCCTCTGCCTCCCCCTCCTCAACTGTTGTCCTCCCCTCTACCGCCACCGCCTCCTCACTCTTCCTCTTCCCCCATGCCTCCCCCTCCACACCCAAGTTCCTCTTCACTGCCTCCTCCTCTCCCTCACCCTGCCTCCTCTCACATGCCTCCCCCTCCTCACCTGTCCTCTCAGATGTCCCCACCACCTCTCCCATCGTCCTCTCAAATGCCCCCACCACCTCACTCATCTTCCTCCCATGTGCCCCCACCTCCTCACCCATCTTCCTGTCAAATGCCCCCACCTCCTCACCCATCCTCCTGTCAAATGCCCCCACCTCCTCACCCATCCTCCTGTCAAATGCCCCCACCTCCACCTCACCCCTCATCCTCCATGCATCCACTTCTTCAACCGTCCTGCTCCAGCATGCTTCCCCCTCCTCCCCATCCCGACTTACTGATGGACGGCCACAGCCAGGCGCTGTCCCGCTCCTCCACGCTGCCTCGTCGGCCCTCTGTCTCTGCCCGCAGCCATGCTGAGCAGGAGCACTACTACAAGGCCATGCAGAATGAGAGGATGTTATAGTAAAGGGGAAAGATGACAGACATTGTCATATCAATGATTATACTTCAAAAGACTCAGCTGAAACAGACAGTGAAACAAAGTAGGTTGTGGCAGGTGAATAGAGATTTATGGCTTTTGAAAAATGACAAAAAGGTTTAGAGACTCTAAATCCAGAACAGCAGCTTCAGTCAAAATGCTGGAAATGAAGAGGCAGCAGGGGTGGAGGACCATGGGGAGGTCTGGCAGCTCACACACACTCAGCAGGGGATCTAGTTTTTCCCTGCTCACACGTACTGCCCACAGCGCCGGCTCAACGGCCCTGAGTGGGAAAATAAAAGACAAGGGAAGAAAGGGGAGTCACAGAAAGCAGGGTGAAGAATTAAAAACCCTAGTTAACCTCAAGTTTCGGCACGCACATCCTCTGTGTTTCTTTAAGACACATTCAAAGAAGGAATGGAAGAGGCTGCAGCTGAAAGAGAGATATCACAATGAACGGTCTGGGATTTGCTAAATCAAGTTTCCCTTGAGAGGGGGGATAAGACAGAAAACAAAACAACTACAGGCAATACTAGCTCTCCTTAAACTAGCGCAGCAGTGTGAGGATGCCAACCAGTACACAAAAAGAATTTGCCAATGTAACCAGCTGAAGAACTCTTGCTTCAAAGCACCCAAAAGCTATGAATTAAAAAAAAAAGAGTGCAGTGATGTTAAGTTCAACCACAAGTTCAAAGAGTATTAGCCACAACCCACAAAAGCATGAGTCTTCTAACCCCTCTGAATAAACAAACCAAATGGGGAATTTTATGTTCGACGCCAAGCAAATCTGTCAGTATCCACCAGAGACAGCCGGCTTAGGAAGCGTTGCTTCTTGATGGGGTGTGAGAAGGAGGAGGAGGGGTGGGTATAAGGAGGATCACGCACAGTTGGGCACCCCTATACAGACGTCACTGAATGGATTACTGTTGTAAACATGAGAGGCGGTGGAATGGAAAGAGAATTGTTCCTAATGTGAAGGAGGGTGGCTGGGCCGCACAGAACAGCGAGCCAGGCAGCCAGCCTGTCTTTGCTGTGTGCAAAACCTGCCACGGAGCCTGAAGCAGCACTAAGGAGATTAACGTTTGTTTATCAAACCATGCTAGCACACTCTTCCCTCCGTAGCCCTTCACATTTGGCCCTCTGGCAAAATCACAATGGTGACGGGAATGTTAATGCAAAGCTGCCCAGCCAGTAGTGCAGCCCGCCATCACCACCAACATGTACACTGGCTGAAGCAGATGTTGCTTGGATGTGGGAATGTTGCTGGCAGTCTCTGGTTATACCTGTTAGCATTTCAAAGGTTTTGGTACCACTTTCTAACTATGCATACTTTAAAAGGGGTTTATAAGTTGTTGCTTTATTAATCAATTATTTATGCTTTACAGATCAGCAATAAGACACCCTTTGGGTTGCCAGGTTGTAAAGCATCTTTAATTGGTGTACATTCATCTTTTTATCTAGCTTTTTTAGTTCTCAGGAAGAGCTCAATAGGAAGACTAAACTCCAGACTTACAATTCTTTATTCATCCATCCATTAATTATAACTGTTTATCCTTTGCAGGGTCACAAGAGATCACCAGTCTCTCACAGGGTTACCTTTATTTAAGTATACTTTTTTAGAAAGTGGTACCAGGATTTCTTTTTTCTTTTTTTATATAAAATAAATTCCTAATTAGCTGAACAAATGAAAGTGTGAACTGCCAACCAACACCATGACAGGCCAGCAAAACACTCTCAACTTGAGGTCCACTTGCTCGCTTGCTCTGGAGCTTTAGACCCGCATCACACAGTCTTCATCAGTAGATGTTGCTTGCTCAGTTGCCACGAAACTGTTGATGTTCAAACAAACTATGGGCAAATTACATCTGCTGATGAGGACCATGTAATGCTGCCAAAAGGTCCAGAACAAGACAAGAGTAAGTACACCTCCAGTTGAGATTGTTTTGTTTTGTCAACTACTGCAAGAATGAGCTGTCCACCTAAAGATCTGCATTTAGTTTTTCACACATTTAGATGAAACAATGAATAAATTAATCATAGAAATAATCAAATCATTAATCACTAATGAGAATAATCAGTAGTTGCAGCCCTAAGAAATACGCTTTGAATCGACATCTACAAGTTGAGAGGAAGTGCGTGTTCTTCCTGCTCACCTCTGCCTCTCGTGTGTATTTATACTATGTTGTATAAAGTCGTTATCTGGTACCTATCATTTCATACATCCAAGTTTTTTCTAACTATCAGAAGATATTCCGTCCAATGACAAGTGCTTTATTTTAGATCGTACTTTGATCATATTTTAATGAAAGATCCAGACTCACAAACACAGAGATGGAAAAGTAGTTTTTCACCCATGCACCACAACATCTGAAGGGTACATGAACTGATTTTGTAAAGTTGTGCTAGGAAGGGGCGAGTTAAATGGAATAAGTTGTATTTTGTAGTGGAGCTCCTCAGACGAGGAGCTGGTAGATAATGTTGCTCGTTGGTTTGTGCTGCATGTGTGTACGAGCGTGTTTTTTTTAACTTCTGTGCTTCAAGTCTGCGCCGTCACCTTTGACAGACAGACATGCTGCATTTTTCAGTGCTGGTGATTATCGTACTACTTTCCCCCCATTTTGACTGTACAAATACTTGATATTACCTAATATTATTAATACAATTATTATTCCGCAGTCCTTTTTATGGGCTAACGTTTTCTATTTGTGGTGATGTGTAACATTAATAACCTGATTGAATAAAAAATGAAGACTTCTTAACTGAGGTTTCATCTTGTGTTACTTGACAGCACAGTGGCAGGTTTACATAGTACGGCTCAAAATAGAGAGAGGGTCAGTGACAGAGCAGCTTTTACCGCTACTCTAATGAAAAGGATCTTCTCCATTGATTATTGGGTTATGAGTACTTTCATGCTCTTTCATACTGTACAGTCACACACACACACTCACACGAACACAAATACACACAGCCAGACGGATACAGCACATGCACATTTGCAATGCAACATTTGCTCCTTTCCTGTGGGCTAGTGTTAGGTTTCCATAATGAATTCTGCTAGAATGTTGGTCAATCCCAGATGACCTGCAGGGATGCAGCAAGCATTGGCTGAGGTGTGTGTGTGTGTGGGTAGAAAAAATTTTGAGAAATGTGTACTTAAATTTGATTTTGTGTGTTTGAGTATGCAAACAGGCTGTGTATTCTGGTAAATAAAAATGTGCCTCTTAGTTTATTCTGATATAAGTTATAGCATGATTCACGTGCATTAAAGGGGATGATTATGCAGATGTGAGTTGGGCTTTGTGTGTGTGTGTGCATTTTTGTATGTGTATAAAAGTAACACATGGTGTAGTGAGGTTATGTGTCCATTTAGATATGTGTCAGTTTTGTGCATTTTTCTATCTGTATGCATGTTTGAGTGTTTGTTTCGGCATGTATGCATAAATGTGTGTGTGTGTGTGTGTGTGTGTGTGTGTGTGTGTGTGTGTGTGTGTGTGTGTGTGTGTGTGTGTCTAGTCCTTCCAAGCATTGAGCTGTGTGATGAGGCCGTACAGGCAGTGGGGGTGCAGATGGTGTACCAAGGCCTGAGGACATTCAGCCTGTCCATGACTCACACTCAGCAAGCCAGCAGCTCTCTCTCTCTCTCTCTCTCTCTCCCCTTGGTGGCCCAGAAAGCACAACAAGTGTGTGTGTGTGACTGCGGGAGGCAACAGAAAATGCGGACTGAGCTGTCTGTATGCATGTGTCTATTTTTGTGACTGTGTGTCTGTGTATATGCTTATATCTTTGTGTGTGTGTGTGTGTGTGTGTGTGTGTGTGTTGGAGAGAGAGAGACACTGAGAGTGGCTGTCCAGGGGAAGCTGCTGACATTCTTTTCAGGACTGATTTACCACTGCAGAACAGCACAAAAGCCTTTTGTCCGCAGCTCCACTTTTATCTTACTCACTTTGTCACTATCATTCTACCTACTGCCATCTCGCCCGGCTCCTGGTGAACCTTTACACATGGAGCAAAGGGATTTGGAGCTTTGGAGCTTATATCCTGATTTTCCTCCAGCTCTCAGTTTCTTGAATAAGGGATTAGGATTCTAAAAGAGTCTCTGGGATCACTTTCAGTCCGATCAATATAGGGGGTGATTTTTCTTACAAAACCAAATATTGATCCATTTTTAGCATGAAAAGATTGTCATATCCAAAATATTGCCTTCTGGTTGCGATCTACAGGGAATGATTATGTTGACAGTGGATCCAAGCCCTTAAAGAGTTATTCTTTATCAGGGTTTATTCCTGAAATGGTTGAAGAACCCCTGTTTAACAGCCCTTTTGAAGGGCTTCACCAATTATAAAAAGGAAGCGAAAGTGATGGTTTCGTATTCCCATGGTGTAACGGTTGTAAAATTTTCAGCCTTGCATCCCCAGTAAATTACATTTAGTCTCAGATGGGCTTATTAAACCATGTTAGATATCCTGTCATTTGTCGACCCACCAGACACAGACCTTGTAGCAAGCTCTTTTGGATCCCAAATGATAACCAGCCTTAATGTGCCAGTCAGCCGTCTACCGCCACAACTGGGGGCTAAGACTGACATTTCTAGGAGGCTGGCTTCACTGAGTCAGTAGCTGTTTCTACCTAGGGGTCCAAGACAGGGTACTTTTTTTAAAATCTACATTTCATCAGTTTTTTATGCGAGCAAACAAAAGACAACAATACAATCATGACTGACTACCTGCCTAAGTAGATCTTAATGTAAAATAACATCCACAAACATATAATTTGCCAACATTTTTCTGGTGGGGAGAATTATTTCCCTCCATGGATATAGTCGTGGAGTTGAGGATGTATGCTCGCTCGCTCGCTCTTTAACCCGCAGGCTATAGAGGGTGATAAATGTCTTACCAGGCTACCAGTTACACTGTTTCAGCCCAGCTGGGAGCCTGACATTTTTATAGGGCTGTCCTCACCTCTCAAGGCAACTGCTGCTTTACAGGAGCTGGATTTTCAACCACACTGATTCTTTAGATATTCCTGACGTGGACCATTTTTATTTTGTCACCTGAACTGAAGGTCTACATAACAAATATTAAAAAACAAGTCTAAGAGTCTACAGACATGCTAGCGGCTCTGTGAAGCTGTAAATCTCAATGTCAGCATGCTAACATGCTAGTGTTAAACAGGTATAATATTTACCATGTTCACCATCTTTGTTCAGCGTGTCAGGATGCTAACATTAGCTAATTAGCGTTAAACACAAAGTACAGCTAAGGCTGATGGGAATGTCATTAGTTTTGCAGGTATTTGGTCATAAACCAAAGTACTGGACCAATTAAACCAACTTGATTACAAGTCATCCTGAGGGGGACATGAATATATGTCCCAAATATCCTTCCAATAATTGTTAAAACATTCACTCCACCTCCATAAATGTCAACCCACTGTTGGCGCTAGAGGAAAAGTGAGAGGATCATCAATGTCAGTATGATTTATCCTCTGTAGACAATGAATGTCTGTACAAAATTCCATGGCAATCCATGTAATAGTTGTTGAGATATTTCTATCAGGGCCAAAGTGATGGACTGACCAACAGACAGCTAGCATGGCTGAAAATTCCTGAAACTCATCCATGGTAGAGTAAAAACAAAAATACATGACTGACAGTCTGTAAATAAGACTCTTTCTAAAAATTCCTCAAAAGTTGACTTTGCAAAGATGCAAGGCTTTCATGTGACAGCTTAAAGATACACTCTACTAAGCAGAGAGAGTATGCAAGTCTTGCGGTCCCCCTCTCTCTGCTTCTCCAATTATACTTGATATGTCTACTTGGCTGTCTCCTCGTGCTTTCCTCTGAGGATTGAGGCGATAAAGATAGAGAGATGGAAACAACATACTCCTGTACCCCCTTTGCCCCACATGCATGGACACACACAGAAACACATGAACACACTTAGACATTCCCATGAACATGCACAGCAACACACTCACTAAAGCCCAGATCGAGACAAGACAAACATCCTTCTTCAGACAGACACACAATCACATAAAAATTCATATTCACAAATATGCCTACGTTTGCCCTCGTGCTATTTGTCTACATGTAGAGGCAGACGAGGGGGAACAGTGCAGTGTATTTGAGCATGAGTGGGCATGATGTGGTTGTGGCCTTACATGCATGAGTAAGACTTTACAGTACATGGCTTCAATACCCTACAGGCCTAGCAATGGGTAGTAACACACTGACACAGTTATCAGACCAGACTAATTGGGTCTGGGACTGTGTGTGTACATGTGTGTAGGAGAACCCTTAGTATATGCATTATCTTCATCATCATCTTAATGTATGTGTGACCCTTTAATGTGTTTGTGTGGAACCCTATACACAATACTCTGTCTGTTCTCCTTCCTTGCCCTCTCACCACTAATACCTTCTCATGAATGTAAGAAATCGAGTAAGTGCATGTATGTACTGTATACATCTGTCCGCTTGCGTGTGTTGTGTCCCTCCATGCATCTGTAATGGCCACATACATCACTTGAGCCCCTGCGCTGTCTTACCTCTACTCCCGTGCGTCTTCTCAAATTCATAAATACCTCTTCTGCCAGGAAAAACGTGTCAGATGTGTCAGAGTTTTCTATGGAAGCTCTTGGCAGAGGATCACGCACCCTTGCAACCGTCTGACCCAGTTTCAGTCCTCACAACACCACAGTTACGATGCTGAGGGATATTATGCATTATACACAAAAACACACACACAAACATTTAGCTAACATTGCACATTACTACACAGTCGCCATGTCACAATCAAATGGTACACTTGATTAAATCCGCATGTACACACACGCACATGTATACTGTAGCTCGCATAAGTGTTTCACCAGTGCAAATAATCCAGTAATTAAAAAAAGACAGTTCCATCGTTAATCCAGTCTAAATCAGTCGGTCTGGGAGCATCAATTTAATGAGTAAATTAGAGCGCTGCGGCACTACACTCATCTGTACTCATGCCTGTGATCCGTCCTATTTCATATCAGCTACAAGCAGGGGAGCAGAGACAAAGACTGCATCTAAATGGAGCTGACTGGGTCTAAGTGCATGTGACTGTTACTGAATATTCTCTAACCTGGTAGTCATCCTACATCTTGTCACTGTGTCATACGTGGTGAGTGATGATCAGAGACTGAAGATTGGAATAGGAATATGCATTGATTGATAACAGAGTACACAGAGGCAAGGGAGGAATGAAAGAGGAAAGAAGGAACAAAGATGCAAAGAACAGAAGGAGGGAGGACAGGAATGAAGGCAAAGAATAAAGGAGGAATGAAGAAAAGGAAGCAGAGAGGGAAGTGGGACAGACAGAAGAAATAAATGAAAATGGATGGATAGAATAAACAAAAGAAACAAATAAAAACAAAGTGTGATGTGAGGAGGGATAAAAAGAATAGTGAAGTCTCAAAGAGAGATAATAGAAGTAATCAAGGTTAAGAGAAACACAGGCATCTTGAAGGGAATGGAGGACAAGGAGGGGAAGAAAATAGTGAAGAGAAAACAATTAAAGATGGATCAAGAAAATAAATGAAAAGTGAGAAACAGAGAGGCTAAAAAAAGAGGCAATGAAGGAAGCAAGGAGCAGAAGGAACAAATGAACAGACAGACATATCTATGGCACATAAAGGAAGGAAATTAATGAAGGTGGGAGAGCTAAAACAAAAAGAGGGGGAATGAAGGAAAAGAAAATGAAACAAAAGAGGAAAGAAAGGGAAGCAAAAACAGATAAATGACAAAATAAATGGGGGAGAAAAAAAGTGACTTTGTGGGTGAAAGACAGAAATAAAAGAGCTGTCACTCCACTGTGACTCCCAGTTGAGCCTATGAATGGATCACTGGCTTCACCACGATACTCGCTGACCTGTATAACAGCCACCGATTAACACATTGTCACATCTGGGGGGGGGGGGGCATAGTTATGGTGTGTGTGAGAGACAGATAGAAAGACAGGCAGATATTGAGAAAGAGAGAAGAAGAAAATAGTAATGCTCAGCTCCAGTGCCATCAGCCAAACCAGAGTGTGTGTGGGCGAATGCAGTGACGGGACAGTGACAGTAGGTGTGTAACTAATGATGGCGCCTTATAATGAGGCCGACGCATCCGTTCACACTCACACATTTACATTGCACGACTTCCATTATTCCCCTGTGGATTTGCAGCAGCAGACTTGATGTGCATTTGTGTGCATATTCAATAGGACGCCCAGATTAAGAAAAACGGTATTAAAAACGGAGTCAGATGCAGACCAAACGCTCATCTTTCATTATTCATGTCTGGTTTAGTGGCTGTATTGTGCCGCCATGGAGAGAAGTACAAAGAGAAGCAAAAAGTGACACGGGAAGAAAGAGAGGAGAGAGAAGAGAGCGGAAGAACGACAAAATGAAATTTGGAGGAAAAGGCAAATTAGACACAGAGACAAGGTAAAAAAGGGTTACAGAGAAACATTATCTTTTGATGTACTGTGTGAAACAGCTCATTACAAACCAGAGCAACAAAGGAAAGTACAAAAATTCTCCAACTCCCACACCCACCCACCCACACACACGCAGGCACGACAGCATATAACTGAGGAGAATACAAAACAATCTACAGTAGCCCACAGAGGCACAGCTGACATTTTAAAAACACACAGTGAGAGACAGACACTGAGGCAGGTAGACAAGGAAAGCAAAAAGAGAAATACTAAAGTGAAGTGAAACATTTTGGCATTTTTCTGGCTCAGTGCACCGAGGGTATTCCAGGATGGAGGAGAGTCTTTACAGTCCTTCTCCCCCTGCAGGCCTCAATCTGCCTTTCAGCTCCCTCCCTAGTCTCCCTCTCTCTTATCCATTCACTTTCTCAACACCCCCCCTCCCCTGCTGTGGATTTACACCCGCCTCCTCCAAATTCTACTCAGTTATTTTCATTTTGGGTCATTTTTATTCCGCCGATGTTTATTCATGACCGAGGTTCTGAGAGAGAGATAAGAAGCTGAGCTGGCCCCGAGGGCTGTGAGGGCTCCAAGTCAGTCTGCACATACACAAAAACACACGTGCACATAAACACATTAAAAAAAAAAAAAAAGCACCTACTGGAGCGCATGTTTGCATACACATTCACACACACACACACACGCGCGCGCGCGCAAATTCTCTCACAAAAACACACCGTTTTCGGTTTCTCAACACGTACAAGCTGAGGCATTTTGTCCGTGAAACGCCACTATTGTTATCAGATTGCGACAGCCTCCCTTTGCTGTTTCTATTTGTCAAGGAGAATTTTTTTTTTGTGAGATGTCACTACCAAAACATGCCTGACCCTCATCTGTCAGCAGTGTTTTTCATGATGTCATGACAGACACACACACACCACAAGAGAGGCTTCTTTTCCTAAGCCCCCCCTCCTACATGTAGTTGTATTTGTACATTGCCTGCTTCTGTGCATGTAAGTGTGTGCATAGACAGATTTGCAGTTAAAATGGCCAGAGGGAGAGAGAAAGAGAGAGAGAGATGAGAGACATGATGTGCAGAAAGTGAGCGAGAGACAGAGAAAATGAGGCGTTTGTCTCTCAGAGTGGGTTTTAAATCCTTCTTATTCTCCCTCAACGGCTCCCAAATCTGCTCAGCCACATTCCTGTTTCTACACCTTTCTCAAAGTCCCAGACAACACACACCAGCCTGATCTCTTTTCTGTGTCTCTCCTCTGCACCTTGTCCACCTTTCCAAATTTCTGAGAAGCCCAGGACTGAGTCTGAGCTTGTGTTTGGCATGGGGGGTGTCTGCCAGGTTGATCACAATGGTTGAACTCCCTAAAATAATTAGCCATAATCGCACTGGCAGGTTTTAATCTTGGCTGCGTAGAGTTCCATAGAGTTCCACAGACTGTAGGATGACTATATGTTAAAGGACTATACCATGTTTTTGAGAAATTGCCCTATTGTTCTACTTTCCTCTACAGTGACAAGGACGTTCGTAGACGGCTAAATGCCCATTGTGTTCCCATAGATTAGCCCCCATTCCCCATGTTAACAGCTTGGGCTACACTATATTCAGTTCTAATAAACAATATGCATTGATTTGGTGATTTGCAGGTGAAAAGACATCTAAATTGAGTTTAATTTAATTGAAAGGTGAGGTTTTATTTAGATGCCTAGTCCCTGAAATGCTGTTGAAACTGTTATATGAAGTCTGACCTGGATTCTTTCACTTTCAATCACATTTTGTCCAGTTTTAATCAATATGTTTAGATGTCTTTGACCTGCAAATTATCAAATTATTGTGTACTGGGAGGTGACTATCTCATTTTAAAAAATAGAATAGGACCTCTGTAAACAATTCTTAAAGGCCCTGAAAACCTTTTACTCAATCAGCTTCTTAACATGAGAGATGGGGTCCTGCATGAACATACAATTTTCTGTTAGAAAGTGTAGTGTTTTTGTCTGTACTCTTCTCATTGAAGCGGGCGAGGCTCAGTTGGAAAACAGGTATGTGTGTGCACCAATCAGAGCTCAGCAACATTTGATCTGATCTGAAAATCTAATAACACAAATCTGATCAAACCACACTCACACAGTCCTGATTAAGCACATTAGCTGAGTTTTTGAGCATTAAAATAACATAAATAACACCTAAGAATGTTTGAATGTTATAGAGAAATTCTTAAGATTTAAACCCAGGTATTCACAGGCTTTAGGTAATCATTGACTCACAGGAATATGTACCTGAGACAGTGCAGAAGACTAAAATGTACTGAACAATGCATGAATACATTTGAAATATTTGCAGAAACAAACATCAACCGCATTAAATTAATTACTAACAAACATTTCTGACATCATGTTAGTTTAGACACTTAGTGTATAATGTATAATATAATCTACCAGGTACACGTGGATTTTGTGTCTCTTCTCCTCACTTGAGATTAAATTGACCAATCTATAAATCTCCCTAAATACAGGTCAATTGATTAAATCAGAATACAGTGATGAGGTTAACAGACATGACCCGTGCCACTTTATTATTATACACGTAAGAAAATTATCTTGCATGTTAAAAAATAAAAACTATTTCTTGGTCTAACCATCACCAATGAACTGGCAGATCCAGAAGATTTTCAGGTGAGAAAACCTGGAATGACAAAGGAACATGTCTGGAACACGAGCACCACCTGCTGGACGTTGGGTGCAGGTGCAACATATTTTGGTTATTCTGAGAATGCAGATGTGAAAGAATAATTTGGGTCAGACAATAATAGGCGTCACCAAAATAGTTTTAATATGTTAACAGTTTTTATTACTGTGATAGATTTTGTGTATTTTTGACTGCATACAAAATTCCAAATAGATAATCGAACAAGCCCAATTCAAAATCACTGTTTCGGGCTGTAAAGCCATTCAGCCTTATAGCCTGAGGTTATTTATGTAACAGAATGAAAACACATTTTAAGAAATCTTGACATTGAGCCTTTCCACCACTAGATGGAGAAGTGGGGCAGGAAAAAAAACTGAAAGAATGGCCCTTTCTCCTCTGATAGGGGATTTAATCCCAATTTCAGGCTGCACGTACACCGCTCTTCTGCAGCCCTGAAGCAGACAGCCTGGTTCCTTAACGTCATATGATAAGGCTGGAGCAGAGCCAGCAGGGCCCCAGTTTTGGAGAGGAGGACCCATATCTCAGTCAACGCGCGCAGCCAGGGCCCCCTTTATCTCTACCAGGCGGGGAGGCGTATCCTTTTCCCCCTCTCCCACTCCCCTTCACATACCACTCTTGACTCTCTCTCTCACCCGTGCACTAACTAGACTACAACCTGCTTCAGACGACGCCCCATCGCCCATGAGATTTCCACCAAGTCCGTCGTGCGTCTTTTTCGCTCGAGAGGAAACCATTGGGGTCGTCTTATAACTGTCGGGCTGTGCGCTCAGGCATCACCTCAGCAATAGCAGAAGGGGTGCCAGCCAGAAGAAGAAGAAGAAGAGGAGGAGGAGGAGGAGGAAGAGGAGGAGGAGAGGAAGGGGTAGAGTATTCCGAATTGACGCTCAGAAAATAAACAAGGAGACACCCTGTTTGGAAGACGTCTGTGGCGGGAAGCGACAGGGATCTGCATCTGAGTAAGTCGTGATTTACAGTATGCGGTGGTTGTGCCCGTGTTTTCCCGTGGCTGACCTGCTTTTGGTGATTTGTCCAGCGGCTGGTTGTGCAGCGGCGCAATATTTAAGCTTCCAGCCCGGCAGCATCGTTTGACTCGGACAGGACGGATGACAGAGCGGGGCAGAGGGATGGAGGCGAGGAAAATTTTAAAAATAAGAAAAAAATATAGGGGTTAAATATCTGTACTAGAGACATCTCTGACTGTAAACACGGTCGTTGCATCAATACGAGGTTACAACTAGCAATCACAAGAGGCGCAGCATCCTTCAAGGGACATAAATGCAAATGTAACATAACAAGGTCCCAATAAAGTCAGGCGCTGGTTTGGAGGTGGGTTATAGAAAAAAATAGCTGCAATATTATGTCATGTCAACATCCTTCATTAGATGCAGAGGCCCGCTTTACTGTTCTGTACTTTCAAGCCATGATACAGCCAGGCCGACAGGTGTAACGGGACGACATGTTTACGCCAATGCATTTGATGGTCCATCATGTTATATCGATCTGTTTTGCGAAGAGAGTCTTTCAGGATTTTTCTTTTTTGCCTCGACGGTGAATTTCCAGTGGCGCCAGCCATGCGTGCATGGCCGTCACTGCATGGGTGAGAGATGCTGACTGGCTACAGGCTGTGGAGGAGAGGAGAGGAGAGTAACAGGGTATTCTATGGTGTGTTGTGATGTGAGCAGTCTGCTCCAATATGGCGCGCATGAGCTGAAAAACCTTGGCCATTACATACTCCTGTCTGGAATTTACACTGTGCAGTGGACCAGGCAGTTGGGTTTAGGATAGCAGAGAATGAGACATGTTCACCCCTAACCGCCTGAGGTTTAGCTCAAATTAATTTCAGCTCAGGTTGCCACTGGTGATAGAGACTGGCTCCCCTCTCCTGTCAGAGTATCACGTAGGCTTCTCCTTCTGTGTCTATTCCTGTCTCTGAATAGAACAATATCAGTTGGACCAGCTCCTAGTTTTACTCTGTTTTTGTAATTATGTTTGATCACAGCAGGTTAAGGCACAACCAGACAAAGAGTGTGTTTTTGTTTGGTCTCGTGTCCATTGTTTCTCTCCTGAGTTTCTGCCCTGTGAACCGACTGAAAAGGACTCAAAGTGACTTTATTTCAAGTCCTTATAGCATGTTTGCAAGGTCAAGACAAGTGCAAGAAATGATGCATGCTGGTGTAACGATTAGACATTAAAGTGTCCAGCACTGGCAACATTTTGGGCCCTCTGTTGCCATTTTGTGTACTCTGTGTCACAGCCATACTTAGTAGTACACAATAGGACAATATTTCTGGTGAAGAGTCATTAAATAAAACACTTTATGACGCCCTCTTTTTCAGAAAACATGGAAAACGACCATAAAAAATTAAAAACATTGCTCTGGTTTCCTCTACTTTGTTAGATTGTGCACATTAGTCTTCATTGTCCAGCATAGTGGAACTTTTTTTTGGTTTATGACCAAATACAAAATACACAATAACACAAAATGCAGATCTCTGAGCACATAAATTGAAGCATCAAATTAATAATCAAAATCATAGGAATAGGAATATGGACAGTAATTACACAAAGTGCCCTTTAAGACTCACTATAAAAGACTGAATTTGTGACCATCATTGAAGGTTACATGTTTGCACTAGTACAAATACAAGAAAAGGTGGAAGAAATACAGTGTCAGCAGCACATCTCTGCGCACTGTTTGTTGTCTGTTCTGTCATTTTATTGTATGTGCTTGACATGATAAGTCCACGGTAGGCCTCAGCCTGTCAGAGTGTGAGCTGGGGGTCTATATCCGGTTGGCTGCTCTGTGTTGTGTCAGCGTCTCGCAGTAGAGCTGACAGCACTTGTCTTGTCCACCCAATCATCATCCAGCATTATGACTCTGGACAGCCACATTTCTCTGTGTGAGTTTTTGTGTGCTTACATGTCTGTGTGTCAGCTTTGTGTGTGAGGCGAAATGTGAATGATGGACACTCCTTACTACCAACTAACTGTGCTCAAAGTGCCCATTAGTAAGCTCTGAAGCCCTGATTGCTCAAACAGATATCCTCAGTGATATATTTCCTCGGGAAAATGGTTATATTGAGCCGCTCCTTGAAGTGAAAGTGTAAGAGCAAAAAGAGCACAGTCACTAACTTCCCTGATAAACACAGCGTGTTGCTGATATTAATGCAAAAAAGTTGATCTGTCACAAATCCATCTCTACAACCCACCTAGACTCAAGCCAAACCAACATGTAGCACACATTGTTAAAGTGGCTATAATCAACATCTTTATATTACAGTCTTGAAAGTTTGGAAAATGCTTAATTTTAACCGTTATGTTTTCAAGGTCAGGAATAGGCTTGAATTTGAATATACTCCTCGACTTTTAATATTTGAAATGAAACGATCCAGTCATCATATTTGTTTGTTGTCTCCTGGCATTTATAGTAACAATGTAGATGTGATGTTAAAGTCTTCGAGAAAGTGCTTGAAAAGTGCTTGAATTGTACTCTTAAAAAAGATGTACGAACCCTGATATTAACAATAGATCACATTACTACTTGTATGTGGAAGGGGTCGATCATAGTGACAAACCTGCAGAGAATTCTCACTCAGCCGTTCCCTTCAGCTCTACAGAGCATTTTAGCGTATTGCAGCCTATTGCTTTGCAACTTTAGGGGCAGCTGTGGCTCAGGAGGTACAGTGGGTCGTTTTGATCTTCAGCTCCTCCTATCCACATGTCAAAGTGTCCTTGGGCAAGACACTGAACCCTAAGTTGCTCCCGATGGAGGCCAGCACCTTGCATGGCAGCTTCGTCGCCATCAGTGTGTGAATGAGTGAATGAGACCAAGACCAAACTGTAAAGCGATTTGGGAACCGTTAAGGTTGAAAAGCACTATGTTAGTCGAGTCCATTTAACTTTACTGTTTTGGTTCAGTCTCACTGCTCCCATGAACATTGTTTCCAGGCGCAGCAGGAAGCTGTTTTCTGCAGAAAAGCTCTGATAAATCCACTGTACGCTACCTGCCCGGCACCAAATGGCAGACAGACAAAGTTAGCGGCTAGCTAGTGAGCATAGTGGAGCAATTACCAGCTTAAAGCCAGACATTTCACCTTTAGAGGTTAGTGGAGACCAAAACAGCTTAAAAGGTTTTAGTATGTCAGTGTTGTGTTCATAGCTTGTTTCCATTGCCCCCAAGTCGCCAAATAAAAATCAATTAATGCAGGTTTAATGAAAATGCTAAGGGGTTAAAGGTAACTTCTGCATTAAAAGTGACAGCAAAATGTCTAATATTTTACTTTTAACATAGCACTTCCACCGCTCTTGCATGATTGCAATTTGCTAGCATTTCAGTGGCAGAACTGTTTGGTACAACATCCTTACCAGAGGATAGCAGGTCTCTCATGGGTTCATATCCTGCCCTGAGCGAGTAGCCCCCGAGTGATGGATATTACTAATTACCCTCACTGACCTTGCTGTCATTAAGAAACCATTTATGCAGTGGTTATAAAATCACATCAGTGTGCTAGTGGAGGAAAATTAATGTCATGCATTACAGAAGCTCTTACAGTTACTGTTTTGTGATAAAATAAGGCATTGTAGGGTAAAAGAGGAAGTGGAAGTGAAAGTTTGCCCAGCAAGCATACAAAGTGATAAGGAGTAACATCTGGGCAGATAGTAGAGATATTATTTGATAATGTGACGCAATCCACCTTGCCCTTTCTGTCTCCATGTTTTTTTCTCTTTCTATTAATCTCTGCCTCCTCTTTTCCTCCTGGATAGTCACTTTTTCTTTGCTTTTTTTTTATGACTATCTCTCATTACAAACCCCCCTCCTTGCTGCTTTGTCATGACATATAAGGCGAGAGAGGATTTGTTTTTTTCACTCTCTTCCCAGCAGATAGTCTGTCTTCTGATAAACTGTCATTTTTAAGTCATTTTAATCTCAGAGGGAAATGTGCTCAGCAGTATGCAGCTTGTGTATTTGTGTGTGTGTGTGTGTGTCTTATGCACTCCTCCCAAAACACGCGCACACCCACACGCTCATATGACGATCACCAGTGTTGTTGCAAAGATGATATCAAAAGCACCATTGATAAGAAGCAGAGAGGGATCATCCATCTTTGTTTTCACTGTATAACCTGAACCTGAACACCAAACACACACATCCACATCTGGTTTAAGGGCAACGAGGAGAATGAATATTAGTTCTTGTCCCCAAAATTTTTTTATGATCCCACGAGAGATTAGGACAGGGTGATATTGGACAAACATACTTAGCATAAACAATCCCTGAGCCTCTTGAGAGCCTTAAGTGGGGATTGGGATCTTGCCATATGGGAAGGCACCTATTTGGCCTAATGGTTCCTGTGTTAACGTTGAGAGGCTGCTCCATTAATGCAAGTCCATAGGCTTCCTATATCTGGATATATAGAGCTTGCTGATTGACCAGAGAGACACAGTTAGACACAGAGAGTCCACTATAGAAATTGACTGTCTGTAAACATAAAAGCAATGCTGACAGCAGGTCATGTTGATACTAATGCTGGTACATTGTTGTGTACTCATCATAATTCAACTCTCTCAACTTCTTGAAAGACATTTAAGCCTTAATAGTTAGAGACACAAATAGGCATTCGTAGCATTTTTGTGCAACATTTCTATAATCTACCAACAATCAGGTAATAGATTTCCTAATGCGCTATTCATGGGTCAGTCAGATTTTTCATTGCAATGCCTACAGACACATTCAAATTAAAGTACATGAGAACACTCCTACAAAGGACACATTGTAAAATCCCAGTGGTTTGGGTGTAGCTGTTTCATGGCAAGCAGTAGCAGGGAGATTGACCCTTTCTCTCTGGAGCACCCAGGTTCATGCCCTTTTGTCAAGATTCCCAGTTGTAGAGCTGCTGTGTGTTTTGTTGCTAAACCAAGTGACAACCACAAGTGTAAAGTGCCTTAACATGAAGTTCCAAAATGTCTCTGTTCTGAAGTGACGTGTTGCACACTTTTATTATTACTATTACTATTATTATTTTTATTTTACAATTATTTTCATCATCAGTTAATCTGCAATTTAACTAACAGTCTTAAACCTTAAAAAGATTTTCAGTTTACTATCACATATGACAAGAAAAGCATCAAATCTCATCATTTGAGAAGCTGGAACCAGTGGATATTTTTGTTTGAAAAAGAATTAAAATGATTAATCGATCATCAAAATAGTTGGCAGTTAATTTTCTGTCAATTGACTAATGGATTAATTGACTACATTGTAGGTAGTAACGCCAGTGCATCTGTCCATTTATTGTGGCCGTGGAAATGTTTTTTCAGGACCTTTAGTTTGTTCTCTACTTGCTTTTGAAAGTGGCTCTAGCCAAATTTGGATTTGACCCAAACTCCAGGCCTTTAAACATCCCAACATGGACCTATCTGTTACATCAAAGACGCTGTGTACATGTTTTTCTACAGTCTACAAGCTGAACCCGTGTGATGACCTCCATGCAGTGGCTGTAATCAAAACACAGGGATCAATAAAGTGTCAGAAGAGCTGTAGACTCAGCATGCATTCCCTGGATATATAAAAAATTAACAAGCAAAGACCACGACTCAACAGATTTGCAGTGTAAAGGTTTTTTGTTGTGGAAGTAATGAAGGTCGAGTGTGGTCAAGTGAAGAAATGCGGGCATGAGGCAAGTCGATGAGGAGGAACCCAGGGAGAGGAGATACAGGGTGGGGACGTCGTCTCAGCTTAGTGTTTTTGACGGGACTAGCAAGAGACAGAACAAGAAATGGGTTTATGGAGGGCACGTGAGAACGGGGACAGAAGTCAGGCTGGGAACTGATAACAAGGCAGAAGTAAAGGCAGAAGTATACTCCCTATCGAATGGTCGAACAGCATCTAAAACCTCCTTCCCCCACAACTTTGAAAGATTTTCATGTCTCACCCCTCTCTATGATGGCAGGCTTTTCACCCCACCTTCGAGTGTGGCCGTTCAGAACAGCTATAGATACTTTTGCATTCAGATGTGGTCAGATGGCACATTGTACGAACTAGTTCATTTTAGTATAACCCAACCTTTAAAGTGGCTCGCTAGGAGCAGGGAGAAGCTGGTCATCGTAGTAAGGCGAGAATTATTAAGCAGAACAAGGAATTGGTACCATATAGAAAACACAAAAAAAATTGCTGTTATACAGTAAGTAGTACAAAAGGTAGCCACATCTCCAGCTACAGCACTGCGATTTAAAAACACATCCCTCTCCATTGCTGCTTGCTTGAAGGCCCTTGCCCACTTTCACACCTATGCACACCTGGCCAATTGCCGTCAAAAGCGGGCATGGCTGTTTGCTTGTCAGAAAGTTACAAAAATCGAGTGAAGCAGACCGTCCCTGTCTAAAAGTCACTCTGGATCTTCTTACCACTTTCAAATTGTCCACACAACACTCTGAAGAAGTATACAGAATAATGGCCTTCAAGGGGCTTTGCATCGATTTTACACACCCAAATCAATTCAGTAGTAAAAATAGCCCTAATGATGTCACCAGGATTGTTTTAGCTAGACACCCCACGTGTCTCAGTCTGTGTGTGGCTTCTCAACTCTTCTCAGCATGGATGTTACACAGTATTTCACTCTCCTCTGTATTGACAGAGCTGTTACTTATGGGCGACCTCTGGGGGAAAGGAGTTTTACCATCTGACCCCTGAAATACTAACATGTGACCTCAGCGGACTTTCTGCAGTTTATATTGGCACCGTACTGTTTATGTTTGGCAGGATTTGTGTTCTCAGATAGAAGGATGCATGTGTGGTGGTGGAGAAGTCGTGGTCGTGCGTACTGGCCTGGGACAAGTTTGTGTATGTGTGTGTGTGGCCAGGGCAGAAAGGCAGGGAGGAGTATTGTTGTCCCTGTGCTCTTTTGGCCTGAAGGAAGGAAGCCGTGGAAGTGGGGAGCAGAGAGTAGGAGAAAGAAGTGCCACTCCAACCCAGTGAGTGTGAAGGGGATTTGAGATTACAGTAGTTTCCTCTTCCAGACTCTCTCAGTTTTCTAACGCAGGGCCGGGGTCATTAAGCTCAAGAGTCATCGTTCTTTCTGAAGAGGAAACATTTTTGTGCCAGACAATAATATTTTATGTGTAGGTATTGATGTGTGGTGTCTGTACACGCTTCTTCATTCAAGAATAGCCAGAAATAATTATCTTGTTCGTATCTGGGATCTCTCCAGATTTTTAAGAGTAAGTAATAGTAAGTAATTAGTCATTTAATTTGTCCTTAACCTCCATTTTCTAATTTTTCTGCCTCTCAGCTTCATCCCATTTCTACACAGGAGTTAGTTTTTGTGTGTGTGCTGGGGTGTTTCATTATGGCTGCACAATATCAGTTAAAAGGTTCTTGCACTTATGAATTAACACCTGAGTGAACACATTTCCCTTTCAAGAAGGGTTCTGTAGAAATAGGTTATGAGAATGTGCATGCCAGCATTGTATAACTGGAACCATTAGAGGCTATTTTTAAGGTAATTTGTTGAAACTTGACATGAATAGTGTACAATTAGTAAGATTCTCTCAGTGTCTTTAATTTTTCTGTTTGGCTACCTGTCTCCTCTTCTTGTTTGGTTTGATAACATACCTGTTTCTCTGACTGTATGATATTGCCTCTCTTTTCTCTTATTGCTTAACAAGAAGGTCTCTAATTGGCCAATAATGGAGGTCATTGGCACAGAAAAACAAGCTATATCAGGCTTTAGCTACACAGGCAATCATTTTTAATAGGATCAATGGGATTTCTTTCATGGGATTTGATGACAATAAGAAAACTGTAGAATATTACAAGACTTATCCTTTAAAAATTCAGTTCAGTTTAATAACTTTCTTTGTGATAATTAGTTTTGTTCCTTTTTTCATGTTTTTGTTAATGTCATTCTTCTTCGTCAAGGCCATATGGTTGCAATGTTTTAGGTGTTAGATCAGTCCAGGCATTGTGCGTTGAAGTGTTTACTATCTAATGAAGCACAGATGCTATAACAACAAGCTTTAAAAATAATCCATGCATCTGCGTATGTGTGAGCGTGGGAGGCAGGATCAGAATCAGTGTGTCGTGGTGTCCAATTCCAGGTTGGTGTGTTTGTTTGTTTAAGATAATCCTAGATTAGTGGTGATGAGACCTGGTGTAATCTGCCACTACCACTGACAGATAGACACATAAATGGATGGCCCGTGGATGGCCCAGAGTCACACGGTGTGACTAGTCTCATGTGCAGATCAGTACAGCATGTACTTGCTGACCTTTTTTCTTCCAGACTGTGTAGCGTAAATAATTAATACAATGTTTCTTACCTGACTTTTCAGAGCATAACAGTGCAATTGGCTGTAGCAAACTTTGTTCCTTTACAGAAACATGCTTTTAAAAGTTGCAAAAGCGATGCATTTGTCACTGCAAGGACAATCATTTTGTTCAATGGAAGGCGCAGATATGATGCTATCATTAACCAAAACTATGAACTATTTCTGGAAAGTAGAGTTTTAAATCCAGGTTGGGTTTAGATCAACATGATATCCCTAAACAAAGATGCTCAGCAGGATTATTATTCATTTAGCTCCACAGGCATTAAGGTCATCACTTTCAGGGCATTTCAGTGCAGATAGAGAGTGTGTAAAGTGACTGCTGGTGCCAGAGGACCATGAGCACAATGCTATTAGAAGAGGATGCTGGTGCTCTACGCAGGCAGTTAATGTGTTCCTGGAAATGCTACGGCGGCAGTGCACTCAGCGGGGAATAGGGCTGGTCATTAGTCCGTTTCCTTGACTTCTTCTGCCATGCACCTGCCTTGACATATTGACAGAAACATCCCTAGTTTTAGTTTGTTGTTTGCATGTATGTCTGCCGGCTAAGACCACTTCTTCTCTCGGTCCTGTCTGATTGATATTGTTGATCTATTATATTTATCTGTCGCAGTATGTTTCAGCTGGCCTGTCTGCAAGCGACTGCCGGTCTCTCTGGATGTCCTCTTTTCTCGGCCATAAATGTAATTATTCTTCTAACTATGCTGCAAAGATGCTTGTCTATGTGTCTGCTTTCCTTTCTCTTTTCGTTTGTCCATAATTTATGAGGGAGGCAGCAGGATATAGGCCCACGATGTTGGACATATTTTTTCCAATACATCTTAAAAATTCATTACAGCTGGAGCCTAGAGGTTAGAGAAGCAGGGTTAGCATTGCAATTCAGGTTTGTATAGTGGGACGAGCTTGGAAAATCTGAGCACTTAACCCCGGGTTGGTCCAATGGACATCTGCTGTTAACTTTTGCATGAACTGGGCAGACTTGATCACAACTCATAGACCCACATGGTGGATTTTCCACTGTCGTTGAGGATTGATTGTTTGCATTTACATTGTTTTAGGTGCAGACATGGACATTGATTGTTTGCATTTACATTGTTTTAGGTGCAGACATGGGTATTAAAGCTGCGTAGCACCAAAACCAGCGTTGGTCAGAATCTTACTCTTGTATACTTATTTTTTTATGAGTTCCTTATTTGAATCACACTTTTGATTTGACAAAGTAGTCTTAATTCAAGGTGCTTTTCACAGAATTTTCAACTGCATCTCACAGTCTTCATCAGCAAATAGAGTTTGCTCAGTTGTCATCATGTGACCTATGGAACCTACATAACTCATGTTACTATACTGGGACGTTTTGTGTGCAAGCTGTTGCCAATAAACTTTGAGTAGAGTTGGGATTTACATTGTTTGCTGGTTTCTTCAAGAGTGTCCTGCATTTTTCACAACTGATGTATCCAACAGAGATAATGAACATTAATAGAAAAACGTCTGACTCGTTCCGTCTGTACCTCCAGTATCAATGCAGTTTCCTCCTGTCATAGCTACGCTGTGGGTGTGTTCTGCCTCGTCTCTGCTGATTATCACGGTGACCCTTCCCAGGTCAGGATGGTCAGCCGGTGCTTCCAGGCCTCCTTCATACCATCGATGAACTGATCCAGATGAGCCCCCTGATGCTCAGTCAGCTAACTGCCCTGCTTCCACTGTAACCTGAGGGCTGGGAAGGGAAGAGGAGATTTAGGGAGAAAATAAGTTATAAAACACTGTCAACGCACAACATAAATGTAAACAGTACCTGAATGAAGGTCTTGGAGCCTTATTTTATCATTGACTGATGAATTTGACAGTCCTGGCTTCTCTTATTCAGACAGATTTTATTCAGTGCATCTCCAGATGTTCTTTCTTTCTTCCTGTTTGTGCTGGATCATTGGGAAAGGCGAAAATTACAAAGAATGTGTCTAGACAGTGCAGTGTGTGTGTGTGTGTGTGTGTGTGTGTGTTCATTTGTGTATTTAGGGGTTGATCAGATGATTGTGGTTTTACTTTTTCTCCAAAGGGTCCCCATGTGATTGTGATGTGGCTTGGTGGGAGAGCAGAAATCAGTGTGGTGTTTGAATAACTGTGTGAATGTGAGTCCTAGAGCTTCTGTGATTGGACAGTGGACTAACAAGCATGACAGAAAATGTATGCTTCTTTATGTCTTGAGAGGAGCCAGTGTTGTTGCATGGCATGCCTTTGTGTGGAAAATAAAAAGTGTTGCAATCAGACCGACCCTACAGCAAGGGGCGAGATTGGATGGGGTTTGCTCACAATCCAAGCTTTGTGAGTACTTAGTTGGGAGATGATGCAAGCAAATTGAAACAGTGACAGTGGGTGTCATCAGGAGGAGTGACATGATCAAACAGTTTTAACACATTTTACTGGCACTTGAGAGAGGTGGGTGGAGAGTGATTTAGAGTTGTTTTGTCACAGCTCTTTTGTAAGAGCTTGGTTTGGACCAGCGCAGAGAAATGAGAATCCCATATGTGTTGTGATGCAGTTTCATTTCAGGCTGGAAAAGGCACACTGCTGCTAAGATGTTGTGGCCACTTTGTGTGCTTCATACACCACCTCCAATCTGTAGAAAACAGTTTCTTACGCATCTGCAAAATAGCAACCTGAGAGACTAGAGGTCGTCTTCTTTTCTGCAAATTGAGCGAGCAAAGCAATTGGACACCAAGTCAGTGAATTTATACCCACTAAGTGCCTTCATTGGTTGGCTTCATTGCTTATCACATTCCAGCCACACTGTAAAGTTTCCAGAGGTTCTTGCTATTATTGAGACAGAGACACATGTCACTACTTATGATTTTAAATAAATCATTTGTTCACTTCAATTAACTTTATCAAGTGGCCAAGACAATCTCAACCATCCAAGTATCCTACATAACGTGGTTTCATAGGTAATGAATGTCCTAATACATAAATTCAAATAGAGATATTAAACCATAGCTCATCCATTTGTAAATTTGTGATATTGTAATTAGGACAGCAACTATATTCATTACTGATTATTTTGTAATTGATTCATTATTTGGATAATAAAATGTCAGAAAACAGTGAAAAATGCCCATCACAGTTTCCCAGATTTCAAGGTGACGTCTTCACATGTCTTATCCGACCGACAGTCCTAAACCCAAAGACATTCACTTTACAGTGACATAAAGTAAAGTGGCAAATCTTCACAATTCACAAGCTGGAGCACAAACTTGAAAACGGATATCAACGATTGATCGACAATCACAAATGTCTATGCTAAATTTACTGTTGATCATTTTCACCTGATTTAGTCTGCACACTTGTTCAGGCACAACACTTACATCATAGTATTTTGCAGTGTATTATGCTTATAGTGTACCATTAAGAACTCACAGCCCTCGTTGAGGGAGACTTTGACTTTGAGCAGTCCCCAGTAAATGTCCCCCTATGAAATTTAAATGAAAAGTGACACCATTGTATATACATTCCTACATAGCATAAGATGATATGCCAATACCTCATATTATACATATATATTCTCTTTTTATGGCTGATGTCAGAGATCAGGAACAATGTTCTACTTGGAAGAGATAATGCCAGCCATTAACTGAACCCTGACACTGTGATAGCTTTGTCTCCGTCTCAGTCGAACAACAGTCGCAGTCTCTCTACTCTTGCTTCAGCTCTGCTTCCGTCCATCCTCCATCCTGGAGCTCTTAGTCTGGAACCTATTAGAGCAGGAATCTCCAGCAGCGCCCTGCTAGCACATTAGCATGCCTTCACTGACCCTCCCTGACAGGAAAGAGACAGTGAGTTAGTGTAAACAGATAGATATTTAACCTCAGTCACTGGGAAGTCGTTGGATGGTAAATGGCCGGCGAGCAAATGCTACAGTCAAGGAAAGTTGTTTGTCACTGTGTGTAATGTCTGACGTTGGTGGTCACACGTGGTTATTAACTCTTTCATTCTGACTGTCTCTCTCTCTTTCCTCCAGGATGGCTGAGGTGTCACAAGAGGAGAGACTCCAGGCCATCGCTGTAAGTTATTTCTATACACACACACACACACACACACACACACACACACACACACACACACACACACACTGTCTGTCTTCCGTTCCCTCTTATACACACACACATACAGAGTGCACATCAGGGCACACTGATGGCTGTAGAAACAACAAATCATTGCTGCTTGTCAGGATCTGCCCGCTCGTCTTAATGACTCAACCTTTTAGATCCCATCTCCTTCACCCATTAGAAGACATCGAAAGCTAATGCAGTAGCTACCGCTCACTGCCATTTTCTGTCTGTCTTTCTGTCTCTCATTGTGTCTCTTCAGTTTGCTCTCTCCCTCTGTTGGTCCTTCAGCCCATTTTATCCTCTCTCTTTGTCTTTTAAGACAGTATCTAGGTTTCTGCTCAGTACAATTATGTAAATTGGGATACAAATGTTCCCAAAACATTTACAATTTATGGGAGACAGTTATTGAAATACATTTGAATTTGGTTTGCTGTAACTCAAAATCATTACACAGTGATTCAAAATTGAATCTGAACATACAGAAACATCAAACATTTAAAATATCTGTCAACAGGAATGGCCTCTATCGAAGGTACTTAATGTAGTATGAAATTAGTTTGTTTAATCAGAGTATTAGTCAATACAACTTTTATTATCAACATTAGGACTGCAACACTTCCACTTCCATATCAAACAGTTTGATTTCTCATCAGCATTTCAAACATTTTCCTGAAATTGACTTGACATTTGGAGTGAATGATACATGCCTATAAATACATAATGCATACAGTAACTGTACACCAACAACTGTTCACCAACTTCTATCTCTTTCTCTCGTACTCTTTCAGACACACTCAACTACATTGACTTACATCAAAACTTACCATTAAATCATCAGATGTACCATTAAAGGATAGGGCTGGGTATTTTTGATATCGAGTTTCAGTACTAATGCCTAATAAATTTGGTACCCAGCCCTGGACACAGTGTGGTGTTCTTTAAAAACATCTGTTTTCTAATGTTCTTAGTATTGTTGTGTGCACTTGCAGAGTAATCATAATGTGTATGTGTTGTAACAGGAGAAAAGGAAGAAGCAGACAGAGATTGAAAACAAGAGGAGGCAGCTGGATGACGACCGACGGCAACTCCAGCATCTCAAGGTACACACACACACTCCGCGTCCACATGCATGCACATTTTGCACATGCCCTGTTTGTACTACTGTACTCTTGGGAATACTTTTGGTGTAATTAGGTTACAGGTGGAGTGCTTGTTTGCTAATGTTTAGCATACATTGAGTTAGTTGGTTACAGTACAGTTAGAGGGGTTAGGATGCTCTTTGCAATTTAAGCAGACGGTTTACAACGAACAAAATCAAACTATGTTCTCACAGGCAATATTGTGGATTAGAGACCAAAAAGTAGCACTATATTGAGCTTTAATCGACACACTGTGCTCAGGACGCAATCAGGGCTTGTCAAGCTTCACTTGCTTAATACTTTTACGTCCTTAGCAGTGGGGTTGAGACACGTTTCCAGTTTACCTGTTATTTCCACCTTAGGTAGGCAGGCGTTGATACCAGGATGAATATGTTCCAGGAAAGAAATCCATCCTTGGGTCCCTGAATTGGGTCCTTGAATGAACAAAGAACTAACAAGTGTTATTTTCCACATGTACGGCTTCAGTTTCATTCACAAACACCTGAGAGAGCATTATAACAATGCATATGGTAATCAGAGCACCTGTATTCATCACGGCTGTGCTTATACACACACTGAATCAGCAAGAAACAAGAAAAGACAGCTGGAAAGTAGGCGTTCTTAGGAGACTGTCAGAAAATTCACACCATATTTAAACGATACAATATCTCCCCACTCCTGCCCGCTTTTCAACCTGCCTTCCAGTGTGGCAATTCGGAACAACATTCTAGTATAACCTGACCCTAAATTATCTAATCCATACTCCTCATCTGTTGTTAGGAAAATCTGTCCATCCTGTTTAGTTTAGGGACAAACATACTATGCCATCCCTTTGTCTTTTTTTTTTTTAACTATGTTGCTGTGAAAAACAATACCAGGGTTGGTTCAAAGCGTCTTAGCTGTAACTTTACTGCAGCCGTAGCTCGTGTTGTCTTTGCTTTGGATTTTACTGTCTTTATATACTTTCTATATATCGCCATCATCTTGACTCGCAGATTGCACCATCTTGCATGGACAGACAGACCTCAAGTTGCAGTGAGTGAACTGGTATATTTGCACTTAGCACTGTATTCCTCTGAGAACACTCCTCCTGGTTTAAAATGTGCTGGAGCCCCCCCACACTGATAAGATTAATGTATTTATGAATCAAATTTTTTCCAAGTTTAACCTGAACCCCTGCATGCCTCTCCCTTACTCTTACCAGAACTTAGCTGAGACAAGCTGACAAAAATGCTGCCGGTCAGTTCTGTGCTTTCGGGAATTATGCTCTACATGTGAGCAGTGTTAAGACACCCAAACAACAAAATTAAACTCAGCAATTCCTTTCAGATCCATCAGTGCCATATAGTAAGAGACTCCCTAACTGCTGCTGTCACGGAATGTTCAGAATGGACAGCAGATAACATGAGCAGCTCCTCCACACACTGTTTTTACACACACACACACACACACACACTCCCTAAAAAACACACATTCAAATCTGCATGCATGTGGACACACACTCATTATATCAGAGCCTAGGCTTTTGTCAGCGAATGTGTCAGCACTATCAAAGCTATTTCAGCCCCGGACAATCCAGCAGGTCACAGATACGAGCAAAGGTTGCGGCGCTCAGAAGTGTGTATGTGTGTGTTTGTGGCCAAAGTGCCTGTGACCTGTGCTACTGCCCTTGCGTGCTCCCACTTTTTCTATTTTCAGAGCAAACCTTTGTAAGGGTGTATCTGTACGTGCGTGTGTGTGTGTGTTCGTTTTTGTGTGCGTCGCTTCATTAAAAGAACACAGAAGCCTCAGACAATGCGGAGGGCTTTGGCAGAGGAAACAGATTTTTGTCCCACTCCCACCAACAGGAAACGGCTCTTACACCCACCGCACCCCGCTTTCGTCTCACACACGCACACACACACACGCACACACACATGGACACAGACACACCGAGGGGAAGTGTAATCACGCTGTACAGGAGCATTAGAAGGCTCTTTGTGCAAACCACAGCAAGTATGGCTTTTCCAGAGGCGGCGTTCATGTGGAAAACCCAATAAATGTCTCCGTTTACACATCACATTTTTATAAGGGTGTACCTGCCCCACCATTAAATCACAATAATACAGGAACATACACGCACATACACACATAGTTGCACTCTCACAGCGCAGACAAAATGGTGAGATGACATAATACGATGTTGTTAACACAGAAAGCATTAATAGGAGTTCTGTTTTTAATTAGCAAGCCATGACAGATATGATTATGCATGCAGCAGCTGGCAGTCCCTTTAATTAAAATCTCTGAATGTCAACATCCCATGTTATCTAAATTTGTAAAACACACAGTTTATAGGGGAGCATATGAAAAGTAATGTTCCTAAATGTAATGACCATTGACATACTTCTACAACATCATTAAAAGCTTAAACAATGCTAATAATCTTCCATTTCTAATATTCTGACACATGTACACACCACAGGCACAAACAGACATACGGTCTCACATGTCTTTTATGGAAAAGTTTGACTCTTTTGGGAAATACGCTTAGTTTCTTTCTTGCCAAGAGTTAGATGAGAAGATCAATACCTCATGTCTTAAATATGAAGCTTGCACCAGCAACCTGTTAGCTTAACTTAGCACAAAAACAGGAAACAAGTAACAAAATCTAACTACCACCACCTGTAAAGCTCATTTTATATCCCGTTTGTTTAATCCATACAAAAACCGATGTGTAAAAACAACAGGTTGTGGTTTTACAGGGGTATATACTGGTAACTTCCTGGAGGTACATTTTGTTACCTTTAGACAGAGCTAGGCTAGCTGTTTCCCCCTGTTTTTAGTGTTTGTGCTAGGCTAAGCTAACCATCGCGTTTCCCAAAATGTCGAACTATTCTTTTAAAAGTTTTTTTAAAACAGATTTTAACAAATTTTAAATACTTATTGAGCAACTCAAGACAATAATTGACAAAATAATAAGAATTCCATAGACTGGATGAACTTTATTTTGGAGAAACTGAATTATATATTTTCAAAGAATAAAAAGTTTTGGGATGTCACTTTATAGAAGAAAAGATGCAAAATGAATTTTGAAATAAAGCTCTTTTCCCTACAGCTGCTCAGTACATTTGGATGTGTGTATATACGTGTGTGTGTGTGTGTGTGTGTGTGTGTGTGTGTGTGTGTGTGTGTGTGTGTGTGTGCCTGTACCACAATTCCGCCCTTTGTCTGCTACGTTAGCAGCTTTTACTCCAAAGAACAATGGAGAGAGACGTAACTTCAGCGCACCGGCTTTACGACTGCTCGCGCGTGTGTGTGTGTGTGTGTGCGTACACATGAGTGAGTACATTAAATGATGTCAGGCATTGGGGTAGTAGGGTGTGGCGAGAGAGCGAGCAAGATTGAGAGAGTAGAGAGACAGAGAGAGAGAGAACGAATCAGGGTTAGATTCAGTGCCCAGGAGACCATGCAGGGCTGGGGTATGAAGAGTGTTGAATTACACCATGTGAGTGTATGTGCTGTAAAGCTTTATGCAGCTGGGTGTCAGGAGCTGAATTACTCAATGGGGAAAGTAAGAGTTGAAACAAGACAACAGGCCCTTTAACAGATAAAAGCAGATAAACACAGATTAAAATTGAGAAAGATACACCCTGACATTTACAACCTTATTCAGTATACCATGCAAAAAACCAAAAGGTTCATGAACTTTATGATGGATAGAGATGCATACAAGAGAGAGGAAGGGGCGGGGGTCGAGTCGGAGAAGAAGAAAAAAAACGGGGGGTTTTGCTGTAGAAATTCTTGTTGCATCACTGGAGAGGAATTCACATCAAGCACAGGTCCAGATTTTCAGTCCAACTCGTGAAAACAAGAGCTTTTTCTAGCACTTTTCCTTATGGCCAAGCAGGGTTGTCTTTCGCTGTACGGTCTAACAGCTGCGACTAAGACACACTGTTATATTTACCTCAAAGCATGCCAAGTATTTGCTTTGATATTAGCTTATCTACAGGAGGGAATGTGGATGGGGAGTAAAGATAAGGATAGAGAGTTGTTTGGAAATTGACAGAGGAAAGAAACATAGATTGAAAAAGAGATAAAGAAGTGGAGGGTAAGAGAATAATAAGTGAAAAATCCACCTCTGAACAAATTATATACATTTTATTCTCATGTTGTTTGTTTTAATTCATATGGGAGTATTTAATTATCTTGTCCTAGAATTAACTTTATCTACAGTTATTATAAGGAGACTAACTGTTTACAATCAGTAAATGTAGTCACAGTCAGTGCTCTCAACTTGTCTGTAAAGATATTTTTGTAATCATTGTCATTCTCTTGGAAATGTTTGATGCAGTTTAAGATTAAAACTATTTTGTTTTTATCTTTCAGTGCCTTATCTAGATTCTCAATCCCATGCTCAATTGAGTATATTAGGAGAATTATATCAAATTTGGATTTCTCTATTCAGTGCCAGAAGCCTTGATGCTCTGGCTGGGTGCCATAGTCCACTTGGCAACAACACGTTGGCAGCAGTTGAAGTATGTGACAGAATCACTGAGTGGCAGCAGTCAGCAAAGAAGTGCTGGACGCGCTCACTGCTAGATTTTTGTTGTAGATTAGCTAAAGGGCTTGTCGTTCTCAGTGAAAGTGCCACTAATCTCTTCTGAAAGAAATCGCACTGATGTCCAAGCGAGAAAGGCATTTTGGGAGATTGAAATTCTGCTAATAAATTAATCAACTGCTCCTGATGAAAGGCACATGATCCAAAGTCCTCTACCTGGTTATGCTCTTTTAATTATAGCTGACATACACACTCATACACAAACACATGGGGGGCTGTCACACAGGAGTGTCAGGGGGCGATTACAGTGAAATGTGGTTTTCTTTTTACCACTATTACATTAAGAATTTATAGATAAATGAAATAAACTATCTGCCTTACCTAACGCCTTTTCTCCACGTTCATTCTCAACAGCAACACGTCTGAATTTGTTATGTCCCCTTGCAGTCGAAGGCACTGAGGGAGCGCTGGTTGTTAGATGGAGCTCCAGCGGAGGAGGAGACTCAGAAGCGTCTGCAGGAGGACGAGGTGAAGACCAAACTCCTGGAGCAGGTCATCCTCAGGTCAGCATCTAAAAACCCCTGCACCTCCCATCTTTGAAACAGACAGTCCAGAATATTATCTCATTTGCAAGTGAATGGGTCAAATATGTGCGGTTGTTATGGTAAAAATGTAGGCATGCATACATTCGCTCAGGTGGTGCATTTTTCCAATGCTAAAGCAAAATGAATGCAGATGTATCCGCTATACTATATTAATCATGGAGTAGAACTGTTATGTCGCACTAGACAGAGGTGGTTGATCTGTGCGGCTATGTTTTGAAATGCACTCAGCTAACAGGGCTGATGGTGCTTTTGATGTCATGTGAGGGTTCTGCGTTGCATTACAGGTGATGTAACCCAATTGTGAGTGTCCAGACTGAATCTCAAGAGATGCAATTTCAATAGGACATGGAAATCATAAATAATTGTGATTCATTTATTCATGTGGTGTTTGAACTTGATAAAAGAAATCTGGTTCGAGTCTGAGTGCCAAGTCCAACCATAAGTAGATGGCATATGATCAACAGGTCAGTATTTCTTCATTTAAATATTGTCTTTAATTAGAAGTGGTTTAAGGGCGTTGTGGCTAACATGGTCAGCTAGATAAAATATTTAAGGAACACATTTTGGTCATCATTCTTTGTAGAACTGGTCATATACTCAACGTTTGGCTTTATACTGTATATTATAGTGTCTGTGGTGTAAAGGAATTACAGATTAATTTTAATTAGTTTGTGTGTGTGTGTGTGTGTGTGTGTGTGTGTGTGTGTGTGTGTGTGTGTGTGTGTGTGTGTGTCTGAGCTAGGCTGGAGCAAGAGATTGAAGAACTGGAGACAGACATGCCAGCCAATAAGGGTGTGGCCAAAGAAAATGGAGGTAAGTTCAGTACCCATGGCAACATGTGATCACACAGTAAACCATGGCAACGCAGCCTGAACACCTGTGTCAGAAAGAGAAAGCGAGCTAATAATGGCCTTTTCATTTGCTCTATTAAATTGTTCCTTTCCGCCGGAGGTCATTAAAACAATATTTCCTTTCTTTCTTTGTCTCTCTGACTTACCCTGACCACCCTCTTTCTATTTGCACTCTCCTAACCTCTCAATGATACTCTGGTGCTCCCTATAGGTGAGAATGGAGTAGTGCAGACCTCAGGTCAAACCCCCAAGAGAGAGGTGACAGGGATTGAGGCCAAACTGCTGGGTCCTAGTCCTGACCAAGCTAGCGCAGACAATCCCGTCACCCTGGTGTTCATGGGCTACAAGACCGTTGAGGAGGAGCTGGAGACCCGCACGGCCTTGGGAATGGAAGGGGTGGATGGCAACGTCAAGGCTGAGTTTGTTGTCATCGAGGATGGGGAGGCGAAAGCGGGAGGAGAGGCCGCCACAGAAGACCAGGCTCCACCCAATGGGAGCATGGCGGAGAAAGAAAAGGCCAACGGAGGCGGAGAGGAAGGAGAGAAGGAAAAGGAGAAGAAACAGACCTGCAAATGCTGCACGGTCATGTGAGCTGTGTGTGTGTGTGTGCACGTATGTATGTGTGTATGTATGTGTGTGTGGGTGAGTGCACACCTGCAGCTGTGCAGGCATGTGTGCCATTGCATGTGTCTGTATTTGCAGATGTGTGTAACTTTGTGTCTGTGTGGCAGAGTGCGTGTGTGTGTGTGCGTGTGCGTGTGCGCGCGTGTGTGTGTGTGTGTGTGTGTCAGGACTGGAAAAAAAAACAAAAATCCGAAGTAAGTACAGTTCACAGCCAATACACCAACAATGAGAGCCAATACAAGCTCCAGCTACAACAACAAGAACCACAAAGACTCATAAGTACACTTTACTCTGTATACTTTCTCTGATATGTATTTGACTTTTGATTTCTATTGATATTTTTCTATTTTTCTGTCTTGACATTTATATTGTATTCTGTATGTATATCTTTATTATGGGACTGTGTACTGTAAGTTCATTGTTATTATTGTTGGAAAAAAAGAAAATGTATTAGCTCGCTGGATTGTACTGCTACCCACTGGGGGAAATCTGGAAACTTTAAATCATTTAAGTCAAAACAGCAAACTATGAAGGACACAGATAGTTAAATATATATATATATATATATATATACATATATATATATATTTCTCTGTGTAGGCCTACCAACTATTTATCAGTCAATTTCATATTGCAATATTGTCTAAGATATTATTTTAAATAGTATTTTAATATATTGATATGAAATTATGTTTTATACAATGTATTTATTGTTTTTGGTTCTCTATATCATCTCCAACCATTAACTGCATGTAAGCTTGTAAGCACTATCAGATTCGCGTTACAATCACAACAAGTGTCTGTGCTTTCTTAGACTCATACGTGCTCATATCTTTAGTCACACAAGTCTTTCTATCAGTAACAGTTGATATAATTGGCAGTGTTAGAGATGTGCATCACATTTAAAAAGAAAATCGACAGCACGGTGACAAAGAGGCTAATTAGAACAGTGACCATATTGCAAACCGCATTAGCTTCTCATAGATACTATATGTGACACATGTACATGCAGATCACAGCTTTTGTATTTTTTAAATAAGATGGATACACTTACTTTATGATCAAGAGTCATGGCAAACCATTGCACAACGACAAATAATTTTGTTCTCTCAACAGTAGAATCAATGTAAATCTTATGAGGTAGCACTGCATGAAGCCTTGCAACTGTTTTGACTGTCTTGTCACTTGTTAGGTCTTTATTATACGCTGTCACGTTCACATGAATGTAAATCCAGGGGTTAAATTGGGATTCGTTCTAGCATAATGAGAAGACTGAGAAGCTTGCTCAGCTCACCATTAAAAAGAAAAAAAAAACTTTTTGTCTCTTTATGAACCAAATAAAATCTGATGATACTGTAAGTTCACTGTGTGTTGGTCGGCTGCTGGTTTCTGTCCTGCTCGCTCCCAGTTTAACCCCTGACTCTTTGTCTGTAGACCAGGGCCCAATAGTGCTTGAATAGATTTAGAGAAAAAGAAAAAGATTTGGGGCGTTTGAATAGACTTTTCTCACAAATAATGATACTGTCTGGGGACTTTAAATCTTTTCAGCCTAAGAACACAACATAAAGAATTTAGTTGTGCCCAGGTACACAAGCTTTTTAGCAATTATTGTATTAGAAATAGGCCATATTCTGTAACAAAAACCAGTCTAACCATTTTAAACTGTGCAGGTTGCTAGCAAGACAAATTGTGCATATATACACTATAGCAATTCAAGCCCTGAAAGCCTATTGAAATACATTTTGGCCCTAGTCTCCTCACTTGTTTGGCAGACAGTAGAAGCCATGGGCAGTCTGGGTCAGTGATGCTATGCCACCAATGCTTCTGCTCCCCCCAGGCTATTCCATGTCTCTGATTCACCCACACACCATCGCCATTTTCTCATTATCAGTTTCATCCTCATGGTCAAACACACACAGCCCCACCTTCTATGCTCGGAGACACACAGTTCAAAAACCTCTCAAGTTGGTGCTAATCCTGAGTCTCGTCTAACACTCTCCATCCACCAACTATTTTTCTTTTCCAACTCGTTCCCTCTGTCTTACTCAAATCGCTGGTGAGGGGGATTGTGGGAATCTACTGCCTCCTACATTGTTGAATAAGAGAGTATTTTGCAACCTTCAGTGCCAGATGCATTCTCTCAAGTCCTGCCTACATTTATCACCAGAGAATTGATCCCTTCTAACATTCCAAAGGGAGGTCAACAGGCATGGACAGATGAAATATAGTCTATGCTTTCCATATGTACAGTTCCACTGTAATTGTACAACTTGCAAATTTCTTTCTTATATTGACTCATGTTTTTCTTTCCTATGGCCTCTTTGCAAGGCGGTATATTGTACTTGATGTGTGTATTTAAAAAAAAAAAGATGACTACATCTGTGTATTGTTGGTGCCTTTGTCAGGTTCAGTTGGTTGGACTTGTCTGTCTGCCGCCATTTTTAGACCGGGGTTTTTCTTGCTCTGCTCCTGGTCACGATGACCCACTGGGAACACTGCCTTCTACGCTAGAGAGGGTACTACACAACTATGGTAGAATATTATATTCACTTTTCACATGATAAATAAATGCAGCTCAGACAATAGGTAATATGCATACTAATGTTCTTGAAAAAACTCTACACATACAAGAAACTACACCCAAAGTTTAACATTTTTCTGGGATTCAAACTTTATGTAGGAGATTAACTTACAGTCTATGTATTTATGTACAGTATATACACATGTATATATGTGTGCATAGCTATAGGCATACATCTGTATACATAGAAATACATTTACATTTGTTGAGCTAAAGCTTTGCTTAATAGTGGGTCTCTGGGACAGCAGCAGAAAAAGCAACCTTGTGTTAGACCAATGCCTGTTCATCTATTCTGTGGTCGTCTAAATGTTTAATCTTGAATAAAACTACTGTTTGTTTACAGCAAGTCAGATAAGTGTGTATGTAATTAACCAAATGTACACGTGCTGTAGATAGAAGCGTACACATGAGCCATGGTTAATGATGTGCGTGATTTTGGCATCTGAGCTGATGGAGTCACAGATGGGGACAGGACACCCTTCTGGGGAGAAGTACACACAATTATATGCAGATCAACCATCCATTTATTATAGGAATAACACAGTTGGTTGGTAAAAATAACAACTAAAATAATATACACTTGAACTACACCTCATTTATGGAGAATTAGAAGAGTAAGTCTGTAAAGTACAAAGTAACTCTGTAAAGTGCACTACCCAGAACATACCACTAGAGGACATATGTCTACTGTTTTGGACGTTAATCCTGTTTCAATATTGTCAAATATACTGTATGGTGTGTGTGTGTGTGTGTGAAAGAGAAAGAGACAGGGGGCAGGGTGATTAGGGAGACAAAGATGGAGGGGCATTTAAACAAGGCATTCATCAGATGGAGGTCAGGTACGCACTATTCAACAGAAGGCAGCTATAATTACATTGCTTTATGCTGCATACGTTCTGCCTCCGATAAATAACAATTAAAAAATTCTCTTGAGCCCTGCATGAACGTGGCATAGGCCTATTCACTTTGTAGACACATTCTCTGTATTGAGACAGGTTTTTGCCATTTAATAGAAGTGTTCCACATCGTGGGACACAGAGTATATTGTGTGCTGTTTTTAGGTCACACCCGTGACAATGCTTTTCCACACTCTCACATACACACACACACACAAGCATGGAAGAAAAACATAACTGTCCTGTATTTGACCAGTGGAATATAAAAAGTCATTAGAAATAAAAAGGAGATGGAAGTTTTAATTAAAAATGAATTAGAAGAGAAAATGCCATTTCTGGGATAAGAAGTCCCAACACAGAATTCAGCCCTATGAGGGTAAAGCTAAATCATATTGCTGTTATGGTAACAAGCACCAGTAATTACCTTTCCTCTTGTCAAATGTAAACCTCAGCTACCCCAGTATAAGACACAGACTAGGATGGACACACAAACATAATGTAATGAAACAATAAAACTCCTTTTCCTTTAAAAATCCAACCTCATTCACCCCAAAATAACTATTTTTTCCCAACACCTGTGGGAATTGTAGTCCTTGGTGGTGCAACAGTGTTTCAACAACAGCTGCTGTCCGTCTGGGTATTTTCCAGGAACAAATTACTGTACACACATCATAGTCACACACATCACCAACTGTGACAATTTGCCCCTTTGTACTACTACTTTGTACTCATTAGCCACTTTATCTGACTTTCTGTTACTTCTTAACTTCAGATTTTAAGACACCCTTTCGTTCAGTTCTTTCACCTCATTTCCCAAAAAACTGAAGAACTGTATGTTTCTTGATATGACGGTCTTTCCTTCTCCTTCTTCGTATAAATTAGCAAGCCAGTGTGTAGCTACATAACTGCCACCTACTTGGCTGGATTGTGAAGCACTAAAGGCGACAAAATAAATAAAACTTAGATCAAACAAATTAATTACTGAGTGAAAATACCCCTGTTGGGTGCTTACCTACTTAAATAGGGTGTAACTGAGCTGTACAGGTTATGTTGGTGACCTCCTTCTGGCCCCTACACTGCCTTATATTTACATGTCTCCTTATTTCATTGTCGCCCCAAAACTCTTGCCTTTTGCCATTTTAAAACTACTTATGTTGTCTACAGGATCTTGTCCTGACTCGATACTTGTTGTGCTGACAAACCACAGTATCAGGGTAATTACCACCTTGATTGTGTTGTACCCCACCAAAACTAGTGTTGTTGTTCAAACATTACACTGAGTGGTGAAAACTGCAACACATGTGTCCTGAATCTGAATTTGAATAGGTCCTCAAAGTATTGGTCACTAATCCTGTGGGCTATGTAGGTGGGAGAAGACTTCTTTTTCAATTTTAAATGCTGATTTAGATCTAGATTTGTTATCATAAATAAGCAACACTTGATGACCTTTGTGAGATTAAGGTTAACCCAGTATATAAACATTTAGTAAGCTACTAACAAGTACTGTCGACCTACATAACTACAATTTGAGGTACTCATGCTACGTGAGTATTTCCTTTCTATGCAACTTCAGCTCCACTACATTTCAGAGGTAAATATTGCCTTTTTTTACTCCACCACATTTATTTGACAGTAGCCTACTAGTTACTTTGCAGATTGAGATTTTACATACAAAACATAAATGAGCATCTTATTAAGACATGATCCATTGTAGATTAATCTACCCAATAAAGTAGTATTGGTTCCATCTCATCTATATGCTACTTAATGCATATTACTAACTAAATACCATAATAACACTTACGTGGGCCATCTTTCTGCATGACTTTTACTTTTGATATTTCAAGAAAGCCTACATTTGGCAATTACTTAAGTAAGATAGATAGATAGATAGATAGATAGATAGATATAGATATCTTGAGAGCCCATATGTTTAACCCCGATTGCCTATTTGCCCCCTAGTCCCGTCTTTAGGATATACTCGGTCGGCTGACCTCTTCTTTTATTTCATCAATGTAGTGACTCAAAGTACGTTTTCCATCACATAAAACTCGATCAAACCTAACCACTCGATATGATATACTGGAAATTTGCCGCGGCCTTCTCCCCCCCCCCACAAAAATGATGGTCGTCTTGTCCAATCGCGGCTCAAGCAGAAGCCTGTCCCCGCCTGTTTTTGGCCCTTGAAAGTGCCTGGACTAATCAGCGCTCGCCTCCGTGTGTTCAGCCATTTTGTAAGAAAATCAAGCAAGTCTGCCGCCCTACCTTCGCTTCAGACCTGCAGTTTTTTTCTTGTGCAATGGACGGGTAAGTGAAAAAGAACCGCACTTAAGACTTAAATTTACAAGGCAAACCGACCGCAGAGTAATTTTGTTTCACGCGTAGGTTGCTTATTAAGATATTTTGATTCCGATGGCTGTTTGACTTGACGGTTAGGACGTGAAAGTTTTGAAAACTGTTTTTTTTTTTTTTTTTTTTTTCCTTCCATCAAAACATGCAACAGTTAGCAGGAGCGCGAGCTAACTAGCCGTTGCTAGCCATCGCCGCGGCCAGGAAACGTTAGTTATGTGAACCGTCTGAACGGACGCATTTTATCGGTTTACGTAAACGGCACTAACGCTAACTAAAGCAAACGTAATTTGACGAGAGTTAAGATTTGAACAAACTTTTCTTTTTTTGTTTTAAGAGTAACATACCGGCGACGCTCCGCCGTTAACGTTGGTAACTTGGTTTCACGGGAGCTCGAGCGCTAGCTAAAGCAACGTGTCTCATTTCCGCATTCATTTGTCTGCGGAGTGCCAGGGCCATGTTGAAGATGTCTGGCCTGATCATTTTACGTTGATTGAATCGGACATCTACACCGGGTTATCTAAACAGGGTAGGCTAACTTACGCAATATCGCGTTGTTTTAATCAGGCTTATTGTACTTTAATTCTTTTTTTCTTTTTTTTTGATCACCTGCTTTCGACAGTCATAAGGACTTCCAATGCAGCGTGGATGTTGCCTTGAACTCACTCGGCGTTACGCTTAACGTAAATTTGTTATTAGAGGTTTGTTCTGTTATTACTCGTGCTAAGTGTCTGCTCTTATGTTTTGCCCATCTACTACAGCCGCCTAGACGCTGACTTGTATCCTCTGGGATCCGGCTACGTCCCTGAAATTGAGTAAGTATTTTGTACATTTTTTTTGCATGGCTGACTTTTAGCTCGAATTATTTATATTGCTGTGGTGCTTTCAGAAATTTCAAGCTTCGTAAATGTACTGATCGCTAAATGAGGAAGTCGGTTTGCTTTTGCTTGAACAGCACGATAACTTTGATTTTGTAAGGACTGTCTTTCCAGAGTGCAAAATGTTCTGCTGTTGTGGTGAATTGTTTAACAGGATCTCATGATGGATTATGGTTCATTGTCCTTGATTTCCTGTATAACAATGAGCTTTTTTTCTCTTTCACAGCAGTGTCCATGACATATCAGTTGGCACAAAGGTAGGCATTTTTTTTTAAATAATTTTCTCTTTGCAGCTCCACTTCGTTTAACTTTTCCTCATTTCACTGACTATACTACAGAATGAATGCCAAGAGTTAAAATTTGTGTGTAATTATGCAAAACTCTTAATGCTGTGTTTGCTAAGTAAGCACTATCCTTATACATGTAGATGTCTGAGTGGTGTTGATTGTGATACCCTTTGAATCATTTGTCAGTTTAAAGTTCCAGTAGGTTTTGTAGTTTTACAATTGCTCTTATTTTGGCATTTATAGCCTTATTAAATGTATACGTTTGTGCTGTAATTGGAATGCCCTTTTTCACCAAAATAGTTTTGAGATCAGATAATGAGTTTTCGTTGTATTTACACTTTTTCTAAGTGTGGCAGGGGTTTCTACATGTCCCATGCACCTAAATTCATTTTTAGGAAACGGAGGGTTGCGAAACCTTTTAGAAGTCGGAGTGGAAATGGAAAAGAACTGTGTCGACTTTGAGGACTTGAATAACATAGTCTGTCAGTTTGCAAGAGCTTCCTCTATAATTACAGAACTGCTGTCCAAAGCCATTTCTCACGTGTGATGAGTTTGCAGCTGCAGGCTGGCTCTCCTTTTTAAAGATTTATAATATGCAACCAAATGGTCAGCACATAGATGTTGCAGTAACTCTCAAGACTGTGGACATGGAATATTTGATAATTCAATTAGAATAGATTGTGCGAGGTGTGGCTTTGTTTTCCTGTTCTGTTTCTGTTGGGTTGTGTGGCTGTTGGGAAATGAAACTTCCTGTTGTTTATTTTGTGTGTTCAATAATAGCCTGTTGGTCTTACTGGAATGTTAAGAAAGCAGCTGAATCCTGCCCTGGCGCTTGATATTTATTCACTCATTTCTATCACAAGACTGGTCAACCAGCAGCAGTGCAACAAATCAGCAAAGTGTTGTCCAATGTTGATCTTTTTGCATGAAACCCTTATAATTTCTAGTGATGAGGGAGCTGTTGTATGCTTATGTAACGTGCAAACGGGGTGTGCAAACTTGTTGAAAAGGGAAACATTTGGTTTTGGCAAACTGATGGTTGTTAACTGGCGTACCCAATAAAAATGCCTGCTTAAGTAGTAATCCTTGGTAACACAGCCTGGGGTAGCTATGTGTAGGTGGAGTAAGTGAACTCAACTTAGGGCTGTAACCATCCTCCACAGCAGTCCTCATCCTCCCGACCAAAGGTCTTTTACGCTGTTTAAACAAGCACTCGCATACACATGCTGTAACAGGGACACACCCCACCCCCTCTATTCATTTCAAGTGGTATTTCAGTAAGGCCTGTTTTTCATCATGTTAACAATGCATGATTTAATTGGTGCTGATTGATGCTCCAGGTTTGACTCCTGATGTGATCTTTCCTCTTCAACTTTTCCTGTTTTCTGGATTTTATGTGCTGCGGTAATGATGATTTAGTTATGGAGCACTGCCTTGCTGGAATCTGTAATTATTCCGTCTGGGCAGAGTGTCTGGCATTCCGCGGTCGCATTCCAATCTCCCCCCTTTGGCCCCCTGGTGAGGCACAGCTCCCTGCCCCCCTCCACGGGCAAAGGCTGATCACAGTGAACAAACATGTCTGTACCTGTGCTCTTCTCCTTTGTGCTTTTCCTGAGAGATTACCGCCCACCAACCCCCCCACCAGCGTAGTCCAAGTTAAGGTCGCTTGCCAACACAAGTACAAAATGAATAATCTCCGACTTAGTTTCTTTGTAAGATCATAATGGTTTTTGTTGTTGTTTGTCATTAGTTGGAGATCCCATGTTATTTTCCTCTTTTAATGCAATGCAAACCAGGTGTGATGTGGTGTATGGAGGAGGGAAATTGCTTGTAGTCCTTGTTCCCTTTTTTTAAAAATTAAGTTCAAGGTAGGCCATTGTCAGTGAGAGGAAGCTGCTAAACAGTTTCATTATGTGGGCCAGTAATGTGTCATCATCTCCTGAAGGCTACTATTATACAGTGTCAGTGCCCTGAGCAAACAGGATGTGAACAACTCAATACACATTTAGTGGGATTGCGTGGGGGGGACTTTGGCACTGTGTTGGAGTCAACTGACAAACCATATAAGTTCTATTTTTCTGCCATTGGCTTTGTAACTTAACTTTTCCTTTGTGCTGCTCTGCACACTTCGTCCAAAAGCTTTAGGTATAATCTTCAGTCAATTGTTAGACAATCCTCTGTTTTTGTATGTGACTTGATGTTCCTGCTCTGCACGGTAGACTGTCTTAGCTTTGTGGTTATTATTAGAATGAGGAAGTAGGGGGAGAGAGAAGGCAAGTCCTGCCATGGAACAGTAACCATCAGTCCCCAGGAGGAAGTTTAGCAAAACCCTGGAAGCAGGCCTGATCTTTCTGCTCTTCCTGTTTGGAGCTGGTCTGCTGACTGATAATGTGACACTGCCCGCCCACAACCAGTGAGTCAGGCTGGAGCCACTTCCTTCGTTTCTCATGGCTTGCATCTGCCCTTGGCCCATTTATCAAGCAGAAATATTGTTTTTTGCATTTTCTTCCCACCAACTAGAGCGCACAACTCTCACTCATTCAGTATAATCTGTATTGCAAGCTGCTTGTTATTTTATACTCATATTTTTACTATTAGATATGAGTTCTAGACTTCAATATGAGCTAATTGGCCACTCCATTTTTAAGAATTGACAATTTTTCGTCCTCTTTTCAATTGCATCCTGTGTTTAATAAACCATTCATTGTATTATTTTGAGTCTTGGCAGTCTATTATGTGTCTTAATAATTTTAGCTCAGTGATTGCTTGCCCATGTATGCATTCCATGTATGTAAAGATCTGAACATTGGCCAAAGTAGGGGGCCCCTGATCCTGAAACTTAAATGAAAAAAGCATAGGAATGTCTCTGCTTTTTAAGTTTATGAATTGAGATAGCAGACCCTGTTTGTGTGGGCTTCAGAGTGAGAGTGAACGACTCAGCCAAACCATCTGGAAGTCAAAGGGTAGTTTATACTACTGCTTACAGTGTTGTGCTCTCAGAGCAACTAAGTCAGTACCCCCACACCGCCCCTTTACACTGTTCAGAGGCACTACCAAATGTTGTCTCAGATCACCTTATGCATGCTTTTTTATGAATAGATTTTGCAGCATGACTGCAACCCAACAACACCTTGCATATTTTAAAGGCCAAGTTTCACAAGGTGGAGAAGAACGCAAGCAAACCTGCATGACTGGTTGTTGTTAAAGCGCTTCGGGGCTCTTCAACTCCCAGAGTGTCCTTGGGACTCCATATGTGTGTGTGCTGCCGTGTAACAATGCCTCTAGTCTCAGCCCGAACAGGACCTTCATTGTAGAGTGTTGTAGAGCTTAGGCTGCTGAGCCACTTCTTGTGACTGCTATACTTCATCTCCCACGACCACAAACACACGCACAGTCCTGAAACAGCACTTTATATCTACTAAAGAGTGAGAGAGCACAGACAAGGCTGTTTCAGCAGACAGTAAACTAGTGTCGGCCGGGAGTATCCCCATCTTGTCGGCCGATCCAGAGGGCTTCAGTGTGTTAGTCATCCTCCTAATACTGGATTATGAGAAGATGGGTTGTACTGACTGACAGCTGCTGTAAAACTAAGCTTTTACTGCTGACTTGTGTTCTTTAAAGCTGAATAGTAGCTGTTCCTCCTTGAGTGTGATTGGCGGTAAAGCATGATAATTTGGCACATTGCGCCAAGTCAGAAATAATGGCCCACCGTGACTGTGACTTTAAGGTTTTGAACTGAGCAATACTGTCTGAGAGAAGAGTATAGAATGGGATAGGAAGACATGATTATGATGGGAAGTCAAATATCCCTGCTGACAAGCTAGGTCACTTAATTCTTCCTGGTAAGGAAGGTGGAGTTCTTCTCAAGCGTGTTTGCTCAATCCTCTTTTGGTTATCAGATTACTTCCTGCTTTATCACACAATGGCTCGGTAATATGAGAGCTGTGCTCTCCACCTGCCATGCTGTGCCCTCATTGGTGAATGCACTGAAGTGAACCATTGTTTTCTCTCTCTCTGCAGAGGGGATCCGACGAACTCTTTTCTTCCTGCATATCCAACGGGCCCTATATCATGAACTCAGGTAGGGGGGTTGCCATGGAGGGGTGAATCCTTTTTATTGAAGTGCTTGTCGTGTCTGTGTTGTTTGTGTTGCCATGACGATCAATCCATTATTCAAGAAGAACCAGAGCCTTCTGTTCCCTCCCTGATTGTATCTGCTTCTGTTTTTTTTCTCGCAGCCAATGGCAACGACAGCAAAAAATTCAAAGGTGACGTCCGCAGTCCTGGTGTTCCGTCACGTGTGGTCCATGTACGCAAGCTGCCCAACGACATAAATGAGGCTGAGGTTATTGGACTGGGACTGCCCTTTGGGAAGGTCACTAATCTGCTGATGCTGAAAGGGAAAAACCAGGTAAGGACTGATATATGCCAGTCTACTCACCAAACCTATATGACTTGCACTCCTGGGTAAAAATTTCTCTGTAGGCCTGGGACAAGGGATCAGCTTTCTAGCCTTCTGTCCTGACCTGAAAATTATGACAATGACCCTTTTGTCACATCCTCGTGGTTTAGTGGGTAGAACGAGAATTCTACTTAGTGAAATTTCCTGGAAGAAGGCATTGACTCCCCCTTGAATGTCTTCATTATCTCCTGTTTTCTATTACCTGCTGTTGTGTGTCAAAACAAATAAAGATGTCAAATGGAATTTGACTAAAAATAAACAAACAGTGGCGGGCAGTGAATATACTTGTGCAGTGAAAATGTTTATAATTAGAAAGGTTTACAACAGACTTGCTAAGTTATTAAGAATGCTTAATAAATATTGCCTCAGAGTGGCACCTCATTAATTGAATATGTTTCTCTGGTCCTACAGGCGTTCTTGGAATTGAACAGCGAGGAGTGTGCACAGACGATGGTGAGCTACTACTCCTCTGTCACCCCTGTCATCAGAAACCACCCCATTTACATGCAGTACTCAACCCATAAGGAGCTCAAGACGGACAACTCCCCCAACCAAGTGGTAAAGGCCTGCGCATACACTTCGTTTTCATGTCGACTGTTAAATTGTCACCCACTTTAATTTATTATTGCATGCTTTTCTCCGTCCATGCTAATAAGCTCTGTCGTCTTTTCCCCTTAGCGTGCCCAGGCAGCTCTGCAGGCAGTCAATGCACTGCATGGAGGTGGGATGGGAAGCATGGCCATTTCTGCAGATGCAGGTAGCATCGGAGGAGGAGCAACGTCCCAAAGCCCTGTGCTCAGAGTCATAGTGGAAAACCTCTTCTACCCTGTCACCCTGGATGTACTGCACCAGGTACAGGCAGTTTTTGTAGTTTGGCTGAGCCACTACAGTTGCCTAGTTGTTTCACAGATTTCATCTTTAACAACATATATTATTGTCTTACTGGTTCCTTTTTTAATCTCTGAACAGACCTTGTACTTTGGGTGGTGGGGTTCTCTGGCTGACTGGTTTCATATTCACTTATTGGGGTTTTTATTTTCAGGGTCTCATTGCTCTTGAGCATTTAAGTGACACTCAATATTTACATAGTTTTTTTTTAATTATTAGTTTTTATTAACACAACTGCCATCAATTACTAAAGCAGACCGACCTGTTTTTCTGCTACTGTAGTCAATGTATAAAATTGGAACGTGCAACTGTGCTGTACCATGTGTACTCAGAGACAGGTTTTGACTTGTGCAAAGTAGGACACAGCTTGACAACCTACTATACTGCCCACTCACCTACTGTAAATATATTTTGATATGTCATTGTTGTTCCATTTGTCTCTTCTTTCCTTTTGTTATTATGTTACTGAGAAATGTTTGAATGTGGCTCACATTTATTACATTCTCTGCAAAATACTTTGCAAATCTGGTAGTGCTACATAAACAGAATATGCATGTTGGTAATTGTGGGACTCTTGTTTTAAAAAGATATGCAAATGTATTCCCTTTGCTTATGTTCTAGTACAGTAATGAAATGAAAATGTTGTTTTGTCCTTAAGTGTCGCGTCATGATGTCACCCCTAATCGTGCTGTCTCCCCTCCCCAGATTTTCTCCAAGTTCGGCACTGTGCTGAAGATCATCACTTTCACGAAGAACAACCAGTTCCAGGCTCTGATCCAATATGCCGATGGCATGACGGCTCAGCACGCCAAACTGGTAAGAATAGTACAACTAATGCTCTCTTTGTCATGATGTTTCACTTTGAAGTTGTTACCATTGAGTAACAGATCACTGCTTGCTTTGTCACCTTTGCAGTAGGGTTGAGATTGGCTATGACCAATTTAAAGCAACCTGCTGCAATGCAGTGTGTACACTGTGAGACCAATTGATCAAACATGAAACTGTAGTTGAAATCACCAGTGTAAAACACATCACATGCGTTGTCTTAAGTCTAATGCTCCAATGTCTGTCTCAGTCTCTGGATGGACAGAACATCTACAATGCCTGCTGTACCCTGAGAATCAGCTTCTCCAAGCTCACCAGCCTCAATGTCAAGTACAACAACGACAAGAGCAGGGATTACACCCGACCAGACCTCCCCACTGCAGATTCACAGACCTCCATTGACCACCAGACCATGGCAGCTGCTGCGTTTGGTAAGATTGGGATATGATTTAAAGAGGTGTTTGGTTCTGATCACATTTGTAAATGTTAACAAGCCTATGTATACATAGTCTAGTTGCGTTTGAATTAGCACGTCTACTTCACCAAATATGTCCTTGATTTATCAGTTCAATTGTTTTTTAAAGCATTTTCCAAGCATTTTCTTTGATTTCCCTAGATATTGTTTTTTTACCCCGATCATTATTGCAAGTACACATTTGATAGAGAAGTTTGTTTTCTTATTTTTGTTTGTTGCCTCTTGTCCCAGCTGCGCCGGGCATAATCTCAGCCTCTCCCTATGGTGGAGCTCATGCCTTCCCCCCAACCTTTGCCATCCAACAGACAGGTCAGTACACAAACTTTTCACAAACCCTGCTATTCCATTTATAATGAGACCTGTATGCCTTCTCCAAATATTTGCCTGCTACGTACTGTATCTTATTGGCTTTGACACTAACATTCTTCTTATATTTCCCAGTTTCTGTGTTCTCCCTAGCAGAACCCTTCGCCATGAGGAGAGCAAAAAGTAATTCATATTTTGTTCCCCTCAGGTCTGTCGATGCCTGGTATTCCCAGTGCCCTAGCATCCCTGGGTGTCAGCCATGGTGGCATGGCGGCTGCAGCAGCGGCCGCTAGCCGGCTCGGTCTGTCAGGGCTCGGTCCCTCTGGGGGACACCATGTCTTGTTGGTCAGCAATCTGAACCCTGAGGTCAGTGTACTCACTAGGCTTAAAGAGTTCTACATCCTGCCTTTGCAGTGCTGAGAAATGTTAAAATGTTACAGTGCCATTTGTTTACACTATGGTTCATGGACCTGGAATCCATTTGTTCAAGATGGGGTGTGGCCCCCATTTCCCACCACCTCCATGTGATCAGACTAGTTGGAGTACCCTTACCACTGTTTTTAAGTAAAAGGGGGTCATCGAGTCAAAACCTCTTCTCTTTCAGGACCTCTCTGTGTTTGACAAAACCTGCTGCATTTCTGACCTGCCACTTTGCTCACTGTGAATTTTAAGTTTATTCAAAACACTAACTTCTTTTTTTTAAGCTTACCATTTCATATCTTCATTTTTGTCCATTAGTTGAAATCATTCTTGAGTTGTTGGAGAGACAATATTACTTTTTTCTTTGTGTTTTTTAAAGAAACACATCATGTCTGTGATTTAGGGTTTTTTTTTTTTTTATATAGTGTGTAGAATGTACAGTATAGTCTGTCACAATCATTACATTTACTGTAGTTATGTACTCATTACAGTAAGAATGTTCATTTTAAGATCAGCTTAAGTTGGAACAGGATTATTAAAATTGATATTCAGATTTGACTGTTATTATAATGTAATTTTAAATAATCTAAACAAACATAGTATGTAATTTAAAAGTACATATTGTCTCTGCCTTTTTCTGTATTTCATTGTTAATCTTTTTTTCTCTTCTTTTTCTCCTAGTGTTCCCATAGTGACAGTGCATTTTAATTTAGCCAGTTCTACTGTCTGAAGCACTACATTTCTTTGTGTATACTGACCTTGTTTTTTACTTCCTTTTTCTCTCTCTTCTTTCTCTGTCCCCCCTCCCTCTTTTTTGTATTAAAATCCCCTCACCTCAACTCTTGCCAACTGACTGCACGCCCCACGACCAATTGTTCCTTCTGTCCTCCTCTCCCCTCTCACTCCTGTTACTACTACAACCACTCCTACTTCCACCCACCTAACCCTCTCTGTCCCCAATTTGGACATCACCCACAAATTGAAAACACAACATTGGCACCTCTGTGGTCCCTCCCCCGATTTTGCCATCATCTGTCCTTCCACCATCTTCTTTCTTTCCTCCACTTCATCTTTGTCTTTCTTTTCTCACCTTCCTCCTCTCATGCTGTTTGAATTCTCTCCTCTTCCTCTTGTCCTATCTTCATTCTCTTCGTCCCTCATGCCTCTCCTTCCTCCATGGTACTGTGGCCTTCCTGTGGACCTCGCTGCCTGTGGCCTGCGGACATGTCCCGACTCCACTCCACTGTCCTCCACTCCGCTCCGTCTCTTTTCCCCTGTCCCCTGTTCCGTATCCCCCTTTGGCCCCCTGCCCCGCTGCTCCCCCTGCTGTCTCTAAAGAGCGTTACGCCACACTGCCTCTTTATTCTTTTCGGTACGTTATCATCCTTTCATCTCCTTTTTTATTACTACTGTTACCTGGCAAGGTGGGCATGTCTTGTCTCATGTTGTTGGCTTTGTTTTTTTAACCACTGATGGCTCGTCATCAGGCTCCAGGGCTATGAAGGGTGGGGGTGTCTGTGTGTTGGGGTTTGTATGACCTGTTTTGGTTGTTGTGGGTTTGTGTGAGGAAAGTAAGGTGGGAACACCACACAAAGCTGCAGCATTTCATTTAATTTTTAACAGCAGTGGTTTACTGTCCATGGGCAAAAAACATTTGCAGTGTTTCATCTTCAAAGAGCACAGCCCCTCAATGGAAATTTTGCCTCACTAGAAGAAATGTAGGGATCATTTTGTTCGGGAATGAGGCGGGAAGCCGATCTAAATTCTAAAACATCACCCCCAGGAAAAGGATAGAAGTCAACACTTTATTTGGTTCGGCATGGTTCGATTTTTAAGCCATGAAAATTCATCAAATTTCATTTTTGTGAGTCACTCAGCAACAGTACATAGAAAGATGAAATGCTGCTGCTTTTTGAGTGATTGTGAGTTGACATATCCCTTGGATTATGTCACCAAATTATTCTTTTACAGTCTGTCTCAGTTACTCTAATGTAGGTATGTGCATGTTTAGTTTATTCCTGCATGTCTCTATTAGGGCCCTCAAGTTGGTCAAGAAATCAACTTTTTCTTCGCTGTAGAGCGATCAAACCGATCAGAACCACTCATTTTACTACTTTGATTTTTGCATTCAAATCACTACCTCCCCCTTCTCAAGCATAACCGTTGTAGCTGTCGGCATCTGTGTAACTGTTATCTAAGAGGACTTATGTAGGATTAGTTCTAGAGATTCCATGCAGAATTTAACAGAAAATTAGTAGAATAGCCTGACAATTACTTATTAATCAGACCGTGTTCATTTAGTAGCAGTATGAATATTAATGACACTGATTTGATGGTTTTAAATTGTTTTGTTGCTGTGATTGGCTGTGTGGCTCCTGTTATTGCTGTGTTCTTCGTTGAACTTGTATTGTGACACCTTCCTATTCCTCCTTAGGTGTGTATGGCGATGTGATGAGAGTGAAGATCCTATTCAATAAAAAGGAGAATGCTCTGATCCAGATGTCTGATGGCACACAGGCTCAGCTAGGTAGCTACACTCCAGCCATGCAAAACACTATTTGCTTTCTTTGATCTATCATTTTCTTTCATCTTGTTTTTTTCCTCACATCATTTTACCATACATTTGTTTTGAGTCTTTACCTAGTGGACCTCAACTGAGAAAACAGGACAGGTTTCTCTTTGATCAATGACTGATTGCCTGTTTTCAAATTATATATTTGTTTCATTCCTAACTACACTAAAAGTATCCAGAAAATATTAAATTTGGATGCATATGTATCGGGGAAAGTAAGGATAGAAAATTTATTAAAAATCAATTAAGTTAGCCCCAGTTGACCTCTGTTAAACAATGGAAATGAAACTATTTTGAATGTACAATTAAAATTAAATTAAAATCCATAAGCCAGGTTTATGTTTGTGGTGTTCCTAAAAACAAGCATTTACTATCTTGTGTTTTTCAGCTATGAGCCACCTGAATGGCCAGCGTCTTCATGGCCGGGACATGCGTGTGACTTTCTCGAAACACACCACAGTGCAGCTGCCGAGAGAAGGCCACGAGGACCAGGGCCTCACAAAGGACTACGGCAACTCACCGCTGCACCGCTTCAAGAAGCCCGGCTCCAAAAATTACTCCAACATCTTCCCACCCTCTGCAACACTCCATCTCTCCAACATACCGTGAGTGCTGCTGCAAGAGCCTTGTTTTCATTCCCACTCTCTCCCCAGCAGCTTTTGTGCTCTAAGCTTTTTCTTTTGTAGCCCTGATTCATTTTTTTCTATATTTAGTGCTTGGGATTAAGTAGTTGTGACAGAATGTTATAAACATGCTACTCTAGAGGTGCATTTTTAGATTTAATGATGCCCTTTGTGTCGTCTTTCACCATACCAGTAAATGAACACAAAAATGCAAATAAGTAAAGGGAATGTAAACCCACAGAAATGCTTTATGTTAATTCTTTGTTTTCCCCTCTGCTTTCAGGCCTTCTGTGGTGGAGGATGATCTCAGGAGGCTTTTTGCCAGCTCAGGAGCCACAGTCAAGGCCTTCAAGTTCTTTCAGTAAGTCTGTCCAGTCACACTCAGTTTTCTTGAATTGTTATGATGTTATTGGTGTTTGAATTATTTTTTCAGAACACTCTATAACCTCCATTTAAGTGTTATTCATTGTTTAGAATCTTAGTAAAATCGTTCTTTAAAGTACAGCATAGCAAGTAACCCTCACAAGAGTGGGCAGCATGGTGACACTTTAAGAAACACACTGTTCTCTCTTTATTTAACAGAAAAGACCGCAAAATGGCCCTGATCCAGATGGGCTCAGTCGAGGAGGCAATTGAGTCCCTCATCGAGTTCCACAACCACGATCTGGGAGAGAACCACCACCTTCGAGTGTCCTTCTCAAAGTCCACCATCTGAGTGCCTTTTCTTTCTCCCTCCAAGTCTATTGCCACCTGAATGCTACTTTTGTCAAGGTTGCCTTCAGTGGAAATGGCCACTATTGCATATTTATGGCTGTGGTTCTTTGTAGAATGTTGCTCCCTTCACCCCGATTCTTAATTATTCCCCATCATTAATAGGGTTGGGTATAGGATTTGATCGATTCTACTTATTGATTCTGGTTCCAATTTTTTGTCGTATCAAAAGACGCCAAAACATGTTGAAAACAAATATTTTTATGTCAAACTGTAATTCAGCATAAAATACAAGGTATTTTAAAGTAGACAGTTTGATTCATAGCTGATTCTGAGGCATTATTACTTTGACCCTGCATTCTTATACCATGCTGCAGTAAATTAGATGGGACTTTTCCACTGCAGGAAGTTGTTTTGTTTGCTTAGTGATTACATTTTCCTGTATCACTACTCTTTTGTGAAGCTTAGCTACATTTGTAAGCGGTAGGTCCTGCTCATAAGGATGTAATGCACAAGTGTAACAGGTGCTGTAAACGAATAGGTCCCAACTTGGCTCAGGAGTCAGTAAGTGAAATGTGTGTTTCTGATCAAATCCCTGGTTTTTATAAAATTGAAGCTGGTTCCAGTTCAGGACAGGTTCTTGGTACCCAAACCTAATCACTGATTTGTCCCATCAGAAAGTTTTAAGTGGGGTCCTGGGAAACGGCAACATTCTGCAATGAAACATGTTATTATATTGGAGGTAAAGCAGGGGCAGCTGATGAACTGTCACTTTAGACCAAATTGCTTAAAAAAAAAAAAAAAAAAGACACCCTCCACCATGGATGTATGCTTATGTTGATTTTTATCCACACCAGACACACTTCAGCATTCCTTTTACTATGATAGTCATGTAGTGGATATATCTGTGTGTTTGTGTGCCTTTTTGAAATGCCACTTTGAACCTGTTTGGCCAGTCAGAAACAGTTTGAGACAAAGGATTTTGTTTTGGCTCACAGACCATCCAACAATTTATTTCCCAGTCCTTTTTTATTTTGTCTACCCACCTATTTGCTTTGTGGGATCCATACCACTATCTGAAGTTATCCAATAAGGACACATTTTTCTTTCAATATCTTTATCTACAGTCTTGTACCTTACTTTGCCCCAACCAGATTGCCTAAAGCATTGCTCTGGTTTCATTTGGAAACGATGTGGCTCTCAAAATGCCGTTTTGTTTTTTTTCATGCCTTTTTGGTATGTACCAGCATTGTTAAAATGGGGGAATGTGGCTCATTCAATCTTCTGTTTCTTCTTAAAAACACAAATGTTTATCTAAGGATTTGTATGCATATATCCCCATTATATGTATGTAGAAACTATGAATGTAAATCAGTTAGATTCCTAATATTTTTGCTAGGTGATGTAGCTCTATTAGGTGTATTGTGGCAGGAGTAGATCTGTATTCAGCCTTTCCTGTCTTACAATCTCCATTCACCTCCATTTAGTCCCTTCTCAGTAGGGTATATGGTGTTTGGGGCCTCATTTAACCATACTATGTTCATCTATATGTGGACACGTATATATTCATCTATCTTTTTTCTTTTAATGTTAGCATATACATGTGTATCACTTCTAAGCTTAATTGATACCTATATGTAGTGGCTGGGTTTGATCATTATCACAGTGCCTTGACTCCTTGAGTTTTTGATCCGAGGCTGAAACACTTTCTGACCTGGTCAGTTGACTTTGTTTACCTCTCGTTCAGGTGTTTTGTCTATTTACCTGTCTGCAAAGATGCCTTTATCCCATTATATTCAGGTAATCCTACCTGTGAGAGGGCAGCTTAGAGGCATTTGTCAATTGATAGTAACAAACAGTCTTGGACTGTGTCTAAAAACCCAGTATATTTTTTTCATAAATTCAGGATTACAGGGTGGGAAAGCCCTCACACATTCCCTGTCTGTGTCCACTTATGCCACAGTAAGGTTCTTTAGTGCACTTTTCCTCAATGATGGGTCCAAGTTGGCACCATCACGCTGAAGTCTTAAACGTCGTCACATTCCTGCGTGCCTCAAGCACCAGTTTCCACAGCCTCGACCACTAGTTTTGGACCAGATACAGATGCGCTCTGTCTCTATTTTTGTAAAAGATTATTATGCATGGTTTAACAAAGCTTCATGTAGCTGCAGACGGTTATGCTGTTAAGGACCAAAGTATCTTCTACCCCTGCTGTTTTGTAGTGTTGTGATTTCTTAAAGGTTTTTTTCACATTCCTGCTATTCCACAAGTACACAAGGCTTCAGTTTATTTTTTTCCCATTTCTCAGATGCCTTGGACAAAAGTCACATTAAGTTACAAATCTTTTGGGGTTCAACCTATACTGTATATTGTATCCTGTTTTTGTTTTGACTTTACAAAGAGCCTACTTTGGTAGAGATTGCTTTAGAATGGATACTTAATTGAAATGTTGACAGTGTAGAAGATGATATGCCTTTCAACTTTTGTTAAAAGCTTTTATTTTTCTCTTTTATATGGGGGCGGGGTTATTGTATGAAGCGGGGTTGATGGTTGTATATATTCATGTTTTTGTACCACAAAATCATTTGGATTATTTCCATTTTACGTTCAAAACATGTATATTTTGATAAAACAATACAGACCTATTAAGCTCTCTGGAGCTGTATAAACAAAAAAAACTTTTGTAACACAAAGACATTAAACCTATCTGAACACAGAAGTGTCTCTGTATGTGCCCCGCTCCCCCCCACACCTTGCCATTCTGTTCTTGTCTCTTGCATCTTCTGCTGCCTTCAATAAATCTTTAGTTTGTTCCTTCTTTCATCTGGCCTCATTTGGTTTCTGTCTCTTCCTCCCTTTCCTGTGGAACTGCTGCTCTGTAACAGTTAACATCTCGTAACATTTTCCACATTTCCCATCCTGTTTACTACTGGTGGGTTTTTTAAAATCTTTTACTATATTTCCAACTTTGTACTCATCCCATCTGACTGACCGCTCATCTGGGCTCAGCTCAATCCTGTTACAATCCCTTGATGAAACCGCCTGCGATGATGATGGCAGGGGTGGAGAGTTTATTCGATATGCAACACTGGATACTTGCTATTCTCAATGACTGAACAATCCTCCAGCCATCCTCCTGTGCTCTGCTTTGACCTTTTCAGTTTAGCAGGTCTGTCTGACTCTCAGGAGATGAGCTAGGTTGCTGTGGAAACCAAGTCGCTGTATCTCATAAGATGAATAATTAAGATAAAACACAAGCATGGCTATCGGGCGTATCTGGCATCCATGTTTATCACCCAAGTTCCTGAGGGATGTGAGGGAAAAACCTCAATGACAAACAAGTTATAAACCTCCTGAACCACTAGGGGGAGGTCTTGCTCTCTGCTGGTAATCGAAGGCTGTTGAGCAGAGGTGACTTTACCTGCCACTCACACAATGTCAATAGTTAGTGGCTTAATCTCAAGTGCCTCCTTGGGCTTTCTGGCATTATACCTTTTTTTTCTCTCTCTCTCTTCGACTTCCTTACATAGCGGTAGAGAGGATTAACCTCAGATCTTCCCTGCCTCTTGAGAGAGGGACAAATGAGAGAAAAGGAGAATTGAGTCCAGTGGTGTCTGTATTTGTGGCTGAGAGGAGCTGGATTTTGTTGTATAATCCCAGCAGTTTGTGGAGTGTGGTCTTAAATAGAGTGAGCTCCAACTTAGTGTGAATGCCACCGCGAAGGCACTTGTTTCTCTTCTGTTATTACTTTGCATAGGAAGCTTGAAGGTCAAAGACAGATACCTGTCTTATACTTGCTGGGCGTAACCAACCTGCCAGAAATCTCAACAGCATGTTTTAGGATGCTTAAAAAGGGAAGGCTGTACTCTTGAGCAGATAATTTATTTTAATGTTACCCTTAAGGTATTAAAATAGTCACTTTTGCCAAGATATGTTCAGATACCTTTTTTTAAACATCTTCTGTGTATCCCTTACTAGTCAGGAAACTCCACGGCAGCATCTTGGCGCTTTGATGCTGCTTTGATACCTCAGACCCTTGTTTACTTGCAGCATCTTAGTATTTCACTCTGCACCAAGAGTAATTTAGAGCAGGGAGCAGTCTACACAGAATCCTCTTTGGAATATATTGAAATGCAAAGAGATTGCATAATTGGGTGGATGGGTAAGTCAAAGTAAAATGATCTAAGCGTAGATGTTTTGGGGTTATCAAATTCCAGAAGTCACTGGCACACAAAATATGGTACTTTATATATTTTTAATGTCAAGACACATTTTTTCTTTTTTTTTAAACTGAAACTGGCAAGCACTGTATGTGCAGCAAGGGCAAACATTTATTTTCCAAACATTGCTCTGATCCAAAAGTTATTTGACACCAAAGAAAGAAGCCAAACTGTATGTAGTATCAGCTCTGTTACAACATCCAAAACATCAAAAATGTCATTCCATTTGTATTTTCAACTAGTTCAGTGGTTCATGCATGTTGCCGTACCCCACCTCCTCTCAGAGTCCAGACCCTTGGGATGATCTTGGCTCCATCCAGGGCTCTGTGCACGGGACTAAACGAAACCATGTGGGGTAGTGATCCTTCCACATCTGGCAACATTTATTTACATTAGTACTGCGGCCTCTAATCAAGCAAATACTGGCAAACACCAAGGCCACACACAAATGCAAGCCTGGTGGTGGCTGAATGGGGGCAGGGTGGTCAAGTGGTTCAAGAGACTGTCCTGTATATAATGTGTGACATGTTCAATCCCCACAAAAGCCAGTCAGTTGCTGAGGAAAAACGTTGGATGTCTGATGTGAGAGACAGGCTTGAAAGTTGGCTGAATGTGAATGGCTGCTTTTTTAGTCAATAGCTTGGAAAGACATACATTCATCTGTTTTGTGTTTTAAGTTCTGGAGCCGGGAGATAATTCATGCTTCTATAATTCATGTCTCTCTTGAGCGGAGTTAAACTGCAGAGCAATCACAGACTTAACCAGCTATAAATTTCAGGATTTAACGCCCTTTTAAGGAGACATGTGTCCGTACACTGACTCTCTGACCATCATTCATTTAGATTTAGGATCACTTAGGAGGCCTTCATGTCTGACTACACCCAATACTGTGTAGTCTGCACAGCTTACATGAGATTTAGACTCACTTTCAGAGTGACACAGCAGAGGAGGAAAAGCCTGAAGCTGAGGTGAAGGATGTCTTTAGTCTATAGTGGCTCCCCTTAAAAAAGCCATCCGGAGACTATCCCACCTGTTTACATATGCACGCCTCAGACAGATGTTGAATAATTCATCCACAGAGGCGGACAACATGCAGCTGTATTTGGGTTATGGGGGTGCATGGGTTCTCTCCCTGCCTGAATTCATGCAGCCCAAATTATAGGCATTACTTTGCAGGCAGAGCAGGGCAAAGAAAAACTAGGACACTTTGCATAAAGGATCCAACCGAGAGGCACAATAAGATGTGAAAGATGGAGCTGCAGAAAGGTTCAGTTTAAAATTATAACAAGGCCCTATTAGGATTGGGAAGGGTGGGACAAGTCAGTCAGTTTGATTTTGGGGGAAGCTGTTTTGTAGGAACCTGCAAGAGTTTGTACACTGCAGAAAATCCTTTTCTGTTGAGTCTATTGATTGCATTTCTCTCACTTCAGTCTGCTAACGTGGTGTTGCCCTTTTAAAGAATGCAAATGAACTAATTTTCTCCAATCAATTCCCATCTTGTTGAGAGTGGATTGATCCTCGCATGCAGCTCATTCTGCTCAAGTTATCGACACATGTTGGAAAAATCATGGAGCACTTTGTGGAAATAATGTAGTTACTATATCTCCTTCCATTGGCGCTGAGACTAAATGCCTAAGATGGATACGTTTTTGCAGAGGAGTCTGCGCGTGCACACACGCGGGGACAAAGGCAGCAGGGATGGCAGCGCTGTCAGACAGAGCTATCTGGAGGTTTATGGCTCACAGGTTTTAGACTCGGTGCTGCCTTCGCTTGCCCTTTGGGCCTAATGGACACTGATGGAAAATGACTCCACTGTTCCAGCGATCCATCAGACGCCCTCTTTCTCTGAGCCCATCCATCAGGCCGCAGCTTTCAAACACATAGTGAACTTTGTGGGCGCTTTACATGCCCAGCTGCGATGCAAATAAATCGCTTTTAGTCAAACAGTTGGTTATGGTGGTGATTAATAACAAACCTAACAAGTAAGCAATCACAAAGACAACCTAACCTAACTTTCTATCTGGGAAACTGTTTGCACCTAGCCTAAATACCAAATTCATGCCATACTAAAAGCGCCAGTTAACTTTCTTAAATAAAAAATGTGTTTATTTGACTTGAGGCTTTCCTCTATACATCTCCGGTTCTGTATCACCGGGACGCAGTGAGCCAGCCAGCCCCGAGTCCCCGGAGGGAGCGCGGCACAGCACGGCTACAGACCCCTCCCGCGCAGAAAAGAAAAGCCAGCGCGAGATGGAGAGAGCGAGGGGGGTGGGGGTTACTCAGATCGAATCAGGGTGCCGGTGAGTGTTGTTGCCGCCATAGGTGGAGGTTGCATTGGGAGCATGTTCGGATTAAAGCTGTGATCATCAACGGCTCCCTGGCTTGCGCCGGTCAGCGTGACGCACAGAAAGTGAAGGCGCACCGCGACTGGAGTCACATTGGATTAGAGCCAGTGACAGCGGAGGGATCACCAAGTTGAGATGCTGTAAAGAGCTTGTGGTGTGTGTGTGAGGAGGATGCTCCCGTCTCGCAGTTGTTATTGTGTGATAAGTTTGGACTGAAAATAACGGAAAGGAGCGTGCTCGTCTGTCTGGGATGTATTTCTTTGAACTGCAATAAGAGGAAACGGTCAAGTGGACACAGTTTTGGGCTGTGGAGAGATTTGCGGTGTGAGAGGAGCGGAACAAAGCGTGCGCCAGGCTGAATACCCGACACCAATCTGGGTACACAAATATGACGGCCGATTTTGACGTTGTCCTGCTGATGAGCAACGATATCGCCGATAGAATTACAAACCTCGGATGAATTCTGGAGAGTAATTAATTGGGATTTTTTTTGGAGAAAGAAGGGATCGAATCCAGGTGGCGAATCTAGCTCTCCCCCCGCGCGTAATGGGAGAAAAGTTTCGGACCTTGCAGAGGAGACGCACTCGCAGCATCCCGCCGACGACGCGCTTATAAATAACATGTTTATCCTGCTCTTCCGTCCGCGGCTGACGAAGTTTGAAAGTGAATTTCAACCATTCAGTATGACTTGAAACAGCATTGGGGTTATTGAAACTCGCATCAAGCTAATTAACGATCCATGAACCGCCGACCCGATTTGTCCAAAGACGCGCAGACGGACATTAATGATCTAAAGAGGATTTCTGCAGCAGCAGCAGCGCAGTGAAAGCCTGATCCCAGTGTGTGTGTGAGAGAGAGACCCCCCCCCTTGGATGTCTATGATGTTGTGCCAGCTCGGACAGAGGTGTGTGATGGAGGTGATGGTGCTGACCATCCTGTCCTGGGTGTCCGTGTGGGCAGAGGAGAAGATCATATTTGACAGACACGCTGTCTACTGGAACAGCTCCAACCCCAAGTGAGTTTTAGTACGAGTTAGGCCTAAAAGTGTGTGTGTGTGTGTGTGTGTGTGTGTGTGTGTGTGTGTGTGTGTGTGTGTGTGTGTGTGTGTTGGAAACATTGTTTTTCTACCTGCCTGACATGTATGGCTCTCAAAATCATGATAAAACATTTCCAGCAAGCAGACAGAGACTTGAAATCTAAAAGGAACTACACACTTTCATATGCTGTCTGACCACATCACTGTTTTTTTTTTATTGTTTTTTGATGTCTTTTTCAATGAGCAAGTAAGACACACACACACACACAGGCGCAAGTGGAAGTGTGTGTGCACGTACGCTGGATATTTTGTTCTGTGGCACAGGGAGCTCCTTTTGTCTCAGACAATGAGGGCATCATGCCTCCTCTTCTCATCAATGTCTAGAGATGTACTCTCTCTCTCTCTCTTTCTCTCTCTCTATCAAACTCACACACACACACACACACACACACAAAGCCTTTACCTCTCTTTCGGCTAATTTCAGCCACTTGTGCCAGTAAACACAAGCGCGCATTATTGTGAGCACTTGTGCAAAAACCACATCCCTAAATAAACAAACACAGAGGAAGACATAAACACACACATGTGCACAAGGCTGCACACACACGCACACACACACACGCGCGCGCGCGCGCGGTTGTCTTTAGCCGGGCCTCTCTCATTGACATGGGGAAGAGCACACTGGGCCCGTCTGTCTAATGGTTTGTGACAACCTGGCCAGCCTCTCTCTCTCTCTCTCTCTCTCTCTCTCTCTCACCCCTTCCTCTTCTTCTCTCCCTCCCTCCCTCTCTCTCCCAGGTAGATAAATAAACAGTGAAAGTGCTCCCTCTCGCTCGCTCACGGCTGAATTAGTTCAAACTAACGGCACTGTCTCTCTCTCTGCATCAACCAAACACACACACACACACACACACACACACATGCTGAGCTAACAGGCCTGTCTCTGACTGCATCACTTTTCCACAGAAGGCTTCTCAAATATTTAACAGGCAAGGGGGGACATTTTCTCCCTTTCTCGCTGTCTCCCTCTCTCTTTCTGTCTTTCTTTTCGTCTCTCTGTGCTCCTTCTTTCTCACCACACACACACACACACACACCTACACATTGCAGACGTCACAGGGTAAATTTAAGCTATGGACAGTTGCTGGGGGCGCTGTTATTCCGTCAGGGTCGTACGGAGAAGTTGAAGCAGAAAGGGGGCACATCAAAAATGCATTGCTACTAAAGCAATGAATCTAGACTCTGGAGCCCTGGCGAGGTTGGTTCCCCCTGTTAGACCCTGGCACTGTCATTGCTCATGCTGCGCCTTTTTCCGCACACACACAACTCTGTCCCGCTGCACTTGTGAGGACCTTCCACTGACAACATCCATTCCTCAACTTCAATCTAAAGCTAATTCTCTTTCTAAACTTTGAGGATTATGGCAAGTTTTTTGAGAAAGCAGCCTGCTGGCAAAAACAGATGAGGAGACAGACACCAAAATCATCCCAGCTCATGTAAAATGTATGGGATAATTCTGGTTTATTGCAACTTGGGTTTTATTTACAAGGTTTTGGTCATAATAGTAAAGATTATATTCACCAAGTTCGCTATGATCTGGGAATGCTGTGAAACTGATGATCATACTGGTAAACAAACTCCAAGGTTAGCAAACCTACTGGGAAGAGGAAATGACAGTGATACAAGTTATTTCCCAAATTGCACTGGTGGAGGAAGTAACATCCAGTACCAATACAACAATATAAAAGTACTCCATCACAGGCAAGAGTCAAGTATTCAAAATCTTACCAGAGTAAAAGCACAGAAGTCCTATCGTCAAAATTTACTGAAAGTATCAAAAGTAAAAGTACTCCTGCTGCAGAAAAATAACATTATTTGCTGCTTAATACTGATGCATCAGTGTGTAAGCAGCATTTTACTGTTGTGGCTGGTCGAGGTGGAGCTAGATTGAACTATTTTATATACAGTTAGGTTTAGTCCAGTGGCTCCCAAACTAGGGGTTAGGCCCCTCCAAAGGGTCACAAGATAAATCTGAGCGGTCGTGAGATGATTAATGAGGAGGGAAAGAAGAAAAAGATATGCAGCACAACTTTGTATTCATTTTTCTGGACTGTCCTCTAATCTTTGCTTTTTTTGTGAAATAATGGATAACTTGACCTCTTTGAAACGTTTTGAGAATCTTTAGCAGGGAAAACACTTTTTGGTGTAACTGCTAACAGTTTATAGACTTCTGAAACAGGACAAGGGGCCTCAAACTAAACATTACTTTTTGTAAAGGGTAAACAGCAGAAACGTTTGGGAACAATTGGTTTAAGTTAGATTTACCTTACATTTTATAAGCTTATCTGCTAATTCTATCTAAAATCTTAATTTGAAAAGTAACTGTAGCTGTTAGATAAATGTAATGGAGTAAACAGAGCAATATTTCCCTCTGAAATGGGGTGGAATTGAAGTAAAAAGTAGTATCAAATGGAAACACTCAAGTAAAGGACTTGATTAAATGTGCTAAATTATTTTCCACCACTGCCAAACTGTCCATCATAAAATGTTTATAATAAATGATAACAAAATGGCCAAAGCTACAAAAATAAGAACCAGATTTATCCTTTAAAAGCTAAGGTAAATTGATGTAGCTGAGATTACATAATAAAGTATAATTACAATTTTTACAAAATGAACATATATACAGTATATACATGTAGATAGTCTCAGTCATCTGAATGTACCTGTATTGGCTTTCCTCACACTTACCTTTTGCCCTCCTAACCCCTGATTGGATTATTCAATCACATGTCCGAGAGAAACCAGGAAGTGTTGTGATGGAAGTGTGGAAGGCAGTAAATGCTGCTGAAAAGATATCTGTCTTCATCTAGCTTGTTCTTTAAGGTAGGACTGATGCTAACACCACATATTGAACCCAGACCTCACACTAACACAATATGTTGAGTGGTGCTAGACGACTGGTATTCTGGAGGAGAAATATCATACAAAATACAATATAAAGTGAACTTTCTCAGTGCACTTTTTTGTGTGCCGTCTTCTACGACACATTTGATATAGGCAAATATCTCACAGATGAAGTTCAATTCCTGCACAAGTATTTCTAAAAGGTCACCTATTAATAAACTGGGTGGTGATTTAGGCACTGATGAGAAGCTCAGAGACTATGCAAGAATAATGCATCACATCCAAACAGCAGCTATTGTCTGAGGCGGCGGAATGACACAAACAGCTGGGAAAATGAACAGCTGTGTGTCTTAATTGATCACACAACATCAAGCACACAGCTTGTATTGAGCTATCAGGATGTGTTGTCTCTTCTCGTGTTCATCAAAAGTTTGCTCCGAACCAAAACAGCTTGAGAAGGACGTTCTCTGCAGGGTCACAAGTACGGACTTAATATTCTTAGAATTGATAATCACCCACTGTTTTGTACTGCCAGCATAAACGTTATGTGTTTCCAAAGAAGGGGATGGAGTGGTTTCACGGCCCGTAACTTTAACATTTTGGTGTAGTTTTCAGCAAAAAAAACAAAAAAAGCTCTAAAATCAGACTGTACGCTACCTGCTCAGTACCAAACAGCAGAGGGACTAAGTTAGGAACTAGCTGGTGAACATAGTGCAGCATTTAGCAGCTAAAGAGCCAGATATTGCCCTCGGGAGTGGTGGAGACTGAAAACAGAAGAGTGAATATTGGACTGACATTTGCCAGGTGGCCAGAAACATGATTCCAAATGAATGCTAAAGTTGCTACGTATCTGCTGGATGTGTAAATGGGCTAATTTTGCTAACAAATTAGCTGTGTCAATTTAAAAAGGGGTTGTAATGAACAGCCAAAATGACTTTATAGCAGGCATGTTAGCTGTACAAACCTGTGTCATGCTTGTTGCCAGGTGTCATACATGCACCTCTTCACCAGTACAATAAAAAAAACTTTTTTCTATGTGGCTTTAGATGTATCAATATCTAGCCATGCAGATGGTTTTGGTTGTATATGCTTGAAAATTTCCACAGCAACATGTCTTGGATGTCTCTGTTACTCAGAAAAATCTATAGACCTTTTCTGGAACTACCCTCTAACTGAGTGAACTTAGATTTTTCAGTCTTTTGAGGACCACAAATGATGTTCTATTCACCCCCATCATTTTCATTTCTGCATAAAAAGTTAAAACTAGTTTTATGGCGAGACACCAGGGGTAGGTGTAAAATATATTTATGTAATTTGGGTGAACTGACCCTTTAAGACTTGGCGTTTCCCTGTGGATAAGGACACGCTTGCTCCATATTTTCTACTACAGCTGACATTTTTGCTTCAATTAATGTTTGTCTACTTCCTCTCAGTCTGGCTCATTCTTGCTTGCTCTACTTTTCTCTCGTGTGCTTTCCTGGCATTAATCACCATCCACACTGACATGTGTTAATTGTTTTTATTTTATTTATTTTTTACTCGTGCTGCCGGTACGTTAGCCAGGTCTGTTTAGGAGCGCCTTGATCTCAACGAGACTAACCTGGATAAGTCAAGATAAATAAAATGAGTTAAACAAATGTTCCTACTTGAGAGAGGAGGCATATTACAAATTGGCCAAACCCTTTATATCAAGGGCTCTGGCTCTCTGGCAGGCCTATCTCTTTCAAGGTCTTGCTGGATAATAGAAAATGTATGAGATAATCCAATTCAAACAGCTCCGGCCACTTTTGGTCATGGTGGGGAGCAGCGCTCCCACACACTCAGAGTGTAGTCCATCCTGCTGTTGTGATGAGATACGTGGTGCCGCACAGTAACAAAGTACCATGACACACATTATCACAACAATACTGCAGCACAAGAACGGGATCTGGAAATCTCCCAGACCCACATAAAGGGATTTATGCTACATGCAGGAAGGAATATAGGAGGAACACACACACACACACACACACGTATGGACATACACACCAGTGGTAGCTAGATTTAGGTCACAAACTCACACACACACACACAATCACATAAATCCAGAATGTCTGTCCATTGAATACAAGGTTAGGCAGCCTCCATTTTTCTATTTACTCGCTGTCGTGCACACACACACACACACAGTCAGTCGAAGCTAGATATGGGACACATGCACATACACCCAGACTGGCTCTCTATTGAGTAAAAACCCATCCTTTTTAGTCTTGCTGGCTAGCGCACAAGCATGCATGTGCACACACACACATGCACACACACACACACACACACACACACACACACACACACACACACAAACACACAAACTGAGCCCCCTTCTGGCTCCCAGGCCTATATTATAAAGCTTGCAGGTGAGGGGCTTTGTTCACCCCGAGCAGCTAATGTGCTCAGAGAAATGGGCTCTCCTCCACACACGCACACACACACACACACACACACACACACACACACACCCTTAGACACACACACACATAGACTGGCTCAATGGTCCAGAAGGAGCACCTTATCTAATCCCATGGTTTATCCTTCAAAAGACTTTCTTTTCCTTTCCTTCTTTGTTCTTCCTCTCTCCTCTCTCTTCATCTCTGTGTCTTTGAGGAACTCCATGTCAGTGAGAAGCGCTGATGGTTGACGACACACTCATTCTATGGGACAGAATCTATCTCCTTGGAAACACACACACGCACACACGCACACACACATGCACCCACACAGCCTTTGAGGAAGTCTTATGCACCCACACACTCATACATATACTGCACACAGAAGGTTTCGTATGCACGCACACGTACGTGCACACACGTCATAAACACGATGTCCATATACACAGACGCCGCATAAACCCCCCCCACCCACACACACACACACACACACACACACACTGTCTTTCCGTCGTGTCCCCTGTGGCGCCCAGTGATATGTGTTGTCACTAGCACTTCCTCAGCCCTACCACACACATACAGACACACACACACACAGAGATTTGCATCCAATTTACATGTAGACTTGTAGTCACCCCCGCTCAGTTACTGACAGTTTGTCAGACTCAAACCTGCCCCTGGGTTAAATCCATCTTCCACTGTCGCCACCACCACCACCACCACTACCCACTCCACCTCTCTTTCTCTCCATCCTTTTCTTCCTCTCTGTCTTTGTGTGTCCCTATCAAGCTCTCATCTTCCACTCTCTCTTATCTCCTCTGTCTTGTATCATGACTTCTCTCCCACCCCTCCCACTCTCGTTCCGTTGGGATGTGGTTATGTTTTTTGTTTTTTTTTCTTATACAGGACCCTGCACTGTACGCCCTGCCTCAGGCAACCTCTTTCTGTACATAAAGCTGCAGTACATCAGGTTACGTGTTGTTGCTATGACCTACATGATTGGACAGTGTATGTGTTTGTTTAAAATGTCAGTACTGCGGTGGTTCATGTCGGGAGAAACCAGTCTCAAGAGTTTTCTGTGGAGTCCAGAGCCTCTCACATCGAGCTGAAAATGATACTTTGAGTAATTAAAGTCAGGGCTCCTACATGGCAAATTATTTCTCCCAGCTCAGCAGGAGAGACGGTTACATAACAAGATCTAGTGTAGCTGATCTTAGTCATCAGCAGATTCAATACAATGATTGGCAGGAGGAGGTCGTCTAAATATTCAGGGACATTGGAGCGGAACAGTTTGTCTGCTGATATTAAATGCTCTGCCAATTCCTTTAGTTACAGTGTGAAAGTCAAAACGCGGTTGTTTGTTACTTCTGTGATTCTTGACCACAGAGATGTTATTTTGCTTCTGTTTTATTGAATTATATCAGTCCAGAGAGAGGAAACATACAGCGTAATGATATGGATCTAAGACGCACCACATTTGTACAGTGGAGTAAACAAGGCAACACTGGCATGTATGATGAAACACTTGCTACTTCCTAAGTGTTAGACTGAAGAAGCCACACACACACACACACGAAGGAAGGAAGTTACATTCACAAAAAGTTTTGATATTGGCACAGTCTGCAAAGTTGGCAAAACCAACAAAGTTTTTTATAAAGACATATTTGTCATGGTACAAAGCAACACTGTCCTACCAAATAAGACCAAGTATTAACTGAGGACAGACAGAGCAAATGTCCACCACAGTTTCACAGTTGGAAGGATTCATTAGTTGATAGACAAAAAAATTAATCAACAATAAATTGTTTAAGTCATTTATCAAGCAAAAATACCAAACATTCACTGGTTCTGGGTCTTAAATGTGAGAATTTGTTGCATTTCACTGTTTTATGTCATTATAAATTGAGTATTTGTACACATATTGGTTTTTCAAACACAGGTGTGGCTGATTACATTAACGATGGCTGCGTTCCATGCAGGTGTTCCAGAGGTAGGCAGGCGCCCTGTGCACGCTGGCTCACTGTGCACAGCATCGTTAATGTGATTAATTACACCTGTGCTTTGACAACGTGCTGTGACAAGCCCAAAATATTTGCTGTTTGGAGATGTCAACTTGAGTTTTAAGGAAGTCCTTTTGTTAGTACAGTTTTTGTCATTTTACAGACCAAATGATTAATCGATGAAGAAAAACATGATCAGCAGATTATTTTATTAAGAAAAACAAGACTTTATTGTGTTTTCCGGAGATTTAAATCTTGCCTTTCATTGTCAGCCTAAAATAAAACAAACCAAATGGTAGTTTGCTAATGAAATCACAGTAAACATGCAGTTTCCGTGAGTTTCAGTCCTTTTTATTGTGCCTGAGCTGAGCATTTTCATATCACTGCTGCGTTAGCTGTTGTCAGTCAGCTGATGCCCACAGGAAGGTAGGACGTCTCTACGAGGAAATAACCCGTCACAAACAGTCAAACTTACAAACTTTGTCACATCCATGCTTCTTTGGCTGTCTTTGTTGTTCTATTTTAAAAGCACATAAATTCCAAACTAAGTGTTGTCTAATGCATCACGTACGTAGGAAAATGAACCATTTTGTTGGGCGTGAAAAAGTACGGGAAAAGCACATAGATTAAAAAAATATATAAATAACAATTTGATTGCATATGACATGTATTGTAACATGATTGAAGGAAATTTAGCTTGTCAACTGGTTATGTATTCTGTAACTTTTTTGGTATCTTGATTTTTCTTCTGTTTCTCCCGACACTTGATCTTCACCTCTTCATGACAAGCTGATGGCAACCCGGGCCCCTGTGCTAATTTGCACCGCCAGTCGTGTGTCATTCAGTCTACTGCCAGCGCACGTAACAATTAGCAGTGAAAAGCAGTATCAGATTGAGAAATATCTCCAGCCCCATGATTTTACTTCTCTGTTGCAGCAGTATCTTCCCTTCGCTTTAGGATTAAGGATTTGATTCTTTCTGTTATTAAGGTAGTGGCTTAGAATCATAATCCTTGTCTTAGAAATGATTTTCAAAGTAGGTTTACCAAAAAAGAAAAATCTTCCAGCAGAGCGAATGAAACCAGACCTCTCCCATGCATTTTTCAGTTAGGTGCCCTTTTGTTTTTAGATTTTCAATCCTGTCCTGACCTGCTCATAAAAGTGTAATGATGTGTTTAGTATGTCAGCAGCATGCCACTGAATCTGTAAAAATGAAATGTTTATTTAACACCGCCCCCACACACACACACGTTTGATTGTTCATGCGGAGGAGCAGCTTTAAAGAATTGCGCTGCACTGTTGCTGCTTCTGTTGCTACCTTCCGCTAATGAGGTGTGTTGATGGTAATGACTATGGCAGTGATGGTGGTGATGATGATGTAAGTGCTCTGAAACAACCTGGGGAGATCCCAGGAGTTGTTGTTTTAATGAAGAGAGAGAGAGAGAAACTGTTGGAGCCAGGAGATAGAGAGAGTCAATGAGCCGGGGGGTTTTAGGGAGAGACAGAGAGGCCAACAGACAAGATGAAAGAATGAAAGCATGAATAAGAGAGGACAAAATAGGGAGATACTAGCCCAGAATATGAAAAATGCCAGACTGCACTCAATACATAGCGAACAATAGGCATTGTCATTCCTGCTCCATCCTTGTTTCTGCTCCCCTCTAATACTTTTTCTCAGGTCCCGGCTGGTTGTACAGATTGTGTTAGCCGAGTGAAAGAATAGGACTCTTTCAGTTCTGTCTGCCTGATACTCTGATGGGACCCCGGCCGCTCAGTCTTCATATAGACCAGCTGGAGACTGATAATAACACATACACTACTGTCTGGCTACGCCTCGGACTGGCCCTGAGAGACAAAAAAAAAAAAAAAAAGACAGAAATGTGAAAGAAATAGAGAGATCTACTTGAAGGATTAGGGACACTCAGAGCATGAATATGAAGAAGGACAAAAAGTTGGATGTATAACAAAGACAAGGCCACTTCAATTTCTTCTTTTTTTTTTACGAAGAAGAAACAAGAGGAGGGTTTGTGGGGGAGGAAAGAGAGTCGAAGCAAAGGAAGGGAGATGCAGAGGAAAGAGAAATTAGGTGGAAAAAGAGAGGAAAAGTGGTGGAAATCGGAGGTGGTGAGAGAGAGATGGAGGCAAAGAAGGATTACTTCTGGAAGTATGAAGGCAGACATACAGCAGCATAGTTGGAGAGAAAGCAACTATATATAAGCACATGGTTGGATGGTCCCAGCAGGTGAATGTCGAGGGGCTGGCATTACAGGGGGAAACACTGGCCTTTAGCATGGAGCCTCACCCAATGTTAAAGATGCCCTCTGGCGCACAGCAGCTTTTAGAATGAGAAAGTTGGCATTTAAAATACAGGAAGTGAAGATGGAGGGATGAGCTGAAGGATAGATGTGCTGCTCATGCGGATGCTTCCCCTCCCCGTTTTCCTGAACGAAGCGCTGACCCCGGTAACTTTCACGCTGATAATCGCCTAGATGTTTTTTTTTTTTTTTTTCACAAAAACAATTTGGCAACCAAGTTCACTCTAAAAATGTTTGGAGCGTGTATTTATGAACGACAGGGTTATTTTCTCCTTGTCAGACTACACACAATAGCATCACGAGACTCTTGGCTTGCGCTTGTATGTGTGTGTGTGTGTGTGTGTGTGTGTGTATGTGTGTGTGTCTGTGCCCATACTACGTGCATGTGTTGGAGCAGTAATGAAAACCAGTTTTTCATCTTCATCCAAAAAAAAATAAAAAAATCCCCGGTAGATTTTCAAACAGTGGGAGTGGAAAGTCAAACAAAAGAAGGAGCGAGTGAATCATTTGCATTGTAATCCATCAGACAAGGCTGGGAGAAATCATCTAATTCCCAGGCAGCTATGGACGCCCAGCTACCTTGGTTTCATCCAGAATGGGGGCACTGTAAACAAACCCCTCATTTTACACTATGCTAATGGAATGTAATAAGGCAGAATCAACAGATGTTGCAGCATTCTCATGATTTTGTCACTACTTAATTCTGCTCGGTGCCGAGGCTGCTAACTAATTCAGCCCTCTGATTCCTATACGACTCTCCCAGGTGTCCATGCGTATGCCACCTTCTGGATCTGTGTGTGTGTAATTTAGTCTGAGCTGCAATATTCCCTCTGACCTGCAGAATAATCCTCACCTCAGGTCTAATCCTGAGCTAATTCTAAGCAAGACTCCGAGGGCTTTATATTAAAAATCCGGCCTCTAATCTTTGATGTGCCTGCAGACAGAGACGATGAGAGGAGGTGATGATGACGGTGGTGATTACATTGATCACTGATACGATGGAGGTGATACTGATGGCACTAGCGATGATGAGCACATGAGGATGAGGATGACAGCAGAGGCGTTAATGAAAGCGATGATGCTTGATTCTGTCATCATTGTCCACAATCCAGGCTGAAAACCTGTCTCCTCAATCTCAGCTCAGACACAGTAAACACATTAATTAAACACCTGATACATTACAGATTCAGCACAGGTACAGATCCATTCAATACAATGCAGTTGTAATAGTTCATCTGGTGTTGACAGCCTCAGGGACAAAAGACTTATTACAATGGTTGTTTTTGGCCATCTGCATTTTGAAAGCAGCAGCCAGAGGGGAGGATCTCGAACTCATGTAGGGGCAACTATTTTCAGATCTTTTCTCCACCCTACAGATTTAATCACAATGCTGTTTGATTTATTTCTTCTTTCATAATTTAAGTTTCCAAGTTGTGTAAGTTTATTTACACAAATAAAATCAGTGTTGATCATGGCGACGATGCTAATGATGTTTATGAAGATGATAAGGATAATGAAAACAGCGGGGAACATAACGATAGTGATTAAAATGTTGATGAGGAAAATGAGGCTGGTGACAGTGATGATGATGGGGACTATGACGGCCATGTCAATGTTTTCATGCGGTGCTGATTATATTAATGGTAATGATGATGATGTAATGATGATGATGGTGGTGGCAGTGGTGATCAGGAGGACAGATAGAGCAGAACTAGGACAGGAAATGTGTCTTTGTCTGACCAATAAAGACAATAAATATAGCAAAAACAATAAACATAACGCAATAAAAATACAATTAATAAAATTATAATAATATTTTAAATAATATATATTCTATTTTGATTGACTGGCGACCAGTCCTGGGTGTACCCCGCCTCTCGCCCAATGTCAGCTGGGATTGGCTCCAGCCCCCCCGCGACCCTCTAAGAGGATAAGCGGTATAGAAAATGGATGGATGGATGGATATATTCTATTTTATTTTAAATTAGAAAATATAAAACCATGCAATAGAGCAATATATTTGCAAAAGTGGATACAACTTAGTGAAATCTCTGGCATGGTGGTGTTTTAGTGCTGTTTGTATGTGTTTTATATTAGTTCCACATTGGACTTATGTATCTTTTTCTTTACCAGAGGTGTTTTATAGCATAATCTAGAAGGCATAACTCAAACAGTTATGAGATATAAATTATGAAAGTGATTATCATGGCATGATGATGAGGATGATGATGATGAGGATGATGGCAGTGGTGATGAGGAGGATAGAAAGAAAAATAATGAAATCATGGCACGATGGTGACGGCTGTGTTGTTGATAGTACCAATATCGATGATGACGTTGATGCTAATAAAGATGATATTGATGATCTTAGTGATTACACTGGTATGATGAAGATAATGATGACTGGGTCAGTGGTGATGAAGATGGTGAGAAGGATGAGGAAGACAGGGGAAAAAGATGAAAATGATGAAGGTGATATGGTATGATGATGATGATGATGTTGATGTTGTTAGCAATTGTGTTGTTGATAGCACTGCTAATGGTGATGATCATATGAATTTCACTGGTATGATGAAGATAATGATGATGAGGATGACAGTGATGAAGATTATGTAGGGGTTGGTTACAGTTACAATAATGACGATGACCTCAGTGCTAATAAGTATATATTGATGATCATAATGATGATGAGGAGGATAAAGGTGAAAATGATAACAATGGTGAAACTGGTTATTATGGTATTATGATGATGAAGACAATGACGATGTTGTTGATACTAACACTAATGATGATGACATAGATACTAATAGAGATGTAATTGATGATAATAGTGATTACACTGGTATGATGAAGATAATGAGGATAATGATGATGGTGATGCCAGTGTTGAGGGTGATAAAGTGGAAAATGATGAAAATCCTGAAAGTAACTATTGATGATGATGTTGACAGTAACAATAATGATGACGCTAGCAGAGAGGATATTGATGATCACAGTGACTGCACTGGTATGATGAAGATAATGATGACGGCGTGTGAGTGAGTGAGGAGGATATAGAGGTGGCAATGATGATGATAGTGTTAACGATGACCACGACGATGATGAAGATGATGATGATGGCGGTGATGATGAGAAGGGGGGGGGGGTCCAAAAGTGATTTTCAAGGGAGGATGATGGCTGCGTTGTTGACAATAACAAGCATAATGACACTGATGCTAATAGAGAGGACATTGTTGATAACGGTGATTGTACTGGTGCGATGCTGAATATGATGATGATGATGTCAAAGACAGTGTGATTAGTAATGGGTTTGAAGATACTCTCAATGATGAAAGGACCATGATGAGTCACCTCCTCTTTGCTGTTCTCTCCCCTCCCGTAGCCCAAAAAGAACCCCCTAAACCCCCTCCATAACTCCCCTCTCTCTCCCTCTCTCTTTCTCCTGAGGAGGTTTGTGAGAAGATAATCAGAGCGCTCCATTAGGATTCTTCTCCCCCCCCCCCTCTGTTGCCTCTCTATGGAAAATGAAGAAATGGAGAGGAGTTGTGAGAACATTATTAGGTTTTTTTGTGTGTTTTTTTTTTTGCCAGTTCTGTCTTGTCTTCGATTGGAAACAGAAAATGAGGAGATTCTCTGCTGATGAGATTGTTCCATTCTTTGAGGCGTCACCTCTAACTCACTCACACAGCTGCAGAGAGGTGTTATGTCACAAATGAGGGAGAGATTGTTCATTTCTTCTTTTGTGTCCACCATGTTTTATACTTTGCGTGTGTGTGTGTGTGTGTGTGTGTGTGTGTGTGTGTGTGTGTGTGTGTGTGTGTGTGTGTGTGTGTGTGTGTGTGCGTGTGTGTGTGTGTGGGTAATGATATATGTGTGCCTTTGTATTTCTTTGCCCATTCTATGTGGGTGTTTAGGTGTGGCTCAGGAGTGTGTAAGTGTGTTGGCTTCAGTCGAAAAAAAAAAGATCCTTACACCAGTTTGAAGAGCCTAATCAAAGGCTAGCAAATTTTCCTCGGCTCTTGTGTAGTTCTGAAGCAACTGCTGGGCTCCTCTTCTCTCGGTTTCCCCCTTTTTTTGCTCCCTCCTCTCCCACCTCCTCTCATCCCTGATTACTGAAGGGGCTGCAGGAGGGCTGTGTTCTTCACCGGGCTTTGTGTTGACGTCCTTCATAGCTGTTGCACTAGAAGACGTGCTTCCTTACAGGAGCTATCAGCCTCTGAATAAACAGAGCTTCTGCAGAATCCGCGACTGTCTGCATTTCTTATTTCCCACTGTGGATGCGTGGACACAAGTGGGTGACATGAAGCTTGCTGTGGCACCAATCATCCAAAGCCTGAGGTGAAGCCAGAGACAGGAGGGAAGGAAGGAAGGAAGAGATAGTAACGGATATATTTATAGTTTATGCAAGGTGGTGAATTATATTTGCCTAACAAGGAATATGGCTCTGAGGAGCTAGCTCGTTTTTTGGAGATAAGGATGTGTTATGAAATAGGAGGAGAAAAGAACTGGTCCAAATTAAATAAAGTTAAAAAAAAAAAGCTGTCAGCCATGTATCTTAATGAGATTAGTGTCTACAGCAATTACTATGTGATTTGTTAAGGCAATGAACACACAAATGTTTTAAACCAATCCCAAATTAGGGGGAAAGAGGGACGGGATGGACACACAAGAGAAGGAGGAAAGAGAAAAAAACAAGTGAGATGAGGATGAAGAGAGATGGAGAGAAAGAGAGAAAAATTGACAGGAGGCGTGTATTGCTGTCTCTGGGCGCAGTGAGGAGTATAGGCTGTGGCATCCGCTAGTGGTGCTGCATACTCTCTGTTTGATCAAACACACTTCAAACACCCTCGCTGACTTCCTCTCGCACAGAGTTAGGAGACGAGCGGGCGCGCAAGTTTTGGCCTGCACGTATGTGTGCGCGTGTGTGTGTGTGTGTGTGTGTGTGTGTGTGCGCGCGCTCTCATGCACGGCTGCGTGTTTGCTGAGGAAAGCGTTATTGATGTTTTGTTTATCTAAAATGGGTCAACCCTAAACAAAACAAGCACAGTGTCTACAGTGGCTGCGGTGTTGACTGCTGTAAACTGCGGCTTCCTCGCGGCTCCCAAATCGGTGAATAATGTTGATGAATGACCCCGTGTGTGTATTTGTGCAACTCTGTGTGTGTGTGTGGTTGGGCTTGTGTGAGCTTATGGATGTGCACTGCTTTCTCTATTATCACTCCCCTGCCACTCTTTTCACCTCTATTAAGTTATTTGCCATTAATCACTCTCTACATCTACTTCATTCCACGTCTTCATTCTCTCCACTTGCTCCCATTGTGGATCTCCGCTTCATTCCCGCGTCTTAAACAACCGTGACTCCAGAGACCTCATTAAAGCCATTAGCAGAGAGGAGTCACAGAATAGTTAGTCTCTCTCTCTCCATTGTCTGCACTCATATCGCTAACCGCTCCGTGCAGAAAAACCCAACCTTTTACTCATCGGGTTATATATTCACCTCCTATAGGTCGCCTCCTCCTCATGCATGTTGCATTGTGTGCATACTGGGGCTCGCAACGACTTCTTTAACTTTCCTCTGTTAAAATCACTCCAACACAGTCATCCTGTCATATGAAAGTTTGATTAAGAACATTATTGAAGATTACATTGATGAATTATTGATCAGCAAGGTGGGAAGTCAGTGGGGAGTAGATTAGACACGGGCCAGGAAGTGTGTTTGTGCTAGCGTGTGGGATAATACATGCATGGGGCTGTATCTGCATGTGCAGCTGAGCATGTGTGTGTAATTGACTATGCCTGCTGGTGAGTGATCAAGAGCGCACGTGTGTGTGTGTGTGTGTGTGTGTGTGTGCTTTTGAGTTTGTGATCAAGAGCATGTGAGTGTGTGTGTCCATGTGTTATGTCAAGAGTGTACTGTGTGCATTGGAAATAGAAGAATCGAGCATGCTCATGAGCATGACATGAAGTGATAACTCAGCCTGGAGATGATGGTAAGCCAGTCATGATTCTGTTTTAGAAGATCATTTAAAATGCTCTCTGATGTTAGGGTAGACACTTTAACCTTACATCAACACGTCAACTCTTTGCATAGGCAAAATAAAACTTCTTACCACATTTTTTTTCATCCCCTAAACTAAACAATAATGTGCAGAGGTGTGAGTCATGCATGGGGTGAGAGAGGTGCTGGATTCAAATCCCGGACAAGCCTCCCAATTTGTAACAAGGAAATCAGCGTAACACATTTATTTACAAAACTGCTAACAGAGCATACTAGCTGTGGTTGTGTAATTGTCAGTCAGTTTAGTCATCTGTGGGTGGAGGTGTGAATAATGCTTTGTCGTATAGGTGTTAGATGATGTGAAAATAAAATGGTGTACAGCGATGTGTGATTTTCTATCCGAGCAGAGACAGAGGGCCGTCAAGACTGTAGAAAAAAAACACTGGTGTAGTCCCTCTAATGTCACACATAGCTCTCTGATGGGACATGTCCAAGCCAGGAGCTTAGATTGGCCCATCAGTTCCATCTTAACAGGGCAGAGCATGGGTGGAGCAGCCGAGCATCATGGCCAAGCAATATAGCCTGCAACGCTGATTAGTTAGGCAAACATATTGTAAGTCCTGAAATTATATTTTAATTCCCGCATGAGATGTGAGAAGCATTTTAAAGCAAACAATGCACTTCTAACCCAGTTTCTTCAGCCAACACATCACAGATGCCATATGAATACACAATGGGATTACATTACCATTATATTAAAGGAAAATTCCAGTTTATTTTAACCTGGCATATTTTCCAGCTCTATGCTCATGCTAATTTTGCACTTACCACCTCCATTGTCGAGATTCAGGGAAACTCTTGACAGCTTTCCAAATAAACATGAATCATTTCAAATGCTTGTCTTTGAGTTTTACCGAAAGTAACCGTAAAAAGTAGCCCCCTGGAATAGCCGTTATGGCTATGAACTTAATTAAGTTAATCTTCTTAATGGAACAATAATTTAAACAATACTTACCATTAAGACACACATTAAAAGAAGTGTAATTAGCAATTGAAAATGTGACTTCTTGTGTAAATATATTTATATTGAGAAGTATATGTTGAGGGTTTTCCCAGTCACTTCAATATAATCATATTACTTAAGCCAATAGTGGCTTTAGCACTCAGCTGATTTTGAGTTTAACCCAAGCGCCTTTTTTTGTGATGGCTGTAAACATGTCTACTGTAAATACTTTGCTTGTTCAGACATGATAGGGTTTTTTTCCCAACATGAGATAAATACCATTTTGATTTTGAAAAAGACACGGATGAGTGATTGTCCACAGTGTTTCAAATGATTGATGATGATGATGTCCTATGACTTTTACCTTTCTTCATAGTAACATTATTCTTAGCAACTGTATTTTTTTTTTAAATGTATTTATAATAGTTATTCTAACAATTCCACAATAATGCTCATGATTAGGAGTTCAAAAAGATATATGTTTTCAAGCTAAGCTGTGATTTTCATTATGTTTTACTCTGCTGTGGGCGTGTGAGAGGCTCCAATCACACATGACCATTTTGGTTTTTTACACCTGGCTGTAAAATGCTCCTTGGGTGATCAAGCAGCATTCAAATTGCACTTATGTTCAGGAAAATCCATGTGTGAATTCATCCAAAATCGTGCAAATTGTAGTGCTTAATATTATTTTTGTAAACTAAGGTTAGGCTTTGTATAGTTTACAACATAAGTAAAAGAAAAAAACATTTTATTTTGGCAGCAAACACTTCTCTAAATCTCAATTCACAAGAAAATGGTTGGTAAATTAAGTATAAGTGGGTTTTTGCAGTAACAGGGTAATAAATCCAAAGACCCCGCTGTTCACCTCATCCCTGTGAAGAGGAAACAAATAGGCCGTGAGTGTCAGTTACTGGTCTTTTATTTAGATGCCCCGTTTGTTGCCCGGCCCTAAATGCACTCTTACTAAAGCATCTGGGGAGCTACTTAGCAAACAAGTCTGAGTCAGTAATGAGGAAGGTGGTTTCACTCTCAGCAGAGTGTCTCCCTTTTCTGAAACCCAGCCTCCTGTTTGTTGATGGCCTTGTTGTGTCTTGCTGTGTCTCTCGGCTGTGACACCAAATGCCACCGTCTGCATCCAAAATATTTGCCCACGGAGAAGTCGGAAAGCTCACAGTCTGAGGAGAATATGAACTCATATACCTACCAGGAAAGTTCTGGGATAATCCAATTCAAATAGCTCTGGGCAACCACTGCAGATCAAATCCTTCCCGGGTAGGTCCTGCTTGCCCGGCGCGCACCCTAGGCCACGCTCATGGGCGTATTTTAAGCTGACAGATGACAGATGCGATGAGAGGGAAGAACATACACTTGGGAAGTTACTGTTTGCCGTTACTTTTTATTGACAAGAGCCAAGGAGGCAATGTTTTTGTACCCTTGGCGTGAATTGGTTCCATTAGATGTGTGCTGTATGTCTGTTTCAGTGATGTGAATTTTCAAGCCTTTTTGTACAGAGTTCCTTTCTTTACCCAAAACTTCCAATTTGTTATTCTCTAATGATGACTGCTATTCCACTGCCATTGTTCAGAGGTTTCCTGTTATTCCCTCTTCACTTCCATTGTATGAGTGTGATGGAGAACACAGTCTTTCAAAACACTTCCATCCTCTATAATAGCATATTCACTTCTCTGTGAAAATGTGGAAATTATTCAAATGCGAATGTGTGTGCATGAATTTGCTGTGGTTGTGCATTTGCCTGTGCAAATGGATGAATGAGTGTGTGCAACTGCTGCGAGCACTCGATAAACCCACGGCGATTCCATTATAGCTGCCGATTTATAAATAAACTAAATTTACTGCAGAATCCAAAACTCTCCCCTCTTCACCATGCTGATGCACCATGCAACTTCACCATGCTGATGCAGTGGAGGGTGCAGCTGCATTAGCATCATGAAGAAAGTGTGATATTCTGAGTCTTAGGATCATTTCACAGGAGCAGTGTTGATGTCCAAGCAAGAACATTTACAAAGGCCTTCAAAATAAAACAAAAATATCAAAGCCTACCCATATTGTGAGAATCTCTTAACCTCTGTTTTGGTCATTCGCCCTGCTGTTTCACTGTTTTATTCATCTATTTACTCTTTTCTTTACTCAACTCCCATGAAACCTGTTTAAGCTTTATCTGTTCTGTTATCGGGGCAGCGATAACGGCAATAAAAACAAACAAGACAAAAATGCAGATTAAAGATTAACTTTCTGAAGGTGCTCCGTCGAACACATTTCACCTCAAATCAGAACACAAAAAAAACAAGCAAAGACATGACTGAATTAGATATTAGAAGCTGAAACTAAACAAAACCCCACCTGAAGGAAAATGTCAGACCAACACGAAACAATAAATAGATTAAAATAAAAAACCCTTAAAGAGAATGAGTCACTGGGATGTTCAAATGGGCTAAATTTGTGGTTGTATTTTGTAAGACTTTCTTTAACATGCTTTTGTCTGTTCATATCATACTTTATGGAGGGAGTGAATTCCAAGGCCCTGATGAACCATAGATGTGAGAAGAGAAAATATCCAATTTGGTCGGCTGAGATAAAAACAAAAGAACAAGAAGCTGATAAAAGTCCCCTCATCTCTCAAAACAAACTAATGAAGCAAACATGAACCAAACAAAAAATAAAACCAAAAGACAAACCGAATTAGAAAACCAGCCAGAATCACAGTAACCGCCAGCACAAACTGGACAGCTCTCAATCTGGAAATATGTGAATTTAACTTTATTCCCAAGAAGCCGACTCCTCAGAGACGTGAGGAATTTCTCTTGACAGCAGTGACAGGCAGGAAGTCCTCCCTGCATTTTCACCACAGTGGATTTGGTTGGCATCTCTGGCGAAAACACAGGTTTCTCGCTCACATCCCTGAAGCACTTTAGCTTCGAACTGTTGCCGTTTTTTCCACCAAACGGACAAATCTGAACCGAGGTTGGTGCTTTCGGGAAGTAAAAAATAATAATAAATCCCCCCAAATCAGTTGACGGTGTGTGTGTGTGCATGCATGCATGTGTGCATTTCCCTCTCCCCGCATCCCCCCATCTGCAGAGGAAAGAACTCTTTGAACTGTGAACCAATGAGCATCACAGCAGCAGAAAGATGTTGCTAGGAGCAATTCCTACATCCAGCTGTGGACCTGTGCATAACACACACACACAAAACACACACTCAAAACAAAAACGCAAGTGTTTGTCTCAAGGCCATACTGTTGAGATGATAGTTTATGGACGTTACCTCCTCCTTCTCCTCTGCCTCCACCTCCTCTTTTCTCCTCTTCATCACAGGATAACATGTTCTGTATCTGGAACACGTTATTTCCTACTTACATTGCTGCCATTTCTTTTTCTCTCTCCCTCCATCTCTCTTTCTCTCCCTCCATCTCTCCTTTTTTCTATCTAATGCATAGAGACAGGGTGGATGTATAATTCATACCCCCTCTGCCAGCCGTGCTCCTCTTGGTGTGGGTGTGTGTGTGTGCTGCCACCATTACTCGTCAGAAGAGACCTCACCCAAACAAGTAAAGCGGAAAGAACAGGTCATCTGAGTATCTGAGTGTGTGTGTGTGTGTGTGTTCATGTGTGTTTACCTCTGTGTGTCTTTACATTGATATAAATCATGTATAGGTGTGGGAATGCTCGCTTGCTGACATTTTGTTTTTTTCACGTTTCATTACGTGGCTCAGGGTTAAAGGAAGCGAGTGAGGGCAAAACGTTTGACGTCTGTTTTCTTTTGCTGTATTTATTGATTTTGGGATTCGTATTTATCTCCGCGTGGCGTGCGCTCCTGCGCTGCTTATGAAACTGTAAAAGCAGGCCAGCGTTTGCTCTCTGAAGGCAGACATGCTTCTCTGAGCTCGAGTTTCTCTGAAATAGAATTTGGGAGGGCAAGACCCACCTCTCTTCTCCACTCAACCATACACTTACTCATTCCCTCTGGGGAGGAGAGAGCGAGAGAGAGCGAGGTACAGGAGTGGGAGGAAAGAGAGCGAGGAGGGATGAAAGAGGGGCGTAAAGTGCAAAGGAGGGAAGACGGGGAAAAGAGGGAAATGGCCAAAGAAAGAAGGAAGTTAAGAAGAGGAAGGCGAGAAAAAGGAGAGGATGGCTGGGAAAGGGTGACTGCTGCACAGTGGTGGAGTGTATATCTACTCAAGTACTGCATTAAATACCATTTTGAGGCATTGCATTTACTTTAGTATTTCATTTAATGCTATTTTACTTCCACTTCATGACATTTCAGAGGGAAATATTGTTAATTACATTTATTTGATTGTTATAGTAACTAGTTTTGAGGATAAATCTGTCAACATTCTATATCTTTCTTAATGTCAACAAATCCCATGAAGAGACCACAAACCAAAAATGAATTTAACCTAACAAGCAATGTTCCTTCATTACCATGAACATAGGCACTGCAGTTTATTTTGAGAACCAAATGTGTATTAATATGCGGCAGAAAGAAGTTCCCAACAAATCCACTATTTACTCCTGTTTGATTAACATTTCCTAAAAACTACAGTGCCCAGCTGTTTTAGAAAGCCAGTTAGCCTTTATTAAAAATTAAACTATATATTTGTGACTCGTCTTTAAAGATGTATCTTCAGAAGGACCCACTTGGGGCTGAGAGCCACTGACAGAGTAGGGAAGTATTCAAAAGTATTGATAGATGGACTAATGCGATGTTTATTTTGGTTTGACAGTTAGAAAATGTAGAATAGCAACAGCCTTATCCTTTAAAATTCTACATGCAAAAGATCCAATCCAATCCCAATAATATAATATATCCTGTATAAACTCCATTCTGCAAGTACTTTTTGATACCTGTAATTAGTAAATTTTTCTGATAATCCTTATGTGCTTTTACAGTAAAAGTCAAATTTTGAATGCAGGACTTTTACTCTTAATAGAGTATTTTTAAAATGTGGTATTTATTACTTTAATTTCAGTAAAGGATTTGAGTACTTCTTCCACAACTGCTGATGCAGATACAGAAAGAGAGGCAGGAAATGGAGAGAGAGAGAGGAAGTGAGAGAACACATGGGGGCTATAGGTGCAGAGAGCAAGGTAATGGAGAGGACATGTAGAGCAACAAAGAAAAAAAAAGATGGAGATGGAAAAGAGAAGAGCTATAAGCCACCAAAAGCATCTAGAGGAAACAAGATAAGAGCAGGAGAGAGTGAGGCAGAAAGTGCAAGAATACATGTACTGGTGGTGGAGGGGGGGAGGTGAACGAGCAAAAGGGAAGCATTATAGGCACAAGCCAAGATGAGAACATGTAGAGACAAAAAGAGAAACAGAGAGAGAGGGTGAGGAAGGGCGGGAAAGGGAGAATCAACTATTTTCCCTCTAATGGGTGAGTGAGCATTGGGAACAGTCAGCTGAGTCCATGTCAAGAGGAAAAGAACCTAAACGAGAGCGGAGCTTTACATGCACAGTTTAGGCCGCCGCCACACCGCTGCAGACAGCCGGCACACTAATGGACAGCAGGCAGAGCGGTGAGGAAAGATGGAGGAGGGGGAAAAGAGACTTGGGGAGATGTTTCAGTTGAAAAGTGTGTGTGGGGAGGGGGGGGGGGGGGGGACTGCCTGCATGTTCTTTACAGTATATGTCTTACTGTAGCTGGATGCAGTGATGAAGCTGGCTGGCTCACACTCTGATAAATTGCAAACAGAGCAGGAAGAAGAAATTCACATGGGAGATGCTTTGATTAAAAAAGTCTCAAAACTCATTTAGGCTAACTTACTGCTGCCACTGTAGCTCTGTTTAATGGGTAGCAGGCAGGGAGGAGAGGAGAGCAGAGGAGAGGGAAAGTTACATCAAAGTACTGTTGGTGATAGAAATGCATTAGATATAAGCACTGCCCTGATGTTTGGAATTTCAAAGCTTCAACATTTTCGCTTCCTATCCTGGGATCTTGGTGTTTTTATCACTTTGAGGGTGGTTTTCTTTTTTTTCCGCTAAGGAGAGCGGGTGACTGTGGCTAATTCTATTCAATAAAGCAAATGACACGTGCTACTACAAGCGCCTAGTTTCACTATTAAATGGACAGAAAGGCGAGGAGAGACAGAAGTGGGAGAAAGTGTCTCCAAGCTAATTTAGTGTTGTCACTGGCTATAGCTGGTTAGTGCTCACTTCAATGGACAGGAGGCAAGAGGGGGGTGGAGAGAGGAAGAGAAGACTAATACCTACACCACATATTACTGCAGTAAGAAGTTTATTAAAAGTGGCAATAGATATGTTGGTAGGGTGACGTGATTTTCAGCTGATTTCATTTATTATTTGTGTAATTTTTTAACACTTGTGCAACAATCTGTGCAAAAATCTGTCTTAAGATATTGGAAGATGCCTGAAATAAGATAAACAACCTTGGGAACAAGTGGGATTAACTGTCTTGGAGGCTGGATATGAGATTAAATGATAACTTAATGTTGTTAACATTTTGTAACAACAGCAAAGTAGAAATAGAAAGTCACTGTTAAAATTCCCTTCAAGCTTTTACTCTCCGATTCCAACACAAGATATGCAAAATTGAACTCATGGACGTCTTTTGGGTCTCAGAGTTATTCCACAGGCTGTTTCTTATGCTGGTTCTTATGCAGATTTCTGCTACAAAAAGAAAGAACAGGTGCTCATGCAAATTTGAAACATGTTACTCATAAACATTAATGTTGTCATCCTAACAGACATTACTAGTACCATGTGTCCATGTTTTTGAGGTGGCAGATAGCACAGTAAAAGATTAACCTGCTCAGGGCAAAAATGAGTTGCTATTAACTGCCGTTCATCCCACTCTGTGTATTGTACAGTATTCCTGTGGTGGGATACTACCTGGCCCAAGGTTTCTGTGTGGTAATTTGATTAAACATATTAATTTAGGAATATGCATCATGTAAGCAGAATATTGAAAGTCTTAAAACTGTATTTTGATAGAGGGACCCTCTTTTCACAGCAGGGCCTCAAGATCAGATAATAAAAACAGGAAGCACCTTAAGGTCTGCATCATGTCAGTTGATATTGTGCTTTAGTGATACATATTGCCATATTCCTTAACAAATTAAGTTACAATAAATCAAACCAATTTCCACACCGTGGCCGCTGGGGCTTTGGGGCACTTGCCTGCCTCGCCCAGTTGGTAATCTAGCCTTAGGGCTAGCAGATGTGTATTACCAGTGCGCAAATTCAGGACAATCATGCATTTTATCACAATTACTGACACACAATGACAAATGCTCATAATTTAAGACGGCTGCAAAATCTTTACAAGAACCTGCAACAAATGTTTTCACCAGTTAAGCAACATAAACCTGCATCTTGTCTATTGTTGCTAAACTTTTACTGAGTTTCTCTCAAGGTTTCAGTGAGTCGATCTCAAATAATTCATGTCTCACAGTAGCAGACAAGTCCAAGTCAAGTGTCAGGTCCTCATTTTTGTTACTTAAATCCCAAGACTCGAGTCTACCCCTCTGCCAGCCAGTATATCAGAAAGGACTCGACTGATATACGCTACCAACCATAGCTTGTAGTGTCCAAGATCTGAGAATAAAGCCAAACATTTCTTGGAAGAAGAAGGAGCACAGTGCAGCCAAAACCATGCATGTCTACAACAACAAACATCTTATCCTGGCTCTCTGTGTACCTGGCAAGGTGCAGGGGGAGGGAGAAAAGAGAGAAATATCCATGGAGAGATGCATCAAAGAGCGAAAAAAAAAGTGTCCCCCGCCAGTTTAGAGTTTCCTTGTCAATGTAACTAAATAGCTCTCTATTTAATGGACAGCAAACAGAGGGGAGAGGGGAGAAAAGATGCATAGAAATAGGGCTGGATATTGAAAAATGATACCTTGTACTGTGCCGCTCGCTCTACAGCAGCCCTCTATATCAGGGAAAGTAAGCAGACGGTATGAGAGAGAGACAGAGCAGGATACACACAGCAGATGCTTAAAAAGTGTCTCCAAGTCAATTTAGTGTTCCCATGCCACAGTAACTAAATAGCTCTCTATTTTATTGACAAAAAAAAGTGTAGGAGAGAAGAGAGAGCGAGAACGATGCAAGAGTGATGAGTCGAATGAAAAACGAGTCGCTCGAGACGTAGGAATCCTCTCAACCTCATTTGTGAGCTCTGGTATTTACTGCTGCTATCAGATGTGGATTAGAGGCAGATCACAGAGGCAAGTCGTTTTATCTCATTCACTCACTGAGTATTATTAAATCATCACTGTCCTGGAGAAAGCTTCTATCTTTCCAGTTTGACATTTTCCGACGACTAATTAGGTTGTTTGAAACAACGTGTCATGTCCAATATATCTTCATGTCTAGTCTGGAACAAGAAGAACACCGTTTTTAACCTAAGTATTAGCCATATATTTCAGTTTAATGCCAGTATGTGGGTAGCTGATGTCTCTCACTAGACGCAGTGTGATGACAGTGTTGGAAATGTACTGCTTTGTGTGTGTGGACGTTCAATTAGTGATCTGAGACGAAATATGTGGGAGTTTTCAGCACAGTTTTTAACACGTCTCTAATTAAAAACTGAAATGTGCAGTTTATTTTGTCTTTTCTGCAGCATTTACCACACAACAATCATTTTAACGTGCATTGAAATGATTATAGAGCTGGAGACAAGTATTATGCCGCATTCATGTCAGTGTAGCAGTGGGAAAGATGGGTGTTGGGACATCTCTAAAGGGCTGGGTAACGCTTTATTTTACTGGTCTGTCATTTCTGGAAAGATCTATATAATGTGGTACCAATTATAGAGACAATTGGAATTCATTATTCATTTAATGATAATTTATAATTGGAAACTTTACTCTCCATGTATGTTGAATTGTATGCTTCCTTGTAGTTTCACAAAGTTTTGCATGTTCAGCCGACACTGACCAAAAGACGTTTGGTTACACTAGCAATTAATTGTAATTAAATGATTGGAATTGTACCAGTTAAACACTGTCTCTAGTTTATCTACAGTACTTCTGTATACTACAGGGTTCGTACAAAGTCTTGAAAGTTTGGAAAATGCTTAATTTTAACCGTTATGTTTTCAAGGTCAGGAATATGCTTGAATTCGAATCTACTCCTTGAAAAATGCTTGATTTTCAACATAATCCGGTGTTTCATCATCTACACAATCACTCATGTAAACCAAAAATCTTTTAATATTTAAAATAAAACCATCCCATCGTCATGTTTGTGAAACTGTCTCCTGGCATTAATAGTTAAGGCTTTTGGTTTAGGTAATTGAAAGTGTTTGAAAAGTGCTTGAATTTTACTCTTAAGAAGCTGTACAAACCCTGATACTATGACATAGTTCTTTCCAGGAAACATACTTGGGAATGATTGGGAAATTATGAACCTTGTATTACCGATTGCGGAGTTGGTTGTGCGAGGGTTAGAAATGAGTATCCATGGTAGTCAATATAGAACTACATCCATTAAAATATAATTTAATTACCTTGAATTTGGCTGATGTGAAGCGATTCTGTTTGTTTGCTTTTTCAGGTGCTATCAACCACGACAATCCCACTGATATACTAATTTGTTTTGTCAGTTGTTTTGAGGAGAAACATACAGGACTGTGACGCCATAGAGTCCCATATGGCCTAGGCAACAAAACCTCTCTGGTTAAGGTTAGGGAAAGATCATGTTTTCAGTTAAGCGCTAACAAAGTAACTTCAATATTTATATCAATATTTAACCAAGACCACTATTTTTCCCAAACCAAACATAAGAGTGCCTAAACATAACCAAAAATAAAAGTTTAAATCTTGAAACGGTTACTATATTGCAAAAGCACATATAGTAGAGAAAACAAATTAAATACATTGTTAATGAACATTTAGTTCATTAAAAACATTTCCTCGTTATGATGATAAAAAAAAACATAATTCAGGTGGCACTACGTTTTTCTCAAAACATATTTGCTTTTGAAAATTAGTAGTATATAAACGTAATTTCGAGGAGACTTTTTTGGAATTAATTTTAAGTGTACCAATTTTAACACTTTTTTTCCCCACACTATTTTGTAGTTCTTTCCAGGAAACTAAACAGGAAAGCAAATTAGCACATTATGGAACCCTAAAATAAACATAAGTGACCTGGCAGCTGACTCTAGAGTTGGCTGTGTGAGGATAAAAAATACATCCATTTAATTAGTGTTTTATTACATTGAATGAAGGCTTCATGAAGGCTGTGATGCATCTATGTTTGCTTTTTCAGGCTCTCGTGTATCCTGTAGCACCGTATATCTGACCTTTTTAGAAAAATCTGTGGAATGTCGATGTCAACAGAATTTCAAGTTCAAGTTGGAAACTGGTAACTACAGTAACTCCCACATGACATGAACTTGACATTATGGTAATGTGGATTCACTTGGCATACACCGGCATAGGAGTTGATGGAGAATTGTTGTGTCTTCCTAAAAGTTCTGAAAAGTTGGTGTTTTTTAAAATTTTTTAGCAGGAATCAGGACCCTGCGGGACTGTTTGATGTATTTACTTGAGTATGGAATCAATAAAGCAAAACCAATACACACTCTGTAGCTGTGATTATATTAGAAACCGCTAGAGCACATCTGCAGTGCAGCAAGGCACCAAGTTCAAACCAGCTTGATCCTGTCAGTCTTTGCTCCTCTCTAACACACACACACACACACACACACACACACACACACACACACACTAGGAGAAAGGTAGGAAAATTAGTCAATGAAAGTACTCACAGGAGAACACAACATGTTGGTTTGGGAGCGATGTGGTGTGAGATAAATGGAGGAGGTGTGAGGAAGGAGGGGGAAACAGGGCAGCGGAGCGAAGAGAAGACAACAGAGGAAGAAGAAGGGAATCCATGCATCGCTCCGCTGGGAGACACAGCTCCAGCCTTCCTCCAGATCTTCAAGTCAGAGCCGTCTACCACACCACACACACATGCACACACACACACACACTACCCCCACCTCTGTCTCCCAGCACCCCCAGAACAGCTGTCAGCTACCTCTGGACCCCTCTGGAGGGAGTGTGTGTGTGTGTGTGTGTGTGTGTGCGTGTGTGCTTTAACTACATGTCATGCATCTCCAGTGTGAGTGAGTGTGCTTGTATGCCTGGGCATTTGTGAGTCTGTGTGCTTGTATGTGGGTGTCTGTGAAGTATTAATTTGGGGGGGGTATGTTTATTTTAAATCCCGGAATATTCAGTGTTTATTTTGAATATTTAAAAATGGACAGAAAATCACACTTTAAAAGCAATACAAACTAAATCCGGGTGAAAATTGGATTTGAAAAATACATTTTTGCAGCGCAAACATTTAACTATTTCAATTTTTTCTTCCTTACTCAGAGCTACGGTGCTGCATAATCAGCAGCTCATTTGCGTTTTCTTCCCATTTTCACTTCACTTTATATTATAAGAGGCATTTCCTGAGCTGTGCCTGTCAAAAAAGACCTCAGTTTAAAGAAAGTACTACTTTGGGATGCATGGAGACATAAAATCTGGGTGAAAATCCATATAAACTGGGTATTTTTTTGGTGAAAATTGGTCAAAACACAAAAATATGAGCCATTGGTGTCTAAAATGCAAGTGTGAGTCTGTGTGTCAGCATTTATTACTGTAAATCTGTATGTGTGTGTTACCTTTTCACGGCAGAGCATACAAGTCTCTCCACTGCAGAGCAAGTGTGTGTGTGTGTGTGTGTGTGTGTGTGTGTATGCATCATATAAGTAAGGAGGCTGGTTAACAAGGCATTAGCGGTCTTACTGTGCTTTCTGTCACTTTGACTCTTGTTAGAGACTGTTGTAGCTCTGCTAAACGAAATCAATACACAATAGCTATTGCCTAACAACACATGCATGCACACACCAACACACACACACACACACACACACACACACACACTGACGTTGAGAGAGAAAATCGCCCAGTCAGCGACAACATCCAATCAAGAGCTGTTTAAGAAGATAGAGAGAGCTGTTTAGAAGATGTGTGTGTGCGTGTGTGTGTGTGTGTGTGTGCTGCTTTGGAGGACAAGAAAGGCATTTAAAGAGGCGTTGCTCCTGTTGTCAAATTGTGCTGCTTGAATTCACATGCCGTTATTTCATCAATAACCTTTTAGTTTAGCTGCCAATATGCGCGTGTGTGTGTGTGTATATAGATGTTTTAGATGTTCAGTTCAGTAGCTTCAAACTAGGGTCAAAGTGGTGTGCATTCCAAAACACTAATGAACTTGCTTACTCGCATAAGTGGTTTTACTTCAATCGACTTTTAAAAATTCTCAAAATATATGTCGTTTTGCAAGCAAATTTTTGTCCCAAAACTTGTTAAAGCTTTTAGTTTATTAGTTGCCAGTTTATTACAAGCACCTAGGTCAGTTTTTTGTTGAAACTGTTTTAGAGAAGTGTTGATTCAACTGATCATCTTGGAGGCTGCAGTTTGTGGTGCTGCTGAATTGTATTGCGTTATACTGACAGGTTTCTTTTATTTTGTCTCCCCCATTTATATCAATGAGGGTAGGCCAAATAATAGAAACACCCATCTGAACGTATTTCTTATACTATTTACAACAATTGTGAAATAGGTTACGTGTAAAAAGCTAGGACTGGCTTAGCAGTGTTGACAGGTAGCATTTGTGGGGGCGCCAGTGAACAGAGCAATTAAAAATGCATGCCCTGCTATTTATGGAGCTGAAATTTTCAGTGTTATGCAGGGGCGGGTTGCGTGGTACTTTAAACCTGTCCCACCATAATACCCCACTGTGAGAGGTTGAATGTGTGGGTCTGCATACGTGTGTGTGCGATGAGCATTTGACTGCTAAAGACCTGAAAAGCCATGAATCAATACTGCTAATGAGAGTCTTAGAGCTGTGAGAGGAGGGATAGAAAACCTCTCACCCTGTTCTTTCAATTTGTCTTTCCCTCCTCCTTTCCCACCGTCTTACCTGCCGGTTTCCCTCCTCCTTTTCGTCTCTCTGTCTCTGTTTTTCTCTCAGTCCATGTTTCTGTGCTCTCGTTCCACCTCCTATTTGTGGTTTGCGCCACTGTGTTGCTTTCACTCCTCCCTCCCTCCCTCTCTCTCTCCTTTTCCGTCCCTTTCTTAGACCCATAAGTAGGCGTCAGGTGGTGGTAAACCGTACCATCATCTCCTCCTCTCAAATGCACTTTGCTCCGCTCCTCCACTCTGACAAATTGAATATTCCCTCTAAACACTTTTTCCAGGAGCGAAGGCATCTCATGTTCTGCTTCCACGGATCCGCAAACTTAACGTCAGGCCCTCTAGACTCACAAACAGTCTTTTATCTGCACAGACGTATCCTGCAGCGTCAGAATCTGCATGCCCTAAAGGACCTTAGCGCAGGGGGTTTGCAGGTTTTAGCTCCTTATCTACCAATCATGTAGACTTAACATTTTTGCAGCCAATTTTCAAATGCATGTTATACAGATTATTTTGTACTTTTCCAACAATTCCAGACAGCCATTGGTCACTATTCATTTTGTGTACTATTAAAAAATGTAATAACTCCGGGAACTTGCTTATGTGTTGTAATCTATCACAGTGAACACCAAGTCTGCATTAATTTTGTCAGTGTTATATTAACAGTGCATGGTAATGCAGTTTTTAAACACAAACTGAGTTGAAAAGTCTGCACTGCATCACAACAAAGTATTTATGAGCCCATTTCACCAAATTCGCCACATGCAAGCTGCAATTTGCAACATGATGGGATAATTTCCTCTGTCATGTTTTGATTAATCAAAACAAAAACCATACTTGCAACACAAGCAAGGCGGGAGCCCTGTAGTTCTCACAAATGTGTCTGCAATGTGCTAACGACAGTCAATTTTGTAAAATGTGATGCTGCCACCATTTGTGATGTGAACACTGCTCGCAAATCACTTTTGTGAAACAGGCCCCCGGATTAAATACTCATAAGAGTATCCCAAAGATTTACTATTACATATTTATAAAGTTGGGGGTTTGATATATTTTAAAAAGAATGGTCAAAATTGGTGCAGCAGAGGCCGAAATACTTTGAGTTTCTAGTTCCTGGTATGGGTCAAGCTCCAAAAGCAGTGTAATCCTAAATAATGCAACTTCATCTTTCGTGAGACTCCCCTTGCCTGGTAAACACTCACATCTTTGAAACACAGGCCCATATTTAGCACAGGCTTTCTGTCAAAAAATTTGAAGTCTCCAAGACCAAACTGAGAGTATTTTTCTTGACTTGACAAAACTCTGTCAGAGCCACAGACGTCATTCTACAACTGTTTGCACAGGGTGTGTAGCAGTAAATTGACTTTGGCACAAAAAGTCTGCACCTCTTAACTATTGTTATATACAGTTTAGTAGATTAATCTATGCATTCAATCAATCATACTTTATTAGCTGATCATATGTTTTGAGTAACTACAGCTGTCACTTAATTGTAGTGGAGTAAAAAGTACAATATTTATCTCTGAAATGGAGTGGAGAAGAAGTATAAAGTAGCATGTAATGGAAATACTCCTGTAAAGTAGAAAATACCTCAAAATCTTACTTAAATACTTGAATAAATGTAATTACTTTCCACCAAAGCATAGCCATAATGTGACAAAACAGATTACACTCCAGCAAGTTTCTGCATGAATCTGATAGTAGATATATGTTTTATAGATATGTATAGAAACCAATGACTGCCTGGAATGGTAAACAAAATACACCAACATTTATAAAACAAAATGTGCAAAATGTGATGTAAAGTCATTTGTATTGCAGTAAATGGGCTAAAACACGCAGAACAGCTGGTATGGTCCTTTAAGAAGAAACACCACCTATCTAATAAAGAAGTTACAGAGTTGCTGATTAATACAGTCAGATGAAAAAGGAGGTGGGGGTGGAGAAATGATAGTTTAGAGACTGGGATGCACAGAGGTGAGGTGCTTTTGATAAATGGCTGACTGGGCGCAGCATCGTTTAGAGTTATTAATAAAACACAGACGCTGTATCGATCCATGACACAGGCGGGGCTGAGCGCTGGCAGATATGCTCTCTCCAATATAGATTTACATATGGCCCCTGTTCTCCCGTATGGATTTAGTGGCAAAGCTCAGAGTGTTTCTAAGGCTTTGACTGATTAAGTCTGTCCAAGCTGCTAAAGGTGGGAGAAGAGATAGAAACGGGAAAGAGAGGATGAGAAAGAGATATATTTACTGTATATGAAGAGAGGGAGGGAGAGGGCAGAAGTGAGATGCCCCCATTCCCAAATCAACTCCGTACATGTGGAGAGCTAAGCGGACTGGACAGGTGTCAGCGGCACGGTGAAATCTCCCTCCCAGTGAAGCTATCAAGGGGTGTAGCTGTCGGCATTCAGTTAAAACTCCTAATCATTTCCTCTGACTCCCACAACTTACAGCCCGTCGTCGCCATTCATCATCCTCCGCGAGACATCTCAGAAAGAAGTTCTTAATTTACTGTGATTATGACACTGTTTGCATATAAATTGCTGGTAACGATTGGAGCCGTAATTTGGAGGGAGGAGAAACCTAAAAGGGGGGGGTTGCTTTCTTTTTTTTTTTTTTTCATCTTTATCTTGAGGAAGAAGAAGAAGAAGAAGCAGCGGATCCCATGGCTTAAGTTCCCTGCTACTTTCACACACACCAACATAAGCACATGCACACATGCACACATGCACGGCCCATCTTCTTTCCCCCATGAAGGCACGTGCAGGGGTCCAGGGATCACCCAGAATGCTTTGCCCTGCATTGTTGAGCTCTTCCTTTCAGTGCATTAGAGGGGGGTGAGAGGCTCTCCTTTGCCAAGAGATGGGTCAGGCCCTTTCACTGCCAGCATCCTTCTTTCACCCAGGCCTCTGTCTCCCAGGGCAACTCTCTTTCTTGTCCCCTGCATGTGTGTGCATCTCTGAATATGTGTGTGTGTGTGTGTGTGTGTGTGTGTGTGTGTATACATATGCGTGTGTGTGTGTGTGTGTGTGTGAGGAAGACTGCAAGTGAAAGAGGAACATGAAAGGGAAAAGCAGGCTCGATGACTCGCTGCCAAACCTTCTACAATTTCCTCTCCACGACTAATCTGATTGGCTCCTCTGATGCTCCGACGGTGAAAGGAGAGCAGGATTGGATGATGCCGGCAGGAATTGAGCAGACAGTGGGCCGGACTTGGCTGGGAATGTTTGGGATGAGGCAGGAATTTGGGAAAATTTCCCCCTTTAGGACTCTTTCGGGGAATCATTGTGTGTATGTTAAATCGTCTGTATAATGTGTATGTTTATAGCATCCCTTCAAGTGCCTGATTTGTGTTTGTGTGGGTCTGTGTTTGGAGTTTCGCATGAGCGTCCTGTTGGATTGAAGGGCAAAGGAAGCTTTGGATTTGGGGAGGAGGATAAAAGGCAGAGAGGCCAGGGGAGAGAATGAGAAAACTCTATCTCCGTTCACCCGATTTAGGATTACCAAGAAAAGCAGGGGGTTGTCGGAAAGAGGGGGAGGTGGAATGACAGAGAGAGAGAAAGAGAGAAACACAGGGAATTAGAGATGTAGAGAGAAACAATGAGGCCCGAGTGAATCAGACTAAGCAAACCAAATCGAGGGGGATGTTGGGAATCTGAATCAGGTTAATTGGCAGGTACGTTTACAAGAACGTGACCAAACGAAAATCCTGAAGAGCTCTTTTCCCTCACTTTGGCCATCCATACTCAAAGTGTAACTCTGGCTCATTTACTGTTCTTTTTTCTGTTGACTTGTGAGCACTCTCCCTGTCAAATAAACTAATAAAATAAAAACAAATAAGATGTACAGTATATGGCTAACGAATCTGTGTGTGCTCATAATGACAATGCTAAAACATTTTTAATAACGTAAACCAAAGTATTGGGCAAATAAAAACTTTGACCTGATGGTGGCTTTAGATGGAAAGTTAAGGGATCACCGAAGTTATTACAGCTCATCCTGAAGGGAACTTGAATGTCTGTGCCAAATTTCCTGGCAATCCCAAAATCCTTACCGTTACTGTGCCGCTCAAACAGCCTCCGCTCTTCTGGGGAGACTTTCCACAAGATTTTGGAACCTGTCTGCAGGGATTTGCTCCCATTCAGCTACAAGAGCATTAGTGAGGTTGAGCAATGATGCTGGGGAAATGAGGCCTGGCTCTCAGTCGGCACTCCAGGTTATCGCAAAGGTTTAATGGGGCTGATGGCAGGCCAGTCAGACTCTTCCACACAAAACTTTGCTTTGTGCACAGGGGCATTGTTGTGTTGAAACAGGAAAGGGTCTTCCCCAAACTGTTGCAACAAAGTTGGAAGCACACTATTGTCTAAAATATCATGCATATGCATGCTGTACCATTAAGATTTCCCTTAATTGGAACTAAATGCCCTAGCCCACACTGTTATAAACAGCTCTGGTACACAAGGGGCGTCCACATACAGTGTAAGTTGCTTTAAATAAAAGCTTCCACTAAAAGGCCTACGTTATACATTAGGAATTGACCTTAGTGGGCTGGTGTACATGAATAATTGCAGCAAAGTAAACAGTCATTAACTCTGACACTCTGCACTACACAGAATAAGCAACAAGACGTTTCACACAGCAAACAGTCCAAATCCAAACAGCAATACAATGCAAGACACGGATAAACCGACGGAGAGCGTGAGTGGGAGAAAGAGAGGAGGAGGGGGGGAGATAAAGCGGCAGAAAGGTGAGAAAAAAAAAGGATGGAGGATAAAGAAAAAAGAATTAGGTGAGAAGCAAATGAATAAATAAAAGAGACACGCTCGCCAATTCAGCGGAAGAAAGGAGCAAGGATTAGGAGGTGTACAGATGCGGAAAAATAGAGTGGGAGAGAAAAAGAGGGAGATGGAGAGAGAAGTGGGGGGAAGGAAATGAGAGAAACAAAGACCTCACAGTGTTAGGAGTGCTGCTGGGCATCCTCAGAGGAAAACAGAGCAGACTCCTTTGTAGTTGGAGAGGAAGCTCCAGGTCTTCATGGATGTGTGCATTAGCCGGTCCTTGAATTAGTGGCTCTCAAGGGTCCCTCTTTTTCTCTCTGTACACCCATGTCAATCACTTTCTCCATCTTTCCAGCTCTCTAAAGCCATCTATTTCCATCAGTTTATCTCTCTGGCTCTTCACCTTTCTCTGTATCTGTCTATCTTCACCTTCTTTCACTCCGCCTTTCAATTTCTCTTTCTCAATCTTCCACACAAACGTTATCTCTAACATACTCACACACACAGCAAAAATACCAAAATAGAAACATTTGCACACACACACAGTGATGCACGAGTTACACAAGAATACGTGCACGCACACTCACACTCGCGCACACACACACACACACACATAGAAACACAACAGAGTGTTTTCCTCTCACAGGCTTTCTCTCACACTCAAACAGGCTTTCCAAACCTGGCTTCCTTAGCGGGTTCCCAGGTGCAGAACTCAGCATCAAAACAGACTCCCTCTTCTTCTTCTTCATCATTTCTTTTACTTCTTCCTCTTTCTTTGTCTGGAAGATGCTGAAACTAAAAATCCACAAACTGAAATTGACAAATTACTCACAGCGAGCTCTACTTGTTCTCTGCTCTGCCATTTTCTCCTTTTTCTTGTCTTTTTCAATTCTTCATCTTCCTCCCTCTCACTCTTTTTCCCTTTCTTTCTCTCTCTCTTCCATGTTTATTTTCCCTATCTTCCTCTTTCTCTTTCTCTTCCCTTTTCATTTGGTAGAGGTGAAACTCGAATGATTTAATGTGCAAACCAAGCTTTGCTTTATTAAAAATTGTCTCTTGTGGGTGTTTCATTTTGGTGTTTTGGGGGGGAAAACTTCAAGAGTTCTTAGATACTTTTAAGTCTGTTAAAGGAGACCTACTTTTTTGGTGTTTAGATTTTGTTTTGCTCAAATGTACTCCATAAGTATAAAAAAAAGAGATATGTTTTTTTAGTTTTCTAACCAAGCACAAGGGTTCCCATGGATCGCTTTCATCAGTAAGCAACTGTATCAACGTTTATAGCGCCTTGATCTTAAAGGAATAGTTCGACATTTTGGGATATACACTTATTCGCATTATAGCTTAGGTTAGTTTAGCGTAAAGACTGCAAGCAGGGGGAAACAGCTAGCCTGACTCTGTCCAAAGCTGAAAAATATGCTAGCTCTTCTACAGCTGGCTAGTTAATACATTATATCACGTTTATTTAACGCAACAGAAATGTAAAAATTACAATTTGTGGTTTTGGAGAAAGTTACATAGTGTAATTATTACAGTTTTTCCGTCTGCCCAGTATTGGTAAGAAATACTGCACATAACTCACAGTAAAATGACAAATTGTCGTTTTTACATTTCTGTTTTTGTACGAATTAAACAAACGAGATACGTGTTAATAAATTAGCTTTAGAGGCGCTGGTAAGCATTTTCTTTTTTTTTTTTTTTTTTTTCTCCTTCATGCTAAACTAAGCTAACTGCCTCTTGGCTTCAGCTTCATACTTAATGTGCATACATGAGAGTGGCATCGATCATCTCATCTCACTTTCTGCAAAAAAAAAGTGGATACATTTATTTCGCAAAATGTCAATATGTGCTGCTTCTGATGGTCTTCACTTCTTCTAATTATGTTCAGTTTGTTGCTTTTTCAAACTGCTTCATACTGTTCATTACAAAACTAGGATTCTTTAAGTGCTTTTTGTAAGGTTCATACATTAGCAACCACCTAACTGCAACAGAGACAAATTTGTGATTTGTGATATTGTGCTATGTAAATAAAATTGACTTGACTTGACATGGCTGAGCTGACAGTGGCAATTTCAGTCACCAGTGAGGTGACCTCTGGTGCTAAAAGCTATGGATTTAATTAGTGACACTGATGATTCAGTCCACTCAGTTCAGCTTGAGAATTTGGTGTTAAAGCTTTGATCGATGCTGTGCTGATCACCTCTGTCAGAAACTTACATTTTTCAGATAATGTAGATTCATTTTGTGACCTCAAGTAACATTACACACCTTTAAGATCAATGGTCTCCAGCAAGGTTGTTTTATTACCTATCGTGTTATGCCATGTGCAAATGACCACTCCCTTCTCATTATGCAAAGTAGGTCAACTGTAGACTTATACATTTCTGATCAGCATGCATCTTCAGTAAAGCCTGCCGACAGGTAACGCTGAGATGGTGGATATCTGAGATACTAGCTCAGGGAGAAAATGTTCCACCAGTCAGTGCTGTGTGTGTTTTTCTCAGGACAGCTGGCATATTGAATGGAAGCCTCTCCACAAATCTCCAACCCCCTCAACCCTCACACGCCTCCTCCTGCTCCCTTTCGCTCCTTTGGCTGCATCCTTCACCCCCTACCATTCAACAGTTGGCATGGAGACAAGAAGCGAGAAGAGATGGGGGGGGCTGGTGGAGGAATTTAGAGAAAGAAAGCGTATCGGTTGCACCCACAGAGAGCGCCGAGGGGCAGCAGGTAGAAATAGGGTTGTTAGTGAGGGTTTACAGCTGGAAAGTGTGAAGGAGCCACTGAGCTGGAACAATAGATGATAAGGGCATGCTCGTTGTGATGAAGAGCTCCCTGTTGAGTTATCAGGCCATGAGGGTTCAAGTTTTGGGGGGGGGTTTGTGTGTGCGTTGGATGCAGGCGAAGTTGCGGATCTTGTGTGCTTGTGTTATAGTTTGCTCATGGAATTTGTGTTTATGTCTATTTGTTTGCATGTGCGTGTGTTTAAGTCTCTCCAAAGTCTCTGTGCATGTCTGTCAAATGACTGTGCGTGCGTGAGTGTGTGTGGCCTCCTCCACATCTGTTTATCTCATTGTATCAGTCCCAGCAGTAAGGGCATGTCTTCAGCGAGTCCCAGTCTGCCCATATGTCTGCCGTGATCCGTGAATAACTCTGCCTGCCAGTCTCAGACAGGGCCGGCCCTCTGCTCCACACGGCACTGCTCTCTGACACACAAACACACACACACACACACATGCTAATGCTTACCCACTCTTATTTATGCACACAGGTATTTACGCGTCCTCTGATGCACGCACTCATACACCCGCACAAGTATAGACACAGACATGTACAGGCACAAATTCTGCTCAGGTAGATAATTGAGACATGAACACAAGCGTACACTCACAAAGGCACACCGCTACTACACATACCTGCACACACAAAGAAAATCCAATCGCTCACAGATGGGTAATTGATGCAGGAACACAGGCAAATATACCCATAAAAGCCTCACACACACACACACACACACACTCGCATACACATAGCAGCCCCTCAGCATCACTCTCATTTCCTCCAGGTTAGAGGACACTGAGGTTTTTGACATTGAACACAGCAGAGGGAAGTAGTTTATAAGCTTTAATAAAGTCAGATAATAAGGGGTAAGGTAAATAAGGGTAAGGTTAACAAGCTCTGGGCGAGAAGTTGTGTTAGAACACAGAGCTGAAAAAGCGAAGAGACCCAGGTTCAGACAGATCAAAGTCTTACAACAAGATTACTCCTCTTGGAAAATAAACCACAACAAATTGGCAGCAGCCGAGGACTTCTTTCTGATTCTAACTACGATACCATCAATTAGCACTTCAAAGCGGCATAGGGGTTTTCTCCAGCTATCTTTAGATGCCAGGAGGCGTCTTTCTGCCTTTCTGTCAATAAAACTCAAAGTTGCTCTAGACGGAGAAAGAGGGGGGGGGTTGTTGGAGAATCAGCGGGGAGATGTTCCCAAATGTGTCCAATAGAATCTGTAGGGGTCAGTATCACCTTTGTAATTGGCAGCATTATAAAGATGAACAGAGTGACGAGTTTAAAATATCAAGACAGACAGACAAAAAACAAAAACAAGAAAGACTTGCAAAAAGTTGGCAGAATAAATTGGTGCAGAAATGAACATGTGTGCGTGGGATTGTGTTATTTTTTCTTTTGTATATTCTGAACATCAGGTTCTTCCCGGCACCACTGTCAGGAGAAAGTTATAATGATGTGCATGAATTCATCAAGCATTGACATCATTCTCGCAGCACACTCAGCATTTTGGAGTTTTAGAATCAGAAAAATCATCATCATCATCATCAAACAGCACCATAAATTATCTCAGTCATCAGCGTTGTTACATTTAACTCCAGACTGGAGCTGTGCGCTCAGGATTGCTGCGTCCCGTGCAGTAGGAGGGCAGCATGACCCTAATATTTCGGCCTAGACGGTCTGATTGCTGCTGATTGAGATGAGATTGCAATAAAGCAGCGCTCGCTATGGAAGCCTTATGATTTCCTCCTGCGCTTTGTCAGCTGTACAGATTGAGCTGCTGTTCATTATCATGGAGAGGCTGTCGACTGTTTGGGGAATCCAGGGGGAGGCTTGAGGGAGGAGACAAGGAGAGGGAGGAAGAGGAGGGAAGGGGAAAAGGAGGGGGTAAATCAAAGCAAAGTTTGGTAAACTTTCCTGAAGGTCGTCCGAGAGCGTGGCTGGGACGGGCCCGGGGGAGGGCCAATCAAAGACAGCTTTGTCAACCAATCAAACGGCAGGCACCGTATCATCTTCAATCGACAAAATCCGCCTGCGGAATAAAAGAAAGGAAATGCGAGTGAGCGTGCTTCACTTTCTCAGAAGGTGGGTACAGAGAGATCCTAACCTTTATCTGTTTACTTTATCAGCGACTTGAGCGGCTTTGACCTCCACAGCTATTAACAGGCATTTCTGACACACACACACACACACACACATGCACTCACATGATGCAACACACATACAAATGCACTCTGTCCCAGTCTTTGTTTTTCTCTTTACAAACACACATAGTAGCAAATTTAACGCTCCTTCTCACACACATGTAAGCACACACACACACACACACACTGCTCGGTGCTATGGGGCTGTTTACATAAGGCCTTGCCCTGGGAAAGCACTGTCATGCTGCCAATGCTGCCAGCAGCGAAGGAGCGAGTGAAAGAGATGGAGAGTGTGGTGGGGAGGGAGATGGCGGGTGATGGAAGATAGAGCTTTGCCAGTCTGATGTGCTCACTGCCTGGGGGACCGGCGGTCACTCAGAATGAGGGATGAGGATGGACGGAAGGAGGGATGCAGAAAAGGAATGCAAGATGAAAGGAGAAGTGTAGTCGACGAAAAAATCTAAGCAAGAGAAGGACGGATTTGGATGGATGAGGAGATACACAAGGGGGGGGATAGGGAGGAAGAGAGAGATATATTTAAGCGGAGTGAAGCAGGCCAAACTAAGCAGGGCAGAAGAATGGACCGACAAGCAGAGAACAAAGGAGGTTAGGGGGAGATTGGCAGGAGGGGAGGATAGGGAGACAGCAAAAGAGAGGAGAAAAAGATGGAGATGGAGATGGAGATGGAGATGGAGAGGGAGGGGAGGAAGAATCCCAGAGTCCCCTCGGTTTGATGCTGTTTCTCTTTGAGGCTCTTAATCTACATGAACAAACGCATCAGCTTCATGTTCTCACACACACACACACAGTTCGAACCTTCATGTCCGAACTCCAGGCTTGAAATAAAGTTTATTTATTTAGCCCATAAAAGGGGGGGGGGGGGGAGAGACTGGTTTGGGAGGGGGGGAAGATGTACCCAAGGTCAAAACCACTTAAGTGTGTCCCTCTTTCTTCTTATGTAACCTCTCTCTCTCTCTCTCTCTCTCTGTATCTGAGCTGCATACTAAGACACACACTCAAGCGCGCACACACACACACACACACACACACACACGGAGGCATACTAAAGCAGGCGGGAGTGTATCGATTTAGCATGGTGTGCAGATTCCCACCACTGCCCCTATACGCAGATTAAAGGGAGAGGAGAGGAACACACACACACTCTTGCTCCCTCGTACACACACGCACACACCTGCACACACACTCAGCGAGGCTGCTTTTGCTCTCCAAGCTTTTTCCTTTATCAGTGCAAGTGGGGTATAGTCATTATGCATATTCATTTTACGCATATTTATAATTAGTTCTCAGGCGTTAAGTGGTTGTGACAGTATTTTCTAAACATGTGAGCTTAGAGGTACAGCTATTTCGATTTAATTTAACAGGGATGTGTGTGTGTGTGTGAGTGAGTGTGTGTGTGTGTAGGTGTGTGTAAGTGTGTGCTCAGGCGCAGGCACGTGTGTTTGCATAATGATCATTCCCAGCTGTTATCCCCTGCTGAGGGACTGCACACACACTCACACACACATGCTACACCTCCACACTCACATGTCACACCCTCTCTGTTTCAACATTATTAGTCAGCGGTGCGCTTCTGTGTCTTCCTGCAGGACTGTCTGAGAGTGATGTGTGTGAGCCTCGAGGAGAGTGTGTGTGTGTGTGTCTGTGTGAGCCCCGTGTGATCTCTGTGTTCTCTCTGTTCGCTCTCCTCTGATACACCCTGTTCCCAAGCCACACCATTAGTGGCCCACTGGACCCTCAGAGATACTCCAACTGCAAACCCAAAAGGAGCTTTTACTGGCATGCACCAAAGAGATACGGCACGCTCTGCTCCATTAAAAGCATTTAAACTTATTTTTGTGAGCCTGACAGCTTTTTTTATCCTGCGTTCTGCACACAGTCTTCTACACACAGTTTGGGTTGTTTCCCACTCTTGCTGTGCGTTTCAAAGCACTGAAATCATGGATTCCTGCAAACTGTGGGTTAGGACCCAAACATGGCTCATTGGCCCATTTCTTGACACACAACAAGCACAGCAGCAACATTTTGTGACCTTAAACTGCAATGCAAGAGATGTCAGTGTTTAATTAATGATGAGGACAACCTATGAGATTTTACAGCAAGTATTCTTGTTGTGGGTTTCCGTCTAGTTGAAACATGGCTGGAAAAAAATATATATTGGAAATGCATTTACTTGATTCAGTTGATTTCCTACAGATAACTTGATTTGGCTCGAGTCACTGAAGTTTTTTTCAACTGCAGGACTTTGCATTCCTCTGCAATCTAATGTTGAATGTTTTAGAGACTTAAAAAAAGGTGATTGACAGTGAGAAGAGCACAACATGCAGCACTGACAGACAATGAAGTGACAATAAAACAGTAAATTTGTCAAAACTAATTTAGGGCTTTACTGTGGTGGATTATTCAGCTCAGGCAATTTTCAAGTCTGTGGAAGTTGTTTTTCATACTGTGCTGTAAGGATGAATGGCAGCAAACAGCTTTTTCATGAGGCAAGAAAAGGAGCTCTGATATCCCAAACATTGTTGACTGACTGTGTGCAGACAGAACAGAAATCATGTAAAAGAGAGAGAGAGAGAGAGAACCCAGCCATTTGGCAGAAACTTTAAAAAAGCACCCACTAAAGACAGGTTTCTTTAACAGTGTTGAATGGATCATTTATCTCTGTTCAAGCACATATGAGTAACTATTAACCCTGCCACTGCCAGTGCTCAATTTCAATACAGTGATATGATCAGAGCCCTTCATGTGGGCACAGTGGAGTGGTTTTGCATACAAAAAGGAGTGTGCACCATCAAGATAAGATGATGCTTACCTTGAGAGTGCACACACTAACTTGTTATTTAGCAGTCAATTGCTAACCTTGGTTGCTAACCTTTGTAGTGAAGTCCAGGACCGCCTGTAGCTGCTTCATAATAAAAGCATCCCAGTGGTTTGCCATTGGAAAGCCTTTAATGTGTGAAGACAGTGTCCAGATCATAACACAATGCTGCTATCTGTTAGATGGGAGCAGGTACAGCAAGATAAGGGAAATAAAAAAAATCCAAACCACCAACATCAGTACGCAAATGCTATGGTTACATGTGTTGTTTTGATGTCGAATCATGCCACGACAGGTCTGTCGAGATCGTACATTCTGCTCACATTGCTGTCAGATCTTCCACGGTGTCTTCTTGCATTGTAATTTGAAATCACAGTATTCTGGGCACAGTGCACGAACAAGCGATGCAAAGCGTTGGATTGATAGAGCAGGGAAAAGTAATGCAGGCACAGATTTAAAAAAAACAATACTGTACATCCACAGGAGATGCACGGAAGACATTTTTAGGCCAAATATGTAATCTCATGAGGTCCAGACTTTAGAAAACTGATCTCAGAAACACCTCAAAATAACAAGTGTAACCAATAGCAGTCATCTGACAAAGCCTCCACTCTGGCAAAAATGGCTGGTTGTCATTTTTGTCAGGTTGACAAATGGCTGCAATTGTGGCTCTTTCACACAGATAGCGTGAGGCTGGTGTGACCATTTGGATTGTAACAACCAGTGATAAGAGCTCAGCTTACTTGGTGCACACACAGTCACTTGTTAGATTAACTACAGGTAATGGTTGCAGTGAAGCAGCTGCACTTTAAGCTTGGAATAAGTGCTGTTTAGTATTCTGTCCTACTTCATGTCTTTCCTTTGTACTTTCTTTTATATCGTGCACTTAGTCTTTGGAATACATATATGATTTAATCCTCAGAAACTGGTTTTGTGTCTGTGATACATTTGTATTTGTTGCTCTGAGAGTCTTTCTGGTTGTGTATCCTTTAGATTTGTGCTTCCACAAAACACAATGGGTGCGGAGGACTAAAGTAATGGTCATTAATATACCTCAGACAGCCGGATTCAGAGAGTTCATTTAGTTAAGACTATTGCTGAATTCGGCTGCAGCATAACAAATTGTTTCCCATGATGTATTCAAGCATGTGCTCCTTGTTAGAAAAGCTGCAGGTAAGATTTAGTTTGGACTCGGCAAAGATTTTCTCTCTTTTGTCCTTTCTTTCCTTTCGTCCCTGCACTCATGGGACAATTACTGGCCAAGATAAATGAGACCTTTACCGCGAGACCTTTACTTTTTGGCAAATTCGAAAAGCAGAGGTAAAAGATAGCTCATTCTCTTCTTTTCTTTCTTTTTCTTTCTTTCTTTCTTTGTCTCTATCTCCTTATTATAGCGCTGAAGCTGTGTAACAGAGATATTGATGGAATCAGGAAAGCTCACACCATCATGCTAAGATCAATGTAACATGACAGGGGGCTTTTTGGCCAGGTATTTTTAGACAACAGCGTAATCTCCTCCCGCTCTCTTACAGCGACACTTCATTATCAGGAGCAAATCAAATCGCTCTCACGGTGTGTGTGTGTGTTAAGGGATGTAGAGGAGCCAGTCAAGGAAAGTGAAAAAGAATGTCAGTGTCTCTCACTTGCTTTTCTAGGTGGTCCCTGGTCACATTGAGCATGCACTAAGGTGTGTGTGTGTCTGTGTGTGTATGTGGTCACACATTAACGTCTTCCTGTCATTCTCTGAATACTTTTTAGAGCAATTTCCTCTATATTTTTCACCAGTACTAAGCCATCTCTGCACAAAAAATCCTCTTAATTCCCTGCTTTTAAATAACAATCAGGGCATTTATAACTTAATAGACACGTAGGTTAAATTTCCTCTTTGATTTAGCTCGAACTAGTCGCCGCTATTAAGGGTCATTTGACGAGCAAATCTGAGAAGATTGCATGAAGAACAAGTAAGAATCCCGTCAGCTAAACTCTATTTATAAACGTCAGAGTGCTAATTGGATGGTGCACAGTTGCTCTTGTCTTCATTGGTTAAAAACACATGAAAGAGTCAGGGAGCACGCACACTCACGCACGCACACTCACACGCGCGCGCTCACTAACATGCACACATAACCACCAGCTAAGGCATGCATGTCTTCTAATTAACATCCAACCCCCAAGCTGTAACGTACAGTACAGACTGAACAATAAATTCATCCTCGCTCTCTCTCTCTCTCTCTCTCACACACACACACACACACACACACACACACACCTCCGCTAATCTGCTATGTGTTTGCTGAGAGGCATTCCCCTTTCCTACTTCCCCCCCTTCCTCTCTCGCTCACATCTTCCCTTCATCACTCCCCCTTCACACACACACACACAAATACACACACATCTTCCTCCCAAACTGCCTTAAAAGAAAAGACTTTTAAGACTTACGGATCTTAACACTTTTTTGGGGGGGTGGCTGAGGGTGTTAGAGGTTGTGTGTGTGTGTGTGTGTGTGTGTGTGTATGTGTGTGTGTGTGTGAGTGTGCGTGTGTGAGTGCGTGCAACACTGTAAATGTGTGTGTCACAAAGACAGAGAGAGTGCACAAGTGTGGTTGTTTTTGTGCAAGTATTTGTGGCTCGGTGCTTGTGTGTATTCCTGTGTATATGTATAAGTGTGTGTGTGTGAATATGTTTGAGGGTGGAGAGGGGAGCAGGGATGGGAAGGGGGGGGGGGGTGTTAAGGCTTTAGGGTTTAGAGGGATAGAGGCGAGGGAGAAGAGGAAAAGAAGGAGAAGCAGCAGTGTGTTTGCCTACGTGCACGGCGTGCGTGCGTGCGAGAGGCAGCGACGGCGGAGAAACAGCAGCGCTAGCACTGCTTAATTAATCAACATCAAAAGGCAGCATTAAAAATGAATGGAACCCGAAGCAACAGTTTGGCTAAAGTGAATTATTCAGGCGTGGAGCTTACCCCGCTGCCCAACATTCTATTAAGAACTAAAATTTAGATTTTTTTTTTTTTCTCCTCGTGCCCCCATTTAGTCTCTGTTTGTACCAGGGCTGCAAAGTTTGCTGCTGAGGATCAATGCCTACTTTGCCAGGGGAATTTTAGGCAAACAACTCTCAGTCCACTTTTCAGGCTCTTTTCTGTTTGAGCAGAATGCCATTAGTCTCACTGCTGACCACAGTTACGGGCCCTTAGTTCCCAATTAAGGCTCTATTCCTTTTTCAATGAATTGTATTCGAGGAAGTGGTTTTCAATTAAATGAAAAAGTCGCTGAACTCTGAGATGAGGAGATCTTTAACCTAAGTGAAAATCCATTCTCTTTTCCATTATTTAACTGTAATTTGAATATCTGCCCCGATCACAGTGAATTAAAACTAAGATAATAAGCATTTTAATTATTTATTAAGCGCTGTGTACTGTCCGTCATGAGTCATGATTGTTAGGTCTGGTCTGGCTGCTACTGAAGAAGATTGCCATCAGGCATCCATCCAGTGTTCTCTATTAATTTGTACCTAAGCTCCAAATTAATGCCGTATCCTATATTCATTATTTAACAATGTCATAAAATAGAACTCAACAGGCATGCTGTAGCTGAAAATCTTTATTTGCTTGTTACCAAATCATACTGTATGCCTTCAGACAGCTAAAAACAGAGCAAAATTTAAATTTTACTACCACCTCCTCTTGAGGGGCAAAACAACAGCAGTATTTCACTGTAGCATGAAATGAAGGCAGTAAAAAGTTGAGACCTCTATGAGGGCTACATCTTTGTGTAGCTGGTAAACACAGATGTCACGGCTTCCCAGTGTGCAGCTGTTCATACAGCTACAGCAACCAAGCCACACAGGAGCCGTAAACTGTGCCGACCAGCCGGAGGCAGTCTGTCGCATTCTGGACTCACTTCCCGTTACGCCGGCCTGAAGCAGAAGCTGTGTGTTCCCGATGGCGTCCAGGGGATAGCAAAGGAGAAGGCGAGATTGGAGAAGTGGGGTAGAAGAGGAGATTTAGGGAGATGAAGGGGAGGGAAATGAGGAGAGAGTCGGGAGCTAAAGCAGCAGGACTTTGTTTGCATACATTTAGAAGTCTGAGTGCCATTCTCATCAAAACCAGATTGTTGCATGAATCATAGTTTTATAGCACGGGCTCCCTGCCTGCAGCTGAGGCAGTATTTGTGAACTTTCATTTTTAAGTTGAAGACACACCAAAACATCTCTGCTGTGCAGCATTTCACTTGTTAATGTTTTATCAGCCCAATCCTCAGCGTCGAGTAGCTGCAGGAGAGAGGCTACATCGATGGACGACATTGCAACCGAAGTCAGAGGGTTTGAAAAACTCCTCACAGATTCCGCTGAGTATTTTATCTTGTTTGTCTTCATGTATATGTATTGTGTTGATTTTATAACACGGCAACACTGAAAAAGTTCCAGTTTGCTTATTTTTATCTTGTTTTCTACATTTTGATGTTCTGATCTGATCTGAAAATAGTCAAGGCTCAAAGTAAACCATACTGTACTATAAGACACAGCTATATACAGCACAGACATATAGCCAGCTGGTGAGTAAAAGTCAGTAAGGTACACACTCACGCGTACACACACACACACACACACACACACACACACACACACACACACACACAAGTGCAATTTCTTTTGGAAATCTTTGCCCACCGTGGACCAATCTCCTGGGACACACTTTTGTTTTTTTAAGGTAAAAGAGACATCTGGAACAACAGTCTGGGTCTGTGTCTACGGGGTCTGTGTGTGTGTGTGTGTGTGTGTGTGTGTGTGTGTGTGTGTGTGTGTGTGTGCATGTATGTGCATGTGTGTGTATTCTGCTGTGTTTTACTCAGCAGTCGACAATATGAGTTCACCTTCTCCCTGGAGTGAAAAAGTGGAAAACCATGCTGGTACGTGTGTGTGTGTGTGTGTATGTGTGTGTCCATGCACTATACGCATCTACACTCAGGCAGCGGGAAGTGTATGTGTGTGGTGAAAGGAAAGGCTGGAGGCTTTATGTGTGTGTGAGTGTTTCTTTCTTTTTCTCCCTTAGCGAATGCCTATTTCTAGATCGGTTTGAGGGTCAAGGTTTGGCCACCGGTGGAGAAAAGCTGTGTTCCCATTTAAAAGGGGGAAAAAAAGCCCTCGCTCTCTCTTCACAATGAAAAGAAGTCTGAACACACATCATCCTCTTAAAGCCTTAACCCTTGGTCTGCCATATACCGTCTCGCAGCACAGATCCTCCCGAGACGCAGATGTGCTGCAACGCTAACAGATCCTTCGTACGATAACAGAGATAAAAACATCTAATCCTGCCATCATTGACCATTAACTCAAATTGGTACAATTTCAATTCAAATGCCTCTTTGTTTGTCTCAGGCCAGAGGCAACTGAGCAAATGTAATTGGTGTTGCAGTGATTTCATCAGAGATCAAATTCAGAGCTTTAACCCTCTTACAGAAAAAGGCTTCTCATGGCTGGTTCATTTGTGGAGCACCATTAAACACAAACTTGTTTTGAAAGCCCTTTGATAAGAGTAATTTTATATATATATATATAAAATTCAATCTTGCAGATTGGGGGATTTAGAATCAGCATGCTTTATTCAAACTCATACCTGTCACTTGGATTAGGAGTTCATTTGAGCTCTTATGAAGTGAGAGTCATGATCACGATGACTCAGACTCTGACTCACAGGTTAGCGCAGGCCTTAAATCCATTAGGCTGCATTTAGAAATAAATATGGATGTCGCATCCGTGACGTCACTTGTAGGTTTCTTAAGGGAACTCGGGAAGACCATGTTTATTAAACTTTTAAGAATTACCCTTGAGTAATACTTTAAAGAGCCAGCTTAGGAGTGAAGAAGTTATTTGCTGAGTGTGAAGAATGAGACACGTTTATCAAGTTATTTACTCCTACTTATAGGGAGGTGTGGGAATAACCTAGTAATACTTCTCAACTCATCACGTGATTAATCCTGTGAGCAGGAACAGCCAATCAGAGAAAAGGATTTACCTTACATCTGCTATATTGTTCACCGTTTTCAAAAAATGTGACAGAAATTGGATGTTTCTTTTGCCAAAACATATGTTATTTTAACTGTTAAAAAAGGTTTGATTTGTGTGAAATCCTTAATGTCTCCTGTAGCAATTAAGTGGTGAAATTACCAGCAATCTAATGTATATAAAATACACAAATATAAAATCAATTGAGCAAAAATATCTCCAAAATACACATCTTTAAGCCATAATATCTTTTTTTAAATAAACAACAGTTTTCAAAATTGGGAAACTTCTGCATTGGCTTTGACTTTTACCCATTGGTTTGTTTTAAGAAAATGAGAATTAATTCTGCGGAGCACCAGAACCTGTTAGCCGCGACATATCTGCAGTTCCACCTTCAATTCAGTGAGAATACGAACTCAAGACAGTCTATCTATCATCTATGAGTTGGACAGAAAACTATTTTGTCTGTTAGATGGAGTCAAATATATATATATATATATATATATATATATATACATATATATATATATATGTGCTTTAAAGGGGGAAAGGACCTCAAATTATAGCTGTTAAAATGCTTAACAAATCACAAACTAAGCAGAATTTAGATGACGGATAGTGACAACTTTTCAACCCTGTTTGTGACGCTGTGTAGAGTATGCAAAGTAATTGCCCCCATCCCTCTCACTGGCATCACCTGGCAGATATTTTCAACAGGAATAATTGTGGGTGGCATGTCGAAAAAAAGCCTAAATTCATGAAAATTGAAAAGTCACACTACTGCAACTTCATGCCCCCTAAAACTGAGCAGTGCTGGTTTCTGCTGGTTTTAATGGGATGTATTTCCTGGCATATTTGATGATAATTAGTTGTAATGGATGTGTTATTTCACCTATCATTGTGTTATACTGATCTGTCCTTTGTATTATATTTCATTTTATTGTAAACCTTTTTGTGAGTTAATAATTGTTTACAGTTTTAATTCCAATACAAATGGTACCTAAAAAGTATGTAAGAATTGAGATATAATCTCTCCTCCATGCTGATGTGTTTCTCTGTTTAAAATTGATGCAAAGAAAGAAAGAAAAAAAGGAATCAGGAGACAAAATTACTGTCATTACAGGCAATATCCAAAGTTCCCGTCTAAACCCAAAATTAGGAACATTTTAATTGTGCAGTATATAAACAGTATATTATCTACAAAACAAGGGACGTGAATTTCCAAAATGAATCTCATTTAACAATACCTAAACTTAACTTAACTTTAAGCTGTGCATGGGATGAAAACAATTTGCAAGAAACCCTTTCCATAGACTCAAATATGCATGGCGGTCAATCTGCAAACAGTAGCAACAAACACTTATTTGCAGACACATGCTGTTGCTCTCATTGTTACGTAGTGTACACTTTTGTGTGGTTCTTCCCCGCCATAATGCTGTACCATATTGATCTCAGCCATGTCATCCAAAAATGGCAGTGTCCTCATCAACAAGCCATGAGCTGTTGCTGAAAGAGCACAACCATGTTTGCAGAATGTCAAGGGATTCACAGCATCCAGATGTGATCCCAACTGTGAATTTTAATAGCCTCCATCACGGCTGTGCCTGATGCCGGTGAAAAAAAAGAAAAAGAGGGTCCATTTGAGAACGTAAATTCATAACTCAGTCAGTGATTTGCATTGACTCGGCGGTGATGGATGGACCTGAAACAACTGTATGAAAAAACATTACCGCAGGACATCTTTCTACAATTTGTCCCCCTGTAGTTCGAGCGTATTCTGTGAAAATCAGCTCTCTGCACACAACAGTAAGTTTTGAGATGGATGAAAGACTTCTACCATCACAACCAAAGTAGCTTCAGGCCAGGTTGGAATCATAACCAAGACTGACTAATGTTTATGGATTTCTTAGTGTGTGTGTGTGTGTGTGTGTGTGTGTGTGTGTGTGTGTGTGTGTGTGTGTGTGTGTGTGTGTGTGTGTGTGTGTGTGTGTGTGTGTGTGTGTGTGTAGTGGGAGGGGGCTATCTGTGACTAATTGAGGGGGGAAAAAAGGGAGAGAGACTGAGGAAGAGAGACTCAGCAAGTCTCTGTGGAGTTGTTTTGGTCATGGTGCTTGAGCACTCTGATTAATGCTCATAGAGAGACACCAGATGGAAAGAGAGAGAGAGAGAGAGAGAGAGAGAGAGAGAGAGAGAGAGAGAGAGAGTGAAAGGGCAGAGAAGGAAATTTGGGGAGAAGAGTACCGTGGAAGAGGATGATCAGAGAGAGGGAGACGGGGGAGAGAGAGAGAAAAGGGTGGATAGAGGCAGGAGTTGGAGAGAGAAAAAAGATTAGACTTAACACATGGAGATGATGAGAGAGAGAGAAAGAAAGTGAAACTGAAACTACACACCAAAAAAAAAAAAAAAAGAGGATTCTTCTTTGGTTTTTGGTCATGGCAGTGGTTCTTGGCCGACTAATAATCACTCTGATTTGTTCAAGTCCAACTGAAATTACAATTAGTTAACTGAACTCTTCTTTCATCCAGCCGCTCTGCTGTCACAGCGACTTTTTCTGTCTGTAGGCCTTCTAATACACATGCATACTTGTAAAAAGCTAATCAGAAACCCGGTTACATCTATACGTGCCAAGAAATTAGGGTTCTCCAGGAGAATGTAGCTGGGGGACTTGGGTTTCTCTGATGCCCTACCTCAAGTACAAAACCTGGTTTCTCATGATGTTTAAAAATTCAGTTTACTGCATAAAGCAGACTGCAACCCAGCTATTTATGTTTAAATTTTGTGCTTCTGACCAAAACACATTGTGTGTAACCTTGAAGACTAACAAACATGTTAAGTGTTTTTTTTAATATATTTTAATCATGCATTGTTTACGTGCATGTTTTCTTGCTACCTTGTTTGTTTGTATCATGCTCTCTTGTGCGCATGCCCAATACAAACAAAATGGGGAACAATGCTCCATAGCGCCACCTTTAGAGTACCTTTAAGTGCATGCAAACCCATTAAATGTAAACAAATTTGCACTGGTAACAAGCCAAGGACGGAACGGTGTTTTGTTAGCAGCATAAGGATCCCACTATTTAGCCTCTAAACTGAATAATCTTGACATTTGCAAAGTTTTTACTAACCTGTTCGATGTGCTACAGCTGACTAGCTAGCGGTTATCAAGCCTGCAAACTGACATTAGCAATGCACTTTTCTCCTGATGTATGTAACAAGCTAAGGTGCAATTAGCTAGAAAACTAACATGGGTTACTTTAAAATAACAAAAACAGAAAATCAGAGTAGAGAGTGATGCTTTAAAAAATGTTTTGTAGTATTTCAATTTTTTTTTAAAGACTCGACGATGCTGTAAAGGGTCTATGCAAACTATTTGAGCATGATACTACGAAGAGCGTCTGCAAAAGTGTTCATTATCTCACCAAGATGGGGCACAAGACTAAAGAATCTTTTTTTTTTTTTTTTGGTGAAGAGATTTGATGTTTGCAGAGGAGAGAATTTCGAAGGAGAGAGAACAAAAGGGGGGTGGGGGGTGGAATTTTGGGAGATCAGTGGCAGGGAAGAAGATGAGAAAAGAGGGTTTGGGCGCCGTGGGATTACTCCAAGATGTGGTGAGTGAGTGGGAGACAGGAATACAGAAAGACAGAGAGAGAGAGAGGAGCACTTCTTTTTTTGACAGCAGCACTTCGTTTTGATTTGTAGTTAGAATTAAAAAGCAAGATACTTCCTGATGTTTTATATGTTGAAATTTAGGTGACATTTCCCCAAATGACAACAATAAACAATGGAAACGAAGCCTACATTGTTATCCATCCTAAATAATAAAATAGGTAGTTTGTCATCGCCTTCCAAAACGACCCATATAAACATTTTCTGACCTGGCACCCCTACTTTTAGGACTACGCCATTTGTCAGTGCCTTCCAAAAGTGTTGACAACCAAAAAAAATATTTGTGTACCAGTAAACCTTTTTTTGATCTGACAACTTTGGGTCAAGTTATGCTTGATCAGAAGAAGTTCGTTCGACGTGTTGTCCGACCACGTTGGAAATGAAAAGTGTTTGTAGCTGTTCCAAATGGCCAGATGGAAAAGATTGTGGTCATGGTAAAAGAAAACAACCTGTTTAAGGTAAGGAATAAAGATCATAGTTAGCATTAAAAGGACAACTACTTTGTTGAGGGTAAGAAAAGATCACGGTCAGGGTTAAAAGAAACCTGATAGGAGATGGTTGGAAAGTCAGACGCTTTGTTGACCCAACTACAAACCTAACCTTCTCCCTGAGAGGTTTTGAGGTATTACAAAGGCATCAGTAAGCTTCAAACGAAGTAGTGTTTGAAAAACAGTGTTTGAAACCCCTTCCCCTCACACCTTTGGGACGTTGTAACTTTCCAAAATATGACATTCCGTCAAGCACGCCCACTTCACACAGCGATTAGCCAGGTGGGTGGAGGTGAGAAAATATCCAGGGTTTGAACTTCTCTCAAGCTCTCTTCTTTCATTTTCTACACAACTACTTCCGTCGCTTTTACTGTGTACAAACAACTGCAGCATCATTAATGCCTTAATGGAGAGACTGTCTGAAAGTGTGTCACGCTATCCAGATTATCCCGCCTTCAAGTTTAGCCATTTGGAACAGCCATAAACACTTCTGCTTTCTCACGTGTGGTCAGATGACGCTTCGTATGAACAATTTTGTTTGATGAAGACCCCCGGCTTAAATGACATCAACTACTCCCGTTATAAGTCACATGGCCGCTACAGTCGGGTTAGCATAAACGCAGGACATTTAAAATGTTTGACCAACCAATGCTGTCGTTTCTCTTGTGAGGACGATCTTGGTTCAGAATGTGTTTGTTGTTTTCGGGGGGTTTGTTTGTTTTTTTTGGCTTTTGCATCTTGGAATTGGCATTTGAGATTGAATTGAAACTGAGTCACAGAAAGAAAGATTGACACAAAGAGAAATGGACAGAGCAGGAGAGAGAGAGAGAGGAGGAGGGAAGGAGGTGTAGATCGCGATGGAGAGACAAGCACAGAGGGCAGAGAAAGAGAGACAGAGGGAGGGAGTCAGACGGCATTGACCTTCACTCCATCCAGAACCACGTACAACATTCAGCACATATGGCTCCACTTAATGTGGCGAGACTTGAGTCTGTATGTGTGTGTGTGTGTGTGTGTGTGTGTGGGTTTGTTTGTGTGTGTGTGTATTTCTATTTTTGATTTACTCGTAGGAGTGTGACTATTAGTATGAGCGTGCACGCTGTGTGTCTTTTGATTTTGTTTACATGCTGATGTTTACTTGTGTGTCAACACGTGGTATGTATGTGTGTGTGTGTGGCTGTGTGTGCGTGCGTGCCTGCAAACACAGTGTGTATCTTAATTGGACTCCATTCAAGTGTTTAATTACTCATTAGAGATGCTGCAAAGCAATCTATACACCAGCTTTCCCCGTTCGCTCCCTCTGCCCTCTGTGACTTCCAGCCTGCAGAGACTCAAACGCTTTGACCCAAACTACATGGATTAGTTCACCTCGTCAATCTGGATCAACCCATCCATATTAGATGAAGATCCTTAAACCAGAGGGTGATGCCGGAGCGAGGCAGACAGTTAATAAGTCAGTCAGCCAGTCAGTCAGTTTGACAACTCGTGTGAAAGATTAGTAGTCAGACAGTCAGTCAGACGGCTGGCCACTTCTTTCACCCAGTCAGTTATCAAGGTACTCAGTTTATGAGCAAGTCAGTCAGTGGGCCAGCAAGCCTGATGGTCTTTTAGCTGGCCGAATCAGTCAGTAACATAATTGTGTTGTCACTCTGTCAATCACTCTGTCTGATGATCTGTCAATCAGAGAGCAAAAAACCCTGTAAACCCTTTCTTGTAAGTAAGCTAACTTTTAACTGTAGCACCTTTGCAAGTGATGCTTCACACGTACAGATAAAAACACTATTCCATAAAATACAACAAAACAGTAACAGGCTAGCTAAAACTAATGCAGTCTAATGCAGCAGTCCTGCAATAAATTCTATTGCGTCCTTCATGAAGGTTGTAATATTTATAGTATAGTATTTGTTTGTCCAAACCATTTATATCAATGAGGGTGGGCTTAACAGAAACACCTCTCTGTTAAACAGCACTACAAACTGCATCCTCCAAAATCCTGTCATTTTAAACAAAAACAGAACATTGTAACAATTTGATGGTAGGATTTATTGTATTAGACTGCATTAGTTTTATCTAGGTGTACCTAGTAAACTGGCGTGTATAGTGAAATAAAATCCCAACAAAATAAAATGTAAAAAGTGGAGTTTTTCCTCAAAGTTGGAGTTTAAAATGTAAAAGCACGATCCTCTTTGTCCTGATCCTGGACTGTGGATATTTGACAGCATTTAATTGCCAGATCTGAGGAGTCTATGGGGTTAAAAGATCATGAATATATAACAGAGCCAAACCATGGAGGGCTGGGGGAGGACAAAGTCGCTCTCCTGGCCAAATGTGGGCTGGATGTTTTGTGAAAATCTAACAAAGTATGAAGGAATAAAATTAAAGAAAAGTTTTTTGGTGGGTCTTAACAAAATATTGGTGGTCATGTTGATTGACAGCCAAAAGTGTCTCCCAATCTGCAAAAAAAAAAAAAAAACTAATTAAAACTGCATCATAAAAACCTAAAATATGCATGCGTATTGATGGAATGAAAAATAAATAAGCCAGCTCTACTCCCTTCTTTAAACATTGACTCTGTGGATACATGACATTTCTACAGGGCGCTGCCACAAATCCTTTCTTGTCTCGGCCCCCCCACCTATGTGCTGAGTGATTCCTATTGGTGTGCTCGGACACCAGCCATCAGCTCCTTCGCTCTTCAATTTGGGCCAACCTTGTCAATACCAATACAGCCCCACTGCTGTTTGCGCTGTCGACGGTGCCAAAGCTGGTCCTGCATCATGGTGAATGCCCCTCAGAAAACACGGAGACTGATATAGGCATATCATGCACTCTGTCTGTCAGCTTGTCAGATGCGCCGCGTGTGCCCGAGCTCTCATCTCGTCTGTCTGAATAACCCGGCCTGCTTGTCCATCCATCAGTGGCTTTGTCACTCTATCTGTCTAGATTTGGGTCTATTCTGTCTCTACTTTTCGTGTGTATATTTTAGCTACCACACCACCAAGGTGACAATTATCCTTCCAGGGGGGTCTAGAGATTTGCTTTCCGACAAGGTTTGTTATGTTAATTCAGTCCGTGGGTGTCGGGTTGTATGTGTCTGCATGTATGATGAGGAGCATGTTTGTGTCTGACAGTGTGTGCATATGTGTGTGAATTTGCCTGGGATTGGCACAGGCGGCGCTTAATCCGCAGCAGGGGGGCCCATGATGCCCGTCTTGAAGAAATACATAATGACCTTTCAGATGTGCTGAATGTCACCAGGGTGATCTATGGGTGACATTATTCAGAGTGACAGATGTGGAACTTGTCAAAACAACACAACTTGAGCTTGGGAATGTGAGCGTGCGCTGGTTGTGGTTTACTTTCCGTGCCTGCTGCACTGAATGTACAGTATGATACTCCTGTGTGTTATGTTGTGTCTGTTTCTTGGTGTTGTTGTTTGTGTGCGTGTGTTTACGCAGAAGTGAGAATCAAGAGCTAATTTACATAATTAAACATGTGCATCTGCGTTTATGAATCCCAGTATTTCCCTGTGTATGTTAATGTGGATGTACATGTGTATGTGTTACAAACATGTTCTGTCAGAATGTGTTATGTAATATATTAATATATTCAGTGTACATGTGCCCTATATGGCATATTTATGTACGTATATGTGTAGGTAAATGTGTCTCAGCGTGTGTTTGTGTAGAGGGAGGTAACGTATTTACTTTGCCCCACATACCTAAGCATCAGCAGCAATGCAGCAGGAGTCACAGGCAGAGACGACAGCATGAGAAAGGAACACCTCATGCTGAGAGAAAAGAAGCGAAAGAGTCTTAGCAAGAGGAAGATAGGTGTGTGCATTTGTGTGTGGGTGTGTGTGTGGAGGAGTCATTTTAAACATTCAAAAAGAATGAGCAGAAAGCAGGAGGAGGCAGGCAGGTTGGGGGGAATAGAAATAAACGAATAAGGGGGAAGAAAGTTAAGACAGACGAGAGAACAAGGAACAGAAAACAAGGGGGAATGAGAGTCATGAAGACTGAAAAGAGGAGAAAGTAACAATGTCAAAAGATGCTGCTGTGCGCCTGGAGAATGAGAGAAGAAGAAAAAGGGGGAAGGAGAGCAAGTAAATGAATGTGAAGTGAGAAGAGATGAAAATTGAGCGAAAGAAAGTAAAGAAAGTAGCAAAAGACAGAGTGAAGACAGGAGCAGATGAAGATGGAGAGATAGAAACGGAGAGTAATGTGGAGTTAATTGGAGAGACATTGAGAGTGACTGAAGCTGCAGCGCAGCAGACTGAGGCAGCAACGTACCCGACACGCACACGCACACATCATGAAACAGTCTGCAGTTTTCTTCCTGCCAAAAAGCCAAATGAGGTGAAATTGTGCACATTTCAGATGCTGAATATGAAATTTTACATTTTAAAGACTCCACGCTTTCATTTGGCCAACAGCGCCTGGAATTGGCTGTGGTTAGCCGGCGATAATGTTGCAATCTCTTTGTGTTGGTATGTGGTAGAGAGCAAACCCAATGTTCATTACTGTCAATATCAGAATGATGATAAACTCCGTGCTGGCAGAAAGTATCACCCACTGTGCCTGCGGATAGAAGTTGGCAACAAAAGCTGAATTTTCCCAAAGTTTTGCCTTCAACTGGAGAAGTGAAGATGAATCGGATTGTTTTAAAAATTCAAAGTCAATCTACACCTGATTCGACCACCTTTTCCTCTTGACTCCTCTTCCAAGAAACATGGAGCGATGTGGGGAATAAGCAACAGATTTTTTAGAGCGTAAGAACTTTGATTTTACTGGGCTGTTCGAATGCTTGTCTTACAGGAGTACTGTATGGGCTACATACTGTAGTCCTGTATTGTCTGGGTTACAGTCTCTTAATTGAGGAGCTGTCATTTTGTGTCTGTATATAGCCTCCTTTTAGTTTACATGGATGTTTGCCTGATGCAGATCTTGTATGTCGAAATGTTGCATCATTACATTTTTTTGGGAGCTTCCCTTTGAAGCATCTTTTGAACCAAAATCTTGATGGCGTGTGGAAAGCATCCCGCACCCAGAGCGGTGTTTTATTAGGGCTCAGCGTGAATGCCGCATCAGCGAGATTGACAGACGGAGATCAAGTGAAGCTGGAGAGAAAAAGAGAGAAAGTTACGGATGGAGAGAGGGGTGACATAGCGAGAGTGAGAGACAGAGAGAGAAGCATCCTTTGATGTTTGTTGGCCAGCCTGCTGTTTAGGACGCAGGCAGGTATGGTAAACATCGGAGTCTTCTCCAACCAGAGGCTTTGATCACAGCCATGCTGAGAGATGATGTTGATGACTCAGTGATGCCAGAATACTAAGGAGTGGCCACTACACACACACATCTACAGTACATACACACACTAAGACACATGATTTCATTCTGTCTTAATCTTTCATTTCAACTTTTAAACTCCTCATTTTCTACTTTCTTTTCATCCTGACGTGCGCACACAGTACCATAAAACCCTTTTACACAGACTCTTTTCCACTGATTGTGGTCCAAGCCTCAGAATGAGCCTTTTTACATCCAGATGAGAGCCAGCAGCCAAAAAATGCCGAGTCCTGCATCTGGCTAACCTCACCAGACAATTCAATTGCACTAAAAGAGTGAGGAGAATCTGCACGGCATCAGGGGATTAGAAACGAGGCAAACCATCATATCATATTGCACAGGTTTACACACAGACAATATTAAAAAGAAATGGCTTGAAGCGGGCGGAACAAAAAAACTAAAAAGAGCCATGTACTGAACAACACGCACTTCAACACCAATCTGTTCCATGAGCACCTGTTAAGATTCTTTCTTTTTCATGAAGACACTGCTGGGCTTCAAAACAAAAAAAAATATGATACAGTTTTAAAGATCTATTTTCTTATCCTTCCTGAATGTAATTATCAAGCTTTCCTCCTTTTGGTAGTTTTACGTGTGGAAATTATATTGACTCTCAATATGCCAGAAATACAAAAAGCTATCTTTCTCTGGAAATGAAAGATAATCAAGTTTTATCACCCGGAAAATAAGAAGTATATACACTATTTCTGGTCCCGGTGATAAGAGTTTACACAGAATGAGTAAAAGGATTAGTGGAACTTCATAATTTTGCACTGTACTTTGCTGTAAGCTACTTTAAAGCCACTGTGTGTGTGTAGAAGTTTGTACCACTGTATTGTAGCATCTGTGGAATTATTATGATGGGATAAGTTTTGGGGAAGTTTTTGTTTGTCGAAAAATGAGACAATCTCAGTTCAGTTTGGTGCAGTCTATGTCTGTGTTGCTTAACGCCCATATATTCTCAGTGTCCTCAGGTTGGATTCATTGAGGGAGGATTTGCGACATTGTCTTTTTTGATACTACAACTTGGGGTCACCAAAGTCAGAAATTAGTGCACACATCCAGTAGGGGCTTTAAAGTGCCTGTTATTAATATTTCCACGCTTTACAGAGCTTTATAGTGAGGTTCAGTTCAATGTTTAGCTGTCCGGCTGCAGTTAAAAAACTTTAGTGTTTTAAATCACTCTCATACCGTCTCCTAGCATCTCATAGCGCAGCAGGCAGCTGTTTTCAGTAAAAAAAGCTCTAAAATCCTGCTCAGCAGCAAATGGCAAACAGTTAGCAACTCTTAAACAAAGTATAATTTATTTCTCCTATCCTCCAAAATTGTTTCTCCCTTGTTCCCCATAGTCTTGTTTTTAAAGTGCTTTACTGGTACCTGATTTATACAACAAATTTACACTGTAAATTGCAAGCTGAATTATGAAATATTACCATCATGCATATCCCTTCAAATACAGTGTTACAGAATATTGTAATGTCATGTAACAGGTTTGATAGGGTTTAAATAATACGCAGACTCTGAGGTCCAATCACGAATTTGCACATTGGAAGAAAGACACACCAATACCTACACACACACGCGCATAGGTTCAATGAGGAAAAGACATGCCGTAAGTGTGAGTGCATTCCCATGTCTTTTTGGCCAGTGCAGTGTGTGTGTTTAATTCCAAATGACACACAGCCTGAGAGGAGGGGGATGCAGGGACACACTCATCCACACATAACTGCACACCAACATGTACTGTTTAACAGCTTGGAGTGCGGTGGCGCACACCTGCACACACAAACACACACACACACTTGCGCACACACAGTTTCCTCTCGCCTGGGTGTATTAGAAATGCAGACAGTGTCACAGGAGCAGGGCAGGGCGCTGAGTAGCTTAATACAACCTAATGTATCCTGGCACATTTGCCATTTCTTGGATTGAGCATCCTCACTCATCGAGACCCACTTTACCAAGCTACCATTTAACCAACCACACACTCACACACACATGCAATTACATCCAGGCATGCAAACACACGCATACACTTCATTGTATGCCTAAAGTACTAATGCTCAGACGGTAGTCATCCATAAATGTATCAGTGCACAATCAATAGGCAAAGCACATTTGTCTCAGATGGAAAACGACAATCATACAAATTGAGATTAAAGACAGAGAAACTCCTCCTCCATCTGCTCTTCCTCCAGCTGGCCTCCTCCTCCTCTTATGCTCTTTCTATCCTCCTTCTTTTCTTTTCTTTCTGTCGTGTTTTACTCTCATTTCATGCAATCTCATTATCCCTCTCTCGGTCTCCCTCTGTCGCCCTCCTCTCCATGTCTTTCTCTTTCTTTTGTCCTCACTCCACACGTATCTCCATTCCTCCCCTACCTTTTCTCTGTCTCCGTCCCTCTGTTCTTTCTTTTTTAGGCCTTTTATTCTCATCCTGAGCATCCCCCCCCCCCCGGTTTCTCCCTCTGCCTTTCCCCTTTACTTGTTAATCAGAGTTGATTGGGAGCAGAAAGAGCCGAGAGGAGCTCCCCAGTGGATCAATGCCTCTAAATGATCTGTTCAAGAATCCCTTTTAGAACCTGCAAAACTTGCTCTGATGGGGCACCGAAGCATGAAGGCGCTCATTTCACATCTAACTCACTTCCTGATTTGCCCTCTGGGAGAGAGATAGGACTGCCGTTATAGGGATAATTTGTCCCAAAGCTAAATATCCCACTAACCAAGAGTGCTTAGACAAAAATGTCTTCATTCCAGGCAATCAATTACTGCCAAGGTGAGGGGGAAAATGATGAATTTGTTTAAAAAATCTGTGTGTGTGCGCGCCATCTGAGACATTGAGATTGCCCGACAACTGGGTTTGTTTATATTCGTTTGATTGAAGACATTTTCCTGCGTCTCAAATTTACTGAGCTTCGAGAAACAAGATTTGATAACGCGCTGCAGCTGAATTTTAAATGTATTTGCCGTGGTACGTTTGAAATTAAATTGATCCTAGCCATGGTGTGCGATGCTGTTAATGACGAACCAGCACCAGAAGAAGCTGCTGCCACAGACACAGACATGCACATGCCCACAAAGAGACTTGATATTACACTACAATATCATACTGATTAATTTTAAGCAGCCTTCGAAATGTTACATGGTTTACTGAAGAACGTCTCAAAGTAAAACTTGAATTTTGAATGACTGTGGGTTTTTAAAGATGCAAAAACAAAAGGATTATCAAGTCATACCCTTGGGACATATTATTTATGGAGTACTAGTAAATAAAATATTTGAAATATCAAATATTTAAGAGTTACTGATGTATTGTGTTTTCTCACATTAGGGGGCCGATATGAAAGCAAACAAAGCGTGTATGTATTTTAAGACTTGTGGTTAAACAAATACTACATTTTTGAGTACTGATTCAGCATAAGATGTGAAATATTGATTGATCAGTTTCAGCTTTGTATCGTATACTGTAAATGAGATTCTCCTGTTGAAAAGACTGTTTTTAGGGATAAGTTGATGTTCTATATTTTACCAAAACCACCAATGAATTGATTCTACTAACAAATCTTGTCTGTGTAGCCTAAAGGTAGATTCAATTCAATTCAATTCAGTTTTATTTATATAGCGCCATATCATAACAAAGTTATCTCAGGGCACTTTAATATATACATTAGCTTATTCCTTTGTGCCATAGACATTCCTTGTTGTCCAAAAATGATTGAAAACACATAAATGAGACATGCTGTTGCAATGGGTGACATGTTCTTTCATAACCATAAGCATGGGCACTGTAAAGTACCAAAATGTGTATAAATCCGCAGCTAATAATAACACTTGATGATTTATGTCCTCAGAACAAATGAGAGAGCCACAGACAAGATGTGGAAGTCATAAAGTATCCAGAGACAGACAACATTGTTGTTTTTTGTCTTTTAATGGCATTTGTTGGCATTAAAAGGCAGCTATATACTTATCCCTAAGAGAGACTGTTTCACTCCAGTGACTTCAAGATTGTAAACAGAAGTTCAGTTCCCATATAAGCAACACTGGCACCACAACATAAACACAAATAGAGCCTGTATTGTGCAGGGAAAATATGCAGCCATATGTTTTTAATGTACTATAACTGCTTTGTAGAGATTGTTGAACGAACAGTCACCAACTGAGTTCAAGCACCACCTTATGTGTTTCCATATATTACCTATAATTATTTCACATGCTGTTTGACTGTGCCAGAAGGAGAAATATAGCTAGGACATTTACCACAATATATACCCTCTACAATATATACTAATATTTCTTCCTCAGTAACCTCTGACCCACTTCTATTCATCATGCCACCCTCAGTGATCCTCATGTGTACGGAACTAAGTGGACACTCACCACAGCCGCCTCTACACACTGCTTGAGGGGGTGGGATAATAATGTGTGCTATCTACCATCACATGACCCACTTCTCTTGAGTATCATACAAGAAGGCTCATCCAAGCACTCTGACTGGAAAAAAGACCATATTCCAAACATGCTAATAATTCCCATGAAACATAGCTCGCCGGGCTTTATTAAAAATAAAATTGGTTACTATGCAAACTTTTTCTGTAGCCGGAAGGATTATTATTGATTCTTCTCTTGTTTATTAAATAAGTAACAAACAAAAAACAAAACACCCTCTAGGATGTTTTTGCTGCGAACCGCCATGACTCAGGTGGTTTAAAGACACTCTATCAGAAAGCATTTGTTGAAGTGTCCTTGAGCAATGTGTGGAGTCTCTAAGGTTTGCTGTTTTGTAGATGACTGTGACCTTGGGTATTGTTGTGGAAATCTGCAAACAAATATGTCCTAGCAATCATGCAATTCCACTAAGTGGACACTCACCACAGTTTCCTTTATGCTGTGCAATCAAACAGAAAGCCAATATAGGTATTAAATGCTGTAAAGAATTGTATAGGGTTCTTTCTCAAAATATATGACTCACACTATCTCATTTTACCTCAGTAACCTATTCCTGAAGACTTCTCACCTCTGCCCACTGATTCTGTGCATATTCCTGTAAACCTGTTTGTGATTATTTTATTTATTGTTTCTACTCCTCTGTGTCTTGCAGGTTCTGGCATGGAGAGTACAGGGTGGCAGTGAACATTAATGACTATCTGGACATCTACTGTCCTTACTACGAAGGTCCTCCGTCCCACGGGCGCATGGAGCGTTACATCCTGTTTATGGTCAACCACGAGGGCTACACTTCCTGCCAGCACAGGATGCGTGGCTTCAAGCGCTGGGAGTGCAACCGTCCCAGCGGTCCTGATGGACCCCTGCGCTTCTCAGAGAAGTTCCAGCTCTTCACCCCCTTCTCCCTGGGCTTTGAGTTCAGGCCTGGACATGAGTACTACTACATCTGTGGGTTATCAGCTAGGCAGTGTGTGTTTCTGTGTGAGATTGTGCGTGCAGGTAAAGGGTGTTTGTTGTGTGCATGGGAGCGAGCACGCATCTGTGTTTGCGCGTTAGCCACGCTTCTGTTCAATATGCATTTGTAAACGATATGTAAATATGCAATCAACAGAAGCTGATTGAGAGAGTTCTCAAACACAGCCCACCATGTCGCTCGCACACCCACAGGCGTGCATAAATACACCTTCCATCTTTCACTCGCTCCCCCTACTCTCTCTCACTCTCTTTATTTCTTGATGTATCTCTCTGCTTCTGTCGAGATCATAAGTGGTGTGCTCAGCAAAGTGGTAAAAATGTCACCAGGCGTAGTTTGTAATCATTTTTATATTAGCTGTATTGATGTTCCTCCTCACTTCAACAAGTGATGTATTAGTATCACAGATGGGCCTTGCCCCCTGAGACTGTTTTTACGAACAGAGTTAAAAAGCTATCATTCCCCCACCAGGCATGGGACAAATAGTAGCTTCAAATTACTCTTAAACATTGTTTTCAGCTGTTCCGTGTGCCAGATGGGTGGGATAGATTTACCGCATCCGGACACTTTAGTGCAAGATCAGTTGGTAATCGCAGAAAAGCACATTAAATTGACTTTCAAAAGCTTTGCTGTCAATGTCCAAACTTTCTGGCGCCGCACAGAGAAGTGCCACTTTTTCTGTGTTAAGGCTGCGAGAGCTGCTAGGTGTTGTGACAAAACATTTGCCTGTTTAAATCTACAGACCAGCAGGGAAAATATGTGGAAAGAAAATGATTCTTCTGTGAGAGGACAGTTACAATTCACACAATCACAAGAGGTCACTTGTCAAGGAAATGTGTGCACTGTAAGTGTAAGTGTTTGAACAAACAGTCTCGAGCTGCCATGTGGTGACCGGTTGAAGAGTGCAAACTTAGCAACGCTTTCTTAGATAAATCTTACTTAGTACACATTAGTCGATAGTGTTGGGGAAATTACTTTGCAAAAAGCAATCCTTTCGTAATTACTAATTAGGTCTCTCCTTAAGTTGTAATTTGATGACTTTACTTGATAACCAATTAGCAAAGTTATCTCATTAGCCCTTTACTTAGTTTACTCTTGTGTTACTCTCTAAAAGTCATACCAAACCTTATTGGTATCTTGTTCAGAATTTGTCAAAAATTCAATGATTCTACAGCAGACTTGAGCTGAATTTCTGCGACTATGCAGCCTGGCAAGGGTTTCTTCATTTCTCCCTGCATTACCGCTGCACAGTTGGCTGAAAACTGACCTTAACCTTTTTAGCAGGAGATGATGCATTCTCACCATGACCCATAATGGGATGAGGGTCCTCTGACACCAGCTTGAGCTCGGCATGCAAGTGCGACATATTTCTTTGTCAAGCTTTTTGCCCTTGGACAGTGATTCTGACCTTACAGTGATATTCTCCTCGTTCAGACAGCGGAAGGAGCAATCAGCCAAGAACCTTGACAGATACTGGCACAGGTTTAAATTAAATTTATTGTAGCATTACTGTGTTCAGATTTGAATTCTAATGCAGTAACACAATTTTGCAATGTGATGCAATCGCTGAAAACCAAAATATAATCTGCTGCGCTGCTGAATTACTGTGTAAAATAATAAGATTTAATGTGTTGCCTCCAACACTGTTTGTCCATAGAGTAACTTTTAGAAATGAGTGCTAAGTATTTGCAAATATTCCTTTGCCCCAGTCTGTTGTCTGCGCTGTCACAGAGACACAGCAGGCGAGAGTCAGAGAGCTAAGTAGGCGAAGATAACAGTCACCCGATGTCCTACTGCACTTTTCCCAGTCGGCACACACACACACAAACACAAACTCTTTTGTTTTCAGTCTCATGTAAGGATGGACAGGGCCCCTCCAGAGTTGTATAGTTGCTGACTATAGTATTGTGTTTCTGGGACCCCTGAGGGTAGTGTGTATTCCACGAGATTGGAGTGTGTGTGTGTGTGTGTGTGTGTGTGTGTGTTGAGGGGGGGAGGGCTGGTTGTGGGGTCAGTTGTCAAGCGATTGTGAGTTCGTGAAAGGCCATGTCCATCATCTTGACTGACAAGCACACACGTTTTTGTCTCTCACTGTCTCTCACATGCACATACAAACATCAGTATGAAGTATCAGTCTACTTCTAGCCCTTTCTCCCCGAAATGTTGCCATTTGTCAGTGAAACAGTAGGGAACCCAAGACAAAGACTCACAACAGGAGAGAAAGCTCGATACAAAGCTGGCGGGGCTTCACAGGGGACCACGATACACTTTCTCTGGGCACTGTAAGGAGGGATTTGAAGAAATTTGAGGCAAAGCAAGTGGGCTGTAGGGAAGACAAAAAAGGGTAAGAGAGGTGAAGGGCAGATTGAAAGATGGAGGGAGGAGTTGTGGGCAGAAAAAGAAGGAGGAGAGGGCAGAGGAAGGGTCAGATTTATTTCCTGTGCGCTGTGGATCTTGATGATGGTCCTTTCTAGGGTCACTGTGGGCTCTGGCTATATGCGGATTTCCTCAAGGGAGAAGGCCAATGGGTCTCCACGCACACTTCTGCAAGCACCAGTGTGTGTGCACATTCTCTTGCACGTCCTCGTATGGGTGTGGGTGTGTGTGGACGCCTGCATGCATGAGTGGTCAGAGAGTTGGTCACCATCTCCTTTAAGGTCTCCAGCTCTATTTCACATCAGAGTGAGGCTGGACTAAAAACCCAGATTCAATTTCATTTACTCTACTTTGAAGTTTGAATCACAGTAACTTTTTAACATTTTTCTCATTTTTTTGGCATTCAGCCAGAGCAGCACCGTGGCTCAGTGGTTAGCACTGTCACCTCACGGCAAGAAGGACCTGCATCTGTGGGGAATTTGAATGGATTTCCTTCCCCTGTTCCAAAGACATTCAAGTCAGGTCGATTTGAAAGCCGGTATTTCCCTTAGGTATGAATGTGTGTGTGTGAGTCCTCATATGGGTGAGTCCCAGTGTGCGGGCTGATCCCTCACAGACTTGTTTACATTGCCTGAAGCGCTCAATATGTTTACGGGAGTTCACAAGCTTGGGAGCATCGGTTTAAGAGAACTTAAAAGGACATAATATAAGAACCTCTTCAACAGCTTGAAGCAATAATTATCATCAAGAAAGTAATAAGCTGCATTAATGACTACATTCATGTCAAATTATAGCAAACTATTGAGTGTTAACTTGCATAAAAAATACCGCCCTTGCTTTAAAATGCCTACCCTTGATTTACCATCTCTGACATGTTTGTTTCAAGCTAATTGCATGTAAAAAGAAGTCAGCATTAAAGTCCTCACAGACATGCCAGTTTCTGGCAAAGGACAGTCCTAAGCCATCCTTGAGTGAACCAAGTCTGCAGTATAAATATTTCCACTGTGTCTGTGTTATCACCTTGTTATGTATGTTTCTCCATGCCATCCCATAAATAAGTATGGTGACTTAAAATCCAACCTGTGACCCTCCAGTGACAGCCCCAGGTTCACTGTGTGCCAGTCAGTTTGTGGTGATTTAAATCATTTTAAATTAGTTTGAGATTAAATTACATATATATACATATATCAGCTGAATGGATAAAGGCAAGGGTCCTGCATTATTACTCAAAGGATAAGACTGGTGCTATTCTATATTTTTTATTGTCAACAAATCCCCTGAAAAGACCAAAACCAACAACATGTGTTTTTGCATCTCACAATACTTTCTGACTTTGCTACCCTGTCTGTAGAACTCAGCCCCAAACCCATTCAGTCCTACTGAAGACATAAATCTTTAAAGACAGGTCACAAATATCTCATTTTATTTTTAAAAACTGTAGTTTTTATAAAATGTTGCTCAAACAGGAGTAAATAGTGTGTTTGTTGGGGACTATTTTCAGTTGCGGATTATTACACATTTGGTGCTCTAGAGAGAAGAGTTAAAGCAGCAGGATGGGGTATGCAGGATTGACTCAAAATAAACTACAGTGCCCATGTTCATGATAATGAAGGAACATGTCACCCAGTGCAACAGTGTGGCTCATTTATGTGTTTTCAGGTGTTTCTGGACAACAATAGAGGAACATAAAGGAATAAGCTATATCAGTGTGTGCAAGATCAATTCATTGTTGGTTTTTGTCCTTTCATGGGATTTGTTGACAGCAAAAGAATATAAATATCACCAGTTGTATCTTTTAATGTTGAGGTCCTGTCTTTTTGAGGAACCCTGTGTCAAATCTACTTTTATATGGTGTGTGATGCTAAATAAATTTGTGTTTAATTTATTTACTTGAAGATGACATTAATGCATCTCATTTTTTGCCCCAGGGACATGGTCACAGCACTGCCTCTGTAAACTCCCACTCCAACCAACCACCTAATAATAAGCCTCATAGCACTCGGAGACAGAGCAACATTTAAAAAAAAAACAACCTTTTATTAAATCTTCTCAATTACTTTATGAGTGCAATCAGCGGCACAAATCGCTTTATCTCTCAACTAATCTCCTCTTTCAATCTCTCTGCTTTCTACAGCGTCTCCTCACCCAAACCATGTGGGGCGAGCATGTCTAAAGCTGAAGGTGTATGTCAGACCTCCAGGTAAGTCACGCTCTAACTACACACACACACACACACACACACACACACACGCGCGCGCGCGCACAAGCAAAGGTCCAGATTGGCTATCAAAGTAAAATTAGGGGGGAATAAGAGGTCTGATAGAATGCCCCGACAACACTCTCTGCTCTGATTCACAGACCAGCCAGGCAACACTTTAACACCTTTACACACAGACACACACACACACACACACACACTGAAACCACACACACACATTCTGACACATTCACACATACAAGCACACACACACGTGCGCACAAGCCCACAGAAGCTTGCGCATTGCACACAGGCACAAAGTGGCATACGCACTTCACATCAAATCACATCACATCACACTGGGTGTGAGGCAGACCTTCTGTCCTTGCAGAAAGAGAACAGAGCAGGCTGAAAGTGCTCTTTTAAAAATGTTACCAAGCCTCCACATCACTCTACTAGCTAGATTTGCTCATAAGAAACAAGAGAGCAATCTAATAATAAATCCATCGCATACTGTAGTCTAATCTAATAATAGACACTTCATATGTTTTAATAAAATTCTCCTTATGCATCAGCCTTGTGGTAAAAGATGAAGCATGACTTGCTCGCCATATAATACTGAGTATTTGTTTCCAAAACAGCAGGCGGCCATGTAAGATACACTCTTTTGAAAATAGCTCCCTTATAGATTGGCATAGACAGTGCGCAGTGCTCACATAAGTGTGCCATGTTGGCCTACGATAGTGCCGTTTAAAAATAACTCAACGGAAGATTGGCATACATGGGGATCAGATTGCGGCAGGCATTACGCTGGACTTGCGTTATCTTGAAAATCTACCTGTACATCTTTTCAAAGGAGGATTCTACCTCATGTGTTATCAACCTAAGCCTGACTAAAGAATCAAACCGAGGTAGTAGCATGTCTCCCTAGATAAAGACAAGGCTTTGAAGCTCTTCGTAAAGGGATGAGAGTTGGCCTTCGCAGCTTTCCAGGCTCAGATCATTCCATCTTTCGCTAAGGGGGAAGGAAATTCTTTCCTCCTCCATAATTACTGAAACAACACACATTCTTTTATTCTGTCATTGCTGCAGCTCCTCTCTGAGATTCTGCTTTTTTTCTGCTGTTAAAGTAATCTGTCTGACATTGCAACTTCCATCTCATCTGAGAAATATTGTCACTAGAGTGAGCTGTGAGCAGTTGCACATGTGTGTGAGAGGATGTGTGTCTTTGTGTGTGTGTGTGTGTGTGTGTGTGTGTGTGTGTGTGTGTGTGTGAGTGTGTGTGTGTGTGTGTGTGTGTGTGTGTGTGTGCGTGCGCGCGTGTCTGTGTGTGTGTGTCAGCTGCTCCAGATTCCGAGTCTCTGTGATTAAACTGTAATTAGGTTGGTTAAACCCCCTGCAGAGCTCAGTTGCTGTCGTCTTCTCCTCCTCCCTCTTTCCTCTCCTCATCCCTATCTGACGTCTTCTCTCTGCCTTTCCTTGGTTTTTGAAGGGTGAGAGTTTTATGGTTCGTCGCTCACTTTTCACCCCCTCCCTTCCACTTGTCTACCCTTTGCCTTTCTCTAAATCCACTCCCCCGTTCATTCACTTCTTTCATAGATTGTCTTGTCTTTGTATCTGTCTGTGTGTCCCTCTCAGTTCAGATGTTTTGTCGTTTTTCTTTTCTCTCTCCTTCCATTTCAGATGGGTCGGGATATGATTCTCCGGAGCCCTTCCTGACTGATGGAGGTCCAAGCTGGAGGCCAGGGTCCATGGCCCTGTTAGCTGCTCTGGCCTCACTGCTCCTGGGACTCTTCTCCTGGCTGTGACCCCTCTCCTTCTCTTCCTGGAGCTCCCACCCAGGGTCGCTGGGCTGGGCTGGCTGTCCCTCTAAATCCACCACCCCTCAGGGAAGCCCTCTGTCTCCGTCCTCCCCTCTCCCACCTCCACCTCTATACGACCACCAACCACCCCCACTGCCAGCCCCTTCCGTGGCCCAGCCACGGACACCCTTCCCAGGCCTGGCTGAGAGGGTTGGGCCTTAAGCTGTCTGGGAAGCTGCCCTTCATCTCCAATCCCCGAATTCTGGGTGGAACAGCACCTCTCAGCTGAAAAACACAAGGGAAATGTCTCTGCACTCATATCAGGGGGTCCTTGTGATTTGACTATTGACTCTTGGCCACTGATGGGGTAGATGTAGCCGCGGCTATGATTAAACTTGTCGTTCCAGTGCAATTCCTATCATCCAATCACGGGAGGATGTATTAAGCGATAGGCCTGGATGCACAAAAATTGGATTTTTCTCACATTGCTGTCCTATCGTCATACCAAGAATTGGAAGTGGCCAAGCTTGCATTGTAATTGAAATTCTATACTATGTGGACCAGTTCCAACTGCAACAAGAATAAGAGCAAATGTATAGAGATGGAGAGGAGAAAAGTGACCCGGCCTGTGCAGAAAAGAAAGGGAAAACAATGCGGGCATGGATTTAAATGAATACGGCCGTATGGGAGATGTAATATTATATGTGTTGATATTTTCAGACCCAGTGTAGATTCACAGCAATGTGATATAAAAATCATACAGTTAGATTTTTTTATGAGAAGCTAAGATATTATATTATAATGACAAGTATAATCATAGCCTGTTTCAGTGGGAGGGTGGGGTGTGTGTGTGTGAGGGGGGGTGTTCTGGGTGGGTTTGGTGAGGTGTATATTTTCAGGTGGGATGTGTTTTGTCTTATTCATGTTTCTAAACAAAGCATTTATCACAGCCTGGCCAGCACAGGCATCTTCAGCACTGTCTAATGTCGATTGGGTCGGGTGACTTTTGGAACCATGACTTTCTCATGTATGAATGTACCACTGGTCACCCACCTCTTTGTCTTTCTGTATTATTATGACTGTGGTCACTTAACAGTACGTTCTCTTAGACTGGCAGGATGAATGGGTCTGGGATTTGGAGGGATGGTGGGGCGGGCAGGAGGAGGGTGAAGTAAGGATGAACGGAGGACAGGTGAGAAAAGGAGGCGACACTCAAGTTGCATGACCACTGTGAAAACCTTCAGATCAATCTCGTTTGTAATGATGATATATTTTTTCATGGGGAAAATTGGAAACACCCTGCTACCGCTCTCTTGCTCTCCCTGAGACTTTTTCAGACATCAAAAGGAAAATTCAACCTCTCTCCTCACACGGTCTCTCCTGTCTGGCTTTCAGTCGTTGATGGATTAGCTTGGGCCGGGAGATAAATGGACCCACAGGGTGAAACTGACTGGAAATCAGCCCTCAGAGCCCAGGCCGGATCGCAATGGACGTAAACACAGACTGAAGCTGGTCCTGGGTCTACGGGTTAAACCAATAAGGGAAGCACATAGACTGTGGCAAATGAGGCGAGGTGTGTGTGGTAGCATCACAAAAACACACATGCGCATGCACACACACACACACACACATACATACATACACACACACACACACACACACACACACACACACACACACACACACACAGTCTTTGATAACGGGACTGTTCCTCTGAGACTTTGGGAGCATTCATGGACATGACTATAAAGGGAACAGCACAAAGAGAGAGGGAGCAGAGGAGGGAGGGGGAGGGGGAGGGAGCGAAAGTGTGTGTGCATCATGGGACTGAGACTTCTTTAATGTTGGGAAGTGAATATAATGAGTAAGCACTGTGAACACACACACATACATACACACATGATGACCCATGTACAGATACACACACACACACACACAAGTACAGACATATGTAGAAAAGCACATGCAGATCTAGACATTTACAAAGACATGGCATGCACATACACACATGTACAAAGACACACACACACAAGAAAACACAAACAAGGGGAAGCACTTCCTTCCCTGTTTCATCTTATTTTTGTAGCATTTAAAATCACTGTTAATTACTCCTGTATGGGATGCAGTGATGGGGTATAGCCTGTGGGCGATTAAAAAAAATGTGTTTTCTCTTCTTCTATTCCACTGATGCTGTCCTTCTATCGTTCTTCTTCTCTGGTTTGTGATCCATGGTTGGTAGTGGTAGGATGCCTCCAGGTCTGAGCGTCATGTATGAGTTTGTCTCCTTTTCTGTTTGTGGTGTTTTTGTGGAAGCTGACCTCAGTCATTAAAGTCAGTCAGTCAAAAGTAAACACAGAAGTCAGAGCAAGGAAGAGAAACACACAAATAAAGATTGTCTTTTTGTCTACTTGAAAAACAAGCCAAGTGAGTGGAATTTCTTCAGTGGAAATGTGAATTAATTTTCATTTGATACCCCCCCCCCCACACACACACACACACACACACACAAAGGGAAGATGATTGTATTTGTGTATTAGACTGCACCTGGGTCTTTATTTTGCCCAGTCTATCTTCCTCTGACGTCAAAGTCTTGACGGTGAGCATTGAGCTCTGCCAGTCAAAGCATGAAATTATTCAGATGAAATCACCCTCTCCAATCTTCAGCTGTTTCTCCCTCAGCGATGTGACAGCTAATCTGAACTGCTGACAACATGGAGACTGAATAGCTTGATAGCCTTTCCTCTCTTGTTTCCATCAGATTTCCAGCAGGGTGGCCTACCAGTGATGGAAAGTAACCAAGTGCATTTACTCAAGTACTGTACTTAAGTACAATTTTGAAGTACTTTACTTGAGTATTTCCATGGTCTGTTACTTCATACTTCTGCTCCACTCGATTTTGGATAGGAAATATTGTACTTTTTACTACACTACATTTATTTTATAGCTATAGTTACTAATTACTTTTGAGATTTTATTTATAAACACATATTTAGACTTAACCAGTGGTTCCCAACCTTTTTGGATTGTGACCCCTTATAGAAAAAGCAATGTCTAGGTGGGCCCTTTGTCACATTTCAGATGTCTATAAGAGTGTTTCCATCCACCTGTTTTTATGCGCATTTTTAATTTGTGCATTAAAAAACCTGCATGAAAACGTTGGAAATTCAAAAAGAAAAAAGAAGTCAAAATATCGCAAAAGGTTTTTACGCTTGGCTGCGGAATTAGCTGTTTATCTCGATACACCCAACTCCTAATATTCACATATCAGGAGTGGATGGAAATGCACATTAACTTGTATTTTCATCTGCCAATTTTCTTGAAATTTGGTTAACATCTGTGCTACATTTGGACAGAAACTCTGCTTATGAATTGTTAGGAAGAGTGATTTCCCCTCTAAACTTCTGATATGGTTTCATTTAAATAACTGTTTGAGGCCCAGAGAATTAAAATGATCAATTATTTCATAAAGAAAGCAAAGATTAGAGAAAAATCAGAGAAGAATTAATACAAATTTGTGTTACAGAACTTTGTTTTTTCCTCTTTCTTACCTCACTAATCATCTCACGACGACTCAGATTTATCCTGTGACCCTTTGAAGGGGGCCTGCCCCTAGTTTGGGAACCACTGGACTGTACATAAAGTAGTTAAAACTCGCTCCACCTCAACCAGCCACAACCGTAAAATGCTACCTACATATGGATGCATCAGTATCAAAAACCTGTTAATGTAATATATAATAATAGACCAGTCAAGGGCAATTTTTCTACAGAATGAGTACTTTTACTTTTGATACTTTAAGTACATTGTGCTGTTGATATTTTTGTAGTTTTACTTCAGTAGAATTTTGAATGCAGGACTTTTACTTGTAATAGAGTATTTTTACATTGTGAAAGGTCTGAATGCTTCTTACACCAGTGTGACCTACTGGTTAGAGAGATTGCCCTGAAGTTTGATCCCCATGCCACAACTCTCATGTCTATTGAAAGTCAAGTGTCCTTGAGCAAGACATGGAACCATTACATGCTGATGCCTAAAGGCTAAATGTCTAAAAAGTGAATATGAAATGTTTCCTCTCCTCTTTGAGCTCAATAGGTTTTCTCCAGATCCGGACATGAATAGACAGATAGACAATAGACACTTTTCCCCCACTGGGACTTGTAAGGGCCAGAGCTAGCTTGAAACATTTATCAGCCCTGTTTTAAAAGCGTTATTTGAAACCACTGACTCGTCTCTTTTGGCAGCGTGATGCAAAAAGAATATCAGAAACATTGTTTTTGGGGAAAACTGAGGTACATGAATAATAGATGAGCCTTGGCTTGCCATGTTAAGCCCTCCTGTGCATAGCGGGCTAATGGCTATCGATGTCTCCAGTTTCCATCAAATTGCTTCATATGAGAGCTCAATTCAAACGAAGAAAGAGTAGATTCCAGTGAAAAGGAGACGAGGGAATGAAATTATCTCCTGAATATTGAGATGCATGCTTGGTCAGCCAATTCTTTGTCCTGACAAGAGTCAGGTACCAGCGGAATTAGCCTAACGTAAAATTAAGCCCGATCAAGCACGGCCTCGAAACCTTCCCATGTCTCAACCCTTGTGAGAGGAAAGATGGATGTGTGATACAACTGGAACAGAGCCAGAAATGAACAGATGTGCTCCTTGAAATCATGAGGAATTAGTGATCTGGGCTATGTCACTGACACACATGCACATACACACACTACCATATCCCCGTGTATTCTCTTCCAGATTTAATTAATCACTTGATTATTTCAGCTATTTTCACTGGCTGGCGCACATGGGGGCCAATAATTGGCGAGAATAAATTTGGCCTGTATGATGTTGGTTTTGGCAACAACCAAAAAGGAAAGCCAGAAAATACAGATGGCGACCCCTTCGCCATTCCGTTCCTCTTTCTTTCTGTCTCTTCATCTCTTCTTCTGTTGATTTCTCGCTCTCACAGACACATTATTAGGCTATAGGCTAATCCATTCTCCTCTCTCCCCTGTACTTTTGTCTCCTCGTATTCAACTAACTTGCATGATTTAGGAATTATGGAATTAGGGCAGCGCTCCCATCTCTATTAATGAGGAACGGCATGATGAAAGAGCTTGATCCTGAACGTGCCATCTGTAGTCACTATTACACATTCACTTAATCTATCTCTCTTTCTCTCACCACTTTCTATTCTTTCTCTTTCCCCCCTTTTCCTTCCCCTCTCACTCTCTCCCACACACACATCCTCTGTCAAACGCACTCACATTATACCTTAGTTGTAATTACAGAAGAAATACTAAGTCTTAGCTCTTCAAGCACTGTTGGATGTGGCGTGAAATGGTGAAATGGCACAGCAGGAAAGTTAACTATGGACCACACACCCATGCATAGACACACACGTACACACGCACAGGAGTCCAGATGGACCGTGTGTTATTGCTGAATAATGCATACTATGTAGACTCTATAAAAGATACATGGGCAGAGAGAGCTGGGCACCATTCAGGCACTGTGGGCAGTTCAGTGAGGGCAGCTCTGGAGCATCCCTTGTGCAAATTTGGAGTGGTCACAAAATGTTCAGCGTGTAGGTATTTAGCTGTAGGTGACCCAACAGGGAAAAATATTTAGCTGCAGTTAGAGAGGGGAAAAAAACACTTGCCTTTTAGACATTGTCAGTTGATATGCTGGCTGGCACCCTGCCCAGTGTCTTTGCAGTCACCTTGAGCAGGCTTTTGTGGTTTAAACCATAAAACTCGAGGAATTACACAGCAGATTCAATGCTAGAGGCTCAGATTTCAGAGCATCTCAGAAACACTATGAAAAATATCCAGCAGTCTGTCTTCATGTAAAATACAGAGAAGGGAGTGGGGGGTGGGGGGTGGGAGGGGGGAGGTCTGGGTGAAGGGTAAATGCTGCACTCATGTGGGGAAAATGAGCAGCGCCTCTTTTTCTCTGGAGTCATATGACAGGACATGCGCACCATCATGTGCTGCATTCAAGTGCTCATCGTAAGCTCCTTCCTCTGAGAATAACAGTTTGATATATCGACCGGGTAATACAAAAAAAAAAAAAAAAAAGGTTGGTATAACGTGACCAGCAGAATTAAGGGGAGGCACAGTGTCCAGATTAAATGTTTTCCTAACTAATCTAGTAGCCAAAAGTCATGTAGAATTACAAAAAAATGCTAATTGTTTAATTGCCAAGCAATAAAATCAAAGTTTACCCAGCTTCATAGCGCCCACTCTTTCTGCAGTGATGGAAAGTTATCAAGTGCATTTACTCAAATAGCCTAGGCCTACTGTATGTAAGTATAATTTTGAATTAGGCTATTTGTGCTTTAATTGTGTATTTCCATTTTCTGCTACATTCTACTTTAACCAAATACAATATTAAAATTGCTGATATTGTAATAAACCACTAATAATAATCCATCAATACAATATATAATTTAACACTCTTAAATGAGCCTCCCTGCTTTATGAGTACTTTAGGCTAAGCAAGTACATTTTGATGATGATACTTCATTACTTCTAAGTGAAGTTTAAAATGCAGGACTTTTACCTTTAACGTGACATTTCGTCATTGTTTTATTACTACTGTCACCTAAGTGACACGTCCGAGTACTTCCTCCGAGTTTATAAACCTAGCGTACATTAGCTCAGCTTTGGAATCGCGACATTTCCGACAGCACTTAAAGGCACCAACCGACACACTTCGGACAGGCGACGGTGAAGGAATCCAGAAGTTGCCAGTGCCAAGTTCACATAGCGTAAAGAAGGAGGAGTAACGTGCTCGTTTACTAAAACAAGGAGGGTTACCTGTAAGTATTGACTCCCTAGATAAATACCTGTCTCCCTTTTCCTCTCAACATAGTTCATTTTGAGTGGTGGCGTTAGGTAGTTGACGGGAAAGCGGAACAAGCTAACTAGCGAGCTAGCAGCCCAGTAGCTAGTTTAACGAGTTGCCACCGGATTCCGCCTTGTTTACGGTAACTTGAGCACAACAGCAACTTCTCTGACAATGTAAGGAAACTTTAACCTGCCTTGGCAGACTGTTCGACACTGTTTCCGGTCTTTTTTCAACTCTTTCATTCAGTTTAAAAGTGTGTTTGTCAGGGACTTTACAGACACAACTTTGGTGTCTTGGGTGTGGGAGACTGTTTTTTTTTTTTTTTTAAGTGCATTAAAGGTTCGTGTTTCTCATTCAGGCTAACGTCACCTGTTTATCAAGTGACCCTCGTTAAAAAGTTGCTCGGTTAGTTGTTAGTTTCTCTGACTGTGAGATAATTAAGGTCATGTGTGTGGATACAGCATTGCCCCTGTTTAAGTGTAACAACGAAAATGATTAACCATCTGTCCTGTTTTCTCCTGCAGTCAACAAGTATGACTGGCAGCCGTTGTGAAAACCACTGACACGTTTTTATACCGTATAAATCATGCTCTGAGAGGACCTAAAGGTCTTGGTTTAGGTTTTGTCCGTACAGCATGATGTCATTGACGCTGTTGTTTGTCGTGGTACGCAGGTCAGCATTATCAAGTCAACCAAAACCTTTTTAAAATTCACACTTAACCAAAATACATGTTGAGGTAATGAGGACAGGCTGGAGGAAAAATTCCCCCGTGTTTGAATGTGTGAAAGATCAAGGAGGAGGATATGATCACAACATGATTTGGAATAAGAAAAGACGTCAGTGTGTGCTGCAGCAGGATCTGGAGGAACAGGTTTGGGTAGAGGAACAAGAAATGTGTTTCCCTGTAAGAGCTATTGTGTTAGACACTTACTGTTGGTGCTGTGAAGAGGCTATAACATGAACGGGTATGTCCTTAAGGCTTGTTTAATTATTCTTCTTGTGGCTGTGAACACATGTAGTGCTGTGTCACAGCCTTGTGTTGTTATCGAGTGTGAGGTGTGAAAATATAGGGCTTACTGTTGTGTGATGACAGGCTCAAATTGCACAAGTTAACAAAAATCTATTTACCCATGTGTGGCCTAAGTGTAATGTCTTCATCACTGAGTCATGAGGATAAATCAATATCCAGCTATACAGAGATCTGCTTTACTGGGACATGTAATTGATCTTTTAGTGTTGACATGTTCATCTGCTCTTGTTGTGGCTTGGTGTTTCAAAATAGCACAATATGTGTGAATGAGAACTCCTTCAGTGTTTACAGTTGTAAATTCACATCAGTATCTTGCCAAGTCCAATAATCAGTTAGAAAAGCAGTCAAGCCTGTGTGAACCAAGTGCCCTCTTTCAAAAAAACAAAAAGGAAGGATAAATGCAGAGTCAACAATATTAAATCCTCTGAACTGTCTGCCAAGTAGACTATCCATTTTCCCTGTCTTTTTTTTTTTTTCTCAGGTTGTTAGTTGGCGGCAGGAAAGGGAACTTGAAGTTCAGGGGTTATTTGAAAAACAAGAAAATGTCGCTTGAACTTTAAAGGAAAAGAGGTTGACAGGAAAGGAAGAAAGCTGTGTTTCCTGAATGTTGGTATGTTTTAAAAACTCTAGACTTGGAATAAAGAGAGCTTTGTGTTTATGGTTAACTGGCTCTGTCCTTGAAAGTGCAGCCTTTCTACATCACAGAAAACAGGCTTAAGTCTTTGATGATCTTGATCTCATGTTACCTTGTGCACCAAAGGTTGTCGGAGGCTGCCATTACACCAGGCATTTCAGTGCATCCTGTGAGGCTGGACTGCATGAAGGTCACTTGATGCACAAATCAGATTTTGTTTGGATTGGATAATAGCTCATGTTGTGATCAGAATGTATCTCCAAATGGATTACCTGGAAAAACACAGTGAAACCACACCTATTACTCAAGTTATGTCTGCTTCTGCCTGCCTGTGTAGTTGTATTCATGAGAAACCAGCATCAGTTACAACATCTCCTGTGGAAAGTACTGTAGGGGTTACTGTTTTGCTATATTTCCTGTACAGTCCTGCTCTTACCTTCCTCTGACACATAGGGGCATTTAATTCTAAACCACTTCTCTCTATTGAAGTCCATCCCTCCTTTTTGAAATGTTTAAAACTAAACTGAAAGCACAGAAAAGTCCCAATTTTACGAGTGAACAACCACGATCAGCACTTCCTGCTGCTTCACAGTAAAAGTTTCTCAGCTTCGCTTCCTTTCCTTATGTCCGCTCTGCTGTTGAACAAATTGTGCAAGGTCATGAAATCAAAATTTTCATCTGTGAACGCAACTCAATTTGTCCTGATGTGATCAGCTGAGTTCATTTTCCATAAGTCACATGAGATCAGTTGTATAACTGTAGTATCTATGCCTTTTTTTGAACTGAAGCTTGAATTGTTGGTCATTCAGTAACTGACAGACACCGAGACTTCTTAAGCACTCAGTCTTTATAACACTGACGAACCAAAGTTGAGCTGAATAGCAACAGTGTGTTTGCAGACCTTCTACCATGCTTTCAGCCAGTTAATTAAATTAAAGTCTATAAAGATACTAGTGAGCATGTAGGCCCTATCATTGTGGTTGCATAAATAATTACATTTGGTGATATTGGTTTCCATAATTAATGTTATTGTATAAGATTTATGATTATGGCATGACACGTAAAACTGCAAAAGAAACATCAGTTAGTATTGATCCTTGTTTTGGCCATAAAGGCTAATGATAGCATAATTTTAGTGCTTATCATGAAGCCCTGTTTTATAGGAAAAGCAAAGTCAAATGTCACAATTGTGACCTTTTGCAATAAACTGTGTGTCAATGAAATGTGGTGATATTTTTGGGGATGATTTTTGGTGCATTCAGGAATTATTTATACACGAGAAAATTCTGGAAAGAAACATCATTAGTAATGTCGATGATTTGATAAGTGGAGCCATTCAATGTTCATTTCACTCAGTTAAAACAGTCACACATGTGCGTCACTAAACTGCGATGCTGCCTTCTTAAAACCAGAAAAACACAAACTGAAGTGTGAACACTCTTTTTAGACTCTTAAAAAGACAGCTTCTTTTTAAAAGGTCTACATTTTTAACAGTAAGGTGGTTTCACACTTTCATCATCAATTTTATCTTGTTTTATTTATTACTATAAACTTTATTTGAACTTTTATCATTTCATCGCTCTGCTATTTTTTTAATGTCTAATTCGTATTGTAGTAAACCTTGGTAATATATTAATGCATTTCTGCCAGTTACCAACATCCAATCTCATGATTCTGATTTCCCTATCACATCCTCCTTATCTCAGTTCCCTCATCGTTGGCATACATTCTGCTAGCCACACTGCAGCTATGCTTTACGCCAACAGAGAACTGCTCTAGGCTCACCACAAGATAGTTTTGCTTCATCGTTGAAATAGATTTTTGTTTCCTTTATCAGCAAGCCTGCTGTATGTGTTCAGACTTCCTAACACTCCTTCAGGGGCAGGAAAAGAGCCTGATTTGTTTAGGTTTTGCATCGCTTTCTTCTCTCTCCATACGAGTGACATGAATATACACTGATGTTCTCACGCAGTTAAATGTTAGGTCCTTAAATGTGTTCTCCATATTTAAGACTACCCTCTGAAGAAATAGTCTACAGCAGTGAGCCCTGACTAATACTGTGGGATAATACTGTGCTTCAGCATGAGGCATTGAGACACTAAACCATGATGTAATTTGAATTAGGACTACTGGTAATTTTCATTAAACCAAAGCCAGTAATTTAATAATTGATCATTTAGTCTATATAATGTAAAAAAACAAAACAAAACAATCTTGTCTGACAAGCAGTCAAGGAAAAGTATTAAATTTATCGTTATTTGAGACAGAAAATCAAAGAAACCTCACATTTCAGGATCTGTAACCAACAAGAGCCTTACCTGGTAAATGTCCTTAAAGCGGCTATACTTGATTTTTTTTTTTTTTTTAATTTTATAACAATGTTTCAGATGACAATGTGAAAACAACATGAATGGGGCTGTAAAATGTCTAATTCAGTACAAGTCTTGGTCACATTTTTTAAATGGCCAAACATATGGGATCTTTATCAAACATGTATGTGTCTTTTGTGTTCACATATTGATATCAATATTGGTCTCAAAAGTACAGTATCTGTCGGCCCATAGTAAAGACTGTCACAGACTAATTGCTTCATCACTAATTGGAATCAATATGATGCTATATTCCCTCTTGAACTTAATTCACTTCACTCTTCTTCTTGTATGGTCATAGAATATGTTTTATAGTAGCCTACAGTAAAGCTGGGTCTCAGATTTGTTTGAGTGACAGAGCTTTATGATAATTGACGCCCTCTGATGTGACGCTGGCGAGTGACCTTTGAAACCTGCCCCTCTTGCAGGCCGCAGAATATCGAGCTCGGTGCCACGGGGGGAGCCTCCAAACAGGACAGCAGCAAAATGGAAGACATGACTGTGGAACAGATGACCATAAGGGCCAACCAAGTGACTGACGAGGTACTGAGTCTCACACACACACACACACACACACACACAATACACTCACACAGAATCCCTCTCTCTCATTTTCTGCTTCTACACAAAATGTTTTAGTATCAAATGCCAAAACCATGCAAGCTACAGACAGAAGCCATGGTGAAACTATGAGTGTTTGAAACATACTGAGCATACAGATGGGCAGTGGGGAAGTGGATAATGTTGCAGGAGTGTTTTGAGATCTTTTGATACTTTTTTGGATGACACTTTGTTTTAAGGGTCATTTCTTAGAAAGAATTCTGTATTTTGGTACCAACTGATACACGTCCAGTTAATTCCAAGCATAACCTAGAGAGTCTTCTAGTCCATGCACAAAACAAGAGCTGAACATGCAAAATGTGAAATTTGTCTACAGGCAAGCAAACAATTCAGTGTATATGGGGAATAAAGATGTTAGTCCACTATTAAATTAAGAATACATTAATATTTACTTGGGTTTAAATTGAGCTTTTCTTTAAAGAAAAAACAATTTTCCAATAATTATTACAAAATGACATCCAGGAAACATCCTAGGAAATTCTTTAGAAATTACTGACCCCTAAAATAAAGCGTTGCCCTTTTTTAGTCCATCTGTGAAATCTTATCACCATTGGCATTCATTGTAACCCAATTTAAGCTGACCACAGCTGCTGTTCACAGCTGCTGTTCACTGGAGGATGAAACTGCCAACTTTTTAACAGACACCTTTCAAACCTGCAGGGAATGATTATTTGATACTAAAAAGGGAGATTTTGGGTGGAGCATCACTTTAATGACAAATAGACACATTTACATATGCTAATTATCCACACACAAGCAATCAAGACAGGATTTGTCTAAGATGCAAAACTGCAGTTGTTCAAATTGAAATGAAGCCAAACAAATGCTGCAGGAGCTGAAAATGCAAAGTCTTAAATGAATAGTTTGAAGCTAGAGCGGCAGTTAGCTTAGCTTAGAATTAAAACTGGAAACAAGGGAAAATGGCTACCCTGGCTCTGTCTAAAAGTTAAAGAATTTAACCTACCAACACCTCTAAAGCTCATTAGCACGTTATATTTCATTTGTTTACGAAAACAGAAGTTAAGCTAAGCTAACCGTCTGCTGGCTTTAGTTTCATATGTAGCGTACAGATATGAGAGTGGTATCAATTTTCTCACCTAACTCTCATCAAGAAAGCAAATAAGCGTATTTCCCAAATAGTGGAATTTCCTTTTTAATGTCCAGTGCAAACACTCAGATGCAAAACCTTTTTAAAGCTGCAACAGTGTAGATAATTAATTAATTAATGTCCTATTGCATTAGTATTATTGTAATATTTGATTTAATCATGCCCATAAAAATTGAAAAGAATCAAGATTTATTATTATTGTAATCATTTCAGCCATAACCATGTTGAAGGCAGCAAATTTTGGCTTGGCTGGAAAAGCTAAAAATAACAGACACGCATGTAATCCTGGGGTTTCTTCAACACAGCATTGAAAGAGCAGAGGGTGGGTAATTAGGTTCATTGCATTCGCTGCTGATTATAAACTAGGCATTAATAGGAAGTGTGTGTGAAGTTTTGCGCCTAATTTAGCTTGATCACTCCCTTACCCCTCTGTGGTTTTGACAGTTTGAATGTTGTCAGCTATATCGAAGAGTTTTATTATCAAGGAGATAATTGTTTAATCAGCACTCCAGGGCGTCATATGATCAGCCGTCTGATTCAAATAGAGGCTAATTAACTTACTAGTTGGGCTTGTAGCTGTGCACTTCACCTTCCTGCAATTTTGACTGTACTAATTGTGTGTGTTTTTTATTTTTACTCCTTTTTCTTTTTTAACTTTGTGTTTTCTCATGTGTGCTTTCTGACTTAACCTGCAACTTCCTCTTTTTCTCTTTCTTCCTTTTGCTGCTGCCTGGTTGACTTAGCAGATCATAGAAGGGACAGGGCGTGGGAGGGTCCTTCTGCTAATGCTACTTACCACTCTGGCTTTTGGTAACCACTCATACCTGAAACACTCAGAGCATGGCTGGTAATGTATCAGGGCAACATCGGAATATGTCGTGTTAAGAAAAGATTGTTTTTAGGAAGTCTAACACAAGCTGTCTTGTAATTTCAAGGCTGTTTTTTAAAAATGGCTAGTTAAGTTATTTAAATGCATTGTTTGTGTGCTACTACCTAATCATCCTGCTATATTGCAGCCAGTTAATACCTGTAGTGTGTTTTTCTGCTTTTCGTGGTAGAATAACACTTGAACTTTTTCTTTTATAAAGCCTTGCATGTAATTTGCTGGAACCTGCACGTACCTCGCCTAGCTGTACATCCATTTAAGCCATCCCAAACAAATGATAAAAATACCACGGCATTGTCTGTCTCTCAAAGATTTGTCACAGCACCCCAATCTGGAGAATTTGGCTAAGACGGCGATTTTGGGCTTAATTAGCCAAGTTCAAGGATTTTGGGAGATATAATGTCATGTTTATCCACCCCAGTGATGTTCTGGCTAAGCCAACAGAAACCTGGCTGAGCTCAACACATCCCTCTCGCCAATTCCGTATTTGTCTTTTTCTCACTGATTATTGTATTCAGAGCAAACATAACACGGAGGGAATGAGGAATCGGGTCCCCACTCTCTTGTTAACAGTTCATTAGTGATGGTAACAATGGAGTCGTGCCCTGAGTCGCTTCCGCGCTTCACTCCTTTTGGATGCTCTGCTCTCTGTACAGCGTTTGCTAATAATAGAGACACAAAGGCGTAACTCACCTGAACTGACTGCATTCCAGTTCACCGTCAACACTTTTGTGTCTGTGTGTGCATGTGTGTTTTTGTTTTGTTTTTTGTCCGTGTCTTGCTTTAGATTGTTAACTTCTTTGTCAGCCGTACCCATGTCACTTGATCAGGGAGAGTTTAAACACAGGAACATCGTAGCTGTGTCCCAAATCCACACCGCAAACACATTCTCAGGAGGTGTTAGTATGTAGTGTGTTCACACTGGAGAAGTGAGGAAATGAAGTGTACTCAAACCAGACGTGATGCATACTAAACACTGATTTTTTTAAAAAAATTTTTTTTTGCTTGCTGACTAGGGCTGAAACTAAACTTGTGGAGGATCTGCTCAAACCTGGGGGAGGGGGGGATATGATTAATTGGGAAAACTCTCAATTCATTGTTTGGTCTATAAAATGTCAGAAAATGGTGAAAAACACAATTTCCCAAAGCCCAAGTTAGATAGATGGACGCTGTATTCATTGCATGTTAAACACAACAAAATTTGGTTTGACAGCAATCCACTCCACTTAACAGCATATTCTGTTGATAAACTAATTCAGTCAACTGACAAATAGTTTCACCTCTACATTAAAGCAATAAAGTGGTGGTGAGTAGGGCTGGCTGATACCAACAAATCATAATTCTTTAATTTTAATCAAATACCTCTGATATATATCAATATGTATAATACTATTTTACTCTAAATTAAAAAGTTTAAACTGAACTAAACTGTAAATAATATGGAGCCAGAGAAGATACTGTATGTAACAGCAGTTTCTTGGGCCAAGTGTGGACATATAATTATCTCATAGCTTTACACTCGCATGGAACTGGTTTTATAGATTTGTCACCATCTACTTTCGTAACTTTATGAATATTAATGATGTAGCTTCCTCCCATGTTTTTCTTATCATGTGTATCTTTCCATTTGCCTTATCCCTCTTATCTTGCTCTTTCTTATTGTCTCCTTGTTAATTCCCTTCAGTTTTTCTGTTCTCTGCTGCTCTGTCTGCCTGTCTCTTAAGGCCACATTCATGCCAATCAGTTTTATTGTTCGAATTAACTATTCAATTCAATTCAGTTTTATTTATATAGTGCCATATCATAACAAAGTTATCTCAGGGCCAGATAGAACCAGATAGATCAAAAACCCTGGGTTTGACACCTCGTCCATCTGTCCCAGCATAAACAAAATGAAGTGTCCCAACTCCTGGAATTATCTTTGACACTGAATTTTAGTAACTCCTATTCTGATAGGAGATTTTAAACACTTAGTCCAGGTTACATTTGGGCAGTTGGCACCTAAAGGAGCCAAACACAAAAATGTACCAACGCTGAGGTTTGAATGCACTCCGAATCAGTCTTTGTCTTTGTTTCGGTCGTTTTCTTAAATAAGAAACTTGCTCACCTCCTTTTATTCACTAACACCTCCTGTTTTTCCTTCACAGTCACTGGAAAGCACACGGAGGATGCTGCAGATGGCAGAGGAGGTGAGACCTTTGACAATTTGCTGCTGCTACGGACACAAACACTATCATCTTACATGTAGCTGTGTTTTGATGGCCAGAAAGTCGGTCCCTGTTGGTTTATAACTGGCCCCTACATGCATAAGGATTAGGAAAATTATGATGCATGATGATTTCAGCGAGTATCATGATACTATCTTAGGATTTGGTCATAAATGAAGTCTTTGAATGCTTTAAATTGGATTAGAGAAGATTCTTGCATTAATGGAATTAAAGTATTGGGTATTAGGTAGAATAATAAGGCCACTTTTAATAATTTGAGATTTTGACAGTCATATTTTGAGAAGTCATTTTGAGAAGTCATAGAATTACAAGATAAAAGTTGCTTCAGTTATTAATTATTAAGCTTTCTTGTATTAATTGTATTAGCCTGTTAGTTTTCAAATTCAGCCCAATATCCTAATTAACTCTTATATGTATCAATGCCTGATTATTTCCATTCTTTATAATGCATACATCTGCCTGTAATCTTTTCATTGGTTCTGAATTTGTGTGACTCATGTGTTTTCAGAGCAAACAGACTGGCGTCAACACCATGGTGATGCTGGACGAGCAAGGAGGTAGATATACAACATGAACACTGCTAGTTTTGATGCAAATGTTTCCACCTCTATTTTTCCCACACCTCATTAAATCATTTTTATTTATTTTTTTTTTTTTTTGCTTTTTGTGAAGAGTGAATGCTAATGGTTAAGTTTAAAGAGTCACACACATAATTTCTGGATGTCCTTGTGCATCAGATTTTCTTTTTTTGCAAGTTTTTGCTGCAGCTAAAATCAACCATATGTCATTGTGCCACAATACAAATGTTATGCAAATTTTATTATTTCAGTGACTTTTTTGCATTTCAAAGAAGATGATTTTTAAGGGAACAGATTTTTTTTCTTCACTTGAGGCTGTCAGGATTATGCAGGGAAGTTCTCATAAACGTGTCAGCTATAGAAAAATTGTAAGGACAAAGATGTTTGACCATGTTATGCCATTATAAAGAAATATTACATATTTTCTAACTTAGAGTTGAAGTAATTTGTGCCAAGTGACTGTAAGCACTACAAACAGTGTTAAGTAATAGAACAGAACAGGTGCAAATAAAAGTATTGAAATTAAATAAAAAACCTGTGTGCATCCACTGGCCACAATGATCATGGACATAATTTGTTATTGGTAATGTCTGTAATGTGCATCCTGAAATATTGGTGTACCAAACTAGTGTGGTACATTATTTGTCTAGATTTGTGCTCAAATCTTTTTTTATTATTATTGTTTGCCTATAAGTATGTGTATACGCTGTCCAAGATATGTGTTCCCCGTTTAAAAATGTGCATTTATTATTTATTGTACTACCTGCAGTATGTTCTTTTTTTTTTGTTATCTTTATCCCATTTTTTTCTGCTGCAATGACCCAGTTATTGACCCAATTTAGGAATCCTCACAGGGACAACCATTAAAGTTTATTGATCCATTTTTAGAATAGATTAATTTTTAAGGTGATAAACAAAACAAAATGAACAAGAAGATGAATTCCTAGTTTATAAAATGGACCTAGATAGAGAAAAGGAGAGTCTGACGTGGTGTTGTGTGCATGTCTGTGTTTCAGAGCAGCTGAAGCGTGTGGATGAGGGCATGGACCAGATCAACCAGGACATGAGACATGCTGAGAAAAACCTGACTGACCTCTCCAAGTGCTGCGGCCTCTGTGTCTGCCCCTGTGACAGGTACACTGTACGCTCAGAGCTGCTGAAGGCTCCAAATCACTGTTGTGTGTTATCCTGCTTTTCTCTGTTTTTGTGTGCTGTGCTTTAATGTCTCATGATAATTTATAGAACAGATATGTGGCTGGACCACCAACACAAATTTGGTATTCACAGTATAGAGCAAACAGGCAAGGAAGCTGTATAAATCAACACGTTTCTGATCATTAGCATAGCATTAGCATACTTTGATACATTTATTTTTTTATATCATGTATAGAGTTGCGGGGGGGCGCTTTCAGGCAATCTGGTTCCAGAAGTGAAAATCCCACATAGACAATGTTAGGTGACTGTTCTACAGCTTGGATAGGAATGAAACTCTCCTGGCTAAATCATCAGTACAGCAGGAGATGACCAACTGTGTTACAAAATATCTGGTTCTTTGATTAAAAAGTCGAAGGTACCGGCTTGTGTACATAAAGTCTCACAAGGAGCATTTTGTCTTAAAATGATCTTAAGAGCGCTGCTGTTGGAAGTTAAAGGTTATGTTGCTTGTAAAACTAATAATAATCCGATCTGTAGCTTATATTAAGTAGCTTTTGGATTATGGGTTAATTTTGAATGAATTCAGAAACTATGGCACCTCTGCCTGTCTCCTTCTCCATAGCAACACCATCTGAGTGTTGTGGTATTTAGAGCTGCCTGCCATGCCAAACTCACAGACAAAGCATGATTTCTCCTAAACAAAGTAGAAATAATAAAAATTGGTGGCCAGGATAGGATTGTTCCATTATCCAGGAGAGTCCTGCGTTTAGTAACATTGAGGATATCGTTAAAACAAAAATTTGAAATGGTAATACAGAGCTGGGGAAAACATTTCCAAAACCAGCTGCCTCTCCCTTTTTCATTTATTATCATGGGGTTGGACGCTTCCACGACACTACTCTGATCTGTCAGGGTGATTTCCCATGACCACTGCCATTATCGGCCACATTTGCGAATGTGGCTGCAGTTCATGCCGAGGGTGACGTGGAGAGAAGAAACTACAAATTTGCATGTCAAATGTGCATTTTATGCTGATACAATTTGTGAGCATTCCCAGTGGTTTATGAATGGGTAGGGAACCTGACTGTGTTCCTACCAGGTGCTTAACATGACAGGTGTGCTGCTCTGTGCTGAGCTTACTTTTAAAACTGTCTCCATCAAACCATATCAATATGCAGTGTCAGTGTGTGTGCATAGTGAGCTCATATCTGGTTCTAAATGTGGAAAAACAAAATCTTCCCAAAATGCTTTCACATTGGAGAAGAGGATTCTTTGATGAATACCATAAGATAAGGTAGGGAATCTTTTTGACTTCCTTACGATTATTGAACATCTGTGACTGTAGTAGCCGACCTGTAGCCTTATGAACCTCTTGTGGATGCCATGTGGTTTTGCTTAAGTCAACATTCTTCTGGCTTTTATTTAAACGCCTCCGGATATCCTGGTTTGTAACGACTTTCCGTTCTTCCTCCAGGGTGTCATCAATCGAGCACGACTCGCGATACAAGCGTACCTGGGGTATTGGAGGAGGCGATGGCGAAGGTGATGCCGATGGCTCAAAAGTAGTCTCAAAACAGCCCTCGGGTGTTCACAATGGCCAGGCTGCCCAGGCAAACGCCCCGGCGCCCTCAGGCCCGTACATCAAGAAGTGGGTTCCTGGTCATTTAGCTTCATTAAGAATCTTTTACCATAATGTCAGAAGCACGTTGTAAATCTAGAAATGACATAGTCTTCAATTGTGCGAGTAACAAATTACATATTGAGACACATTTAACTGAGCTCTTGTGGACAAATAAAACTTACTTAATGTCTGCGGTACAGGATAACCAATGATGCTCGCGAGGATGAGATGGAGGAGAATCTAGAAGCAGTGGGCAGCATCATTGGCAACCTGAAAACTATGGCTATGGACATGGGCAACGAGATAGACAAGCAGAACAAACAGATTGACAACATCACTTCCAAGGTAACAGTCCGAGCTTAATGACATTTCAGTTGTTTTGTCCTGTTGATGTGCATTTGTATTTGTTTGATCACACTTCTTAAGTAGCTTCTGTCACCTCAACTTACTGATTCCCTCCAAAATTACACGTGCCTAAAATTGGTAGAAAACATTCACTTTCATAATTTCTTTTTTTACTATTCATCTCGTCAAGCTTGATGGTAATGGTACTCTGTGGAGTTTCACCACTAGTAGCACTATGCAGTGGGGCCCTGTTTTGTTAGTATCATGTGCATGCGCATGAGGACTCGCATGCACAAGCAATGCGACACACATACCTGCCCACGGTGTGACACTCTTCCACTGATTGTCAAAGGAAGAAGAAAACTGATAGTTTGCAAATATGGATGTAAACAGTGCAGTTAAAATATTTTTAAAAATCATCTTTGCAAAAGTTTTACAATGCATACAACATGTTTAGGCCTCAAGCATACACACACTGCATTATGGTGAGAAACAATGAATGTAAACATAACTTGTTTGTTTACAAGAAAACTCCACAGGGTACCTTTTTTAAAGAATAAGGTACTGGGTTAAAGCACATTGTGGTTCTAACCCAGTACCTGTGGAATTCTTGTAAACAAACAAAAGTTATGTTACATTCAGCGTTATTCACCAAAACTCCTTGAGGTCTAACAAACATGTTAAATCCATTTCCTTGCACAAAAACATCTGCAAAGCCGATTTTTCTTTCTTTCCTGCACTGCTTAGCACATTACCGCCACCTGTATATCAGTGGAATAGTGTGAAACCATTAACGGGACTGCATATCGTGTCCCCCCGTGTGCATGTGCATCTTCGTGCGCAAGACAAACAAAACAGGGACCCACTCATTAAAAAAAACTGCTCCATAGCACTAGAGGTCAAAAACTCCACAGGGAACCTTAAATGTTTTTTCAACGCATTTAAAGTCAGTGAATTGCTAAATGGAAAGAGAGAGTGACTGTATAACAACCTTGTTTCTTTTCTTTCAGGCGGACATGAACAAAGTTCGTATTGATGAAGCGAACCAGAGAGCCAACAAGCTCATCAAATAGACAAGGAAACCTGCTTCTGCCAGTTTTATCCATCAACCTTGAGCCTCTGTCGCCACACCCATACACACAGTGCATACTTGCGTACATGCACGTACACACACATCTTTGACATAAAAAAGAAATTCAGTCTGGAAGAATATTTTTGCCAGCAGTGTGCTTGTCTTTACCGCACTAAGATGTAAGTAGAATACACAAACATTTATACATTTTATAAATTGACCACCACTAACATGCCCTTTGACATGTATTCATAGTCATGCTGGACTTTGAGATGCAGCATGGGCATCAGAAACTGCACCAAAGAGGAAGTGACTGACTGCCTATCACTGCTGTTTCATACCAAATGTGCACCAGACCTGTTGTATCATATCTCAACATTCACAGGAAGGGAAGTAGCACAGCTCGGCTGCTTTTCTTTCTTATATTTTTTTTTCCTCTTGTTTTGCTTTTCTCTTAAAGTCAAGAACCATGAACTGCCTCTGTTTGTCTGTGTGTGTCTCTGGTTTTTATGGATGAGGTCATAGATCCAAACTCATTAGCTGTCTTTTAGTGATATACAGCAGAGTTAATTTATGCATCACCCCATGTTGGTCCAATCTTGATACAGCTACATCTAGTTTAATCATAAAACATCGACTTTGGTCTGAAACAAACGTGTCATTCTCAAATTCTTATTGGTTCAATGTGTAATTAAGGTTATTGTATCGTGTATTATTTTGAGATGCTATGCTTATTTAATGATTCTTTTATCAAGCAGAAATGACTTGTGAATAAAGTTGTGTTTTGTAACACTTTGTTCTCATGTCATTTATGCCATTTCAGATGTAAAAGCTATTTTAAAAAAAATATCAAATGTTGTGCTTTGGAGTGATTCATGGCAAATCCTTTTCATGCTGGAATTCAAAGCACCTACCCCTGAATGATAGCAATTTAATGTTTATTTTTTCATTTTCTGACTGATGAGAAGTCAAGGTTGTTGTAACTTTGTGCAAGATAATTGTGATGCGCTGACCTGGTGTGACATTTAATATATAGCAATCACTTGTCCTTCAAATGTGAAGGATGGTCAGCAAGCATCATAAAGAGTCTTCATCATTACCTCCTTCAGAGCATCAGTTTATAATAATACTGAATATGGGAAACATAACAGTGGTTGAATAACAGATTTGTCATCAGTGGATCAACTGCTGTACTTCATATTTAGTGTCTCTTGAGGTTTTTCACTCTGACCGCAGTGTTGATGTAAATACTGAAACATACTGTAGCTGTTTAATTGCGTATAGTCATTTTGTTAATCTAATTCCATTCTGCTTTCTTCGTTACCTCCTGGTTAATAGAGATGTATAGCTCCCAAGAGATTTGCCAGGTTCCTACACAAATCTGGTAATGTGCGGAAAATTAATTTCCTCAAGTTTGATAATTGCACAGTCTGTAAAAGTATGAAAACAAATGCCGAGTTCTGACACACATGGCTGTACATGTTTAATCCACTATCATTTCTCATATTGGCTCTTCAGGACATTGTCATTATAGCATATGCAGCAGTTTTGTCATAATGAAAATGACCTAGAATCTTACAAGTTAAAGAAATTAGTCTGGAAAATATTGGAATTTAGAAATGTTAGACTGTGCAAGAATCCTGTAATGCCTTTTATAGATGGTCTATGGTTGTGTTGTAACAGCCATTGTATCACAAGCGGCTCCTCTTGCATCTGTTCTGTAAATAGCCAGTTTTCACAGCAAAGCTACAGTAAAATATATCTGATGATGGAAAGCATACTTTGTTTTGTCGAATCTGCAGCCAGGCTGAGAAATCACTGCTGGCAGCAAGATGCAAAAGTCTACATGTAAACGAATGATGTTTAAGGGGTAAATGTAGAAGCGGAATAAGTCCTGGCGGCCTCTGTTAAGGCCTCGCTGTGGAAAATTGGCTAATGATAAAGCAATATGGTATGATGAAAGTATCTCTCGTATGCATCTTCTGGCTTATTTGTTTTGAAGAAAAATGGTAATTTGTATGCTCTGCTGCAGGCATACACCTATTGAGTCTGTAAAGATCGAAATGAACTGTTATTCAGGGCATTGTATTGCTATAAGTGATCATCCTCAGCCTGTTACTTGTCAGCTGAGATCTAATTAGTCTTGCCTAAGGCTGCCCCGCTGTCTTGAGGCTGTTTATTCATTGTACCAACAGCCACTGGAATGTAAATCCAACCGTTTTGTCTATTTTGAATATGTTCATATACAGCTCGTCTTATCTGAAATTAGCTCGGTTAACGGATGACTGTTCAAAGTAAAAATGCCTTTTGTTTCACGCCTGCCTCTGTTAAATTTGTTTGTACTTAATAAATCTATTTTGAAATTCATTTTATTGCACCTTTTTTAATGGATTAACAATTGGAATGGAATCAGTATTCATTAAAAATCGGCCAAGGTACAACTGTGGACATGAATTTCAAAATTTAGCAAAGATCAAAATGTCAATACAAAAAAACCCAAACTGTATAGTTTTATTTTTAAAGTTTATTCTCTCAAAATGTATGATATTTCTTGTCAACATTTCTGGATATTTTACATAGCTAGAGTACAAAATGCAGATTAAAAACCACTGAACAGAAAAGCCAGGTAGGAAGGGAGTGGAGGAATAAACAAAAGTGGATGGAGGTGACAGAGTAGGAAGTGTCAGAATCTGAGTTACTGTAGATATAATGACCAATTTAAAAACAAGCCTGAATACATGTGATGCGAGTTTCCCCAAACCATTTTGAGGTGCTATTTATAACAGAAAAACTGGACTACTGGTACTAGTAGCACAGACGTGATGTTCTTCTGGCCCTCTGCACACGGAAACATCTGTATTTATTGTTTAGACGGCCACAAGATGATCATACCTATAGTGTATATAACTATTTTGTTCCTTTTGTAAATAATCTAGACTGAGATCATCATGATGCTACCTCATTTCCTCTTGAGCTGAACAGTCTCGTTTATCTTTCTACACCTGACTTCCATTGCTTCAATGAGGTCACTTGAGTTGGACTGTTGTTCAGGGACGGAGTCCACGGTACAAGGCAAGACGGCAGTGGGAGTGTGTATGTGTGAGCCACCATCGGGGTGACAAATTAACATCTGTAAATGCGGTTCCATATACTGTACATACTCTATATTCCCTGTATGCGTATATCGATTCAAACGTCTTATTCTATTATGGCTTTATTGTTGAAACTAAACCAAATTCTCACATCCTTTCCTTTCTTACAATCATATTAAAGACACGTTCCCTCAGCTCCATACTGCTACTGTATGATCCTCACCTTAGATAAAGAGTATGCCTGGTCCTGTTGTGTGGTTTGGAAAAGCAGTCAAGACTCATCCGACCCACAGCTTGTCCTAGACTTTGGCTGGTACCGTAAAACTTTCTGAATAATGGCCCAGGCTCTTTTTCTGCTTTTTACTAGAGCACCTGGTTTAAATTCTAGTAGGCTGTAATTTGATGTTCAAACATTTATTGTAAATACGAAATCTAGTTTATGATCCCAGAGGGGTGTTTTCATAAAGCCAGATTACCAGTTAAACCAGGCTTATTTCAGCAAGTCGGGCCTATTTCTTCATAAAGAAGGTTTAAATAAGTCTGACATAGGTTACAATGGAAACACATCCTTCCAGTCTAGCCTGGTTTTGGTCAGGTTAGTTTTCAGGCTTGGCATAACCTCTGGATTAACCAGTGTTGCAATCAATCTGCCAAAAATTCCTCCCTGAAGGTTCCTCTTTACTGCTACTCCGAGCATGACTCAACTTGGAGTACATGGCAAATTTTCTCTCTCCATATTATGTTTAATATGTGCAGCTCTGTGGCCGCGAACATCGCTGTTTTGTCTTTACATGTCCGTTTTCTTCATTATGAATTCATGTTATCAGTGCTTCATGTCTCGGGTGCTGTGTTTCAAAATAATCCAGACCTGACTGTAGGAAACAGAACAAGCCTCGGCTGAGGTCGAATAGTCAAAAAAAATTAGGTCCTATGTCTTTTCCTAAACACTTTTCCTTGACCTCGATGGAAAACGTCATGAGGTCAAGAAGAAGGGAAGGAGAATTTATAAGGACTTAGCACCGCCGTTGTCTTTTCCTAAGAGAATCCGATTGCACTTACACTAGGCTACGTAATTATGCAATGGCGGATGTTATTGATGCGGGTCGGCTGTGGTCGCTTTAAATGTTGCTGCCGCAAGGAATCGTGGGACGGCATTACCTCCTTTCCTTTCGTAAAGGATGGTCAAGTGTACCCTATGCTAAAGGAGATAAGAAAGGAAGCATTGAAGCACCTTTCCTTAGCATTTAGAGATTTTTTTCTGTGCCACCTTTATGAAACACCCCTCAGATATATGCTAACAGAATATATTTTCACGTGTGTCAATACAAGCCAAAGTTGAAGACAAATAAGGCAGGTCAAGTTGGTCTTGATTGGAGGTTTAAGAATATCACAATAGCACCATATCAAACTAACGTAAAACATACTTCATGCATTTGTAGATATATAAACTGTATATGTATATTATGTTAATGAATAGATATGAAATGTTCAATACACAAGTGTTGAATATATTTCAAGTTCACATAAATAACTACTGCCACAGCTCAGTTGCAAATACAGTTAGATCTATATCCAAAACTGACTGATGGTGGTGTCTCATGACCGCTCGTATGTCATCAGTTACTGATTTTAAAATCTCAACAGTCAAACCCTTCACAGTGCATAGAACATTTAGTTTGCATGCCTGCAATTACACTTGGTGTGTGTGCACTGTGCAGCACTGCACTACGGTCTGCTCATCACCAAGTCTTTACACTGCATTTACAAAGCTTTTTAAAGCCTGTTAAAATTCACTCTGGTTCTATAAGTAGCATTTAGTGCTCCAAATTCAAACAGCACAGTATTACAGTTCACAACCATTGTATAAGGCAGATTAATAAAAGTACTCCTTAGTACTCTTGAGTCACCCTATGTTCATTACAGGCCTGCATATCGTACATAGCTATATCAAAGCATGCCATACTAAAGCAAAAAAATTGCAGCAAAAGTAACAAAAGAGAGGTTTTACAAACATTCTTTGGTTGAGTGTGAAAGGAGCATTCCTGTGCTTTAATTTAATGCTTTGAATTTGGCATTGGTTAGAAAGAACACAAAGAAGAAAGTGGCCCTTTGCAATGATACACTGGCTTAAATACAGGCAAAAGAGTGATGGCTTTAACCTAAACTACAATATTTGTTAATTCTCGCAAAATAATATAAAACATCTAGTGATTAAAAAGCTCGCTCTGACTGATTGTACACAAATACTACTTTCTCTTTCCAGGTTGCTTAGGCAACCCCCCTCCCCCCTCCCTCCTCCCTCCCTCCCAATGGCCTTCCCATCTCCTTTCACTTCTTTTTGGCAAAGCGACTGAACTTCTTCTCCTTGTCTTTCTTGGCAGAGCTGGGCTCAGGGAGGGCAGCTGAGGAGGAGGGAGCGGGCAGGCTGTGGGCTTTGGCCCCTGAGGGCCCCGACGCCTCCTCCGCTGCCAGGGGCTGAACGGCCTTCTCCATGACCTGGCTCCAACGCTGGAGCTCCTCCTGAAATTAAACACAAAAACACACACAGCACAGGGGCTTACAAAGGGAGGTCCACCTCCAGAGGGGCAGTGTGTGTTTTTGTCTCTTGGTCTATTTGAGTAAATTAATAAGTGGAGGTGGTCGTGCATTTAACAATGAAACTTTAAATAACCTGTTAGTGAGGCTAAATAAGGGTAATATAGATGAAAACAACCTCGCTGTGAATTATTTTATTTTGTAAAACTTAATGATCCCTGTAGGGTAAAATCTCTCGCTAGCTGATGGTGAAACAGAAGGAAATATGAACACCCTCATTAATGCCCGCTACTTACTTAGACATGGGCAGACATGTCAAACTGAAACAGCTTAAATAATGAAATATGTATGTAGTGTGTGCAGCATTACACCCTGTGACCACTACTTTACAGAGGGTCAAAGATTATACAATTGCAGGCCAAGTCCAGAACATTTGGTCTCATGTGATACATGGAAAGTTGTTAAAATTCATCGTTTCTCTCTTGGCAGTTCAAAACTCACCTCGTCTTTACACTGGAACAAATATTCACTGCCGTCTCCAAGACTGTGAGAGGGAAAGGAGAGGGAAGTTAAAATGTATTGTGTGGAGAATCCAAGAGGCACAAGTGGTTGTTTTAAACTTCTATTTTGACCATTAGAGTAAAATAAAGAATGAACTAGTTTCCCCGAAACAGATTTTTCAGTAATCGAAGCAACTGAGCTCTCTCTCTTCCTACACATTTGAAAAAAATGTTAATGTTTGTTTGTTTCACACTGGCAGCAGGGCTCTATTAGCATTACTAACAACTATTAACAATGTGAGTGCGATTAGAGCTGCTATAGCTTGAGACATCATTCGTTTAGCTTAGCTTAGCATACCGACTAGAAACAGGGGGAAACGGCTAGCCTGGCTCTGTCCAAAGGTTAAAAGTCCACCTACCATCACCTCTAAAGCTCACTAATTGACACATTATAGCTCATCTGTTTAATCCATACAAGAACCAAAAACAACAGGTTGTGGCAGTGACTTCCTGGAGTCGCCGCTGGTTGCTTGGAAACTTCAGTGATGACAAAATTCCAGGAAGTCACTGCACCCAGACAATAAATTACCTCTCCTACAAAAAAATAAAAAAATAAACACAAGAAATAATCCCCCATAAAATCACACCTCGTCTTCTCATGTAACTCTTGGAGAATAAGCTAAAATGTCGACCTATTCCTTTAATAGTGAGACAGTTATGAAAACCTGAAGGTGGGTGGGATTCTCACCGTAGTTTGGAGACATGCTTCTTTTTCTTGTAGTTGGTGAGGATCTCCCAGCTGGCGTTACTGAGGGACAAGGGGTCCTCGCCGTGATACGTCACCCCATGGCTAAAACTCTTGGCATCCTTATAGGCGTAGAGCTGACCCGGCTTCAGCACACAGTACAAGTTGTTCCATGACCTGAGAGGAGGAGGAGGGGTAGGAAATGGGAGGGCTTAAAGATTGATCACTTCAGGTAGCTAATTTCTGGCAATAATGCAGAATCAATTTAATTTAATCCCAATTAGGAGAGCCACAACAACATCACCACTCCATAAAGACTTAATTCAGTTAATTAGAAAGAAGGAGAGGAGTCGGCACAGCTCACTTCTCTGCAACAAACTGTAAATAGTTTTAATCAAGAAGAACCCAGCCAGATCCTCTGCAGTCATGAAGGGTAAAACAAAACTTTTTGGGTTGCTTATGTATTAAGTAGATGGTTAATATTTTCTGGTATTTTCAGGATTCAATTTTCTTATGTATGTTTAGTATGTGAGATTTAATATCCACAAGTGAGTAAGTTCATAATTAATACTCTACTGAGGGCACTTCCATGTTAAGGCTTGCTAAGTGAAGGTTAACTATAACTTACATTAGCACTGCTAAAAATAAATCAAATTATAAGACACAGGTGGCAAACATGTAGCTAGTGCAACATCATCTTTTACTTTTATACTCCCCCCTACTTTTATACCAATGTGTGTGTAAGCTCTAGCTCCTTAAATACAAATCATATATATGGCTTTTTTACATTTTTGTTGTATGTTTTGAATGCATGCCAAACAGTTGTAGATTTCTAGATGTGGTTTTTTTTTTTTACTACCATTCAAGGCAGCCATTGGTTTCCTTTCATTTGAAACTTGCTTGAGTTGTTTAATCCATCACAAAAGAAAATGTATTCATTTTTTGCTGCGTGGTATTGCTGTTTAGGTACAGATTGATTAAAAAAAGTCTGAATATGTGAGGGAACTTTAAAAAATGCTGAAAAAAATGAATGCAGACTTGATGTTCACTGTGATGGATGAAAGAAAGTAAGCAAGTGCTGATCGATTTCCTAGCATGCAGAAATGAATGGAAGCAAATGAAGGTCTGGAATGGGTGGTTGGGTGATGTAAAGACTACAATACATGTGGGAAATGGCAATGTGGTCCTTTTCGTATTACCTACCTAGATGAAACCTTCTTTCCTGAGCCCTCCACATCGTGTTTGCGGCCCAGCATGCCCTCCTTCAGCACAGTCTGGGCTCTGAGAGCCTCCATGGGCATGGTGGCAGCCCTCTCTGATTCTTTCGGGGTCACTAGTGAGACAGACGGCTCCAGCTCCAGAGAACCACTCTCTCTCATTTCTGACATTACGGGCACTCTGGAGTCACCCACTGTCCCCTCCTGCAGACCTGAACTGGGCTCAACTGCACCAGAACCAGACTGGAGGAGGAGAAAAATAGAGACAGAAACAGTGAGACAGGAGAAAAATCACAGATAAATCAACCTGCACATTTGGAGGCGATGGGAGAGTGTGCTCTTGATTTATGCATCTGTGATTATTTTAGTGCTCAAAGAGGGTTCTCAACAGAGTCAAATGTAGTTCGTTTAGAGTAAAAAAGTCAAGGAGCTCTTTTGAATGTAGGAGTTAGCAAGAAAATAGCACAGAAGGGAGGCTGGTTTTCGTTTTTTTTTTTTTTAATTTTAGCCTGCTTATACAGAGGTCACAACATGATAAAGAGGACAGGAGCTGAGTGAGTGTAGTTACTAACCACAGTCTGTTCCTCAATGGTGTAAAGCTGTGAAGATTCCTCTACAAAGCCAGTGTCTTCTCTCCTGTAGGAAAGAGGGCAGCATGGGGTCTGCATGAGAGACTTTAGAGAGCAGCGGGTGAAAAACATTGTGTTTGTGTGTAAAGAGAGAGAGAGACTGTGTGCCGGCGAGAAAGTTTAAAGGATGAGACTCGAAATATTCTGTATTTTTCAACAAAACATTGCTTCTGTCCGTCTCTCAGTACTTTCTGACTTCCTCAGCCTGTCTGTGGCTCTCAGCCCCAAGCCCATTTGTTCTTACTGCATCATTATAAATTTTTGTTTTTAAAATATGCTAAATAATTTCCTAAAACAGATGGGTTTTTGTTGTGGGTTTTTTTTTTCAGCAGCAGATTTGTTGCACTAGTGGGTATTTATGGCATGTGGGATTGACTTAAAGTAAACTACAATGCCCATGTTCATTATAATAGAGAGAGATGTCACCCAATGCGATGGTGTGGCTCATTTATGTGTTTTTAATAGTTTTTAGAAAACAATGGCACAGAGGTATAGGCCACATCAGGCTTTAGATACACGGATAATACTTTTGGGGTGTTTTTAATGGATTTAAGACAGTAAGAAAAATGTAGAATATCACCAGACTTTCTCCTTTTAAAAGGACTTTTGTGATGATCGTCACCAAATAATTCTGTTTGTCTGTGCTTTATAGGTTCAATGGTACATGAACAGTACATGACTGCCTGCGTGTGTGTGGGCGTGTGTCTACCTGCTGTCCTTATCTGAACGTTGCTCTTCCTTAATGAACTGCTCCATCTCCTGTTGCTGCTTCCTCAGCTCCAACAACTCCAGCTGCAACACAGTAGTGAACTAGAGTCAGTACCTAATCCATTATTTGCTTCAATTTAGAAACATTATATGGCACATTACTGCCATCATCTTCAGCCGTCATTAACTAAACATTTGTTGTGTAAGATTGATCCCAATCAATATATCTGACAAGACCATAGTGTTTATCCTGTTTTTCCATGTTTTTTGTAATCAAATGACTGTAGACCATCTTTAAGATTTTTCCATACCGTAGTGAGGCGCTCCAGAGCGGAGAAGCGCTCTTCCCAAGTGGCGGTGGATTTTTCGAAGGCCTCGTGCCTCTTGAGGAGTTTCTCCACCTCGTCCACGGTGTAGCCCAGGTCTCTACTGGTCACGTAGGGCTCCTGAGCGATCAGCCAGGCCTCCGCCACCGAGGCGTCACGTGCAAACTGACACACCTCCAGCACTGGAGGCGATAAAGACAGAAGTCATTATGACGGTTTTTACAATGTAGTTTTTATTTTACAGTAACTGCATTTTAAAAGGACCCTTAACTTCATAAATATTCACGCTGGCCATTATTTGAACTATTCTGTTTAAACAGTCACATTATTTGGACACGCCTCCCAATTGCAGACAAAATGCTGGTTACCCAATACATTTTAGAGTCGAGACTTGGTTTTATGGTTAAGGGTAGATTTAGGTTACGTTAAGGTTAGGGTTGGAGGCTGTAAAATGCATTATGTGGCAATTTTGGAAAGTGAGGATGTTTTTAGAAGGTGAAGATATTTTTAGAAAGGGAGGACATTTTTAGAAAGTGGGATAATTTTTTTGAAGGGAAGACATTTTTTGTAAAGTGAGGAAATTTTTTTTGAAAAAGTGAGGACATTCTGGAAAGTGTAGACATTGTCACAAAGTAAGGACATTTTGACAAAGTGACAGTACTTTTAAAAAGGGAAGACATTTTTTTGAAAAAGGGAGGAAATTCTGGAAAGTGTAGCCATACTGTAATTACAAAGCGAGGACATGTTTCGGAAAGTGGCAACACGTTTAGATGGTGAGAACATTTTTTAAAATATTACATTCAGCTTTTTCTGTGGTTGTCCATCTTGTACAAAGCATAATTTTCTCTGGACTTAAATCTGTATAGGCCAAATATATAGTTTATAAAACAGATACTGAAAACATTTGAAAGTGAATATATAATTCCAAAGTTTAGTTGGAGAAAACACACTTCTTTTTATTGTACAGAAACACTATCATAGAACATCTTTGTTTTTGTCAGACTATTTTTAAAACTGCAGCAAAAGATACTTAATATCTTATTGTTGAGTGTTTTGATGAACAAAAGCCACGGTGCTCTTTCATGTGCAAAGGTTTGTACATATGAGCTTTCACATCAGTTATTGATATGGCCTTTGGCAGTTTAGTACAGATATGTGAAAGGAATAATGTACAGAAATTAGTTAGAGGTTAGTGTGGTTTTACTCACAGAGTCTGAGCCAGTCCCATCTGTCGTCCCACTTGAACATCATCTCCTTCCTTTTCTCCGTCAGCTGCACCAGCTTCTCTTTGATCTGACACAAGCAGTTATATAGTCGCAGTTACATATCAGCATTATTAAACAACTCAGCCCCAAGACTGGCTATTATCCTCTAAGAATTAGTATTGTGAAGTAATTAACCACACGTTAAATTCAGGCCGGGGTCAATTGCTCATTTAAATTCTTTTGACTTTTCCATTTCTAATTAGTGTTTGCTTTATAGTCTCCCTGATGAGTGTAAGATGAGTGGAATTTTTTTTCTTTCGTGGCGATCCAATTGGTTCCATTGTGCCAGACAAGAACAATCACTCCCAGAAAAGTAATTAAATCTAATGAAAGCAGCAATTTGAGGCCCAGCTGAGGATGAAAAGAAGCTGTCTTTGCTGCTGAGGCCTTACCTCAGCAGAGTCTCGGTGCTTGCGTGTCAGCAGGGCCTTGCCGAGGTCTACGCAATCGGTGAATTTGGCTCCCCTGGCCTCAATCTCTGAGCGGATCCCCTGGTGGTACTTCTGCAGGAGCTCCACAGATGAGACATCCCTAATGTAGAGGAGGGAGGGAATTAAAAGAGATAACAGTTAATGCATGAAGTTTATCTACCTCTGTTGGTAGGGACTGGAACTGCATGACCAGGCTCTGCCAAGTTTACAGTGATCCTTTATCTTATACAAACTTACTGTAGCTTTACTATATAAATTCATACTAGTATGACAAACGGTCTCATTAAGAGATAATATACTCAAAATATTGTGTAGAATTAAATGTTCTATTTTCTGCTTGTGAACAAATTGATTTTCAGCGTTTTAGGCTTTTTTTTCTGGGACAATAAAAAAATCACTTACTGCTTTTAATAAACTTGATATTCTTCATTGAGGTTGTTATGATCTTTATGTCACATCTAAGTAGCAAACCAATTTGGACCAACTAGTGAACAATAAGTGTGAGAACAATAGCTATAACAAATTAAAATAATTTTTAAACTCATGTTTATCACTAATTATACAGAATATAATTTGAAAGATCTATTTATTTATTTGAGCCTGTGTTTTTATTACTTTTTGTTGACTATTGAAATTGATGTGACTAGAAAAAAAGAGAAACAGCCTCTTGCTGTTTGGAAATGGCAGACATCAATGTGTAGTAGTGTTACTTTATAATTCATTTGTTTATTTGAGCCTACATCTTACTTAGTAGACATTATTCTTCTGTTTCCACCTATAATCAAAAGTAAAAAAAATATATGGATCAATACATACAGAAATACTCCCTGTAAGCTCTATGTTTAAAAATGAATGTCCAAATTTTTGTTGACAATTGAAATTTATGTGAATAAAAAGTGAAACTTAGATACTCAAAGAGCAAGGTTTCGGGTTTGTTTTTCAGCTGTCTGAATCAGAAGTCCCTCTTGCAGTTTGGAATTTGCAGAAATCAATGTTTGTTAAGTTGAAATTTACTGAATGGATGTCTAATTAAACTGTGAAGTCCTGCTCACCTGGGTTTCTCCTGAGTCTCTATCTGCTGGATGGTGCTCTCCATCCAGGCCATCAGGTCTCGCACCATGGTGAAAAAGCGGAACTTCTCAGCTGTGTCCACCAGTCGCGCCCTGCGGCCGTCGCAGGCGTCCAGCAGGCCCTTCCAGGCTTCCACCACCTCTCGCTCTGTGGCCTGGATGCTGTCCGCTCTGCTCCCTGCATACTGGGCATGAAGCCGTGAAGACGTCTCCTGGAACTGTTGAACCTGGAAGAAGGAGAATCAAGAAATCATCAAAATTAAAGTATCCCTCCATTCAAACATTTGTTTTGCTCATTGTTACTTTACATGGATGTTTGACCTTCACTGTGTTTGACACTAGAAGGCTGTTTTCACATTCATCACCTTATATCTATGTTTAAGATGTGTACATATGAGCAGGATTTGTGTCATCACAACTAGTTTGGAAGCCAATCGCCTTTCACATTGCATACATTAATTTGACCCATTGTTAACATAAAAAATATCGACAACTGCAGCTTTAATTTTTAAAATCGTATTAATTGGTCGTTCATCCCAAAGCAATGGGATTAAGAGGCTGATACAAATGTAAGAATCGCCCGACTGGACCACCATTTATGGCTTCTCACTTTGAGAAAGCCTTTCACAGTTGCCCAAATATTGCAGCACTCTCCTCCCCCCCTTCTAGATATGAATCATCAAAGTTTGGCTGCTGCCTGCTGTGTTCCCTCGGAGTAAAAGGGCTGATCCCCTGTGTTGTACCTGTTTTCCTAGAGCGGTGATGTCTCTCTCAAAGGCGGCGTGCATTCGGTGGAAGGACTCGGCTTTGCTGAAGTCCTCTCCCACATCATCAGGCAGCTCTTTCTGCTTCTCGTGGATCTGAGCCACGAGCTCCTTCCCATCATCAAAGTACCTTAAGAAAAGGGATCGATCACTCAGTCTCTTTAGCTCTGTGTGCATTATCGTCACATTTATCATCCTACTTACTATAATCAATGTAAAGTTGTCATGTTCAAGTTGAATTCTTTGTAACGGTGTTAGTTCATCCAGATGTTTTCTGGTTTGATAACATTAGTTGCTCCTGATATCAATATCATTCTCACTTGCTTAGAGACATTATATTGCATTAAAGGATTAGACATGAAATCTTAATGGCATCAATCCAGATAACTGGCCATCTTTCTGCTCGTGGTCTGGTACATCAATACTGTTTTCCTTACTTGAGCAGTTCGTAAGACGTCGTGAGGAGCTGAGCGCGAGTGTCGATGAGCTCCAGCAGGTCAGCCCAGCTCTCATTGATACTGTCCTTCCACTCCGCCATGGTGGCTGCCTCGGTGTGGCCAGCTTCGATCAGCTCATCTATCGTCTGGTTGACAAAGTCCACTCGATCCTGACCCGCCATCCCCGTCTCCCGCGCAAACTCTCTGAACTTATCCCTCAGAAGCTGAAGGGAAAAGGCAGATATGCTTTTAAAAAAATCAGGAACAACAGACTCAACATTTTTACTTTTTGTATTTGATTTAAAGCTGCACACGACAAGCAGCCCATATGACAGCCAAGAGAAAACTTAAATACCCAAGAAATCATGCAATGTGATATCTGTAAACTTCACACGTGTGCTCGAGTGTGATCCTTTAATCCAAAGGAAGCAAAAGGATAAAAGGAAAGGCATAAAATAGGTAAACTATACTCTGGTGGTTTTCTCTTGTTGTTTATGAGACGCTTTTATCATTTGCTCCTTAGTTTTGGTTTTTCAGTTCCCTTGAATGTATCTAGTCAGTGAGCATCTAAAACAGCTCCACCTCCAAAATGAGAAAATGGGTTTACATAAAAATCTTGCCACATGCAGCTTTATGTGTATTTGAGTGACTCTACTGTGTCAATCAATCAAACTTTATTAGTATAGCACCTTTCATATAGGTTAGTGCATTTCAAAGTGCTTCACAGATGACTGATCAGCTGACAATAAGACAGTACAACTTTAAACAATAACAGTTTGACACTAATGCACACAAGAAATAAAAATAAAATGATAAAACCAATATAATAGAACTGTTTTTTTTAATCTATTTCTATCTATTTGATGAGAGAAAATAACATATAAAGCAGAAAGTAGCCATAAAACATTCTGCGACACACAGCTTATGGAGGCAATTAAGGTACTTTAAAATCCAAAGCGCCTGATGGCTGCATTTTGCAACAAAAATTGTACTCCTTCTCTGAGTCATAACTCAGTGAAATCTGAACGCACAGACATGATACACATATTTTTAGATTCAGTGTGACTTATACTTTGAGTATATTATTACCTCCGATGTTCATATTAAAATCTATAGACTTCAGAATCAAAATCGATCACAGTTGTCTTGGATTTTGAAAATGGATATAAAAGTGAGCATTAATCTCCCTGTGTCACACAGAGAGAGAAATGGTCACACTTTAGCCATACTTTTGAGATGCCAAAAAGCAGATTTGGTGAACTATGAGCCCTAAAGTTTAATTCTGAGTCAAAGACGACACCCAGGTTTCTTGTTGGATTGAGGTAAGTCCTGGAGATTTTAATTTTGTGGCCAGTTTTATCTCTGTTTGTGCTATAATGTTTTTCTGATAAGGTATGATAGCATGTGTGTGCATGTTTTTGTGCGAACAATACCGTGACGTGGTCCAGGTCCTGGCCCATCTCCTGAGACGAGGCCACCACGTCTCTCTCTGCGATCCAGTGTTCCAGGTCCTCCACCTCTCGGCTCAGCAGGAAGTGGTGGTAGGTGTGGTCCAGCTTCTTCCTGCGGTCCTCCGCCAGCTCCCTCAGCCCCGCGTACTGCTTATCCACCTGGCCCTGCCGCCTGATGATCTCCTCACTGCAGACAAGGCGAAGGTGAGAGGATGGAAGGAAATGAGATGCAGGGAGGATGGAGAAAATGAGAAAAAGGCAAAGAGATTGGAATTAGGTTTACTCTAGATGAGGCGTATGATTAAGATACAGGAATCATCACATTTATCATGCTTGTCTCTCATCACCCTAAACCACAACTGACTGGGACAACATGAGTGAATTAGCATCCTCACAAGGAGTTCAGATGTCTTTTTCTTCTGTGTGTACATCAAATTATCAAAGCACAAACCCATCAGGATGGTCCTCAGCAAACATCTTTTGGGCGCGGTCAGCCAGGCTCCGAATGGAGTCAGCATAGTCATCCACGGCTTGCTTAAGGATCATGTGGCGCTTCAGCATCAGCATGGCACTCTGCTCGTCCTGGAGAGATGGAAGAAAAGGAGGAGGATGAGGAAGAATCAAGAGGAGGCTAAGAAATTATGCAAAAAAAAGGGACAGGAGACTACACATCAAAGCAAAGCAAAATACTCCAAATGAGCTCTCAGTAGAGGGTGCCACTTATAAAAAGCGTGTCAACTTAATTGAAGAAACCCCTAACCATGTAATCATGTTAATGCATGCAGTGCCACTTGTTATTTGTACAACATGATATGCCTTGTTTTGATTTAGATAATAAGATCTACGTTTCAGATATCTGCAGCACTTCCCTGAGTTAATCAGCCCTCCTCACCTTGGCCTTTTCATCAGCGATCATGTAAAGCTCCTGCTCCCCTATCCAGGCTTCGGCCTCATCCGCGTCGTTGTAGTACTGCTGGGCCAAGCTGGAGCCGCTCAGCCTCTCCCTGCGCTTGGCCATCTCGTCCTGCAGCCGGGCCCATGCCTCCTCCAGCTCCTTCAGCTGGTCCACGATCCGCTCCGCCTCCAGCCTGTCCTCTGCGCTGGCGGCGGCCGCCATCCTCCTTCCTCGTTCTAGTACTTCATCGACGCGAGGCTGGTGGCCCTCGATCTCCCTCTGCAACGTCTGATGAGACAGAGAAGAAGACGGTGAGGGTACAGCATCGCCCCAGAGACAATATGATAGTGTCCAAGTGGCTCTAAACTCCCTCTGCAGCTGCTTTTTTAAAAGAAGTTCACACATTTTCCATCAACCCGTGTATACTTTTTTGACAACATACAAAGAATTAGTATCTTGTAAGGTAAACAAAACATATTCAAGGATATGTTGTTTTCTTGCTTTCACAAAATAAGTATACTTATACTATCTTGACTGACAGTTGAAAATCAGTTTATTGCACGGTATTTGGTATCTCCACTGAGACTACATTGACAGAGAAATAATCAGCAACTATTCCAATATAATCAATTAATCGTTTCAGTCACTTTTCAAGCAAAAATAGTGAGAAAATACCAAACAGTCTCTTGCTCCAGCTTCTCAAATAAGAGGATTTGCTGCTTTTCTTTGTCATATATAATTGTAAACTGAATCTTTTTGGGTTTTGGACTGTTGTTGGGTCGCCGTGGGCTCTTTGAAATTGTGAGGGGCATTTTATAGACCTTAATCAGAACAATGATTCAAGAAAATAATATCAGATTAGTCAAGCCCAAAAAGTAGCGATTTACAGTACAAATCCTTACCTGGTTCTTCTTAAGCAGCATTTGCACCGTTTGAAGATTGTGGCCATGCTCTTGTGACATTGCCAGGGGCATCCTCTCCTCAATCCAGAGCTGAGAGAGAGAAGAAAAAGAAGATTATGACAATGAAAAGAGAAGATAGTAGGGACTGGTTTCTGTTGAGAAATAGCTTTACAGATCTCAGATGTACACAGAATACAAAAAAATGTTAAGACATCTTTCTTATACTGAATTTTTACCTCTTTACAAAACGTCTCCAACATCTCAAACAGTAAAAATCCGTCTTTAAGCTGCTCCTCCACCTGATTAAAGTGGATTTAGGCAGTGAAACCAATAAAGGATTAAAGCTTTTTACCCAGATTCACCTGGAGAGTCAATTTCATGGAGAGAGCTGGTGGTCTTACTATCTTGCATACTAAGTGCACATACTGTAATTGAAAACTTCATTTCCGAATTAATAAGTCTGAAGTTCAGGCTTCAATATTTCTAAAATATAAGTCCCAAAAGGTGTCATCTTGCTGTCATTCAAAAGCCAACATTAATCCAGCTCCTTTAAAAATCTAACATTCTCTATTCTAATTTTGTGCTATCAATCATTTTGTGAGAGCAGGCAGTTTCGACACTTTAATTTCGCTTTGAAATTGGATCCATGCTTACAAGCTCATCGGCCAGGTCTCTGTAGAACTGATGGACAGCCTTGGCGGCCTCCAGCTTGCCCTTGCGCTGGGCCAGCGGTGTGAGGAGCCGCTGGAAGTCTCCCTGCAGGGCCTGCTGCTCGGCCTCTAGCTCAGGCTGGTCCTCCCTGCCTCCGCCGTGCTTCCTGACGGCCTCCTGGAGCTCCTCCAACTCCCGCGCCCGGTCACGCACCTGGTTCTCCGTCATCTGGCACGAGGAGATACGATTAGAGAAAAAGATGAATAGCCTTTCAAGAGCCTAATCAGGATGTAATGGAGGGTAAACCCACTAAAAGTTAGTTTGTCTTGCAGTTTGTGTGTGAAACTAAGTTTAGCCCCTATTTTCAGCTACTGATGTCATGAAACTTTTACCAATGCAACACAGACTGTAATATAATTTAGAAGACTTATGGTGTTCTTGTTATTCTGTCCAACAAATATGCTTTTTTTTCCACAAGAAGATTTAGATTTATAAGGTTTTTGTTTGTTGTGTTCAGATGCCAACAGCAAACAGGAATCCAGATCCGGCACAGATGCTCACTCACTAATCCTAAGAAAGCATATAAGCTAAAGCTAAAACTATAATGTATTCACTCTCCCATGGTGAGATATACCTACATATGATTTAAGAAGTGCATGTATCCAAAGGAATTGCAGACACAATAAGCATATAAATCTGAAGTATATACAGTATAATGCTACCTGATGCTTCTTGAGCAGGATGTTGGCATTAGTTAGGTCTTTGACGTCCTCGTCTCCGCTCTGTAGCTGCTGCTGCAGCTCACCGAGCCACTTCTTCATATCGGTCAGACTCTGGTCGAAAAGCTCGGAGCGGTTGGCGTCAAACAGCAGCCAGTCTTTCTCCTGGGTAGTGGACTCCAGCTTGTCCCACAGCTCGTGGAGTTTGGCCAGACGCTCCTTCACGATGGGCTCAAACTCAGGCTTGGACTTTATGAGCTCCTGACCCTCCTGTATCCACAAAAACACAGATGTTTCCAAAATGCACCACTGGGACGAAAACATCATCTGATTTATAACAAAACGTTGTACCTAAAGCTGCTAATGGAGGAGGAATAAGTCAATAAAAGGTCAAGAAAAGGTAGAAAAGAGGCCTTTTCACTGTGACCTTAAGACCTAATCTGGGATCCTTCATCATGGGTTTAACCCTGTATTAAATCAGTTATTGTCAAAGGCCAATATGAAGAGAATAGGTCTCTTTTTAGATATCATAATATTTTGTAATTGTTGTTAAAATACTCCTATAGCTCTCTCTAACATATTAAACCACTTGACAGACATACACCGGTGTACATAGGCACATACAGAGCATAACCAACCTGGTCTACTTTGTTGAGCCAGTCCTTGTTGGAGGCCAGCTCAGCCATGAAGGCCTGATGTTTCAGCCATTTGCTGTGGAGGTTCCTGGCCTCATCGTACGACGTGTCCTGAGCCGTCAGCATCTTCTCGTTGATCCACAGAGTCAGCTGAAGCGTGGAGAGGAGGAGTGAATAGCAAAAAAAAAAAAAAAGATTCAAATCAACAACTAAAGACTCAAGCATGCACGGTTACAAAGTCATGGAAACAACAGCATTTCAAATTTGGGCAGAGGTGACTTTCTTTGAGCAGGAATTACTTCTTTATCTTTTGAAAACAGAGCATTTACCAATTAGCCAAATGGGACCCCTATCCCAAATAGGGAAGATACAAATTTAGTCTAAGAAGGCCTCATCAAGTACCGCTGTGTTATAGTAAACAAAGCGGAGTGTGTTTGGCAAATTGACTGCAACGATCAAGAAATAAAAAGAGGAAAAACACTGTGATGTCAAGTCTCAGTGAAGGAATAATTAAGCTAATAATTAATGTACTAATTGATGTTACTCAGTGATTACATGACCAGGAAACTGACGGTGAACTCACATCTTGAGTGTTTTGCAGGAAGTGCTGCAGGTCGCGGTTGTCCCTGAGCTTTTCTGACACCTCCTGGGCTCTTCTTTGATTCTTGTTATGCCTGAAGGTCAAACACAAAACCAAGAAAATACATTTAAAATACAACTCCAGACTGAGTGTATAGCTTCTTCCTCCTCCTTTTCAATCAACACACACAACAGGATGTGTCGCTGCGAGAGTGAATTGTTATGAGCTCCTCCTCCTCCACACAGAAAAATACCTGACACAGTAGCAGTCATCTGTTACCCTGCTACACCATGAAGAATAGCTCTCACTTAAAGATCAATATCCATTATTGCGGGCGCCTGTCTACCAAGCAGAATTGTGGGAGTTAATGGGAAAAGCTCCCATGACCTCTCTACTGCCTCTTGTTGACATTAATGATACAGTGATAAGAAAGCCGTTTCACTGCTGAGGCAGTTGAAACTCTGAAGAAGAATGAGTTAGAAAGAAAAGATTTATTTTTCTACATCATATCAGGGCCCGTACAGTATTTATCAAACTGCTAAAAGTGAAATTTTGGACTTGGAGGTCTCAGCAAAGAATTTTTTTTACTCCTAAGTGGGCTTTTTAGAGCATTCTAAAAAGTGTAATTCTTAGAATTGTTTGTTAAATACAGATTATCAGAATAAAAAAGAAGTATTCACGCTTTCCCTGATCAGAACTAGTTTGAAAAATGTGTTGTGATTGTGGGAAAGAAACGGAGACAAAAAAGACCCCTTTAAGTTGAAATCAAATATCGTTGAAATTGTGTCAAAGATTTCTCTATTCAATTGCCCTTTTGACGAGACTTCATATTGACGAAAAACCATGTCGACTGACCTGTCTCGTATTGAGTCCATTTTCTCCTGAACTTTCCCAGAGTACAGGTTGTTGCTGTCCACAAGCCGCTGTCCGCCCTGCAGAGCACCGTCAATCTTGTCCTCGTTGGCCTCCATGGTGCTCACAAAGTCCTCATGCTTCTTCAAAGCTTTCTCTGCCCCAGCCAAAGTGTCGGGCTTGTCTATGTGGGCCAAGGTGTACTCCTGCAACACAAAGCAACGAAAAACTTAAAGAAAGGAAAGAAAACCCTTCAGGCACGCAACCAGCTGACAAACACGCGGTCTGGTAACTGACCACGCTGCATTCTTCCATACCACATGTTTTAAATACCTGCAGCATCACTAACCCCATCATTAAAAAGCTAACCCTAACTCTATGGACACTTAAATACAGACAATTTTGAGTCATAATATTAATTTACAGTAGTAGCAGTACAGTACCTGGTTGTTGAGGATGGCCTGTACAGCCTTGCCATCCCTCATGAACTGCTGGAAGCCCAGACCCTGGTCCAGGAAGTTCTTGCGGCTGTCCCACATCTTCTGCAGTTCATACCAACCACAGTCCAGCCCCTTCAGCCTCTGCTCCAGCTGCTGGTACTGAGGATCATCCTCCTGACCCTGGGTGACCTGGGCTCCGGTGTCCCTCACGCGGTGATAGTCCTCCTCGTGGTTGTTTATGTCTTCACGCACGGCGTCATGAAGACTGAGCTGCTCCTCGGCCTCCGGCAGCGTGCTGGGCATTTCCTCCGACGCTACAGCCTTCTGGGTCTTGAAAAGCCAGGACTGGAAGTCATCCATGTCTTGGAGGAAGGTCTGTAACTTGCTGACCTCGCCCAAAGAGTCCTCTCTGTCTTTCAGGGTCTTTCTTAGCGTGTCCCAGGCCGCGTCCAGCTCCCTTCTGCGGGCCAAGATGTCATCTGCGTTCTCCGGGTGGTCCTTAGCCAGCTGGTCGGCCTCTTTCCTCAGGAAGGTAAGCTTGGTGTCGATGGCAGCCAAATCTCTCTCCATGCCAAACAGTTTCCTCTGGATGGTCATGACGGCTGCCAGGTCATTGCCCAAGTCCTGTGTGGACTCGATCACCCGTGTCTTGTCTCTGATCCAGGCCTCTGTCTCGTCACACTCCAGCCCGTAGCTGTGCAGACTAACAGCAGAATCCACTTTCCTCTTCTTATCCTCCACCATGGCCTTGAAGGCCTCCCACCTGAAAGAGAGTTATTTATTCAGTGTTTAAATCACTTTAATATCATCTTAGAGTATGTTTTATACCCTACAATGAGCCCTTAAAATATCTTTTAAGTACAAACTTGGGTAACATTTTATTTTACAGATCTGTTTTTTCCTAATAATTTCAAACAGCTGGCTAGCAATTAACTGAAAATAATTGGAAGTGTACACCAATTGTCTCTATTTTACCTATAATTAGTACTAAATTACTGACTTCTTCCCAGGAAACGGCTTGAAAATTAGTAGGAAATTATAGACCTGTAAAAAGCGCTAAAAAAAGCGTTACCAAACCTTTTGATATGCTTCTGGGCAAATGGAAAACAAAGATATGAATCTTTTTTGTTATTTATTTCAGGTGTAACACTGAATGATTAATTAGAAATCCTGACGCACAAATAAACAGTCAAATGTGTGACACGTATAATGATTAGATAATATATTCAAAGCACCTCTTATTCAGTCGCGTCTGACATCCTTTGACCTCTTTGGTGCGAGGGTGTCTGCTGTCTTCAAGCTGTTTCACAGCTTTGTTGACGTCATCAACTCTCGACTGAACATTTGCCATATCTTGAGCTAGAATGCTCAACCTGAAAGCAAGAAAAGTGCTTGTTAAAAAATAAAAACAGTATAATGTACATGATGCATAAACACATGGGAACCAGAGCTGGAAAAAAAAAAAGATGCTACTTCAGAGAGGATCAAGTAAGTTATCTGTCAAAACACATTTGTTTTTGTTTTTTGGCATTTATTTGGCATTTCCCGATTTTTGTGAATTGCAATATTAAATCTAGACATGTATAAAGATAATTCAGGAGTGCATAATAACATAATTTCTTCTGTGTACCTGTTCTGTACTACTTCCAGATCCTCCAGCTTCTCAGGCACCTCTAAACCCACCAACCACGTCTCCTTCTGGCCCATCCAGAGCTCACAGGCATCTGTCTCACTGAAGATGGTGTACAGGGCCATAGTGTCATCTAGCCTCTTCTGTCTCAGGTCAGCCAGAGACATGATCTCCATGTACAGGTCCTTGATGTCTTTCAGACGTCTCTGGATATCAGGGGTGTTTTGTAGTTCCTCTGGCAGCGCATTGGCCTGTTTGGATAGAGCATCTATGGTGGCTCCGTTCTTGATGGCTTCATTCTTCAGGTTGTTGTGCTTTTTCAGTAGCCGCTGGGTGGTGTAGTCGTCGTGGCCCACGTCATCGCTGCTCATCTGCCTCTTGGTGTCCAGCAGCCAGGCCTTGAGGTCATCAGCGTCTCCCTGAAACTGGAAGAACCTCTGGGTGTCCTGGAGGTTCTGTTTCCGAAACGCAGCCAGCTCCTCCAGCTGCTGCCACTGCCTCCTGATGTCGTCCATGCATACTTGAACCTTCGGGGAGCCAAAGTGCTTGACTTGGATCATCTTTTCTCCCTCAGCCAAGATCTGTTCGAGGTTGGCGCGGCGGGCTCCGAGCTCGTCTCCGAAGGTGCTGTGTTTGCTCTGGAGCACCAGCACGCTTGTCAGGTCCTTGCCATAATCCAGGGAGGAGAAAATGTGCTCCTTCTCTCTAATCCAGCTCTCCAACTCCACCACCTCCCACTGGAAATTCCAGAAGCGGCGGGACTGCTCCAGGTGAGCCCTTCGCTGGGCCGCCAGGGCACAAAGCTCCTTGTAGCACAAGTCCAGGTGCTGCACCCTGTCGCGGATCACCTGGGGATCGCATGGCTTGTAGCCTGGGGAAAAAATGAAGGATATACAATTGTTATATATATTTATACACATTTCACTTCCTCTACTTGCTTATTTCTTCTCAGGGTTCTGGGATGCTGGTCTAACTCAGCGTAAATTGTGTGGAGGACACAGAGATTAACCTAGAACTAACACATACACTCACATTCATATCTAGGACCAAACCTCCTAATTTACTCATATCTATAATGGGAGAAAAACCTGTACTTTTGGACAGTTTTCCATGCTCAATGCTACAGACACATTTTTTGTAGGTGCTCAAAAAGTATTGAGGTTCAGTACTCGGCCCTTGTCAAGGTCCATGGCCTGCAATCCATTTAGTGTCCTCATCCCTAATAAAACCAGGAGCAATGGGGCATGTTGAACCACTGCACTTACTATCTCCATTGGCGAACTTGAGAGCAGCAGCACTGGCGTTCTGTACTCTCTGTGCCTGCAGAGCGATGTCGTTCTCTAACAGAGCATGTTTCTGTAACAAGTCTTCCACTTCCAGCAAGTGTTTCCCAAAGTCAGGAGACAGAAGTCGAGCCTACAGAGAGGAGGCAACATCAGTGTCTAGAAAATAAATGTTATTAGTTGATGAATATTGCCTCGTGTGCTGTACCTTCATGTCATCCATCCAGCTGATGATGTACAGCATCTCCTGGAAGATCCTCTGCAGGGTCAGGTTCTTATCCAGACGCCCCCTACGAGCCTTCAGCAGTTCCTGCAAGTAGTCCCACAGGCGCAGGATGTTGTCTTTCCGCACGTCGATCCGTTTGGCGTCATGGTATCGCTCAGACTCCAGCTCCTGTGAGATGTCCACCAAGGCCTGGACACGTTCCTTGTACGCAGAAATGTCCGTCTCAATGGCATCGTGCTTTTTCTTAGCTGCCTCCACCGCTGGCAGGTCGTAACCAAAGTTATCCTGAGGAGAGGAGAGCAGAGAGTGGAAACCTCATGGTTTATTAGATAAACAAAGTCTGAGTACTTTTTATACATTGAGAACACAGGTACATTTTGCTAATAATACCTCTGAACTTTAACTTTTAACTTTGAATGTACTTTTACTTGTAGTGGAGTATTTATACTGTGAGGTGCTGCTAACTTTTACTTAAAGGTGACCTGTGGAGTTTTGTTTTGTTTTTATTTTTTGTATGCATTTTCTTTCTCATAAAACATATGCAAAGCTGATTTTCAAGCATTTTAAATCCAGCATTGTTTACTATCTTACAGTCTTCTTCTTCCCTGCCTTTGCTGGCGCATTGCAGCATATCTTGGCACATTACCGCCACCTGTAGGTCAGTGGAATAGTGTGAAACCATTGGCATGTTTTAATACTTTTCCATTGATTTTAACATCTACAAACAGATAAATGTTTCTTTTCTTCTAACTTCCTATATCTAACTTTTTGTGCTAAGAAAGGTCCTATTTTTTACTTCCAACTGACACATTTTAGTTGGTGTCATCTCTCCATTTTTTCATAGCAACCTGTTTCTTCTGTTTACCTCTCATCATCAATGATCAGGTGTGCAAACAACCTGCTGTGCCAATTAATGAATGCAAATGCTGTAAAAATCTGTACTATACATGTAATTTTATTTAATTAGGTAATCAGTCTATGTGAGATCATTTTCAAGAGACACATCAGAACAAATATCAGATAATAACATCATATAATATCCATAGTTTTGTTGTTGACGATTTACCTGAGCCACTAGTCTCTGGTTCTCCAGGAGCCAGGTCTCCCTCATGGCAGCCTTCCTGTCGAATCTTCTCGCCATCTGTTCCAGCTTCTCCTGTCTGATCAGCTCGTCTCTCAGGACGCGCTCCCGCTCATGCTCCGCCCTCTCCAGACGCTCCCAGGCCTGCACACAGATGATGAGATGCATCATGAGGGTTTGCAGTTTTTTTGCTAGTTGGCGGGTAATAGCATTTCCTGTTTAGAAGTTCTTTGCTTGATCCCGTCCACAAAGACCTCAGAGGTCAAAGTCGACCACAGAACAACTCCTGAAGTCGGTATTAAGTGTTATGTTAAAGGATGTTGAAGGGAAGATGTTTGCTGATACAACTGAGGAACAGGTTTTTAGTTAAAAGGACGGCATACAGTCTTCACTCACTGCATTACTGTATCTTAAGGACCTTACAATTAGGGCTGCAACTAACCGTTATTTTCATTATCAATTAATTTGTGTGTCAAAAAAAAAGTCAAACAAATCACAGCTTCAGAGAGCCCAAGGTGCTGTCTTCAAATGTCTTGTTTTGTCCAACTAATAGTTCAAAGCTCACAGATATTAAATTTAAAATGATTCAAAACACAGAAAAGCAGTAAATTCTCACATCTTAAAAACTGGAAGCAGAAAATGTTGGACATTTTTTGCTTGATAATTATTAATTAATTATCAAAATTGCTGCTAATTATTTTTTCAGTTTATATTAATCAACTAATTGTTTCAGATCAACTTACAATAACTGTGAATATATTTCTAATTTTGAGGTATATCAGAGGAAAACATATCCCAACCCTTGCTGTGCTGGTGACATAGTGTTATGTTCTTTCTTTTGAGACACACATTTATATTTTCTTGTGCCTGCAGTTCTGTCAGACCTTTATTTTCCTCAAGACATGGCTTTTATTGTGCAGTTTTCTGAATTGCAGTAAATAACTAAATTACCAGTATAATTGAATTCATTTGTGGTTTAATTGTTGCCTTGGGATTGTGCTCTGCTAAATGAATGAATTTTGTCCATCTAACTGAGCTGAAAGCCTGAGCTTCAAACCACAGATGTTTGCATGCTGGTGAAACGAGCGACAATCTTCATATCAAAAAAACAATGCCACATATTTCCTTTATTAAAACTACGGCTGATAAATGATTAGTCCAGTAATCTGTAAGTCGAAACATGCCAAACATTCGCTTGTTCCAGCTTCTCAATTGTGAGTAGTTGTCGTTTTCTTTGCCTTGTGTGATAATAAACTGAATGTCTTTGGGTTTTGTACTGTTGGTTGGACAAAGCAAGCTGTTTGAAGGCACCTTGGGATTTTAAAAAAAATTGTGATGGGCTTTATTTTTTTGTTATTTTCTGACATTTTATAGACCCAATGATTAATCAGTTAATCAAGAAAATAATCTGAAGATTAATCGATGAGGAAAAAAAAAAAAAGATTTTTCCTTCTCACCCTGTTGATATCAGCGACCAGGGCTCCCTCTTTAGGCGTGTAGACCCTCTGGTTGTTGGCCCTCATACGACTCTGGATGGTGAACAGCAGCACCTCGAGGTTTCCCTTCTCCTGGAACCTGAAAGAAAACAAACACAAGTCAAACATAAAAAGTACACGCAGGCTGTACATTTACTGCAGTCTTGGCATCCTCCACTCAAAGAACTCCACATCCACCTCCACGCACATATACAGCCCAGTTATTATACATAGTTGGACCTAAGCTTTTAAACATTTCATTTGAAGACCTATGTGTTTGCTAATCATCCCTTTTTTTATTTTTTCCCCCAATTATTTCTATTATAATTGAATCTTATTCATTGTTATAATATATATAACTATATATCTTTTAAATAAGAATAATTATTAGTGATTATTTTTGCTTCCATCTGATGTCTAAGAAATTATATTACTATTTATTTATTTATTTGTCTACATGCACATTAATTGTTTTCACTTATATGTGATTTTATGTCTGATCAGTAATGGGTCTAATATTTAATTTCCTGTTTGTTTGATTGTTGGTCTATGGATTACAAATCAATCACAGAGATTTGTTTAAAAAAAATTATGGATTGTATTTAATATGGAAATGACAGGTAGTGACAAAGATATTTATTTTAATATGAGCTAGTTAATGTGTGTTTATTAAAAAAGAAAACTGACTAACTTGAATGACTTTAAACTGAAAGTCTGAACTTATATTAAATGGATTGAATTTGGCTGGAAAGAAACCCAACCACAAACAACATATCACACAGTACAATACATTAGATTAGTTACAAAACTTAACTTAATAAGTGTTTTTTTTTTTTTTAAATTTAAAGAATAGCTATAATGGCAGCGAATAAGTGTTGCACAAACTGTTGGAAAGACAGTAATCCCTCTTCTGTATCAATGTGGTTTAATGATGTTATCTCGTGCAACATATGAAAAAGTTATTAATGAAAAGTTTGGGTTTCCTATTAGATTTCATAGAAAACTCTAATCCAGTTGCTTAGAAGGTGTTGAAAAGTGGTGTTAAATTACAATTTGTGTTTTGTTTTGTTTTTGTGGGTTTTTCTGTTTGTTTGTTATTGTAACTGATATTTTATGAAATTTGCTTAAATATGAATCATTGTAAAGGTGAGTTGTGTGTTTTTTTCTCTCTTGAAGATTAAAAAACACTGGACAAAGAGAGCAGAATTAGAATAGAAATAAGACAGAGTGTAATGTAATGGGGAGGTGTCTTGGCTCGACTCACTTGGGCGGCTTCTCTACAGTGCGGTAGGTGTTGAAGGCCTGAAGCTGCTGCTGAACTCCACTCAGAGAGTTGGCAAGTTTCCGGTTGTTCAGCACGATGATGGTCTGCTCGATCCACGTCAGCAGGTCTGACGACAGCGTCTCATACTTGTCAATCATCTTCTCTGTCTCAATGGCGTGATCCAGAACCTGAAGGAGGGAGGAGGTCAAAGACAATCAGGGAAGCAGGCCCAACAAACTTAACACGTGAGTACACAAGTGTGCGCCATCTCACCTTCCCAACTCTCTTGCCCTCGACAGCGAGCTGCTTCATCTTCGAGAAGTAGTGGTAAAATGCCACGACGTATGTGATGATGGACTTCTCATCTGGGTTCTCTGTGAACACATCTACGAAACAAAACGGCAGACTAAGTAACAGCCAAGCCAGAGACACAACTAGTCCCGAGCTCTCTTTTTTTTCCACCAGGCTTAAAGCTCATAAACATTTAGTTCTGCATGAAGGCACAGCCTCCATCAGTCACTCGCCTTCTGGGTCTAAAAGTTTGGTCACGCCAAGCCTCTGCTCTGCTACGTTGAAGGCGTTCTGGAGGTTGTGGGTCGGGTTGGACCTCTTCAGATTGCTATAGTCCACCAGATCTGACCTGAGAGAGAAAGATGGAGAGAGTAAGAGAGCAAAAGAAGGGAAAAAAAGACAATGAGACAGTGAAAGAGATGAAGGAGGACGAGGAGGAGAGACACTGAGCAGACGGGTTTCGTGTGTGTTTACATTTCAGAGGTGGTGAGAGTGGATTTGGCCATTCATCTCGCCTTACCGGTGTTTGTGTATGAGAGCGTTGAAGGCCATGCCGTCTTTCCAGCTGGTGGTGAAGTTTGTGATGTTGACATTGGGATACCTGCAAAACAACAGCCAGGGGATGTCACTGACTGAAGATGAGGGACATCGCTGAGAAGCTCCTGTTTTAAATCAACGTCTGGGATCTGCACTGCTTCTCGTCATGTGTACTCCTGAACCACTTGTTTCTGTGGCTTCAGGCCTGAGTGGATGAAGTGTTTTCCCAGAACAGTGGCATTTTGTGATTTGCTCACAAAATGTATTCAAGAATCTTGAAATGTAGGAAATTTAGAGGCACAGATTCTGAAATATGACAGTAAATCACAACACGTCAAAGGAAGACCTTTAACCTTAAAGAATATTTTGGGAAATTTGCCTATTTGCTTTCTTGCCAAGAGTGAGATGAGTAAATTGATATCACTCTCATGTCTGTACAGTAAACATATAGCTACAACCAGCAGCCGGTTAGCTTAGCTTAGCTTAAAGACTGGAAACAGGGGGAAACAGCTAGCCTGGCTCAAAATTTGTCTATGAGCACCTCTAAAGCTCACTAATTAAAGGAACACTTTGACATTTTGGGAAATATGCTGCTTGTTTGCTTTCTTGTGGAGAGTTGGATGAGAAAATCAATACCACTCTCTTGTCTGTACGGTAAGCTTACGGTTAGCTTAGGTCAGCATAAAGACTGGAAACGGGGGGAAAACTGCTGCCTACCAGCACAAAACCCCCCAATAAAACCAAAACATGTTATTTTAACACTTTGTTTTTTTTGTTTTTTTGAGATACAACATGTTAATTAGTGAGTTAGAGCCAGGCTAGCTGTTTACCCCTCGTTCCGGTCTTTATGCTAAGCTAAGTTAACCATCGCCTAGCAGTAACTTCGTATTTAGCACGTACACATGAGAGTGGCATCCATCTTCTCATCTAACTCTCGGCAAGAAAGCAAATAATGATAATATGTTTATTAATGATAATAATATTTGCAAAAATATTAAACTATTCCTTGAAGAAGATCATCATTTATGGTGTCATGGTTATGAAATATATTCCGTAAAGGGTGTAAACCATTATTATGTTAAAAATGGAAAAACACCAAAACTGTGGGTTTGAGCGAACATAAACTTTGCTGCAAATTTAATTAAATTACTTCTTAATATCAAAGTTAAAACCTAAGAGTGATTCGCTATTTGCACAAAGGAAAACTTTTAATTGAACATTGTGACAAAATTAAAAATGTAGTGATTGTGACTTCTTTTGGTAAAACCATTTATAACCATAAAAACTGGAATAATAGAAATAGTAATGCATTTTATTTATAGAGCAACCCAAAGATGCTTTACATACCAAATGAAATATGTAAACAACTAAAACAATACAAGCGCAGAATAGCGAAGGACATAAAATCAAAAATTCTAAGTTTTTAAAAGGTGAGTTTTCAGTTGCGGCAGTCTAGACAGAAGAAAGAAAAACTATTTTTACCCACTAAAAGATTTACAGCTGTGCACAGGAGAGGATTCTCATACTAATTCCCAAAGGAGATTTACAACAGCTTGGTGATGCTAAAGATCACACGTCCCACTTACCCTGCAGTTTTCATCTGACACCACAGAAGAAGAGCGTCCTTGGCTGAGCGCGTCTCCTTCTGGTCCGCCTGGCCCGTTTCCACAATAATGTCCTGGATCTGATGAAGAACAACAAGCACAGCTGGCTGGTAAATAATGAAACTTAACTAACGGTTGTGAGGTTTGCTATCAAACGAGACGAATCCACAGCAGAGAACAAAGCCCTAACTGATAGTAACATGTCGTTAATCGGATGCAGCAGTAGGGAACATTTTGGGAAAGTGGCACAAATACCCCTTTGGAATACATCATTTATCATAGCTTACAGAACTACAAGGAGGTTTTTAATTTATGTACAACAAAACTAATCTCAAGTGATATATCATCAATATTATTAGCCGGCAAAGGGTCCAGTTGATAGAAGGAGGTGTAGTAATCATTGAAGTTCTTATTTTCCCACACAGTGGGCCAGTAATTAGAGCAGTGATATGATCTGAGAGACAGGCCCTGAGAGAGGGCTAAATTTAGCCAGCTTTGGTTCTTCTTGGTTTATGCAGACTGAAAAGATACAGACAGGACCAAGTCAACTCCTTTCTTTCCCGTTTCTTTTCTCTCTTTTTTTTTTTTTGACAAGGTTGAATAATGCAGGAGGCCATATTGTTTGAACTAACTTGTCTAAAAATAACTGTGTTGCTGTCAAATTAAAAATAAATATATGCCCCTTCAAGAAGATAAAAGAGTCAAACAGACATGTTCTGATGTTCTGGATGTGCTTCTAACAGCAGATAATAATGGCTGGAACCTGAAGACATCGCATTCGGGGTAAAAAGAAAAAGGCTGAAACTGTTTCTGTGCTACATGCATACACACCCAAATGAGACTAATCAATTAACAATCAGAGACAAAGCAGGTTGAATACTTTGGCCGCATTTAAATAAAAATAAAAATTAGTCATAATGTACTCTGATTTTATTTATATAATAGTCTATGGTAGCATAATCTTAATAACATACGGTATATTACAGTAAGTCATATTTGAACTGTGGTCGGGCTGCACATGTGACCATCTCATCATGTTATTTGATGATTGTGATATTCATGTTAAAAAACGTAAATATAGAACTGTAATGCTGACATTTTTTTAGATTTAAGGTCTTAGTTTACCTGGAAGCGGAGGATGATGGTCCAGATGAGGCCGAGGATGAGGCGATGGTTGCCGTCGACGATGTCGTGGGAACCCATGTTCTCCAGGTGGACCCTCTGCTCTTTGAGGAACTGCAGTGCCTTGTCCACATTCTCCAAACAGTGGATTCGCATTCGGCCCTTAGTGGGTTTCGGCTAAAGACAGAAATAAGAAAGAAAGGCAAATCATAGAAAGGGAAAGTTATAAAGGCAAGAGTGACACAAGAGAGAGAGAGAGGGATAATACAAAGAATAAAAAAGGGGAGGAAAAACACAAAAATGTAAAGTTTGATGAGGGAGCTTCTTACCAGTCGTTCACCAGACAGCACCTCCAGCAGTTTAATGAGCATGCGCCCGTCCCGCAGGTCCAGGTAGAGGTCGGAGATGCGACAGCCAACCCGGGACAGGATCGAGTTGACCCATTTAGTAAAGGTCTTCTTCTGAACCGCCTCACGCTCATCTGATGGGAGCACAAAGGTAAGAAAGAACATGAGCTTCATGAATAATGAAATGACTTCACATCTACAGGACAGCACCTCTGTTGCTGGTGGGGATTAACTGTCCTGCTCAAGGGCACTTCATATAGATGGAGGACCCTGATCAGAATCAGAATCAGGTTTATTGCCAAGTAGGTTTTCACTTGCAGTACAAAGAATTTGCCTTGGTATTTTGGTGCATAATAAACAGACTAAGAGAAAAGAAAAAGAAATAAACAAGTACTGCAAGAGTAAAAAAATAAGTAAATGTAAATAATATATCTGTTTTTAAAATGCAAAGAGCTGCGTGGTGTTTAAAACAAAGAGGATGGAATGTGCAAAATATTGACCAATGAGTGTGCAAATGACAGACTGATGTGAGTTGAGGAAATCTTACTGGTTAAATTAATCCTCAGTGCAGAGTTAATCTTGCTACTTAGTGAGAAAACAAAGCCTGGACATACGCAATTATCTATAAGAGCTATAGTCAGCTTTGTCTGCAGCAAACATGCACTCAAAAATAATGAATATTTCTAACTCCAGGAAATATAATTTGCATGACCATGGAGCAATTATGAGGAAATGGGCCCCTGGGCACAGACATGTATATGATATAACATACAGATATTCTGCAGGTGAACCAGAGTTCTCAGGTGCTGCTGTTGGTTCTAAAACTGCAACTTAAACTTAAATATTTAGTTCACGCTGGAGATGAGAAGCTGCCTGACTCCTGTCCAAAGCCTCCTGCCACAGCAGATCCACACTCCTCTGCACAGATATTATACAAAATACAACAGCACACAATACAGAATATTATAGAAAACCATTAAAGGAAACATGAGGTGCAAGTTCAATTTTCCTAAAGAAGAGATATTCTGCTGTTCTGATTTTAAACCGCTTTACCAATTGCACTGCATTTTAATGAAATGTTACTGAAGCCTCATGATGCTGCGCTAGGAAAAAAAAAAAAAAATCTTGAACTGGATTTGGTTGGCAGATACTTAATATTAAAAGACGCAGGATCAGGAGGAAAAAAAATGTCATCAGGATATTTTTAACTGCACTGTGAGTAACCGATAAGAAATGTTAACAGTCACTTCAAACAGGGGCTCTGGCTTAGGGCCCCTGTGACCCCTTGGGCCCTTGGGTCCCTAGGCCTGTGCCCAGAAGGCCGGTTCAGTAATGCATCCACGTCCATAACTAAAACTTCAATTAGTCAATTAAATGGTCAACCTTATCACAGTGCTGCCCTGCTGGCAAAGACAGTCACTGTGACATTAAGTCACTTGGTGTCAAATGGGGAAACGTTAAAATGAGGCCACTTTAAAACATCTGGACTAGTCACATTACTACATACTTGTACAGTGCATCTCCTTTATTGGCATTAGAGCAGTATGTTAATCAATAAAACTACTCTAGTGGCACTCTAGTACTCTAGTGTTAAAATGCTGAAATACCTTGAAAACTGGCAGTTTTTGCTCAGTTATCGTAGCAGGAGGAGTCGTTATTGATCACAACTGACATGCCTGACATGATTACTGATACCACTTAAGATTTTTTGCAGCCAGGCCTGCTGTACATTTGAAACACACCATCACAAAAGGATACTCCCCGAGGAAAAGTTACGTCTCCTCAGAGCAGACAGAGAAATGGTGCTGCATAATAACGCCACGTGCACAAAGAGTAAACATAAACGAGTGCTCTGCATAGTTAAGCGTAGGTGCACTGTATTTATTCTGAAATTCCTCGACTGCAATTTTTGCCTGAAACACTCGGGACTGACAGGGCGGAGAGATACAGAGAGTATTAGAATCAGACTTGGAGAGGTTTTTCGGAGGATGAGCGCTGCCCACATGGTGTGGCTCAGGCCTCACACTTAAAAATCATATCTCAATGCAACCGCAGATGTACCTCCCACTCAGCGGCAAAAATAAAACCAGTTTTGATGGGACCATATGTCAGCATGACCCAATGTTCTATACTCTGTTTATTTTGTTTGTGGACACACTTAAAGTGAATGGGAACATGGGTGGTGTTAGTGTATCTGCATTTAGTAAGCATATAAAATGCCCAAAATCTGCCTGTATGATTTAAATTTTACTACTGCAGTTTTGTTTCATATTAGCTGGGAATCTTTCCTTTGGACAACAGAATTTTGTAAAACAATTATAATGACACTGATGACGAATGATATTATAAAAATAAAATAAAAGACAATATTAAATCACCCCACAAACCTGACATCTCATAACTTTTATAAGCGATAATTTTGTGGGTCGTGTAGTTTTCTTCTTATACTGTATATTAGAACTGAAATAATTAGTTGATTCATTAATTGAGAGAAATGAATCAGCAACAATCCTAATAATCTATTAGTCATTTTAAATAATTTCTTACGTATAAATGCAAAAATTCACAGGTTTCAAATGTGAATATTTTTGGTTTTCTGAGTTTTCTTGGACTTCTTGGACTACTGATCCGAAAAACCAGGACATTTAAAGACATCACCTTGGGCTCTGGAAACTTTTTGTAGACGAAACAATCGATCAAATCATGAAAATAATCTGTTGATTAATCGATGCTAAAAATAATCATTAGTTGCAGCCCTAGTAGATATGTAGTTTTGTAGTCCAGGTGAGGCATTTTAGAATAATCTGGAGCAAGGATGACAGAAGGACAATGCAAGTTGACTACAGTTACCTTGATTGCACCCACAACTCCCAGCAGATACACACACACACACACACACAGCTCCTTAAAGTTTATGAGTCCCATCTTGCAACACACGACTTCACCTTGGTCTGCCTGCAACGATTTGCCCTGATTATTTCTGAACCCAAATATGACTGCAAACTAAGGTAGTGCAAAAGGACCGCATCCTTAATGACTCGTGTAATAAATGATTCAGACCCGGAGGCTGTGGAGAACAAGCAAGGAACAACTGAAGAGGAGGAACAGAGGAGGAAGAAGGAAGGAAAGGGTGGTAGAGAGAAGACGTTAAAGATAATGGGTTAAAGGTTAAAAAGGAGATGATAAAACAGAGTGAGATACAGGAGGAGACAGAGAGACTGGAGCAACGGTAAACCAGAGAAGAGGAGGAAGAGAAAAAGAGGGCAAGACAGATCAGAGAGTAAGATGCAGGCATTCAGGTTTAATCTACAGAGACCCAGCCAGGAAAATAGAACAAGACACATTACCTACTGTACCTCTCCTACTGCTAAAAAGGACTCAGTAGGAAACAAAAAAAGCTCCAGCTCTCTATTCTTAGCATCATCAAAGAGAAGGAATCAGTGCTTATTGTATGTAAAACACATGGTGCAGCAGAGTACAGTAAATAAATCATGCTTCATTCTGCTCCCCTCAGCAGAACAACGGCACACATCGCTCCGCTACATCGACATGGATAACCACGCCATGAAAAAGTAATGGCAATTAAGACATGCAAATAACTCAAAGCTCCAATAGGAGTGTCAGCGTCGTAATATGTCTGAAAACGGAGACAGAAAAGCATTAGCAAAGATAGCCCTGTGTGCAATAAAACCGGTGACTTTCTGAACTATTTGGGGTGTCCTCTGTTGACTTCAGAGGATTTTACAGTGGAGGCAGTGGGAGGACAATTACATCCCCGAAACGTGCACACGGTTCCCCCGTATCGTCTCACATCACGAGACCTTGAGAGGAGACAGAGTGCATGCTGACGCCCCTGGCCATTTAGGAAGCACGGGACAACAGAGGGGGAGGAGGAGTAGGAGGAGGAAGGAGGATTGTTGCCTGCATGCATCCCGCTGAGCCGTCTCCAGATGAGTAGTTCAACAAGCTCGATATGACAACAGCCCCTCTGTACGCTCGATACGAAACAAAGCCCTCAGCAGTAGTCTGAAAACTAAGTTCTGTTTTCTGTTTTAAAATTCCAGTACAGGTTTTGAGGAGCTGAGCAGAAAATCAATATAATGTCAAAATGATTAGTGGTATAAGATTTAGCATCATCTCGGATTTTACCATCATTTTCAAGTATGTTAGACTCGACTTTTCCATGTCTTTAAGGCTACGTTAGGTACATTTCAGAGCTGATTTAAGAGTGAATTATTCTACTTATTTGGTCATCAATCCCCACATTATATCTTCATTTATTGATATCGAAGTATTTGTGTTTAAGTATCACTATTTTGGTTTGTTGCCCAACGCTAGTTATTTGAAACTGTTTCTCCATTAAATTTCCTGAAAATGTTCTGTATGATGACTTACGTATATTGTTATTATGATATAAAATTACATATTTTTATCCACTCTTAAAGCATGACTATGTAACTTTTGCTGTAGCGCCAGGCGGCAAATACAGGATAATGCCACAATGAATTTCCTTTCATTTACAAAGATTCTCTTGAGTCCGTTTCTCTAAAGATATCAAAATAAAGCAACCTGACTGAGAACAAGTCAAATGGCACCACAAGCAAGAATAGGCACTCACATTTTGTGATAAAACTGTTCAAATGTTTTGTCTCCAGCATGTTAAAAAGTGGTGGAACAGTAACACAAAAGAAAAAGATAATTATGACATTAAACGGACTCAGTAATATCAGTTACACAGCAATATCTATCTAAAGTTTGCTAACTTTAGCTAACATTAGCCACCATAAGCACCAGACAAAGTAAACTGTAGCGGCAAAACCCCTAATTGTATTAAATTGAGTAAAGTTTTCATTCATTTTTATATGAATGTGTTATTTCTTCTTTCAAAAGTTACTTAGTCTAGCTAGGTTTTGCATTAAAGTTGGTGTAAAAGCAGGATTTTTCATCCAGAACTAATTTTTCAAAGTAAATGTATATGAAAGCTACATTTTTTAAATTAACCTATTAACCTAGGCTTGGCTTTTTTAAAAGACAACTTTACTGTATGTTCAATGTTTGGCTGTACTTAGCGGCTGCAACAGAAGCTGCCATTGTCATACTGTCTTTTTACATGAATTAAATATTTTTGAGCAAGTGCAGGAGTGATGTACAGTATCCAACTTTTTTCCACTGACTGGACTGCAGCCGCGTCTTGTCACTGCTGTGCTGCGTTCCATCTCCAACTTCTTCTTCCTGCATATCAGTTTGAGCCTTACTAAACATTCCTCTGTTTCACATGCTTTTACTCTGTTATCTCTCATCCTCTCTTTGACTCCAGTGAAAGCCCCATGACTTATTCATGCTGATGGATTTTCCCTGTACACAGTCTGATCCGTCTTTTCCCACAGTCAGCTCTTACTGGATGTGGCCCAGTGGTCCTAAAACACCCTGCTACATGCCTGAGTCATGGCACTGTCAGTGCTACCTGTCCCGCAGCCATGATACCAGGTCTTTATAAACGGGGCTGTCCAGGAGTTTAGATGAAGCACCTGCAGAGCACCTCCTCTGTTGGCTTTGTTTACAGGCTTCTTCAAGACATGTTTTCAGTCTGAGATGAATTGTCTGAGCTTTTGCTAAATGGACTCACATTCTGCAACTGCTGAACATCAGATTAGTGCACATTAGAGGCTGTCAAGGTTTCTTGATGCTGTAAAGAGCAAAACATACCAATATTTTGACACATAAGGATTAAAGGGGAACTCAGTGAAAGTCTGTTTACAGGTGTTGGAGAGTACAAGGGGAACAAGTTGTATAAAGCCTTTTGTGGCTCCAGAAGGAGCTGCGCACAATCTGATAAATTGCCTTAAGTGACATCACTTGAGTCAGCGCTGGTTGAGGCTGAAGACTACAAGTTTGAAAACGACAACAATCTGTGGGTGTGGAAAAAGAAGTGAGACCTCTGCAGCCCGCTCATCATCTCTGCTTGTGGCTAGCGGCTCGAGGCTTACATTAGCCGCTACTAGCATAACACACCCGGATCTCCAAACAAACTGTCGGCGGTCGAGTTGAATTGTGGGTAATGTAGGCGCCAGGTTTTGACAAGAAAGAAGAATGTATCAAATAAAAAAAAGATGATATCTCTGGTTACGCTGAATCAATTTTTCGATTCGATTTTTTTTAACTCTCCACCATGAGTCTGACAAGGTTACAAGAGTACGATGCTAAATCAGTGGAGTCATAAGAAAATGCAAAAGGAGCACCCTAACTGCAAAACTTGACAAAGGCTTACAGAGCATATATTCACAATAATTTGAGGGTCAAACTCATGAGCGAGACTGTATTTTTAGACGGTAAACAGAAGATTAAGGACCCAAAGACTTGAAGGCGAAGGTGTGCAGACAGAGCTGAGTGAAGCTAAAAGGTTAAAGGTCAACGTGTCACAAAAAACAAAAAACTAGACAAGGTGGAATAAACAGCAGCAGCAATACTCAACACCAATGAGTGTGTCAAATTCCAAGAAAGACATAAGAAAATGGGTGAATAAATGCAAAACAGACAGTTTTTCTCTCTCTTTCTCTATTTATCATGTTTTTCTTTCTGTTATTGTTGTTCTGTCCAACTCGATTCTGCTGCAGTCTTGATCAGATCTCCCTAATAACGGGTAAATAAAAAGTGAATAAAATTTCGTGAAAAGCAATTGGTGGATCAATACACTTGGCTCTGAACAACCGCTCTTCAAAAGTTTGCCGCTTCACGTATCAGTTGCCTCTGCAGTCTCCAGAGTCCGTCGATACTTGAAATCTAGCAGAGGCAGAAAAAAAAAAAGCATGTTTCCCTCTCCATTCCTGCATCATCTCCTCCATTTTCTTCCTCTCACTAATGCACTCTTGTCATCTGGGAGTTGGACAGCATAGTGCAAGCTAACAAAAATCCACAGTGACGGCAAGCCTCTCTCTTAAAACCTTAATAACACAGGCAGGGAAAAGTTAAACCGTCAGAGAAAATGATTATTTTTTAACACCGCCAACGCATTCATTCAGAGAAAAAAGGAGGTTAGGATCAAAACGCACAAATGCTTTGTTCTTTGGAACAGTTTGTGAAGGGTAAGGGCCATAAGGAGAACAGCTGACAAGCTAAAATGATGAATATGTTTGTTGTTTTAAAGAAAATGGAGCACATGCGAGTGCTAGCTAGCAATGAATGGCTTTGGAGGGAAAAACATCACAACCTTTTTAGGAGTTTGCTTATGAATTATTCAAAGCCAAGTCAGTGAACAATTGGGGCAGAGCGACAGCTTCCTGAAAATAAATAAATTACTACCCTATACATTTAATAAAAGGGCCACCGCTATGTAAGCTCTGACTTTTTTATTCTGCTGCCCTTTTCCAGTTCTCACAACAAGATGACAAACTAACCTCACACTTGCTCACATCACAGCCCAACCTCCCTGCGATCCCGTCAAAACACAAACACAAGTTGGGTAAGGGAGGGGCATGATTGGAAAAGTGTTATCTGTCTCATCTGTGAGGCAGGAGAGGATGGACAAACTCTCTCTCAAACACACACAGGTGCACAAACACACACGGCTCTTCCATCCGGACCCTGTACCTTGCAGCTGCCTGAAGCGCCCATCAAGGATGGAGTTGAAACAGATGTTGGAGGTGCTGTAACTCAGCCAGCGCGCCCGCTTCATACTTTTAGCTGAGGAGGAAGAGGAGGAGGAGAGGAGGGCGGGGGGAGGGTGAGGGTGAGAGGTCCGCTGACGTCTAGGGGTGCAGGAGGAGGACGAGGAAGAGGACGAAGAGAAGGGGGAGAGTCCCACGGGCGCCACGGCGAGCGGGAGATGCAGGAGAGTGCCATTCCTCTCCGGGTGAAGTTCAGGCTCCTGCTGCTTCCCGCCGCTGCTGCTTCCCCTCGCTGTCTTCCTGCTTTCGGGTCTCTGGGCCCGGTGGACCGCCGGGGTGCTCCTGCTCCGGCTGCTGCTGCTCATGCCGACCCGAACAGGGGCCTCTTTCTCTGCCGGGGCATAGGGTCGGCTGGCAGCCTCCTTGGTCCCTCCACTGCTGCTCCGGATGGCTGTGGTCTCCCTGCTGCTGGCCTTCAGGCTGATCTTGACCTCTCTGAGCCGGGGCTGGCTTATAGGGGCAGCGCGCAGCAGGCACGGGCTGCTCATCTTGACCCCCAAACGACAACAACAACAACACACAGCCTGGAGCCGGCAGAGGAGCTTGGCACTCCACGTCTGTCCTCTTCTCTGTCTCTTGGCTCTCTGTCCTCCTTTCCAGATCCCTCTTGTGCTCACTCCTGCTCTCTCACTCCCTCCCCCCTTCTTCCTCCTCTTTCTTTCTCACTCTCTCCTCACTGCTGCCGTGATGATGCTATGCCTCCACTCTCAGTCGGCACCAGGGCTCAGGCAGCCTTCGGTTCACTTCAGAGTGGATTCTCTAGCCCCATCCATGCATACAATATGTTTCAACACGTCCACGTGCTCACACGACTCCCTCCCTCTGCCCAGCACTCCCACACAGTTGTGACATCACTGAATGTGAAGTGTATGACTGGCACAGTTGCAATATCCTATGCTAATAATCCAACACAAAGCGGTCTCTCTCAAAAGATGTGTCTTTTTTTAGGTTTATGTAAGGAGCCGTGCAATTGGGTGGATATTCAATACGTTATGTATGTGCTTTGAAGGCACGCTGGGTGCATATTTCTGAGTTCACAAGCTGTAAATCAGCAGCAGGCGTCATTCAGAGCCTCTCTCAACTCCTGCCTCTCTCTCTCTCTTCACTTTCCTCCCTCTTTGTACCACTCTCTCTCTCTCTCTCTCTCTCTCTCACTCTGACAGGAAACACTGATTGCATTACAGAAACATCAGTGCAGCAGCACTCTAACACAATATCACCAACACCCACACAGAAGCCTTCATCACTTAAAGAGACAGAAAGAGACAGCAAGAAAAGTGGTGAGAGCACTGCCCGATAAACGGTCTGGACACGACTTTAAATATTTTGGCCACCCAGATGTATCGCTGGATATCGAACCCCAATATTGTTTTTGGTACAGACCGAAATGTGTTCGTAGCATCGGGTACTGAAAGCTGGCATTGAATGTTCAGATCAGACAGTTCTTGATTATAACTTGTAATCCTGGGCACTGTAGTTTTTAGCAAACGTTACTCAAACAAGAGTACATAGTGTTTTTGTCGGGGACTATTTTCAGCTGCGGATTAATACACACATGGTGCTCTAGTGAGTATTTACGGCAACAGGACAGTGAATGTGGGATTGACTCAAAATAAACTACAGTGCTCATATACATGTTAGTGAAAGAACATGTCACCCAGTGCAACATGTGGCTCAATGATGTGTTTTTAATCATTTTAGGACAATAATGGAGCTCTACGGCACAGAGGAATAAGCCATATCAGGCAATACTTGTTGGTGGGATCAATTAATTGCTGGTTTTGGTCTTTTGTGATTAGTTAATAATAATAAAAATATAGAATATCACCAGACTTATCCTGTAAGGATTGTCAAAAGTTTGCAAAATTAATTTAAATTTAATTGCATTTAGACATTTAACATTTAACATTTAACGTGCAAACTTTAGCTTCTTTTGCTAAATTAAAAAAGGGTTTCTAGAAAAAAGTTGCACTTTGGTATCATATCCACACTAGTGTCAAAAGAGTTCAAACGATACCCAGAAGTGCCTTCTCCACAGAGTTGAATTCATGTTTTACAACCTTGTGGCTGACCTCTCTTGTGTCTACGGCTTTACGGAAATGGGCATGGTGCGATCCTCAACACCCCTTTTGTGTTACGCTCCCTTCCACCACAGAAACACTGCTATTTTAAAACCCCAAGCAGCTGCCCCACAGGTGGGTCACAGCTTACAAGCTTAGCCAGAAATGCCAGACATCTGTGCTATGGGAGGCAGACGGGCAGGGCAGCTGTCCAGATCGGTCAGACGGTGGACATTCTGGGAATGTGCAAGTGGAGGGTGCGGACCGGTGTCAGGGCTCAGCTGCTGGGGGTGTGTGCCCACCCCGTGAAACATGCGCACACACACACACACACCAACACCTGCAGAGCTCTAGCTGAGAGCTTTTGAGAAAATCAAGGATCACCTGGAGTGTGATTTTGTTATCTTTTTACTAAATCTAAGTGAAGGTCAGTGACAGATTCAAGCCCATTCAAACCTACCAAAGTTAAACAGACGCCCATTATAGCTCGTCCTTTCTGCCCTTCCCACGCTCTTAAAGAGACACTGTCATCTCAAAAATGTGTCACATGAATGCCTCAGAAAGGACACAGCCTGTTTACTATGCATGCACTCACCTGCAAGGGCCTTGATGCGCGAGCGCTCAAACAGCCTGGCAGAGCTGTTGTCATTGTCTAGCTCCTCGTCAGAGAGGTTGAAGCGGGTGTTGATGTGGCTGTACTGCTGCGTGATCTCCGCATTGTCAAAGTCTGTGGTGGAAGTCATGGCGGTGGCCAGCGTGGCAAGCGGGCGAGGGGACGGCAGCCGGCGTCCTCAGGTGGTCTGGGTGTGTAGGGAAATGAGAGGAGGGGTCGAAATGACAGGATGGGCCTCAGATGCTGGAGGTAGTCTGAAACAAATGGAAAGACAGACAGTAGAGGTGTTATAATGATTGATTATGATGATTAGCTGGGCTTCAGGACGTACAAGACTAAAACTGAGACTACTTTCATAATAAAATTATATGACAAATCAGTTCATAAAAGCAGAGAAAAAGGAGGTTTAAAGTCTCCCTCCACTCAAAAATGTGTTTTGCTTATTGTTACGCCACTTTGATGTTTGAGCTTCCCTGTGCAGAGTGATGTATGTGTGTGAGTTTGTTTTCACATTAATCTGCTGAAGGTGGAAAGTTTCTCTGCGCTCACTATAAACCTGAGTTTAAGGCGTGTCTGTACGAGATGATTTTGTAACATCACAGTGGTCCAATATGCAACATACACAAGTGTGATGTGGAAACTTGAAGCCTCCAGTGCACAAACACTGTGAACAGACTGTAGATAGACAGTTAAACTTTTAACATTAACAATATTTGCATATTCATAGATTCTGGATTTTTTAATGACACATGAAGTAACTGTAATTTTAAGAATTTTTAGTGAGAGCAGACCATAGACACAAATTATTATTCCAAGCAGAGTAAAAATGTGTCTGGAGGGGGTCTTTAAGTATAAAAATATAAATATAAATATACAGATGTAATAGAATAGACAGATATAGGCTGAAATACTAATAAGTGATTCTCTATTCTGTAGGATACTGTAGTGGGGCTGCAACAATTTTGATATTCAATTATTTCACACATTTTTCAAGCAAAAATGTGACGGATCCAGCTCAGCAATTGTGAGAATGTGCTGCTTTTTCTTCTGTCTACATTACAGTAAATGTAAGTGTTGGACTTTTGGTCATTTGATGACATTAATTTGGCCTCAAGGACATCGTAACGGACATGTTGCACTTTTTTTCCTGACATTTTATAGACAATAAAATAATTTTTAGTAGCAGCCCTACTGTAGGGACAAAACAGGAACATGATGCTGACTTGTGAACGCAGCTTTCTCTGTGAAGAGCACTGTCTCGCTGCAGTTTAGTTTGTATTTTGGCATTAAGTTTCAACTTATCAATCCCATTAGGGAGGGGCTGTATCAATACCTGGCATGAGAATGTAATTTTGGCAATTTGAAGAAATCTATGTGATCTCAGATGTGGTACAGGTATATCTTTACACTGAAATATCGCCTATCATAGCTTTCACATTGGCTCCACAAGCTCCTGTGCCCCTCATAATCTCCATTTTGTGCGTGTCACTTTGCTCAACTGCCATCCCGCAGTGTGTCTGTGTGTTCTTTGTGTGGAATGGCGGGTTGAAGGGTAACCGCTCAGATAGCTCTATCTGGGTGCAGCATAGCTCTCTTATCACGCTTCACAGAGGGACGGCAACCCCTCTGTACTGCAGAACATGACGAAACCACCTTCTTTTGAATGATGCAGCTCACGTAGTTTGAACTGCGAGTGAGCGTTGGTGGGTATTTGTGAGAATAGGCGCGTGAGGCGAAGTGAGGCGGGGAATAAAACTTGTGTTGATACTGTAGAACACAAAGAATAGAGAAAAAGGAACATGACAGTGTCCTCATGTGGCACTGATTAACAGTGCATACAACAATTGCGGAATACCACATTTTTTTACATTTATCATATTTAAAGAGATTTAAGTGATGACATTAGTACTAAAATTAGAGATACGACAAACAATCTGCATTTATTCTACTGTATGTTTGTGATTTTTGTGGTGGAATGTAACAAAGTACATTTACTCAATTACTGTATTTAAGTTCAATTCAGCATTACCTGAGTATTTAAATTTTATGCTAGTTTAAACTTCTACCCTACAACACCTCAGAGGGAAACATTGCTCTTTTTACTCCTCTACATTCATTTAAAAGCTGTAGTCATTTTGCAGATTCAGATTTTAACCTAAACTAAAACCTATAACGAGCATATAAAATACAATGCATTGTTATATGGTAAATTAAAACACCCACTAATATATCAAATACATAGAATTAACTCCACTCTAAGCAGCGACAACATTATAATTCTGCTTCTATGTTGATGCACCAGTAATAATAATCCAGTGGTATCATATACATTAATATAACACAGGTCGTTCAGAGGTTGTTTTGCCTGCATAGTGAGTACTCTCGCTTTTAGTACTTTTGTTCAAGTACAATTTTGATTGCAGGACTTTTACTTGTAATGGAGTAATTGATCATTGTGGTATTGCTACTTTTACTTATGAATCTGAACACTCCTTACACCACTGTGATTTTATGCAGCTAACCTTTTAAAAATAACCATATATGCTTAACATGCATGCAGCGTTTTAGTGGTGTAGCTGGATGAGGTGGAGCTAATCTTCATACTTAGGATGATGTCGGGGAGATTAATCTATAACAATTCATCACATTTTAGAGGATTTGCATTTCAAATCTTAATCTGCAAAGTAAATATAGCTGTCAGATAATTGTAGTGGAGTAAAAAGATCAATAATTGCCTCTGAAACGTAGTGGAATAGAGGTATAAAGCAGCATAAAATGGAAAAAACGTAGGTACAGGTATGCCAAACTGTACTTGAGTAAATGTACTCAGTTACTTTCCATCACTGCAGACCTGACTTCACAATGTGACCACAGAGGATGTTTCTCCGGTGCATTCAGAGAAGAGGCCCTCAGTGGTGCACAATGATGGCATCCTACAGGTCTCCCTCCTCCTCCTGCTCAGTATCAGCCCTCTGCAAACGGCTGTTATCAGCCTGGGGATGCTCCACCCACCACTGGGGATCCCCTTATCACCTCACACACAACCTGGACAGGATTACTGCACAAACCCTCCTTACACACTGCATCCACAAACTGTCAGCTGTGTACAAAACCTGACTGTAATCGTGTCGAAGGACTGCTTGACTTAGCTACCAAACACAAACCGCAGCAAATTAAGTGCGTGAGCTGGGACTTCTCCTCAGTGATTCTGTACTCAGCTCCATTTAGAGCTGTATAAAGGCAAACTGGCCTCCCGCTTATAGACAGTCCTGTGACAGAAAGTTCACTGCCTGCCACAGAAAGTGTGTGTCTGTCAATAGAGAGGTGTAGGCTACTCTTGTGGTGTCCTTGAGCAACAGACAGAATGCCTTAGATTCCTGCTCACTCAGAGTAGGTCACCCTGTCAGCTTTAAGTTCCTGTAGTGCAGAATAAAAGTCTAAAAATACCCAATAAGATGCAGTCACTGATATAAAGTGCTGAGCGAGGGGATCAGTGGGCTAAAACAGTACCTGAACAAGATTGTAGCTGTGAGGTGTTTCTTAGAAATGCATGCACACACTGACATCTGTTTTCATTATCAACTAAAGTTCTGATTATTTTCCCGATCACTCTACTAATCATTTAGTCTTTAAACAGTGAAATAATAGAAAACAAGACTGAGAGTCTACAGCCATGCCAGCAGCTCCGTGAGGCTGTACTGTAGCTCAATGCTAATGCACGTTAACATGCTCACAATGACAATGCTAAGATGCTGATGTTTAGTCGGTGCAATGTTTACCATGTACACCATCTTAGCTTAGCATGTTAGGGTGCTAATATTTGCTAATTAGCACTTAACACAAAGTACAGCTGAGGCTGATGGGAATGTCATTCGTTTTGCAGCTATTTGGTCATAAACCAAAGTATTGGACAAGTTGAAATTTTGAACTGATGGTGGCGCTAGATGAAAAGACAGGGGATCACCAAAGTCATTAGGAGTCATCATCTGGGGACCATGAATGTCTGTGCAAAGTTTCATGACAATACATCGAATAGTTGTTGAGATATTTCAGTCTGGACCAAAGTGGTGGACCGACCGACGCTGCCATCCCTAGAGCTGCCAGCATGGCTAAAAAGAAAAGGAAAAACGCCAGTTGCAAGTCCTTGAAATTGCATGTTACATCCAAATAACTACCCAAAACCCAAAGGTGTGCAATGTACAATGATATACAGAGAAAAGCTGCAAATGTTCTGCATTTTTCCTTCATAAATGACTTAAACGATTAATCAGTAATCAGAATTGTTGACGATTAATTTTCTGGCAATCGACTATTTGATTAAACAAGAAATTAAATGTTTCAGCACTAGTTCAGATGTCTGATTTCGGCAAAGCTAACGTCACTGACACATAAATGATGTAAGTGCATTTTAAGTCATATTATTAGTGTTACCATTGTGAGGTATTTGGCATAAATTTGATATGAGGTTGATAGATTACACATTTTCTTGGTATAATTGGCCTCTACTGATAAGACAAATGATGTAATGCTTTGGCACCCCCTCGTATTTCTTTTTATCACCTGTAGTAGATAAAGTCCTCAGCACATGGTCCAGTAAATACAACATTTTTATAGCTGCGCATTGTGAGCTGGTGAGTAAAGGGGAGCTGGATAATGTCTCAAAAGTCGTATAAATGTCAAGAGGGATGATTAAAATGTCGGATGGAATTTCTCCAGATATTCCGAGTGCTGCTTGACCTCAGAAAAAAACCCCAAAAAACATATTACATATCAAAACTCGTATTGCATTACAATAATGCAACATGAGTTTTGCTATCTGTGGATGCACATAAGATTTTGGAAAAATGGTTAAAAGGTGAGAATGAGATTTTTGCTCTTTAAGATTTGCTGAGTTAGATAAACAAAACAATTCCTTATTTCTGAGGTGTGAAAAAAATGTTCTTTGATAACCTTTCCGCTGCTTGTGATTTTAATTGACTGCACCCACTTCCCCTCTTTTGCTGTTACTGCAAAAACTACATTGTAAACAAATATGTACAATGTAAACATCAAATCAGCACCTGAGATGAATAACAACTGAAAACTGTGCTCCGAGCTGTAAGTAAACGCCTCGTTGATGCCTGCACTCTGAGGAGCAGCAACACATTAGCTGGCCGGGAGTGAGCACATTATTCTGAGCAGCACGGAGTCAGATGGAGAGGATGAAATAAGAGATGGGTGTGGTGAGGATGTGTGACCTACAGTGTGCGCGCGTGTGTGTGTGTGTGTGTGTGTGAAACTGTAGCAGCAGCAGCAACTGGACTAGAGGAGAGGGAGGCCTGTGGTCCAGCAGAGAGTAAATCTGAGACACGAACACAAAGTGGGGACAGAAATCAATATGGAGGGAGAGGAGTGAGGGGGAGCTGGTTACTGGATTGAGTGACCACCAAAGTCTGCAGCTCTAACTTCCTCCTCAAACTGCCAATAACAACATCAGACTAACTACTACTCGTGTACTTTAACAAGATATAAGGAAAAAAACATGGGGGACGTTGAGCATAAAAACACTCTGTTTAGCATAATCCACACTGTACATCGATTATGTACACAAGCTGTGAAAAATGGCTCCCTTTGTTGTGGTCAATATTGTTTTGACTGCAACAATACTGAGCCTAAATCTTGTGAGAGGTTATAAAGAATCGATAGTAAACTATTCCTGGAGTGTGTTTACACAAAAGTCCCTGCTCGCCCAGACATGGCGACACACTCACATTTGTCCTTTTAAGGGGAATGAGGGGGGACGTCTCTTCTGCTCAGAGAACAATTTATTTCTTTGTTATTTAAGACGCCACCACACTGTTTTAGATCAAGGATGGAATCTGCGTTATTAGGCGGTTTAAGAAAGAAAAAGAGAGCAAATATGCAACTGTGGAAAGTACTTAGGTTAACATCAGTCACAAGTACATTTACTCAAGTACTGCAGCTAAGGTACCTGTGCTTGAGTATTTCCATTTCATGCTGCTTTATACTTCTACTCAACTACATCTCAGAGGGAACCATTGTACTTTTTACTCCATTACATTTATTTAACAGCTTTGGTTACTAGCTACTTTCACATACAAAATATATAAAATATGATGCACTGTTAAAGATTAAACTACCCCAAAGTATATAAAAACACTTGTTTGCATCAGTACTAATAATAATCCAACATAATATTATATAATAGTGTAACTCTCACACTTTCTGAATTTTAAGTATTTTTACTTTGATACTTCAAGTACTTTTACTTAAGTGACATTTTCTATTCAGGACTTTTATATGTAATGGAGTTTTTTTTTTTAATAAAGTGCATTACTGCTACTTATACTTAATTAAAGCATCTGAATATTTTCTCCGCCACTCCTTTCCATTACAAACAACTTTTGGAAAACGCACTTTGCTACGCGCAAACATGCGCAGTGACGTCATTGTGCGCACTTTGAACGACCCGCTGTGGACTGCGCGCAGTGACAGATAACACACCGATAACTCAAGAATTTACCAACATGTAGCCTGATAAAAAAGCGAGTAATTTTAATAGCAGAACACATTCATTTAAAAATAAATAATTAGTCTGAAAGCTTTCGAAAACGACGTCATTGTTTAAAATGGCAGCCTGGTCCAACAGGTGGTTTGGAGGAAACTTTTTAACAACGGCAAACAGTAGTCTAAATGGAATGAGCACCATTCAGTGACCGGTGACAGAAACTATTTGGCCAAAGATCAATAATTTCATTTAACAATGGCGCAATTAGCTCTGCCTTCAATTTACACTTACTTGCTTCTGGATGCTGTCCTGTCCCAAAGTGTTTATCTTGAGTCTTCTCCCTGCCAATAAACCAATTATAATCCCATTGAAGCAGCGGGGTCCCGGTCAGAGAGGACGGAGGTCTCCACAGCGCGAGGAGGGCACTGGGGACGAGGGAAAGGGGCTGAAGGCGCCGCGCGCTCCACGGTCATTCCCGAAAGCCAGCGACTGACCCACCCCGCCGGGTTAAAAATAACGTGGGCGCATCCAGTACATGATCTGTGCGCGCAGGGGACGGACATTCCTGACAAGAGCTGGTGACTCTAAATGGCAGAGACACTTGTGATCTCCTGTGCACCCCCCCCCAACACAGTCCACTCCGCCCAGACCGGGCTCTAATCGCACACACAACACCCACCCACCCACCGAGACCCTCAGAAATGTCACCTCCGCGTGCCACTTACACGCAGTACCGAGAGAAGAGGGGTCTGGATATGGAAACAAGTCCTGCAGGAGAAAGACCTTCACCTTACAAAGGATGTTACAGCCAGAGTGTCATCAGTGGTGGAAAGTAACTAAGTACATTTACTTACTCGAATATTTCAATTGTATGCTACTTTATACTTCTACTTCACTAGATTTCAGAGGGAAATATTGTACTTTTTAGTGCACTACATTTATCTGTCAGATATAGTTAGTAGATACTTCTCAGACTTTACACTAAAAAAAGAAAGACTATATAAGCTTGTAAAATAAAATGTCCCCTTATGGTTGTTAGCAGTTCCACCAAAAAGTGATTCCCCATCAGATGGTGTCATTTAAATGTTGAACACTGTTGAAGGCCCAAAAAGGTAAAATTATCCAACATTTCACAGAAGTCCAAAAAACAAAGAACTTTGGTTTTTCTTCCTTTCTACCCCATTAATCCTCAGATTTATCTTGTGACCCTTTGGAGGGGCCAAGTTTGAGAACCACTACACTAAATTTAACTGTATATAAAGTAGTTAAAACTAGCTCCACTTTAATATACTTTTAATATGCTTAAAATACATTTTGCTGATAATACTTCTCTATGTTTACTAAAGTAAGAGTTTGAATGCAGTTCTTTTACTTGTGGTTGAGTATTTTTACATTATTGTATTGACAAAACTTCTTAAATATGTAAAACAAAAGCATTAAGTAAGTAAAAATGGGTAATGAACATTTCAAATCTGAGCAAGCATTCAATGTCAGCTTTTGGTACAGTCTTCGACGCTCTACAGCTACAGATAAATTTCAATCGGCAACAAAGATACAGAGCTTCAACACGCTGGCCTACAAAGACTTGTGACTGGTACATACAACTCTGTTAAATGATTAAATGAAGGAATTTAAGATTCTGATATACTGCCGACACTGACGGATAATCGTGGGAACAGGTCTTCACAGACGATTAAAATAAAAAAAGAAACACGAGAATTTACTTAAAGTATGTATTGTATTCATTAAAAAAATGGCCAAACACACGGGCCAAATAACATGTCATTAGCAACAGGAAGCAGAGTGTTTATAATAAAATATATTTACAACACATAAATAACGCTTTTTACACAATGAAGTGGGCACATAAAAATATAGAGATACACATTAAAAAAGAAATCAGTACAAAAACATGCCACTATGTTCCCTCACTCTGTGTCTTCAGTATTTTTGTCTCTTTCTCTTTGGTTCCCCCGGGATCGTCTTTAGTCACAAACTGAGCGCTGCAGCTGCAGTGCCAAAACAGTCCTGAACCTTCAACTACTGTAAATAATATGGCTTCTTCATATCTGGATACAGCTGACGCAGCTTTGACTGAGAACAGTCCTGCTTTTGATCAGCTTCTGCATAGTTTCAACACTGTACAAACAAAAAAAACCCCAACACTTTTTAATATGCAGCATTAATAAATGCATTAACAGTTTTGTGCAAGCAGCTGTAAACACACAGCTTTGCTCATAAAAAAAAAAAAAACATCACAACTATACAACACATTCAACAGCATTTCAAACAGAAGGCAAGAGGAACAAAATAAAATAAATACGACAGACTTCAGAAACAGGTGAGCAAAAGGCCTTAAAACTCAGCTTATGCAGATTTAGGGTACCATATTGTGTCCATATTTTACTGCAGCTTTAATAATAAAATAAAGGGAGGTCAGAGGTCAGGGTCAGCTGCAGAGGGTCATCCCTGGAGTTGGTGGGATCTTCAGTATCTTACTTGAGGACACTTCAGCAGGCCAGATGATTGCTGACACAGGGGCTTGAACCAGAGAACTTTGGTTGAAAATGTATCTGCCTACTTGCCGTTTGACTCGTCGTATCTAAAAAGTTCTCGACTTTCCAACTCACCACCTCCCTGTTCTGCTACAAAATTGTTGGACAAAGTGCTGCTGAGTGGTTTCAAATTTGCAGTGCCTACACAGACAAACGCATACAAATAACGGCTGAAGAGTAACTTAATTCTTAGCCTTCCTTCAATACACCACATTACTATACAACACATAGCTCAGGGACTGTACGAAAATGATTGGGGTAGTGAGGGGGGCTGAACCTTATATTTCACTTTGCCAAAAAACCCAAGGCCCTCCCCAGAGTTATTAATGTTTTCTTTAAACCTTTAATGAATAAAACTATTAACTATACTGCAAAGGACAGTTGAAATAAAATATTAGTTTAAGATGGGGAAAAAATACCCTCCCCTAGTCCGACTATTCTACCTTCAGCCAAAATAATAATTACTATACCCTGCCCGTTTTCTGACCCCCTCTCCTCCCCTAATACTTTTCATACAATCCCTTACATTTATTTACTTTTCCGCTTTTTGCTGAAAAACTGTTGAAAGGCATTTGAAGTTCATTTTCTGCAGAATTAAAGTCTTTGAGTGGTTAAAATATGTAGTGCCTGAGGACATAAGTACATTTATATGTACTGTAACAAATCAGGATTTGCCAATATCAATCAGTGTTCCAGCCGTCATTGTATTTTCATATCCGGCAAATCCCCCTCATCATCTACCTGAGTAGGCTAAAACAAAGCATTTAAGTATACCGCTTGACCCAGATCCTGAACAGAGTGATACTGCCTTCTGTATGTGGTCTTAATCTCAGGTGTATTGACATGTCTGGCTGCATCTATCTATTAAGCATAGATAGAAAGTAAACACTGGTGAAAACACACTTGCGTAGTAAATATACATCAAATCAGTGTAACCTTGGATTATCTGTTGACCCGACTTCAGTTTAAAAGGATCTCTAGCTATGACGTTGACCTTGGTAACTGTAACATATTTGGCCATCCTTGTTACAATATTGTGGAAATCAATAGACACAGTATTGCTAACAGGTATTAAGGGAGCTAAATGGCGGATACTTATCAGGTTATAATGGAATAATTAACCTAATTCATCAAATGAATGAATCAGTTAGATGGGGGAACTTTGTAGCTTTGCCGCCTTGGTTAATAAACGATCAAGCTGTCTAAACCTAAACGCAATACACTAAATGTGTTATGCCAAGTCGCTCCCTTAGACTTCTAATCAATCTTTGGTAAAATAGGATTATGATTGTTACAAGCATTCATGTACATTACAAATATAAAAATACAGTTTCAATATTTTATTTAAAAAAATACCTCCATACAAAAAAAAAAAAAAAAAAAGCTGCTTCAACTTTGTAACTGGGAATCAATATAACAGTGCACTTAGAATAAAAAAGAAAAGTCAAGTAAATAAATTTCAGGTGCAAATTCAAAAGACAAACTAACTCCATTGCTGGAGACAGTTTAGTCTAAGTGCTCACTGCTAATGCGTCTTCATCTTGTGGATTTACGAAGCGAGGAAAACGTCAAGGTCAGCGATGACAGCTGCCTGTCTTCTGGCAACAGTGTTCAACAGTCGGTGAGGAAAGGATGGAGTTCCCAGGTCCACCTGAAGAGAACAAAGTGGATTTGTACGGACGAATACATGTAAATAGTGTCATCAAAAATCCATTAAAATAAATGTTATAATCTAATAAACTTCAGCTTTTCAGGAACAGTTTAGTCCACTTCTTTAACCTGCAAATCACCAACTCCTGGGCTGTGATGTTATCGGCTGTTCCAACAATAAACTTCATCTTTTGAAGAAAAAAAACAGAAAGCCTCTTCTCCATGAAATCAATTTCACTGAGATTGAGCGGCCTGTGAATGGTGAGCTGTAAAGCCGTTCTGCTGTAGATGGGCTCTCTCTGCATGTTTCCTGGCTGAAATTCCACTTTTACAATTTCATTTGTATCAGATTTGTATCAAATGTTGTATTTAATCTGATTACAATACAAGAAATCGTGGATTGCAAGTTTGTTAGTCCATAATTATTAACTGCCAGGTAATGTCAGCTGGGTTTAATTCCTACACAACACTCTCACAACCAAAGCGTGGCTATGTCAGAAGCATTTTCACACGAGTGTTGTGAGACATTTACACAGACTACCTTTATCTGTCAGAGGGGGCAACTGCAGTCTATGATCAACCCAAACAGTCATGCTTTTACTGGCAGTTGTGGCAGTGTTGCTCGTAACAACACACATATCAGCCAGGCGGATTAGTTTATAGCAACCATATCTCACCTGTATCAGGTAGATGACCCTGGTGACTTCCTGTCCATTACGTCTAATTGGCTGCAGGACCCAGCAACTGGGCATCATCTCCCCACGGACGGCATCCACACTGGGACGAGGCAGAGACTCCTCAAACACAGACTGCATTGCTAAGACGCACAAGCCAGCCTGAGGCAAAGAGCAAAAAAAAAAAAAAAATTCATCAATAAAACAGGCAGTGTAGTCTTTTGATCAGCCAAGAGGCAACTGTACACTGACGCTGATAACCAACAGCTGACACGGTGTCTTCCACACCCACTGCCTCTGGGTCAGTGTTGTTTATGCTCAGTGTTGTTTCTGTGAGTAGTGTTTAAATAGCATGTTCTACATTTTGTGGATGAAAAACTCCATGCCACACCGTTTATCATAAATTGGTCTTAATTAAAAAAGACAGAACTGTCCGATCCTGTTTTCATGCAACACTAACATGACAGTAAATGGCATTTTCTCCTTCAAACTAAAGTGTGATTTTGTGTACAAAAAATGCAAATGCTCAGTGGACCTTATACAAGGGCGACTAGCAGTAATAATCAGGAATGGCTGGTTGATTCTGCAGCTGTGCTTACCTGTTTGGACTCAGTGCTGATGCAGCAGAAGTCCCGCGGCTGGCTAAGGTGGCAGGTGGACGGATCTGTTAGTATGTAAACTAAACAGGAATACAGAGAGAATGTGTCAGATAGGAAAAAAATGTTAATGAAAACCTGGAAATAGAAGAAAACATAAAAGAGCCAAGGTAAGGGAATAGAACTTTATTGCTGAAAAACACTGGAAAAAGCTATTTATTTTCCAATAAGTCAAAATTTAACATGTTTATATCAATATATGATGATCTATTATAATAAACACAAAAGGACAAAATAAAACATTTGATCAGCGCAGAGGAGATGAAGTAAGAGAGGCCCGATGATGTTGCAAAGGTATTAGATGCAAATACTGCAGGTGTGAGAATGGAGTTGGTCATGCAATACAATAAGCTAGTCAGTGATGAATGGGACTGTGTACTGTACTGTACTATACATAGCTAATGGATGCATCATTCGAAGGGAACACATTTGCAGGGTCCATAAATGCCTTGCAAAAATATAAATAGTTTTGCAGCAAAGACAAAACTATAAAGATTTTTCTATGTTTATATTTTTGCAAAAATACAAATATTATTTGCAAGGTAAACTCTTTAATCACATGAAGCTCACTTTGCAAATAACTAGTATTTATCAGCATCTTATAAAATGCTACTTTCCCTTGATGAGGATCTTATCTTTATGTTTCAGGTCAACTGTTGGTGATGGAGAAAGTATTTACACCCTTTAATTAAGTAGTAATACCACAATGTAAAAATTCTCTGTTACAAGTAAAGGTACTGCATCCAAAATGTTACCTAGGTAAAATAATGTAAGTACAATCAGCAAAATGTACTTAAAGTATCAAAAGTAAAAGTGCTCAATGCAGAAAACTGTTGAATTATTACTGATCAATTAATATGTAAGTAGCATTTTACTTTTGTAATTGGCTGAGATGCAGCTAATGTAACTATTTTATGTACTGATGGGCAGTTTAATCCATAAATATCCATCATATTTTATAAGATTTTTTTTACATAAAATCTTAATTTAGAAACTAACTAGCAACTATATTTGTCAGATTAATGTGGTGGAATTCCCTCTGAAGTACATGTACCTCAAATTTCCCCTCAAGTATAGCTCTTGACTAAATTTACTTTGTTGCATTCCACCACTGGTATTGTAATGTATAGAAACCATGAAAGGATGTAGATTAAGCAGACGTGTTAGCTCACCCAGCTGAGTACTGTCATCTAGTGGTCGTGTCCAGACAGAACGGATCGACTGATTATACATGTGGCTCTTGGACAGCTGGCTAACTATGTTCCACACACTGTCCAGGGGTCTGTCCAGCTCCCCGGCCCCCAGGAAACCGTGGACAGATGGGCTGGAGGAGGGCTTGTAGTAAGACTGGATACCTCGTTCTTCTCCTTGGTACCTAAAGAAACACAGACTTAATACGTTAGCTAATGAATGTGATTTGTGATTTTAAGGGACTGAAGTTGAGCCTTCACTTTGCAGCTGATTAATCTAATCTAAGAGCAGACAGAGAGGAAGTCCTGATCATACTAGGAGGTAGATGATTTTTGGATGACTTAATTAAAGAGAATGACTGAGCTCACCTCCAGCCTGCCGTGGCCTTGCCCATTAGCAGGTTGCTCAAATCCCCAGAAGAAGCTAGCCGCACCTGTGGAGAAAAACTACAATTCAACCTGATACAAATGTCTGAAAGAGTGGATTAAAACTGGGACAATCGTAGATAATAACAGTGGCGTTTAATGGCTGGATGTTGGATGCTTTAACTGGAATACAAAAGCAGTCTGTACAGCAAAGAAATATTCAGGTTTTTCTTTAAGTCAGCTCTAAACTGAAGTCTGTTGTTACCTCAGCCAGAGCTCGACCGAGGAGACTAGATGCGATATCCTGATAGGTTGTGGATATGGAGGAGGAGGAGCCAAAGGAGGCGGTGCGCTGACGTGTACAAGTTGGGGGTGATGGCGATGAAGTCATCAGGGGCTCAAACGTGGTGACAGGAGGCTCAAGGCGGACATCTAGCAATACACATGGATGTTAACATGGAATTTCAATGCAGACATGGGCAAAACTACACTGGAAATGATTATTACCTGGAATCATATGCTGCATATTAGTTTCTAAATTTAAAATAATGTAAATGATTTTTTTTATTAAAGAAAATTTGACCATTCTTTTGACAAGTGTTTTGCCCACGTCTGTTTGTGTTCTGTGAATCACAGTGGAGTCCTTACCATGGGCAGACAGCCAGGCTCTCTGTGGACCACATATAGGAGGACGTGCGCTGACCTTCAGCCCTTCTTCCTGGAACCCTGCGATCTGAACAAAAACAGTAACAACTATACACTGCTCATTCAAAAAGAAAAATTACAACAAATATACAAGTTATACATCAGTTATCTGCACTATTAAAAAACCCCAAAACATAACTTCTTAAATCGCAGTTATTCAAATCTACTGTAACATGTTAACATTAGCGTACAAACCTGTCCAGTCAGAAGTGGTCTGTTGCCATGCAGCAGCTGGGCAGTGTTGCCGCTGTTGTACCCGGACGTTGGACCAGAGGAAAGGCTCAGGCTGGATCCTGTACACAAGGTGCTGTTACTGATTCTTGTCCGATGCCTCAGGTCATCCTGCCCCACACAGAGAGATGAGAGATACCAGTGAAATTATTTGCAATACTGCGTTGTCGTAAATAAAACTGAGAGTCCCTAAAACTAACTTATAACATCTTGTATTAAACATATTTATTTAGTTTAACTTCATTTATTGGCAAATGAGTTGGAGTCTTATATAATCAGAGGAAAAAAATTAAATATACAACATTTTTCTGTGATTGAAATCCATCTAATGTAGAGCCCAAACAATATATAATTTAGTCAATTGACAATTTTGATAATCAAGTAATCATTTTAAGTCATTTATGAAGGAAAAAAATACAAATATTTGCTTGTCAAATGTGAGAATTTGCTGTTTTTCTCTCTTTTATATGATAACAATCAGTTTCACAAAGTCACCTTGGATTTTTTCACTACATTCTGATATTTCATAAATCAAATAATTAATGAATTAATTGAAAAATAATCAACATATTAATCAATAATTAATAATAATCATTAGTTGCAGCCCTTATCTGGTGCTTTACGCAAATTGACAGAGTATTTGTTCTTTCTGATGCAGGTCTGAACTAAAACTTCATGTTGTGAAACTTGGAGGAAATTAGTTATGATGCTGCCATGACACAAAAACTGACCTTGACTTCCTGAGACAGAGCCTGCTGCTGAAGCCTCCTCTTCTCCTGCTCAGTCCTTTCTCGTAGTCGTTCTCGTGCCTTCGCAATTTCCGTCCTGGCCTCCTCCCGAGCTCGGCTGTAGTCGCGCAACAGCTGCTCAATGTCAGACGGACACTGGCCCTCTCCTCGTGGGGGGTCTGGTATTCTGTCATTGTCAGAGAGAACACTAAACCTGAAAACATTTATGCATTAAATTTAAGGCTAATATGGTAATTTTGTTTTGATCTTGTGAGAGAACCAGTAGTGTCTTACCTGGTGCTGTCTATCACCTCTTGGCGGAGCTCTTTACGCCGACTGGGCATGGCGGCAGACACCTTGGAGGAGCAAGCAGCCTCTTGTGGAGAGGAGCGAGGATGTTTGCTGGGACTCAGACTACGAGCTCTCCGGTAAGACTGGAGACGTTCCTCCCTCTCCTGCTTCAAACCCTCAATACTCCTGCGGTGTCTGAGAGGAAAGATGCACAGAAATAGAAAATACAAGAACACAAATGAGGTCAGGTTAGCAAATTTTGCAATACATACAATAGGTCAGGTTACCTCATTTAATCAGTACCTTTTCACTTACCAAATATCAAAAACTGTCAGGTATTGAAAGGTGGCATCAAATGCTTGGTTAGATTTTTAGTCTTGTTTACTTAGCCTTTGATCAGATATTTCCTGATCTAAATAAGGAAACCTAGCCTAAAAAATCAAAAGTTCTTGTATTGCAGCTTGTGTTAAGACAATATTAAACACTGAGAACACACACTGAGAAGTTTAGCCTATTTTGTTAAATAACATTCTCAAACAAAGTTCTTGAAAAACCTGCACTGGTACCAGTATTGACATTTTTAAAACTAAACCTAGCATCAGTTTATGACAATTGTATTATGTCAGAATAAAGATTATTTGGGTCATTTGTATCCTTACCCATCATACAGCTGCTGTTTGGTAGGCGCAGAGGTTGGTGGTTCCAGCTCTTCTCTGGACCTTGGGGAGAGCATCTTTAACAGTGTGTCTGTCTCTCCGAGGCCGTAATGTAGCTTGGCCTCTGCCAGCTCCACAGTCAGCGGTGTCGAGTTCATGTTGAGGTTGACCGTCGCCATCACCTGCTCCCTCTCCTGTCGCAGCCTCTCGATCTCTCTCGTCCTTCTGTCGCTCTGTGCCGTGGACTCTACGTTTGAGCCGTAACTCTCCATCTCGCCCCACTCAGCACTGTTTCTGCTCTTGTCATGGTCTTTGGTAAGAAATGTGGCCGGTTTGTTAGAACGTCTTAAATGCTGATGGCTGATGCCTGACCAGTTGGTGAACTTGTTGTGTATGGGCAGGTCCTCTGGGACTATCTGGTAGTCTTGACACGGGGACACGCTGGTGACAGGTTTAATGTTCACGAGGACGTCAGTGTTGCACTCACTGGGTGCCAGTGACACCATGTCGTCTTCTTGAAGTTGAACAGTCCTGTTGCTGACCGGGGATGGATTAGAGGAATCAACGCAAAGATCTACAGAATCAACTGCAGGTCTTGTGTAGCTTGATGTTTTTTCATGTCTATCTTTGGCCTGCTGTTTGTGCACATCAGTCGGTCTTAATATGGGAGAGATATGGTCCTGCCTAGCTAAACCTTTTGCTGAAGTAGAAGTCCTCCACTGTGGAGAGGTCATCTGCCATTTGGAACCCTTGTCTTCATAGTTAACATTTCTGCCCTCAGTGTCTATATATCTATCCTGTAATGAACTAAGGCTTATCGAGCACTTATCAGAGCCTTTAGGGCTTGAACAACTCATTTCACTCACCTTCTCAAGTGATACAGATTCTGATTTACTGGAGGAAACATCACAATCCTGGTGGGGCATTTGATCATCCTCTGAAACAGATGTGCATGTCGATTGTTTACTAGAAGGCACAGTGAGGCTGTCTTTCTCAGAATTATGGTCTTTATTTCTATCCTGATATTTTGGAGGACTTAGTGTTAGTTGGTTTCCTTTCTGCTTCATACGTAATCTTGCTCCCACAGTCAATATGGGAGATGATGCACGGTCTGTGTATGTAGCTTGTTTCTTTAAAAAAAGTGATCCGTCATGTCTTAAAGAGGGACTGAGATTTTCTTGGTAGCCGTTTTTTGATGATCTGCAGGTGATTTCAGATTTTGCAACACTTTTGTGGCACAGTGCCTCAGGCGTGCTTTGCTTTGAGCCTCTAGAAGAAGCAGATCTTACACGTCTTTGACATTCACCTACAGTCTTTGAAGTAGGTGTTTTAAGAGGAACATTCTCTGATTGAGAGGCAGACCTTTGTGCTGCAGCAGAGGTGTTAAACCTCAGATCAGGCATGCTGTGCATCTTTTCATCTGTGTTAGCCTTATTCTTCACCACACAGTGCACATTCTTGTCTTGAGACACGCTGACAACCTCAGAACCAATCACTTTAACGATCACGTTGACTTCATGAGATTTGGACCTTTCACTGGGCGTTTGATTAACAGCGACTTCCTTCTTTGCTGCTGTTGAAGGCCTTTCTGTCTGGATCCCAACATCTACGGCTGTTTGAGTTGAGCAGTCTCTCTTGGTACAGTCATTAGACTCACAATAAGAGATGCTGATATTTGACAAGTTGACACTCCTCCTCAGACTGGATTTGAGGGCATCGACTGTTCTCATTCCCTGGACATCCTCCAGCAGGTCTGAGGTGCTGTCGATCAGCTTTGAAAGGTGAGCCGACATGCTTTCCATACTGGCCCACGTTGGAGATTCTTTAATGCCCACTTTGGTTTTCTGTGTTGAGGGTACATCAGTGTTACTCCTTTTGTGCCGCTCTTTCCTCTTTGGAGCACTACTACTGTTACCAGTATTTACTGTCTGAAGTCCACGCTCAGTTTGGGTGCCGTGTTCACATGTCCTCCTTCTTTGGGCCCGAGTTTTGGTTGCCTGGGACTCTTGCTCAGACGAGTATACAAACATAATTTCATCCACATGACTGGAGTTGTTACCAAAACCACCAGGAGCATCATTACTTGAAGAACTGCCGGTCACTGTCAGATTGGCTAGATGATTGTGAATATCAGCAGATGCCTGTTGACAGGGCGTAAGCTGAGATGTTTTGTTTACTTGTTCCTTATAATCCTCCATACTGCTAAGCGTACTGGAGAGTCCCTTGTTGGTGGCATAAGTCCTCAGATGGGAATTGAAAGGCGAGTTCAAACCATTGTCAACGCTACAGCATCTTGTTATACGTTTCTCAGCGCTGTTCAGAAGTGGAGATTTACAGGATAGGTCAGCAGCACTTCCAAATGCTGGGTTCTTGTAACAGTGTTGGCTTGAGTCATCGCCTTGCCACTGGTGAACAAAAGGGTTGATGTCACTGGAGGCAAAATGCATAGTGGAGTCCTGAGACTTCAGTGTATGTTGTGGTTCACTTTTCCTTGCATGCGGGATAATTTTTTCTACATTTGTCTCTTGTGACATTGCTTGAGGGGACAAAGAGCGTCTTTTTTGGGTGTAATCTCTACTAACTTTAACTTCACTTCTGCCTGATGTTCCAGCAGTCTCCATTTTAGATTTGCTCGCTGACACTGGGGTAGAAATGTCTGCATCGTTACTTCTAGCCTGTCTGACTTCTTGTTTGCCAAGCTTTACCCATTTAGATGAGAGCCGACTGTGATGCACTCTGGTGGTTTTGTCATCCTCCTCCTCATCATATGATGACTTAAGAGAGGACTCAGAGGAAGAGGTGGGATGAGTCTGGATCTCAGACCTTCTGAACCTCTTAGACTTGGCCTTTTTAGGCATAACACCAGAATTATCCTGTTTATCACCAGATGTGTGTAGCTCAATTTGTTTGGACATTGCAGATCCATAGCAACTCGTATTTCTGATGGCATTTCCCAGTGAACCAGAAACACTTGCTCCATATTTTGACTCTGTGAAGATCTGGTGTGTCAATGTCCCTTTGTCATTTTTCATTACACAGTCTTGTTTGCTGTCAATTTGAGTATCCTTATCGAATTTGCACAGTGAATTTGATATATTTTGACATTTGTTGTTGTAATTCATGTTGACCACACAAGTCTGAGCCAAGTTACTTGAATGAGTCTGTGGACAGCTGAACTGATCCTGTGCTGCGATACAAGGTTTACCCCCCGTTGTGTTGTCTGCTTCACCAGTCACTCCATCACAGCCAAGAGAAACAGCAATCCCTTTTATAGAGGCATTCTCATCAGCGGGTGTGTCCTGGTTGCTGCGATGTCTGTGCGGTTTGAACTGAAGACTTCCTCCATCAGATAATAATTTTATGGCTCCAGCTGTGTCAGGACTATTTTGGAAATGTTGTTGAATCGTCCTTGGCGAGTTTTGTTTGTACGAAAAACTGCCTTTGGCTTCAACACTGTACGTGGCTTCCATACTGACATCTTTTACATGACTACAGCCGCGGTTTTCTTTTGCATCACCCATGGTGGAAGGTGTTTCATGGGGTATTTGGTGAAGATCTGGGCAATCAGGATTCACAGCAGGGGCATCCAAACAGCTCTGGGTGTCCACTTCATTCAAGCATGCATCACTGACGATGGGATTAAGATGAGATGTTACTTTCTGTTTACCTGAATCATTCATTTCTTGAAATAAACCATCTTTCTCCACAAGGTTTCTTTGAGAATCAATGCATTTTCTTGCTGAAGAGGAATCACTCACTGAAGACAAACTCAAGTGCTCAAACTCCCCATGGCTGTTAGGTGTCAGATTTGATTGGATGTTGTTGTTTTTGGAGGAGGAGTTTTGGAAATCACAATGATCAATTACTGGTTTGTTTAATGTCACGTCAGAAAAGTTATAAGCATGGTCAATCTTCTGTGTTACTTCAGTAGATTTAAGCATGCTGCTCTCACGGCCAGTCCTGAATTCATCTGGCATATCTGATGCCAGGCGCTCACTTTTGTCCACCGTGTTTTCACTTGGCATCCTTTCCAGTGAAAGGTGTCCACCAAGGATTGGTCCTTTTTTGACCTGATCACTTATTTTATCTCTCAGCTCTCTTTCTGTCCGTCCATTGTCATCACTATAACAGCCAAAATGACATGCAGATGATGACAAGGCATTCATGCTTTGACTCCTGCTCTTCCCGTCATCATCCCTGCCAATCAATGACAATCTCATGTGCTCTTTCACCACTTCTGAGATTCTCAGGTCAATGGCGCTACAAATAGCTTCTGACTTGCATATGTGTTTTCTACTTTCTTGATGTTTTCTAAGGTTATCAATTTGGGATTCCCCCACTTTTATTTCTGCAGCTACTTCCTTTATTGTTACATCTCCCTTTTCAACTACTTTCCTCTCTCCCACAGAGGTACCACTCTGAGAACTATTGTCAACACATTCAGAGTCTTCAAAGATCTGACAACTCTGTCCAAGTTTCCAGCTCATGGGATCAGATTCTGGCGATGCAACTGAAGCCACTGTGTCTTGTCTAACGCCATCAACACAAACAGAAACAAATCCAGAGCTATCAGCTTCCACAGAAGACTGTTCCCCTTTTGAGTCACTGGTGTTATTATTGTCATCAGGCCAAATATCTTCCTGGCTGCCAACTGGTGCAGAGCACAAAGTTACCAACTCTCTGCTGTTGCTCCTTTTTGGAATTTTCAAGCTGCCTATGAAAGCATCCTGTTGGTCTTTGTTCCTCTTCCTGGAATTTTTACAAGGTGATTTAACAAGCTCCTGCTGTAGTATGTACTGCTCGCTGCCTTTGGTTTCAACCTTATCTGATGTTTTGTCGCTTGTAAAAGATTTGGTATTCCCAAACTCATATTGCTGTATGTTTTTCAACTTTTCTGATTGTTGTCTGACACCATCTCGATTGCATAGTATTTCGTCTTCAGCGGACGGTTTGAAGGCACTTGCAGCGTCAGACATCTTGTTCAATACTTGACCCTGGTTAGTAGGACTTGTAGAGAATTGCATTACTGACTGACTACCTGACGTACACATTTCAGTGTCAGAGGACTTCATAATGTCAGCTGCCACCATGACAGGTACATCTGTGAACACCTGAAGCAAATTTACTTGTGATGCTTGTTGTTTAGTGTGGTCAGTGGGTGACACACAAGCGGTTTGATCAAAGGTCGGTAAGGATACTGGACTTTTGTTACTGCTGTAGTCTGAAGTATCCATAACTGCCTTCCCCACATTTTCTATTTGTCCCTCTGATTGCTCTACACAACATCTTACATCCTTCAGGGCTTCCTCTGGTGTCGTTAGAATCTGAGAGTCTTGAATATGAAATGTTTCTGATGTGCCCCTTGAAATTTCAACACTGTGTTCCTGCACTGTGACATTTACACCCTCAGTGCTGGTGGACGTTGAGCTATAGCTTCTAGATCCGCTCTGAGAGTCTGAAAAGTTCATACTGGTTGGACTGGGACTGCTGCTGCTGCTGCTCTCTACACCTCTGAACATCATTTTTCTTTGGAAAGGCAGAGAATCCCTATAAATCCTGGGACTGTCTGCTGCATCGGTGGAGGACCAAGCATCTGTGAGCGCCAGTATGCTTTCTGGCTCCCTCACACTGCAGCTGCTCAGGGAGCGTGGGCTGCTGGTCGAGGTAGTCTGCATGTTCCCAAAGTCCTCAATCAATTTGTGTACAGTGTCTCGGTCGCTAGAATCTGCTACTAATGGGTTGTGGGAAGGAGGCTTCCTTGTTGCACTGCTGTGTCTTGATTTTGGGGAGACTTGCTGGCTCCAGTACGCCTCTGCTGGGATTACCTGAGGTTTCTGACAGCTGTCCCAGTCTAAACTGATCTCTGCTGCTCTATTGTGCCGCATGGATGAATGGGAGAAATCTGTGACCAATGAGTAAGTTGGCACCACTGTTTGGTTAAGCCTCTCCACTGTTGAGTATTTCCCAGTGCTCTCCACAGCCAACGAATCTTTAGACATCTGACTGTCTTCACTCTCTGCTTCACTCTGAGCTGCTTCCTCGTGTCTCAGCTGCTCTGCTAGGGCTGTCACATAAGCAGAGGACAGGGAATCAAGAGAGAAAAGGCTCTCACAGTCTGACATTCCTGCATCCCCGTCTTCTTGCTCCTCCTCCCATCCAATCAATCCCTGCTGTCTCTCGACCGATCTGCTGGTCTTGTTCACCAGAGCCTCGGTGCTGTGCCATCCCCTCTGTCTAATGTCCTCAAACAGAGTCCTTTGGTCAAGCTCCTCACATGAGACGGCTGTTTTGACAGCACTTTTGCTTCGGCTCATCTTGGTATCTCTAAGGCTCCTGTCTCTTCTTTGTCTCCAGTGAAATTTGCTTGCTATCCTCCCCAGGGGTTTGGGGCCTCGTCCTCCATTCGAACCTGATGGTGGTTTCCTGAACACTTTGGACACAGCTGTTTTTAACCTGGGCCCCACAGAACGAGAGAAAGTCTTCCTGACGGTTTCTAGTCTGTTGTTACCTGTGTGGGCTTCAGTTATCTCATTCATGCAAGGGACAATCTGAGAACTGGGTTTGTGCGTTGTGGGTCCTTGTGTATTTTCTTTGCTGACTGGCTGCAAAGTAGTTCCAAGTGGTGACTTCAGAGTAACTGTTGAGTTCTGATCCAATCTGTTCTTAAAAGACAGGTCTCGGTTTGGCAGCAGAGGTTTTCTTTCTGGCCGTTCCCGGCAGGGCTGAGCTTGGGGCTCCTCTTTGGCAGTTTGCCTGATGTTTTCAGAGGAGCTTACTCTACTCCGGCAGGCTTGACTTTGTCCTGAGAAGAGCGTACTGGAACAACTCTGGGTTCTTTCCCGAGGAAGACACTCATCCGAAACCCACTTCCTGCTGCCAATGGAATCAGAGGTTGTGGAGGAATTTGACGTCAGTTCTATGGATCTGTTTCTCTTGAGAAAGTGTCTGTCGAGGAGAGAAAAAGAAAGACTAATTTAAGATTTAAATTTAGGAAAATATTTATGTATAGGAGGTACAAAGCAACCGCAACTCAGCCAGATAAAAAAAAAAACACTGTTGAAAATTTTTGGACTGTATTAACCCATTAGTTTAGCAAAGACGTTTGCTTGCTGCCCTTCATGCAATTAACTCTACAGGATTTACGACTATGTGCTTACCTGAAGATAGGGGTGTGCTGTGGGTAGAGCCGGGACAGAATATCTGTAGAGAATGAGTGTCTACGAGAAACAAATGATCTTCCCCTGGGCTTTGAGGGGGACCCCAGCTCAGGAGACTCAGGGCTGTCTGGTCCTGGAGGCAGGGCCCTTTCCAGTCGCTGCAATTCCCTCTTAGCTTCCAACAGATGCCGCTTGCGGGCAATTCTCTCCAGCTGGTAGTGCAACCTTTTGCGACGGATCTGGCTCTCAGAACGGCAAATGGAGTGATGCTTTAGTAGCTCCTCCTGCACCACCTTCTTCCTGGCCCTTACCACCTGGGACGGACGATCCACTGCCTGACCTTCCGGATCCTCTGACACCTGACTTGTCAGGCACTCCAGGCGGGGCTCAGGGATACGTTCTGTTTGAACTCCGGACTCTTGGGTGATTCTCTGCTCTACAGTTATTAGGCGCTGTTTCTCCTGCAAAATCCACTGCTGGACTGTTGGGTAAAGATTTACAGAAGGGAATCATAAGGGGTGGATGGATATCTTACACCTGCACAATATTTATCAATATACTAAACTTGATGTAGTTCCCCATTTTGCTATAAAACTATTTTATCTTTTGAAAATTGACAGGTAGCAATAACTTTTTTTCTTAACGTGAATGTGTGGAAAGACTACTTACTCTCACTGTGCTGCTGTCGGAGGTGGGCCTGCTCCCTCTCCAGCTCTCTCTCAGCCCGTCTCTGTTCAGCCTGAATCTCCTGTCGCAAACTCTCCACGTAGTGCTGCTGCACCTCCACACGCTGCCTAGCAGTAGGCTCCTCAGTGGGGGAGAGACAGGCACCCAGCTGCCCTTGGAGCTTCACTTCTTCGACACTACAAAACAGGCACACAGATCCAGGATGAAATACAGACTGTGATGGAAAAAAAAAGCAAAAAGAAAAGCACAAAAAGTAAAAGAAATCATTTTACCTCACCTGGGTACAATTTCATGTCTAGAATTTAGTAGTATGGAGGTGGCAGGTTTAAAGTAAAAGCTACTGTTGTTGGTTTTCAGTTCTGCATCTCAGCCGTAACCAAGCAACAGCTGAGCCTGTTCCTGTAAACAGCTAACTGGGATTGTTCACAAGGGTGGGGGCTAATGGAAAAACATGTCATCTCCACCAACTGAATGGGAACACGCATGAAAAATTGCCCTACTTCTACAGCATGTACATTACTAAATATGTATGCTGTGAGTTGGCAGAGTAAGCTCTCTGTACAGTGACTGATGATTATTATGTCATTCTGTGAATTTCTTTTTGGAGGAAGTATTTACCCGTGGTCAGGTGTCAAGGGGCAAAGGTCAATGTAGGTGCAGGTCATGCCACCTTCACTGGCCTGAGAACAGTAAAGAAAAGATCAACTTTAATATTTACCAGAAATTAAAAAAATAAACAATAACAACAAACACTATTCTCAGAACAGATATACTGTAGAAAATGATATCATGACTGCCATCATAACCAACAGCATCATTTTCATTTTCAGCTGAGCAGCACCTACCCGTCTGCGTTCCCGGAGGACGGCTGCCTCTGCTGGGTGGTTGAAGCGGAACTTATGCACTCCTCCCAAGGTGATCACAGTCCCTGGAGACAGAGAGAGAGACACAGCCTTCGTCACAAGCTGTGCTCATCCTGTAGCTTTTGTGTTGATGTAAGCGGAGGACATTAGGTGAATGTGCTGCAGTGTATGAGTGGGGCAGGGAATATGTGAGTGTGCGTCTATATGTGGATCCATGGGAAGAATCAATCTGCATTTTAAGTGTGCATGCATATATATTTGTACATTAACCCATATATGTTATCGAATCTTATCTGTGCATCTTTAAGTGCGTGTGTGTATATAATTGTACATCAACCTATATGTGATATCCAGCATAGTGCAACAATCACATGAGCTCAGTGTCAAGTGCTGCTCAGGTCTGATTTTATGCATCACGTAATTTTGAACGTAACTCTGGGACTTGTATTATTAAGACGTTCTTAGTGTCTTAATAATAATGCAATATCAAGTAATAATAAATAACAAGTGTCGCAAAATCAACAAGAAATGACATATTACGGATCATAACTTTGTCTTTCTAGTCTCTCACAAATGTCGTACCTAAGCTAAGCTTTTAAAAGGCATGAAAGTGATAATAGCTGCCTCAGGATATCAAAATAAGAATTAGTATTTATTAGCAGTCAAATAAAAGTGACATGTAAGTGTCTGCATATCCACAAGGCTCAGATCAGATATTTAATAAATGCTACAACTTTCTTTTTGCTGTTCACTTTGACTACAAAATATCTAATCTGTCACGTGTATGTAAAAAATTCAGTGGGAATAAGACAGTGTGAACAAACTGTTTTGTTGAGGACAGGAGCTGACCTTGAGCCAGTCTGCAGGGCTCAGTGACCTCTCTGTCGTTGAGCAGGCAGACGCAGCCCGGCAGCGGTCTGAGTGTTACCACACCTCCGTGGTTTTCAATCTCACAGCTGGCGCTGCCCTGCAGAACTAGACGCACAATGCAGAGACACAATCGCACATACTGATTTAGAAAGCTGTGCTGATGCAGCTACTGTACTGCTAAATATATTCAGCGCTCAATGCAGCATTTAATGAAAAGTGAACGGTCCATATATATATATATATATATATATATATATATATATATATATATATATATATATATATATATATATATATATATATATATATATATATATATATATATATTGTTTTACTATGCATTTTAATTTACACTCTATTGTATATCTGCATATCCTCTGCCATGTTCCATGTTTTATGCTGCATGTTTGGTGTTAAGCTGTTTGTCTACTCTGCGATAATGCATGGTTGTAAGATGCTTTAAAGATGTCCACTCTTGTAATGTACAACTGTTAAGAAAAAGATCTTATTGTAGTTTCAAAATGAATATCTGCAGCTAGATGAGGATACATGGAGACCAAATGAATAAATAATACCTATATGTGGTTCTTCAAACTGTTCCTGAGGTCCAATGCGGGTAACTCCTTCCTGTTGAGAGAATAAAACATTATGTAAATATGGCAGCTATATTTAAAGTCTACATAAACAAAAACAGCAAAACAACTATTGTGCATACTTGACATTAGCTAGTTGTGCTCAAAACACAAGCAATAGTAGATACAGTATAGTAAGGGTTTTACACAATGATCTGAGAACTATTGTCCTTTCACTTTTAATCTTCCACTTAGCTGACAGAGAAAATATAATTTGTTTACTTTGAAGTCTTATCTAATGGGATTAAAGGCTTTCTTATATGGTGTCAAGACCACATGTGTTCCCAGGTGGCCTCAGCTCTTCACATGCAGGAAACAGTGTAATTGTCAGGCCTAAGGGTATGCTTGTCATTGTCAGAATCAGGACAGCTTAAGCTCCCCTGAGTCCTAGCCTCAGAACTAAGAGCCTCTTATCCACCCGAGCTTTATGCATTGCGGAAGACAAACACACACACAAACAGAGAGATGGGAGATCGACAGGACAGTTGGAGGGTAGAGTGAAAAGAAAAGACAGTAGAAACGCACCTTTTCTCAAGAGTTTTTCTAGCAGAACAGAGAGAAATAGTAGGAGGAGGAGGGGGAAGAATCTAGTAGGAAAAAAAAAGATGGTTTCAGTCAAGACAGCTGACAAGTCAGTAACTTAAGAGTTGGGGAAAAAGTAGAGCAAATGCGGAGAATATCAGTTTGTGGGAATTTGCATCATGCTGTTCATGCAAATGTATATTTTTAGTGTAACAGCATGTGTGCAAATGAGTGATGCATCTCTGGAGATGAAAAGAAATGTAAAAAGAAAGAGACAGAGTCAAAGTTCACACTTAATACCATCAAATACAACTAACATGTATAATATTAATATTAACTCCTACACTTATCCTTGTAATTCTCAACAACAACAAAAAAAACATGACACAAAATTCATAAAGAAAGTACCTCATCAAGGGGGACAATTAAATAATATCAAAATGCAACATTACTGACTATGGACAGAACACGTCCATTTGTCTTTTTATCATCATACCCTGAGGTGATAGAAGACGACCCCGGTGCTGAGAACATCTCTATCCAGAGTAACCAGGTGTGGTTGGAGGGAGTTGATGAGGAATCCGGCCCGGTCTCTGTTGATGTCCACACTGTACTGCTCCAGCAGCTCCCTCTTGTCTCTCCAGCTCTCCGACCAGTCCTTCGTCAGCTGCTCCACCTGAAAGAGGAGACATGGACGAAGACGATGAAGGAAGGCAATTAAGACAGACGGTTGAAACCAGAGTGGTAAATATCTGTGGTCACGGAGATAATGATGATCCCAATAGTCACCACTACCATTTCCACTACTACTACTACGTTAAATAATGAAGATTATTTACTACATTTAGCTGTGTTACATAGTATATGTGTAAATTTTAACAGTTTAAACCCCAACTTTCTTTTAAGAGGTTTCAAAGTCAGAGGAAAACACACTGTGTGACAATGTGTCACAGATATGTACTTATTCCAACACGCAGGTTTTGTGATATCCACTGCTGAGACATCTACTGCCATCCTAATACAACAGAGGTGAATGGAATCTTGTTTATGGAGCTCAATACATGTTCTTTGCATTTGAAAATATCAACAGGGATGTTTTTTTTCTCCAGAAACAATGTCCTAGTTACTTGGAATATTCCACAGACCTCACTTGGAATATTGTTTTTTTACTATTTTCTATTTAAAAAGTTCCTCATTATGTATTTCCAGAAATCAACAAAAAGTAGACAATAATCTCAAAATCTAGGAGGGAAAAGCAAGCTAGATACAGCAAGAAGTTGGAAAAAATGTTTACCGTAACTTGGATGAACTGAACCTTTAACTGTATATCATGCACATTTACAAATAAATCTGGATGACATGACATCTATCTTTCCATCTTTTCTAAAACTTTGTGATCTGACTAGAGTTTAAAATTCAAGACCTGTCAGTTTGAATAATGCACGACCGTACAACACTTATTTGTGATGATGAACCCATCAATAGGTCAGTGAGGTTAAAGATGTCAAAGGGTGTAGTTTTTGTGAGGCTTTATGTGGGGCTCAAGATCTCCAGCCTTCTGATTATATGTTGTCCTGTATTTCTGAACAGGGAAATTTATGTCAAACTGATGAAAAACATTGAAAAAACATTAAAGCACACTGGCTTGATGTGCCAAGGACTACTGTTTCCGTCAGGCAGATGTAACCATCTATGTCGACCCTGTGTTACCTTTAGTTCGTTCTGTAGCACGATGTCAGAAAGATTTCCATCCCTCTCATCGCTCAGGGAAGGACTGGGATTGCGCTGCTGTCAGTCAAGAAAAAAAGATCAGTCAACATACTGTGCAAAAGGAAAATGTCACATTCGTTACAATGCAATTCAATCTTTACCACCCACCCAGCGGATTAAAAATGTCACAAAAACACAAAGCATTGTATTAAGCCTTTGCTAAAAACGTGTAATGTGGGAATCTCTTTTATTCAAAGCCTTCCAGTACTAAGAGGGCTTGTTTTGGGGGGTAAACCCAGCGGGGTGTATCCCTAGGAGAGTTAGCGCTATGCTCTAACGATAAATGGTCACCATACCATTTCAAAGCTGAGCAGCATGCTCTTCAGCCTGTCAATCTCCTCTCTCAGCTCCCTGATCAGCCGAACATTGGCATCCTGCGCAGAGATCAAAGCGCACATTAACCTTCTAAAAACATTTCAGATCAAACATTAAATCTTGTCATTGGAATCTAAGCAGCCACTGACCTCATTAACCCGAGGCTTGTTGACAATATTTCTGGCATGGGCAGCATAGCGCAGGGTGCTGAGGGTCTCGTTGTAACTGGTGGCAGAGGGTGACACCGCTGCAACGCAAACACAAGCAAAGACACACAAACAGCAATTAGCACTCACGTCACAAGAAATAAGTATGTAAAGCACTGGCAAGGCATAACCATTACTTTTCAAATTTAATATCCAACCTTCCAGCCAGCCAATTAGGTTTATTTTAGTACAATACAAAAAAATAACTTGCAGACTTGCTTGAGATAAAGTGGGTTTTCTCAATGAACATTCAGAAACCAATGTACATACATTTGTTTTCATTAAAGTTACATTACATTGTCGTGACACTGCAGCAGCTATCATGAGCAGGGGCTGTTTTGAAAAGTCTTCAATAGTGGTGAGTTCGAATGCTTGCAAGAAACTCTGTAACGACAGAAACTTGAGAGCTGACTGCCATTAAAAAAAAAAAAAACTACCAAATTTACATTTTTATTTGTACCATCAATGATTCTCTTCATTTTCCATGCTTGCCTTGATGTTAATATAAAACAGCTAATGATTGAAATGCCATTCAGCAACCAACTCTGAACTTTCAATTTAAGCTTATAAAAGCATGTGCAGTCTGGTCCTTTCACAATACTGCCACCTCTTAGACTTACTTGCAATCATGATGGTCTTCGAGTTGCCGCCCAGGCTGTCTTTCAGCAGCCAGGTTAGGACTGAGTCTCTATAGGGGATGAAGCAGTGCCTTCTCCCACCTCCTCCTCCAGACAAGGAGCTGCTGTGGCTACCCACCGTGCTGCCGTCGCCCTCAGAGGCCATGCTGTTGATACTCTGACAGCTGCTGGACATCTGGGAGTTCTGGGCTGTGGAGGCAGTGGGAAGAAGAGGTAAAAAGGTTGAGGGATTTATGGAGAGAATGTTACAGACAGCAGGGAATACTGTAAGGATAGAGGAAATATGGAAGGAAAAAAAGGAATTTGCGGAGGTCCATGCTAGATTTAATCCCAAATAAAAACTGCCTTCTCCGACAGCATCACTTGAACTTCAGACTGAATCATCTTCATTTACCAAGAGCAGATATGACGATGCCCAAAGTGACCAGCGACTTGTTGATGTTAGAGCCCTCTGTCAGTCTATCCCTGCAGTAGTGGGGGTCTGCTCGCTCACTGTCAGACAACATAAACACAACATGAGGTTCATGTCATTTGCAACGATTAAAAGACACAGATCACCCAATAGAAAATGTGGAATTTAGAAAATCTCAGGGCAGCAACCAAGATCCACTAGGGGGCAGTTTTGTCAATGACTTTGACTCAAAAGATGTTGAGAAAAAAAAAAATACACAACAGAAGGAAATAACAGTTTCACCTCCCAGCTAAGTCCACCAGGTTAATCTTGCTGACAGTTTCTGAAGGAAGGTTATTTTCTAGGATTGCCTGTGGAGAAAAGACAAGAATAATCAGACTGCAATCTGCAAATAACGATAGAACCTGAAAATAAATACTAACAATATTAACTGCACATTACAACCCAAGGAGCTGATTAGCTGATTGACTCATTAACAGATGTGTGTTTCTGTATATAAGCTGGTTGGAGGACTGAGAGAGATGACCTGTGTGTACTGGATGGTGAAGATGGCGTGGGATCTGCTGCTGGCATCGTGGTTGTGGGTTGCTGCGGTGATTCGGTTGGCAATGCCTTCCTCCAAAAGGTCCATGGCCTGCTTGCAGTCTGAGACCACGTGCTGTGAGAGGTCTGATTAGAGAGAAACAAACAGAGGAAGAAAATGCTGAGAAAACTGAGCAAATACACAGTGTTAAGGTTTCACATGAACCTCAAAATGTTTATTAATTGACCTAATTCCCACAGGGGAAAGTAATTCATATGAAACTTTGGGTGGGTCAGTACAGCTCTGGTGCATTGTATTGTTGGATATCAAGATGCACATTTTATGATTGTTGGGAATTGAAAAAAAACATACGTAATTTTATACAATCCTCCAAAAAACACATGTAAATGTATGAAGAGTAAGAAGGCTATAGATTTACATTTTAAGGTTAAGGTTGTGTATGGCTGCCCTAGGAACAGTAAAAGGGCTTATAATGTTAACATAACACTGATAGCTACACTGATGACAACGCAGCAAGGCAAAGACAAAGACATTCAGGCAAAAAAGGAGGAATAGAGATGTGACACAAACAGGAAATATGTCTCATCAATGCTTGCTCACGTTTGATTCGTAATATTTTCCTACAGCATTTAGCAACCAAAAAAAAAAAAAAACTCCAACAATACTCTACTTCCAGGCGTGAATCACATAAATGAAGTGGCTGTAAAACTCCTTGTTTTAATATGAACATTTAATTCAAAAGAATAAGAGCAACAATGAAACTCTGTTTGATGGACACGTGTTGATGGAGAAGAAGTAAACGCTGGGAGTCCTAAATGTGCTCTGTGTGTGTGGTGAAGTGTTTTCCTTGGAACCACGAGGAAATTACTTCACTTCCTCTGGTCAACTGGGATTTCTCCTGATACAGACAATGAGTGGATGTTGGGGCTTTAAACATAGAAAGGCAGGCAGAAAAAAAGAGGAGGAAAGGCTGAGGAGACAGAGGGAGAGAGAGACAGTAAGACAAGCTAAAAGAGGAGTCTGGATTAGAGCCAGGACGGCCAGTTCTGGACCAGATCAAAAGCTCCATGACGGAACAAAATTCCACCACTGACCAAAGTGACTTATAAAACAAACTTACAAAACACGAGCATTACTCAAAATACTGCCGACCATGTTACACATCAGAAAGAATCTGCAGACAGAAGATTTAACATTTGGTATCCACTCTCATCTTCACTCTCTTAATACCAGACAGAATCTTTTACTACATGATCCACTGCTGAGTGTTTGTATATATTTTACAAATAGTCAATGGACTCTTCTTAGAGCTCATAGCCGGTGAAAGCACCTAATCATAAGGCCATAAAATTTAAACATGCAAAGTTCTACTGTATGTCTGAGACATAAGGTTGCTGCAAGATTATTTAAAAGAACTTCTTTTCCTGTGGAAAGATTTTAATCTCTAGCAAAATTATCCTGGTAGGGTAATGAGAATTTGCAGCCTCTAGACCTCTAGTTAAGTATTTAATCAGTAAGACAGACAGAAGAAGACAAAAAGCGGAAATGATTTGTTGAATTTTGAGCTCAACATTTTGTGTAATTACACCTGGAACTGCGGGGTCATGTTTGAGTACTGAATTTAAATTGCTTTGTGTTTTTAGGACAGATCTTTGTACAAACCCTCAGCTCTCTACCTTTTGTGCACAGGTTTAATTTGTCTATGTGAATGTGCATAAATGTAGGTGTACATGTATGTGTTTGTGTATACGTATATGCTGTATATGACTGTCTCCATGTATTTATTATCTTTTAGATTGCAAACAAATAAAGTAAATAAAACATCACTTGGTGTTGGGGGCAGCAAGATTTGAGCAGCAAGAGTTGAGAATTGGCATCCTATGTAACAGATTCTTACTGAAATGGCAAGGCAAGGGTACATTTCAAATTTTAGAGTTTAGCCCTGGGAAGTACAGTATGTGTCTCTGCTGTCTACCACTTTACAAAGTATAGATGCAGGTGCCCTGAACACTCACCTTGTACATAGGGTCCTTTCTCAGGGTGTTCTCTAACTCTCAGGGAGGCTCTCTTCTTCTGCTCTCCTCCTCTCAGCAGGTCTCGCACACGCTCGTTATAGATCTCCAGGAAGCTGCAGGGACAGAGGGACAAGACAACATCCTGCTATGAAGATGCACACTGGATATAATGTCGGGACCGGATCATTTAATGTCAGTTATATCCATACCATCACCAGATGCATACCACAGGCCTACATACAGTCCTGTTACACATTATGCAAGTTGTTTTATGTCAGTTCATCATCTGCATTTTTCCTCAACATGTCAGAAACATTTCTCTCATCTTTAAGTTTCTCTTTTCGTCATTTTGCCTTTATTGGAAAGTTGACAGTACAGCAAGACAAAGGAGGGAGGTGACATGAGACAATGGTTGTATTTAAACCAGGTGGTAGTCATGATTACATGGTCTACGTTTTAGACTGCTGGTCCAAACAAACGACCCAGAAACACAGTCTATGCTGTGCAAATTATAATCTTTGAATCATAAAAACACTACATTTGTCCTTGTGAATGAACTGCAGGGAGAACCCAGAAAGCATAATATCTGCCTTGTCAAATTAACATCACCTTTGACAAGTTGTGGAAGTTGAGAATGCCTCCAACACAGACGAGAAAATCTGGTTTGCGATTTGCATTGTATTGCCTGCAGCTTTGCAGCATAATTGTTCCATAACTACCCGTCTAATTTGAATTTCAACATCAGGAGAAGGCCCAGTTTCACTGTTTAAAAAGGGAAAGACAATCACGCAGTACCTGATCTCCACTCTGCTTGAGTTTTGCCCATCAGGAAAAGTATCTTCAGACCTAAAGAGACCCTGTAAGGAACGGAGAGCTGCAATTTACTTCATACCACAACACTGGACACTCAAGTGGCTGAATTATCAGTGTGCTCACTACAAAAATTTACAATCCACTGACATACCTGGCAGATCCTAGGGGTCAAGCCAATGGAGTCCTGACATTCATACAGAAGAAAACAAAAAAAAACAAATGTGAGTGTTCAGCAGCTGTATTTTGACAGCTGCCATGTAGAATTGGGTCACAACCAACAGAGTGTAGCATGGTTTGGGGTTAATGCATTGCCTCCAATGTGCTTGGTGAGATCAGTTGAGGCTTGAAAAGTATATTTAATGCCATGAAAGTGATTCCAGTGTCCTCCTCACCGGTGTCCCCATCATGGTGTACGTCTTCCCAGATCCTGTTTGGCCGTAAGCAAACAGACACACATTGTAGCCTTCAGAGGCTCCGGACAGCACCGACACACCCAGGTCCTGGAACACCTGAGGAACATTAACACACACACCCTAAATCACAAATACACAAAGAAAGACAGACTAAGAGATGTCTATAAATAACTGGGTGGAGTCAGACACCTGGATTTCCCTCCCTATTTTTTCAAAATGTCTAGATAATAAGATCAGCTCAAATATACAAGTTAACGACGGAAGCAAACACATCTGAAAGCATGTTTTACAAAAAAAGTAGGTGCTCTTATGGGCTGATGAGGTGTTTACAGTGTAAACCGATGTCCCTGATCTTAATCGCATCGTGTTTTTACATGAGTGTAGATTTTCACCAAGGTTTCACGATCACAATGCCGTGGCACCGGGCCAGTGGTGGGGAGGTAATGTTGCTTCCTGCTGAGGTGTTTGGGTAAGGAGCAGTGAGGTCAGCTAATACTCTGGGTAAACAACTTTGCAGAAAGTGTTTGTGAGAGAAACAAATGTGAGGGTAAAAAGACTTTGAAAAGTGACTGGGTCAGGAAAAATGAACCTCGCCTGAAAAGCGCGGCGGTGAGACGGGGGGATCCGGGAGAGTCCCACTCAAAACAATCAACTGAGGCCTTATGTTTTCCTTCTCTCTGTGTCTGCAGCTGAGAGCTGGAGTCTGGAGATTATTAGCATGAGGCCAAATCACAACCACTTATGAGGAGTATAACTGGTAGGAAACACATGCTGGACAGTGTATGATATTTATGTGTAAGAATATGTTTTATGTCGTAATTAGGGCAAATCAACACATCATCAGCACGCCTGAAGTTTGTCATAATAACTGCAATATCAATAGCAAAAGAAAATCAAAGTATTTGTTCAATGTGTTCTGCAAACTGAAATATTATTTAAGCATTACATTAGAGGAGATACTGTATATATGTGTACAGAAAGAAAATGAATGAGTGAAATGAAAAATTGATATGTCTCCATAAATCACTGTCACAGTAACCATACAATAACCATATCAAATTAGTTTGGTATAAACCAATTTTAAAGTGAAGTTTTGTGCTGAAGTGTGTTGAAGTGCTGCATGTTTTAATGCAATTTTACCTTTTTTTTTTTTATCAGCACATGCCTACACTCGAATAGCAATACAAGAAGATTAAGATATACATATACTGGAATATACACTCAGTTCCCAGTTTATTATTAGGTACACCTAGCTAAAACTAATGCTGTCTAATACAACAGTCCTGTAATAAATCCTACCTTCATGAAGGTTGTAATGTTCTGTTTGTTTAAACTGTTTTAAAGAGGTGTTGATTCAACTTTATGATCGTTTTGGAGGGTGCACTTTGTGGTGCTGATGAACTTTTGGTTATAATAAGAGGTGTTTCTAATATTTAGCCTACCCTCATTAATTCAAACATGGTATATGGCAAAATACTAAACTACAACCTCCAGTATGACCATAACATTTTATATGCAACTCTTTAAAACAGTTTAAAACAACAGTTTTAGTTAGGTGTTCCTAATAAACTGGCAACTGAGTGTATGTATATCTTTTAAATGTAATCATTATCAGGATTATTGATATTTTTTAAAGATACTATCTTTGTATGGGTGTCAAAGTCAAATATCTTGCATTGTGATAAGAATGAATAATTAATAGCTGCACACGACACCTTGTGAATGGTGAGCAATGTGGGTATTTTCCATTTAATTTCATTTATTATAGGTCAGCAGCACCTATAGTACTTTCTGTGTATGCATGTGTTGCTGGTTAGAGGTAGGACAAATGGACAAATGATCAGTCTACTCTTATTGTTATCTTTCCTTTGTTCATTACTGATAAGCAAAAAGAAACTTCATCAGAACGATTTCCTGAGGACATGTGGCCTCATCGGCAATCCAAAAGCTCAGTCCAAAGACAACACATGCCTTGAGGGGGGCAGCAACCTGATCTAGACCAGACCTGAGACACAGCACATTCCCCCCCAGAACCATAACACACCCTGGAGATCAGTGAGGGGTCCCCTCCCCTGGCCCCGGGCTCAGCCCTGGACCACGGATACCGATGGGTAAGTACACAGAGGAGAGAAGAGGAATGCTCTCAAAGCTACCTCGATCTCCAAGAATCAAACACAGGAATCATTTCAACATACCCCCCCGTGTGTGTGTGTGTGTGTGTGTGTGTGTGTGTGTGTGTGTGTGTGTGTGTGTGTGTGTGTGTGAGACTACCAACCGCTGTCAGGAGAAGCGAGAACCTGGAGCTAAGCCTGTGTATGCTCTAGGCTTACAAAATGGTGGGAATAGGTTTAGGTTGGATGTGGTTGAAAGCTCTTGTGAAAGGCCCGGGCCTTGTGAAAGCACATTGAAAGTGTGTGAATCTGTGCGTGTTAATATTCAACAGCCTTGAGTTTTCTCTGAGAAAAGTAAAATGTTCCAACACTGATACGATGGAGTGAAGCTCACACAGAGACCAACGCCTTATCTAACCACAGTGACCAACTGATAAAGCAGAAACCAGTTCTTAAACCAACACCCAAAGTTAGGACAGCGACTTTTTAAAATGTAATACAGAATACTGATTACCTGCTTGAAATGTTAATCAGCACCATAAGTCACTAGAATTTAGTAAACATGAGAGTTTTCAGTTACTTTGCTTTCAAACGCAACAGAATATGCAGTTGGACTGATTAATCTGCAGATTTTTCATTTAATCGATCACTCACTTCATCATTCACATCAGTCTATAAAATGTCAGAGTACTGAAAAATGTCCATAACAATATCCCAAAGTCCAAGTCCACAGTCCAAAACCCAAATGTATTCAATTTACTATCATAGAAGACTAAAAAAAATCAGCTGATATTCACAATTTACAAAACTGGAACCAGTGATTTTTTTGGGGCGTTTAAATCACTTATTAAAATTACAGATCAATTTTCTGTTGATCGAATAGTTGAACTATCGACTAAAACTTTCAGCTCTAGTCCATTTACAGACCATAAAAGTACAACTATGTTACCCTGCTTTTTACTGAGATGCATCTGTTCCTTCACAACCCTACCAGTGCTGAAAAGAATAGCCGATAATTCAAATGAAAAGACAATTAACAAGCATTTTGGTAATAGATTTAGCACTTATATCATATCCATCCATCCATTATCTATATCACTTATCCTTAGAGGGTCACGGGGGGCTGGAACCGATCCCAGCTGACATTGGGCAAGAGGTGGGGTACACAATACAAAAATACCAAACATTCTCTGGTTGCAGCTTCTCAAATATAAGGGTTTTGCCACTTTTCTCTGTTTTACATCATTGCAAATTGAATATCTTTGTCTTTTGGACTGTTAGCTGGACAAAACAAGATATATGAAGATGCAGTTTGGGCTCTGGAATGTTGTGATGGGAGATTTTCACTGTTTTCTGACAGTTTACAGACCAAACTTTTTATCAAAAGAAGAACTATACAGAGCAATCAATAATGACAATAACTGCTAGCTGCAGGCCTAAGCTCTACAAACACCATTTTTCATTTTAAAGCATTACTCTTTAGCCTAGCCAACCATGTGCAGACAACAGCCACGTGCAACTAATAAAAGTGCTGCCACAACGGCTGTCGTACTCAATGACCTTATAAATCAGCCAACAGGCACTGTGGCACAGACACCTAACACATCATTATTCCTATACAAGGAATCCATTCAACACTTGTGCATGAAGACAGTTTTCTGAGCCTAACTAGGGCTGCAACTAACAATTTTTGGATTCATCTACAGATTATTTTATTGATTATTTGATTAATTGTTTTGTCTAAAATAAATGTAAAAAAATGGTGAAAAATACCCATTATAAAAGACCAACATGACTTTTTCAGATTGCTTACTTTATCACAACAATAGTTCGAAACCCAAAAGATATTAGATTTATTATCATACATGATAAAGAAAATCATAAAATCCTCACATTTCAGGACATGGAAAAAGAATGACTGGTCTTTTTGCTTGAAAAACAATAAATCGATTATAATAGTTGCAGATATATTGTCTGTAAAGTGACTAATCGACTAATAGACTAAATGCTTCAGATCTAAGCCTAACTAACCAACTGCCAGTACATTTTTTCCCCAAGGACCTTGTTAAAAAAGCAGCATTTGTGACAGAAAATTATACTGTACATAAACCTGGACAGAGAAAAAATACCTGAATTTTAGCCAACAAAGTAGAATCTATTTATTTTATTTTAAGTTAAAAAGAAAATTGAAACCGTGAGTTTGTTATGTAACTGTTGCCCAACAGATAGTAACATGACAACGAATGTCAAAGCGTGCAGTCCACTGGAGTCCAGACCACCAAGGGTTGCCCCCTGCCTCTTGGCTGAATGGAGGCTTAAACATGAAGACAAAAAGCAGCGCCACCCCTGTCTTGTCCTCATCCAGCTACTCAAAAACAGGCACAGACACCCTCTCCTCCCTCAAACACAGAAAATCAATACAGCTCTTGTTAAAGTTGACCCTCTTAAATTCACTCTATGGGGGCTACGACAAGGCTGAGGGTCCCTCCAGGCTTGCCACAAAGGGCAGGAACTTCACTTCAACTGTGCACTTCGTTTCTGAACTTGACTCTCTCTTTTCTCTCTCTGTACACTATTCCTTTTGTTTTCTCTGTTTCTCCCATTTGTTTTTCTTAAAAGTCTGCAAAATACTTTAAATGACCTCTGAACAAAACCACGCATAAACTTATTTCAACCTCGAGAGAATTCAAACTGTGCGTATGAGTTTGTCTAGACCAGCCATAGTAGGCGACATTAAAACAATCCTGTTGTTGTCATGTCACCCCAAATTAAATCCGTAGATTGTTATTTGTGCCACTGTACTCTGGCTGCTTAAATGAACATAATGGCCCTCTGCCACAACCTACTTTCAGAGTTTGCAGCACCCTGCAGCAATGGGAGGTATTTTTGGACGAACAAAGCAGTGGAGGTAATAAGACAGGTTGCATTCTGGGAATGGAAATGTACTCCAGGATCAAATGAAGCAGGAGAAAAACAGCCTGGAAATAAAGTGACTGGGTCAGAGCCACAGTAAGCGTGCAGGCTGGTTGGTCGCCTCAAAACACACAAGGGACAGACTAAACACCTCCATTAAGAGGAAGGTGGTTTGCCACCGCACGTGTGTGTGTATGTGCATTTCTCTGACCGATGTGGAGGAAACATCATCCCCAACAAGGACAAAAGCCTCAGAGTTTGCTTCCCTCCATGAGAAAAAAAAAGTACAAACAATCTAACAATGAAAGAGGAAAAGCAGAATATAGATTTCATTCTTATGTAGGAAATGCAGGTCAAATTCATCAGGTCAAAACAGAGGGTTAGGAAGGAAGAATAAAACAAGGCTTTGGGGTTAGAAAAGGAGGCAAAAGGGCTCCAGATGTAGCAGAAGGCAAAGAAAAGGAGGGTCTGCTTTGGCTCAGATGAATTACATTATACTGCTGTGTATACACCCACTTTCTCCCATAAAAACTATATTATCAAGTAGAAAAAGGTATACAACAGTCTTGAGAGAAAAGAGGTGTGACTTTATTGCATGTCACAGGCTACTGCTATATTTACAGTATCTTTTCATTTCATTTTTTATCATCCAGTCATGCAGGGATGAATAAACTGAGATATTTGGTTGCACAATATTCTCATCTGCAAACACCACAATCACAGCACAAAACTATCTCCAAATAAAATGCATTGCCAGGCTGATGCTAAGATTCAAATTCCAAGCGATGCAATGTCAGGAGACGAACAAAGAGAGCAGGTTAGCGTACGCACAGCTTTAAATTAGTACCACCACATGATATACATGATGGCCATTTTTAAGTGGTGACATACAGAGAGATGTTATCTCGTAAAATCCTAACAGATCTCAAAAGGAAAGTTGCAAATGTCACGTGTGTCTAACTAAGTTGGACCAGACATCCCTGAGGAAAATAAGGTCTCCTGAAAAACAAGGAACCAGCTGGGTTTTCATGCCAGAGATCTGCACCATGATAGAAAAAAAAAAAAAAAAAAAAAAAAGGTGTTCCATGTTGGTTTTGAAACATGGGAAACCCCTTTTTTTTCCAAAGAGGCAGCCTAGTTTGTGGCCTGGTAACATAGAAAAAAAGTGGAGGAAGGCAGCGAAGTGGGTGAGAAATGTTAAAAAAGAGTGGCAATAGTGAAAGAGAAAGACAGAATGATAAAGACAGGCTGACAAAAGTGAAATAGTAATAGTGTAATGCCTCTGTAATGAGTTAGGTCCTGTAATCACTGACTGTGGAATATGCCAATTGCTGGTCTGGTTTTATGTGTCCTGCTCTACACTAAACCCTGGAGAAGTATTTATGTGTAGTGTGCGTGTGTGTGTAAATGTGTGTAAGATGTCGTCAAGGGTGATGGCAAAAGGCCAGACAAGCAAAGTGAAGCACTTGGCCACATTTAAAAACTTCAGCTTCTCATTGCTTTTGCCAGGTTTGACGTAACCAAGAGGACCAAGATTAATTTTCCCTCCACAAATGCTCTCACTGGGAGGACGTCTCTCGGCTCAATGCATAGACATGAGACTGTAAGCAAAAAAAAAAAAAAAGATGCAACTTTCTCTCAAATTCTCCATGTCCAGGACTGGACAGCTGTGGAGGAGGCGAGGGTCCCTCGGTTCCCGTCCCACGCTTTCCAAATGGGTTACACAAACACAACAGCTGGGCCCTGAGCAAAAGCTACATGCTTTTCTTTAGACACAGGAAAAAAAACATCACTGGAGATCCCTGTCCTGACTTCCTGCTAGGAATATGAGTGAGAGAATCAGAGGTGAAAGAGGGAAAAATGAAGAGGACCACAGTGAGGGAGGGGCGACACAGACAGGGAGACAGAATCACACGCAGAGACAGAGAGGAAGCTGTTTGGCCGGAGTTCAACAACGCTCTCGTTTGTCACACTTGGACAGAATTTGTAGGTCAAATTAGCATGGAAGGGCAGAGAGGCTGCAATCGAGGGAGAAAGGAGAGCCAGAGATGTGCAGGCCAAGCAGATAGGCTGCACTTCATTACTCAGGCCTCCCTACAGCACGCATGGGAATGAAGGACAGTGGGGAAAAAGAGGAAAAGAGGACAGGAAAGTGAAAAAAACAAAAAATTGAAGACAGGGGGTGCTTGGGCAGCACATTCCATTTTTCAGTATACCCCTCTTGTTGCAACTGACACTGAGGCAAAGGCTAGACTTAAAACAAATAAATAAAACCATATCTGGAGAGCTTGGGGATTTACTGCTCCTCCCCCAATCCTTGTTAAAAGGGGCCAAAGCACAACACTGTAGAAGCATGTCACAGTCTTTATGGCAGGCTGGAAATGACTTCTCCAGCCCTCAGACTGATGGGAGCCTTGTGTGATATCCATAGGGTGCAGTGGTACAGTATAGGTTCCTTCACAGGGGAATAAACCGGTGCAATATCACTACAGTTTGACATGAACTCAACTGCTATTTTTACACTATCTGATATAACTTTCTACCAATTTCTTCTGAAATCTGTTCACAAGTTTTTGAGATATTCTGCAAACTATGAGACAAAAAAGATTTAATCGAGGTGTTACCATTAGCGTTGGTTAGCCTATTAACATTTCAACTCTAATAGTCATCTGATAGTGGAGAGATGAGTCATGGGCAACTCCTGTATTGTATTACATGCTGTGTTAAAATAAAATATAGGAACACAATTGGTGGTCACAAAAAAGGTGGTTAAAAGCTAAAATAAAGTGAACATACGATGCATCTACCATGTATGTGAAAAAGGTCTATTCCTCTGCTGTCTTTATAAATCACAGTGGTCGGATAAAACACATCACCGACGTGGATGCAACTGGATCCAACTTTGGCACCCAGACTGCCAATTTGTCCTTTTTCACAGCAGACATTTTGACTTGCCATTGTAGGAAAAGCACAGGTGTTATGAATAACATTAACGATGGCTTTGTTCTGTCCAATTAAGCCACGACAGTGTGACATCTAGCCAGAATGCACAATACCGGGACCCTGAAACCAAAGCAGCTAAATGGAATTCAGCCTTCATTAATTTTATTATTTACACATGTGCTTCTCCTACTGTGATGTGTCAAAATGTCTATGTGAAAAACGCCTGTTGACAGTGCAGATAGAGTTACAATGTGCAGGTGATGTACATCTATCTAACCACTTTCAGTCTCTCTTATCCTCTGCCTTCAATGACAGAAAGCAGTAAGTCTGTACATAAATCACAGGTGCTTCTCCTGTATCCACATGGCATAGATGTCATATATTACTTTGTTGACAGCATGTGGTTTATTTGGTGTCCTGTTCGCAGTTAATTCAAACCAGGCTGAACTGGACTGGACTGTGTTGAGGGGGAGTAAATGCTCACGTGTGTGTGTGTGTGTGTGTGTGTGTGTGTGTGTGTGTGTGTGTGTGTGTGGGATTGTTCTCATACACAGAGAAGCTATTCTTTCCCCAGTCTGTGGCACCACTGACACACAGACCTAGAAACACTGCGAGCATAATCAAATCACAAACTGCATCGACAGAGGCTCAGAGAGAAGAGGAGGAGGGGGAGGAGGAGAGGGAAAAACCCCAGCAAGCCGACTCCTTTTGGCAATAAAAAACAGCATTGTGCTCTGAGACGAATCCTCAGCAGTGACGTCTTTGCCCTGATATTTAACTGCGAAAAACTATTTAGTGAGGCAGCTGTGAGTTTGGCAGGCGAGAGCTGGGGGCTGCAGAGGCACAGTGGACCCCCTGCCCATTTCCCCTCCTGTCCTCCTCCTCTACCAGAGGAATTCACATTCCCACTTTCTCTTGGTCTCTAATCAGTTTCTTTTGCTATCCCCTGTCTTAATCCTCTGCTCCTTTTTCACTCCCCTCCCATGTTTCTTACTGTCAGAAGCAATAAACAAGCTGAGGGGGTTTGTGTTAGTAAATAGTGGAAAAAGCTATTTATTAGCTCAATATCCAGGCCCAAAACAAAGGCAGCATTTAGACAAATAGTCCCAGCTCTCTCCTGCATTATATCAACAGCTGGCTCCCATTATGAATTATGGTTCTCTTTCAGAAACCTACTTCTTCTCACCTGACAGAGCCCTTCTCATTCCTCTCTGCTCAAACTTCTTCTAAAAATGTTTTTTTCCACCCAAAGCTACAAATTAAAAACTGTAAGACGTTTTTCTTTGTGGGGAGCCCTCAGCGACACAAGAATGCAACCAAGTCTGCACCCAAACATTTCGTTTAAGATACCACACTTCTGTCTACTCTCTCCGCTGTAACAGTGTATGAAGACGGAAACCCCCGCGAGTATCTGGTGTATACTATCAGTGATGCATGGACATGTACACTACACAGTACAGTGGAGGAGTGGGGACTGGAAAACCAGGAGTTAAGAACCACTTTCCCCTTGTCTCATTCCACCACAGGCTCAGATTGTCTCGGTCTCACGGGGACTACAGTGCAAGACGAATTCAGAGCAACAGTCCCTCCTCCTGCTCTGAAAAAAAGAAAAGCATGCTTAAATATATTTTAAAAGTAGAAACCATGAGAAAATCAGGAGCTGGCGAACACAGCATTAACTCAATGTGTTACAAATATACGTGGCTGGATGCCAGATAAGAGAGAAACTGAATCCATACCCTCACTTGAGAGCAATTACCTAAATGTAACGGCACCAAGTGAAATGAGGCAGCACAACAGTCCCAACATTGGTGTAAAATTTTGGTTATGGATAACAACCAACTCAACCAGCCACTTAGGCAGGCTCTTCACTGTTCTAAAAAGCAATTTGTCTGGAAAAGTAGTTAGAATGGCTCTTGAATTATAGTCCACCTGCCACTGTGCTCCATTAATCTAGCTTGCTGCCCTACAACACAAACACAGTACTTTCTGTTTTTTGCGTCAGGCACTGTGTCTTTAGATCCACCAGAGAAATGCCTAATTCAAATATTTTCAAATGTGATGTGATCAGTAAACAGCTGACATGGTCATCTACAAGATTATTTGTTAAAGAGACAATTCTTTGGATTCTGCAGGAAAAGAGGTCAGATTTAAATCCAGCGGCTCCGTCCTTCACTGGTGTCCTTTTCGCCCACCCCGGGTCAACGGAGGAATGCCTTGGGGCAACCAGGCCACTGTGACTGGACACAACTCTGCTGAGACCAAAGCCAGAGCCAGAGAGAGGAACAAAAAAGGAGAGAGGAAGAAGTGCTGTGTTGTCTGTTGCTTTGCTCAGTGTGTAGGCCGTCATAACAGCCCCGTCTTTCTCAAACACATACAAAGGCAGCTCTGACAAGAAGAGAGACAGGCAGTGAGGGAGTGGCAGAGGAGAGAACCCCCGTAGAAAAAGGATAGAAAGTGACTGTAAAACGGGTGTATCTATTGTGCTGAACAATGAAAACTTGATAGAAATACAAATGAACAACATGACAACTTCTCTAAAAAAAAAAAAAAAAGAACCCTCTATATGAATAGGTTTTGGCGAGATATCCTGCACCACTTCCTCTTGACCTGGAGCCCGTGTCAGGTTCCAGCAACACCCTCCAATCAAAGCAAAACAAAGATATCTAATCGCCTAATCAAAGCCCGGGACGTGAAAAGTGAGCCGACTCTCGCCATGCCATCTCTGAGGCAAAGAGACTTCTGGGTAACAGATGGAGCAGATAACATATCCCCAGAGTGGCCATCTGTGTAAAAACGTGCAACACAACATACACACCCCTCTTGTTGTGGTTTGTCTACAAGGACACTGTTTCCGCTGGGCTCTTTTCTTGTACAGAGCTTGTGTTTGCCCAGTGTCAACTTGTGGCCAAAGCCTGGATCGGCACGCACTTGGTCTCCACCCACAGGAGAGCACGAAAACAAGAAAAGTCTTTAGGTAATGCTGCATAAATGGCTACATGGCTACACTCGGATTAAGTCATTGTCATCGAAACAGAACAAATATGGTGACTTTCCCCGCCGCCCAGGAGAACCCTCTTTGTGCTGGTTCTCATTTCAGAATCTACTCTTGTGTGCATCTGTAAGAGAATCTGTCAAAGTTTCTTCTGCAACATTTCCACTAATGTAACCACAGGAGGAACCACAGTAACAACATCAGAGAAAAGCTGGGTTTGAGGCTGAATAATGGACGTAGTGTAGAGGGGCCTCTTCAGTCATTATTCAGGCTATGACCCATAGCATGTAAATGGGAAAATTATAGGAATATTGTAATAATTCAGTGAGCAACCCGTGTTAAAAACCTATCCTTGGAATACTGCCTTATTTAGAGTAAGGTCAACAGCTGGATATTTCCAGTTAATATAAACAAAGTCAGTTAGGGAGTCAGGTCATTACCTCCTCCTGCGAGGCGCAGTGAGGGTCTGCAGGGTCCACCGACCAGTAGCAGTAGTCAAAACAAAACTCCAGAAGCTTCTCCCTCGAATCTACAGCACCATCTGTACGTCCATCCAGCTTCAAGGAGGAAAACAGAAGAGTAAAGCACATAAGGATTATTTTTTACACTCCCTTTATTTGATAAGAACCATTAACAGTCAACATCATATAATAACATGGCAAGAAATGCAGTATAATTACTTAATTTGATATACAAGTACAATAAATAAACAGGAATTTGTCTTAGTACTTTATTATTAACAGCTAATACAGTATTACATTGCATGCTGAAAGTCAAAGTGCTTACATTTAATAACATAAAAAGTGGTGCAAAAAGAAATAGGAGCTATATAAAAAATTCCCAGTGATAAAAGCCAGGTACTATAGCTTTTGTTTTTGGGACTGCTAACGGTGTGGAATTGCAAGCAAGCTGTTTCCATTCATTAGGGAAGCATTCACTCCTCCTCCAGTTCTTTAGTCGCCTCACTGCGTTAACACTAAACACCTTTCTGCTTACTGTGAGTGAATCCCGAACTGAGGAAAGACAGCGCAGCAGCATTTGAACCTGTCCAGGCACAACAGTTGCACTAGAAAGTAGCACAGCATCTAAACATTTCTTCTAGCATTTCAACCTGGAGAACCATATTGTTTCTCACTGAGAGCACCAGACTTTGCGGAAAAATATGCCCTCTGGTACTTCAATTTGTGACGTTCAATGTAATCCGGGAGTGTTTATTTTTTATACTGGGTTGTAAAATCTCTTCAGGTGTACCCACTTTACCTAAAACGTACTCCATCTATTTACAGATAGAGGAAATCATTCTAGGTAGATAACAAGTTTGTGAGCACTGGGACATGCGCGTGATTGTGTCAAAACACCAAACACAACATGTATTTTCGCTGCATTGAATCTTGGTCTATTGAGGAAAATGTCAGTGGAGAAAGTGGCATATGTGGTTGATCTATAAAAGGACCTCTCCCTCTATGATGATGTTGACAGAGCTGGGCAATACACTATTATATATATAAGTTGTCATAATATAATGAAACATCATTCCAGCATTAGTTACAACTTTCTGTATTTATTTGGCTGTTTTAACCGGGTTACACAGCTTTAAGTAATGATCTGCTCCATTTTAAAAAAATGTGTATATTTTTCAATGAAAATTGGTAAACATCAAACATGATTATGTGCACACCACTTATTTAGATCAACCTGTGTATGTTCTATATGTATACACATTATCAGTGTTAAAGAAATGAGTCAGTTTTTGTTTAATAGGGCCAGGAATTGTTACTCTTAAGCTCTCTCTCTTTAATTCTGAAGACTGACACCAAATTCTAACATTTACCATGAATTTTTGTCATGAGGTTTTTTTTATTTTTGCTATCCCCATTGTTATTGCACTGGAAAATCAGGGTATCATGTTTACATTTGGCGAGTGCAGGTTCAGTTGCAAAAAACAGCATTGTTGGAGGGTTAAATGTCTTGCTCAAGGACACTTCAGTAGTTTCGTGCCAAGGAGAGGGCTGGGAAAAGGGTCCTTTTGTCACTGTTGTACTTCAAACCAAGCAGTCAATTATCCAAATTATTATCCAAAAGATGAATCCACTCAAACATCTATGCAAATAGCCTTTTGTTGCTCTAACTGCAGCATGAGGCGACACTAAGCTCGGAGTATCAGTTTTGTTCACAGCAATTGGCTTGCCTGAAAGCATGACTGTTTAACCCCTCTGCACTTTTAGGAAATTCAACAATGGCCTTGTAGTGTAAGGGATTAGCCAAGAGCAACATTGGCTACATGCAACTCTCTTGGCCAACAGAGCTCCAACCTCTGATAAAGGCTCCTGTTTTATAACTAATCAAGTTAGGGAAAACTGACAGGTTGTAAAACATTTTGACACTTTTTTAATTTAGTTCAGTAGGTCTTTATAGCGTGTGTTGCCTGCTGTTTGTTAGTTAGCCTTACATTTATTGTCCTTTAAAATCCACCCTTTTTTCTTTCTGTCTCAGATTCTCCAAAACTGTCCCACTTTCCATAAATAATTATTCCCATGAGACCCGCAAGAGCCTTGGAGTCTTGATCCTTTTCCATGGCAGAGGGAGGCCATATGTGGTTTCTCTCTCTCACATCATTTGTAACAGATTCTCTCCTCCCCCACCCAACTTCTCTCTATACGTCAGCATTAAAAACTCCAAATGTAAACAAAAAGGGGCAATTCTGTTTCAACAAATTTGATCAACATAGGTCTTCATATATGTGTTACTAGGTTGTAGCTGAAATTAGTTCTAAGCTGAATTTCTTTTGCATTTTCTTTGCATTGTACACATTGGAGATGGACATTTTGATATATGATCCTCAACAAGGCTTTTGCGTCTACAAGCTATAATCTTCAAATACACAAAGTTTTACCATCTCAATATTAGCTAATGCAAACATTCACAATGAAAAACATAGGAAAACATGTTCCACACTGAAACTGCAGAGACAGCACCAGGCTGTCTGCAGGCAATGCTGCTCAACCAATCAGACAAGTCTGTTCAGCCATCTGACACAGCAGGTTGGTAACTTAGTGAAAGTATCAGCTTACAAGACTGTGTAGCTCGCATAATAATTATTTCCAAATGTGCAGAGCCTCCTTAAAAACCTAAACTAATAGCAAATAGGACTGTTAATAATAAGGTCTGAAGCCAGATTCCCTGTTAAAACACCTCATTTAACACCAAAGCTATTGTACATTGGATTTTATTTACAACAGTTTCTTTTTGGGGAGGTTTTCAAGGTTTACTTAAAGCCAAGTCAATCTCTTGGAGTATCTGTAGTATTCTGTAATTGTGTTGCTATTTGTATTGGTGTGCAGAGTGTCAGAGTGCATGTGTTTGATGGGAAGGGTCTCTCAATCCGCATGCATGTGTCTGTGTGTGTGCGCTCAACACATATAATAAACAACAGTGACATCAAGCAGGAAAAGGCTGATCCAAGGCTGTAAACATCCTGTCGCTGTGATAGATAGCCTCTACAAGCTACTCCCAGTTCACCCAGTCCTACCAACAAAAGGCACACAAATATAGTAAATATTGGACATAACTGTGCAGCGGTTGGGATGCTTTCACACCAAAATACTCACCTTTACATTTCGGATCTTCACAAACTTGTCCTCCACCTGAACTGCTAGCCTTCCTCCATCTGCACTCTCCCTGTGAGCAAGAAGACAACGATTGCTTCGGTCAACTCGGTAAACATCCATATTTGGAAGTGTAATGAAATGTGATCAAGTTTATGATAAGTGAGAGGGATCCGATCTGAGAAAACATTAACACATGCTTCCAATAAAGAAGAGAAGATCTAAGGGACGCTATCGGTATTGATCAGTGTCTCCTGCTCCAAATGCAAACCGGACAGAGATTTAACAAAGGTTTCACTTTGGATTCAACACCCTACAGACAGATTCAAATAGGTTTAAAATCCTCTTTTTGTTGATGCAGATATAACTGAAAGGGTGTCCAGATAAATTTAGGCTAGTTCCACTTGACTTGAGGCCATCACAACAATGTGTGTGTGTGTGTGTGTGTGTGTGTGTGAGAGAGATCCATGAAAATCGCCACCATTTTCAGATTCAAATGAAAACAGACGCTCACACACTCCAGAGACTTCCTCTGATGAAACAGCTTGGGCTGTCTCCACAAAGTTGAGAGCATGCACAAGTGTTGTGCACGTACAATCGGGACCAGTGTGTGTCCTCGCAATGTGTGCATAAAACAAGGTCAACTCGGCCATGTGTGCTTCAGCAGCTGGACCGAGCACATCTGATGCAACACATGCGAAACTGGATGCAATCACGACATGGAGCGGAGAGAATTTCGAACTCCAGGAGCGATAATGCTGCCTGCAGAGTGCAAACGCTCTCCGTCTCTGTGGTGGGTTAGGGGCAGACGAGGAGGCTGTTCTTCACCACGCGGGACTCATTTTGCCAACCCCAGCAGCGGCCCAACCCAAAACCACCAACCTTCAATCTCAGGCTCTAACTAGCATAGAGGAGAGGAGGTTGGAGGTGGAAAATAGTAAACCTCATAAAAATGTGTTTTGATACAAACCTAAGAAGTAAATTTACAATTGGGCTGACATGTTTTTCGCACATGTGAGAGGCTGCTTGCAATCTAAGGGGAGGGGGGCAATTGAATCCTATTGGTCAACTAAAACAAAGAGCAACACACTTCTATGCCTGGCCGAATGAGGAATGCAGCTGACCAGGCTGGCGTTAATGTTATCTCTGTCACACAGAATCAGCAGAGCCTTAATCAAATATATAAGTAAGGAAATACATCCTTCACTTTAAATAAAAAAAGAAAGAGCAGAAGACAGTAAGACTGTCAGAACCAGAAATCAGGAAGCACAGATTTGCATGACAGTGAACATTATGTATAAGAAATCTTTTGTCATGCAAAATACCAGGAAGACTGGTTGAAAGAATCATTGTCCGGCCCTTCATAGCTTGAATAATGCTTTGATATGGTACTGTAGTGGCCTTCAGATTAAGCACCCCTGCAAAACATCCTGCAGGAGTTCAAAGTAATTCAGTTTTACTACTATAGAATTTATATGTACTAAATCCCCAGACCCTGAAGACCTGTTATTCAGCATGTTGTAGCAATCCGCCTGTTAATGTAAAGGGGTGCACCAGTGTAGCAAAGAAACTTTACAACCTGCCTGTGTAACTTTGCTACTTAAACAGCAGATTTCACAGCACTGTAAAACAGGGGGGAAACTTTTTTTCCATAAATGCCTCTCACTAATTGAAGGAAATAGCTTAAAATAAAATGAGCAAATGAGAATTAAGTCTGTTTTCTATTCTATCCATTACAAACTTATTCTGTACAGGAAAACAAAGATACCAATGCCATGTTGAATGTTGGGAAAATGTGTATAAAATGATGCACAAGACATCTAGAGTATCTTTATTTGATGGAAAGGTGCAGCCATAAAAAAAACAAAAAACGTGGAGTCTTGGGTTGAGCATTATACTGAATGTAGTCTAAACATTGTACAGCTTCGATGAAGAGCTGGACCAAGCTGATATAGAATATACTGTATATGATACTGTAAGACAATGTGAAATGAGACCATTTGTCTTATTACTTATTAAGGCAACATTTTCAAATGGCTTGTTTTGTCTGGCCAACCACACAACACCCAAAGATATTAATTTTAGTATCATATAAGGATTATGACATCTGAGAAGCAGGCAACTGCATGTTAAGCATTTATGCCTGAAAAATGACTCAAGCAATATCTGTTGACTGACTCCTTGATTAATCAATTAATCATTTTAGCTGTAATGATTTTTTTTCAATGGGAAAGTACAAGGAGAAAATTGGATGTTAAGATGTGTTAAAACTTTAGGCTAACACTAAGACTAATACTTCATACAGAAAGAGACAGCAAACGTGTTTTGAATGCATCTCAATTCATTTCTATTTATTACATATGTAAAGATAATTGGCTGCAGTTACTTGCAGATACTTTAAACCTAACCTAGCTCCTTTTTTTTTGTACATTACTCAGCACCACACAAGATGCTTAGTCAGACAACACTACTGACAGCCACAGTTGTCATTATTCACCATGTGCACCACCGCACAAAGTCTTTTAGCTAGCTAACCAGCTAGCCTAACGTTCGTTTCTGTTACAAAATGCGACACGAGAAGCAAACCGTTTTGGATGCAACTAGCACCAAGCAGCAGCCAAATTACCACGGCTGGCAACACCGGGCAACAAGAGTTGTGACGTGAAGTGACACATGGAAGCAACTGCAATAAAGTGGCTCTACTGAGGTCCATTTATCAAGTCGTTTAATTAGCGTTTAATTGCAATTAGCGCCAGATAACGTTCGAACGTACCTTGCGTTGAGAGGACGGACTCGGACGGCAACTTTAACGTTTGCCATGGTGCCACACACAACTCAGCGGTTGACCAACTCGGAGCTGGTGTAAAATAACCTTTCCCGTGTGAGCATGTTGAGTCGTCTTGCGTTTTACTCCGGTTGGACGTTAGAGCGGGAGGAAACGGTCCCTGCAGTCCGCTGTTTCAGGTCATCTCCACCGGCTGGTCGCGGGTTCAACCGCCCGCCGCGTCTCTCCAAAACTCTCAACAGAAGAACTGAAACTTCCTGCTGGACAGAAAGGGAGGAGAGGAGAGGTGCTGCTGGATACTCCTCCTACTACGCCTTATTCAAATCTTTTTTTTGCATGACTGTTATTATTTAAATCCCCCCACTATATATGGTGTTAAACTGGGGATTATACTTCATTATAGTTAATTATATACTGATAATAATCTGATTTGTGGATTGTTTTTCAGATCAGATCCTTGGCTTTGTCATACCTCGATTTCAACAGCCCAGTGTGATTTTTCTAGCCATTATGAAACTGTAAAATCTGTACAACAAAACACAGTACAACGCTTAAATCAGAATACATCTTTATTGTTTTGTATTTTCAACTTTGTGGCAACATAAAAAAATTATTTCAGTTTAAAAGCAGCAGGGCATACAGCGCTCGTTCAACATGAACAAAAGCAATCACAAATGCATTGTTGCATTCATGAAATTAACACTAGTAGTGGCGGTCGAAGGCAGTGTGTGAAAGTGCTATACTAAAATTAAGACATTTATTTTCTCTGGTGGGTCTAAAAACCAACAACAAAACCAAATTTTCCCATTTTTATAGGTGTCTGAACAAGTGTTTCTTGAGGAACTATGGCTTCTGTGATGGAGTGATAATGAAGTTACTCAGTGAGTTCTCAGCTACAAAAACGGACGAATGCTCATTTTGATGCTGACCCTTGGTCTTGACTGTTTGAAATGCCCGATCTACTAGCTTTCCCTTGGAACATAATCATCTAACAGGTTTGCTTGCAGGAAGGTTCAACAGATCTAGGGTGTGAGATGGTGTGGTCCCTAGATACTTCTGACTGGCAGGCCTTTCTGGTTCTCACCTGCACCTTAGCATAAGAGCAGCCTTTCAGCGGATTCATGAAAGGCTGCTGTCACTTCACAGGTGTAGAACAAAAGTCTGAAGCTTGCAAAGCCTGTGCAGAGGCTGACTGTGGAACAGTTTTGATGGGCCGCGCAGTGGCAACTTGAAAAATGGTCAACAACAAGAAGTCACCCAGAACTGTCTCTTTCTTGAACAACATACTGACAGATGTGACGTAAAACACAGTGGTGATAACACAAAAGATGCTGTGGGAAACTGGGTAGCATCATTGTTGTCATGTAGCTCCCTCTACTGTCTGTTGTGAGACCTGCAGCATGTCCATGCGGCTCTGCAACTCAGCCACAGGCAAGGGGGGTTTAATACTCTGTGTCTGCAGCTGAAAATTCTCTATCAGCTCCTGAAATGACACAGAATTGAGAGAACAAAGTGAGCAAAAGTAAGGGGAAAAGAGTCAAAAGAGGTCAAATCACTAGTAAAAGAAATAATGCCCAAGGAATGACAAGAGCGGACTGAATCCTCACCGCTGGCAAGGCCAAGTTTGTTAGCTTCTTCCAATGAGATATGACCTCTTCCTCGCTCAAGACACCTCTGTCAACCAGCTTTCTAACCAGGAACAGGTAGTTGTTCCACTAAAAAGACAAAGGAATGATTTACAGAAGGTTAAAGACTACAGAGTCAAACAACTTTTAAAGAAATTAAGAGCGGTAGAAAAGGTTAAATTTAACAAAAAATGTCATAAAACATCTGTTTTGGTGAATTCAGGCTAGACAGAGCTGACAGAGGACAGCAAAGAAACAAAAGTTTTCATTATAAAGAATAATAAAATATCTGCAGTAGAAAATAAACTCAAAATCTGAAGAAAAACAAAAATGACATCTTAACAATCAAAAAGTGACCAAAAAGCTCCCTTTGAGCGCCATCTGATGGTCAAAACTCTTGTAATCATAAATCAACATAAAACAGAGGAGGAAATATACAGTTTCAGGAAAAAAATCTGTAAATTAAATCCAGTGCAAACATGTCATAACTATGTTGGATCACTTTTTGAAGAGTGCCAAATATCTGTGTAAAAGCATTCAAGTTTCATATATTATCTGCACACATGTTGCTTTAAATCAATCATCTACAATGCTTACAGGGTCTATGGAGAGCCATACATGTGCAGTATGTAGTGAGGTATTTGATGGGAATATCCTTTAAACATATAGTTGTAAAAAAGGTAGAAGTAGTTGTAGTAGCATCATTAATAATTCTGTATCAGTCATAGCAGCAGTGGTAGATGTACCTCAGCGTCGCTGGCCTTCAGCACAGCAGTGACGGTGAGTGGGGTGAAGAGCAGGTGGAGGGGGGCGGAGGAACAGCAGTCTCCTTCCCACAGCTCAGCAAGCTGCTCCAGCAGGGCTCTGACAGGAGTTTCTGACCCTGAACCAGGACCCACAACAACCCCATCACCTCCACTGGACCCTGACAGAGACAGGACCGGCAGATCTGCAGACACTGAGCAGACACGAACAACAGGCACCAGGTCTGTTACACTAGTATATTAACTAGACTTTATGTTGCTTCTATTTCAGCAGCACAGGACAGTTTAATAACACCTTGTTTATAAAGCAGTGGTACTTATGGGAATTAACCAGTTTACAGTTAACATACTGCATGTCATAAAGACATAGTTTCCAACAGTCTGGACTCTCTTACCCAGTTTGCAGGCCAGTAAGACAGTAGAGTTCAGGAGCATCTGCTCTGACACCACAGTAGAGAACTAAGTGAAGAGATAAGAATAGAATGTGATGAACACTGGCAAAAACAGTAAATCCACCACAAGTGATGTTTTGTTGCACTTGTGTGTTTCATGTACTTTTCTGCAGGCCAGTGCGTCTCCCACTCTCTGTAGCAGCGTTTGGATCTGAGAGCCGGTCGGCAGCTCCTCATCAGTCCTGGGGCCTACTGCGATGCTCAGCAGCTCCTACATTAAGTTAAATTCAACTTGAAGTTCAGACAAACATCTTTCACTTTTACTTCAGTGAGAAGTAAAGTTTATTCTTTGAAGATGCAAGTTGTTATTCTTAAACTTACTTTCCACAATGTCAAGATAAAGGAAAATTCAACCCCAAAACAACAAAAAAAAACTATTTTTGCAGAATTACAACTTAACAGTGAAGTTCTGTGCAATTCCCCTACATGTATTTGTAGTAGCTACATTTCCTCTAATGCAGGCATACCTTGATCTCAATGAGGACGTCAGAGGGCAGTGAAGCACTGTGGCTGCAGTGAGGAGAGCAGGATGTCACTCTCTCACTTCCTTGTTTCCTCTTGGGAGTGGTCGACTGCTCCTGGGTGACCTGCTCAACCACAGCCCCCTCCACATCCCCCGAGTCTGGAGCCACTGGGCTACCCACAGCCTTCATCACCCGCTCATACCTGCTCTTCCACTCTCGTCTTATCAGGGCTGAGGGCGAGGAAACAGAGAGAAAATCTTAGATGGATGCCCTCGGGGAGCTTAAATCACAGCACCGCTTTCTTTTTCCACGATCTCCGCAGTGTTCATTACATACAGTATCATGTATCCGTACCTCGATTTTTAAAGAGCCCTTGCACAATTTAATAAGTCCAGTACAACAGCCTTGCAAGAATAAAAACTATACAGCTTTTTCCTGTAGCTACCATTTATTGTGGCATGAAAATCAATGTGCAGCAATTAAAAAAGGGATCCAGTGATCCGATACACCAGATTGCCATTGGCTCCAAAACTGACCTTTTTTAGCAGATCTGGTATCGGCCATGACATGACCAATTCAGGTTAATAGTTTTTTTTGTCAATGTTGTCATAGAATTCAGTGTTTCTGGAGGCCACCAGCTCAGTTTTAAGTGTCACAACAATCCCTGGCCTCATGTTGCCTTACATATAAAAACGTTTGATGAGGTTAAATTTGTGAAAAAGAGGGCGCTGGTATCGGATCACTACTTGGTATCAGCAGATATCCTGAGTTGAGGTATCAGAATCTGGAGAAAAAAGTTGGATCGGTGCCTCCCTACATTACAGTTGCTTGACATCCATAATTAATCACAATAATAATTACAGTATGTCTGGTTTCAATTTAAAAGCTAAATGTGTGCGGAAAAAAATTTGGAATACTAATAATTCATTTGTTGCACATCTCAAGCAAGTTTTCTTTTTTTATATCACACAGACAAGGATGAGTAAAATAGGAAAAACACATTAAAAAAATCCACAAGACTGTGCCCTGCATTGGAACATGGAAAGCATCAATTTCAAAGTGTACATGATTTGTATTTAACACTGTAAAAACATGCAAAAAGACAAGCGTGGTGCTTTAACTAGCTACCTGTGATGTTGGCGGAGAGCCAGCTGCTGGCTTTTTCTGTTGCAAGACGTGTGGTGATGTTTTCAGATGTGGCCAGGACCTGCAGAGAGACAGCAAGTACAAAACATGAGAACGTTTCTAGTGTGTTTTTTCTTCTCTAAAAAAAATCATTTATAGGCTAGGTTTGCTCTGTAAAGTAATCTGTGTTCACCTTTGTTGGAAGTGCTCTGGGCATTATTTTTTCACATGACATCATATCATAAATTTTTGTATGGTGATTTTTTTACAGGACTTACAGCAGGGGAGGTCTCATCTGGGAGCAGAATTCGTATGGCCTCAGGACTCTTCTCACAGCAAAATCTGCAAAACCACATTAAACAGAGATTACCATAAAGAAGAGATTACCACATAGCAGTGAAATGCTCATGATGTGATGAGGAACCCAGAAGGGGAAGTTTCTTTCACCTCAAAATAAAAGAAAAAGGCTGTTAAAAAAAGGAACCTGTCACTAATATACTGTTAAATCTCTGTAAGGCAGTTTGGCTGGCTGCTTGTAAAAGCAGCTGTTGTACCTGGTGGCTCTCGCCAGGGCCTCCAATCCTGCGACACACAGCTGAGCACAGATGGAGTCGTTCAGTTTTGAAGGATTTGAGTTTGGCGACTCCAGTCCGTCTCTCAGCATCTTCTCACCTCGCTCCACCAACTCACTCACTAATGTGGCCCTGTTGAGGATCCCCAAAGACATGTGAACACACAAACACACACATATAAAGGCAGAAATCCCATACGCAATGCACAGCTCAGTTTTGATTATGTTGAAATGTGAAAGCTCTGCGATACTAACTTCATATGCTTGACGGCGTTGGATCCAACTCTCTCAGCTACGAACTCCACAGTGCGACGCAGCGACGGAGGCTGGTTGTGAAAGAAGGCTTGCTCGAGGTCCACCTGTCACATTTAAGTGGTTGGTTTAGATACCCGCACGCAGGCAATTCAGTGATGTCATTCCACATTTCACTTGACTACCTCTTCATGTTGACCCACCTGCAGTTTCTGCTGCGACCTGTTGGCAGTCGGCGTATCCCTGAGCTCAGCAGAAGTGGGAGTGATCTTGCGGATGATTCCTCCACTCTTGGCTGTGCTTCCGGACACGAATGCAGCTAGGAGCTTACGGAACTCACCTGGACCAATAAAAACAAGGCAGAACATCGATCCACAGCTTAAACAAGGGCATGTTTTACTTTGTGGCCAATTTGTGGTGAACATATATAGACCAAATGTGATCTAAGCTACCTAGGTCCCAATTAACAGCCTTTTACCTCTTCTGTAGAGAAGACTGTAACTCTGCTACTACAAAATATGCATATAAAAAAATTAAATATGCGCCCTTAATCCCTGAGGCGACATGAAATATGTCTTTCCACGTTCCACTCACCAAGAAATGGACAGCACGTATAGAGAAGCTGCTGATCCACCAGGGGGATGCAGTCCTATAAAATAACAAGATAAACCTCAGTATAAATGAAAAACCAGCAGTGGTCATTTTGTGGACAAGTAGCTACTTGAATGAATATTTCACTTACAAGCCCTGCAGTAGAAGTGCTGCTGTCCTCCAGCTTGGCCACCTCAGTGAACTCATTGGTGAAGAAAATGTCCTCAGGAATCACCGGGATCTGCACAGATTAAATACACCAAGATCAATTACACATAACTGTTATATAAAATTTTATTTGACTCTCAGAAAAACATAAAAATGAGCTCTGTAGGTTTTTTACTACTACTCACTACATACAAGAGCACATAATATCCACAAGTCGTGTCTCACCTGGAAAAGCCAACCCAACACAGACACCATTAGTAGCTTGTTCAGGTAACACATTTCTCCACATCTGCCCAGTAGCATTCTCCTACAAGCATACAAAAGTAATATTTAAACTAATTTTCCAAGATAGGAACAAGAGGTCAAACATCAACATGTATGAGGTTCTTTAGACATGTGTTCCTGATTTCTTTAGAAAAAAAAAGTTTTAGAAATGTTTTTACATTGGTGTGCAAATCTATTTAAGCTATAATTTATATTTTCACATTGTAAGGACAAAAAACAGCCTCAGCAACAACTGGAGCTGGCAAAACACTATCAAAGCGAAGAATATGCATAGAAAATCACCAGTTTAAGTATCAGTTATTAATTGACATTTTACTATGACTGTCCCATTTGAATGACAAATGTTTATGGAATAAATGTGCAGAAATGGAGACAGACCTGTACAGGAGGAGCAGCGTGCCCAATGCAGTTCTATAGCAGAGGAGCAGAGGACCAATACAGTCCAGCATGGAGAGAAACTCCACCAGCCAGGGCACGGTCAGGATGGTGCGCCTCCTCTTCATACTGTTTCTCAGCACAGCACACACATCCAGCACTGGAACACTCTGAGGAACCGAGAGATTTTTTTTTTTATTAAATCAAATGTTTGAAATTAAATGTGCATTTATATCTGTACCACTGCTGGTCTGGACTAAAAAAAGAGAAACATTTTAGAGTTTCTCTAATGAGATACAACTCATCCATCTGAAGGAAAATAGATTTTTTTTTCTCCTCACCTTGCTACGCATGACTATAGCAGTCTCCTGTATCTCCCTGGATGGTCTCTCAGATGTTTGGTAAGGCAGAAAGGAAATGAATCCCAGGAATTTAGCCAGAAGACGTGCGAGGAGCAGCACTGAGGTGAACCTCTGCTTCTCATCCTGTACAGGTGGATGGAACGGAGAGACAAAGGTTTATATAATAATTAACAGCATGTCGGTCAGATTAGTCTTTTCTGAATATGGCATGTTTGTAATTTTACAGACTATCTGTGCTAAAATCTTTTGCCTGCTGTACAAAAGCTTGAAAAACAAAAATCCAAACTGACGGTGACACTGACATTTCAATAATATCACTTAGTCTGATAGTATACCTGGTGCTCCATGTCCCCATCTCCCTCCTCCTCTACCTCCCTGATGGAAGCAGGGCTCAGGATGGACACCTCATCCAGCTGGAGGAGCTGCTGACACAGGCTGTCCTGCAAGTGCTGGTTCAGCTGGCAGCTGGTACACAATATGTAAGACATGTTATATCACAGAAAGACAACACACACCGTGTAAACACTAAAATCTTTTAGCTTCTGCAAAGTTGTCGAGGAAAATGTTTAATTTGGTTCAAAAAGGACATTTGCCAAATAAAAAACAACTGTTATGAAAAGGACATAATAAGTTATTATCAATGCAATTTTGGATTATTGATAATTAGGGGATAAAAAACATTGCCAAGCCTTTCATGAAACCTGAGATTGAACCCTAACTGGCTTGTCATGTTAAGTAGCTCAGAAATAAATTAAATGTTTAAATGCTGGTGTCAAGGTGTCAATTTTATATTTTTGATATGATATAGCATAATTGGTGGTATTTGCTTGGACATACTGACTTACCAGCTAGCTGTCTGCAGGAAGTCCCTGAAGAATTCCTGGTGACCAGGGAAGGATGGAGGGGGGCAGGGGCCAGCGACTCCATGGGGCTGAATGAGACGCTCCTCAAGACGCTTCAGGCGCCCCAGGCTGTCGGCTCCCAGCATGCCGAGCAGGTCAGCATCGGGAGTATCCCCAGGAGAGCTGTTCACACGGGGGCCTTTACACATCTAAAAAAAAAAATGGCGGATTTATTGTGCAAACTGTGTGCAATCTGCCACACTTCTCTTTAAAAGGATAAAATTTCTTGTGGAGGGGAAGACACAATCAGGAAGCTGTTGAGGTCTTTGTCTCAAAATGTTAACACTGTAGATAAAAGTGCATTTGACATAAATAAGAAGTATTTGTTAAGATCTATAGTAGTGCCAGTCTACCTGAACAAGCTGCTTCAGGAACAGACGGGCAAAATGGGAATGGTTTCCTGCTGAAGTCAGTTGACTCATCATTCCTCTAAAAAAAGAAGATGGAACAATGAAATGCATAGAGCAAAAGTAGATCAGATAGCAACATTTAAATTATTATTATTATTTTTTTAATTACAACTGGTTCATAAGATAAAGAAAATTAAAAAGTTCATTGGACTTGCCTTATCCGACTCCCGAGAGCAGCGTCAAAGTGCCACCCCGGTTCCTTGTGAAAGTCCTCCCATTCTCGTAACACTTCGTAAAAAATATCTCTGAGAAAAGGGCAAAAACATCAAATTAAAAAGTGTAATTCAGCAGTTTCTTGAAAGTGATCAGCCTGTATTTGGCCCATTTGTTGCCATGAACTCTCCAAATCTAGAAGTTTTACCCGATCTGCTACACACTTTCATACAGGTCGTTTTTACTGGACCCGAAGCAAGAGGGCAGCTTTACAAAAGAACAAGGAAATTGTGATATACCTCTGTTTTTTAAAGGTGTGGAAGGCCTTGTCACTACAGAAGTTGGACCGGTTGTCAGTAGCAGGCTGGAATGAGACTGAGTGGATGAAAGTGGAAACTGAAGGAGAGAGCTGGAACAGACAAGGCAGAATAAAAACACATCAATAAAACAACTTGTGCAAAACAGTTTTAATTTCTTTGAAAATTATAGACAGATTCTGAACATTTTTAGAGATGAATTAAAACAAGGATTCTAAGAAGTAAAGGGAGTGGCATCAATAATATATTTATAAAACATTTATAGGGCTGCAACTAAGGATTATTTATTATCGATTAATCAGCCAAATTATTTTCTCAATTAATTAATTAATCATTTGGTCTACAAAGCATCAGAAAACTGTAAAAAAAAAAAAATGACATCAGGTACTGTCTTAATAAACAGCAGCAAATATTGGGACCAATATTTAATTATATTCAATAACACTCAGGGAATTATAAGCATTTATAGCTGTACAGTGCAGTACAGGTGTGTTACCTTGGCTTTGCTTCTGTCCTGGGCCTGAGTCAGACGGTCCCTGAGATCCAGAGAGAAAGACGCCACCCTTTCGTTCTCTGCCAGCAGACGCAAAGTACACTTGTCCAAATGAGAGACCAACCTGACAAGAATTCATGGTTAGGAGTCAACTCAGGGAAATGAGGGGAGCAGAAAATTTAGGAAAACTGTTGCACATGATATAAAACAACTCACTGAAACTGATTCTCCAGGACCTTCACCGCAAAATACACGCAGTTGTGTACTTGTCTCAGGTAACATCTCTCCAGAACATCTGAAAATATGAAGAAAAAAAAAAAGGGTCTCAATCTCAATTTTAAAGTTGAAAAATCATAATAGTTTGATGTTACAGGATTAAAGTGACATAAAAAGTAACAACAAACCTGAATTCACTGCACACAAACTTTCCTGTTTATCATCATGAGTGTGAGGAGACCGAGATGTTAGCAACTGCATCACAAAGAAAAGCTCCAGGAAAATGTTTGGCACCAGGTTTTCTATAAGACACGATAATACAAACAAGCTCATTTTCTTTAAATCATCTTTAAAATCACTTCTTAAAGTTATTTTGACACCTTTGTGTATTTATTCCTAAAGCATGTTAACTCCAAAATGATTGACTTTCATGTTTTAGGTCTGACTTCTTGATTATTTACGTTTTATTTATTTTCACTTTACTCTGTAAATGTCTATAATTATCTTTAGAAGTGATATATAAAAATACATTAAATGTAATTTTTTCCCTCTAGTTTCTTTACTTTAACACCACCTTGTGATCACTTACCAGAAATACAGGTACAGTACAGCTCTGCCAGGAGATCCAGTTCCAAAGAGAATGTGACTTTGGATGGTTCAGGACAGGGTGTCTGCAGATCCGGTGTAACTTTAGATCCCATCCTAAGTCCAGACTTGGTAGGGGTGCAAGGGTCCAGAGAGGACGGCTGAGGAGAGCCGATCTGCTGGGCACGCTTTGTCCTTAAAACAAGAAATTTCGAAACAGATAATGAAAGAGCAGAGATAAACAGAGGTGAAGAGCAAGTGAAAAGGTCGATTTTCGTGTCAGAATAAGTAGAATCATTCTGCATGTGCACTTACTTTTCCCTCTTTAGTAGCTCCCTCTCTTCCTGCAGACTCAGAGGACTGCCCACTGTCACTGACCCCTCAAGCGACTCTACAACTAATGGGGGAGTAGAAGGTTTACTGAATGGGGTAGAGGTGAAGCAGGTCTTTGGTTTGGAGTGTGGCCGCTCTGCACCGACTGGTGTTGGGTTTATTCTTCTAGATGGTTTGGATGCACTGAAGCAAAATGGAAAGTTAGACAAATCTGAAAATCAATGATGGAGTCAGAGTTCACTTTTGTTTAACTGTTGTGAGTTGTGTGGACTCACGCAGGTGAAATGGGTGATGACCCAACAGGAGGGAAGTCCTCCAAGTTGCTGAAGTTGAGCTGCCCCACAGATGGAGGTGAAACCTGCTCGCTTATCTTACTGTGCCCCCCTCCTCCTCCTCCTCTACCTGACCTCCTCCCCCCACTCTCCCACCGTCCAATCTCATCACTGTGATGTCCTCCACGCCCTCCTGCATGTCTCCCTTGTCCCCCCACCGGCATGCTGCCACCGCTTCTCTTGCGGGCCTTCTGTGACTGGAAGTTGGGGCTGTGCTGGAGGTCATGAGGAGAAACTATGTAGTCCCCCAGACTGATCCTCTGGCCAGAGCGGCGCTCAGAGCCTGAAGGCCTGGAGGCAGGGCTTGTAAAAGAGGGGCTGCTGAAGGCGTTGACCCCACTCAGACAGCGGGACCCTGGCTGATCCGAAGCATCCCACTCAGTTCCAGGTGACACAGAGGAGGCAGGAGAAAACAGCTGGACCCGGCTGGCACTCCGAGAACCAGCTCCACCACCAGAAGACCTGCAACCCCTCCTGTCAGTGAAGCCCTGTGTCTGCGCTGCAGATTTGGGGCGGCTGGGGGTCTTGGCTGGTGTGGCAGGGCCATGGGTTAGTGCTTGACTGCTTTGCTCTCTCAGGAAGTTTAAAAGAAACGGGACAAATTCCTGTTTGTGAATTGTCACTCCAGGTTCACTGAATGCCAGTCTCTCACAGTCCTGTTGAAAAGAGATATAATTGTTGTAAAGTAGACTGTGACAAATGCAGCGTTTATAAAGAGGAAATGGCAAAGACGATCAACGCTATTTAATCCATGATGAACCCAAGACAGTAAGTAACTAGGTCAATAAATGTTTTGCTGGACAGCTTCTGGACATTTCTGTAGAAAATAGCCTGTTGACCTAGCTAACAAAGCGCTCACTAATATGTGCTAAACTGCACAGCCCTCTTCGGATAGTAATAATAATAACAGTAGCAAGCAGCTATGGTTTAGTTAAGTTCCGTTTTATCGGTAAAATTTCTCTTGACTGGAAGGGAAGTCCCCCCATCCAGGCTGCAGCTAACCTAGCTCGCTAGCTCTCCAGCTAAAAGTTTTGTTTACAATCAGTTGTGAGCTGTGTCATCTCATAAAACACGCTGTGCAAGGGCAAACGCGCATAAGACGCCTCACTCGTGTGGCTCTGAATCATTTGGGACCAACCTCGACGTTTTTCAGCCAGTCCAAGACCGTGTTAATGTCCGCTTTCTTCAGCAGGAGAGATTCCAAAAGAGCCGCCATTCTGGTGAGGCGCTGCGCGGCTGAAGGACTGAGAGGAGGGGGGCGTGGTCAGCGTGTACGCAGACGCGTAATGCGTATGACGTGAGCCAACCACGTCCACCTGACGGTCCTTTCCTGATATTTCCCGGAGTTTTAGAAACATTTAGAGCAGGGGTCCCAAACTCAGGGTTAGGCCGGGTTATTCCCTCCTGCGGGGGGTTATACCTCTTGAATACAAAAATAGTTTTTTTCAACAATAAATTTCATCTATCTCTGAAGCAACAACTGGTCTCTCTCCGTCTTGCAGTGTTGTTTTGCCTGTTTAGTAGAGTGGTGCTGAGGTTGTGTTCTTGTTATTGCAGATGAGCCACACTAAACTCCATGAAAAAATAATCAGCTGTCTGACTTCAAGTTCTTTGATACTTTGGTGTCAGGTTCACTGCACTAAATCAAGAGTAGTGTTGGCCAGAACCTAAGTGTTTATATTGACGAGTTGCACAGTTAGGTGCAGTTTGTTACATGTTACATAACAACTAAATGTTGTGCTTGCTTAATTATCTCTAAAATAAGAAACTTGGGGAAAGATCAATGTGGGTATAATATAGAAACTGATTTGTAGGCCTAACTATGTAATAAATAATGTGATAAAATAAAATATTTTGGGGGCCTTATAAAACTATATATATATATCTTATAAGTCTCATTAGCCAGATCTGGCCCCTAGGCTGGCAGTTTGAGACCTCTGATATAGGAATATTTAGGTGATTTAGGTTAGAGCACATGGTTTAGTTACAAGACACTGTTGCTTACTTTGTCTGTAATCTTTCCACTCCAAAGATTATGATTAATTTTTGGGGCAAATTACACATACATAAATCAAAATTTTTCATTTTTTAATGTGAATGATCTCATTACGTATCCTTAAAAGCAGAAACAAGCAAAAAAAAAAAAGGTCCAGAGTGTCTGAAACGTGTGCAAATACTGGCAAACATCACAAAAAGTCTCCGTAGTATTTTATTTCATTGTATTAATTTATGCATTTTTTTGTTTGTTTTTTTGTCATGTTTTGTGGTATTTTGGTTGTATCTTTTGAATTCATTTTGAATCTTATTCTGATATTTAATTACCCTACCTTTTTGTTCAATCTGTGATGTCTGATTGTTACAAATCTGGTTTTCTTAATAAAGATAAAAATAAAAAAACACACTGACAGTCCAGTAAATAAAAACCTACACAATTGCCAATTATAACCTTTGTGTCCTCGTCCAGTGCCCGAACATTTCTGGATTAAAAACAGAAACCTTTCACGAGATTCTGTCTGCATGCGGAATGAGTATTTTATTTATAACCAGTTTATAAAAATAAAATACAAAATAATTCTAAAACAAAAAAGAAAAGAAACACTGTACAAGGCATTGATATGATACAAATGATAGAATAAACATAAATAATTACAGTTATATACAATGCAAAACTCCCACTTGTTACATTCTTTCCTGGAGACTGTACAGTTACGTTTCAAAACCATGACATACATTACAACACAAAAATATCAACCATTAAAAAATCCCAACAATTGAAGTCAAAATGATGGATGGGCAAATTAGCAAATGTCATGATAAATAATTTCTGTCAAGTATATATAAGTTACTAACAAGTAATCCGATGTTGTGACATGAGAAGTGTACCAGTGCACACCAAAGCTTTCATTAGTGTCCATCTCACCTTTCAAAATAAAATAACACAGCTGGGTTTGTTCTGTTGGCCTATATTGGTATCTGTAACCACAAATACCGGCAAGCTACTATAAATATGAAACCTTTCTATGAGCAGGCCAAAAGTGACAAAGAAAATCTCATGTGGAAGGTATCACTAGTATTACAACTACACACCACTTATGTGCAATAATAAATAAAATAAAAAAACACGAGAAGAAATCTGATTATCTTTTAAAACCAGCAGCACTGTTTAGTGTCTGTTCCTCTCTTCCACTGAAGCCTGTTAGCATATAAGTTACAATAATTATTTTATTTAAATAATTACTTTGAATATTTTACAGGTATATATTAAAAGTCTGCACAACAGCGTTCTGAACTTTGAAAGCTTGAAATAGAGAGTCTGAAAGAGGGAGAATTCAAAGATAGATTGCTGGCGATGTGTAGAAATTGCACGCCCGTCTGAGAGCCTGCAGTTATCACACTAACAAACACACCTTGAATACTGCACCCTGAAATCTTCCATCAGTCAGTCAATAAAAGGCCCATGCATTCTCACAGAAAAACAGGGAGCTCTCCAGTAGAAGCACAACTTTGTAAGCACAGGAGTCTGACAGCACTGATGTCACTGGTGATACATTGACCGCGCTGACAGGCATGGTAGCACATGCCATTTACAGACGAGAGAGAAGTGACAGGAAGGCTTGGCTTGACCTAATAGTGGAATGATCTCCAACACAGACAAGGCTCAGTCATCCCTCGCTACGCACAGAGGGGGCAGAGAAGAGACATTAAGGCAGCTGACTGACTGAACGCTGTCTGCCTTCAGGATGAGTCATCATAGCTGCTCTGTGAGGCTATAGCGTAGGTATCCGCGAGATCTGCGTGAAACAGCACATTTCATATCTACAAAGCAATGCGCCCATTCAGTCTCTATACACTCCCATATTTATCACATCTCAAGTCAAACCACGTCTGCAAAACTTGTCAAAATATTTGGCAATGTGATTAATTTTTTTTCTTTCTCCATGTGTCCACTAATCTCTCAACTCATGTGTTGTTTCCTACAATACAAGTACTCAAAACACAGCAAAGTCTACTCTCATTTTTTTTTTTTTTTTTTCCTGGTTATTCTTTTTGTGTATCATGTCTGCTAGTCGCACTGATAAAAAATACAGTCTATCATATTCCAGTGGCACAATCATCCCAAGTCAGTGCAGGAAAACTAGTTATACATCAGGTGGGAAGAGGAGTAGTGAAAGATGGGTCAGAAAATATGCAGATTCACAGATGCTCACCCAACAGGTAATGAAGTCACTGCTGGGTTTAAATCTTCACATGATAGAGGCTGCGTGATGGGAAGTGGTATGAAGCGTTTTACTCAGTAGTTGATTCTGATTTTGTTTTTTCTCTGCTGAGCATGCAAGGAGTAGCATTGAGAGGAAGCTGGACTTATTTTACAGTATCTTACAAGCAGAGGAGTGGGAGGAGGCTGTGGAGGAGAGTTTCAGTGAGGAATCCTAACTAAATTAAACACAAACAAATACTCTGATTCCTTTGCCTTGTGCACAAACATACTGCGTGTCATTATATAAAAAGACATTCTCCGGCGCAGGAGGAACAAAATAAAAAAAAGAAAACATTCTTGCACGTGGAAGCATGGAACATCATTTTGGTGTGAGAAATATATGTACATATGGCCTCTATTTTTCAATAACGTTTGACAAAATGTTGTTTGAGGTCTGAAATTCACATTTATTCAAAGTTTTGTCTCCAACACTGACCTGGTTTATACACAGGACAGTAGTCGGGTTCCACTTGAAATATTTCTTTTGTCATTACAAATAATAGCTACTGTCATCCAGTAAATCGTTGCTCAAATTGTGTGTGATTTACATTTGTGTTGCTACCTTTTCTACATAAAAGAATACTGGTGAAAAGGGTTGTCTTATAACCGCTGGCACAAGTTTGTTTTTGGCTCCTCTTTTTTTTTTTGTTCTAATTACAAATAAAGTGAATCCTCAAGCTGCCCAAAGTGCCAAGGCACACGCTGAGACAAACATCTGTGTCTGAACATTACATATCAGTAATGTACCTTGTGTTGTTTAAGCTTACTACTGCTACTACATCTACCATAACTGGAAACACATGTTCCATCAATGCAATTCAGATCTAAAAGGAGTTTGACAATTCTCACTTGTAATCCCTCCATTCAATTCAGTGTGACATTTTGATTCCCTCTCATCAACACAGTAGGCACAAAAAGGTGTGTGTCCTCACGCACTTTACATGATTGATTGTATAAAAGGGTCACTTTGGAGTAATCCCTTTGATTAAACACTTAAAAACTAATGTGAGTGACACAAAACCACACATCCACCATCACACAGAAGAGGGTAGGAGTCTTAAGCATCGCTAAGCATCAAAATAAATATCTCAATAAATACAACTGTACACAAATCCTGGCTTTATGCATTTACATATAGCATAAAGTAAATATTATACCCTGCCTGCAATCTCCAAATACAGAGGAGATAACTGAGTCAACACCTGGCCAATATTTAATTAAGTTGTGATCAGCTATACTGATATTCTATCAGTATAATTTAAGTGCATTAATACTGGGGATAAATAAGTTACATTATATTGTGGTGCAGGATGGATGAAGGAGAATAAACAGGAAACTGATTTATTTATGTGCCCACTGGCCCAACTAACTATTGATTATGTATTCTAGTTCTGCATTAGGAGATCACTGTTTAATTTTGCAGCTATATTATTTTGCTCTACAACATGATAATATAAATAAAATGAGGATCCTGACACGTCAACATCGCTTGTGTGATGAGTTATCACAAGGGGGCACTCCACCGATTTTACACATAAAGTTCAGTTTACACGCCTTCAGCCTTCATTACAAACTGGAGATGTGGGGCACTTACGAGACGGAGGGGCTGTGATGAAAGACACTGTTTTGTTGTGTAATGGGAAATGTAGGAACCAGCATTTTTGGAGCTTAACAAGCTAAAAGTCAGGATAACTCGGCTTCTGCCGCACAGATTTTGAGTATTCTTTTTCAAATCCGTCTCTCACAAGTCCAACAACTTTATAGAAGTGCAATACTATATCGCCTTTAAAGCTGGGCACATAAATGAATGATAAACCCTGTGTGCAAATAGAAGGAGTGAAGAGAACATTGGGAAACGACGAGACAAGTGTTAGGTTCAGACTTTTTCTAATTATACAGGAAGACTCAGACTTTCATCCTGACTGTCAACCTATCATAATATGAGTCTTCCCATCCTCTGCTGTGGCAGCGCAACCTGGTAGGGAACTATCTGCTCAGCTTGCTGGAGCACTTGCCCTCTCGGCTACAGCCTTTTCCCCTGGACAGGTGGAATGGGCCCATGCGTGCTTGGCGGCTGCAGCACGTCTCCTGGTGATGAGGGTAGAAGCGGCGGGGAGGTGGTGAGCCAGAGAAGCTGGGAGGCGAGCGGCTGCGGCCCAGGCAACCCCCTCCCCCGCCACCGCGGTGCTCGTGGCGGGAAGGCGAGGAGCTGACGGAGCGCTGCAGGGAGGAGGAGCTGCGTGGGGATGCGCTAGAGCTGCGGTGGTGGTGCGGCGAGCTCGTCAGGCTGCAGATGCCCATCCTGGAGCCCCCGTGCTGGGCTGAGGAGCGGTGGTGAAGGGGGGAGCCTCGGGAGCCATGCATCAGCTGAGCAAGGCATGTCAGGAGGTCTGAGTCACTGTTGCTTCCAGCTCGAATGCGGTAACGCCTAAGCCTATGTGGGTACAAAAAGCAGGGCAGGTTATGAATAACAGCCAAGTCATATATTTCAAAGCAAACCAGGAAACCGGGTGATGAATAAAATTTCTTGCCAAGAGTTAGAAGAGAGGATCAGTATCACTCTCCAAAGCTAAGCCCGTCAGCAGATGGTTAGCTTAGCTTAGCATAATAACTAGAAGCAAGGGGAAAGAGCTAGCCTGGCTCTGTCCAAAGTAAAAAAAAAAAACACCTACATTTTAACACTTTATTTGTCTTGTACCCAAACAGAAATGTACAAACAACAAGTTGTGGTTTTACATGAAGTTAGGTACTGAAACTATTTCTGGACCAGGGAGACTCCAGGAAGTCACTGTGCCCATCTAAGAAATAGTTCCAGCACTGTACAAATTAAACAAAGATACAAGGTGTTAAAAAGCAAAGTTTAGAGTGCTGGTAGGCGGATTTCTTTTAGCTTTGGACAGAGGCAGGCTAGCTGTTTCTCCCTGCTATCAGTCTTTATGCTATGCTAAGCTAATCACCTACATATTTAGCATACAGACATGAGAGTGGTATCAATCTTCTGATCTCACTTTAAGCAAGAAAGCGGGTGAGTGAATTTCCCAAAATGTCCAACAATTCGTTTAATCACAAGAATCAGCAAAGCGAATTAAGGTGTAATGTGTTTTTAATGGGTTTTTCTTATGTTTTCTTTCATGTCTTCATGGTCTTTCATTCATGCTGTTCATCATAAGTGCTTTGAGAACAATAATGGTTTGGTTAATTATTCAATTTTTGATCCATGAAAGCAAAATATGCAGATCAACAAGTTACCTGCCCTCCACTGTGGGGCGGCAAGGTGGCTTTCCAGGGGGTGGGCGTGGCAGGAACTGGGCAGCCAGCTGCTCAGCGGAAGAAGCTGAATGAATGGGGCGCGGGATCCTGCTCTTGCGGGACAGAGGGCTGGAGGAGGAGGAGAGGGAAGGAGCATCGTCTCCCTGGCGGTCAGAACGGGAGCCCATGAGAGAGTCCTCGTCCTGAGAGCGGTCAGAGGCGGAGGATAGCGGGTCCCTAGCAAGGGAGGCCACCATGGGGCCACGCCTATCAGAGAGGGATGGTGAGGCGGTGGGAGAGGGGACCGGGCCCTGGTGGCTAGCTTTCTTCTGCAGGAGTTTCTCTTTAGCAGACCCTGGAGGAGGGCGGTCCAGCAGGCTGGAGGGCTCCAGGACTGGGATGCGACTTTGCCTCCGGCCGTGGTCCTTACAGGGGCCAACCGGGGCGGAGGAGGCTGGGCCACTGGTCTGATCTGGGGCCTGGTTCACTTCTCTGCTCTCCTGCTGCCTTAGCTGAGGCTCTGTGGCACAGGGAGTGTGGCCGTGATCATTCTCAGGGTCTTTCAGCTTGGGGAATGCTCCATTACTTAAATCCCTTTGGCCGTTAACAGGAGGGGAGAGGTGGCCATTGGCAAACACAGGGCTGTGAGGGGAGCGCGGGGAGGAAGGCGAGCGCGGGGGAGGCGAGTGTGGAGAGCGGGCGGAGCGTGGGGAAGACATGCGGCTTGGCACAGGGCTTTGAGCTTTGGTGTGGTTGTTTCCATTGACCAGCATCTCAGCCAGGGGGTCTGTGGGTGTCCCTGGATGGGTGGATACATGGTCCTGGGGGGAGCTGATGTCTGCTGTGCGCTCCTGGACCTGCTGAGCCTCAGCTTCAGCTTCACCATGCCTCTCCAGCAGGAGGCACTGTGGGGCACTGTCTGATCCCGACTGGGAGGACAGCCCAGAGGGACGCTGAGCTGTCAACTGGAGGGGAGGGGGAGGTGGAGACATGGGAGGGAAGAGAAAGACACACAGGTGTTATTTAAAAATAAATCACACTAAAAATGGGAATAACATACTAATTGTCAAAGGCATGTTGCTGATAGACTACAACATGTCGAGTTGTGCTGTAGTTCTGTAGCAAGAGCCTGATGCAGATGTGTGAAAAGAGAAGAATTGTATAATATGGGGTAATAAATGGTGATTAGTTTGGCAACAGCATGCAATACCATAGCTACCATTATCAGACCGAAACACACAAGTGCTATGGCAGTGTCAGTCAAGCTGTGAGTACTAAACCAGCAAGTAGGACAGGAAACGTTCACGCAACTTCGCAGGGGGCTTCAGCGAAGAGAGGGTGAGGAACAAATACAGGGAGAGAGAGAGAAAGAGAAAGATAGAGAGGACAAAGACGATCTGAAACAAAAGAGACCATGCAACCTGTAGTCATGACTCGACATTCCAAACACACATGCCACAATCAGACAAACACACACCCCTATTCAGATCACAAGAACACATGTCCAGACACAAGGACACATCTGACCCATGCTCTGTCTGGCCTGCACAATGCCCCTCATGGTTTCTGGAGAGAGCTGCCTGACAACAACACAAAAAGCAAGCCAACTGAACAAAGAAGCCAAAATAAGCAACTTAAACAAAAAAAAAAAGAAAAAAAAAAGAAAGACAGAACAAAAATGTTGATAGCCGGTGTATTGCTACAGATGTAGAGGAAGCTGAATGGAGGTCTGCTTTTTATGGGATTGTGATGGGCTCATCACCTGCTGAAGCTGGGCACGGGTGATGCGTATGACAGAGGGAAACTTGGTGTTGGCAGCACCCGCCGGGATGGCCGGCAGTTTCCTGCGACTGGGAGAGCGGGTGCCAGGGGCAGGGTTTGGCGGTAGTGGTAGGGAGGCGTGGCAGGAGGAGGAAGAGGAGGGGCGCTCCTGCTGCTGCTGGTCGACGGACTGGCTGCGCATCACGCCCAGTGGCTGGCGCTGGTGCAGCGGGTCCGACAAGGTGGTCAGGAGGGTGTGAGGGCTGGGAGAGCGCAGAGGGATGGGGCTGCATGTCCGGACCGCAATCTCCTCAGGCAGGGACGGAGGAGAGGTGGGGAGCTAAGAGACGGGAAGGAGAGAAGTGGGAGGTGGAGAGAGGAGGGGTTGTGAGATTGGTGAGGGAGTGAGAAGATGGAGGAAGTATGGAGGAAGTACTATGAGGCAGTTGCGGAAGTGGGAAGCACGACGTTGGGTAAAGCGACGAGGGGATTGTAAAGATAAGGGGACGATCTTAGGCTAGGGAAGGAAGAAAGAGGCGAGGTAGGTAGATTTTGTGAAGGCAGTGTACATTTTCAACTTGGAGGCAGTTGTTCTGGTTGTAGGAGAGAGTGAGGGGACAGTTATTCATCTTGTAGTGAATAAAGCTGCTCTACAATTTGAGTAAAAGCGGTTTATGTTGAACTTGTAGATTGAGCAGGATTTTGGAATTCAACTCTGTGGGCTGGTTGAAGGTTATAAATAACAAAGAAGCAAAAAAGTAATTTAAACTAAGCAAACCAAAGGATATTTTGGAAATAAAGCATTTAAATTGTGAAGTAAATAAAACCAACCAAACACATTGCAAATGTCTGAAAATAAGATAAAATTATGCATGATATCTAACGCAAATCAAAACGCATTTCAAAGCCATGAGCTCTCTTTTTCCCCATGCTGTGATCTGATAAAAAGCTCTGCAGTTGTGACACAAATATATTTTTCTAACAAATAAACACAAGTGAAGAAGCAAAGCAGTAACATTTAGCTTCACACTACAGCAAGATGCAGCTGGTGGAACTCTGACTGTTGTATGACATTAGCATTGAGGTTCAATAGCTAGAACTCTGACTCTGTGCAGCTTTTTAACTTTGTAAAATGCTGACTACAGTCAGTATCATGTATGCCATGTTGTGAGATGGCCTTCAAATGAAAGGGCTTACCTGAGTGAGAACTCCCTCAGCCAGAGCTTCAGCTGGGCTGGTTGGAGTGACAGGGGGCAGGGCCCCTACAGGGCCCACGCTAAGCTCCAACTTGTCCACTTTTGCACTTCCCTTGGAGGAAGCCATGCTTTCTTGTTTAGCTTTGCCAGAGCTAGGGCTTGGGCTGCCCTTTTCCCATCCAGGAGACTGTTCCCCTGGCTGGAGCACTTCCGGCTCCTCATCCTCCTCCGAGGGGCTGGTGGTAGCCTTGGCTCCTGGAGAGCCACTGGGCCGCTCCACCATTACCCACTCCCTTGAGTCAATGTCCTGCCTCCCAGAGCTCAGATTGAGGGCCACAAAGCCCCCGCTACTGGCTGCCCCCTCTCCCTGCTCCAGAGATCCACAGGATGCTGGCTTAGGAGAACCACCGCCAGACCGGAACTCCTCATCATAGTGCCAGACCCTATCAGGATGCTCCCCGGCAGGTACAGCTTGACCCTGAGTTACTGGGATGATTGCAGGCCCGTCAGCCTCCTTCTCCTGGTGCTGGGTGCCAAGTTGCTGTTTTGGTGAGCTGAAACAGACACAAGACAGACGCAAACAATCAACTCTCTACTCTTTTTATTAAAAAAACTGACGTTAACATAGAAGGTTCCGTTACTTGACAGACATACCAGGCCTCCAGGAAGCGCTCTGGACTGGGCTTGGACTCTAGGCCAAGCCTCCTCTCCAGCTCAAGACTATGAATGTTGCGGAGCTTCCTCTGCAGGCCATCACGGTCTGAAGCCACCACCTCAGGGTGCAGTTTGACTGGGGATCCCAGGCTTGGCACAGCATAGGGGGTATGGGGTCCTTGGTTACCCTGGTTGTTGCTGTGTTCCTCCTCCGTTGCCGCCTATGGAAACAAGTCAGCTTTGTTAGCGACTGATAAAAAAACAATAGGTGGATTTCAACAGAGGTATCAATTCTTTGAGAGCGCTTGAGGTGATAAAACTGCACTATAGTCTACCTTCCAGACTGCCGTCCTGATGCGGTTACGGTTGCGGTCCAGCTCCTCCCAGACGTCAGCCTCCTGGTTGCGGTGTGGGTGGAGGGGAGAGCCCGGCATGCGCTCCGGAGCGGGGTTGTTCTCCACGTCACTAAGCTGCTCGTCCTGCAGAACCTCGTCTGTGTTTTCCCTCAGCAGGTCGCCAGGGATCAGAGAGGCATTCGCCATACTGGGGCAAGAAAAGGTACAAATATCATTTCATGTTTAAGTCTATAAAAGACAGTAGCTATAGAAACATTTATGGTGTTTAATTAAAATTACTCCTGAATTAACTCTACTAAAATTGTATTTATTTCAATCAAACGTACCCCATGTGTGCCGGAGTGAGGCGGGTGTGATGTTGCGGCGTTGTGGCAGTGGCACTGATCGTCAAAGTGCCATCTGTACCGGTCCGCTCCCAGTCATAAGGGTCATTCTCCACAACATTGTAGGTTTTCATGCTGTTGTCAAACACTGACATCAGCAGCTGTAGCAACACAAAAATACAAAATAAACCTATTTATTCAGCGAAAAAGTGAGTTTCAAACACTTGTGGTGCTTAAAGACATAACACATAGCAACTTTAGCAGACCTTTCCAGATCATGTACTGCACACTTTACTTAAAGGATAAATATCTAACTGTATTATCGCTTGCTGAAATGAGCACTTTTATAGAGTCAGAAAAACCTTCACTCTTTAAATCCATTAAATCCAAATTAAAGCCCTGTGTCACCTGGTAGTCAGGCTTAGTGAAGTAGTCGAGGCTGGAGATGTGTTCCAAGAACACACCAAACTCTGCCGGCAGGTGTTTGAGCATCAGACGATGGTCGTAAGTGTCCTTCAGCTTCCCCACATGTTCCTGGGAATGAACACAACACACACACACACACACACACACACACACACACCTGTCACATCTCATCACTTACAGCTACCTGGACAGGGCTGTTGAGTTTCCGGGATGGACAATAATTATTGGTTGTCCTTACTTTGTCCTTGATCTTCCTCCACGGCAACTGACCGACCAGAAACTCCACCAGCATGTAGAAGAGGGACCACAGGTCATCATGACGGCCCATCTCCTGCAGAATTACACCAGGGTTGAGTTAACATTAATCAATAATATTTGATCATCGACAAATCATGACAAAAAAAAGAGAAAGTTGTGTATAGCACATGAAGAGACAGGGTAGGGACAGGGTAGATAGATACTGACCTTATTCTTGTGTGCATTGACAGATGCATAGCGGACTGTTCCCCTGAACCCTGCCACTGGACGGGGCTGACAAACAAAGACAGAAACAGCCATTAAATGCTAATATAAATGTAATCTAATTATAGATTTTCAGCCAAAAATAAAACAAAAAATGAAAAGAAACTACTTATATTTATTTATTTATTTTTAATCTAACCTCTAACACTACCACTTGACTGTCATTTCTAACATTATTCGATCACATTAAACCTGCATTAATTTGTTTTTTGGCCACTTGCAGGCAGCTCAACAAGCAACACAATTTTGACATATTATCACATTATACAGTTGTTATGGCGTATGTGTTAGCAATCATTTGCCTATTTACACATCAGGCAGACACAGAGCAACATTAGCTCTCACTTGGAGTCGTGTTTCTGGTCGCCCGACAAATGTAAGTCCAAATATTCTCTTTTGGCTCTGTTCATATGGCTCTTTAGCTGCTAAATGCTCCACTTTGTTAACTAGCAAGTCGCTAGTTGGTGCTGGGCAGTTGAGCTAAAAGATGCTAAAAAAATAAAAAACTTGTCTGTGGTTGACTCTTTTTACATTACACATAGTAATTTGATCTGTTGTTAATATAAACATATTGATAAGTGCAGCTTTAAGCTCAGTATGTACTCTTTAGGGGAGGGCACTTACAGGTCGGACCTCCTGGCAAGAGTTGGTGAACTGGCGAGCTAAACCAAAGTCCAGCATGTAGCAGGTTCGGCAGGTACTCGGGAAGCGGCCCATTGCGAAATTGGACTGAAGCAGAAAAACAAGAGGAGGCAATGGTTAAAAGCATAATAAAATCCATTATGTGTGAAAGCAATCACATTAAAATTGAATGTCTGTTTATTTACATGTAGCCTCTGGGGAATAAATGTGTTCCTATGGTGGAATATAATTTAATACAGCACCTCAGAAGACAGAAGATATTTACATTCCGCTGCATTTTGGGCATTTAGCCAACACTCATAGTGAGCCAGCTTACTTACTGTAAGTGCAACAGTCAAAAAAAATCTAAATACTGAATCAGCAACAATGCTAGCAGCCAATAATGAAAAATGCAAGTCACAAACACTTCCCAGACAATAGAAATAAAAATATTCCCCTGTGTCGGGGATATATAGAAGGAACATAAATGGTAGGAAATGAAATGAGAACCAAGCAGAAAATATCCTCTGCTGCACCCCGTGACTCACCGGTTTGATGTCACGATGCAGAAAGCCGACAGAGTGGATGCTCTCTATGGCCTCCAGGATCTGGCGCCCCAGACGCAGGGTGGTGCTGATGCTGAAGGTTCCCCGGGTCATACTCCTCCTCAGGTCAGCCAGGTTACGACCCTGAGAGAGCATACGAACAAGATCAGTTAGCAAAGAGGGAAACTAACTAAAGTCTGACCAATTCTCCCTCCAACAACACAGCAGTGCCTCTGTCTGTCTTAACAAACATGTCATAAAAGACCAAAAATACTAAACTTATTTATCCAGTTCTCTTTTGGAAGCAACACACAGTAACTGGAAATTCACTATTAAAAGGTTTTAAGGACTGAAATGTTTGACAGCGGTGACAGACAAATATGTTGAGAGGACAGATAACAAGCCAACAGTGAGAAAAAAAATTAATTCAGCTGCACCGATCATCTATAATTAAACACATGGTGCGGTCGGGAGTCAGTGCAGTACACGAAAATGTACCATTCCTGTGGGTATGGTTGTATAAATCACAACCAGACCACACTTTCAAAACACTCAAAGCTCATCTATCATCAGACTCAGAGAATGTATTCATGAATTTGTGATCAGGTGCAAGATGCAGTAATTTGATGCCTCTGTAGATCACAGCAGTTGTGCTGCCTGAACCTCTACATGGAGAGCATTGTTGCAATAAATATTTTTAGCCATGCTAGCAGCATGGGATAGCAATGTCCCATCAGCTTCAGCTGTAGTTCAGCTGTATGACAAATGTTAGCATGCTAACACGCTAAACTAAGATGGTGAACATGCTAAACATTGTACCTGCCTGACATCAGCTTGTTAGCATCGTCATTGTGAGCATGTACATCTGGGTTACTGAAATGTATGCACAGTATGTTAGTAGCTAAATTATTCATGCTATTATCATGCTATTATCAACGTCTTCCCGTAGTTGTGTGCTTTCTCTCCTCTCTCTCTCTCCCTCCTTCTGTTGCTTTCTGCAGGTGTTTCTGCCTCCGGAGCTGTAGAGTCTGGATCTGTGGTTGCGGCCGCCTGCTGCCCCCGTGTTCCTGCTCTGCACCCGCTGCTGCTATTACTGTTATTGCTCTTATTATTAGTATTGCTATTATAATATTGCTCTTAGTATTATTTCTGTTGGTGTTATCATCAATACCATTACCAATACCAATAACTGACTAATTGCTTTGATGTGTCACACTGGGTTCGGAAAATCAGCTAAAAACGAGTGGTTATGAGTCATTAAGTCCTCTGCATTTAGACCAACCTGAAGCTCCATCACCACGTAGTTAAAGCGGTCGTTGCGGCCGCACCCCACAAAGCGACACACGTGGTCTTTACCTAAGAAATAAAGGAGGACAAGAGAGTTTCAGGTTACTTTTGGAGGTGAAGCTGAGGTCACTTCACAGTCACCTGACGTCAGCTGCATCATTTGGTCATGAGATGAGGCATGCTGTGTGAATCACAATGATGTGTATGTTCATATTTCGCTGCCCTTCCCTCTTCAGTCACTACAGCTCACTGCCCTTCCATCACCAGCTTCCCTGTATGACTACCCTGCTGATTAATAGGCTATAGCACACGACACAGGGTCCATACATGTGCATGAATGCCTTGTGTGTTTATGCATGTGTGTGTGTGTGTGTGTGTGTGTGTGTGTGTGTGTGTGTGTGTGTGTGTGTGTGTGTGTGTGTGTGTGTGTGAGCAAGTGTGAGTGTGCTCTGGTCTCAAAGGACATTGCTGCACTGGCAGCTTGACTGCAGCCACACCCCAAAGCCCTCCAGAGGCAAAGGCAAACAGTTACTAACAGAACCTCCATGTTAAAAACACTACTTTTTAGATCGCTTACTTTCACCAAATTCTTAAACAATAAATCAAAATAATCCAATTAAAGGATCCAAAACAAATACAAAACAAGCTATTATTAGCTCGATATGACCCATTAGCCTTCTTATAAGGCCGTGGGTCAGTGTTTACTCTTTACAGCTGGGCTGGTCAGCAATGTTTGGGGGGCTGGAGTGCAGCCCGTCTCAAATTACATGCTGGTTCCCTCAGGAAGCAACAGACCCATGATGCCGCAGTCATTAGACAGCAAACATGATCCCAGCCCATTGATTTTCCCCTCAGAGGGGAGAAAGGGAAAAGGCATAGTGGTTAAAAGGCAGGAAGGGAGAGGGGAGGCGAAAAATACGGTTAAAAAAAGCGAGAAAGGAGTAAAACTATACAACCCCCCTGAAGGAGCTCTCTTGTGTTGATCCCTTGTCTCTGCTGTCAGATGTTGGGAGTGTCCCGACACACACAAACATATACTTCCTCTTGTACTAGTACTTTGTTCGCTTCTGTCATCTGAAACTCCCAACACTTAAACCACAATTAAAACACAAGATGTGAAATGCAGAATGATTTATCTGCTGTTTCTGCTGAATGACGGTGTGTTTTGCAACGCAGAGACTGGAGCAAACTGAGATGAACCTTGGGCCAAATTGTGTTTTCACATGAGTCAGATGATCTATATCTGGTCTCAGAGGGAGAGATTACTACACGCTGCTATCGATGCTCAAAGGCTATCCCTGCATTTTCTCCTAGCGTGACATTTCCTGGATTGCCTCTTCCCATGTTTTTTTTTTCTACAAATCCAGGAGAAATTATTGACAGAAAATGTTTCCCTTCTCTTAAGCATTTGTTCTTCAGCCAATGCTAATGATACACACAGTATCCTCTTTTGGGGCAAATCAATAGGTGCCAGGGAGGATCAATCAATTCCAGAAATGTAACCAAATCCACTGAATCCATTTCGACTCACCCTGGAGCTTCTTGAGCACGGCGACCTCCATCTTGAGCACCTGCTTGGGCTGCTGGGCCGACTCCACCTTCAGCGCCACACTGACCCGCGTCAGCAGGTCCACCGCCTCGTAGATCTCCCCAAACCCGCCACCCCCAATCTTCTTCACCTGGAGGAAGATGATGAAACACTGCATAAGAACTTCATACAAAAAAAATACTACTTTTACTGTCTGTATGTAATGTGCAAGGACATTGAGATGTACATTTATAGCATGTGGGAAGATTAACAAAAGGATTTTATTTTTTTGCTCTTTCCTCAGGAAGGTCACGGGTCAAGGTCAGCAACAGAACATCCTCCATAATGTTAGTGGGGTCCTGCTCAAAGGCACTTCAGCAGGGGGAGAATGCTTGTCATGTAAAGGCTTGAAACTGTCCTTCATCTGACAGTAAGCTTTGGCAATATATGTATTTATAGATTAGACTCATGTCTTTTCAGTCATTGCGGTCATTTTCCAAAAAGAACGCCGTGTTGTGAAAGCGATCATTCAACAGAAACCTTAAAAATATAGTGTGTTTAAACCTTCAAAGCCAGCCCAGGCAGTCCAACAGATAAATAAATCCTTAAAATCTTTATGTCCAAGTTCATTACAAAGATCCAACAATCAAAAATAGTTCATGTTTTAAATAAATATTAAGAAGTTTTGAAGTTGGTTCTGATTTTCTTTGGTGCACGGAAAGCCCTTTCTTCTTTTTTGATCTAACATAGTCCATTTGATTTAATTTAAGTGGACCTACCTCAAAAGGGGGAGTGAGTGGTAAAGGATAAAGAGTTTGTGCACGTGTGAAATCTAGAAAAATTCATGCCGTTTCTGATTGGGATTGGAGCAAATATATTCTTAGAGGCTACTGCAACTGGACGCCAAATGGATAAACTACCTCTGTACTGTTTATCCAGATAGTTTAAATGAGAATCTCCAGATTGTTTTTTTTTAAGACACAATGAAAGAGATTAATACAGGCTGATGTGATGGTATGAGTAACGTAGTCAGTCAGTAGTATTTGAAGTAATATGTATTTTCTTGGGTTTAGAATATCTTGGTAGGGAGCAGTGTTAAATATTTGTCATTACAGTACTGTTTTTGTTTTGACTGTATTCAACAGTGCATTTTATTTTGAGACTTTGGTTTATGACGTCAGTATTTATGAAACTTCCTTCGTTGGTTACCTGACAGAAAGGCTGCAACAAATTATTTTCATTATAGATCACGTTGCTTGTTTTGTCCCACTAACAGTCCCCTAAACCCCTAAAAATATTCAGTTAACTATCAGAAATGACACATTTGAGAAACTGAAACAATGCAGCGTTTGACATTTTAGCCTGAAAGAATAATTATCAAAGAAATAAGTGATCAAAACAGTAGCTGATTATTCTTCTGTCGGCTAATCACTTCAGTTATACCTCACAGGAGAGCTTTAAGTTCTCTGAAGTTCCCACGTGTCCTTCACTGTCCTCCATGCGCACAGAGTCTTGTGTCGCACTAGGAGCTCAAGTAGTGGGATTAGCTGCAGCATTATTATGTAACTCTGCTCCTTAGAAGACAGGAAGTAGTGCCAGGCTGCCAGTTAGGAATAACGGCCTCACATGGCACCCAGGCGGGTACAGCAGTGAGAGACATGGGCCCTCGGGGAACACTGCTGCTGCTGCTGCTGCTGCCTATAGCACATTACACTGCCAAAAATAGCGATACAGGCTATTTTTGGATCTCCTATACTGCAGCAGCCCTACCTGGACAGAGAGACACGACCCCAAACTGTCCAAGCCACAGGTGAGATACTTTAGAAGAAAGCAGAAGGACTCACAGGCAGGGGAGAGCGTTGTTTGATGAACAAAGAGTTGTTGTTTGTGGGACGGAGGGTGAGCAAGGGACAGGCAGTGACGGGGCTGGACAAACACACTGCCTATTGTCGCTGGATAACACGCCACTTACCACTTTCCATCGTTCCTTGACCAGGGAGAGCACGCTTAGGATGTCAGCTTGCTCCACTCCCCCGCTCATCCCGTTTGTGGACCAGGGACGCTGTCCTCACTGCTTCCCCCTCGAACAGCAGCCTCAGACTGGGCTGGGCATTTGGGCCTTTATGGAGAACCCTACGGAAGCCCAAGAGACACAAAACTGTCAGAAGCTGAGGAATAAATCCCAAGGAAAGCAGTTGAATTCTGGTTATTTAGGCGAATCTGCACAAACTGATAACTTCAGCATCTTAAGCTAATGTTCTTGGGTGTTGAACTAGCAGGTTTCGAATATGCAAAAGGCCTGGCTCAACTACATGTGAAAGTTCGAAAGTCTCCCCAGTTGAGAGACAAAGTTAAACCCCTGGCTTAATGGCTGCAGCTTTCTGATACTCGACCATCGCCGCAGCTGCCGCACCTGCTGCCAGCAGCTGTCTTTCTAGACAATCTCACCCCAGCAACCCGCAGACAAAAGTCCTGCGTCTTAAATTACAAAAAGGCTTCATCATAGTATCATTTTTCCGAGCCATTTATCTTCTGTGTGTGACAGCAAATGAGTCTTATGAAGGAAGTACTTTAAGTCTCATCAGATATAACGAGACCGTTCAATCTGCCTAATTTTGTATTAGGTTGATCAGAAATAAAACAATATCTTATCACATACTGTAGTATAAGTTTTGTATAAATACACTGATCATTTGAATTGTATAACGTTTCATTCATTCATTCAAAGTTTGTAAGTTGGCTTAAAATAACTAATAACTTCATTAATAGTTAGTAAATCATTTACTAATGCTTTATAGACGAGTTATAAGCCATTAACAAAAACAATGTTTGGGTTGCCAGATTGTGAAAACTCCCTCTTTCTATTTGGTAGTAATAGATTGCTATTACATTGATAAATACTTATATGTTACATGCCTTCTATGAGGCCATGAAGTCTGCAGTTATACATGTTAATAAAATAATTTTAGTCCAGATTCTCTGCAGGTTTTTCCCAGAAGTTGAATGAATTAAAGAGCTAAAAAGACAACTGTCCTGCTGAAGGATTTTTTTTCTACCTGGCAACCCAGAAGTTGTTCTTATTTATGGCTTATAACTGATTTATATATAAAGCATTAGTCAATTATTCATTAATAAAGCCATTAGTTACAGCTATATTGCCATGTAGAACAAGCTTCCTTCACATTCGAAGCATGCTGTCTGTACAACATCAATCAAATGGGAGTTTCCCCTGGAATAGCTGTGTCTCTACTCCTGTATTATACAACATCCATGCCATAGATACGCATTTCTCAGGAAAGCACACGCTGGTAACTTCCTTTAGTCTGGCTTCAAACACTCAAAGCAAACCCAGCAAACCCAACTTCGATTCATCATTCTGCACACGGTGTGCGGGCATCTACGGTTATGCAATGAGCCTTCCAAACGCTATTTGGTTACAGGGCATGACATCCCGACATCAAGGAGGCAATCAATCCCATCATGCAGCAGGATGAGGTTGGGAGATGGAAGAGGGCAAACACGTGATTGGACTAGATAACTGTGAAGTGACAAGCATGAAATGTGACCCAGGGTTAAGACTCAGGAGTAAGGTGGACTTGGTGCAGCAGCACGGCTCTAACATGCAAGATGAGACTAGTGGACGAGATGTCGAGGATTATAAGTCTCTTCTTAAGACATGCTATTACTCGATTAGCCTTTGAACTGTATTATTTTAGTATGTAGTTACAATTTATTACCATTGCCTATGTGAATTACTATGAACACTGACAGTCCAAGATTAAGATTACATTTTTATATAAATTTAATGTATCTATATAACCGTATACCATGTTCAAGGAGGCAAGAGAATAAAAGTGTGAACTTCCTTGTCTCGTCTGATATCTGAAATCAAGATGGTTTAATAATGTTTGTTCTTACTCATTGCATTTTTAAATACTCAAGTCATGAAACAAATAGGGTCAGGTTCTGCGTGTTTTACAGATTGCATTTTAAGCAGCTCAAGTTATAAGGGTAGTCATAAGTCAAGTTTTATAAGCCTGTCGTGCATTCAGTTTATATCTTGTAGGAACCAATGTTATGAGTTATAACTTTTTCTATGATATGCTCATTTATATTTCACGATTGTTCCATGATATACACATGTACTCTAAGTAGTAGGCCCAAGCCATATTCAGTATTGCTTCCTAGAGAGTCATAGTATTTTTCACTATTCATGGTTACAGTGGTGATTTTAACAGTTTGAGTTCTTCTCTCGTTATCTTTCAAGTATTTAAAGATTCATGATGCTCACCCATTCCTGTGTCCATTTATTGGTGTGTTCAGTTGGTGTGTTTTCTTTTACTCATACTTCAGATGTGTACTCCACATACACATATATATTCTTCTTTAAAGTTAAGTTTAGGTTTTTACTTTTTTTGGATTAAACATATAATCATTTTTAAATTATACTCTTTTTGATGTTTAAGCAGATAATCATTTTAGAGTTTATATTGCACTCCTTATAGTTGAAGCATGTAATTAGTTTTATTCAGTTTTCAATTCAATTCAGTTTTATTTATATAGCGCCATATAGAGCAGGTCTAGATCGACTCTTTGTATTTATAGAGACTCAGCAGTTCCCGCCATGAGCAAGCACTCCCTTTTAACAGGTAGAAACCTCGAGCAGAACCAGGTTCTGGGGGGGCAGTCATCTGCCTCGACCGGTTGGGTTGAGAGAGAGAGAGAGCGAGAGAGAGAGAGCAGGAGGAATGAGAATATACAGTAGTACAGTATAGTACAGCACTCTAACACCTGGTACTAATATAACCAAGTTTCTGAGAATCACTGACCACATCAGAACTTTTTAGTAATTTCCAAGTTACAGAAGCAGGAAGTATGAAGCATTATAGCTTGTTTCCAAAAAAGGATATGTGATGTGTTAGACATTAAGCCCTTAAGCAACAGGAGGAGTTAAACAGGGAGGGTATTCTGTATAAAAGGCCAATGCAGCTCAGAATTGGGGCTCTCTTATTACTTTTTACTTTTTGTAAGGTGATTTTCTTGAGGCATTACTGTCTGTTTTGCCTTTTTTTTTTTATCTGTATGGTTTTTGTTACTGTTATTGTTAATCCTTAAATAAAGGAGAAGACTTCTCCTTTTCTTCTGTTCTGCACGACCCTCTTGGCCAGGCTTGGTCCTCCCTTCAGGTAAGACCCCCTCCACATGATGGCTAGATGTTAACCCCAATTAGGTCTAGATTTGGAACACTAGATGCTAGGGGCCCTATAGGCATTCCCCTAGGGGTTCGTTAGGAACAAGGCTGGGGTACACAAGGAACCGTTAAGCCGTATTCACACAGAATCAGGCGCTGCAGCGATTCAAAATATAAATATAGTAAATGTAGCATTCCCTTCCTTGTGAAATGCTTTGTATCTTTATTAAGAAGATTATTATTATAGTGAAGATTCAGATGAGACCCTGAGAACAGTAAGCCCTTTATTAACCAGTATAGCATCATGAGAGTAAAACTGTAATTTCCCATAAAATCTAATGAAGATTGTGTGCTTAAAAATGAATAAGAGTCTACAGCTATGCTAGCGGCTCTATTAGGCTATTTAGGCACAGGTTTACCATGGACACTGTTTAGCGTGTTAGCATGCTATCATTTGCTAGTTAGCACTAAACAGAAAGTGCGTTTGAAGCTGATGGGAAAGTCATTTTGCAGGTATTTGGCCTATAAACCAAAGTATTGGGCAAATTACAATTTTGACCTTGTGGTGGACCTAGATGAAAAGTCAGAGGATCACCAATGTCATTAGGATTCATCCTCTGGGGATCACGAATGTCTGTTCAAAACGTCACGGCAATCTATCAAACAGTTGTTGAGATATTTCATTCTGGACCAAAGTGGTGGACCGACCAACAGACACACCAACACTGCCATCCCCAGAGGAAACAGGAGGAAAAACAAGTTGAGCTGAATCAAATTTTTGGGCATGCTTTGTGCCAACCACTCTCTTTAAAGCCATACTGGCCAAAGCTGAACCAAACTCCTCTAAAAGTCTCTTTGGCAGCAGCTTATGTCAATGTCAGGCACTAAAACCTATATTTTGTTTTCCTCACGTGTAGCATCTGAGGGTCTGCAAGCCTTTGTAGACACAGAGAAAGCAAGTGAGAGAGATATCATGCTAACTGGTGACGACGCAAAACCACAGAAGAAACACGCTGTACAAAACCCTTTTTAACCCCGAGGGATGAGAGGAAGTCACTGTAAACACTGATTGGATAACCTCTGCTGTGAGCGCTGTGTCACAACTTCAAGGTCACCCCATGTTCTAGTGTTTTCCTTCTCTGATGGCAAGAAATACTTTTTTTCTGTCACATCTGAGCTATCGTGCATGAGACATCCTCTCTGAGCAAGTAAGTAATCTGTTCAAAATTCATCAAGGGAGAGACGGCTGCTGTTTGCCACATTCAACTTCTGGCACAAAACTGGAAGATATAGAAAAAAGGGTGGATGTTTTGGGAGGTCTCTGTTACCTCACCTAACCTATACTTTCAGGTCAAGAGTCTGGATAAATCTAAGCCATCATGTACCTTTTTTATTCCTCAAAAACAGCCCAAGTGAGTCAGAATCGCAGCAAAGATACTACCAGCCTGTCAGCCCATAGACTGCATACAACAAGCTTCTACAACACACGTGCAATCAAACACAAGCTCGTACACATATTGCACAAGTGCACACACCTATGCACAAGCCAAGGCTGCCTCACGCTGTGACTAATCTCACACCTCACAGAGAGGCAAGGCTCTGCTCTTCCTCCTCCTCCTCCTCCTCCTCCTTCATACAAACCAGCCATCAATGAAGGAAAAAGAAAAAGAAAAACCAGCCCATGAGGAGCAGACCTTGGACCAAAAATTAAACCAATCTATGACAGCTAGCTCCTGTCTCATCATGAATCACGCTTCCTGACCCCCTGCATCTCCATGGCGATGATGGTGCAGTGCCATTTTCATTTGCTGACTGCAGCTCGTCGTCGCCTCTGCCCTTTTGGTCTGCTGCAAGCTGCAAGTTTACGGCTGCATAAAGCCTCATGAAATGTGAATGAGTGATCCCACCCCTGAGGATTCCTCCTCCTCCTCCTCCACTTAAAGCTAAATTCTGGAGTTGTTTTGTTAGTATATATTGACAAAAAGCAAATAGGCTCTCACCCTAAAGGCCATCCATGCATGCATATGCAATAACACATGGCTCAAGTGACAATAAACTTGACTGAAAATCAAACGTCTGCTTAATTTTCTGTCTAATCCGAGTGTGGCCTGGCTCAGGAGCAAGACAGGGAGACTTGTCTGGCTGCTGCTGGATGAAATTAGTGTCTGGTCTGGTCTGAGCTGACAACTTTGTGTGCAGGACAAGGCCTGGAGAGGAGCCAGCATGGGGAGGCCCTCCACACTGGTTCCTCTCAAGTCACAGCATGGATGCAACTGATCCAGTGTGAAGAAACTGTGACAGATGAGACATGGGAGTGAGTGTTTATCTGGCATAATAATGGCTCCACTGAAGGCTTTACTATTTAGGATGCGTTCACCTAAAGAGCAGTATTTGTTTGGGTAATTATAAATAATGGACAGTGCTTTTACAGTAAGAACCATTTATGCAAAACAGAATTTGACAAATGCAAAAAGACAAATACCTCTGGTAGGTTGTTTTCAATGGGATGTGACAGGTAGCAAACTGCAGCTCTGTCACAATACATTTTCCAGCTCTCATGCTGCTCTGCAAAATTAAACCTCCTATCCTCACTGCAGTGGGCTGACTGGCTTTGCTGTGGAGAGCTGTTGCATAGCGAGTTGGTTGCCACAGCAGATTTACTCAGGCGCGTCCACGCACACTGGCCGTCCACAGGCCACGCAACCTCATCTAGCCTGGCGTGTAGGAGGTTATTATACTGACAACATGCAGGATAACAAACTCGATGCATGCAGCTGCAAGCGACAAAGAAGGGGTGTTTAGGGTGGTAGAAGCGGGCGAAAACGAAGTGGGGGAGCATAGCAGGGCCTCTGGATTCTGGATCCTTACCTCGGGTCTTTTGCTGCCAATCCTTGATCCAAAGAAGAGCCGGGTGTGGTTACAAAAAATCCTCTACGTTTGGAGGCGGCGGGGACGGCATCGAGCGGAATCCCATAGCGAGCGCACCGTCCATGGGAAGGGGTGGAGGGAGGCTGTCGCGTCGGCGGTTAGAAATGAAGGAGCGCAGGGGGGAAATATGTCCGAGCGTGGTCGTCCCTTTTCTCCTTCTGCCTGTCACCTCAGCATCTCTATCGGTCGCTGCGGATCCGTGACGTGACGCCTCTGTGATGATCGTCAGCCTGCCTGCGCGCGCGCGCCCGATACGATCGCCCCTCGCAACAGCTCGGGCGCGCGCACCGGGGTCCTTTAAAAGCTCGTCCGCAGTCGACGTGCGCGCGCGCGCTGCACACAATCACAAGATCAGTGTTCAGTGTTTGTTTTTACGGCTGTAACGTTGTGTCGAATATTATCACATGTGCACGTCGTGCAATGAAAAATCCAAATGTTTTAGATATCAAATGAAGCCAAAAACCAAGTAATCTCTGTAGTGTTCGAGGACACAGTCTAATTTGTTTGGATCGCGGCCCACAGAAAAAAAAAAAGACCACTGGGAGGCGGCATTAAGCCAAAGATGGTGTATGTAACTGATGGCATACACAGAGATAAAAACAACAACCCTCCTCTTTGCAAAGTGGATATTTTCTAGTCCTCTGTCCATTTACAATACTTCGTTTCCTGCTTTATTTGCACTGACCACAAAAAGGATTTAACACCGCTGTTAACCAATTTTCAACAGTCCTGAAAATAAAGTTGCCTCAAACAATATCATTGCAAAAATGGAGCCTATTATACCTATGGGTGTTCAGGTTGTTTCAAATTGAATGCAGTTTTGCTAATTTATTTTAGATACACCACTATACATTGACTTGTATAATCAATTAAACTAACAAACAAACAAGATGGTTTATCTATGGTTTATTCCATATCCTAATGCTAAAATGGATTGTGGTTATTATGTTAATTGCCTGAAATATCTTCAGAATCACAGAGCTAAGGAAATGTGGCCCACTTAAAAAAATATGTATATATTTACTGGTTTATTTAACAGGGGCAAAAGGCTACACATTAATAAACATTGCTGCAATAGGCAATTTTTCATTTGTAGTGTCTGGACAGATGTTATATAGTCAATCTAATCTAATCAATATAATATTACAATTTAGAAATATCACACAGGACATCATTATGCTACATTGTCAGCTATTAAAACATGCAACACAGAAGCACACAACATGCAAAGCAATACAATTGGGATTATTAATATTAACAGAAATATGCTATCTTTTTGTCTTTTATCATCCAATAACATCACATATATATTCCATAGCATACATTCTATTTCAGTCTATGCAAACACAATCCAGCACCTTACTGTAATACACAATATTACCTTTGTGCACTAATGTACAGTGTATTACTGTGGCACTATTAAAATGCAATGTATATTCAATACATAGTATTATTATTATAATATATTAATTGATTGTAATAATTGATATAATAATTGACCTATACTGTACATATATATATTATTCATAATGTATATATTTGTTTTATTTTCCACACACTAGCCACTTCCCCATACACTAGCCACTTCTTCCATATATATTTATTTATTGTCCTGTACATATTGTGTATCTTTGTACATGAATGTATACCACTTTACATATATTTATACCTACACTTTCTGTAAATACTACTATATTCATGCACTTCTGGTTGGATGCTAACTGCATTTCACTGGCTCTGCACTTGTACTCTGCACAATGACAATAAAGTTGAATCTAATCTAATCTAATCTATTAGGAGAGGCAGTGCACAGTTTCCTTGCACCACATATCTGAAACAAACTTGAAGTCTGCTCCGCTGCTCAGTTCTTATAAACTGAGTCTAAAATGTTTTTGTCTGCCACTGAATTTTAATACTTGGGACTATCTATCTATCTATCTATCTATCTATCTATCTATCTATCTATCTATCTATCTATCTATCTATCTATCTATCTATCTATCTATCTATCTATCTATCTATCTATCTATCTATCTACAAACTTCTCACGATAGCAGGCGCAGTAGAATTGCGTTCGATTGCGGTACCCGGAAAACGACGTCGGAGTGGGAGCTCTTTCCTCACACACTCTCCTTTCAGCCGGTCAGTGCACTGTGTTGGTAGCTGGCAGCTGGCAGCTAAGCTAACCCGCCGAGCCTCCTCCGCCTTTGAAGGCAGCTGGACGGAGCTGTGAATGAACCCCGCACCCTCAATGCATCTCCCGTGGCCGCGATGGCAGCGACAGAAACGGTCTGAGTCTGGGATCTTAGCCATGTAGCTAAATGGTTCACTACATCTGTAGCGTAGTTAATGTTAGTGTGATTCGTGCCCTTAGCTATTTCCACCAGTAGCTAGCTTTTTTTTTTTTTCCCCTGTCCGGGACAGACGGCGGCAGCTAGCCCCCTCTCTCGCCACTACAGGAGGATGCTGAAGCTGTTCGGTGCACTGGTGGTCCTCGGACTGGCCCTGGCGTGCATCACCTCCTGGGTGCTGGACAGCTATGACACGGCTTGGCACCCTAAACGGAGCGTTCAGCACCCGACTGCTGGTGATGGAGATGAATCTAAGGGGAGTTCTCCACCATTTCCCGGCGGCGAGTTGAACAACATATTCTGGTTTATACAGGTAGGCTTTGTGCCGTCTCGCTACCTAGCTTCGTTAGGTCTTGCGTGCCATTTACCACAAACGGAATGATGCTTTCTAAATCCAACCAGTATTTCCAGTTTTGATTTTATAGTCTCACATTTGACATGAATAGAATATCTACCTTTGGCTTTGCAGTATTGTTATAGGAAGCTAGCTCTGGTAGTTCACCCGCTGAACTCTCACAGAATGATTGACAGAAAGGGGTCACTGACCACAGAAGTGTGTCATTGTCAGGTGAAAAGGTGGTTCAGGAACACAGTAAGTTGTAGTCAGGCTCTGCACCTTTTGTGTTCTCATACTGCTGTGTTAAAAAACAAAAAGAAAGGCTAGACAAAAGCCAGATCCAAGACCATTTATAATCTTTTGTTTTATCCCTGATTCTGTTTTTTATGTCTGGTTCAAGGTGTCCGACATTCACATTAGCCGGTTTCATGACCCAAGACGCATTCCAGATTTTGAAAAGTTCTGCACTGACACAATTGAAGTGATCAAGCCAGCTCTAGTGCTTGCAACAGGTACAGTAATTCCCCCCATCTTTCACTAGGTGAAGTTACTTGGAAAGCCTTTGCATTGTAATGAGTCTTGACTGGGTGTGGCCCTCATGTTAATGCAGTCCCAAACAAAAAAAAAAATGCTGCTTCCCAGATGCCATGTTGTTTCTCAGCTCTCTGCATCTTATTCCACTCCATAGGGGATCTGACAGATGCTAAAACAGAGAGTAAGGTGGGTTCCCTCCAGCATGAGGTGGAGTGGCAGGCCTACCACAACATCCTGAAGAGGTCCAGAGTGATGGAGCGCACTAGGTGGATAGACATCCGTGGAAATCATGGTGATCAACCGCAGCACTTTGTTATCTTAATGTTCTCTTTAAACTCACTCGTTCAATTGAAACATCCCAGAGTAGGGAGTGTACAATTAAGATTTTCTCAAGAACCCATTAACTGTGGTGCATTTTAGCATCACACAGGAAGTCGTCTTCAATGCTGCTTTCCCCTCTGTTATTGGATCGCAAGCTATTAAATGTGAAACAAGATATCCTTTATTTGTAACTGCTAGTTATTGGATATGGAAATCTATTCTACTGTTATCTGAATCTCACTATTAGACATTGTGGCCCTTAGCAGTAAATATTGAGGCTGTTGTCTTGTCAATTACATCTTTAACAGTTTATATTCTGCTAAATCTCACCATCATTTCATTTCTTCTGACAGATGCCTTCAATATTATTTCACTGGACAGCATCAACAATTATTACGGGTCAGTATGAAGTTGTCAATACTTCAGTAAATGCTTGATTTGCATCCAGTCAGAGTCTACTCCTGCATGTCTTAATGCAGCAAGCTGAGTGTGAAGTCGATCAGAGCGCGTAGTAACTTCAATGCCTCTGAAACATGAGAAGTTGCAGACCTATTTTTTGACAATAATCCAAGCTGTCTGCGGTTCCTGAGGACTAAAATAGAAGCAGAATCTACATGAACAGACTGACTCTCTCTTGTCTTTTGACACAAATTATGTTTAATGTGACATCGCTGCTTCTGTTAATGCTGATTGATCTTTTATCTCCCTAATATTCTTAATGTTGTGGTCATCCTCTGCCAGACAAAGTCTGTCTCCTTTGCAAGCCTAATTTATTTCTTTAAAATGCATTCAATTATCTCAGGACTCTATTAGGAGTCTGCTGGCTCCATCCCAGACCACAGTATCTTGTTGCTCACGTTGACTTTTTTCAATTTTCTCTAGGAAATACTCAGCTAATCAGAAAGTAGGCTCTTTCCACTATGTTCACAAAACTCCCTTTGGCAACTACTCCTTTGTCTGTGCGGATGCCACTCTGACTCCAGGACCCAAGAGGCCGTACAATTTCTTTGGTATTCTCAACCAGGTACAGCTGTCTAGCACCTTCTCTTGACACAACATATAGATTTGCTGAATTTGTGGCAAACTCCAGAAAGCAGAGAAACTGGTTCATTACACTTGGATTTGTTAAAGATTAGAGGAGACTTAAATGATTTAAGGTCATATTCCTCTGTAAGGAAATATGGCCATTGAATAGTAAACAGAAAAGGAAAATGTAGTTTGTTTAAGAAATAAGCAAATAAAAGCTTGTACTAACACATACAACTGACAGCATCCTCATACTTTAAATGGTAAACAGTGCTGTAAATGTGAATTTCCTGAAAGGGAAACATGGTTCACAGTAATTTCTGTCTTCAAAGGAATAAATAAAGCGCTTATAGACTGTAGATAATGAATGTAATGGAACATGTCGTTATTATAATGTTTTATTTCTCAATGTGTGACAGACTCAAATGGACTTGCTGGACATGTTCAGAGCTGAGAGTCTGAAAAGCAACCAGTCGATCTGGTTTGGCCACTACACCACCTCCACTGTTGTCTCACCATCTCCAGGAGTTCGGGACATGATGAGGTAAAGAATTACTGGACGTTAAGAAGCTAAACCAGTTTTTTTTAAAGCTGGGTGTGTGTGAATACATATTTAGATGATGACGCATTATGTTATTACAGTTTTTACATTTGGACTTCTTTGTGTTTAGATCTGCAGTTGCGTATCTGTGCGGCCACCTGCACACACTGGGCGGCCTGATGCCCGTTCTCCACAGCCGACATCCCCAAGGCACCCTGGAGCTGGAGCTGGGCGACTGGATGGACAACCGCAGGTAGAGAAAACAACAGGATCACAATATTTTGTGATCCTGTTGTTTTCTTACAGAGCTGTTCAGTCATCTTTCAGGGTGTCTATCTGCAGGTCTTGTAAAGTCAAAAAAGGGCAAAATGACATTATACGCCTATAAACTACAAGTGGGATTGTTTCGACTGTGGATTGTGCACACAGAAGGCTGTTTAATCTTTTTTTGTGGCGTTTCAGTCTGCACCTTCAGAGGTGTTGCAAACACTGTCACACTGTTAGCTACAGTAGCTAGGAAGCTCACCGACTAATGGGAAAATTTCTGTTCTTGCACAAACATAAATTAACTGAGATGAATCACAATCATTTTTAATTGTGCTGCTTATCCGGGTCCAAGTTGCATTGATTTAATTAATTATTTCATTAGGAATGATTGCTATATACTGTCGGGAAGTACTGAAAAACATTGTCATAATAATAAATAATTCTAGACCATATCGGCCCCTGCTTTCCATTGTATTGTCATACTGTGGCCAGTATGATTGTGAAACTGGTATTAAGTTGCATTCTATGTGATATTAAAAAAGTCTTAAATTTAACTTGGTGAACCCTGCAGAAACCCTGTCTCCCATCTGTCTCCAGGTACAGGGTTCTGGTCTTCGACCATGACCTGCTGAGTTTCTCTGACCTGAAGTTTGAGCAGTGGCCTGCAGTGCTCATCACCAACCCCAAGGACGCACAGTACCTGCATCCCGGAGTGGAGCCACTGGGTCGAATACGGAGATCGACGCACATCAGGTGTGTGTGTGTTCTGTGTGTGTTGATTGTTCTTGTTTGGTGAACCATGAACCCTTCTCTGGCTCTACTATACAGGCTTCCACAGCACGTGGTTTTTCTTTCTCTCTAAATGAAAATAACAAGCATATATACCCTGTAATTCACATTTAATGTATCATGATGCAAGTCTGAATGCAGATTAAAACATTTAAAACATTTTTAAGTAGCAGATGTTTGCAACCTTGGCAGAGGTTCATCATAAAGTGTTTTTCTCTGGGCAACAAGTCGGCACGATAACGCCGCCTTTATCTAATTTTTAATATTAAAACATTAATTTTCTCGGTTCTTAATAGGATCTTGGCCTTCTCAGAGGCCCCAATCACAGCGGTGCACGTGAGCGTAGATGGGGAACCTCTGGGGAACGGCCACTCTGCCGGAGGTCCTCTCTATGTTCTGCTGTGGGATCCGTCTCTCTACCTCACTGGACTGCACACCCTCAGAGTTAAAGTGGAGGTCTGTACCGCATTTATTTATCTTCCACTTAAAGTGAAGACTTTTCAATATTTCATAGGTCTTGATTCAATTTGGTAGGTTTGTTTGCTTGAGTTGAATTATCTGCTGCCTGGGCACTGTGGCTTAGATACACTACGTACTATTGATTGCTGGCGATTCTACTATTATGCAGATTTTAATGTGCTCTTTGTTTTGTTTAAAGACTTAACAATTTGCTCCTTCCTTATCTTTTTGCATGTTTGTGTGCGACTCAGGACTCGGCAGGCCGGTCGTCAGTGCGGGAGCAGCACTTTACTCTGGAGGACGACCTGACTCCCAGCTTTGGCTTCGTGCAGTCCTTCATCCTCCTCACAGACCACTACATCCTGGGCCGTGTGGCCTTCATATTTGTGATGCTGCTGAATGTCGGTGTGCTGCTAGCCTTCAGGTTCCTGCGCATTCCTTCTGGGAGAGGTGAGCCATCACTGACCGCCCTTCAAATAAATACATCATCATAATTTCATTTTGATTACAGGCAACTGAAGTGCAATTAACTGATGTGAAAGTCTGATTGTGGACAAAAGCAAGTTTCACAATAAACATATGCATGTTAATAAAGATTTGCATTGCCATATAGGTGTCAGTAATTATTTGAATAACAATAATAGTTCTTTTTGTTTTGTCTGTCATCTGCAGGACTGACCTCTCAAGCGTGTATGTCACTCCATCTGGTCAGTAAAATGGACACCTTCTACTACTCTCTGCTGCTGTTCAACCTGTGTACGGCCTTAGGTGGGTCAACTGCTTGTATTATTCCCTCTGTGTTTTGTGCTTCAGGCTGAGCATGCCTCTACTTTCAAAACAGTTTTGTAATAGCAAATCTGCACAATATCTGTGAATTAAAGACACATCTACTACATAATATAGTTATTTCTTCTCTTATAGGTCCGTGGTTCATAGGAGAGATGATTGATGGCCATAGTGGTGCCTGCTTTGCCTTTGGGGTGTTCATCGATGGACACTTCTTGGAAGGCAGTCTCACTTATGTTGTTGGAGTCGTTCAGGTAAGAAAATTTATTTTATTCACATCTCAGCAATGTCTGTACATGAGCATGTTTTCAGATTTTTATACTTTTCAATGATTTAAAGCAGCTGTTTTTTATTAGCAAAAGGTCACATGACTACTCGTATGTGAAAGGGGTCACTCGTTGTGATGAACCCACAGATAATTATAACCCAACTCAGCTATACAAAGCTGTGTAGCGACTTTCAGCTTCTGGTTTTTTGTTTTTTTTTGTTTTCCAGCCTGCAACTTTCTGTTTTGGTTCACTCTCACCACTCGTAGCGATTTCAGCCACAGCAGGCAGCTGTTTTCATCACGAAAGCCCTATCACACTACCTGCCCCAAATGAGCATTAATGTTATGTTCCACTGACCTACTTGTGTGTTTTTGCACCTGCACAACATCTATATCTTAAACCAGTGGTTCCTGACGTGGGGTTCTGGGCCCCCCAAGGGGCTCCAAAATAACTGCAAGAATATTAAGGAAAGAAAACATTTGTTACAAAAACTTCTGTGTATTTTGTTTTATGAGTTTTTTTTCTCATTTTAGCTTGTTTTTTCACTTGTATTCAATACTGAATACTTTTAACCTCTTCAGCCTATAAAAATCCTACCTGACAAGGAAATCACAGTTTGTTTGAGCCGCTCTAACCTGTGACGAGGGGTCACAGGTAAATATTTCTTCATTTTAAGGGGTCACAAGCCAAACAGGTTGTGAACTACTGCCTTTCATAGACTTCCATTCATAAATTTGTACTTTACATGTTCTGTAACCCTTTTACATATACGTTTATATTCTGTTGTCCCCTTGCTGTATTAGCGATTATCAAGGCTTCATCGTATTTTAAAGTCTTATCACATTTAACTGGACTCATTTCCTCTCTGCCAGCTGCTGTTCTTCAACATGCCCCTCACCTCTTATCTGTGCTGGAGCCTCCACCACCGTTGCCGCGGCAACACCTTCCGATCCCACTTCCTGCGGCCGGGCTGCCGCTGGCGGACTCTGGTGGTTCACGTCTTCATGCTGCTGCTGCTCACCTGGCAGGTCCACTCCTGCTACTTTCTCCTGGAGACCTACGGCCTCATGGCCTTTTTCCTGTCTCCTGTCCGCACGTGGGCACTGGGGCTCAGTCTGCTATTGGTCTACCGTGCCTGGACAGGCCCCGCCCCTCTCATTCGTGACAACAGCAAGAGCGTCTCTCCCTCTTGACAGTAATTGCACTGTACCACCACGATTTTCCCTCGAGCCTGACTCACAGATATATTTTGCTGTCTCTATCCACCCTGGGAGCCTCAACTTTCTCCTCCTTCCAAAGCCACGTCACAGTACATCACTCACTATCCTGTTTCTAGATAGTATTGTTTACTTAATATGCATGTTATTGTAAAGCACCGGTGAGCACATTTCTGGCCATATTCATAGCAATGTGTACAGTGTAAAAAAAACAAAAACAAAACACCTTGGATACATTAAGGGTTAAATAGCCCATTTGAGCTATGTGAGGACAAGTCCAACGTGTGCCACAGTTGACAGTATATACAGTATACCTACTTTTTGGAAGTGTTGCCTTGGCCAAATGCCACTTCACCACTGCCAAAGGATGAATAAGAAAGATTTCACCTTTTATTCTTCCCTCTGAAAACCATTTTCATTCACTAATGAAGGCTGGACGTGCCAAACCGATGCTCATGTTTACCTTACGACACAAAATCATGTGGATAAGAGGGTGTACGTATCATTTTGTACACTGTAAGCTTTTCTCAACTTTCCATTGCTGACAGAGCGTGGTAGTATGACACAGGTAATTCAACCTAGACTATCATATTTTCAAGTTTATTCTACAACATAATTACAGGAAATCAAAGGAAGGACATTACAAATCAATCGAATACTGTAGTTGATCTGTGTACAAGCAGTTAATGGTTGAAAGTGTTTTTAAATCAAATTTAATTCCATTGCACACAACTGCCACTACAAACTTCTCAATATTAGCATTGAATAGTCATATCAAAAACTTCCAATGCCAAGTTTTCGCCAAAACACAAGCCTGACTCTTCGTGCTCTTTCAAACGTGACTACAGGAAGCAGCTGTTTGTTTCTCAGGAATGTGAGCACTTGAACAATAGGCTGGTCCCAGTAGTATTTCAGGACAATGTTTTTCTACTCCATAGTAGCTCAGTGAACTAAAACCATGTCAAACAATCGAGATGTGTGGTGGCTAAAAAACAACTAAATGAATGTCTTTATAGATGTGCTGAAATGAGATGAACCAGTACTATGCTGTTTTTATTTATTCATTCTGATTGTATTGAGTGATTTCTTTTTTTCCCCCATTCATGTCATATATCTGCACTCTAAATGGGTGAAGAGCATTCCCTGTGTTTGGAAGTTAAATTGACAGCTTTGTGTGTGAAAACTTGTTTGTCTGTGTTGTGCAGAATGTGAATTCCTTTTTGTTTGTGTTTTTTTTGTGAAGGTGTGAAAGCAGTTAACTAGTAGTCTGTTGCACTTTTAATTCAATCATTTCTAGTCAGTAGTAGCAGGTGCTGGATTCCACAAGGACAAAAAAAAAAGACATAAATAGGATGAGGACCACATTTATCAAGTCTTTTAATAGAAGCAATGTTCCAAAAGAGCTAGGTACTTTCTTTTTTTTTTCAAACCATACCCTGCGTGAGTGCAGAATAATTGCTCAGCGCTGTGATAAGACGCAGTTTAATATTAGAACAGCTGCTAGACACTGAGAAAATTAAATTATGTGCACTCTTGCAATGGTTTAATAACTTTTTTTGTCTCCCGTCTGCATAGACCAGTCTTTTCTCATTTTGTACGGGAGCATTACCAAGTGTATAATTCCAGCATAAAGAGATATTTAAAACTGATGGACTTCTGTTATTGCTGAGGTATTTTCCAATGATGCTCAGTACCTCTCACAACATATGTAATCTGTCCACAAGGAGGCAGTATTGAATGGATTTGGAGGGTAATTAGAGATGACTGCTGCATTTCACCTGCATCTCCAAATTATGCATGGGACTGTTTTTTTATTTTTTGTTTGTTTTTTTTGCAGAAAAGTACCAAAACCTAGTTTCAATAGTTAATTGATGCGTACTGATTGTTAAACTATGAATCTGGTTGTGATTGTTCTGTACTGTACACTGATTTAACAGTTGAAAAACAGATATGACTCCACCACCATCACAAAGGAATATACTGTAAGTCATGCACTAGTGTTCACTTGACTTATACTGCATCCCCTCCTTTGTTCGAACACTGAAGTATATGAATGAATAGATGATGATTTTACACCTGCCACATATTTTTCTCGTGACAACTGAAATTAGAGCCAACCACAATTTTATTTTATTAATGGTTTATAGTGCTGTGGAATAAAATGTTCATTACAGTAAATTATATACTTTGTGTTTGTCTTCACGTCATTGCTACGTAATGTGACACGGGAGTCAACAAGAATATGGAGCCCGACAATGACAAAAGACGGTAAAAAACATTATCAGAGGAGTCAAAAATATAACTGACCATGTCAATAAACAATAATGTTATTTAAATAATTAAAATGGAGTTTAAAAAGGAATATAGAGCCTTGTATTTGTCCTTTAAACTCCAGTCAGTTACACTCTTATTTATTTTGTTTGGTCTTGGTAGACATTTAATCATTTCTCTACTCCCCACTTCCCCACACAATTCCAATTTTCTTCATGCTTATGAGATGGGCGTGGTATGAAACTTAACTGAAAACACTGGTGGAAAATAAACACACTAAGCATTTTTTCAACTGATTGGAGGTAAAAGGAAAATCTGATTTCTTTTTACACTCCATTTAAATTTTTATATTATTATAACAGTATTATGTATTTGTCTGACTTGTCTGTCAAAGATTGAAGTCTAAAACCTAGACGTATCTAACTTCCAAGCACTCTACATTTCATTTTATGTGTCTCAAGAACACAATTTCAAAGAACACTGTGATTTTTCGTTTATGATTCATAAATGTAATCAACTGGCATCAGCTAATGAATGCATTATATTACTGGAGTTCATTAAGTTAGTGTTAATGGCAGTGATAGAAAGGCAACTGTGGGTTAATTTCCCAAGGCATCTGGTGAGAGCAGTCTCTTGGCAGCTACAGTGATTTTCTTCACTCTGATATCTTTATAATTTGCTTGCCAATGTTTCCCCCTTTCATCATAGAGCAAAATGCATCTGCAAAAAAATGAAATAACATTTCAACTCCTGCCAAGTTCACAAAAAAGTTATACAATAAAGAAAAATGCTAGAATTAAAACCCACATACCTCCCATATTTTCAATGCCATTCACCACAGTTTCCAGCACCTGCAGAGTGAAAGCAAAATTACAACTAAATGATGCAAAGAGAGAGATGGGGAAGAGGCATGCATTTTGCAAACGAACAATGACACCCACAGAGTCAACCACACATCATTATTTCCTCCTTACCTTGATTTGGCCTGATTTAACACACTGGCTGAGCTCACAGAGGGCAGCGTCTGCTTGATTCATGTAGTTCAGCACCATAAATCTCTCCCGGGTGATGTTCTTACTTCGCAGGGTGTCCTGTATCTCCTTGCTCAGGGGCGGAGGATATGGCACATCCTTGTTGTACTGTGAGATCTGCCCACACAGGATCACATGACCGCCGTTGTTCATCTGGAGGTAAGGAGAGAGGGCTGGAGGTCAATGTGTGAGATCAAGTTTATAAGACAAAAAACACTCACTGTTGAAGATGAGGAGGAGGTACTTGAGAATCCAAAGCCACTTCTAATTTTGCAAATGTTGGCAGTACAATTAGGGAAAGAAAAGCCAACAAACACCTCCGAATTCACCAATTTTTCAGCCAAATAAACAACAAATGAAAGTAAAACATCCACTTGATTATGCTCTGCGCACACAGACACAACTAAAGCAGTACCTGTGCGATTACAGTATCGCTGATGGCACCTCCCACGTTGTCAAAGTAAACATCTATCCCATCAGGACAGCACTCCTTAAGCCTTGTAGGGACGTCCTCTTGGCGGTAGTTGATGGCTGCAGAAAAGCCCAGGTCTTCCACCAAAGCTCTGCACTTCTCATCAGAACCACAAATCCCAACCACTCTCACACAACCATCCAGCCTGCCGATCTGGAAAAATAACAGCAGGGTGAAATGACACAATCATTATTTCACTTCTTTGTCTTTGTGATCTAAATCTGTGTTTATGATAGCGTCTGTGGTTCCATGATTAGATCTGCTACCCTGAGTGTGGTTTCTGCATCTACATCTTGCCTGTGTCTTTCTTACATTTAAACCCATTACTCACTCACTCCAATTATCTACTTGCATTATCATAAATCCCAAGATAACTGGAAACTCAGTATATACGAGAGTAAACATGTAGAAATCCTACACTTAAGAATGCTGTTTCTGTGCATTTTGCCAGTATATCAGATATCTACAGACATCAAAGCCTTTTTGGACCCAAATCTGAAATTTGCTGTATTTACCTGTCCAGCTATGGAGCCACAGGCCCCAGCCGCGCCACTCACCACCATGGTCTGATTGGCCCCTTTGGTCACACCACCCTTCTCCCTTATGCCCAACAGTGCAGTGAGGCCTGTTATGCCAATTGCACCCAAAAAGTAGGACAAGTGCCCATCAACCAACTGTGGATCAACCTGCAAAAGACAGAAGGTACTATCACAACTGCTAATATGAATTGCTGTCATATTCGCAGCAGGTTTTTTCATCACATGCAGGGCATGTTTAGTCCATGCAAGTATTTCAAAGCCATTCTCCTTCCTGCAAGAGGATATATGACCCAATCCACCTATAATGACGGGCTATATCCCAATTATGACATACGCCACACCTTCTGTAAGACACTTCCTTCCATAACAGCATAGGTCTGCCAAGGCCAGTTGAATGAAGTGACGACATCTCCCTCACTGCAAATGCTGCAGCGGCTGGACTCAACCACGCCGACCCCTCCACCATCCACACACTCAGACAGCTGCCATGGAGTCAAGTAATCAGCACCGGTGTCTTCATTCATTCTGCATCGCTGCGAAGCAAAGGCAGAAAGATAAGCAGGAGTGATGGGAAGCTTTGCCTGTAGTTTTATGCTTGAGTTTTAACCTTCATATAGATAACGCAGGCGGACAAGCTGACTGTATGCTATAACTCTGGTTGTCTAATTGCAGTGACACAAAGCAGCTTGGGTCCTCATTTCTTCACTTAACTAAATCTTTAATGCATATAATGAACTGAAACCTTTTGTTTTGTAACATTTATTTATACCAGACAGTCTGGAATCTTAATATGCATAAGCAGATACAATAACATAAAACTTATATCCATTTTGACTTTATCAATACCATGTAAGGGTCGACTGAGAGGTGAAGCGTCCGAACAAGGACTTCCCCATCTTTCAGGTCAGGTGCTAAAGTTATGTCCTCCAGGCGGAAATTTCCAGGAACTGGCGCACCGCTTTTACCTGTATGTAAAGAAGTAGTCTGAGCAAACGAGAGCTACACGGGTGCAGTAATGTTGCAGTGCAGGACAAAAGAAAATAGGAAATCTTCTTTTGTGAAAAGAATTAACACTAAGTTTTATACCTGGTCGTGAGTTGAGAACGACTCTCTGCACCTGCATCCTTGAAAAGTAACGTTAGCCGTGATGAGCACACCTGGCAACAAACGGCAGGCTGTTGCGTGCGCTAAGGTCACGGTGTTAAAAGCCACACGAAAAGAATGCCAGCTAATTACAAAACCTATCATAAACACTGTGTTTACATTGCCGTACAGATTCTGTCTGCAGGATAGCAGAAAGTCAACAGACCACCGAGAAAGTCTCATTCAGCGTAAAGCGAGAGGTTTCCCTGTTACCAACTTCCGTCTTCGCTTAAATCCCGTTAGGCAGTTGGGATGATTCTTTTTAGCAGGGAGTCAATTAGCATCTCATGTTTGATTCCGTATTTATTTTTTAAACACACATAATGAAACAGTTAGCTAGTGACATCCCCCATGTGACGCCCACTGTCGAATCGATATGTCTTTAAATTTCTTTTTTTAAATTTTTATTTTTTTTATGTTTAGCACGCAGCCGTTTCATTTTGCGCATGCCTAATATGACACCCGTCGAATTAATGAATGTATTAGCTAAAGTTAAAGCTAAATATCGGACACTTTTAAAACGATCTGAACGCTAATGTGAGGCAGATATATACGAAAGTGCGACATTATTTCCCCGATGTTCCGGTGTAGCAGATGCTTACTATCTTGCCAGTCCTAGGTGGTCTTTTCCTAGGTGCCGTTGAGCCGTTAAGGCAGCTACGGCGAAACAGAAACGGTACGCGCCCTCGGCAATCTATTTTAATGCTCCGGTTCATCAGCAACTGCAGCTATTGAACATATTCAGCAGCGACTTTAACTACATTTGCCATTACAATCGGCCTGTTCCTCATCAAAGATTATAAACGCGGGCAGGTCCCATAGATAGACTGCAGTGTCGATTGCTAGCTAAAAGTGGAACTGGGAAGCGACGCCTTGTGGAGGAATCTGGGGGGGGGGGGGGATAAAAAATAAAATAAAAGTTTATGGGGTTTCATTAGCAAGTAAGTCGCTGCCGTTACACTAGCTTACCGTCAACTTTGGCTGCAGCCGAGCACCGTCACGACGGGGAAATGAAGACTTGTGTGCCATGGAGGGACAGAGTTTAATGTAAGTACTGCAAGGCTACTTGCTTATGCGTGCCGGGCCGTGCTAGGTGTTCTGTTTGTGGGGCAACTGGTGGCTTAGTACGCCGTTATTGGCCGTGTAAATGTGCTAGCCGCAAGGAGCTGTCGTGAAGAGAGCTAGCTTCACCTGACAAGACCCCCCCCCCAGCAATCCCTTCACACACACACACACACACACGAAATGTCAAAACCCCAGCGTGCCATTCATAGCTAAAGTCTGTATGATAAATCCCTGGTCTTACTCCCTGTGTCATCAACATGATCAGCAGAATATATAGTGGTGTGCTAAGTTTGACAATGTCAATAGGCTCAGTATTGGTCAAGTATTATTTTACCGCTTGTCAATATACTGACAGTGACATTTAATTCCTTCAAAATTGGCTTCACCTGTTTTGCACTTCAATATGAGTGGGGAAAATACAGGATTTTGGTGTCTTGTGCTGCAACTATTGATTCCTTGCATTCGTCAATTAATCTATCAAGTAATTTCTCAATTAGGCCTAAGGGCTTGGAGTAAAACATGTCAGAAAATAAAGAAAAGTGCTTGTTTTGCCTGAGCAACAGTCAAAAACCCGAAAGATATTCTCTTCACAATGAAGTAAAACAGATAAAAGTTGCAAATATCTACTTTCGCTGAGCTGCAGCCATCAAATATTTAGCTTGAAAAATAATGTCTAATCTAATCCGTTTCTGATTTATTTCCATCTAAACGATTAATCAGCTAATCAGCAGTGCTGGTATCGGCTTCAAGAAAACCATATTGACAAAAGACTGTTTGACACAAACACAAACACACACTGACATGCACGCTCACACCACAGCTCCCAGTGCAGTGACAGTGTCATCGGAGGCAGTCATGTCAGCCTGACTCCACTTCTTGTCAGCTGCATCTGTGAATGTTTTCAGGCTTTGCACTTTATTTTAAGGGCCAGAGAGAGAGAGAGAGAGAGAGAGAGGGGGACTGGGAGAGAGACTGCAGCCCTGCAGAGTCTGGCTGGCACATGCCTGGTCATGTCCAATGCCATCATATTGCAACCTGTCCAACATCATTTAGTAGTAGAGTCTAGACAGGCAGTTTGACCTCCCATTACAGCAGCCCCTTTTTTTCCCCAGCAGACATTTCGACTTGTCATAGTAGGAAACGCACAAGTGTCACTAATAACATTTAACATGGCACGGTTTTATTCAAGTGTCCCAGTTTACTGTGCTTTTCCTTTTGTGACATGTCAAAATGCAGTCTAGTGGTGCACCAACGTGTACAGTAGTTGCCTATTAATTTTCTGCTGAGCAACTAATCGATAAATTGGCTAATTGTTTTACCTCTAGAATAAATGATCAACATTGATTAATTTTCAGCTGGTTTAGGTAATTACTCAGTCAGCAAATCGTTTCAGGGCTGCTTTATACAGATGGGCGTTAGCCTCATGGTGATCAGGGATTTGTCTAGGCTATCGTTTTATTTGTCTGACATCACATCTCTGAGTAGGCCACAGATCGCCTTGCAACATTTGGGCCTGGTTAACGATTCATTACTCATTCACTGGGTGTTATTATTTCATTCTGATATGAAACTCACATGAACACAGGTAGAAACTGATACTGAACAACAGACACTGATTTAAATAGTAAAGCACATCGCTGTCTTCAATGGCAGCTCACAACAAAGGCTAGCTCAACTATTCTAGCAGGAAAGGTACAGGTTTAACTAAAACCATTAATGATTGCTCTAGTGGGAGTCCCAGTAAGCCACTTTTCACAAAACCATCTCCCTGGACCTGGCACACCTGAATGAATGCATTATTAACACATTATTAATTACAGCTGTGCTTTTCCTGCTATGAGATGTGTAAATATCAGCTGTGTAAAGTGCCAATTTGGCCAGTTAAGCACTAACGTAATACTGTTTGTAACTATCATAAATGATACTTTATGTCTTTAACAATATCCTTTATTTTGATCATTTTTTCAAGCTAATATGTCGGACATTCTCTGGTTCAATGTGAGGATTTGCTGCTTATCTCTGTTTTTCTATCATTTTAAATTGAATATCTTTGAAATTTAAGAATATCGGTTGAACAAAATGGAACATTTGAGGACGTTTTTTTCAGTATTTTCTGACATTTCACAGAAAAAAAGATGAATCGAGGAAATAATCAGCAGATGAATCGATAATGAAAATAATTGTTTGTTGCAGCCCAAATGTTTTCTTTGTGTTAGTCATTTATTAAGTGACAATACCAAACTGGCTCCCACAGTTTCTTTTGTCATGGTATTCCAGGACGCAGCTCTTTCTTTTCTCTCTTTTTTAGACTTTTTTTAGACAGTTATTTGGAAAAGTTGGTTTCATACAGAAAATATGACCAGCAGCTCTCATGTAAACACTCTCTGAGGCCTTTCCTCTCTGTGTCATGCGCTGCATACACCACCACTATGCATTTTACAGAAGAATTTCGTCAGTAAAACAGAAATAAACAAAAAAAATTCAGACTGTGAATTGAAAAGAAAAGTGACGGAGTGTAAGCGGGTCCCCGCGGTCGGTCCTCCCATGTGTGTTGGAATTTCCCGCATGGACTGAGAAGGATCTTGCTCCGTAAATTACGGCGCCTTGCAAGTCGGAGGAAGGCCTTTTATGGGCATGGAAGTAGGTGTGGCCAGCGCGCTGGTGGCTGGGGAAGGGAGGGGGGGGGGTCACAAGACAAGCAGAGACAGGAGAGACTCGATGTACAGCAAAAGGCCGCATTGCTCAGTGTGAGTTTTTTGTGCAAATCCTAGTGCAATAATGTGCAACAGACAGCGGCGGCATTGCGCCCGCGTCTCTGCAGATTAGCGTTCCGTTTCCGACCGGGAAGGACTCTGTTTACGCACCGACGTCGACCCACTTTTCCTCTTGACTTCATAGCGGGAGGGGGTGGTTGTGAGGGGGGGAAAAAAGTACCAGTGAGTGAGGTCAGCAGCATAGCATGAGTCAACCTTGGGGATGTATGCAGTCATCACCGCAGGTCTGTATTGTGCGGGCCTGCTGCCGCTGCTGGCCGCCGAGCAGAGCTGCGAGTGTGCGATCCTGCGGGCTGAGCTGCCGCTAGTAGCAGCTTTCATGGCAAACACAGTAAGTATTGGGACAGACAGGGCTGGAGCCGCGGTGTCGATGACTGTGCCGTTGTTGTTGTTGTTGTGGTCGACAGTGCATGTTATTGTGGCCCGCTGCTTGCTGACAAAGTTTTGTTACCTCGCCGAGACGAGCTGGGCGCGCACTGATGCTGCTGATCGATCGCTCGTCTGTAGGATGTTTTTGTCTTTTTTTTTTTTTTTTGGTAAAGCGGGTTGAATGCACAGAGACAGGCATGTTGACGTATTAATCTCGTTGACAAGTTGAATCGATCCATAGTTATTTCTTTATCGGTTATGCCACCACACTTTGGTGACACAGGCTGCATTGTTGGCTCGGTTTGTTGCAACGGAACATAGCATTAGTGACTGGATAATCCGTTTCCTGCAACAAAGGGTTTCTCGTAAATAGCGCTGAGCTGGCTGGCCACAGAAAGTGATGTGGTGGGAGGTGGGGGCCCAGGAAGAGTCCTGTCGTGGAAGGACTCGGCATGTTTGTCTTCTTATATTGTCTTTATTGGCCGTCTCTTGCACGCTGCAGGCCTCGCATGCCCGCTGGTGCGCGAGCCGTGCCACTCGGGGCTGATTTAAATTAGGAAACGGCGATGGATTAGGGCGGCTAATGGTGCTTGACATTTATTTTAAGCCAATTTAACGTGTTACTTTGTTTATTGGGCTAAACCCCGGGCTTGTGTAAGGCTGCACTTGTGATGCGTCACGGTGATCCCTCACCCTCACATGGTGACTGCGTTTGTTTAATGCACACAGACTGCTCACACAGCGTGGCCTCCCTGTGGGCAGCAGTTACGTTTCTGCTCCAAATCTAGGTCATTCTGCAAGGAAATTGTGATTTATTTATGTGCACCTTTTCATAGAGGGTGCCTCATAGGATTTGACAACATGGCTATAGGCATGTGTAACATCACATGGCATTGCTGGCGCGCACATTGCATGGTCTTTCAGTTTCCTCAGTCATTGGTGCCCCTGAGCCAGTGTAGGATCTGAACAGCTGCAGCCGTCTATTTTAAGAAGCTTGTGCTTTACTAGGCCACCAGAGTAATGGGTGACGATTGCAAGTCACTTCCTAGGTTGTCAGGGATGGCCTTCGCCAAGTCCATGTTCTAGTAGATTCTAGTATTAATTTATGTAATCAGCTTGACACATTTTTTTAACATGAGTCCTGCAGCAGGCAAGTGCTTTGATTCGGGCGAGTCTCGCAGCAATTTAAAAAGTCTTTTCGGGTTTCTGTTTAGACGGTTGCACAAGAGTGGCAAGATTTTTATTTTATGCAGATGGAGCAAGGATTGAAATTTTAACAGAAACAGTCAGGGATCTGTGTATCTTGAAATTTGGCAGACTGCACTGTGTCAGAAATCTGCTCCAAAACCGTGCCATCAGATAATATTTTTGATAATCATCACATATTTCCATGGCAATTGTCAAAATCCCCTACAAGCCAACAAAAACCCTGCAAGGCCGGTTTGACTTTTTCCCTGCTGTCTTTTTTTTTTTTTTTTTTTCCCCCCTCGCATAGATCGTGCCATCATGACTCATGCCTGCTCACTTTCAGTTGCCCTTCCTTTTTTGAGTTTGCAGCTGCGGTTCAAAGGGCACGGGTTCCCTTTTTTTACTTCACCTCTGATGAGTCACACAATTGTAAAAAGAGTGGTTTCTCATCACGTTCAACCTGTTGCTTTCTGTTCTGGTAGTTTGGCGGGAAAGAGAGCTTCCTTTCTGTTACAGGTCAGTTGAGCCACGAGGGGTTTGCGTTGTAAGTGAGATTTTTAGTGCGTGTGTCCTCCAGCGCTGATCAGAGCCTATCATTAAACATGGTACAGTAATATCCTGTAAAGACATTTCCAGGAACTATTGAATCATCTCTATCAGCTACTTTCCTAAGGTTCCAGTAGTATATGCAGGTCAGATATACGTGTTCGCCTGCATGCAGGACCTTATCCCTGTGTCATGTGATCTTAGTGAATAATGACACAGTTTAGACCTATCCCTCCCCTCCTCTATTCTCACACCCGATACCTTTCAGTGGAGTTCTATTGTTGAAAAAGCAAACAGCAGGTTTTTACATGGCTGAGGCGGGGATGATAATGGGACCCCCCCGTGGGGACCCCTTTAGTTTGATGGCTCAGTGCTTGACCTCTCTCTCATTTTCTCTATACAGGGTGTTGCCTATGAATGAGAAAAACACGCAGACTTCTTCAGATCTCCTCACCCCAGGCCGGCGACCTCTGAGGGGAAGAGAAGATTATCTTGGTTGACTTTGCTACTGCTCACACTGATGTCAATGTAGTTTTACAGCTTTATTTTACTGTGGGTACCCTCAGATTTTTGCACTGATATATTCAAGTGACACCCAGTGGAGCATTAACAGCTGGTTTGGTTGAAAATATTTACCTGGCTCGGCTTATTCATGCCCGTCATGAGTGTACCAGCCCAGCAGAAACCCAGCGCCAAAAGAACAGGCAAACGCATCACGTTTTTCAACGAACAAAGCGTAGCAATGAAGGAGACTTCTCAGCACCCTGAGGGGTCCTACTATGTCCCGGGTGGACCTGCCTCAGACCCCGGACAAAGCGAGGCTGCAAGTACTGTGACCTCCAATCCACAGGGCACTCACATGTATCTCAACTCTGTCATCTTCAGCCCGGATAAGGGTGACCAGAGCAGGGGTCATTATCAGCAGACTGTGCCTATGAAGTGGGCCCACCAGGAGCCCAGTCAGCAGCAGCCATCTCTGTCCCAGCAGCAGAGAGCTGCGTCCTGGAATACCATGACGAACTGGGGACAAAACATTGCTAATTACATTGGAGGAGTTAATGTAACAGACTCAAGGACCCAGAATGCATTTGTAAAGTCGATGCATGAGACTTCTGGCTTACAGCCACATCAACAGCCCCCTAACAGAGCTGCAGACAAGCAGCCTCTGGGGCCTAACCCTACAGTTGAAGCGTACAGGGATGCGGTTCAGGCTCGGGGAATGGATTGGGAGCAGCAGCAGTCCCAGGCCTTTCAGGAGACCTTGAAACCCGGGGCGCTGAACACCCAGCAGCACAGCACATCCCACCCAGGAGGAAGCTCAGTCTTGCAGCCCTTCCAGTTGGCCTTTGGTCAGCCCAAGCAGCACCTGCCAGCCTACTACCAGACCTTTCAAGGCAACAGGACGACCCTACCTAACCCACCTATCTACTCAACTCAAGCAAAACCCCCGCACCAGTTGCAGCAGCTGCAGAAGCAAGAGCAAATACAACGCCAGCAACAGCAACAACAACATCACATAATCCAGCAGCAAATTCAGCAGCAGCACCATCAACAAATGCAGCAACAACAAATCATTCAGCATCAACAACATGTACAGCAGCAGCTACAGCAGCAGCAACAAATACAGCACGAGCAACAGCAACAAAAGATGCAACAACAACAGCAGCAACAGCTCCAAATTCAGCAGCAAATGCAACATCAGCAGTTGCAACAACAAAACCCTCATGTGCTTGACTATTACCCTGGTGCACAAAATGCACACCCGCATCCACATCCACATCCACAGCCTGTGGTGGTACACTCCCAGGAGTCCTCTGCTCCATCTCCCCCAAAGATCCAGGAACCAATTATCCAGGACATCACCCCAGAACCCCAGCAACCGTCAGATCCGCTGCAGCCCCCTCTCCAGTCTGAGCCTCTGTCCCAGTCCCAACCCCAGACACAACTCCAATCCCAAACGCAGCTTCGCAGATCACGACGGCTCTCCAAGGAAGGCGGGGCGCCATCCGACAACCCCTTTCTCTCCAGCTCTTTGGATCAGGCTGCCCTGGGGCTGCAGGGATCCCAGAACGGGGCCCGTGACATCCAGGCAGCGCCGACCGGCGTCATCCAGAGCACGCGCAGGAAACGCAGGGTATCCCAGGAGGTCAACTTGGAGACCCTTGCTCAGAAGGCATCAGAAATGGAGTCTCTACCATCACATGTTGTAAAGGTAAGTGCTCCATTCACTTTTGAGACTGTCAAAATGTTCGACCATTCTTCTTTCTTCGTCTTGCTTTTTGTTTTTTTGTTTATTGTTTTTTTTCCCCCTCCCATGCTTTTCCTTTTCTGTGTCTTTGTTTTCCTTGTTCTTTTGCTCACTCATCTGTTTCTCAGCTGTTTCCTCTCAAGCCAAACCACAGAAATATCCATTAACAGAAAAGGACTGAGTGTTCTGAATCCCAATGATTGCTTTGCAGTTTATATCTAAACTCGTCGTTGCAAGCTGGAAGCCTTAATTGAGAATATCTCGGCGAGAGCTAGAAATCTATTTTTCTAGTGTTAACCCAGGGTATAATTGCAGTGGGACTTGAGCTCCCCGAACAAGAGCGGGAACTGGAACAAACGGCCTAAAGCAACTGCCAGGAAAACTGTGCCAAAACTTGTGTTGTTTGTGATTAACGTGTTGCTGGAAGAGATGCTGGATGTAATCGACGCCCAGCGAAGTATACACCACAGAACTGAGCTGCTCTGTGGGAAAAATCTGTAGCTAAAACAAGATTTTGTATTATGAATATTGTCATAGGGTAAATGCATACTTCACAAATGGCTTCAAATGTGACTTTTCAGCTCTCACTTGATGTCACTGAACAAACCTGATACATTACCCTGACTGTAACATCTCTGTTTATGTGCTGAATGTCTTGATTGTGCAACAAGTTATGTTGCCAAACAGCACTGAGTCAGTATGTCTGTAGTTCAGCATGGCTGTGCCCTGGATTCGCCTCACAGGTAGCTGATCATACAGTGTGTTTGGTTACATGCCTGCACACCTCCCCCCCATCCCATCAAAGGAGAGAAACTCCAGCCTGGCCTCGTCTGCCCTCCCCCTCTCCCTCTATACAGGGAGGGGTGCAGGGTTGCCCTGCCTGCAGTGCTCAGCAGAATATCTCTCCACCACTCTGGTGTAAGGGCTGGAGTTTTCCACCAGCAATAATGAGCACAGATCCAGCGCAGCCACACTGCTGCATGCCTCTATGCCCATGCAGATGCAGTTTGCAGTGACAGAATGCATCTGTCTTCAACTGGCCTATGATGTGGTGGGTTTGATGGCTTTGAAATTGCTCCAGAGTTGATCGTTGCTCTAAAGCGCACAGGCCCACTCATGGTTTCTAAAAGAAAAAAAATTTGGGGACTGTTCCTTTGACGTGCATGACATGTGTCTGTCACCGAGCAGTACTGGTTCAAGGTGCAGAGGTACAAACTGCTTGTTTGTTAAGGCTTTCACTGAAACATCAGACATGGTCATATGTTAAATTCTATCTTCTGGGTTTTTTTTTTAAATGCTTATTTTTCATAGCAGTTTATTGTTTGTGTATGGATTCTGTCACTTGGGAAATAGACCTGTTAACCACTCCATTTGAGTATTGACATCATTTTCTTTTTTTATTGTATTGTATTTTTGTGTGAGGTAAGTCAAAAGGGTTTAGGGTTCCTAATTTACTATATTGATCATAATTTGGCAGCCTGCCCAGTTGAATTTACAGCCACCCAAGTCAATATTAGTGTAAGATTTATTGTGCAGTGGTGTGCTAAGCTACAATTCCTTACCTACGTTGTTAGGGGGTGTGATTCTTGGCACCTATTGCGTAGTGCACTGTATCAGCTACACAAGTTATAAGTAGCATTGTAACACCTCATCCTCCATCTTTATTAGGAGCCCCACAGGCCGTGGAGTCCCACTGACTCAGAGGGTCTGAACACCAAGCGGCATCGAGACGACAGCCTCCTTCCGCTCGTCATCCCCGTGTCTGTTCCAGTGCGGAGGCAGGAACCCTCCTCTCCCGACAGAGACGAAGGAGCCCCGGCCTCCAGCTGGCCCCCCAGGCCGTCAAACCCACAGGACCTCGGCCGCGCGGACCACAAGCCGTCGGTCATCGTCACCCGGAGACGCTCACTCAGGAACTCCTTGTCGGAGAGCTCAGAGCAGGTGGGTACATATTCATTCCTTGCTGCTTTTGTTTTTTTTTTTGTACTTTGATGCCATTTTTGAATTGGTACATTTTTTATACTTTTACATACATTATCTGTTAAATTAATTTACAAAGAATAGGGAGGGAAGGGTGGTGTTAAACTGTCTTCTTCAGTCTGTTTTCAGTCTTTCTAGACTCCAGCTATTAAATCCGCATCTGTGCCACATCGCCCCACCGACACACACTCCCTTCCCCCCACCATGCTCCATGTCTCCCCTGCCCCCATTTCAGTTGTCCACCCTTTTCTCCCTTTCCCTGTTTCATTTGAGGGGAGGGGGGTTTGGTGAACTGGTTGCCCTGTCCCAGATCAAGCAGATTATCAGGGTTTAGCACTGCCATACTGTACATTATGTACCATACAGTTGAGGGTTGGGGTGCCTTGTTCTTTCTTTCTCGGATTTCTCTGGATAAATACACAAAAAGCAAACTGTATGAGCATGCATATCTATCGTTGAGCATTTTGTGTGTGTTCTTACATAAAATTAAAAATGATGTATCAAAGTGCACACAGACTCCTGTGATAAATTCACCTCTAAAAACTATTTTTCCTCAGCAGAATGGAGGAACTGAGGGAGACAAAGACGATGACGGCAAAAAGTCCAAACGGCGTCCCCGGCCCGAGCCTCTTTTCATCCCGCCGCCTAAACCTGGTTTATTCATCGCCCCTCCTGTCTACTCCAGCATCACGCCCTTCCAGAGCCACCTGCGCTCCCCCGTTCGCCTCGCTGACAACCCCCTCACCATGCCCCCCTACACGCCTCCGCCAATCCTCAGCCCTGTACGCGAGGGCTCTGGCCTCTACTTCTCCACTTTCCTCTCCTCTGCTGCAGCCAGCGCCCAGGGCCTGCCACCTCCTGCAACGCCCAAGTCAGCAACACGCAGCCTGTTGCGCTCCAGTAAGTAAAAAAAAATAAAATAAAGATACATTCAGAAAGATAAGACCTCCCTGAAATATCCACAGCACATCTAAACTGTGGGAATTCAAACATGAAGCTCTGTACACTTGTAATAAGCATCTGGCAGTAATTTCCCATAAATAATCTAATATCAGACTATGTGTATGATGTTATGAGTGAATGTTAGAATTAAGCCTGACTGAATGACCCTCTGTTCATTAAATATTCTTGTTTTTAACCTACAAAAGCGTTTTTTTATTTCTTAGCTCTTGAGCAGTAAATCAAAATACAGCCCTTGTGATCACGACAGAAAGCTTTTTGATAAAATCACTGAGTGGATATTGTGCTGCTGCTTCTCCTTTTTATTTAGACAGCTGCGACATCACACCACCAGTTCTCTCTGCTATGAGCGAGGCCACTCCAGTCAGCATAGAGCCGTGAGTATTTCCCTCCCAACAACCCCAAATCATCTGCTTCCATCATGGAAAAGGGCGGCTTTGGGGTTTGTGTGACATTTTCAGAGAAATTATATGGATACTCTGGAGCGTGCATTGTCATAGCTGGAGTAGTAGTTCTGCAATCAATTATTCAGACCATAACACTGAGCTGAATCATGAAATGTCTTGAAAGGGAACGCAGACTTCTTGAAATCCTAAACCCATGCTTTAAAGCGGGCCCTCCTCTCCGCCACTGTTACCACTGGAATCTTTTGCCCTGTCATCCACCACTAGCATAAGTGCCAGCGTTCGCCTTGTGATCTAACTATGCAGTCTAATGTCTCTCTCAATAAAAGTACATCCTCTTATAACAACTCCCATACTGACTGTCAAATGAAAACCTTGAAGCCATTTGAAAACTAATGGCAGTAAGTGCATCAGAGGCCTGCGCCTGTGCTCTTTAACGAACATGCACAGAGAATGTAGTTTTGGTTATAAATATGAGGAACCTGACTTCAGTGTGATATGCAAATGTTAGCTAACATTATAACATGGAGGAGATTAGAATGAGCAGATTTCCAGGGTTTAACAATATACCACATGTGGCTTTTGTTGATAATAAAGTTTTAATCCTTAAAGGGAAACTCCAGTATTTTGAAATCTGGGCCCTATTATTATTTTTTTTTTTTTTAACAAATTTTGGGGTCTAAATGACTAATACTTTCCAAAGGTTTTGGAATTGGTTTAGTAGATGGCCTCCCCCGGCATCTGGGAACGGGCTGCAAAGTCCGTTCGTCTTCCTGCAACAACTCAACCTCTCACGAGATTTCAGAGTGAGACTTTTCCTTGAGCGAGACTTTCTGTTTCTGGTTAAACATAAAGGATCTTACTCTTTAACAAAACGGTCTGTCTCTGTAGGGATCCTTTCCATAATGCTGTCGGACACTTTGAATAACAGTCTGAGCCTGTCAGTGGCAAAAACAAGCACTTAGTGGACGTACTTTTCACGGGGCGCAATTGCCCACAAGGATTACGCTGCAGCCATTGCAGCACGTTAGCGGATGCAGGCAGAGGCGATCTACTGGACCAGTTCCAAAACTTTTTGTACCTATTATCATTTAGACCCCAGATTTAAAAATACTGGAGTTTCCCTCTAGGATTTCAATCCTGGTTGATTTGAGGGGACCACCGTGGTTGCCGTGGTAACAGCAAGTGCCGTTTAATACTACAGCAAACACTCGTTGAGCAGCTACTTTGGTCAGAAATGCAACAGAGGAGCAACGGGTGTATCCGTTTGCAGTGCAACCAAACAGACTTGCACTGTTTTATTAAAGAAGTCAGTCAATAATAACTGCAGTAACTTAATACAGCTCTGTGTAAAAACAGTAATCAATGAGGCTGATATCAATTACATAGAATTACACTAGATTACATGCTGCATTGTCTCCTTTGAATCCGTCATACTTGGGTAGGTAGGCAATCTGAATCCAGTGCAGGAATGGCGGACTCCGTCGCTAACAATAAAAACAACTATACAGAGAGATAATTACTGAATGTAGAAACAGAATGGCTATTGCAGAAAAAATACTGACCATAAATTGTGTCAAAATGGGGTTTGATTTCATGAAAATCTTAAGGATTATAACTTTAAACAGTGTATGCAGTGTATCAACAGTGCATGTTAACCAAATAAGACCTTCAGTAGAGCATGGCCAGCAGCCAAGTTACTCCATATATGTAAACACAGCCATTGATAGCTTGCATGTTTATGAAAATTAGAGCAACAGAGAAGGAGGAGCTTTAAGGACACTGAGACTCCATTTAGTTTAACCCTTGAACTATTAGTCAAGGATTGTTTTTTGTGGTTTATTTGTTGCGTCGACAGTGAGTTGCAGTTTACGAGGGTGCATTGTGCAAGCCGTTCAGCAGTTAGTCAGGGATGAGCCAGTGAGGCTTCCCATAAATCATGCTTTCAGCTGGGCCTGGTGTACTCCCAAACACACCAGAGCCATCGCAGCTGAACTCTTAGCAGCCCACCTTCCCTGGGAGGGTGCCAGAATACACACACACACTCAGCTGGAAATACTGCAGGCCCACTGGAAATGCATGGGAGGGAGGGTGCATGCTTGTACAGGATTGTCTGTTAGTGTAAGGCAGCGTGATTTTCCCAACTATAGCAGTGAGGTCTCTGGTTTCAGTTGACATGTAAGCCTATAGAGATGCATGCATTTGTGTGATTATGAGCCTTTCTTCCTACTTGAACATGACCGTTGTCCCACACCAGGATCAGGATCCATTTTATGTTCAGTTCGGTGGATTTTAAGAAGTGCACTCTGTTTTAAAATACAAATTTTTTTTGGAAAGGAATTTGCATTTTATTCATTATGCTGAGAGCACAAGAGAGCTGTATAACAAGCTTGAATTCAAAAGTGTGCAGGAATTGCGGCGCTCTGAGCCTGAGTGCCTCAACAATCTTCCTGTTACTATTTAAAGATCATGGCCGAAAGAAAAGCCAAGAAATCAAAATACGATCTCGGAAATTAAACAGGAGCTTTACTCTTAAAAGATATCCGATATTGATACATGATGTCTTGACTGAAGTATTTGAGTGAATAGATACCACTTAACAGCAAAGGCACTTGATAAATTTTAATAGATCAAATTCAAAGCCTTGTCGCTCACACTGATGTCCTGTTCCCAGACGGATAAACATTGGGTCGCGGTACCAGGCGGAGGTGCCAGAGCTGAGGCAGCGATCAGCTGTCGAGCTGGATCATCATCGAGCGGAGCTGGTCTGGGCTCCGCTGAGTGAACTGGATGAAAAACCTGACTTCCAGGAGAAAGGTAAGGAAAGTACCAAATACAGTATTTCACATTTGTTACATCACCTGAAAGTGAAAGCATACAGCATACAGCTGACGTTCTGTTCCTAGAGTTCATTTTTTTAATGATTTTGTATATAAATCACCAGGAAAAGACTGAACATGAGTCTCAGGCTGAAGTCTGTCATTTCCTTGTTTGTATTTGAAATAACTTTCTGCTTTGAATAGAGTGTGTTCAATAGTTTAATATCAAGCTGTTGCAATTTGGGATGTCTCAAGCAGCAAATTATTTCTAAATTTTTCATATATTACACTTGGATACTTTCATTTTCAGTAAGAAGATGCAAGCAGTTAATATGCAAGTTAATATGGTAAAATAGACTTAATTGTCACTGTGGGGAGTTTGTTTTGGTCTCAAGAATATTGCTGATCCTGCCAAATTAAAGAAAAAACAGAATAAAATTACACACAATACTGTTAAATATTTTAATCAGTTAACTTCTAATTACAGGGTTTTTTTTTTGTTCATTCTCTCCCTTACAAGCTTTAGAAAATAATGTCACCGCTGTTAACTTGTTCATTTTAAAAAGTGTAGTTTCTCTCTTTTGCTCACGATCACCGTCTCTTGTTTCTTCTCAGTGGAAGACCTCATGCACCTGGCCTGCTCCAGTGTTTTCTGTGGAGGAGGCACCAACCAGGAGTTAGCCCACCATTGTCTGTACGAGTGCAAAGGGGACATAATGGTGAGCACAACAGAGCAATCCACACTGACTGTCATGACAGGGATTTCCATGATTAATAGAAAAATGACTGGGTTTTCTTCCCTTAAAGGTTTCCTTGACACATAGAAAGTGCAAAACCTGTATCCCTGTTAAAATATCTTGTGTCACACAGAATATTTCAAATAATTTGATATACCGACCGTTTAAAAAAATATATATCTTAAAGGCCCTGAAAATGTAATTTCACTGAGTGATGGGATCTTGCATAAACACAATTTTATTGTTATTTCACATGAGAGAAATCTGTATTTGTGTTTTTCTCCACACTCCGCTCACTGTGGGCTGGGTTCAGCTGTCACATACGTCTGTGCACCAATCAGGATTTAGCAAGAGTTGAATCTGATGACACCAGCTGTCAATCAAATCTGATCAAATCATACCCGCACACTGCTGATATAGCAGATTAACTCAGTTTTTAAGTGGTAAATTAGTAATATATAATACGTAAGGATGTTTTTATATAGTCATTAATATTTATTGTTATAGAGAAATACTTTTACCTGTTTTCAGGGACTTAGAGGAATAATTGAAAGAACAAAATTATAATGGATTTTCAATGGGTTTATTTGTATTTTTCTGTCATAAATCATTTTTAAATTGAATACTTAATCATTCTCTTAAAAGCATTGGGGGGGGGGGGTTTAAAAAACCTGGGTAACAGCTTTTTTTCTGCTGGTAAAACCTGATTTCTTGTTTTTATTTTTCGGTCATGTAAACCCTTAAACTTACTCTAACAGAGTTTTTACATACGTGCAAGTGCATGCAGCAAGACTCCAGATATTATTGTTGTGACAATAGTGAGGTGGGACGAAAGAAAAGATCATTATTCATAGCATCCTTGTATCCAAAATAATTAAATCCAAAGTCCAACCAGGACAAAAACATGTCAGAGTGTAGCTTCACATCTCACTTATGCACTGAAAGTATGCCAGGCTTAGTTTAAAAAACACAGCAGTTAGAGTAAAAATCTGATTACTGACCAGCTGTATGTGACTGCGAGGTTTAAAGTAATCAGGTTTGTTGCAGTGCACGTACACATGTCCTCCGACTTCCTGTGTTAACCTGATATCTTCCACTAACCTGGTTTCTTGTGTGCATGTAAAAGTAGTGATTGAATGCCTTCGTCTGAGCTCTCACTGATAACTGAACGGAAGTGACTGATCTGTAAACTGTCAGTGTGCTACGCAGTGAAACTCTGTGGTGGCCTGAGATGACTGAGATACTAAAACCGTTTGGTTATTTAGCCAGAGGCTGTGATGCCGCTGTGTAGAGCAGAAGAGCTGCACATGCTGTCAGTGATGTAAAGGGTAGAGTTGAAACTGCAACTAGTTTGATAATCGATTAATCATTATTTATTAGTAATTTTTCAAGCAAAAAAGACAAATATTCTCTAGTTCCAGCTCCTCAACTGTGAGGATTTGCAGCTCTTTTTTGTCTTATGTGATAATAAACTGAATATCTTTGGGCTTTGGGCTGATTTGTCAGACAAAACAAGACCTTTTAAAGATGTTGCCGCAGGCTTTAGGAAACTGATGAGTGACATTTCATGGACCAAAAGATTAATCGATAATGAACGTTATCATTAGTTGCAGCTCTACTAGAGTGGTATAGTGAGTGTATAGGGTTCCACCTTGTTTTGTCCGGAGATATGTACAAATACTGAAAGCAAAGGTCAGGGCTTCACTCAACATGATTAGGGTTAAAGATTTCTGCCTTCAGGATGCCAGAAATGTACAGCATTATACAGTATATTGCCATTGTTGTAAGTATATCAAGTTTTCATGCACATGGTCAGGTTTACGCATATTTTTTAGCTGTACTTGAAAGCCACTTGAGCAACCAGACAAAGTCTTGAATATGCCTGAGGAAGGTCAGAAAAAGTCATGAATGTTTACAAGCTTGCAAGTGTCACCAAAGAATCTGATTGGTCAGATGGGCGCTCCACCTCTACTGCAGTAATGAAACATCCGGTGTCTCATACCCACTGCATCACTGTCAGACCACTGATTACATCAGAGCTCATCATCAGGGGCAAGGTCAGGCAAGGATGTAAACCCTTAAAGCACAACTGGAGCTCATGCTTGACAACTGTATAAAACGAGCACTCACACATTCAAGTAAAACGCACCATACCATAATAAATCTGCCCTGCCACTGAGTAAAATTAAACCCCCCCAAAAAAAAGGAACAATGTGCTCTGTGCTGGTTGTGGTAATGAGGCCAAATAGCGGTCACTGTTAAACGTTATGAGGCTGCATTTCAAGTGGCTCTTTCCTGGACACGTCACCCCCCCCACTGAAATACCAACAGCAGAGGATACAGTCATAGTTATTATTTAAGTGAATTAAACGGAAATGAGCAGAGAGAGGGTTAGATATCTACAGATAAATGCTGGGATATTAAAAAAGGAAAAATTAAAAACTTAGCATCTCAGAACAGCCCTGCTGCATGTGACCGGCTTATATCTTAATTGTTAGTGACGTTTATTTGACTAAATTAAATGATAATTATTAGGGCTGCAACTAACAGTTATTTTCATAATTATAATATAATTCATAATCGATCTGCCAATTATTTTCTCAATTAATCGTTTGATGTATAAAACATTTTTAAAAAAAACAGGGAAAAAGACCTCATTGAGCCGAAGGAGATATTTGATTTATTATAATGTTAACACCAAAAAAAAGCAGCACATTCTCACATTTGAGAAGCTGGATCTGTCAAATGTTTGGCATTTTTTGCTTTAAAAAACCTTAACGATTAATCGTTTATCTTAATAGTTGCCGATTCATTTTCTGTCGAATAATTAATCAACTAATCATTGTAGCTCTAATAACGTTAATAGTACATTTAATTTATAGAGCACTTTTCTAAAACAACGGTTATAAAGTGCTTTACAACATAAAAGCAAATGGCAAAATTGGAACAAAATTACAAAGTGCTTTTACATAATGACAAAAAACATGTTTACATTCACATGTTCAGACATCTGTGGCACTTAATCTTTCTAAATATTAGGTTTGAAAAAATTAAGTCACATATTTAACACAGAGACTGTTTTTGTCTTGTGCAAAGAAGAGCTGTTTTATAACTTTATCAATGAAAGTGGATTTCATTACAGTCTTCACAGTGACTTAAACAGCGATTCTAAATCAATACTTCCATTATCGAAGATGCACACGCTGGAGTTGACTCGCAGCCTGATGCAGAGTCAGAGCGCTTTGTGGTAGTACTTGGTGGAGCTTTTCAGGCCCTAGCGACCAGCACTGGTCCAACGTTGTCAAGGAAACTACGAGGGGAGGGTGGGGGGGTGTCACAGCGCCCACTCTCTGCAGCAGTCCGGCTCAAACTGCCGTCTTTCAACATTCATGCAAGTCTGACGGTTTCTTCTCAAAGACCACAAAGTTAATTCTTATTCTGACAAAGCCAGAGGAGTGTAATCATGATGTGCTGCACTCGGGTACTTGATACATGCAGGGGGAAAAGAGAACGATGGTTATCTCACTCCCTGGTTACCTGTAAGCGACTGATTCATTGTTTGGCTTGGTGTGTTTTTTTTATGGGTTTATAAAACACAATTGGGGCGTCTAATAGAGCAAGTTTCAGCTTGCTTTGCAGGAGCGGTATAAAGGCTCATAACAATGTGTGCTGTGCAGCTAATGTTGCCATGTTTGTTCACTTTCAAGCAAGACAACACTATTGTTTGTTTCTCAGGCCGCGCTGTCCCTCCTGATGCTGAGGAATCCAATTTTCCCAAAGTCTCATCATCTGGCCAACTACCACTACTCAGGTAAGTCGTATAAAAATAGCATAGGATTTTAACTTTTTTTACCTGCCATAATAAATGGATGTGATTTACTTAGGGATGAAACAATTAGTTGATTAGCCGATTGACAGAAAGTCAACTATTTTGACGCTCGATCAATAGTTGCAGCTTCTCAGTTGGGAGGATTTGCAGTTTTTCTTAGTCATAGTCGTGATATTAAATTGATCATTTTGGGGTTTTAGACTGTTGAGCAAACAAAACAAGCTATTTGAAGATCTCAACTTTTAGGTTTTAGGAATTGGTAAACAGGTAACGGCCACATTTCACCATTTTCTGGACCAAACGATCAATCGATGATGAACAAAATTTACTGCACCAACAAGGTTCTGTTGCAGAAAGATGACTCAATTGATTCTGAAATAATTGTCATAATTTTATGGAGTCCATTATTGCCTCATCTAATAAATCCCACACCGCTGGTATTCACACGCTCAAAACAAATCATCATAATTGGTCAAAAATCCAGATTCCAGCTAAAAAAAAGAATTCTGAACATGTGCATGTTCGTGCCACAATTTCTCCATTTGTGCATTTTCCTCCCCTGCTTCTTCTTAACCACCCACCAGTGACTTTCTAAGGCCCCTGCCTTGCCTCAAAGCAATGGCAGCTGCAGTAGTGAGAGTGTCAGTGTTGTGGTGGTGGAGGGGGTAGTGGGTGACTGTGGAGGATTGTCAGGGTCAACGGGATGAGGGAAGGAGGGGAGCAGGGAGGGGCTTTACAGTATGTGGTTAATCCCAAGCAGAAGACAGGAGAGCCATTGTTTATCGAGTGATTTAAGCGTGTGTGTGTGTGAGGTTTTAAGGGTGGGGGGCGGGATTGAACTTGTCTGGGTCTTCACACATTCAGAGTATAGTCTGGAAGCAGCTACTTGTTGAGCGGTAAATAATTTTTAAACTGGTCGTTAAAATGCTGCATCTCTTTAAATGTCTCTCTCTCTCTTTCTACCTATCTTCCCCTCTGCCCCATCATCCTCCTGCTCCTCCTCTTCAGGATCAGACAGTTGGACTGCAGCTGAGAGACGCCAGTTCAACAAAGGCATCACTGCATACAAGAAGGACTTCTTCATGGTGCAGAAACAGGTATGTTGTGGTTTCAAACAGAAGAACAGGTTCTTGATTCTAGTCTCGGCCATGTAGTAGCCGTGGGAGTGCTGATTCGATTTCCTCCACCAGCAGTTTACAACCCACCCACCCCCGCCAATATTTTCCCTGACTGTGGGTGGGCGGGGAAACAAGGAAACACTGTCACTCTGGAACAATGTTTCCTCCTTGTTTAATTATTTGCAGCGTCGCAGTCAATTATTGCTTTTCCACAAGACTGCAAAACTATTTAATTTTCTTGTCTTAACCACTTCAGTGATCAAGGGCGAGGGCAAATTATATCACTATCAGAGCTTTACAGTGCTCATTGGCCAAACCAGATTAAAGGCTTTTAAAATTTGATTTATGAATGTGCTGGAGGCCTCTGTTGTGGTTGAGGCTGTCTTTGCCGCAATGAAGCTTCTCAGAACAAATCAAATTTTATTTTCTTATCTAAAGAAGGGCATTTATTCATCAGGGGTACCAACAATATAGAAAACAATACAAAATCTACTGAATAAAAAACAGACAATGCATGAAAAAGCTGCACATTCTCTGATGTTGCTCTGTCTTGTATATTCCCTCTCCACAATGTTTGCTTTTCAGCAGCATAGGACTGTGTTTGTATCTACTTAGCAGCTCCCAATTGACCTTATGTGCTCATTAACATGCACTGACATTTAAAAAAAAAAAAGAGAGAGAGAGAAATTAAAACTCCATTAAAAGGGACAGGGTTCGTACAAAGTCATGAAAGTTTGGAAAATGCTTAATTTTAACCGTTATGTTTTCAAGGTTAGGAAAATCCTTGATTTCGAATATAGTCCTTGAAAAAATGTTTGATTTTCATTTCAACTTAATCTGCAATTTAAACATAACAATTTAAATGTGATGATAAAGGCTTTGAGAGTCTGGACATTTTTGGTTTAGGTACCTTGAAAGTGCATGAAAAGTGCTTGAATTTTACTCTTAAAAAGCTGTACAAACCCGTGTGTGTGTGTGTGGTTCACAGGTGACCACTAAGTCGGTGGCACAGTGTGTGGAGTTTTACTACACGTACAAGAAACACGTCAAGATCGGCCGCAATGGGACGCTGACCTACGGCGAGGCAGAGCCTCTCGAGAGCAGGACTGCTGAGGAGGAGATGGACCACAAGGTCAGTTACGTGCCATGTTTTAAAATCTGTACTGCGTATAAACGCAAAGCTGGTTGTTTTAGCGCATTAAGCCTCCACAGAGAGAATCAAGACCCTGTTACAAACGGCTGTGTCCCAGAAACAGCCTCAAAACACAAAATATTGATTTAAAATGATTTTACTGAAAGATAAAACTGTTTATAAGCTTCTGCAAAAATGCTTCAGGAGCGTTGTGTCAAGTCAGCAGGGACTAATAGACCGATCTGGTTAGAAATCAACAGAATGAACCTGACTGTTTGACTGCAGGGTGATATAATTAAACATGAAACGGCAGAGTTTTATTTAGATGATAAAACTGCAGTGTGTGTGAACGGCTGCAGCTCACTCCAACTATGTCACCATGTTGTCCTCGGCATTAATAGTAAAAGCAGAGATTTATTTTATCCACGGAAACATTGCAGGTAAAGTTTCGGTGGTTGTTATGGTAACTGCAAAGAAATACCTTAAAACAAATGTTCTAGAAATGCAGTTTGAAAGGCATCATGTATAACACTCCGATACTGAGATGCTAGTTAGCATCCAGCTGTAAATGTGTCTCCTAGAGGCTTGTGTCTTACATGTGCACTCTTCTTCCTTGGGCCAGCAGAGCTCTCTCACATTGGAGCCACAGCGGGAGGAGGACAGCAGGAAGTGGGAAGGGTCAGCTGACAGGAAACAGGATGTCGGCCCCACCAGGGTGACACACACGCTGCAGTCCACTGAGAACGTGAGTTTGAAATTGATTATCAGCTCTGCATGGGAAAGGAAACCATGACTGAATGAATAAATAAAATAAGGAGATAAGGGAACAGTTTTTTTTTGAAGAAAAAAATGAAGAAACACGCCGAATGAAGAAACTATTCAAGTGTCTTCAAGATATGAAAAAGGTTAAAAAAATATTATTTCATTCTGTAACCCAGAACATCACTGTTCTGTCCTTTCCAACAGTAACAAACTCGCAGTGTGTAACCACAGTCATGGGAAGAGACATCCATTTTTGGAGTGAAAACCATATCCATAACAATTTTTTATCCATTTTAAGTTGGGGTTTTCTGTCTGTCTGTTTGTTTTGCTACTTGTATTTACAGCTGAGGAGGTGTCTCCTATATATTACTTCTATATCCGTAATGAAATGTCCTTGTCTCCATGTTTCCGTAGTTACTGTACTGGCCCGGATATACGATGACTCCCCCTTTTCCAACACCTGTTTTTTGGAAAAAGACTTTTTGAAGATACAAAACACTTTCAGACTATTCCTGTTGGGAAAGTTTCCCTGAGATACTGATAGTTTAAGGATAAGATAGCAGATGCCTTTTCTCTCGTAATCGTAAAAAGTGAAACATGAAATACATGCGCACATTTGTGTGGCTTGTCCAGGTGCAGCTAATGCTTCATCTTCTTTACGAGTCACACACTCTCCTGTCAGGCTCTTGGAAGTGATTGTAGTGATTTTTCTCTCGCTGTTAGCTTTTCTTTTTTCAAACTTTTTGAGCTTCTGGGCAGCTTGACGGATTATTTGGTTCATGTTCCGTTCCTGCGGTAAAAATGCCGGGAGTTGCTTTTGATTCGTTTTCCCCTCATCAAGACTTTATTTCCTCTGTGGCAGCAAAACACGTCACACTAGCCATCACGAACTCTCAAAGCTTTAACTGGGCTTCATTAACACTTTTAGGACTGACTCACTCAAAATGCACTCGACGAAACTTGCTAGCTTAGCACCATTATGGCTACAAACAACCCATAATGCAACACTCTCTGTAGGAGCCTGTATGTGCGGTTTAAAAGAATATCTGACGAAAATGTCTAGTTCTTGAATATAACACAACCCTTACTGTCTTTCCCAAACATATTTTCCAGTTAAAATATTGCCTTGTATATGGGTCATTAATGTATCATTAATAATAAAAAAAAAAATCAAAATAAACCACAGAAGTAGGTCAGTTCTCCAGACATCATAATTACTATCATTGCTCTAAGTGTTAATTAATACTGTGGTGGTTATATTTTAATTACCATACTGTATGTTTAGGTAAGTATCTTATTTATGCAAAAGTGTAATGTTCTCAAAGCTGTGAAAGTACTTTGATCATAGGAGTTAGTGTTTTTTTCTAATATTCTTTATTATTATTTGTTGCACATTAAACAGTACAACTATTATAAAGGACACGATATGAATAAAGACATTCACATACATACATACAGACACACTTACACCTACGTATACTCATAAATGCATGAATTTACAGTAAACAAGAGCTTGTGCGGAAGAGGCAGGAAGCTAACAGCTAATACAAAGAACTCTCCTTAAAACATAAACAGGATTAAAGTAAATAAAAATTGACATTATTTTGGATTAAACCTCCACACGCTCCTGGTTAGAAACCTCAGTTGGACTTGACATGTTTGTCCTTTTGAACTCTGCCCGACTTTGTCCTGGTGGATGGTTGTTGGATTTGCTGCCACCTGCTGGATGTTTTTAGAGGAGGTAACTTGGCTGGTGTCCGCCTCTCTGGATTGTGTAACCACGTTATGTCTGTCAGCAAAACAATGACTCGACAAGAAAGCTCTATCCTCGTTATTCGCGTTGCATTTCCACCGTTTAGCACACGTAATAAGTTGATAAAAGTGCCAGGCTGTGCGTGTTTTTGTTTTCTTAAACTGTGTGTCCATATGTATGTTAACTGGCCATTGTAACACTATCCTACATTAAAGGGGCTCATAAAGTAGCTTCAGGCTCATTATTTTCTTCAATGACTGTGTTAAACTTTTCATGTCAACTACACCTCTCACTTTTACTGTGTGTGCAGCCCGGGACCGTCCTGATCATGAAAGGCCAGGAGGACGTGGGGAGGGACCAGCCGCTGTCCCGGGTCATCCACCCCCCGCCTCATCCACCCCCTCCCAGCTACAAAACGCAACGCAAGACCAGCCCTTCAACAGGGAACAAAGGCTCGGCTGGTCAGGAGGGAGAGTTCCCCTGCAAGAAATGTGGCAGGTCAGTGATCAGAAATATCACTGCTGTTGTGTTGGAGACGCTGGCATGCAAAGCCGACAGCAGCAGTCACTTGAGTTACATAAGTGGCCTCAGACTGAACTAGCCAGATATAAAATGCAGAATTTCTGCAGGAAATATTGCTACTGCTATTGCCCACTTGGAATATGTATCGGTAAATAGAGGCAAGTGTCTCATGGTGTTTGAAGGAACCGGACCATCCTGTCGTGCTTTGATTAAATAACAGCCCGTCCTCTGGCAACACCGGGTCTGTTATTGCCAACTGTGTCCTAGCAACAGAAACACAGAGTAGATACGGCACATCGCGCCTCTCGTCAATGCAACTTGACAAGAGCTTCACTCACCCTTTTTAAATACTCACCCTGCTCAAAGTGTGCTCATTATAGATGGTCCACCACTACAGAGGCTGATAATGCATGTTACAGGAAATCCAGCCAGGCTAATGAGCCATTTAGAATCACTGAAAGATTTTAAGAAATTGCATAATTTTGGAAAGGTTTTAGTTCCAGTTCACACGGTTGCACATTTCTTGCAGCTACAAACCCACTGCTGTGTCACATGCTGCTCTGTCAGTACCCAGCCCTTATTCCCATGCATCATACTGAAGTTTGACCAAAGTCTTTATGAAGAGAGACTGAAAAAAAACGTGCAAGACCCCTGTACGTGTTGAACAATGAGCGCATTTTGCCTGTTTTAGCACCCAGTTAAGCCCTGAGTATTATTGCAGCACATCATAAATAAACATGATGAGGGGGCTTCTAGATAGTATCTTCCAGTCATTTTTTTGTGTGTTTTCTATCCATTTTTTTTGGAAAACCAAATTAGAAAAATCTTTTTCCATTTCTTAAAAATGCACTTTTCTCTCTCCTAAACAATCAAACTCGCTCTGTAACATATTTCATCTTAAATTTGACTCATATCATTATCTAAACTAAAAGTTTCATCTGACAGCTTTTTAAAAATATATATTTATAATAGCCAATAAAATTCAGTTACTATGGAAATTAATGATATAATAACATTTCATAATGAGTTGAGTTTGAATATGTTCTGTCACAATATGTTCTGATGTGTTATGATGTAATGTTGTAGAGTTATAGGTAGATGCAAGCATTCTGTTCAGTTGTAACATTTCCAAGTAGGAGAAACGGGTCTCTACAGACAGGCATTTATCACATTGTGTTATCAGACAACAGCGTTTTCTGTGACTGAATTCAACACTATCAAAAAATGGAGCCCAACATTTGAACAGTGACCTTTATAACATTTATCAGGATGAAATTAGGGTCCTTTCCAGAGAGATGGAGGCCCTTCAGCTGGAGAACCAGGAGCTAAAACAACACTACGAGGCTCTGATCTCAGCTGAGAGGAAGGACCAAGAGGCCATGCTCCTGGAAATTGAGGAGCTTCAGAATGAGCTTCAGAAAGCTGAAGTCATGAATGCTCATGAGCTGAGCAGGGAGAAGGTGGCCTGCCCCCCCAACCGTGGAGGAACTTCTTCACCAGCTCGAGGAGGAAAAAAGAAGACATTCAGCCGAATGGCAGAGGCTTGTCACCGAGCTCACCAAGGCCAAACAGGAGGTGAAGGATCTTAACAAAGAACTCCAGAGAGAGAAAGTCTTGAGGGTCCTGGCCGAGAGAAAAAATGGAGGCTGTGGAGATAGCTGAGGCTGTCATTCACAAACTGGTGGACATGCAGAGGGTCTCAGAGGAGCATTCAGCTGAGAGACGGCTGTATTCAGCTGAGCTCAAATCTGAGAAAACTATACAGTATCATCTTCGTCATGATATCCTGGACCTGCAGCAAACGCTCCAGAGAGAAACGGACGGAACCAGGCAGAGATTGAAAACCTCAAGGACTTTGAGATTGAGAAGGCCTTTTGTGAAGAGTTCGACCGACAGCTCCAGAAAGAGAAGAAACTGAGGGCGGAGGCAGAGAGGAGCAAACTGGAGGCTGTTAAAATCGGGGAGGCGCTTTTCCAGAGATTGGAGGAGGCCCGAATGCTCACGGAGAAGCTTTCAGCTGAAAGCCAGATGCTCGCTGACAAGCTGAAAAAGGAGGACAAGAAGCAGGAAGCTCTTGTTAGAGACATCGTGGAGCTCACTCAGATGCTGGACAAAGAAATGGTTTTGAGGGTCCAGGCAGAGACTTACGAACTGGAGGCCATTGAGATTGTGGAGGCTCTCCAAAAGACGATTAAAGGATGCAGAAGGAGATCCTCTGCCAGGAGGAGGACATGCTGCTGCAGCAAGAGGAGCTTTTCTGTTTGTGTCAGAAGCAGCAGGAGAAGAGCTGCCCACTGAGCACCAATCAGCCCTTACTCCGTTAATGCACACATTTACACATGTACATCACTCAAATAAAAAATATGACATGAGACAAGCATCTGTAGGGTTTCATTTTAGTACGGAAGTACATTATAACTGTAACAATTAAAAAAAAAAAAAAAAATCATTTTAATAAACTGTGGACAAATGTTATCTTTTTTCCCCCTTGTGGTGCAGGGCAAAAGACTTGGGGCAAGAGAAAACAACAACCTCATATGACCCCAAAAATAGTCAGACCAGCTGTCTCCTTCCTTACATTTTTAATTTTCATCCATGCCAACTTCGTGGAATAAATTAATATGCAGTAAAATGCTTCAGATGCAGCTTGTGAGCAAATAAGAATAATGAGGGAGTCACCATTTAACACCTTGTTATTTTATACTTGTGCATTGTTGGACATTTTAATATAGGCAGCAGAATTCTTAATTTATTATTAAATTAAATGAATAAGCTCTCCCTCTTTACCGTAGGATTTTCTACAAGGTGAAGAGCCGCAGCGCCCACATGAAGAGCCACGCCGAGCAGGAGAAGAAGGCCGCAGCGCTGCGCCAGAAGGAGGCCGAGGAACAGGCAGCGGCAAAAGCAGCCGCCGAGGCCGCCGCCCTCCTCGCTGCACGGCAGCAGAACGGGACGCGGCAGGTGGGCGGGGACAGCACCAACGACGACTCGTCGGACAGGGAGGACGAGGACGACGAGGACTGGCAGTGAGAGGAAGGCCGCACGCACTTGACTGCCTCGTGCAGCGTGGCTTTTGCTCTCTGGGATAGGAGGAGGAAGAATCCCTCCTGTGAACTTTGTGAATATTTTGTGGAACAAGAAGACTTCCGTTGCTTGGCACATTCAGGGACAGATTTACTCCCATGTATGTGTTTGTGAATGTGTGGACTGAGCGTGTGTGTGTGTAAGAATGGGTGTATATGTGCTTTCCAAAACTCACCAACGCCCCTTTACTCTGCTTGAAAAGCTTTTCAAGAGTTACCTCTCTTGGTCACAGGGCTCGGTCAAATCAAAGCCATGCCGCCTCTCTCTCGGCGCTGTCCTGCTCTCCATGCCAGGCCGCGGCCTCCCTCAGCACTTCGAGTCTCGCCCTGCGTCCTCTGACAGGCGAGGAACTTGTTGGACCCCTTTTTTTCCCCCTCTCGATGAGCCGCAGCACGCGCTTGCTTAAGCTGCTGAAGTTTTGGCGAAACGAACAGTGAAATCTGACAGCTGGGGGAGCGCGGTGAGGCGAACAAACGGAGGGTCGTGCTGTTAGTTTCTCTGCTCTAAGACGGACAGATGGAAGGATGATGGATGGATGGCATGTGCAAACTGTTGCCTTTGTTTCGCCGCTCTTCTGCACTCAAGGCTGCCAAAAGCTTTCTCAGACGCATGATGTGCACCAAATGGGTTCCCTCTCTCTGTGAGTGTTGTTCATTTGGGCTTTAGTTCTGTGAATCCCCCTTCAGCCCTCGTCACTTTTTATAGTTCCCAGTTTGTTCCTCACTGTTGATGCCTTGGATGTTTTGATGCTTTTTATCTTGAAATGACAATCAATTTTACACTGTTGTTTTTTTTTTTTTTATATATATATATATATATATATATATATATATATATATATATATATATATATACACAAATAAAATATACAGGTAAATGTTACTTTTTCTGCCTGTGTAGCTATATATGGTTGTTGTTTTTATGAATATTCTTGTTGATGATTATTAATATTATTATTATATCCTTGTTTTGGCTGCAATTTAATTGAGCGCTTTTCCGTATTTGTCAATAGCTTTTTTTTTTCTTTTCTTTTTTTTAATTTAAACAAAAAAACTAAAATAATGCTACTTGCTGCCTGTTTATAACTGTGAGATTTTTTTGGAAGCCAGAAATGAAGAAAAGGCAGAAACGTATGTGCAATAGAACAAGTTGACCCCGTTACCTGAGCGTCCAAGCCCTCCCTCTCCCTCTCTGTGTCATGCTTACAGCTGGCTGCTCTGGATGCCTCGCTGTCAACCCTGTAACTGATAGGAGGTACTGACTCGGACTGTTGAAACCGCAGGTCTCTATAGATACACATAACAAAGTGGGAAAGACAACAAACAGCACAAACAGATTCAAGACACATTTTGGAAACTGATATAAATGTTTATTAGATACTTACTACCCATAGTTCCCTTTTTACGTTGTCCACGTTCTCTTGATAATAGTGAATAATTCGCTGATACAAACGGGCCTTGATAGAAGCAGAAACATTCTTTACTGTAAACCAAACTTAACCCAGATTTTGCAGGTTTTAACAGCAGATTTTGAATGCTGACATGAGACATACATTTTCCTTTCTTTTTATAACATGTTCCCTCCACTTATGACATTTCAGCAAGAGTTCACTTTTTACACTTTTCACAGACTGTTGTTTGTAAATTATTTACTAACAGGCAGCAAAAAAAAGCAGAAACATTTACTGTAAACCAAACTTAACCCAGATTTTGAAGGTTTTAAGAGGATTTTGAATGCTGACATGAGACATACATTTTCTTTGCATTTTAGAACCAGATATCAACATCTATGATAGACGCTCTCTACTCAGCCAGTTTACTTTTTTTTTTTTACCCACAGACTGCAAACATGTCACAAAATGATTTACTGTCATCACCAAGAAAGCATTAAGAGAGGCAGAAGTATTTTTTTTTTCTGCAAACCATACTTAACTCAAATTTTGCAGGTTTTTAAAGGGGATTCTGAATGCGGTTATGAGGCTTATATTTTCACACTAAAGTCCCTGTTTGCTGATATTTCGTGACTCTAACTTGAAGCCTGTTATGCCAGAAAGATTTTGAAGCATGGATTCTCTCTTTTGTCTACATGAAGAAGTGTCTTAAACTGTGTTTAGATCATTGTGACACTAACACGCTCCTCTGATAGCTTGTCTAAGTCAACTGGGTCAGCAGTTACTGAAGGGCAGCATGACACAACTTAAATTGTATAATTTGATTTTTAAAAAGGTGCAAATACAGTCAAATTTAAATGTGGATTTGGCCTAATTTTGGTGGTTAGGAAATAATTCATAACATCTGAGGTGGACAAACTGCCTGGTTGTTATTAAAGGCCAATATCGGCTCGATATTTTGATCTGTTTAACCCCAACGTGTATCTATGGTTGACCTTTTATTTGTTTACCTTGTTGCTGATAGCAGGCACTGAATTGGACTATGGAAACGACATGTTGTGATCCGGCTATCGCTACATATCTCTGTTAAGCCCTTCGGCCGGAACCAGCTTCTGTTTCCATAGCAACAAATGGGTTAAAGGGTTATTTTCCTTTAAAGGACAAACCACAGTAGAGAGTTTTGGGGGAGCAACGGGGGAGAAATGGCTCCAATTACCAGTTACTCCACAAGTTAAACCTGGGTCTATGCACAGTGTGTGTGTGTGTGTGTGTGTGTGTGAGAGAGAGAGTGCTTTGAGGTCAAATGTTAAACTGTACGCCAGTCAATGGAGAGAAAAAAAAGGTTTTGCAGACTGTTCACATGTTTGGTATGTTAATTTATATTTCCTTTTTATTTGGGCTTGTCTTGAGGTTCTCACGGGGGGGGGGGGTTGTTTTAAAGAAGAATTCGAGATGAAATTGAGGCCACGACACAAACACACAGCTGTAAACTTTCCTCGTTTCATCCAGTTGGTTAAGGGAATTTTAAAGGGGACAAAAGGTTTATTTAGCTAAAGATTAGAAAATATATATGAATGAAATTCTATGTTTGCATACTTTCTATGCTATTTTCATATGGGGTTCACACTAATGATGAAAACGGAAAGGAATCTCAAGTGCTTTTTACTACAGTGTAACTTATTTGTTTTCGATTTGATTTTTACCACCTGTGTTTTTAGTAATGATTTATGAAGCACTGTATATTAAAGTTTTAAAATATTCATTTCGCTTTTTGAGTGTCATTTTTATTTCTCTCCATTGTCTAATCACCAAGAAGCCCTTTCCGAACATTAAAGCGATGGTGGTGGTGTTGATGCTACTATTTCAGAGAAGAAGCTGCACAAGGGGGCAGCATAGTTGCAGCAGTTCATGTACTCAAGTACCTGCAAAGAGCAGAGGAGGGCGCTGTTGCACCACCTGCTGGGAGCCGAGCTGTGCTGTCCAATGGCTACAGCATCATATTCAGATGTGGTTTGTTTGCTGGAGACTCTGACTCCTTTTGGTTCTCATATAGTGGTTTGATGGGTTAAAGGTGTCAAGTTAAATTTATTTATATAGTAAAAAATAAAAATCACAATATTGTCTCAGAGGGATTTACAATCTGTACAACATGCAGTGAGTCACTTTGTTACTGTACTCTTGATCCCTAAAGTTCAAGAGTAAAGCTAATTTGGGGTTACTGTGCAGCTTCAGAGGTTTAGTGTGTCCCTCTACCTGTCATTGATCTGTGATTTGATTCATACATGTCTACTGAATAGGTTCCACTCTTACAATAGCCATTCAACTGTTCATTTACATTTCATTTTCTTTATTTAGAAGAACAACAATCAACATCTTTTTGCTTACCATATATGTTATAGTTGTATATATGTTGTGGCCCTCATGCAAATGCAATAAAGGCTGTTCTAGGCAAGATTTTAACTTAAAATACACCCATCATATCGGCTTAAATCGCAATATGGAGCTGCAAGAGAGAAAAGCATCCCATCTGCCCTGTTGAGATCGAGACCTAATACATTTGCTCTTTTACATTCAATTATTCAGTATCATCATTTATCATGTTATCATTGAACAAAATACTATTACCTAAATTAATTATTCAAAGCAAATAGTAGTTAGTCAATACTTGGACATTTTATTGAAGTTCTTGTTTTACATGGTGAGTTGAAATTTGACACTGAAACAGGTCATTGACCTGAACATTACGTTGATCATTTTATGGGATTTTGCATATTTTTGCCATATTCTATTGTTTATCACATTGCCCAGCCCAGAATGCACACACTCCCCTGCCCACAGAAAGGGAGATGTCTAAACTTAATGTCACACCTTTTGCCTCTGTTCACAACTTGGCATCCTTTAAAAGCATAAAGCAATCATTAGACATCTGGCTCAGTCAAACTAGACATGCAGTGTTTTCAATTTTATTAGTGTCAAGATACATATTTCTGGTAATTGAAGTTCAAATTGAAGGTGCAAACATGCAAAGTTCCCTAGTGCACCTTTAAAATAAGGATTTAGCAGCATTATAAGGCGTTGAAGTGTTATAGTCCCCTCCCATGCTGCACGCACTGTGTTCTGCATTCTTCCTGTAAGATTATTCAGTTTATTGCTTCTGTTTTTATTTAGACCTGTCACCATATTTTGTACTCCCTCGTGTGTTTTTACCTCCTTAATGAACAAAAAACCTAGCAGTTTCAGTGTGGAAAATTAAAAAATTGGGGCTTCTATGACTTCCATGTCTGTGCGTATATGACTGAGACCGTGTAGGATGGTTAAGAGATATCTGTAGTGCAGTAGGATCTGACAGTGGAGATAAAATGATGAAGGGAACTGCCAACTCCCACTAGCACCAGGGCGAGCAGCAGGGCAATCTGGGAAAGGCAAACAAGAACAGCATGCGGCTCAGATATGTCCTCACGTACTCTTTTTGCCTGTTCCAAAACGTGGGAGGAGGAGGAAGACAAACAGGAGGAATGGGAGTCAAAGGAGGGAGGAGAGGAATCCTGAGTGCAAGAACACAACTTTATCTGAGTATCTTACAGCTGGAGAAAATTAGAGATCAGAGCGAGGTCTTAGAGGATTTCAGTTGGAAACACTGAATCACAAAATTGCACGAAAGCTCATTCGCATCCATCTCTCAGTGTCATTTGAGTTTGAAAAACTGCACTCATCTTTTACATTTAAAAACACACTTCTGAGAAATTCCCCCAACTTCAATGACAACTTGCATTCGCACTGGTATTGCAGAGCATCCATCACAGGGACACAGAGAGACCACAGGTGATTTATCACAGGCCTCGTGCAATCGAGCTGTCTGCCAAATCCCTCAAGGGCTCAGACAACATGTGTCGATAGAAAAAAACCCTGTGACCGTGGCCAGGTGCTCGCCCTGTGTGTGTGAGAACAACAGTGTGTGTAGGAGTTAGAGAGAGAGGAAATGAATGTGGGGATTTTTTCATGCCTTCACTCTATTTTACTCATGCAAATCTGATCATCCCCGTCAGTATGCTCAGCCCTCGATATGATACTGTATATGCCTGAGCCCAACAGAAGGTGTGATGTGAGGACTCTCAGCCTGAGGCCAAGATCCTGCCAAATCCTGGAGGTATCTGCCACAAAGGAGTTTAGTCTATAAAACAGCTAACAATACCTATGACAATTTGCAAGACCCCAAGGTTTTATTTAACATCATATGAAACAGAGAAAAGTAGCAAATCCCCACATTTGAGAAGCTGAAAACTGGTAAAAATTTAGCATTTTTAGCCCCACAGGACGAAATGTAGTAACTTTGGTGAACACCACCTTAAATCTAGCACCACCATCAGGTCAGATCAGTTTGAATCTGTCTAATACTTTGCTTCATAACCAAAAAGCTGCCAAACTAATGACACTCCCATCAGCCTCAGCCGAACTTTGTGTTGTGTGCTAATTAGCAAATGTTAGCATGCTAACAGGCTAAACTGAGGTGAATATGGTCAACATTGCTTAGCATCAGCATGTTAGCATTGTCACTGTGACACATAAGTTATGTCGAGATCAAGGGTTGGTTTTATACAAATACAATGTTATTTGTTTTAGACACTTTCAAAGCTAATCTAATGTTAACATACCTAATCAACCACTGATTTCACCTCGTGATTTAAAACAGAATGAACTAATCAACTAGTCAATTTATCTAATAATAAAATTCTGTTGACCCACCTATCGCTCCAGCACTGGTTCCAACTCAGACACCGGGAGAGGAGGGTGCAAAGTGTTCACAACAGCCTAAATTAATGTTGGTGTCCAGGGTTTAATTGCTCTCTAATAGGGAGAGTCTTGTTATTGAGGCCGCTGGAAGCCTAATTGGAGCAGATGAGTGTTTGCCAGACTCTTACCCTTTGGCTTAAACAGGGGGAAAAACATGATTGATGCACCAAGAAGTTTTTCGGAGATCCAGGCCCTGGCTCACAGGCCTGGCCGCCTCATTATCTTCCCCCCGCGTAGAGGCCTCCTTCTGGGCTTGGAGTCGCTGCTGAATCCCCTCTCTGTGTGCGTTTGGGGGGAGCTGGCCTCCATACAAATGCTCATGGCAGCAGCTCGTCGTTTCTGCACACACACTGGATCCTTATTAGCAATTACAACGCTAGAGGGCCTATTTATACACATCTGCTGAGACGGGGTGCTGCAGTGGAAACAGATACATCCAGCAGCACTAATCAACTGCAGCCCGGCCCTGGTAAATGAGATGGGAGGGAGGGTAGAAGGAGGTAGGGAGGGAAAGGGGATTGATGGAAGGCGGGAATACAAAAACAAAAGGAGGAGGAGCGAAGATAGAAGGGAAAAGGAGGAATTGGGTAGAAAAGGATCGAAGGAAGGAATCGAGGAGTGAAAGAGGAAAAGGGGATACGAGGAGGGGTTGTGAACAGAGGGAGTATCTGAGACAGCCATGCATATTCAATTACAGAAATGAAGACCAGATTCTGCTCAGTAACCGCCACGACTCCCATCCCTCCGACGCCTGACTGGTCATCTGCGCACGAATGAAACTGCTGGAGCCTCTGCACAGATACATTCAGCCATGCAGACTCCAACAGGACGCTGGGGGATGATTCACGGGGCCGAAGGCGCTCCCTGAGTTACCATTTCTCAAGACAAGAGGTTGTGCAGGGCATGTTTCCCAATTTCACACTGAATTCTATTTTTCCGGAGCGGGGACCAGTGATGATGATATTAGGGTGGTGGGATGTGTTACAGCAGAGTAAACGTTTTATAGATAACCTGTGTCCTGATGCCACTTTTATGAACTGGATCTTTAAAGGAATGGTTCAACATTTTGGGAAGAGTTAGTTTGGGTTTAGCTTAGCTTAGCACAAAGGCTGGAAAAAGGGGCTCTGTCTGAACGTAACAAAATCCGCCTACCAACACATCTGAAGCTCACCTTATACCAAATTAGACATAACGTGTTAATTAGTGAGCTTTAGAGGTGTTATAAGCAAATTCATATTGCCTTTGCACAGAGCCTGGCTAGTCGTTTCCCCCTGTTTCCAGTCTTTACGCTAAGCTAAGCTAACTGGCCGATAGCTGTAGCCTTTTACTGGACAGATATGAGAGTGGTGTCAATCTTCTCATGTAACTCTTGTCAAGAAAGCAAATGTGTATTTCCCAACATGTTGAATGATTATCTTTAAAGCAGCAGTTTGCTACCTTTTTGGCTTGTGTCCCCTTAAAACATGAGTCATAAGAAGTTTAACCAAAATATATTTCCCATCACAAATTATTTCCTTTAAATATTTCTTTAGAGGCTTAAAAGGCTAAAATGTCTATTATAGGAATTATTAGAGAAAAGTCTTTTAAATGAACATCATTTCATGTAGAAAACATGTTTTTGGTTCTCTCCTGTCCCATTAATCATCTTGTGGCCCCTTAAATTCATATTGCGACCCCTTTAAGAGGTCCCGACCCCCAGATTGGGAACCCGTGGTTTAAGGAGCCTTAAAGGGGAATTACTTGTCTTTTCTGCAATTTTTCAACAAATTAAACAATGGGAATGTCTCAGTTTTAGCCGTCATTGCAGTATCTCGTTCAAGCATAGAAGCAATCATGTATTTTAATTTAACACTTCAACAACCTTGTGGAAAATTAGAAACCTGGGCTGAATTACTGCCAACAAAGCAAAAAAAAAAAATCCTTCATACTAATGGGAAAAACTCCTCTGACATGTGTATTAACAGTTACTAATAATTATTTCTGAGTAATTTTAAGGATAGTCTTTTAAGTGAGTGAAAAGTGTATGGTGGATTTCCTGTTCACATCTTTCTTTCACGCTCTGAAATCACATTAACAAGTTTGGGAGTGGAAACTCTGAGTGGACCACGTGTGCACAGACTGGTGAATGTAAAGGTTATTTTTCACAAATAAACTTTATTATTTCAAGTGGTCTACTTTAAAAAAGTTCAGTCTTGTAGGAAAGACAGATGTTTCGAATAATAATAGCATTTTGGCAGAGGCATGTGTGTGTTCATCAGTCCGTATTAAAGCTGGCAGGACTGATTTTATGACTTCCATGGTTTCACACATCTGATACAGTTTAAAGTCTTCACTGTTATGCTCGAGGATATGAAGTATTCTTCCAATTCTCCATTCGTGTTGTCTCACTTATTGTCTGTTAGAAATAAAAGCAGGAAGACCAGACATGCTGTGGTAAACTCTTAAAGGGCCCATAGATCCTCTTCTACAAAAACAAGCTAAAGTAAATAACTTGTTGCTCCTTAGTTTTTTGTCCTCAAAAGAAAAAGGAAAGTACATTAACTCTGACAGGCAGATTTGATTCTGTATTTCCAGATTTTTATATAAATGTGCAGGTTGAACACCAACATTTTGGACCAAACTTTTGGTTCTGTGATGCCAGAAATTTGCCTTTTTGGTTGCCTTTGCATGTTAAAAGAAAAAAAAAAAGAAGTAGCCATCCTCATTTAAAGCTCGTATGTTGTTAAGTATTTATTGATTTTACACACAGCTCCTTTTTGCAATCAAAAGAGAGAGAGAGTAAGAGACAATCCGATTCAGCCGATTCATCTCAGTGTCCCTGGTTGAGTTTAGTGGGGAGATCTTTTTTAATACTAGGAGTGGTCAAAGTCTGAAAGTTTCACTCTCTTTACATCAAGTACTACAAAATAAGTCTTGCTATTAATCATTTCACATATGTAGATGTGCGTTATTTTAACCTCTTCTACTCCACCCCCTCCCTACCATAGACCCATTTTTGTCTTTTTTTAGGGGGGGCAGGGGATCTGTAGGGGGAGATAGCAAGACAACAGTATATGCCTCATAGAAGTGGTATACATCGTCTGAAAGCTGGGAACCTGAAGATTAATTTAAGATGCAGCTCAGCATTGTGTGTCAAGTTTTTCTAGTCATAAATCTGTAATAAACATTGTATTTTGGTTAGGCGCCTATTCAAATTTTGAAAATTTAGAGTGAGAACATTATGATGGAAGTATATGATGGCCATTTCCATGCTCAGTTATGTCTCGTAAGTTGTTGCAGCAGTTTTTGGGTTGATACCATTTGTTACACAGATTTGGTGCAAAATGTAACAATTTTGGACCACTTAAAAATTGATAAAAATGGTCAAAAATCCCTCCAAAATACCACATTAATGAAGTGAACTAACTAACGCCCATTCCCGACCTAACGTCCACACCCTTACTGTTTTAATTAATCCATTTCTTGAACTGACTTGAGGAATCACGGCCACCCAGTTCTGCATGTTTGCATGAGTTATGATAGCCGTGAGACACTTCTACACTTATTTTCCAGCCCTTAATAGGTTTATGAGTTTTAATTTTACAGCCTCATGACTGAGGGGCCTCTGATTCATGCTGACACAGCAGGTCTTCGTTGGCAAATTACTCCGTCTTCCCTCTCCTCCTGCTCGAAATAAGAAAAAAAAACTAGTAACACTTCACTTTAAGTGCAGTGTAAGTCAGCGTAAGTGCTTTATAAATATGCTTACTGCCTGCACGATGCTTTCATTATGATCATGTCAGGAAATTACCCTCAGTTTAATACATCAGGCCTCCCCATCATGAATCAAGTATGTGCTGTGAGACTATTAGGAGCCAGGAATATATATTTAGTGCATGTACTTCTTCACCATTAAAGCTGTGATTTTGACTAATGCGGCAGGTTTCACACAAACATCCGGATGCGTCACCGTGACAACCAAGATGTTGGTATTTCCTGTGCAGAACGCTGAGTGTGTGTGTGTGTGTGTGTGTGTGAGAGAGAGAGGTATCTGCATTCTCAAAATGAGAGCTATTATTATCAGAGGAGGAATCTAAACACACTCCACCAGACCATGTCACAGTGAAACACTACACTTCGCTCCCTTTCAACAGAGAATATTCAGACATGGAGCATGAATCCCCCTCAGACCTGATATTTTTTTACCCATCGCAAGGACATTTTTCAGTTTATTATATCCTACTACCATGTAGAAATAAGGCTTTTTATGTTAGCTATTTTCTTTCTATGAAAGACATTACGATTAAGACCGTGAAAATGTCTTGAAGCAACAGTTTTCAGCTAGCAAAATCCACAGTGGTCGGCTAGAAATGCTATTGTCTACTTCTGTATGAAATCAAAGACCCATTGTCTCAAAATTACCAAGAATTTCAAGTGTTAAATCGAATCATAACAAATCATTGTAAACTGCATGTGGAAAGCTTGACAGGCATAGCATCAGTAACTAAGAGGGCAGGCATTTTTGGTTGTTTTAACGATGCTGAGATCTACGCTTTTGTTTATTTCTATTCATATTCTTTTCATTCAAGTGCTGTAGGAGTCCTTTAAGCATTTCTGCCCATGTGTTTTAACTGAATTGAATGGATATGTATTCATTGAAAACCCAAGTTCTTAAACAGCCCCAAAATAATGAGTATATGTCAAAAACGATGATGGTAGCAATGGCTGAAAATGCGTAGGCTGAAACCATAACTCATAATACCTGCCCTTCTCCCAACACAACATTTACAAAATGCACGAACTACATTTGTATTTCATTTCACAGCCAATTTCAAGCAAAAGCTGAAAAATGCTTCACTGCCAAACATCCTCTGCATGTTTTCATCAGTTGCCTCAGTGTCTGTGGCCTTGGTTGGGATTTTCCTGTGACAGTGAGGGCCTTTGTTGCAGAGAAAAAGGGTGACAGCCAGACGGACGGGCACACTGGCTGTCTGTTGGGTCTTGTTTGTGTCTGTTGCCGTAGCAACTGTCAGGCTGCGATGGCAGAGGCATGGCGGAGGTGGCGGCTGCTACATGATTCATGGACAGTGAGGGTGGCCGTGCAGAGCAAAAGAGTTTGGCAACAGAGCCCAAAAAAAGCCCAAAGAGGAAGCATCTGGTGGATCTGCAAAGACTCAGGCTCTGTCCCAGTTGCTCCAGACCGCTACCCACAATGCACCAGCATGACCAAGGCTGACGTTTTGACTCCTCTGAAGCTGTGCAGTGCTAAGAGATGTTTACTCGTGACACTGTAAGATATTTTGTGCAGCATGGACCAAATTAATCATTACTGCGACTGAGATTGAATGTTTATTAGTTGGCAAAACAGTCTCACCAAGAGGACAGCTACTAAATAGCTGTTCTGGAGCTTTCAATCACAACACACAGTCTTCCTCAGCAGATGGCGTTTGCCCAGTTTTAATGGAATTATAGCTGCTAAAAAAAAAATTCTAAGCAGGGTCAAGAATAAAATATCAATCTCCATTCTCAACATAGCAAGAAGCTAATTTTGACCACCAGGGCACCCCTTATACCTATCTCGCACCTATAAAAATCTTAATTTCAATCTCAAATTTTGGGCCATAATGGACAAGAATACCTTAAAAAGCTCAGAAAAATTGAAATTTGAACATTTACAATTTCCATGACAAATAGGAAAAAAACCTCCATCTGCTGAGGAAGATCATGTGATAAGCTCCAAAACATGGACCTTGTGGTACTCTATGTTGCCTACTACCTACTATGTTGGTCAGGTGGAAATCATGTGACTTTTATTGTCCTGTAAGTTAAGTTTAATGGATATTGAGCTCTTTATTATTATGTAACCAGACAAAATAAAGCTCAAGGGTTTAAGGGCCTAAAACTTGGAGAAGTCATATTCATGTCAGTAGAAGTGAAGCATTTAAATATGTTTTAGAAATTTCTATATGTCACAGGTTTAAATGGATTAGGAAACGTAGACTGAATTATACAGAGTGACCAGACACATTGGCACTAAATGCAAGTGACTCGAATGTCGTCAAGGGCAAAGAAATTGCTCTTATTCACGGGTGTTTCATACAGACTCTGCAGAGAAAATAAAGAATAAGAATGACACAAATTTAAAAAGTGTTTAATCAGAATGTCCACAGGAAGAAACCAGAGGACAACCACTTCATTGCTATATCATGGGAATACACAGTCATCTTCAGAAAACAGAGATCAAAAACACATGCACACAAAATGTTTCTTCTGAATGAGAACGCAGTTTGTTTGCTGGTTTTTATTGGGACTTGTGACCATGCTGGCGTCTTCGAACTAGTTTCCAGGCAACATTTATTTTACGGCGGGGCCTCAACCTGATGATGAAGCAGAGTAAACACACATTAGGCAGTGCAAAGTACAAGGACGGATTTGCTTAGGGTCTATCTTTGTCTTAACAAATAACATGAAAATGTATGGGATAACAAATGTAAGCAAATGATTTGGTGAATGGGTGATGAGCATGTGCTCGCTACCTGTCTATTTATATGTGTGGCTCTCGGATCCACCACGTCCAAATCCTGACAGGAAAGAGACAGGAAGCATTACGTCAGTGAACTTACATTAACATTAATGGAAATGAATGCGGTGACATGGAACAACATGGAAAACTTTTACTTTGGGAATCTGAGAGAGAATTTAAACTACGTCTTTCACTCAAGATGAGAGTTTAACGAAATGGTAGCAGTTATGTCATGACTGGTTTATTGAGTGTGTGACACTATCAGGTGACAGTGTGTGCTTTGATAGGGCTGTTTACAGGCTCAACATGATCAGATACAAAACATCACACAGGGCTCTGTTCCTGGCAGAGAGTCTTACGAGCAAAGGTGACTGAGCCTTCGCTATCTTTCGTTATTTTCAGCTAAAAGATCCGACATTGTGGTGGAGGTGTACGAAGGTCAGAGTGAGCTCATTCATTGTGTACAAATGATTATTTGAGGAGAACATGCTTACCTTTAGGTCCAAACATTGCACTGTAGCAGGGGTTGTGACAGTATGGCTTGCCTTCACGCTGTAAGAGACAGAGTTGTATTAGCACTTGTGTATTGAAAATATCCAGACATCTCTATGCAACTTTTTTGTGTGAAAAGTATGATTAAAAAAAATCTTTATTTGTCAAAACTACAAAAAAAAACATGTATAATATCATTGCATTAACTATACATTTAAAGTAGTACATTTTCTAAGTTCTAATCCTGTATCTCTGTGTTAATTGTTCATTTATCTCTTGCTATATGCTAAATATATGTCCAAATAAGAAGCATTTTATATCAAAATCCCTCTCTTTTCTCTTACTGTAAAATGTTACAATATTTTTGATGAATCATCTTGAACTCGAGGGTGTATATATACACATTTATCCCCATCAAAGGCTAAAATTTCCCCGCTGTGGGACAATAAAGGCTTATCTTATCTTATCTTATCTTATCTTATCAAATATGATTTGGGCTGACAAGCTAACCGCTCCCATCATATAAAACTGCATTTGACCGGTAGCTTGCGTGTCGTAGGAGCTAGCAGAGTGATCATACTAGGTGGATCCGATATCCAATAGCTGGCTCAATTTTCAGTGCAAGTCTAACAAATCTCTTGTAAAGCAAGTGCCCACACAGTACACGTTGGTATATTTTTATAATGTATTAGCTCATATTTTTTTTTAGGATTTTTTATTAATTACTGTCCATTTAAGTGCCTGGAATCAGATTTTTTTAAGTCACACTCTACCCATGGATGAAGGGATATTTTTTCTGTTGTAAAATTAAAGTAACAAATCTATTATTCAGTCTTTCCTTACTAGCAAAAAACAAATCATTTAGGTAGTCATTAGCTAAATAACAAATGTCAGTCTCTGAGGTTTTCTTCTTAAATATTAACTTATTTATAGCTTTTGTTGCTTAAAAGTGTTGAAAATTAAACCTAACTACAGTAAAAGCAATAACAGACTGGAGGTTCAGATTTGACGAAGTGCCATCAAACCCCAAACCCTGTGTTCACTGGCAAAGATTACAGGATATTCTTGTATGCATTGTATGTATTTCAGGTGTCTCACCTCTGCATGTGAGCCTGCTGACAGTGTCTTGTTGCACTTCTCACACTTCAGACAGGGCCTGTGCCAGTCTTTCCCCAGCGATGTCACCCTCTCAGCTGCCAAACACACCAAAAGACAAAATTAATAACCACAGCCTTGAACTTCCACCACAAAGAGAGCTACTGTAGTCTAAAGTGTCACTGGGTCACACATGGATCAGGTCTGCGGGTCAGTTAATGAGTCTCAGACCAAATTATGAGCTCATAGTGCTGTGAATTCTGGCCCATTATCAGTTTTAGACCAACAAGATCATTGGGTGTGGTGCTTAAGGGGGAAAAGAGGACTGAGTGTCCCTGAGGAATCTGTCCTCCTCCTGCCTCATAAACTCTGATAAAGGCCATCTTTATCTGCAAGGCTGATCCGCACAAACATCCATCAGGAGGACTGTAAAAGTGGGGAGGAACCCAACCCGACATCCTTGAGTTTCAGAGGCGATGGACAAGAGTTTAGACGACTTTTGAGACTCTAGTCAAGAATCTACTCCTTGCTAAGTGAACGCATAAGGTCGGCGAGGGCAAGCGCAGGAAATGCTGAAAATGGTTAAGTGTTATCATGAAGTGAGGCTGTGTTTCTACCAAACACATGTCGTAGCTGAGGAGCACAAAACTTGATTAACATCTGCAGATTTTCTAAAAACATAAAAGAAAGTCAGGAAGGACAGCAGATGTACGAACGAATGCTGGTTTCAGGTGAAGCTACTGGCCTCCAAACCTTCCCACAATATTAGGATATGACATTCCTGCCTAAAAATAACCTGATGTGGCATGAGATTATGCAACACAGGCAGCGGAAACAGGGAAAGTGCTCCAGGGCGAGGTCAGCCTCTCTGGCCAGTGGCATGAAAACATTTCAGCAAAATGTGGTGGGGCTTGGAACGAAAGACTGACCCGAAATAATTACTGTACTTAACTTCAAAGCAGTAACGGAGGGAAGTCTCACAATTAAAGTAGAGCTCACTCTGATCAGTTGCAATGACGCCCATGTATGTTGTTTTAGTCTTGATTGTATATGGATCTGATAAAGCATACTTTTGTGCACGGGTTATTTATTTCATCTGACGATATGACAAGAAATGGGGTGTGACAGACAGAAGAATAATCCAGTCTGCTCTCTGCATCAACTAGCGCTGACTGGAGCATTATGGAGGCAGTCCAATATACACAAACAGACTCAAATCTGAATGGAAAACTATGAGGGAGGGCGTTTCTAACTATTCACTTCATTCCATCCCATAAAAAGATTCATGGGGAGGTTGTATAACACTTTGACAAGCTTAAAAAAGAGGCTAAGAATGCAGTCTGGAGCATTTAGAGTCGAGTGAATGACCTTAAATACAGTAAAAGTCTTGAAAGTTTTGAATAAAATAGTTTGGCATTTATGGCAATACACTTATTCTCTTTCTGGCCAAGAGTTAAGCTAAATATGAAGCTACAGCCAGCAGCCGGTTAGCTTAGCTTAGCACAAAGACCGGACACGGGGAAACAGCCAGCCTGGCTCTGTCAAAGGCAGTCAAAATCCGCCTACCAGCACCTCTAAAGCTCACTAATTAACACGTTACATCAGTTTTGGTATAACATGTAGTGACTAGTAATTATTAACTAGTGAGCTTTAGATGTGCTGGTATAGTAGGTGGATTTTGTTACCTAGCTAAAACTAACCAGGCTAGCTGTGTCCCCCTGTTTTCTGTCTTGTAGCTTTATATTTAAAGGAATACTTCGACATTTTGGGAAATAAATAGGCTCATTTTCTTTCTTAGTAAAAGTAAAATGAGAAGACTGATATCACATTGCACGTCTGTAAGTATGCTAGTGTGGAAGGTAACAAAATCCGCCTATGTTATATACATGTTATATCTCATTTGTGTATGGATTAAACATGTTAATTAGTGAGTAAAGCGTATTTCCCAAAATGTCAAAAATAAAACTTCCCAAAACTATTTTTTAAATTCTTTTTTTGGTTTTGAGATATTAAAGACATTAATCATTATTTAGGCTTGATAATTAGAGATAAATGCTGCCTGTGGGATCACATGGAAGAGCCGGTTTGTGGCTACTCCATCATTTTTGAAGACATTTCTTCCGTTGATGCCTTCATATGCGATCTCTGCACAAATAAAGTAACACAAAACCTACACTACATGTTAGTTTCTTTTTTCCCCAAGGTTTATTTAAAGTCAATGGTCCTGCAGTTTCAAGCAACAGGAGTGTATTCAGGGGTGGTGGAGCAGTGAGGTGTGATGGAGACGATCACAGACTGCAGAGTGAAAGAATGAGACATGGAGCGAGTTTATAGAGGAGCTTTTTGGGGGGAAATTGATGCAGACAGTTCAGGACAGTGATGAGACTGCGCTTCCACATTAAGAATACAAAGGTTTGTTTCAGGCTACTTTTCCCTCGGCTATATTTTAGAAAAGAGCATGTTTTTTTCTTCCTGCATGGAAAAGGAAAAGATCGGTCGTCGTGTTCTGGCTGAAACAAATTGGCTTGCTTGTTTTGGCCAGAAGGGGAAAGTTTATCCATGAAAAGGAAGAATGGGAAGCATGGGTCCCCAGTCTCACGGTCAATTCATCTGACTGACAGTCCAAAGACTTGGCTTTGGTATTCTGTATTGGCCTCTGCCTCTGTGCGTCTCTCCGGAGAAGATTTACTCTGTTGCACTACTGAGCTGCAGACAATGTGGTAAATGGATTAAGACACGAATAAAATGGAGCTGTCCCTTTCCTCCCCGGATGCAGTAATTGCTCCCTGCTTTGATGGTATCCTCACGAGACAGACCTACAGGATGGCTCAGGAAGGAGGGAGCCGAATTTCAGGGCAGAAGAAACCTGCTTCCTCTGCTCCATCGACTCATAATTCACGTTAGTCATCAAGAAACACAATTCAATTTCTACAGGGAGCACAGCTCAGATAACAAGAAAGATAACAAGACAACAAGAAAGCTTACAGAGTGCAGTGGCCTCTTAAAGGCTGCAAAAATGTATACATATAATGTAGGGAGACATAAAAAATATACATAAACAGCTAAAGATTAAGCAAGTAAGCAAATAAAATAGTGATGGAACTAGTGATGTAAAGTAACTAAGTATATTTACTCAAGAATTATTCTTTATTTGAGTATTTTCATTTCCTGCTGCTTTCTATTTCTATTTCAGAATGAAATATTGTACTTTTTAGTTACTCTTCAGATTAAGATTTTACATCCAAAACTTCAGTTTCTAAAATATTATGCATTATAGATTACACTAGTTCCCCAAAGTACATAAAGCAGTTAAAATTAGCTCCACCTCAACCGACTACAACATGAAAGTACTGCTTACCTGAAGAATTCAGGTCAAGTACCACAATGTAAAAAATACTCCATTACAAGTAAAAGTCCTGCATTCAAAATTTTACTACAGTACAGAAGTATTACAAACAAAATGTAGTAGTAATGTAGTAACAAAATGTACTTTAAGTATAAGTACACATTGTGTAGAATGGACCCTGTCTGTGACATTCATTATTCTCAGTGGTGGAAAGTAACCAAGTACATTTACTCAAGTACTGTACTTTAGTACAATTTTGAAGTACTTTACTTAAGTATTTAAAATTTCAAGTTATTGAATACTTTGCAAATTCTGATTTTACATACAAAATATTTATATATGTATGTAATATCATGGTGTATCCACTTTGACCAACTGCACAAGCGGGTTAAATGTTATTGCATCAATAATAATGATCCATTCTGCACAACAAGTACTTTTACTTTTGGTACTTTAACTTCATTTTGCTGATAACACTTCTGCACTTTTATTTAAGTAAAACTTGACTTAATTGCGTATTGTTACGTAGTGGTACTGCGACTTTTATGCAAGTAAATGATCTGAATACTTCTAAAACGTTCCAAAAATACTAAAACACATCATTCATTACAGTCCCTAACAGATTATTTAATATTTTATTCGCATAATATATAAATTTTAAAAAAATGCCTGCTTGCAGTCGTGTGCTTGTCAGCTTGTCAGTCTGTTGGTTAAAACTCAGCTTCCTGTTTCTTAATTTCTGCAGAAATACCGCTACATTAACCAGGAAATGTTCTTGTGCAAGAGCGTGATATTCCTGCATGTTAAAAACTAAACTAATTGGAGGAAAATTAAAACAAAGAGAACGGAACTTACCGAAGTAAACTTCCTTCTGGCACTTTGGGCACTTTGGCATTTTGTTGCAGCTGTGTGTGTTAATCTACCGGAGAGAAAACACGGTAGGGATCCCGCGGATGAAGTGTGACTGCAGCTGTACTGACTGGCCCACCTGTTAGCTCTGACTGACCACGCCTCGCTGTGAAGTGCAGATGTGCGCTCCGTCCTGTATTTATAGCACCGAGGAAATAGTTCAACTGAAACTTCTTTTTTTTTTTTCTACTAACAGTGGGAGAGGCTTGTGTGCGAGTGTACGAGCAGAAAACATCACGCTGGGTGGTGTTGAAATTGAAGAATTAAGCTGCTAAACTCTCCCTCTCTATAGCGTTTCTATGTTGAAGGAAGGAATCCCACTTTCATTGTTGTTGTTGTTTCATTGTTTTATTAAAATGTATTAAATAGTATTGTTGTTGTTTTTTGTTTGTTTGTTTGTTTGTTTTTGTTTGTTTTACAGCCACAGGTGATAAATGGGGCACAGCATAATGGAACAGGATGAAGTGACCATTACAGTAAAAGTACATTGTTTCCAAGGAGGTTAATATGATTTTAAAGCCCCCCTCAAAACTCAAAAATGTGTAAACATGCCAGTTTGGTTATACTTATTGTAAAATATTCAAAATATGTGGTGGTCCATTTATATTTAATTGCTTTTTGAGACATTCACAATGTTTTTTTAATAAAGTCCCCCTCCGCTCTAAAAATGTGTTTTGTTTATGTTTTTCTCATGTGGATGTTTGAGCTTCACTGTGCAGAATGATGTATGTGCAGAGTAAATACAATACAGTTTAAGACATGTACATATGAGATCTAGTTTGGAAGCCAATCGTGGTTGCATTATACAATATTTGCATATTCATAGATCCTGGATTTGGGGGGAGGAGTATATGCTATGTGCTTTGGTGAGTAGTTTATTGAACTTTCTTTATGTTGAAAAACCATATCAGACAAATTATTATTCAAAGCAAAGTGATTTAATAGATCTTATAAATATCTTATAACATGTTCAGAGTGGATCTTTAATGTAAGAGCACTGTACAATAACATAGAAAAACAGTAATGTTTGGTATTTATACGTCATGTTTTAAAGTGCAGAGTCTGCATGCCAACAGCTGGACCTTATGAGTAATCAGGTGATCCCTGGGATGCATTTCATACTCTAGTCTACTAATTAATCTTCACAACTCCTGCAGATTGCCTCTGTGGAATACACACATACATTATTAATACTTTTAGTACAAAAACCTTTCTTTTGTTCTTCTATTCAAGCCTTGAATTTTCTTTTGGCAACTTTTAAAGTTCAGCAGACAGAGCTACTGCAGAGCTGTGTTATCAGTTATATGAGATATATGGGTCATCTCGAGGGCTTTGCCCTTGAATTATAAAATGAAATATGCCTAAAAATCAAAACGCACAAATTATAAATGTTCAAAGTTCATTTTATTACAGTAATCTCTTAAATTATGGAAATGACAGCGCTCCCACCCGAATCACCCAACGCTGACTACAGAAAATACCCATAAACTTAAACCATAGAGTAAAACAAAATAAAACTACATTCCACAATAAAACTGTTGCCAAAGTCAAATTGGTGAGCTGCCAAGTTCTGATCCTCAATTATTTACTTTCTGTGTGTGTGTATGTGACCTGTGTAAATAGACCTTCCTGCTGCTCAGTCATAATCTACTTGATATGTGACGCCACCAATCTATTCACTGCTCAGGGTGATTCAACAAAGCTGTCAGTGACTGAAGACAAACACACACACCTTTGGTCTGCTGTGCAAGTCTACTTTTTACTCTTTTAACTCTATACTTATATTTATAGCACTTGTAACAAAAGAAGTGATACAAAAGTGATTCCCAACCCGGGGTGCTGTATACCAGGGGGTAATTGCAGGGGGTACGTGGAAAGACTGTAGAGTAGCTCAACTAATTTGAATAAATAAAAATTACATTTTGATTTTATGCATGAAAACCTGTTACCAAGTGAACAGAGAACTCCAAGAATTAAACAAAAGTAATGAATAAGGTGAAATAGAAAGCTACAAGTAGGCTGATGAATTAGCAGTTCAATTAGTTAAATGAAAGCAAACAGTTTAGACAGCTAAAAGTAATAAAGGACAGTTAACAGTTAAACAGTTAGCTGACAGTAATGGATAAACAGTCGAAATAGTTAGCTAGTTTAAAGGTGAAATACAAAGCTACAAGTAATGGATGAACGGTGAAAAAGTTTGGTGGTTTAAAAATTTAGCTAAAAGTAGTGGATAAATGGTTGAAATGTCCAAATTCTTCCACTCCAAGTGGTAGTAGTACAAATGCAAACTTGACCAAACCAACCTAAACACTGTACAAAAAAATATTGTAACAGTATCGCCTTTTATGTTGCTAATAGTGTCAAATATCATTCAGTTAAAATTAACACTTTGGAAGATGACGAGGTTGTCGGACTAAATCCAGCAAACTAGTAGCCACACAGCTGCTAGCCTGGTGTTCTTTGGTAACACAGTGTAGCAGGTCGGCTTGTGATTGCACCATGATGATGAAGATGAAGATGATGATGATGATAATGATGTCAGACGTCTCTCTGGCTTGGACCCTGTTTTGACTTTGAGCTCACAGAAATCTGAGTGTAATCATTACAACACAAGCAGATCACATCCAACTCCAGGGTGACTTTTGACCGGATCAGTAGGGTTGAAAAGTCACTTTATAATCTGTATTTCTATGTGTGTGTGTGTGTGTGTGTACAGTGTGTGTGTTATGTTGTTATGCTCTTATGTGGCGTACTTTTACTCATGCTGCAGATGCAGACACACCTTCAGAGTGAAACATGCTTCAGCCTGTTTTCTGCCACAGTGGGATGACTTCTAAAAGATAGCAAACCCTCTGAGGGTTTCTTTAATGAAATCACCATGGCAACCAAACAAAAAGCTGATCTTGTCAGACTCTTTACAGTAACACAGACCTTTGATACTTTTAAAAAAAATTTTTTTTTTTGCTGAGGTTGTCTGATTGAGCTAATTAAGATGACATTTTCATACAGGTACATTTCCATTTTTCTAGTCTCTATTCATATTTGACTGAGTTTGGATGAAAGTTAAATCCCAATAAAAACACACAGTTTAACATATTTCCATGTTATTCCATGTAATGCAAACTTTCTATACATCTGGTGCCAGGCACAAAACATGGAAGGATTTACTTTTCTGGCATCAGCTAACTGCGTCTTATTTGGAAGAATCAATGTTCCTTAACATGAACATCAGTAGCCAACAAGCCCAAACAAAGAAAGACTAAGAGAAAACCACTCTAATTTGTTTTTGGCCACACTAGCAGCGTGACTCCAAGTATGGAAATGTCAGTCAGTTGGTTGATCCACCTCTGAAGTATCTTTACAGCTATTAGTACTGTTCCTCTAACACTCTTTGGGTTTAAGTGAAATATCTGAACAAGTATTGGATGGATTGCCATTTAATTTGGTACAGACATTCATGTCCCCCTCAAGATGAATTATAATCACTTTGGTGATCCTCTGACTTTTCACCTAGCGCCATCATCAGGTCAAAATTTAAATGTGTCCAATACTGCTGTAGTTTGCTTTTAGTGCAAATTACCAATTGTTAGCATGCTAACACGCTAAACCAACACGTCGAACATAGTTAACATTAACAGCTAAACATCCACGTTAGCATTTTCATTGTGAGCATGTTAGCATGCTGGTCTAGTTCCAATCCTCAGCACTGGAAATTTTGGGCCGGTACGTTGTGGGAAAGTTTAACGACAATGGCCGACTAAAATAATAAACATTCAACATAATGATATATCCTCAAATCAATTGCACAATCAATCAAATTCAGATCTGGTTTACAGTGAGAGATTTACCTGCAAGTTTTGCTGATTGGGGAGAGTCTCCAAAGTCATTGGGATGAGAGGATCGCCTTGTAATTTACTTCGTGGTATGGTTTTCCATTAAATTAGGGATGCCAGGCAGAAGCTCTGCCCTCTGTAAATTAATCAGAGAGATAATCTCTCCCAGCCACCCAGGTAGCCGAGGGTCACGCCTCAGCAGCCTGCACTATGATCCTGGGTCGGCTGGGCTCTAGTCCAGCCAGTGAGGTTGGCCCCTGATGTGTCTCTGTTACTGCCTTGTAATTACATATCGCAGTGATCAGCCCTCCTCCCTTAAATTAGACAAGATTAACATGGAGGTTTCATGTTCTACATCACTAATCAAGCACAGTGAATACACGCAAACAGCTACCACATGAAGACATTAATGTGCACAGTCTACAGTAGAGTCTACAGCTGTTGAACCGTACGGGCAGATATGCTACTGTAGGAGCAGTAATTCAAAATTGTGCAGAGGTAGAGCTGCTGGTGGTGGCAGAAGTGGTTGGCCAAACCAAGGCACCAGATACCAGTGAGGAGTTTACGTTCAATGATTAAAATCTTACAGATCATAAGTAATTTCGTAGGCTGATTCCACATTTTTTTAGTTAAATTTGACAATTTTTGGCCATTAAATAAAGGATTAAGTCTGTTTTGACTGGATTAATTCCAGGCAGTGTGGAGGGGGCTTTGAAGCAACATTTAGTTTATTACAGAAAGTATAATTGAACAGTTAATTAAATTAAGTTCAACAACTGATCAACATGATAGCATGGCTAATGTGTAATGTGAACAGTGATGAGCCCACAGTCTGCAGTCCTCAATACTACGCAGCGTTGCTCATTGTCTGTTGGACGTGGAAAATAAATAACTGTTTGCTTACAAAATCATCTTATCAACCTAAAAGGTGATGATACGTCAGTGTTGTGTTTACAGCTGCCCCTAAGACAGGTTATAATAAAATATGAAAGCTTCACAGCCATCAGAATCTACCAAAACAGCTGCACATTGAAATCTTGTAACGCAGTCAATCTAAAAGTTTAATAATTTTACAGGGGCTGGATCTGGCACCCCATATTGGGACTGAAAAATTATGTCATGTTTTCCTCTAAGAGTGTAGTCGCACTACTTTTTTGTGCTCCATTTACATCATTCAAACACATTCGTGCAGACTGTGCGGCGGTGACCTTTGACCTGTGAATTCATATGATCTACAAATGCCTGACCAAGAGAGTTGTTCAATGAGACCCCTTGGCTTAAATTTCACCAAACACAGAGCAGCTACTGTGAGCTAAAGTATGTTTTACTTTTGGGAGCCATAAATTCTGCATCCATATTTGTTTCTGCTCTCTGTTTAAGTAGTTCATCATCCAAGAATCAAGAAAAAAAAACACATTTTAATTTGACGTTTAAATTGCATGAGCATTAATCAGAAAATAAGGAGAAAATTGGAGAGGCCTCTCAATTTGCTGGAAGATTAATGCGAGAAAGTCCGAAATTACTTGCAGAGCAGAAAAATAATCCCTGCTCTGCTTGTTTTAATTGTACCAATATTTTCTGGCTTTTGTTGAGTTTATGTGAGCAGCGCTGTAGTTACACACTGTGATTGATCAGGGTCCATGCAGAGCACAACACAAGCAAACACAATCTGTTCTTAGGAAATCAGGGAGTGAAGTAAAACAAGCCGTGGCGGGGTGTCGGCCATCACTCCTACAGATCTGTCAGATGGAGACCCAGAGGAGGGAGATGAGGCTGGGAAGAACATGAAGCCAGGAAGCACCGCACAGCCTTTTAGAGGAGGACACTGTGTCCATTCAGTCAGGCACACGCTCTCAGAGCGGCTGAGTCATAGAGGGAAGTGCTTCACTTTTACACGCTAAGAAACCGAAAAAATTCCAGTACACACATACATTTATTGCAGATGTATTCAGTTTCACATTTTAGTATAGTGAACATGCGTGCATGTACTGTACATTCAGATATGTTAGCATGGACACAAAAAACACAGAGAAGACAGAGAATGACTCCTGATGTCATGAAGACCACAGGGACGATTTTGCTGACGCTGTAGAAATGTCGTCATGTGTGTCCACAATCTCTTGCTGATCATCTCTGTTGGAGCAGTTAAGTTGTGCTGCGTAATGGTGTCTTCACGGGTCTGGCTAAAAAGTGGAAGAAAGTGGATCACATCGCTCCAGCTGTCAAATCTTTGCACTGGCTTCCTGTGTGTCAAAGAGTTGATTTTAAAATACCAATGATGGTCATTTGGTGGAGTGGTATAGAGCCAAATTACATTTTACATAGATCTGCTACTGTACAATATGAACTGTCCAGACCTCTCAGATTACCTGGGACCGGTCTGCTTTCTTTCCTCAGGGTCACTAAACATGCACCACATATCTGAAACAAACGCCCAAATAACTTGAGGTCAGTTCAAAACATTTCTGTTTGCCCATGCTTTTTTATTCAGTACTATTCACTATAACTCCACTGTACTTTTTATTCTTCTGTGTGCGGTTTAATACTACAGCAAATTGCTACTTTCTCAGAAATACAACAGAAGAGCAACTGGTGTATCTGTTTACAGCAAAGCCAAACTTTTACTTACTTAATTTAGTAAATAATAACCTGATTTCATTGTGGCACACGCCGCACAGCACAAGTAGTTTTCCACATATCAGCAGATCACAGTAAAGTTGGTCACCTTGCTGAGAAGTTGTGGGCGTGCAGCCTGTTCATCTAACAGCTCACTGCGGCGGCTTCTCCTTGTTCCTTGCAAAAATTAAAAAATGAGATGCTGATGAAAGAATGCAGAAAATGACTGTTGTTTTGTACACATTTTTGATACGCCACTAACAGGGAAAAATGCTGACCATGAGTTGAGTTTAATTCATGAAAATCTTAAGCATTATAACTTTAATGCTTTTTTATGTCTTACGTAAAGCACTTTGAATTGCCTTGTTGGTGAAAGGTGCTATACAAATAACTTGCATCTACTTGCCTTGAACATAGTTCTAAAAAGAGGGGAGATCAAGTCCCAAATTTGAACCAGCAACCCTCTGGTGACGAGTTTGTGCCCAGGCTTTGAGTACTTTGAGTCTCCTTTTCTTCCCATGGTTGCAAACTGTCACCTAAATATTCCAGAGCCTCTGTGCAAGAAGTCAGAGATGGCAGACAAGTTCAAGTGTTTGACTTGGATGTCTTTCAGTTGTGGCCTCTCAGTCAAAACAAATACTCTCATGTACATGCACACACACACTTTCACAGACGTGTGTACAAACACAGTTGGTCGGGGTAAGAAGAGGTCAAGCATTTGGATCTTCATGGGAACTATCAGGGGAGGAAAGCCCAAACCGGGCACCATTAAGAGAAAAAAGGATTGCATGAAAACCAGTAAGATTGTACGAATTCAAAACAGCCATTTAAACCCACTGTGCTACGGTAAACCATTGTCATTAAAGCTCATTTAATGCTGGGACCTGGCATGAGCTCAACTATTTAGAAGGAAAAGAAAGGTCAAATAAATAAACACTGCGGTAAGCTGCAATTTCCTTGGCAACTGGTAATTGTTTGTCAAGGAGGTTGTGTCCGCTGCTATAGCAACAGTGAGTTCCTCAATAACAGGAAATGAAGAGGCTGCATGTTTCTAAGGATAGTATGTGATCATTTCCTTTTAAAGACGTGAAAGAAAAGTCCCTGTCGAGCCACTTCAAGTCAAATGTAATTTGTATAGAAAACAGATATTGATTAAATCATCTCTCCATTCATTTATCAGAGTACATACATATTAGTGTATATTAATGAGGGTAACATGAGGAATTCAAATTGCAGTTTATGTAATGATTATAATGAATATATTGATTTTTCATAAAGTGACCATTTGATAATCCCCTCTCTCAAAATCTTGTCAAATCATTAGTAGTTGTAGTTTAGCGACCGTAATAAAGCACGACATGGAAGCGGTGTGCATTGGGGTATTTTTTTTTTTTTTAGCCTTTCAAAAACCAAAACCGCAAGAGAAAAATTGTAAGGAACGGGTTAAAAAATGTATTTGTCTGCTCTACCAAACGTTGGCATGCCTGGTTAACTAGCTTAACGTTACCACCTACAGTAGTAATCTAACCCAGGGCTCCTGCCAAGGTCAAGGATAATTTCATACTACATTATTTTGTGGGGTTACAAGTACAAAAAACGTTTTATACTGGATTTGGGGAAGTTTACACTCCAGCAACCCCAGCTAACATGATCTGAGATAGCGTTGAAGTTCACCAGACACGTCAGTCCTTATCCTTTACTCTTGTTACATTAAAAGTGAAACACACTGTTTGAAAATACCAACAAATAAAGTATAACTCTAACCTTTGTTTTTGTATGTCAGCTAACGTTAAGCAACCAAACAGGGTTATGTTAGAATAAAATAAGAGTTTGATCTTAGATTTTCCCTTAACATACTTAATGCTAATACTATATTAATACTAATACAATATCACAATACTAATAATAGTATTGATACAAGTAATACTAGGACGAACTAGCTCTACACTGCAATACAAGATCAACGCTGCCGTCTCTTACGTGGATCATCAACTGTCTTTTGTCTTTTAGCATGATATGATGTGTGTAGCCATCAATCGCATATTTAAGACCTTTTTACAGAGTTTGTGTTTTAAAACAAGTCAGCTTAAAACAATAAAAAAAGTCGGAGATGGCATTTCTACTTTTGTCTACCTTTGTATGAAAACAAGGACATATTGTTTTAAAAAATTACATAACAATTTGAGTGGTAAATCTGCCCCCGTTATCAATTTAAACTACTGTTCAAAAGTGGAAATCTTCACAGCGACGGGGGGCTGGTCTTAGCTAACGGTCAATTTATAAAAAACAAATCCAGACTAAATCCAGACTTTGAAGGAAATCCAAGTACAAATGCAAAGTAGTTACATTTGGGAAATATTATCTACCATAAATCTATGAATTAAAAATTGGACATGTGCTCAAATAAAACAAGTAGCCTGCTGCTTGGATGCTTTAGCTAATATATTTTACCCAGGGGTGCCTGTATATCATCAACATCTGTTTTTGCCACTGCAGTATTAGCCTCACAGTTTCCCCCTGAGCCCCATTTTGTGCCTTAAGATTTGTTGCACATACTTCCCTATTCACTGCACTGTAACCCGCTGTAACATAATTTGTTTTCTGACTGAGAGAGAAACATCATATTTCACTCTTTCACTATGCAAGTCTGTTTTCTGGATCACAGCAGTAGCTCCACGTTCAGGTCTCTCTCACACAGTGTGATATTTTGCTTGTTGACAGAAAAGTGCCTGGTGATAAGCCACCTTTATGCTCCTTGTCAACATACGCCAAACCTGTTTCTTGGCTCATTTTAGAACCACAGTTTTACAATATCACCTTAAATATACTGTCAAAAGCCGCTTTGCTGGAAGTCATTAGCTGAAAGGTAACCAGCAGAGAGGCATGCTGGATCAAATTTAGGGGTGTTTTATTCTAAAGAGCATGACTCCAATGTTCCACAATCAGACAACTGCTTTATATAAATGGCAGTGCGGCTGAAGGTGGGATATTGTTTTGAATGAAAGCACAGCAGAGATTATCCTGCTGAATTCTGCAAACTGGCTTCATTTCATTACTTTCTGTTCTTATGTTATTTTCTTTTTCTTTTCTCTCCTCTGTCCGGGATTTCTCAATGAAGACGTTGCGAGATTGCCGCTTTACATAATAACTTGTTGTTAAAGCTGCACTAATCAATACTTTTATATTAACAGTAGATCAAAATACTATGTGTAATGTGACCGGTATCGCTCGTGGTGACGAACCCACAGAAAATTATCACTCGGAGCAGTTCCCGTCTATTCTACAGAGTCGTTTTAGTGTCTTTCAGCTCATTGTTTGGATTTTACTTGATTTCGAACTCAAGCTCATACTAATGCCTTTTCCTGTCTCGCGACAACATCCACTCAATAAAGCGATAGCCCTTTCCACCCAACCAAGTCCGCACTTGGCTATGACAGGCTGTGATTTGGGCCCTCGGGCATACGTCACTGAGCCTGCCCAAAATACTATCACAGACTGTACAACTTCCTCTTGCTTATTCAGTTCACCGCAACTTTACTGTTTTCTGTTTTCGCTCTCGTCTCTCTCATAGCATCATTTCCGTACGCTACTCTCCCAGCACCAAACAGCAGAGAGACAAAGTTAACAACTAAAATGGTGAACACAATGGAGCATTTAGCAGCTAAAGAGCCAGATATTTCCCTCAGGAGTTGGTAGAGACCTAAAACAGAGTGAATATTGGACTAACATTCAACAGATGGAAACAAACACAACTCAAAATCAATGATAACATTGCTCCATATCTGAGGAATGTGTAAATAGGCAATGTTTGCTAACACATTCACCTTAATAACTTTATGAGGTGATAATATCTCAATGCTGTGTTTACAGCTTGTTGCGCTGCGCCAAATGGGCCAAAAAATCAATTAATGCAGCTTAAATGACATGCCTGGTTAAATGTCAAAGAAATTAGTAACAAGATGATAATTTTTTTTTATATATTGCCACTGCTTGAGTACCAGTTGCTTACACAGCATGCTACGCAGCTTTTTCCTCTACTTTCTTTTCTGCAATTCAGTGGTTTTCCCACTTGTATCAATGAATAAAAAATAGACAGCAGAAACATGTCCAACACTGTTAGTTAAATATTTACACTTTGTTTGGCTTGGAATGGGTTTCAACCAACCTCAATAAGTGATCAAAAGACACAATCCCCTCTTTGTTCCCTGGCCTCCACAACTTCTGCTGTGTACAGTCAGTAAATCAAGTTTCTCTTCTCTGCAGCCTTGAAGGCGTCTCCCATTCACTGACACCAGCCTTCTTCCATAAACCTCCATCCTCACCATAGATCAAACCACTTTTCACTAAAAGGTGTCAAATATCTCTTGACCATGGCCCTATAATTTAGCACCTGTTGACAGTCTCTCGGTTGTTCATGACTTTCCCTCTGGTGCCTCCAAAACTCTAAATGTGTTAAGATTTCTGCTCATTAGAGCCTAATTTTGGCTGTGAAGCCAAACTCACGCTGCTTTATTTCAGCACCAATGGGCCTATTAAAGGCAAGAGAAGGTCCGCAGAAAGATTTTTATATTTTTTGGAACATAAATGGCAACACATTAATGCAAACATGGGAAAGGCAGTTTCTAGATCAAGAGTCATTTGTCAGTTTTTAGGAACTCAGTGGGTCTTGTCTCACCTCATTGTAGACTTGGCAGGCAGTCAGAACAATCACAAGTGTAAAAGCATTTCCCACTGAGCAGCAACAAGTCTCCTTTCTTTTCTATTTCTTGGCCTTTTTAAAGTTTGCAGTTGGTGGACACATGGTGGACTGCTTCACTAGGCTTTGACTTGGACAAAGATGGCTCATAAATCCATCTTGTGCAATGCTTGGCAACAATTTCTATGTCCAAGATCTGTTTACGGTGCCAAGTTGGACTTTGATGCTGGACTTCAGGACCAGACTCTGTGGAGAATACTCTTTTTTTGCATACATCTTCCATGGTGACCAAAACTTTTAAATACTATGTATAAGAGAACATAGGGCTTCTGTTTGAATGGCTGTTATTTTTCTGGTATCGCCCTTTTTGTTGTAAGTTTGAGTAAAAACTGTGTGACAGTACTGTCTTCTGCTAACTGTGAAAGATCTTTGTTACAATGCATTTCTGATTTTAAAAGAAAAGTTTGGACATTTTTGGAAAATGATTTTCTAAATTTATTTGGAAAAAAATTGCTTTCTTGCCGAGAATTAGATGAGAAGATTGATACCTCACTTGTGTCTGTGCATTAACTGTACAGCTGGAGCCACGAGGCAATTTGCTTAGTTTAGCTTAGCATAAAGACTGGAAGCAGGAGAAAACAGATGGTCTGGTTTTATCTAAAGTTCATGAATTAATATATTGTGTCTTTATTGTTTAATCCGTATACAATGAACAACAAGTTGAGGTTTTATTGGAAGTCACAGTGACAACAAGACCCAGGAAGTCACGGTGACTGACCACCGTTCCCCAAGAAATTGTTCCATCACGCAGCTTTGTGAAAAACCACAACTTGTCATTGCCTCTCGCCCAGTGTCAGCTGGGATTGGCTCCAGCCCCCCGCGACCCTCTAAGAGGATAAGCGGTATAGAAAATGGATGGATGGATGGAAATTTGTGTGCGTTTATTTATTTATTTTTAACCTTTGACCAGGCTTTAGCTGTTTCTCCTTGCTTCCAGTCTTTATGCTAATCTAATCTAATTACTTCTTGGCCACCTGACCTTTACTGCCCACTTACTCACCTGTTCCCCATTTCCCTCATTAGTCCCGCAGTATATATACTGGCCCATTTCTACTCGCTCCTTGCCAGATTGTCTAGTTTGCATCCTCCTAGCTTTCCAGCCTTTGTTTGCTTGATTCTGCCTAGCGACCCACTGCCTGATCCTCAGACTGATGATTTGGCTGGAGTAAACATGAACTTTTTTTACCCTGACTGTCTTTGTGTCGTGCCTTTGGGTTCAAGTTGCTGTTTTCCCTGAGCCATTACAGTTTACTCCACTTTATGGAGCAGGTCTGGAAATTGCTCCTGCGGAAACCCACCAATCCGAGTGGCGTGCCTCATCTACCGATCCTAACAGGCAATTTTCATCACACAGCGGTTTTCTTTTGATTCTTTTAAAAGCTTCATGGTTGGTTTCAATCTCAGCTGAAACTGCACTTAAATCCCGAACACTGTGAGCAATCATCAACCAAAACGCTTTGCATAGTTACATTTTTATCCTGTAAATGCCATATAAATCCCACTTCAGATCAATCACCAGACTAATGATTCACAAAGTGCATGGAATTACATGCTTGTGCTCTCCTTCTCCTCGTAAATCATGTTAAGGAACAGTAACCAGTGACAGACTGTAAATTGTACTCACTTCAGGGTAATTCAATAACTGAGACAGTTTACTAGTATGATAAAATAAAAAGAATGTTTTGCTTTATTAAGCTCATAACGTCCCAGAAATACAGTTTATATCAGTATACTCAGTAGGATGGATGTATTTATAACCAAACATGAGGTCATGAATCCTTTTGTTTTGATTTTGATCATCAGTTAACAAAATTGAAACAGTATGGATGTATTCACAACCTAATGAACCAGCTATGTATGCAGTAACACCCGTACTTAAAGCCATTAATGGTACTTATATTAATAACATTTCACCCTGAAGGAATGCTTACAGCTGCAAGATTTTCTAAATTCTCTTGTTTGACGGATCTAACGGTCTTATTAAACGCTCTCTCACACTTTCCCACATGCATTTATTTTTTTAGAATATTAGTGGGTTAAAATGACTGAATGCTGGTATTTGGAAAATAACCATTGCACAGTATGCTCTGTGCAACTGGAGAGTTCACTGAGTGAATGGAAAAAAAGTAGATCTCATGATATTTATACCTAAACGCTGCCGGAAAACCAATCAGCCTTTCCTTCGGACAGAATCTGCGAATGCCAGTGAATGTCAAATCGCAGTCAGAGAGCCATTAATCACCCGGTGTGCACGTCTGTTTGTCTGTGTTTCCATAAAGTTGGTTCAACAACTGAGAAATATTATACTGTAGAGAGCTGGCCAGAGTTGGAGGTATGCAACAGCCGAAATGCAAAGGTAAAGGTTGCATTGTATAAAAAGACTACCTTAAGATAAAGGAAACACTGGGAATTTTATTTAGACAGCTTGTTTTTGTCCCCTGTGCACCATCTCATTTCAAATCCATAAACAATGATCCCAACCTAACATGGCAGTTTTTATGTAACTGTAATCCTAATGAAATACACGCAGTTTCAAAGAATTTGTGGAAACTTGAAACTTTCTTCTGACTTATGTATTTTGTTTGCTGTTGCTGCTTCCAGATTTATTTCCACAAGTATGGCAGGTGGCCACCTTTTGCGGTCTTCTGTTTACGATTGCTGTTGTTTTCTTCAGCCCGTTAAACATGGCAGCAAAGACTAGTAAATCAAGGAGGGTATGAACTGTGTGATTTAATGCAGTAATTTGAAACATACACATGAGGATCATAGTTTTGCATTAAATATTCTACAACCAAAAACCGTCTGTGAGTCCCAGAGTGTGTTTACTCTGTTGTCAAGGCTCAACCTTTTAGTCATTGGTCTGACAGTACGCAGACCAGTAAGGCTCACCTCCAGAAAACCATTCTCCTCTCTGACTCTATTTCATTCAGCTCCATCTGGATAAAGATAACCCCCATTTCCAAATCGGTGCTGTAGATTTTTGTAATTGCCGTGTGTGATGTGGTCCACTTCTGGCAGCTCGGCGAGGCCCCTGTGTGAGCTATATCTCAGCGAGGGATCTGGATGTTGCATTGAACAGAGCACCAGATACTGAGATGTGTTTTGAAGTGGGTGCGGATGTAAATGGTTTCTGACAAAGCGTAACATGCAAATGGATCCATCGTGGTATGCTTTCCGCCTTTAATTGTCCAGGAAAGTTTGACTCTGCATGTGTGCTCTTTTTCATTCATGGCACAGTCATACACATTTACATCTAGGATCTTTTTCAACCACTGTTTTCTATTTGAATTTGTGATACAGTGCCTTGCTTAAGGGCTCATGCTTGACTATCGTTGAGGGAAAAAAGTGTTACTTTCCTGTCCAACGTTTCCACTGTAAGCCTTGATAATGGCAGGTTTAGTCCCTGTTACGACACACAGTGAAACAACTTATAAAAATTTTTCTTTCCACTCAAACTTTTTTAGTAATTCCTGAAACAATGGGTCCCTGATTTCAGACAGTAGGTAGACAAAAGCAGGCTTCTTATTTCTAGCTGGAAACCGTCAGTTTTGTCCCGTTATGTTAGCCAGACATGCTAACATTTGCAGCCTGTTTTAGAGCAGATAAACACACTGTTTTATCCATTCTTTGCACTATTTTACTACAATCCAACGCTTCAGCATGTGGGGAAATCCAAAGCTTGGCAGCCTTGAAAATGTCATGCTGCTTCCCAGCTACAACACACAGTAAAACAGCATATAAAACACACATATGTTTAACATGACAATTATAGAGGAACTGATCAGCCACGCTCATCACACACACTCTAAAAGACATTTTGCAGAGTGTAATTTTTAGGGAAAACCACTTTCTTTCCTGTTGGAGGGAGCCATAAAAATCTTGTGGTTTTCCTTGATCAATTGCTTCTTGGACCAAATCAAATAAAGGTTCTTGTGGCAGGGGGATTTTTGAGCCACATATCTGGCAACGCTATCGAGCCGGTCCAACCACAGACCAGTGAATAATCAAGCACTAATAACATGTTATTCCTATGAGAAGTATGAATCTTCAGACAAGTTCGCATCTGGAGTAGCATACATTTGTGCCTCATATCTCCTTCCTACACTTCCTCCACCACTGAGAATATAATGGAGTCATTTTTCAAATGTCCGCTTGAAGATATGTTTTAACAGTAAAAGAGGCTCTCCAAATCATACGAAAAGTGAGAGATGTTTGAAATAACTTGGAATGCTGCTCGTCTGAGAAACCCGGTTGTCCTTGGCGACCGCCTCCCCATAACACAAACAGACCTCGATTTCCTCGCCAGGCAAATAAAAGGCAAACACAGAGAAAATGTTTTCCCAAGTGATAGGCTTTGGAGGGTCCCTGTGGTGGGCTTTCACTATGTGGGAACGCTCTGTGACCACTGAAGAAGTCTGTGAAATCATATCAGAGCAACAGCTGGGGTCTTAGCAGGCTAAGTGTGCAGAATTGAGATCCTGTCGGTGCCCACTCTTGTTTTTTTGTTTTTTTGTGTGTGTGTGTGTGTGTGTTTTTTTTTTTTTTTGTTGAAAATTTGTTCTGGTTTATGTTCCACTTGGTATCTCATGTATTTGCAGTCAGACGCAGATATAAAACAGTAGACTTCAAAGTTAAAATACAGGCAAAAACACCAGGAGCTGAACTGAATTTTATTTTTGTGTGTGTAAGGAAACATGATCTAAAATGATACTGCAACTATTGTTCAAAATGTTTCAATTTTTGGACATATTTGTGGAAACGGTGTGCAAGCTTTAAGCCTCTGAGTGGGCGTTTCCCATAGAGACAGAGCGCATTTAAGTCCCGCCCAAACTGGAGGGGAAAACAATTTGTCGCTCTCCATTGACTTTGTGAAGGTGCCTCCTTGTCACTTCGGTCTGCTAGCAAACAACAGAAACATGCCTAAAAGCTGCTGTGTGGTGGGATGCACTACCAACAGGGTGAAGAACCCAGAACTACGTTTTTATAAGCAAAAGTGGATACAGACGTGAGGCATCAGCAGGAAGAACGGGAAAACTGTGGGATGCTCAGTATGCCTGCATGTGCAGCAAGCATTTTGTCACTGGTCAGTCAAATATCCTAATGTCAGTTTTAGGCTAAAAATATTGCTGTACGTTAAGCTGAAGCATTTTGACAGTATGAAACTTGTGTAGTGGAATGTGGCTGAATCAGAAAGCTATGCAGTATTATGTTTGCAAGGGCCTTAGCTAACTACAGTAACTTAGATTGAGAAGGGACACTGAGATAGGCCGACAATACTGAGTTTGTCCTTTCTGGTAGACATATGGTGCTAAAATATTCCTTTGACATGCTAAAATTGAATGTTTTTAGCTAGCTACAGGCATTTTGTAAGCGTTTCGGCCCTTGGTTGCATGGTGTGGGTGTGGTTTTCAGAGTATAACGCGTTGCGCTCTGTCTCTATAGAGTGTTTGACTGACATTTGAGGGATGGCATTGCTGACGCACTGAGACGAACTGTCAATATCTGCTTGTTTTGACACAGTGTATGCTAATTTTAATTTAAGAACATCATGTGTCAAGAGAAGAGCGTGTCAAGTTGTCATGTAGTTTTTCTAGTCCTCTCTCTCGTTGGTGTCTCCCTGCCTACCTACTATGATCTCCTCTCATTGACATTCCAGTCATCTCTCATCCTCCATCCTCCTCCACAAGTGACTACAAACTGCTTGCAGCGCTTTAGCTCAGCGCCCCTCCTCGCTTGTTTTCCATCTCAGTCTGGCGGCGTGCACACTGGGTCCATTGTACACAGGGAGGCTTTGCCTATTTACCGGATACTCAACAATGAGGGAAGCTGCTGTGACGTCAGCGGGTGTGGCCTTGGATGCAGACAGACACTATTTCCGTCTGACATGCAGGAGTCCTACTGTATTTATGTAAGACATTAACTGAAAATATCAAAATGCACAGTATGTTTTAAAGCTACCAGGCGAATCAGAAGGAAACTGATCACATTAGCAGCTAAATGTTTGCCTCTTTGTTCCTCCATTTTTCTAAGCAATTTTGTGTGCTCAGTGGCTCCATTCCCGGTATTAGGTCATTGTTTTTATATCTGAGCTCAATTAAAGATAAGAATTAGGTGGAGTTACTCATGACTGCTGCTGCATTCACAGACACTCAATCATGCATACTTCAGGATAACTTAATGGACTACTTTCTCACTGAATGAACAGTTTTTCATCAGTATTTGTGGAATAGAAATCGCCTTCTATCTCATAAGGTGTTTTATGGATCAAGGGTCAAACAGTTTATTGCACTGACATCATATTCATTCAGATCCACGTGTCCGCTACTTGATTCAACAGTGTTGTGATGGCTACAGTAACTGTATTAGTCCTTAACAAGCTGTAAACACATTGATGTATTATATGTCCTTATATAGGTGATATGGCGAACTTGTTAGCAAACTGTTGCCAATTTACACATCCAGCAGACACAAAGCAACATTAACAATAATTTGGAGTCATGTTTGTGTCCACTGTGTAAGTCCAGTATTCACTATCCTTTAGCTCTGTTTTGGTCTCCATCATCTCCTGAGGGAGATATCTGGCTCTTTAGCTGCTAAATTTAGCTCCACTATGTAACAATGAGCTAAAAGAATATTTGTAGAGCAGAGGGGAAAGCTGCAGGATTGGTGATAATTCTCTCGCCAATTCATCTTTCACATTACACATAATAATATGACTCATTGTTACAGGGTTCCCACACATTTTTACCAGTGAATTTTCAAAACTTTTCCATAACTTTTCCATCATAATTTATCCCATTTCCACGACTTTATTTAAGTAGTTTAAAATAGTTAGGCCTATATAGCGATCATAGGGTGCAGGCTAGGGTCTGCCTCTCTGTTGATCCATGTATTATATTTGTCATTCAAACACTATTAAACACACACTTCCCAGGCATTTGCAGATAAGCAAACTGCTACGCTTGCTAACTTCAGACATTCCCGCCGCCAACTAGCTGCATTCACCAATGTGTACCACCAGTGTGTGATACTAGTGACGTTTCAACAGTCACGCAGCGCAGCACTAGATTTTAAATTAATAATACAAGGAACGTATTTCGCATAAGGTGACACGTAACGTGTTTGGATTTTTATGAACATATTTTAAACAATAGCCAAAACACTGTAAATTCAAACCTTTTCCAAAACATTCTGTTAATTCCAAACCATTTCCAGGCCTGAAAAACAGTTTTTCTAATTTCATAACTTTTCCAGGAATTTCATGACCGTGAGAACGCTGTTGTTAATATAAAAATATTGATTAGTGCAGCTTTAATTGTGATCAATCCCTAGACTAGAAACATGTTTTTTTCAAAGAGCAACTTTACCAATATTAATTACTCATTTATTTGCATGTTAATTATCTTTGCTGTCTATTAAAAAGACTTTATGTTGATGAGAATCTGGTTTGGGACGCGACTGAAGGTCTTTAACTGAGATCAACAAAAACTAAGATGTAAATGGACTTCGGACCCTACAGACAACAATGAGAGCCAAAGCTCCAAAAACATTTGACTTGTCTCAGAGGTATTTGCTCAACCTTTCTTTTCAATGAACATTTCATACAAGGATGAGTGCAGCAGCCCACCTACAACCCTGGGATTGAATCCCACCAGAACTTTCTGTGCTGTCTCTCCCCTGCTTTAGCACCCTCTCAGCTTTCCAACTGGCTTAACAGAATTAGACAAAATGCAAAAAGGTGAATGGACTACCAAGTTTCCTTTTCAAAAAAACATGTCAACCGAGGCCACTATATTTTCTAAATTAATCTCTTCTATTCTTTCCATCATTCACCTTTGGCCCCGACACTGAATAGGTATGCATACTGAATTAAATATGCACAGTGGAAACCTGCAGTAAAGAGCAGAAAAACAGGAAAAGGTGACAAAAGAGGGAAAAGAGTTAGGACAGACATGATGATGAGGAGCTCGCTGTTCCGTGTGATCGGTTTAACAGCTGCTTCCTGCCTGTCTGAAGGGTGTGGCTGAACATTATGTAACTGATCTGACATCAGTAAACACGCGAAAGCACATTTTCAGAAGTGAGACTGGGCAGTGCATCGGACTTTAGTGCTCCTATTTGCCTCAGATAGTACAGAAAGGACATCACGTAACGTGATGAATTCAAGCAAAGATGTTCCAAGCAAACATGTAAGTTCAGCCAGAGCTTCAAAAGCAACTTAATCTCCAGATTCTGCTGCAACAATGTTTTTATAATCTCACTTCTGTTTTTCCTGATCAGGTCCTCTTCAACAGACCAGATAAATGACAGCAGAAAGCCTTGCTGTTGCTCTTGGATTTGCAATCAAAGTGACCGTCTTTGTATACCTTGTTAACTATCTATGATGTGTTTTGGCTGCCTCAACCAGGGGTTAGCCAAAACAAATCTTATCCCTACTGTCACCGGCCACCGGCCCCCAATTACCCCTGTTGTGTAGTATCACAGATATTGTAGGTGTGAGATAACCTGGAAAGACAGCTGTTCTCTTTGAGTTACCGATAATCTGTGCAAAAAAAAAAGAGCTCCCTTTACCAAAAGCATGATAAAAATCCCTTCATCGTGGGCTGGGCAGGCCCTGAGGGACCAGTGGGGGAGAGGGATACAGAGGATTCAGAGCGTAGGAGACAAGAGGGAGGGAAGGTCTTGGCTCCAGGCCCGGACAGTGGCAGCCTGCCATGGTTTCATGTCTCTCCGCTGCTGTTCTCGTCAATGTGAAACAGCAGACGGCCCACCTGTGCTGAGTGATTGTTCATGTGGGGTAGACAGAGAAAAAGTTTCAGTTTGGGCTGTCGGGGTAGCAAGGAGGTTCTGGGGTTCGGCTTTCCTACAACATTATGTTTTCATCACATTTTAAATGCGGGTCCATCTGGCTGTGATCAGGTGGGCCCGAAGCTGTCGCAGCCTCAGGGAGGACGTTATGAGCAGAAGGAGGGAGAGGCTGTTCTGTGATTAAACTCTCACATCTGCTCCAAAAACATCACCAACTCTACATGCAGATAACTGCCATTTATGTGTAAAAAAAAAAAAAAAGAAAAGGAGTGTGCTATATTTTTTTTTTTTTTTTGCAGGTTTGGAAAATCATCAGGGATTGGTGAAAGGATGTGGATACAGATGGCATTGTCACTGTGACGAGGAGGACAATGCTTATAAAGCCCCTGACGCCTTTTACTAATACGCAGGATCTGATGTAACTGTACTGTTAAACCAGACTGAGTCCTTATGCAAAAACCAGGCTTGTGACGGCACATGTGTGATTCATGTTATTAAGTGGGCACCTCCTGTCCAATGTACATTTCTTATGATTAGCTAGCTATAAGCTATAATCACTGCAGATCAATAAAGCATTCCAAAAATGTGTAATCTAATAAACCAGGAGGCGCCTCAATAATTCATTCAGCCTGGTTAACTTGAGTGGGAAACAAAACTGCGAAACCCTGGCAGTCTGTCACCCACCTGACTGGGGCTGAAGTTAAGCTAACACGGGTGAGATCCAGAGTACAGAGAGCTCTGTACAGCTGCTTTACAGCGTCAGAGTCAGACAGACACATGGCTTTGGGCGTTATGTATGTTGTAGCGCATTTGCACAGTTTATTTAAAGGCCCTGAAAACCTATTTTCTCAATCAGCTTCTTACTATGACAGAAATGATCCTACATGAACACAATCTTTTTTTTTTTTTTTTTGCCAGGAACAGTTTTGTTTATTTCCATTAAGATTTGTCTGAGCTCGTTTAAAGTGGGCAGGACTCATTGGGGAAAAAAGATGATGCACCAGTCAGGATTCAGCATTTTATGACAGTTGGTGTGTTGTTCTCTCATGTTGCAAGGCTACTGTAAGTCAAATCTGATCAAACCGCACCCACACAGTCCTGAGTTTTTGTGTGTAATGCCCCGTTCATGCCATGTAGAAGACGACTGAGAAACTCTAATACAGAAGTGCCTGAAAACCAAACAAATATGGACACCTCACATCAGCGAAAGACCTTCGTTCAATTTAAACAAACCCAGATTTAAAGGAATGAACGTTATAGTCTCAGTGCACAGTATGTCAGTAACAGTAACTGTCTTAATGAAGTTGTTAACATGCAGTCTTTCCCATTTCTATCATCCATCCCATCCATCCATCATAAGTTTTTAGGGCCTTTAAGGTAAGCACCTCATCTCTGGCAAATGAACCCATAAATGTCCCTCTGCAGTTTCTCTTAATCTCAGCATTATATATCTTCGCAACGAAGCCGAACTTGAGAGCAAACCGCTTTTGGACGTGGGAAGTTGCTGCTTTAGGTCTGCAAGGCTGGCCTGCCAGGGAAAGTGACAAAGAGATCCCCGGAGACTTGTCCCGGTTCCATTAAAGTGACCCCTGCACTCCCTCTCCTCCAACACGGCTGCTTTGGTCACTTCGCTGAAGCTTTTGGACATCTGGTAGATGGGTTGAGTCCGTGGAATGTTCACAGCCCCAGTATGCAAGATCTATTTAGGGAATAACTGTATGATGGTGGAAATATTGTTTTATGATGTGAGACAAAGTCCTGCTCCCCCCGATGAAGAGGAAATGGTCCAAAGGAAAAGAAAGACACAGGGAGGAATTGATATCCCCTTATTGGAAAAGCAGTTATGAACATACATAAAAAGCAGATATTTCCATATCTGACACCTCCAATGCAGAATCACTTTATTTGCTGAGTGGCACAGAGTCCCTCCTCATCTTCAAGCTAGATTATGTTCCATTTGAGTTATAGAGGGTTTCTTTCTCAACTATGTAGCTTTAGCCCCTAATGAAGCAAGGTCTACTTGTGATGTCTCTTAGTGTGGACCTGATTTGGGGGCAGTTCAGCCAAAGAGGGATTTTTCCTCCTCATATTGTTTCATTGAAAAGAAAACAAACAAAAAAGGTAGTGCACAAGAAAACAAGAAGAGCTACAGCCATGCTAGCAGCTCTGCAAGGTTGTACTGCTACTGCTTTGAGCAAAGTGATAACGTCAGCATGCTAACATGCTCACACTGACAATGTTAATATGCCAGAGTTTAGCAGGTAATGTATACTATGACCACTGTCTTAGTTTAGTGTGTTATCATGCTAACATTTGCTAATTAGCACTAAACAAAGTATAGCTGAGGCTAATGGGAATGTCATTAGTTGGTTATCTGGGCCTAAACCAAAGTGTTAGACGTGCAGGAATTTTGATCTGGTTACCAAAGTTATTACACCTTATCCTGTGGGGGACATGAAAATCTGTCCAAACTTCCATGGCACTTCATCCTATATTTATCAAAATATTTCAGTTTGGATCAACTTGGCAGCATGGCAGTCAGAAAAGACTAAAATCACATAACATAATATAAATGGGTTTTTTTTCTTTCTTAGGAACATTTTTATGGGGTCTTAACAAGGTTATTGAGTTATAAGGCAGGTATCTTGATGGCACTAGTTAAAAGCTGTTTATAAAGAATACAATACATCCAAAGTTGACAAACAAAGAACAGAAATGACAGACTTAACATATAATGTAGGAGACAATCTTTCCACATTCAGTATAGAAGCTAAAGACGAAGCGGACCCGACTGAAGCTGTGGACTCCTCATTCCTGAGGCCAACACATCCTGCAGGTGGTGACAACTGTATTCCCTCCTGTGTGTCTAATTTTGCCTGCAACAGATGGTTTCATTTGCTAGTCTCCATCACAAAGCCACAGTCAGTCCAAGGTGTGTGTGTGTGGGTCTGTCGTGACTGATGCGAAAACAAAGAGTTCACATGTAGGCGGCCTTGTGACGCCATATATACTGACATCTGTTTGGTATCCAGGCAACTATACAGTTTCCCGGGTGTGGTCCAGTTCAACGGTATAAAGATGTTTCCACAGTGAAATTAAAAGTGACCGAATGTGGGAAAGATGGTAGTTCATATTTTGATTTTATGACTAAAATGATGACATAGTGTGCAACTGTGAAGCCTGCGTGTGCACGAGCAATGCTACCATACCTGTATTACAATGAAGCTTGACACATTTTTTAAAAGTGATGTAAGGCTGAAACTGTGCAGTAGGGCGAGGCCATTCTTGCTGTCAGTCATTATGTTTGGATATGTGTGTGTGTGTGAAGTGTTGCCTCATAGTACTAACTAAGATAACACCCTCCAGTCATTTCAAACATGCAGCTACTCTTCACAGTGTCACTTTCAGCCTCAGACAAAGCAAGCTAATGCCATTTTAAAGACCTTTCGCTGTTGCATGCTACTAGTTTTACCCTCTCTGCAGTGCATGAGGTGCTTACAGGAGGTGGACAAAATAACAGGAACACCTAACAAAATAATTCAGACCAAAAATAAATTAAACCACAGCCTCAGAAATGTCCAAAAGAGTAACACAGATTGTGTTGGTAAAGGTAAGAAGAAAAGTGTAACACTTTATTTAGTTTCCTAAAGAGGAACTGATATATGACTTGAAATTCATATGAAGGTTCACAAGGACTATGTCATTTGCTACAGGGGAAACAGAAACAGTTTTCATCAAACAGATTCATTCAAATTAGTTGCTGGTTTGAAATCAAAAGTTTTTAGTCAGTAAACAGCAGACGAGCCAAACACGTGAAACTGTAAACTTTGCCTTTCTTTGTAGTTGCAAATTATAGGCAAGCATACAATTGAACCAGTGGGGAGAGTAAGGTTCCCAATAATAGATTATTATTTACTTTGGGTTTGTGTTTGTGTTTGATTGCAATTTGTGTTAAATGGATTGATACATCAAGAGCAGTTCTTTGCTGTTCTTTCAAGGAAATTCCTCTGGAAATCTGGGCAACACTTCACAGCAGCATATAAACATCTAATAAATGGTTCATAACACACTAAATACTGAATAATGAAGCTGAAGTGCTTCGGTTTAAAAGTTGGAGTATTGACAGAAGTTGGCGTATATTACAATTCAGGTATGAAATAGCAGTCTACACCTGACTAAAGGAGTAAGGAACACCTCATGTAACTTTAAAGCTCTCCCACATGCAGCACAGATTATATAACTGCTTTTCGGCCTCATAAAACACGCTGCATTACAGTTATGACAGTCAAGACTGACCTGAAATGAATGAGCCTAGTGATTCATTTAGAGAAAGCTTGCTAAGCGTGCCTGCTCTGCTTTTGCAATGACATTTCACATTCATTGCTGTGTACTGTTGACCAGAGCAACTACAAAACTGCTCCCTGTATTATTTGTACGTGTAGTTTATTTATTGAAATTTATGAACAGAAAAGAGTTTAAAACCTGTCAAACAATAATTGTAATAATGCAGACGAAGACTTTCTGAAATATTTATTGGAGGGATTAAAAAGACGAATGCAGCAGGGCTGAAGTGCTGCGTTTCAGTTCTACAAACAGTGAGCCCTGCAGTGTCCATGAAGCCCTACGATGTACAACAGGTAATAATCAAACACGGTAACAGTCATACAATAATACTAGGATGCACATTCTTACAGAATGACTTGTCTGCGGTGTCTCGTCTTTGTTTCTACAAGCTAAGCTACGGTTTCTGCTAATGGCAAAAAAATATAATACTTTGAATAGCGCATCATCTCTCGGAAAGTAACAGCAGGGTTGTTTATTTGAAAATAACAATAAAAATCTTGATCGTAGAGATTTATACAGCTTACATTGCCTTGTTTTACCTCCTTCATAATCAGTCCCATAAAGGGTAGTTGTACAACATCTAATGAAATTTAAAGGCCTTGAATTTAAGTAATAAATACATGTTTCTCCCCTGGCAAATCATAGCCCTCCCTCCCCAAAACTTCATCCACATTCTGCCTCACTTTAAAAATAGTATTAAGTATAACAACTGGGACAAGACATTTGTGTTATTTATTAGCAAATCATACGTTATTAACGTATCCTCAAAAGTAAAATAAACTCATGTTGACTCAATACAGCCTCGTGGATGTTGAATATCATGTAACAGTCGCCTGAGAGATCCACTTTCCCACATTTTTACAACATGTTAGGACTTTTTTTTAACATAAGGAATGTTGTCAGGCGGCCAAACTGTAAATATGGCATTTGTAAAATACAGACTTATTGGCAACATGCTCTTGAGCAACACCACCTGTGCGTGCAGCAGCCTCCAAGGTGAAAAAATCCCTCTGGCTGTTAACACGTCACATTCAACACTCTGCACCTCCACCCACAATGCACCTTTCCACACCTGAGAATCGCTTTCCATCCCATTTTTTGTTGTTGTCGTTTTTAAACATACATCATCTCATCCTCAATCACACTGTTTTCAGGGTACAAAATTGAAATATAACACCTTCATATTTTTCAGTCATGACGTTTACGTTCACATACATTTATAATTGTGTAAACATGGCAAAAATTGTTGACATTATTTGAATGGTGTGTAATAACCTTTAGCAATCATGTGGGAATGCTGGATGTGGATTGTGCTGAGGGCTCTCCTGGAGCAAATACATATAACATATGTCTAGGCAATTTGAAATCATTCCTTGTGGTGCTAAATCTGCCCGGGAGCAGGTCAGAATAAAGGAGAAAAGGATCTGGAGCAGAAGAGTTGGTTGTCTCAGGTATGAACGCACAGGTGGGGAAGAGAAAAAGGCTACAAATAATACTGTAGATGATGGTCAGTGTTGTGTAGAGAAGAGAGGGATGAGGCGGAGGGGACAAAGGTTCAAGGCTCGGCCACTGCACTGGGCTCCTTGTCATAGATGTAGCTGCCCACACCACCAGTGTTCACGCCTGGAAAGACCACAGGGACAGCAGTGGGTTGTCAGGGGTAAACAAGGAGGGCAAGAGAAGGTGCAGCATGAGCAGGAGAGGTTGCAAAACATTTCCTGGACAGGCTCGAGAAGCTGCTGCGTTGTAGACAACGTTATGATGAAATGACTCTTGAGTAACTTAATTTCTGTTGAAATGTGTGCAGCAAATGCTCAGACATACGACATTCTGTTTCAAGTGTAGCTGATAAATCGGTGGGTTGACAGCACCCCCTAGCGGTTACCTTTGGGCCCGAAGAGAACAGCATAGCACGGTTTGTGGCAGTAGGGCTGGCCGTCATGCTGGAATATAAAAAAATACAAACATTAACACAATAAAATGATTATTTTTCTGACCCAAAACATTTATTATAGTGGCTCCATGATGGTCAGTGAAGTCATCCCTTAACCCTGTAAAGGGGGACTTACTTTCATGACATGAATTAGTTATCCTGTTGTTTTCTTTGTTTCATTTATCCCTTCTTTTTAAAAAAAAAAAAAATTCTTATTTATCTATTTTTTTATGTTTTATGTTTTTTCAATTTAATTCTTTTTCCTTTTATTTTCTTTCTTTCTTTCTTTCTCTTTTTGAGAGTGGGTTCATTAAGTGGTGTTAGTGATTTCAAGAGAATTTACTTGTATACATACAGTCCTTACTATTATCTGTGACACAATGTTTATTTAATTAGTATTGATTACAGGTGTAATGACTGAGCCCGATGGTGTACTTAATTCACTTGTCTGAATGTGCGATTGTCTGACCCTGAGGAAGACCGGTGTGTACGGTCGAATCGCGTTGGTCTTGTTTTTAATCACAACTTTCGTACCTTGACGAAAAAGATGTGCTTTGACTTTTTTTTGGAATTCATCCAACAATGGTTGTCTACCAATTGTGCAAGTGCATCATGAGCACCTGTTTTGTGTCACATAGCTGTCAAATCCAAGAAGCGCTTCCCAATTTGTTTTTTAATCAAGCATTATTCGCTCAGTGGCAACTTTATTAGGTACACCAGTACAATATAATGCAGTCCCATACAACAGCCCTTCCATAACATCTGTCTTTACAAAGCTTGTAAATGTTCAGTTTGTCGGAAATGTGTAAATTCAGTGATATGTTTATTACTGAAATCATAGTTAAAGGTGGTGTTTTACTGGAGTACATTATATTGAGATTGTTTTGTCCTCCCCATTTATATACATGAAGGCGAAGAATATTAGAAACACCTCTGAATATAATGCAGTCCAGTGTAACACCACCACTATGACCTCAATGCTAAAATATATCATTTAATTAACATCTCAAACTGAACATTATACAGGGTTTGTGCAGCTTTTTAAGAGTAATATTCAAGCACTTTCAAGGTACCTAATCCTAAAATTTCCAGACTCTCGAAGCCTTAATTATCACATACTAACTAAATTAAACTATAAATGCCAAGAGACAACAAACAAATATGACAACGGGATTGTTTCATTTCAAATATTACAAGATTTTTGGTTTACATGAGTGATTGTGTAGATGATGAGACACCAGATTATGTTGAAAAGGAGTATATAACGGTAAAAATTAAGCATTTTTCAGACTTTGTACGAACCCTAGTTATAGGAATCATAACAGTAGACTTAATATGAGAACAGTTGTATTTCTATCACAGCATTTCTTTTGTATTTATCTTTTTTTGACTGTCTTTCTATTTATTTCTACCAATCTTTTTTTCCTTCAGTTTTGTCCTTTCTGATTTTCACTATTTCCACCATCTTTTTTTTTTCTTCTCACCTCTGCGTGGCTGCCAGGAGCCAGAGTCTTGCTGCACCTCTCACAGCGCAGGCAGGGCCGATGCCAGTCCTTGCCCAGTGATGTCACCTTCTCAGCTATTGTGACACACACACACACACACACACACATACCTGTGAGACACCGTGGCAACCACTTTGCAGGTTCACACCTTTTGCCCCACCTTGTTTCCTTTAAGTGTGGAAATACTCACCAAAATACACCTTCTTGCTGCATCGGGGACACAGGTTGGCCTCTCCGGAAAAAGTGGTGATGCTGCCAGCTGCTGACACATTACACACACATTACTGGAAAGGCAAAATGTACTGCAAGGGAAACAGTTCAATGAATGACCACTAATCTTTCCAGTTAGGTGTGAAATCCAGTGAACTAATAATGTATGGGTATAAAAATAAAACTGAGCCAAGTGCTAAACAGCTTTTATATGTTTCAAGAGGGAATTATTGAGTAAAGAGGCTAATTTTCCAAGTTAAAATACATCATTCACTCCCTCTTAAAACAGCCAATGATGGGAGCAGATGGATGTTTAGTGTACATATAGTGCTGTGCTGAGAACTGCAGGTGGCGCCCAAAAGGCAAAGACACTGCTTTGGTTTTGTTCTTTCATTAAAACAACCTACACATAACACACTTTTCCACATATTCACCAAAAACAAATAAATTAAAGCACACAAATTCAATCCTACACAAAACATGAACATGTAGAAACTCAAAAGAAACAAAATAAAACAAAATATACACAGCATATATATATGTGTTATGCATAAAACTGAAGCATGACACAGGATAAAAACACTAAAAGTTAAAATAATTTATTTGTATAAAGGTCCTGGCCTGCCCCAAATCATGTGCCCCTGCTACATTACTGACTAAATGATGATACAGTATTTCGCATAATACAAATTCACCTGTCTTTCCTCTTTCCATTCAATTAAAAAAAATTTTTACACCTGTTTTAAAAACTGTAAAAGATTCCTAAGATCTCATGTGATCTGGTAAGCTGTTCCAAATTTTAGCCCCCACACATTGAAAAGATTTAGATCCATAAAGGTAACAAAATCCTAACTCATTGCATTGAGTTTTCTGGTTTCAACAACCAAGTGGGTGGAAAAACGGCCATTAACTGAAAACTGCACAGCAGAGATAAATCAACGACAAACACCAGATAAAATGATTTTGTTTCTGCTGACGGGGATTTCCCAGAAAACACACCCTATCTAACACGTCTGAGAAAAATCCTCCTCAAGTCCCAAAAGACTTTGTGTATCGATGTTCTTATCATTGAGTCAGCAGCAGCTTTCCTTCTGACCTACAGCTTCTTGAAAACACCAAAATCTTAAAAAAGGGGCAAACGCTCCTATCTAGATCTACAATTTACAGAATATACAGTATGAGTACACGCTCACGTTTCTCATTTACCTTTCGATGCTGCCTTGGGCGCGAACACTCGCTTCTCCTCAGCTCTGGAAGCTGAATCCACACTAGTGGGAGACGGGTTGTTGTTGGCTGGAGTGTCGTACACATAAGAGCCGGCTCCACCGATGTTCACACCTGAAAAGGTGAAAGGAGAGGACGTGAAAAAACATCAGTAACTGCAAAAAAGACATGGAAATGTTAATTTGACATATGGCACTGAGATCTACACTAAAATATTATAAATGACTCTGCTGATGTCTGAATAGTCTGAAACCTCCAACTCTATGGAAGACTACAATGTTGTAAAAATACATAAAAATACATAAATAAATTATGATATAAATACAGAAATAGATGTTTTAATTAATAATTGAAATAACAAAAAAGCTTAAATGAATACAGAAATATTTTTTTAAATACATAATTAAATTAATAAATAAATAAATATTTGTAATTAATTGCAAAATAAAGATATTGCAGCTAGCTAACATCAGTAGCAGGTGATTAACAATCAGCCACATAAACAACAGTTTTGTAAAAATGTAGAATTCTTTTCTTATTAACATTAATTTATTCATTATGCACTTCAGCTTTCATTGATTAGTTTATTCTTTTATTTAATAATTAAAATATTGATCTATTTATGTATCTATTTTTTGTTTATATATTTACGTATCTATTTATTGATGAATAAGTCATTTTTAGCCCTCCATACTAAAAACTCCAACTAATTTCTTTTTACTTTATTTAACCAGGTAAAAGTGTCATTGTGATGAAAATCTCTTTTTCAAGAGAATCCTGGCTGCATAAAAACATTATAACAATAAATACAAACATCATAAACAAACTAAGACAACTGTCAGACACTACAAAAGAGTATACAACAAATCCCGTTTAAGATGCAATAAGAAAGTATAGATAAAGTTTAGTTAACTGGTACCAACATACTGCATATTGTGTTTAATAATGTGAATGTGAAGTAGTGTATGTTGAATAAAATCACGTGCACTTTACCTTTTGGCCCAAAGAGGGCAGCATAGCATGGTTTGTGGCAGTAGGGCCTTCCATCGTGCTGTGTGAGAGACAGAAAAACACCATCACATACAGATCAAACAAACCGACTCAAAAGGGATGCAAAGGATACAAAAAAAAACCCCAAACTGATGACACAAATGGGCAACCATGACATGTGATGAGAAGTCACATTTTTCACACATTTTTCTGACATCATATATTTGGTTTTGATCTTTTTTTTTTTTTGTGGGTGGAAGAGGAGATGGAGAGATTGTGTCCAAAAACGGAGACAGGCCTTTTTTTCCCATCTCAACACATAATAAAGACGCCGGCTGTATCCCAGAAACAGGACTCTGTTGATGAATTCATCGCCACACTTGAGTGCAACCTACGTGTCTGTACACCCATGAAGGTCTGCCACTTGAGGGGTTAGCGAAGCCACTCTGAGACATAGATGGCCTGTTGCTGATGCATGCTGGGAAAGTGGCGGTCATTGCAGGAGCATGTGATCAGTTTGGGTAGGGGATCAGGGCTGAGGGCCAGGGAGGGTGGCCACTGTTCCAGAGCCTGATGCCCATAGAAGAGAAGAACCAAGCGAATGTCACGGGCAAGACGCCAGGCCCTGGGTGGCAAGAGAAAAGGGGACATACTACCCACAATCCCTTCTGCTTTGGCCACATGAGCTCATTTTCCTAAGAAGACGGTGTGGCAGAAAAAAGGATTGTTCTCTCACCTTTAATAATGCATTCACCCTGACAGGATCAGCTACTGTTAAAGCAGCCACACACTCCTTTCACACTTCCTGTTTCAAATTTATGAGATCCGTGAAGGTCTGGAGGCCGATGCCAAGCCGTGACTAAGCACTGATGACTTTCTCAGGACAGGACACACAGGGCTTCATTGTCAAGTGAACTGAGTGGTCTGTTAACAGCCGGCTGTACAGTATCACTGTGGCTCTGGCTGTGAAACGTCAAGAGGCAGAGAGACCCTAAAAATGGATTATCCATCGCTGCGCAGCCCACTCTCTTCCCCGAAGTTAACTTCCCACATCCCAACACTGAAATCTGTCTTCTCCATCTTTTCTTTCCTGACCTGCCCCTCTTCCTCATTCTCCTCTTAAGCTCTGTGCCCCATTGCTTCAGACTGTACGCACTGCTTTGCTGGGATTCAAGACCAGAATGAAGGTGGATTAACTCTGAATTCTTGTCTGTTTTCATTCTGCTTTTTACTTCCTTTATTTACAGCCTTGTGGCACTACATGTATTAGTAACATATTCTTTTTTCTGAGCACTGTACTTTTAAACCAACATGGAAGTGTGTTCCAAAGTGTTCAGAAAATACTGACATTTGAACATTTACACTGTCATGACCACTGCGACTTATATTTGTTTATCACTTGAGGTTAAGTTCAGTGCAATGTCTGTATATTCTGATTTGACTGAGATGTGACTCGGAGAAGAAGGTATGCAATTCTTGACGCGAACTGTGCTAATCAGATGCTTTTAGGGTCAACATTGTAGGCTTGTCACCTTGTCTTTCAAGCCTGGCTCTCTGCCACCAAGCCTCAGGAAGCTGCTGCCCTCCTTTGGCCCATAGAGGAAAGGCCACAGTGGGCTTCATCCTGCCCCGGACTCCTTTTAAAGAAGCAGTCAGTGTTGCTCTGAGGGTCAGAACCTTTTGCATACCAGGCCTGAGAAGACATCAAACACCCTCCCCAACAAAACCACAGTCCCTTTACATGCTTTCATTTTTTTTTTTATATGTAATGTCTCTCAGCCTCACTCTGTTTCCATGACGATGATCGAGTATTGAGTTTTTTTGCCTACTAAAGTCTGGCTCATGACATGGCGCTGCAGCCCGGGGCGGGATTTGGATGCAGTCCATGGAGAGAGAGAGGATGGAGGCGGGGAGAAGAGGACGGTGGGCCGAGAGAGACTGTGTGACTACGTTACTGTAATCGTGCAGAGATTAAACAGCAAAGCAGCATCCTTTGAGGTCTGCAGGGAAATAGCTTTTTGTGTACAAAGACGCTGAGATCACGTCCTTTTTGTGTTGAGGAAGGAGCGGGAGACTTCGAGAGGTGTGTGTGTGATATTCACCCATGTACAGAGAGAGCGAGAGGGTGAGAATTGAATCGTTGGCTGGGTCATGAAAGGCAAAAAAAGGGCATGATAAGAAAATCCCCAGGGTGAAGGTGCCAGATAGTGAGCAGCGCGCACAGTCAGGGGAATCTATGTTGAGATGTGATACTACTGTGTGATTATGTAACAGAGAAAGGAAAAAGGATCCGAAAGCAACTCATCCTGTAACGCTGAGGGGGGTTAAAATAACTACAAGGACAACTCATATTGACAAGCAACCAGACACACAAGAAGGCAGGAAAAAGGCATGAACTCAGCGATTTCCTGTGTAAAATATGTGACACCTCATATCTCTACCCAATGAAAAACACTTGAAAAGACCCACTTTCAGTCTAAAGGCCCGGCCACATCAGCTTAGAAAATGGCAACATTTTATCAGTGGATTCACTCATGGGGGTGAAGTTCAACTTGCCACCACCGTTGACCAATAGCAAACTGTCTCAATTGTGTTGACTTTTGGGGGGAATGCAGGAAGCTATCTTCGCTTATTAGCTGAGTTGCACCATTCATTTTTTTTTTAATTTTAAGGAGTAAAAGCTGTTCCACAAAAGAGGAATGGTTTACAGACAGTTATGAGACGGAAGTCGATGTTAGCTTGTTAGCTCAAAGAGCTATAAATAAATAAATAAATTAAAGCAATAAATAACTCGAATTAATGAAATTACGCACAATTCTGAGAACAAACACTGGGGAGTAAACGACACAGTACAGAGAAAATAAAGAAGCTTGTAACAGCTATTGTGACTGACCAACGCCATCTTCCCGGATGGCTAGCGTGTTAGTGGCTAGCTCCCTTCAGCTACAGTAGTTCACAAACTAGCCCTGCATGTAGTCCCTTCATCAGCAAGTGTCTAGAACCGAATATGTTGCCTAGTGCCGTGGCATAAACTACACATACCGTATGTCAAAAGACTTTCAATACAAATGTATTATTGTGTAAGGAACTAGCCTATGATTTTTCATAGTTTTTAACACTGAAAAAAGCCAATGTTTAACATTTTTCTAAAAGCATAAACATGTCACATGGTTAGCATTTTTATATTGAAGATCCACTGTAGAGACAATCTGTCAATAACTCAATACGTGACCAGGCAGCACTGGCTTCCCTTTGTTAGATTTCACAACAACAGTCAATGAACTGTAAAGGCGTGGAGTTTGTTGGCCTTTGACCCCGTGTGATCAACAACACTACTGCTGAAAAACACCTAAAATAGAACTTGCATTAACTTGCAGAGAAAAGCCCATAAAGTCCATTCAGTGGGGCATAACATGAGCCATTTGGTGGACACTTTTAGCCACAGTGCTTCACAGCATCACTGACTGCACATTGTTAGCATGAATGGGCTCAGTGGGAAGTGAACTCCTACCCCAGGCAATGTTAGTGACCTGCTCCATGCACACAGCTATACAGGCTACAAAGAATCCATACCACTGCCCCAGTTGCAGAGTTAAAACCTGTATCTTGTGGTTTTTCCTTTAAAATGTCACCATTTATTTACACTGTTAACAAGGCAGACCCAGAAACTTTGTGTTTAAAACCCTGCTGAAGCGCCTTTTAAGCAAGAAGCTGAACCTATAAATCACTGTAAATTGAATCTCTTTGGGTTTTAGACTGTTAGTCAGACATAATAAGCCATTTAGGGCCAGGTACCTTGTCACCTTGGGAAAGTGTGATGGGCATTTTCACCATTTCCTGACACTTTTTGGACTAAACAGCTAATTGATTAATCAAAAAAAAAAAGAATAGACATAATTACAATTAATTGCTAATGAAAATATTTGTTAGTTGCCAGTGATGAAAGAAGTATTGAGATCTTTTAGCTAAGTAAGAATAAAAATACCACAGTATAAAAACACTGCAATTCAAGTCTCCCATTCAAATTCTAGCAGCAAAATGTACTTAGAATTATGTAGAATAGCATTATTTATCATACATATATGTTACTGGAATATTCTTACTGATGCATGTGTAAGAAGCATTTTAATAGTCTTCATTTATTTGTCAAAGTGGAGCTAAAGTTGACCATTTTTAGACTCTTTGGTGCTTTAATATATAACAATGAATCCTATTTTATAAAATGATCATATGTTTTACATGTAAAATCTTAATCTGAAAAGTAACCCAAATTAACATAAATATGTACAGTAGTTGAGTAGAAAGTAAAATATGTTCTTCTCAAATGTGGAGTAGAAGTATAAAGGCATAAAATGGAATTATTTAAGTAAAGTTTAATAGATGTACTTAGTTAATTTCCTCTGCTGTTAGTTGCAGCATTAACAGAAATCTGTATCAGTTGCATTTAATTTCAGCAGTGAGAGGACAGTATTGTGCTGTTTGTACTGACCTCAGCGTGGCCTCCAGCGTTCAGGAGCTTGTTGCAGCGGTCACACTTGAGACACAACTTGTGCCAGTCCTTCCCCAGCGATGACACCTTTTCAGCTGCACATGAAAGACAAAGGACAGAGGGATGGAGGGTGAGTGCAAACATTCACATAAAGCAGCATTTATATACATTACTGTGAACAACAGCCTTTACTTTCTCCATCGATCAGGCTTTGTATGTGTTCAATCACTCATCGCAGAGAGAAATGACGTCCCTCGTTACTTCACTCTCCAGAATAATGATTTTACTGTATCTCTGGGCTGCTGTGCCCAGGGGGACACCCTGTCATCGTGGCAAACTGAGTGATTGTTTTCTGAGGGGGGGGGGGGGGGGGTACTGGGAATGTCTGTGTACCACACAGGATGCTGTGATGTCGTCATTGCGGGATAGACAGACAGTGGCGTGAGTCCTAGTCCAGCTGGAGCAGCAGGGGTTGCCCACATCTAACCCAGATCCTTTGTGTTAAACCTCCAAACATACACACACCCCTCCCCCAGTTCACTGTATACCCATCCTGCTGCAGACAGCCCTTCAACCCCATTTCCGTCCCCTCTTTCTCCAGGCTCGCAGACCGACCGCCCCTCCAGACATGCAAGGGACCCTAATTATACCCTTTCCAATAATAAATCTCCGCGGCTTCCACACAATGGGCCCTAAGGAGTCGCGCAGGCAGCAGAGGAAACACCTTCTCTTATCAAGGCAGGGCACAAATAGCCGGATACTGGAGTCTGTTTCCTACATACCCTCAGTCAAAAACACACACAAACATATGCACACACATATGCAGCATGTATGCAGACATAAAGACGATTACTTCCTCCTGTATTTCCTCCCTCTGGCTGCTTTCCCATATGTACCATAACCTGTAAAAGTACTGTCAAATTCCAGTGTGTGCGTCATGCCAGGAAGCAAATTAGATCAGGCATCAAAGATTTGAGAGTCGGTTTCTGGAATGCAAAGAGCTATTTTGTCCAAAAAACACAAGAAAAAATAACAAAAACAAAACTGGAAGGCAAACTACAACTAAATATGGACGTCACGAAAAGGATAACACGGATTTGATAGCTTCTTGCATTAAATAACGTTTTATTTCATTATAAAAATGGCTATCGTTCAAGTAGGAAAGTAATTCTGATCTATAATAGACCAATCCACACTTTTAGATTCAATACCACACATCTTGAGAAAAAACGACAGCTTTTCTTTGGTATTTTGTGAATTTCTGTAATGCTTCTGTGTATTCTTTTCACCTTTGACCAAATGAATTTCCTTCTTCTCCCTCAATAATAAAGTTAAATTTGATTTGATGTGAAAATGATGTTAAGAGTCTCATGTGTGGAAAATGCTTCTCAGGATTGCTTTAGGAGATCAGACTACTCTCTGCAGAGGTTTCTGTTTACTCTCCAATCAGTTTACCTGTCAGTTCTCCCTGTCAATTACCACACTGAGACAAATGGCCAACAACAAGGCCCTGGTGAATAGATGGGGGTGGGGTGCGGGGTGAGGGAGGGGAGAGACCTCCCATCAACACTTGGGAGCAGAGGAATGCTGACTTGGACATAGCAAACTGCCGGAAATGTTAAATCACCCTTAAAGATACAGTTATTCAGAGTAAAAAGCCTGCAATAAATCACTCTTTAAATCAATAATCTGCTCTTAAATCAGAAGATGGCCACACGATCCCCCAGACACGACCACTAGAGTTAAAAGTAAATGTATGAATGGGATCAGTGGCTTTTGTCGGTTTAACCTGCTTACAAACCAACTGACTCTTCAACTATTAACTGTACGCAGCCCAACTGTCAGTGGAGCTTCAGCTTCAACTGACATTTCAACTATCTTCTGTGCTTGAACACGAAACATGCAACATTTTCAAACAAAGCTATCACAAATCAACTGCTTTCAGTGCTTCAAATTCATCTGACACCTCAACTATTAAAAAGTCGGGTTATTTTCCAACACAACTAGTTAATATGTTGCGTTGTCCGACCACGTCAGAAATCAAATGGCGCTTCAGCTTGAACTCAAATTTCCTGCTTTCATCTCGTACCATTTTAATTGCGGTTCAACTACTCCCACCTCTTACACCTCAACTGACTACTTTCAGTGTTTACATACAAACTGACAATTCAACTTCCTACAGTGCTTGAAGTTGAAGCTAAATATTCAGATGCTACAAACAGTTACAATTAAACTGACTTCAACTGCTCGTTCAGAGCTTCACCTTCAACTTCAGTTCTCGTAAAATATTTCACCAGGAGAATTAACATTTTTAGACATTTTAACCCGTTTAGTGTTTGTGCATGAGTGCAACTTTCAGCGTAAGTGAGCAGACTTCTTCAGTAAATTGTGCCTTTTCTAGTTTCTTTTAAATTATTAATTTGTCACAAACCTTTAAACACCTTCAGACGATGTTTAAAGAGAAGGATAAATGGAACCGGTAGGGGTTTAGTGTGTCTGTTCTGAGTGTGATTTATTTCCTCTTAAATCTGAGGATACCCATACACCTCCTGACACCTCTACAGTGTTAAAAATACTGCCAGTATGTCCTCAGTGTTGTGTATTTTGTGTGTGTGTGTGTTCATGTCTTTGACTGACTCATGAACGCAGACACACCTCCAGACCGATCTGAAAAGTAAGCGCATGAATGGAAACAGACATCAGAGACTTGCAAGCTTGTCCTCGTTCCTGTGTCTGTGTGTAGTAACAAAGTCCGCTGATTTAACAGCTCCCTGTTTTAAAGGGCAGTTGTTATTATAAGAGGGGTGAGCCTGTCTGTCTGTATCATGTGTTGTGGGAGTGGGGGAGGTGGAGGGGATCTGCTTCTGGCCCAGATGTTTATACCCCCAGCTCCAAACAAATCCCTATCCTTATTATCCTTCATATAGCCCCGACTACTGAAATAAAGCCAGAAAATATGCATTTAGGTTGACATTTTACATACATGCAAAGATGAAAAAAAACGACAGTTCTTCGCCTCCCAAAATAGTAAACGTGTGGGCACAAATGAGGCGACTGAAATGCCACCAAGTCTCCCTCTACCTCATTACGGCAAAAAACCTGAGGGTAAATGCACCCACTTGTGTAAACAAACAAGCTCCTGTTCACAGGGAAGTCTCTCCGGATATTCACATTTACATTGTCAACATTGATGAGGATGTGCCAAATCCTTTTAACCAATTCTCTCACGGCAGCCTGCAATTTGCCTCACTCAGAGGCACACAACAAAAGGATTCCCCTGTGATTATATGTAAACAGTGGAACTGCTTTGGGAAATCACTGTTGAAGAGTTGTAGTACATCTCACCTGACATTTGTGTCTGTTTTTGCTGTAAACCTACTAAGAGCTATCTTGAATAAAAGAGCAGGGGCACTTTCTCGAAAACGGCAAATGCTATATATTTATTAAAAGTGTGACTGCTGTTTGGGAAGTAATCTACAAACTAAAACGATCGCGAGACGAGATATGTCAGAATCTGGGTGCCTTACCATCTCGGGTTAACAATTTCCTGGGGGAAACCCTGTAATAGCAATCCGCTTTCAATGAATATAACACACCAAAATATGGAAGTCCTGAAGAATTGACAAGAATTGACTTTCTGAATCCCATGAATGAGCTCCATACATGGGATTGGATAGAGCTCATCTTGGCAGTTACTGGAGCCACAAAAGTCCAAATTTGGTTAAAGGCATAAAAACCTGGGTGGAGCAGAGGTAAGAGAGTAACAGGACCTTTTTGAATAGATTTAAGGATTTTTTTGTAATAAGTATATAAAAGCTATTAGAGGTGCTACATCACGATGCAGCTGTACTGGTTTGATTTGTGGTGGTTGCTGCTTCCAAATATAAACCATTGAGTGTAATTTCTGCAATTTTTGCAGAAAACCTCTGGATTAGTGGGACTTTTCACATCGATGCCATTATTAAAATCACCTTGTGTCTCTAAAAAAGTAAAATTAAAATAAATGCTCATTACTCATACTAAGCACTGCCTGACAGACGATGCTACTGCAGGAACACTGAGCTCCAGGCGAGAGGATGAGGAAAAACAGAGTGCTGGTCAGAGATCACCATATGATACCTGCACCACTGTAAGCTGCTTAACTTCATTTGTGAATTCCTCGTCTAAGCTATTCCATCTGCGGTCAGCTTCTCTGATTGTATTGTCAATATGGTTTAAATCACAGAGACAGCCAGCTGCTGACTCCTCTTCTCACTGATTTAGCCTCAGTGTTGACAAGTACTTGGTTTAAATGATGTTACTGAACGTTAATCAGAGGAGAGGAGGCAAAGCTCAACATACTTTAAAGTGTTTTTGTGATTCTGAAGAGGTCTGTGTGTGCACGTCAGTCAACTTAAGCCACAAAAAGCTGCTGTTAGAGCTTGCGTTTGTGATAAGATGTGAAGAAACAGGAGCACAGTTTCATGTGGAAATGGGTGCCGAAACTGTGCACTGCACCACCTGATGTGCGTAAACACAGCCTCAGCTGAGGCACTCCACCCACCTCAGCACAGTTAAGTTGATTTGGAGCCAGGAAATTACCACACAGGCTCAAGTGCAGAAAAATTGACGAACGAAAAACGGCATTACGGCGTTAGCGTTACCGCTGGCTTTACGCTGGCATGAAATTGAGGGGCAACATCTCATCTAAACACTGCCATTTAAAACTCAAGGCATGAGTAAGTGATTTATGTGCTTTTACTTCACTAAATGGAAAAAGCATTTACATTGTGAATGGCTTTCTGATTTAATAAGGTCAGACATATTCACACTTTATACAGCACTTGTAATAGGCTACAAACAGGCATACTTTGTAAAAGTAAAAATGTAAAAAAAGACCATAACTAATCAGAAAGCACAGTTTCTCCTCATTTGGTCATATTTTATTTTGAAAATTTGAACTTTTTCTACTGTTCTAATGACATATTATCCATGATATCATAAGACAGCCTGTAAGAGGAGCAGCATGGGAGCAGGCCTGCAGCAAATGGTCTACAAACACACTGTAATTGGACAGAACATTAAGCAACAGAACTTTAACAAGGGGGTCTTCAGAGGGAAAACATTAACGGCCCATTTCTCCAAATGACTTAACTATGGTTGCTTAATTGTCAACAGTGACAGAGGCAGCTGCGCCCAAACACTAGAGCTAACGATGGACTGAGATTCACCCCGAGACGGGAGGAAATTCATCCTTTTGGTCTTACTTAAAGCCTAAAAAGTCGTAAAAGATAAACAGTACAAGTACAGAACAACATTTATACAGTTGAACAGGCTCTGAAATGTCATATGGGTTATCACTCAATAATTCGATCAGGGTGCAGCGGGGGGAAATCTAATGCATTTGAGGACGACGCTACGGCCGCTGCTTGGTGTGTTGCAGGAGGAGATCAAATCAGCGACAACTGTAAAAGCTGCTGTTTCTGGTTGTTTAATGACTTAAAGAGAAGTGTACATAGATGAAACACACTTTGATGAATCACAAGGGTAAATACTAATCATCAAAGACCTTATTGCTTTATATAAATGTACAGTTTATGACTATATTCTCGATCAGTTTGTCACAGGTGACATGAACATGTCTCTTCGCAATGTTCATGATGTAACCAATGTTATTGTAAATATCTCCAAATTACGGTTGGCTGGATTCTGTTCTGTTGCACCCTCTGGTAATGTGGACCCATCTGTTCAGCTCTTCCTACAATAAACCCATCCAAAACACACTCATAAACCAAAACACACACACACTGCCCTCTGCCCATCCTCGCTCTCTTCATCTATCAGTGACAGCTGAGTCCACGCGGGTGTTTTTCTGTCACAGCAGTGTGATAACTGCACGTCCTAATAAACACCATACACCTGACTGACTGACCGGAGGCCAAAAAGGCAAAGCAGGACCCAAACATGGGAGGTACATTTAGTAAAAAATTAAAAAATTAAAAAAAACCCGGCTCATTTCTCAAGAGAGAAGTGAGAAAGGAAAAAACAAGCAGCCTGTGTTTCCCTCTCTGCATCCTCTTACTATTCTGTTCTCTGGAGTACAAACACCCTCAAGGACTCGTGACCTTTTCCTTAACTTACCAGACAATCGCCATTCAGTCGGGCACACGGGGGTATTCAACCTCCCCAAGGGAAGGGGGCTTAGTTTTTCAGGTTGTGCATTAAACAAACTGATTCATCACATCACCTGACCTACAACAGTGTCTTTTATACAGTGTGGGGACAAGCTGTGCTCAATTTCAAAATGCTAAATTTCACACGATCATGACATTTTGTCTGAGTAACAGGTTTACATAATTACAACTAAAATAATAATGCTGTATAGTATGATTAAAATGATTAATCTTGATGATTTGGGGAACGCTTCTATTTATTTTTTTGCAGCTTTTGTCCTTTTTCGAAGGATGTCCTTAACACCTTAACTAGTTTCAAGTCTAAGAGACGTCGTCAAAGAAATCAGATGTTTATGCCAAATATTGTAGGGCTAAAACTATAAACAAATGTTTGTTTTCATTGTTGGTTAACCTATTGATTATTTCTTTGCTTAATTCGCTAACTGCTAAGTCTATAAAATGCTGAAGGCAAGTTCCCAGAGCACAAGGTGTCCTCTTCCATTTTATCACTTTGTATGGGCAACAGTTAGAAAAACCCAACAGGATTTAGTTTATAATGATATATGAAATGTACGAAAAACAGGAAATTCTTGCATTAGAGAAACCTAGATTAAAAATGTTGGCATTTTAATTTGATACATTACTTGAGGGCTGTGACTAACAATTATTTTCATTCTCGATTAATCTGCCAAAAAAGAGTTTGAAAAGACCAACCTCTGCTGGTTCTGAGGGACCTGGAAGTGAGCTGACCCCGGCAGTGGTGTGTTAAACATTAGAACTGATGTGTTCAGGGTCAATGTATGCGTGCAGCTCTCTGTGGTGCTCACAGTGACGATGCGATGCTAAAGAGCCACTAGGAAACACGTATTTGGATCCGTCTCTCCCTGTGGCTGATGCAACCCCGTGGCAAAACTTAGCTCTGGAGGTCGTCTGTCGCCTCAGCTAAGGCGAGGTTTCCTCCCCGGGCTTTCTCCCTTTCTCCCCACTCCCTCTGTGAATAAAAGAGGCCGACCTCGTGAATCCTGCTGGCTGACGTAAATGGGCTGCAGTTAACTCGCATCCTGTCTGCACTGGTCAGAGAAGCCGCAGGCAAAGCGCTGCTCCACAGTCCCTGCCTCGGTGACTTGCTTGCCCTCCCTGAACCTCCTGGGAATGCACCTCACCCCTAACCGGTCAGGACACTGTGTCCCGGCTCCAGGGACTTCAACAAGATCTAGTCTGCATGACTAGCTTACAGAGTAGTGGACCATGTCTTCAAACGAGGAAGAAGGACCGTATCACTGGAATGGCACCTTCAGTTCTAGCCTTTGGTAATTGGATAATCAGCCCTTGAGGGGCAGACATCATGTGACAGAGGCATAAAATGTACAAGTGCTTAGATTACTTTGAGTGAAATCATCTGAGTCTTGTAAAGTGGCGTAATAAAATCGGCCGTGTCTACATGAGCATGAGGTTCCCTTTGAAAGTATAAAAAAAAAAAATGATTAAGTTTGCCACTATGTTCCGATTGGACAGCGGTAAGCTAGCAATGTACCCACAAAACGTGTGTGTGTGTGTATGTTTATGAGACAGCTCAGACTCAGACTGATCTCAGAACTTTGTTTTGTCATTTTTCGCCAATCTTTCTCCTTTTTCCTCTTGTCTCTGTATGTGTACGGAGTCACTAAACCAGTGCAGATTTCATGTTAAATGTTTTCAGCTTGAATTACATGCAATCTCTGGATACCAAGTTATCCTACTGGGGAAAATCTCAAGCATGGCAGAAAATATCAGAGGATGGGGATACCAGGTTAGAAAATTAATATTGTGAGTGTTTACAATTTAATATGTAGAATCCTAGCTAGCTGCACTTTAGGATTATGTGCTGTTCTTCAGCTCGCACAAACTGCTCCCTCTTGCGCCTCCGATGTGACATCATTTCTTTGATTTTGCTGTGTTTTGTCCAATATGCTTCCAGTAAAAACTTTTGAGGTCAGTAAGCCTTTATTGGAAGTGTGTTTAGCTCACATAAATAATATCAAAAATTAGATTTGATATAATTAAATATATTAAATATTAAATATAATTAAATATTAAAGATTGTAACTTTAAAGTGTGAGTCATTTGGATGAACTATAGAAAACCAACTTTGTTCCTCGTTTGTGCCTCTGCTGTTATGTAACAGGTCGTTCTGCTGCAAGGTGGAATGGTTTCACCTGTGTTGGAGGGGGTGAGGGGGGGCAGCCTGCCTTTCAGCACCAAGCTTAATGCCATCTCCATTAGGGGATCATATTTGTGCCTCAAAAAGGCAGAGAAAAAGGACCTTCATTGACTGGCACACAGTAGCTGGCAGGTTATGCAATGGCAAAGAGCAGGAGGCACCAACTCAAGAAATGATGTTACATAACTGACAAGGCACATTCACACAGCCCACTGGGCAGCCAAGTGGAAAACAGGGTACTCTAGCATTGACAGAAAAGAGGGGAAGGAAAAAAAAGGGTATTGTGTGGTTGTTTGGGGGTAAAAGCGGGATAAAGAGAGGTGTGTGGGAAACGTATCGTCAGGCGGAGAGGACGGAGGTATTCTGCCTCGCTGGAAGGACAAACGTGAGCAGAGACAGAAAGAGCTTTGTGTGAATAGAGATGTCGTTTCTCATTATAATGCATGAGGCACTTTGAGAGTCTCCGTTTAAATAAAGGCGAGCCATCTCACCCCATTTCCCCCAGTCCTTGTAGTTAAAAAATAAATAAATAAAAGATCAGGGGAAGAGGAATTCAGGGCCTGAGGCAAGAGCAAGTGATTGAAGAAGAGGAGAGAGAGCCAGAGTGAGAAGAACTGGTGAATGAAAGAGAAAGAGAAACTCACAGCAGAGCACCATTAGTTCCCATTAAGTTCTCGTTTATTCACTTAGCTGCACAAAGATGCATTGCACCCATTTGTCGTGCACAAGAGTTGAATTTGGGTCTGGAGCTGGGAGATTTAGTGAGCCATGCTGTGTTGTGTCCTGCATGGACTCTATCTATCACACGCTAACAGAGTGTATTTCCACTGGGACTGGTCACATGTCAGCCAACAGTCCCTGGTGTATTCTAAGCATCTCTGTACCGCAGGAACTAACAGATGTGAGGCCGCAATGTGGATGCTGGGAATTTTAATTCAGCCAAAATTAAAAAGCAAGATGTTCGCGTTCTTTTAACACCAGCAGCAGGCGATGGTTTCCTTTTTTGTTGCCGTTTATTTGGGTTTCTGAAAAAGAATCTGAACTTAAAAAGGTCGTAGAAACTTCACAAGCAAAGAGAACGGCAGCAACAGTCAACATTAGTGGAGATGAAATTGAACCATCACCACCATAAAACAGCTGTGTCCATTAAAGTAACGAACGGAAAACAATAAAAAAAACTTTTCCCCAGACTGTGGCTCACCGCCGCCATGTGAAATGACGTTTTTTTCTTTGCAGAAGTAAAGAGGAGGAGAGTCAAGTGTTGAACGCTTTTGCCTGCTAAATCCAATATTGGGCAACACCAGCTGGAGGACCAAGTGGGTAACTGCAGGGTGGGCCAATCACCACTCCATATAGCACACCACGAACCACCACCACAAGAAGAAAAAGTGGGAGCAAAATGAGACGGGAAATAGACAATTTTCTCTATCAATAACATGCCCTGGTGTAGATCAGAAGTAGGGGATTTATTTTTTCACTTTACACCCTCACTCATGCAACTTTAACTGTTCTGCAGACCTGAACATTTCACCTCAGCACAGGATTTCTTGTGTCTCTGGAGAGCCAAGAGGCTGAGAGGAGGATGTATGTAGGTGGAGCTGCTCTGAGTTCATTCTACAGTATCTGAAATCCATCCCTGACATCATGTTGATGCTTCAGGCTGTGGCCAGCAGCACAGGCCGAACTTTCCTCCCACCCTGATCTCTCCCATGCCTTGTCATAGGTTTCATAGCCTCCCTTGCAATAACTGGAACTTTTGTCATTAACACCTCCCTTCACTTTCTCCATCCTCCCTGGTTTGACGTGTGCAGCTGATTCCACCCATGCTGGTTTCTCATAGTAGCCGTTCATCATCGTCACCATCCTTACAGCCGACTCCCCACCCATTAAGACGCACCCAAACCAAAAATAACTCAGCCAGGATGGATCTCAGTATGTTACATAAAGAAATAACATAACTCACAGAGGAGCCGTGACTCACTCGCTGCAGCGAATTAAGGCTACGACACAAATGAATACCCAGACATGCAAAAAATCTGTATTGGAGGAAAAGAAATCTTATTTGCGCACACATTATGCCATGTCACCGTGACTCCCGGGACCCATAGCAGAGCGTGAGCAACAGCTGTGATGTTTGCTGCCACTCCTGTTACGTAAGAGGACTTCCATCCACTCACATAATTGATTTTGACCCCCTGACAGCTCTGATGTGTGCTGTGAAGTGTAGAAAAGATCAGCACCGAAAAATGAATTTTTTGTTCCCAGTATGCGGCCAAACATAAACACAGGATTACTCAGGGCTCAACCGGACAGCAGCATGTTCCCTGAAAATAAACTGAGCAGGGTGCATATCATGGGCAGCCTTCAAAGCAGAGATGTTAATTTTTGTTTATCTGCATGATGTAAGCTCCTTTAATCCACTGCTTTGCTCTCATCTGCTATGGTAAATATAAGATGCCATCATCCTCACTGTAGGTAAGTGTGACTCGAAGCTCTTTGCCCAAGTGGGTGTTTTGTTTTCCCCATCTTTGTTCACAAGGATGCAAAAGATTCATGTTTACAGGTTTTCATCCCACTGGCGCAGCATGATGCTGCAGTGAGTGGGCAATCTCAGCATATGGCTTTTCTGCACTCTTGGCAAGGGCTTCCATCAGCAACCCTCCAAAAGCCAACTGCCACGCTTGGATGTTTACCAAACACAACAAATTAAAAATGGCACAGATCAGTGTCAAAATAAGATAAATAATTTATCCAGTCTTGTGCATATAGTGCAGACAGGGCATATTTTCTGCCACGTACATTAAGAGCATTTTATATGTTATAAAAAGAATACTAGTTTGTTGAAATATTTGCTCTCAGGGCTTCTGTTTACATTGACCCCTTTGCCTCTCCAGCTTTTTCTTTTCCCAAAGTTTGTCTCTGTGAATCATTTACACTGCCAGCAACTGTTTCCCTAAAAACTGGGGGAAATGCCTAATCTAAGGAATTCTGTGAACTTGACTTATGTGAGAAATTGCTGTGGGAAATGTAGCAAGGGTTTACATTTATCCCCACCACTTAACAAAAAAACCTAAAGCAATATTGAGATATATGGATCCAATATTAGGCTACTGTCAAACATACACCACAAAAAGACATTTAATATCCTACTGTATGTTGAGATATTCAAAACATTGAAGTAGCCAAATTGTATGTTTACATTCAGAACTTCATTTGAAAAGTAGTCATTTTTAGTAAATGTAAATTCTGTAGCTCAACATAACTAAATTAGAGCTATGTGAGATGTATATATTTTTTTTCAATGAATGGGCATTAACTGTTTTGTATCCAGTTAGACACACTATTCATGGCATTTGTAAATTAAGGAACTATAGCATTACAAAAACTGTGGAACAAGTTGTCCCAAAAAAGATCGATCCCCTGTCCGGAGTATCTTTAGGCTAACGAGCGGGATCACCATCATGACCCTAAAGTACATTTTAAAAGGTGGGAGCACATAAAGCGGGCATCACTTACCGAAATACACCGTCTTGTCGCACTTGGGGCACTTTGAAGCCATGCTGAGATGTCGTTGGATCGAGTGAAAGTGATCTGTTATGTTTGTTCGCAGAAGAGTCCACTTTCTCTCCGTCCTCCGGCTCTTCTCTCCACAGCAAGTGTCCCACTCCGCTCACAGGAGCTGGGAGCATCTATTCAGTCAACGGCTCCTCATTTGCATAGCCCCTCCCCCGCCACGATACCCGTCCTCACGCCTCCTTCGCGTGTTGTGGGAAATGTCGAACCTTCACAGCTAATGTCGAGGCGACAAACTGCTAGAAAGACTAAACATTTTCAGTGAATTGCCGAAAAAGTTGAATGCTTGTTTCAGCATTTTCTCTAACTTCTGCCACCCTAACACATTTTTGTTGTAAAAGTGTTCCTCAAACAACTAGTAAACAACAACTAGTAGCAACTACTCGCCATACATTAGCCCTTTAGCAAAGACCGTGAAAATATAGTTAGTTCCGGTTTTAACTGATTAAAAGCAAAAAGCTACAACTCATAAACTGAATTTCTATTTTCTGAATCTTTAGAGTGGCTTTTTATATATAGGCTTGTGCCATGAAAAAACAACCCATGGGTCTATTATGTCTTTATTTCAACGTAGATGACAAGTCATATCCATGGCTATAGGACTTTCAAATTAGCTACACGTGGTTAGATGACATGTTGTACGACCTATAGTTTGTTTCAAGCATACTCCTGTCTTTAGAGTCTTCATAGCTGTATTTGAAGTTGTAGGTTTTACGAGCAGCACCTGAAGGCAGCATTTCTTTCTCTATGGGCCAGCCTGTGGTCTGTCACAGCCACCCTAGGCCAGGCGGGAAAGCTTTTGGGCAAGTGGTGGGCCACATGCACTCCCACTTCCTTTTTCCCCTTTTCTACACAAGAGGAGTGGGAGTAGTGTTTGGTTGAATCACAATGCTCTCTTTCAGAGTGAGTGACTTGTAGGAATTTGTTAGGCAAAGGAAGACGCTGAAACGTGGCCCGGGTGGATCGGCTTTCCTTTAAGAAGGCTGCTGGCTTTGTGACAAATTAGGGAGACAGGCGGAGCGGCAAAAACAGCTTCTGAATTTCTCTCGAATCCAAGATGACAAGTCGTTGTTGCATTCACTTATGATGACTAATTAAAGGAGTCACTGACGATACATTATCAGTTCCTCCAGCAGTGCGCCTGCCACTTTCCGCAGGGCCTCATGAGAGTTACTGAGGTCATCTCTTTCACACATCGGTGCTGTCTGGTCTGTCCGCCTAATGACACAGTGCAGGTCCTGGTCCAGGAACAGACTGATATTTCCCACATCTGTGTCCCGGCTGATTAGCACCCGTCAGCATGCCTGTAACCGGTTCCTCCTTATCTCTGAGCTCACTGTTTTAAAAAAAAACTAAGTCAGGTGGAGACTCAACGGCCTCTAAAAGGCAGCAAAACTGTACACTGGGGAACTTTTGGGTAATCCTGATCTGCTGCGGTGCGCAAGGAGATGTTTCACAGCGTTTCCTAGTACCCGGTGTGCAGTTTGAGTAGAGAGTCTTCCTGCCTCAGCGCTCATGGTGTGTGTTTCACAGAGGACGTGAGTTCATTACCGTTCACCTCCAGTTGTTTGCTGTGGTTGCAGGTTTGTTGCCAGTTCAGCTGCGGCGCACAACCAGACTCAAAGCTGCTGAGAGGAGAGGAGGTCAAATATACTATAGAGCGAAATGGAGACAAAGAGGAGGTAGGAGACTGAAACTGAAGGGCCAATGTTCTCTGAAATCCTCAGCTCACTGAACACATGCGATGAAGATGAAAGGAGGGGTATATTATTCCCACTATCTGTGAAACATCATTCATTTTCAAGGTTGTGGATATATGAAGCAAAAATGAATGATAAGCGAGGGAACAGATGCCCCTGACAGGCTTGTTCTCTGAGGCAGAGTGATTTGACACTTCTGAGGAGTGGGTAACCCCGGGGAGACTGAAGTGGACGTATCCAGGCCACTAGTTTTACTTTTAACTTCTGATCTGGTGCTTGGTTCAGACCCACACTCCAGTTTGTTTTTAAAGAGCCTATCAAGCATGCAGCCCCACGGGGGAAAGACAGGAATAGACAGAGACAGAAGGGTGAGGTGGTCCTACGGGCTTAAAAACATGTTAGTACTTTACTTTTGTAGACTTACAATGGGGCAAACAAGGGTGGAAAAAGTACATAAAAATGTGACACATCCCAATCTTTTCTTTATCAAAAAGCATACTTATCAAAGGCGCACTCCATTGTATGATGTCTTCTGTGGCTCTGGAGGAGCTTTCTAAAGTCTGAGAAAATAATCCTGATCATGTCATCAGGGTATCTCAATTCAGCTTGAGACTTTAAATATATAACAGAAAGCCTGCGTTAAGAACTGGGGGTGCACACCTCGAATGTTGTGAGCATTTACAAGGCAGGGAGCGTCTACCGAAAGATGCTATTGAGATGCATTGTGGGAGCTGTAGAAATTAGTGTTTTTGGAGCTAGGGACTAAATGTGAGGATATCTCAACCTCTTCTGCCTGTCTTTCGAACACTTAATTGCGGGAGTACCCCTTTAAATATTGCCTTAAAGGGAAAAATTGTTAGTCTAAAGCTAACATAAATAGAATATCCATTTGATTTTCTTAAAATAGCATAATTGTCTTGCCATTTCAGAAGTAGTAATGCAATACTTCCACGTGAAAGCAGAGCTACAGATTTTAAAATGCACTCAAAAAAGTTAACATAAGAAAAACCTACCTAATTACAGTAATGACAACTACCCGGAAACATGGTCATCTTTTTTTTAAGATGCTCTTTGAAAATAATATACATACCATCTTAAACAGTGCAGTTTAAAGCCCCTGAAAGGTTTATTTCAAATCTTAATTATATCACTATAACCGTAAACTGTAAAGATTAATAAGAAAAATCAAAATAATGTTTAAAAAAAATAAAGGTATTCATTAGGACTTTAACAACCAAAAACTCAGCTAATCTATTTCCTCAGAAATGTGTGGGTATGATTTGATCAGATTTGACAAACAACTCCACAGCCGTCATCAAATTTCCATTCAAATGTTGCTAAATTTTAAATTGGTGCGCTCAAAAACATGCCCATTTCAAAGCAGTGAGAAGAGCACAGAGAGAACAGAAAATACAGAAATCATATTAAATGACCAAAACTGTTTTACCAATTTTATATCTGGAACCCATCACTCATAGTAAGAAGCTTATTGAAAAAAATGGTTTTGTACATCACTAGCATGCATGGTCCCAGTGAGAAACTTTGCCCTTTGCCCTATACAGGACCACCAGGCCTTGAGCAGTGACCCCGCCAGGAGCAGAAGGGTGTTTATGAATTGCAGCTGCACACCTGTCCTAAACACCCCAACACAGATTATATAAGCCCTGTGCCCCAAGGCCAAACAGGTGCCAAAACTGCCTTTGGCCCCAGACAGTGACAATCCAGTCCCCCCTCTAACACAAACTCGCACATTCAGGCTCCACAGATGCATATTGCAGGCATAATCCACACAAGCTACGTGACATGCCGTTTTACTCTGAGGAGCCCACAGAACGGCCAGCCTGAGCCCAGCCCAAGACCACAGCAGGCTGCTTCTTCCAGCGAGCAGGCGCTAGTGCAAGAGAGAAGCAACCAGATGATCTGGGCCAGATTGAGGGGTTCTGAGGCCTCTATTTAAAGTGGACAAGCACATCATTTAAAAGACCTCAGACAGCTGTGGAATTTCTGAAAATGTAAGAACACGCTGTTTGTATGGACGACACGTGATCTGCTGGGTGAGCGTGTGCATGTCTTTGAGGAAGAGAGAGAGAAAAAAGAGCCTGAATTAATTATTGAAACGTTCCCACAGCACACGCTCTAGAGTGGCGATGATTTTAGAAACAGTAGCCTATGTTTAGCTCTGCAAGGAGACAGGGAGTGAGATTAAACATTCTCAGAAGATGATAAGCTATATGTTGGGTGACAAACAGACTCTAGGAGACTGAGTGTTCAGTGAGATTTTAATGGACAGATACTCTATCTTTTGGATAAGGCTGAGAGAACAACAGGGCCGGTGTTATCTGCCCTCTTTCTCTGGGTCTCTAAATGTGGTGGAGCTTGTCTTCTTAAATGCTGTTGTCCTCTTGTTGAGCCATGATACAAACAAGTTAATAGAAAATACACAAATAATATACTATATAAGCCACACAACTATGAAAATAAACTTGCAATTCTCTTACATTTTAATGATTAATCAAATATAAACCAGCACTCTGCTGCCCACTGCCCACTGCTGGTCACTTGTACTGTATTTAGTCACAATGTTTCAGTTGGTGGACCTTCATTAAGTAAGATTCAGGTGTTAGACTGAACTGGCAACATACTACATGTATGTAAACGATTGCAAATAACATAGGAAATCAAATATATTGCTAAAAGCAATAGAAATCGGGCATACATTGACAAAATTGGCAACATTAGGAAAAAGGGAACTGATAAGCATTAAAATGATCATGAAAACAGGGAAATATTAAAAAGTCTTCTTAAAGCAAGAAGTATTGCCAAGTAATAGTCCGTCACAAAACAGTTTGATGCCACACATCTTTCACTAAGACCGTGGTCGTATTAACCTTTTTGGGGGGGAGAAACTATCCTTTAAGTCCAGCACAATGTGTACTGCTATATACTGGAATACAGCTTAACTTTGTACTTTGCGTTCGTTTGTGGCAATCCGATTAAATACAATTTTATTTTGGAATATGCACCATGTGAGCAAAATATGAACAGAAAAATTAGAGGTCTTAAAACTAGATTTTGACAATAATGCAAGACTTGCCTTAGCTGACTTTTAACCATATTACCAAAATTGATTGACATACAGTAGACTTTTTATGTCCCTTTTTGGTCTGGGGCCCTGGGTTGGTTTCCCATTGTAATCCAGCCTTGATTAAGACTTCATGGTGTGCTAGAACATAAATAATTTAATAATTTACTGAATAATATTTCCATAGGTTCTTATGGTGGTCTTGCACCTACACCAGTTGGACACTATTCATTAAGAAGCTGTTTCGATATGATTTACCCTGATTTTCCACAGCCATCTTACTAAATGGGCGTTTCTGTTTGTAAAAGTCCCCCCTCAGGTCTACACATTGTGATCTCTTACAGCCTCAGTGACTTCTTTAATGCTGACCACATACGTACTCACTGGGACTTTTGACCCAGCCCTGGGGTGGCTTTTACAGACAGAAAAACAGTCTGTTTGTGGCTCCATTACAGTATTTCTAAGTGCAGATGGGAGAGTGCTCCTGTGTTTTCTTTAGTCGTAGTCAGTCAATCTTTAAGTATTTCATTCCCACTGGGTCTGTGAGGGGTTTAGATTCCAACAAATGCCATTTTTAGTGATGTGGGTGTATTGTTTTACTTGGCAAACGTCGTCACTGGTCGTCGAGGTTCCATTGTATGCACTTTCACTGCTCCCTTGTCTAATCTAAAAGCCTATTTTTAGCCGGTGCATACTGTATATGTTCAATAAATCTGTCATTTCATTTTCCCTGTGTTTGTTTACAACATGAAGCAAAGGTTTGGGGGGGGGGGGGTACATGCTGTGCTGTTCCATTGCTGTAATAGAGGCGTGGCCACTCATGTTGAATCCCAATGAGGGCCCCTTTGGAGGGAGGGTGTGGTAGAAGCAGCTGGCAGATGTTTTTGGAGGTTTTGATCTCTCTATCTACATGCCCTGTGATCCTCCCTCTCACAGAGCTCCCGATCATCTCTGAAGGAATCTCTCAAGTGACATGCATGGGAGCATGGGAGGTAGACTTTAAATACAGACAACCTGCATGTCCTCGTGTTCTTCTGAGTTTTTAATTAAAATATTATCATTAAGAGGATAATTAACAGACCAAATACCTATACTTGAAAGTGATTTCAAGGTGACTGAACCACTATTACTAAGCTATTTAAACCAATACTCAAATTACCGGTACATTTTGCTTTCTACATTTCTGCCCTTTGTTCAATCACACCAAAGTCCCTGGTTCAATTCAATTCAGTTTTATTTATATAGCGCCATATCATAACAAAGTTATCAAAGGGCACTTTTTCGAATAGAGCAGGTCTAGACCGACTCTTTATATTTACAGAGACCCAACAGTTCCCACCATGAGCAAGCACTATGCGACAGTGGCAAGGAAAAACTCCCTTTTAACAGGTAGAAACCTCGAGCAGAACCAGGCTCAAGGTGGGCGGTCATCTGCCTCGACCGGTTGGGTTGAAGGGGAAGGGGGGAGCGGGAGAGAGAGAGCAGGAGGAAAGAGAACATACAGCAGCTCAATACAGCATAGATATGGTAATGGCATTGATGTTAACACCAACAGAAACAACACTAAGAGCAACATTATAATAGCAATACTAATAACAGCAACAACAGCAATAGCATCAGCGGGTGCAGAGCAGGAGCACGGGGGCAGCAGGCGGCAGCAACCACAGACCCAGACCTCCACAGCTCCAGAGGCAGAAACACCTACAGAAAGCAACAGACGGGGAGGGAGAGAGAGAGAGGAGAGAAAGCACACAACTACGGGAAGAAGTTGAATTAATAACAAGCATTGATGGATATGAGGGCGTACAGATGGAGAGGAAGAGGAGGAGAAAGGAGCTCAGTGCATCATAGGAAGTCCCCCGGCAGTCTAGGCCTATAGCAGCATAACTAAGGGGGGGCTCAGGGGTCACCTGAGTCAGCCCTACTATAAGCTTTATCAAAGAGGAAAGTCTTAAGCCTACTCTTAAATGTGAGGAGGTTGTCCGCCTCCCGTACACAAACTGGGATCTGGTTCCACAGGAGAGGAGCTTGATAGCTGAAGGCTCTGGCTCCCATTCTACTTTTAGAGACTCTAGGAACCACAAGGAACCCTGCATTCTGGGAGCGCAGTGCTCTAGTGGGGTAATAGGGTACTATGAGCTCTTTAAGATATGATGGTGCCTGACCATTTAGGGCTTTGAAGGTGAGGAGAAGGATTTTAAATTCTATTCTGGATTTTACAGGGAGCCAGTGTAGAGAAGCTAAAATTGGAGAAATATGATCTCTTTTTCTGGTTCTTGTCAGTAAACGTGCCGCAGCATTCTGAATCAGCTGGAGAGTCTTAAGGGATTTATTGGGGCAGCCTGATAATAGAGAGTTGCAATAGTCCAGCCTAGACGTAACAAATGCATGGACTAGTTTTTCTGCATCTTTTTGAGATAGGATGTGCCTGATTTTTGCAATGTTACGTAAATGAAAAAAGGCAGTTCTTGAAGTTTGTTTTATTTGGGAGTTAAAGGACATATCCTGATCAAAGATAACTCCAAGATTCCTTACGGTTTCGCTGGAGGCCAGGGCAATGCCATCTAGAGAAACTATATCTTTAGATAATGTGTTTCGAAGGTGTTCGGGGCCAAGTACAATAACTTCGGTTTTGTCTGAGTTTAACATCAGAAAATTGCAGGTCATCCAGGTTTTTATGTCCTTAAGGCATGCTTGAAGTTTAGCTAATTGATTGGTTTCATCTGGCTTGATCGATAAATATAATTGGGTATCATCTGCATAACAATGAAAATTTATGGAGTGCTTCCTAATAATATTGCCTAAAGGAAGCATATACAAGGTAAATAGAATTGGTCCAAGCACAGAACCTTGTGGAACTCCGTGACTAACTTTGGCGTGCATAGAGGATTCATCATTAACGTGTACAAACTGATATCGATCTGATAAATAGGATTTAAACCAGCTTAGTGCAGTACCTTTAATGCCAATAAAATGTTCTAGTCTCTGTAATAGAATGTGATGGTCAATGGTATCAATGCAGCACTAAGATCTAGTAAGACAAGTACAGAGACAAGTCCTTTGTCTGATGCAATTAGAAGGTCATTTGTAACTTTCACCAGTGCTGTCTCTGTGCTATGATGCACTCTAAATCCTGACTGAAAATCCTCAAACAGCTTGTTGTTGTGTAGAAAGTCACACAACTGATTGGCGACTGCTTTCTCAAGGACCTTAGAGAGAAAAGGAGGGTTAGATATAGGTCTATAATTTGACAAAATCCCTGGATCAAGAGTGGGCTTTTTAAGAAGAGGCTTAATTACAGCTACTTTAAAGGACTGTGGCACATAGCCTTTAAATAAGGACAGATTGATCATATCTAGTACATAAGTGCTAACTAAGGGTAAAATTTCTTTAAGCAGCCTAGTTGGGACGGGGTCTAAGAGACACGTTGATGGCTTAGATGAGGAAATCATGGAAGTTAGTTGATTACGGTTGATGGGAGAAAAGCAGTCTAAATGTACAGGTTTTACATGCAGTCAGTTGAATGTCTGACTAATCAAGGCTTTTCTGTTTGTGCGGCAACATGTTGTTGAAGTGCAACTGATTAATGATCAATACGTCTGACCAGGGATTCATTGCTCCTGAAGACTCCATCTCACTCAGCGGATGTGTCAATGGTGAACATGCCGTGTGAGCTCCCTTCCTCAATCATCAGTCAGCAGAGGATTTATTCAGTACGGCAGAGCTGACAGCTGGTCACTTGTATCAGTCATGTAGTTTGGATGTATATGGTGTGAGAGTTTGACGCAAACATTACAGGAATAGTTTGACATTTTGTGAAATACACTGAATCGCTTTCTTGCAGAGAGTTAGATGAGAAGATCGATGTCTGTATGCTAAATATGAAGCTAGCAGCCAGCAGACAATTAGCTTATATTAGCAGTGAGGAAGCAGGGGGGAAACAGCTAGCTTGGCTCTGTCCAAGGTCAAACAAAACAATACAAGTTGCCATCTATTCATTTAGATTTTTGTACAAACAAGATATTATGTGGTAATTATAGAGCTTAAGTCGTGCTGGTAGATTTTTTAGCTTTGAACCGAGCCATGCTAGCTGTTTCCCCCTGCTTCCCTGCTTCGAATAAGCATTCTTTTTTTTTAAATCTCGAACTGGTCTTTTAATTTTATGCAGTGTTTTGGAAGTTTTCTGCCACAGATGCACAGTAACTTCAAAATTAGGTACAGTGGGCTATTAGCATTTGGCAAAAGAAAAAGGTACCTACTCATACAAAATGATTTTTTTGGCATCACCTTCAAGCATATTCTGGTAGTTTTAAAAATAAGATTTTAATTCTTGGCTCAAAGCTATTGCAAACACTTGAAGTCAGAAGAATTTGAAACGATGCTGGAAATCCCCGAAAGACTCTTTCACATGTCCTCAAACTGACAGGCGCTCCCTTGCTAAGTCTGTCCACAAACAATATCAGTCACTGTGACAAGGTCTTGCCTGCTTGGCCCAGTCGAGCCCAAATTTCATAATAAAAAACTCAGCACTGGAAAATATTTCTTTACCTCACTATTAAACAAAGCCTGTCTGTTTCTCCCACACGGGCAGGGACATTTCAGATGTAGCTGCACTGTGCAGCTTTGGTCCAAAGTCAAACTAACTGGTCACATTTAGTACATAAAACATTTTGTTCCAGTTAATGTAAAGAAACGTACTGTGTACTCTGAGTTGAGCCCTTGTGGTGTATAATTAGACCCTCTGAACTTGGGTGGTGCTGCAGTGGAAAACCAAGCGTACTCCACCAGATCCCACCCTGTTTCAGGTGCTTGGAGGGGCCTTTCAAGACACAAACCTTGATTTTTACCTCCAAAGCTGTTCATATATCCTGACGAAAAGAGTTGCTCTTAGACTTTTTTAGTGAGATGACTAACGATGAATCTAATTAAGCAAAGCATTAGTACTAATTGGATACTAATAATCTACTTATTGTGAAATCAGATGTCTGAAAAGACAAAACACTATTAGTAAACAGACCATACTCTGGTTAAACAGCCTACAAGCAAATTACCAAGCAATTATCTATACATGTCTATCCAGCATTGTTCAAACTGACACAACAACCCGAAGTGTAAACAGTTGCACTCAGTTCCTCCAGTATAACTGCCTGCAGGGTGCATCACATTATCTCTCTGATCACTCTAATCAAGTACTGTGGAGGCTCAAGAGAGATCAGGTTTACATCCAAAACAAGGTGAAATATCTAATTAGCACGCTAGAAAGAAATCAGCTATTTTTGTGTTTCGTTGGACAACAAAAAAACACGACACATGATTGAAAACCCCAGTGAGACTTCACTTGAGAGCCCTCTTTAGTGTATGTCAGATGAAGACCATAAAGCATTAAATGATATATAATGTAACAATAACACATTTTTAAATTGAGGCAATGTAGCACCTAGTTGCATCTTGAATTATTAGTTATATAAAGTAGCACCTCTGTCTCCAAACTTGATCATTCAGTGCTCTCATTGGTGCACAATATCTATTAGGTTGGGTTTAACTGGATGTATAAATGTGTATGTGTGAGTTTATAAATGTGTGTACTTTTGGTGGTTAGACATAGAAAATGTGTATCACAAGTTGCCGAATCTTTGTTCTTCAAGCGTCTCGACATCAGCTGGTGCAGCTCTGATGGTCTTGACCAATAAAACGACAAGCATTCTTGCTGGAAAGAAATTCAATACGTGACTTTCTGATGCCATTTGCCATTCCAGTGATTCCTTTTTCATGTCTTGAGTGTGGTGGGTTTTCCCCACATGGCACAGTCCTCTCACCAACTGCCAGTGCCTCTCTCTGTCTCTCTCTCTCTGAAGATGGAGACACATTTGGCGGTTCACCAGCTGTTTCACAAAAAAAAAAAAAATGTGTTGCTCTCGTCTGGCGGCTCCTGGCATTTTGGCACATGATCTTGTGGTGGAGGTTGGACACTTAGCGGCAGGATTCCCTTGCAAGGTGGGGCCAGGGACCTACAAAGGGCGTCTTTTCGGGTGCCACATATTCAACTGTCTGCATCCGTATCTGACGCAGTCTTTCTTCTCAGTGCCATAGTTTTTCCTCTTTCATTCTGCGAACGTCACAGTATCAATAACCCGCAAGTGCAATATGGTTAATCTCTTTGGATTAGGGCCAAGGTTTCTTATGAGGCCTTCAAAGTACGGCTGAGTGTTTCCAGCCAAGCCATGTCTGCAGTAACAGATGACAGACTGTAAACCAGCTTTCTTGCACTCTGCCAGAGAGACAATAATGAGGACATAATGACAAAGTTTTTTTTAAACATTTTTGTGTGTCACCCTGATGCTGCTCTCTGGCATCATCCCAGAATTCATGATAACTCATTCAAGTGTCATTTCCACTGTTAGGGATGGCTGCACCGCTGACCTTTTTTTCCCTCCCACTACATCACTGCTTTGTTAGAGAGCAACTAAGAACAATAGAAAAGGCTGTGTGAGTGATGACCCCTGCTGGTGGACTGAGGTAAATGCAACTTGGAGCATCTTGTTTTTCAGTTAGGCATCGGCACTAAGCAGTTTTGATTTAGTTTTGGTTTCTTAATGATCTTGCAGCTTTAATGCTCATGTTTTACATGAGCTAAAGATTATGAATAGCACTATATCAACTATTCATGGCCTTAAAGCAGCTACCCCTTTGTCTCAACTGCCCATTTTGTCAAAAGCAAGACAATAGCTCCCTCTGTAGTCTGATATTAGTAAATACAAGCTGTATGTCCTGTGCAAGATTCCTTGTCAGGTACTGTATCTATTAACTTACAGACATTTTTAGCTGTGAAATCTGTCTGACAGATCCCCTATAGCAGAGATTCACGATTAAGAGTCAGCACTGCCTCGTGCCAGTGAAAACATGGCTAATGAAGTCTGCAACAGAGAGCTGTCACGTTCAAGACTTGCATACAATAAAAAATGATACTTGTGTGACTTGATAGACTACACCTGTTATGAGTTTATTCTTTAAACTGCAATGTGATGGTGATGCCTCAAGAAGGTGGGGTCTCTTTTAGAATTGCTGTTGGTATATTGTAGCTAAAAGCATGTGTAATGTTTATTTAACAGTCTCTATTCCTTATACCTACAGCATGAGTCAGAGTAGGAGGTGTATGGCTTGTCGTTGCTAAACAAAGACTGGTGCGGCTTAAAAGGTAACTGTCACTAAACTGGCTGACAGTGACTCTGTGGGGTGTAGGCACCACCCCTTTACAATGTTCAAGCATCCACTAGGGAACACTGTCACAGGTATTGTTCCTTAATAAAAATGATTGGATAATCCCTGTGTTTTTCCACTATTAATAAACACATGTAGAGGAGAGAGTGCTCTAACAATGGTCCCTTTATTGCTGTACCTCCCATAGTGTCTCTGGATCCAAGCACAACCCCCAGTGAGAGAACAAATGAGGAAGCACAATCAAAGATATGGAATGGTTTCTGCCAGCAAACAGGACTAATTGATTTCCTCTGTGTCTTTGTCTCTCCTGCGCATTTATCTGCTACATGGAGGAAAGAAAGAGGACGAGAAAGTAGCAGAAAGAAAGAGAGGCCATCAGAGGTCATCCTCCGGGACTGCAACCAAACCGAGGGGAGTTTCTGCAGACGCTCTGTGTCTCGAGCTGATCCATCTCCACAGACTAAGACTCATCAGGGAGAACACCTGCACTGCTCTGTACTATAGTGTTCTGCCTGCATGCTCGCCTGCCTGTCTTCCTGACTGCAGCAACATCTGGCAGAGGAGCAAGTGGATTCAAATAGAACATCTGCACAGCAGCAAGCAGCCAAGTAAGCAAACACTGCTGATGAAAGTAGTCACAGCTTCCAAATACAAGGCTACATTGTTGACCACCTATATCCCTTTAATTAAGACCATATTAAGTATTGCCACAGTTTTCTTCTCAGTTTATTGGGGAACATTACAAGAGCTTAAAAGACAGCTCACTTGTGTCAGTTGCTGTGTGATATACAACCCCACACATTGTGCAGGGATAAGCTGTGATATACTGCAACACTACATTTGTATTGCTCCAAAGGAAAGTCAGTTAGCAAAGGTAAGCGTATGAAATAAAGTGCAATACAGACTGCAGTGTTCTAAACAACATGAAGCAATATGCAGTCAGATAATGGCTCTGTTTTATGCAGAGATGTTGCATATAGCGGTGAGCAACATAATGTATATTGGACAATAAATATATAATATGCAAAAATATCCAGTGCGTAATAATACTCTTTAATTTCTTTAACACCACATTATAATCCACATAAAAAACACTTTTTAGTTGTGTTCCCTCTATGCACATTGTCATTGAAAAATCAAATTCACTATATTTCAGTCAGAATGACAACGGTTACATAAACACACACACAAACACACACTATCAGTCTCTCCTTTTTCATAAAAGAGCCCCGGGACACAATACAGGATCCCTCCAATGCAGCACAGCTCCAACACTGAGGCTGCACACTTGAGCAGGAGTGCGTACTGTAAGCACACAGGATTGGCTTATAGCGGTCATGTGACTGCAGACCGTAGTCTCCTGTGTTAGAAAACAGTAATTGAGGCTTCCATATGGTATAGATCAGATGTAGCCTTCACCACAGCATTCCTCCAGCACAGAGGCTCCACGCTTGTGTCCACTATGAAAACTGAGCTAATCAAACAACTGTCTCCAAAAGACTAGCCTATACTATATATTCTCTCTCTTGTCATACCTTATCTCACTTATTAGACACCTTCCACTAAACAAAACAAAACAAAAGCTTTTTCAGAAGCAATTACGTTTTGGGTTGTGACGTTTAAGAGGAAAACAGTGCTGCTAATCATTGTTGCAGTACAAAACATCCCATTTCTCTATGGCAGATTATGCCAACTCCTGCCCACTTTCTGTTTGCCCACACACATGCAGGTCCATACATTTAACTAAGTAGGTGGTTGTAATAAGCTTGATAGTCTTACATCTCCCTGTCATGTTGCCAGAATCCTGTGTATCCCATAATAACAAATCATTACTCACTGTGCTGCCCTCATTGCACACTGTGGACATAATATTGTGCAACTATTTGCTCCACAGTTATACTCTGACAAAATATGAGCTCAAATATGTGTGAATATGAGCTATATAGAACACTGTATTAATGAATATACATGCATTGCAGTATGCAGATTTCCAAAGCTTGATTATTATAATGAACTGATTGTTAACTTTACTAGCTACCATACCATTTATTGCATGTGGACACAATGAAATGATTAGACAGAAAAATACACAAAATTAGATCATGCTGCATTTATTGGACAAGAATGCCCCACATTAAATCGTATCTAGATAGCCTAAAAGCAAATTCTATGAAATGCAAAATACCATGACATAAGCCAGTTTACATAAATTTTCCAACTGTATAAACATTTAAACAAAAGTGTGCCACCCTAACAATTAAGCCAGGTACCCCACGTTATCTGTAATGTCATCTTTATAATTTATGTAGTTACTGTCACCGCGGTTAAGACACACCTATTCTTACATACTGATAATTAAATGTAACTAAGCCTATTCCTCTTTGCCAATAATCCCATGGGGCCCTACCCTGGTGGTTCCTGGACCTCACTTGACACCACTGGGCTAAGGGATTTGGGATCACAGCATTGGCATTAGGGAGGGGACAGGGATGCTTAATTTTCTGGTACACCATGTTCCAGGTATGCTTTTTAAAATATATATATATATATATATATAGACCTATATATATCTACCAAGTGTGGGGCATCTCCACATTTGTATAAGGGTAACGTTATGGTCCTGTCTCATGGTTGAGACAGTTCCTAATGGGACTAAAACAAAGTGTTAACAATCTCTCTAAAGGTGTACAACTGGGATTTCACTTCAAATATCGCGATAGTTTTTACTGTTCAAACCAGGGTAATTACACTACTTTATGATACTTGCTCTTGCATTTAATCTAGTTTCTGTGCTAAATCAAGTCAGTTGAGTAGAACCGGGCCCATTTCCACACGGAAACAGGGGTATTTCCTCCAGTTATCATCTAAAGTAGCAATTAATTAACTACGCAGGTAACGTTAACTAAAGTACCTAAATGGGAACGGGACAACCGTTGGTTTTGGATGAGCCAGTGACGTCACGTAGACGTTGACTTGTGGGGCTGCAGCAAATCCTGTGTCGTAGCTGTGTTTTGAAAATGCCAGTAGCCAACGGTGACAAATGTAAACTTGTAATTGAATCGGTAATTTGTGACGCTGCCTGTCCCCGAATACCTACCGCCAAACTTCGGGTTTCGAAATAAAGCGTACTGTCTCTTTAAGGTCTCTCGGCTGGTCCGTTTCGTATTGATCAATCCACCATTTTCCAACACACAGCGGCGGCAGCGCTAACACAGCTCCGGCAGCGCGAGAGAGAAGAGAGCCACCCCTCTACCTGGAGAGGAAGCCAGGGACCGGGGGCAGTCATGGCAGCGAACATGTACCGGGTTGGAGGTAAGGTTGGGGGGGAGAACATTTGAGAACCTTTGCCGTAATGTTTTTTATGGCGGACTCGCCATGATTCACCGCGGGTCTTTTATGTATGTACAGAGCGTGGTCCGTCTTTCTTTCCCTTCTATTATTTCCCTAAAGCTAAAGAGCCGTGTGCTTCACAGATGATGATGGTGACCGTGTGAAGAGGAGGATGGTGATGAAGAGTAGTGGTTCGCTTACTGAACTGCTGCTGGATTCCCCCTCGTTTCTTTTGTGTTTGTTGTAACTTACGATGATCCCGAACAACTACTCCAATATGAGGATGCACCTAAAGTAACATGCATTGTGTTTCCATATATTTAAGGTAACATATTCTAAAAGTTTTGCGTGCCATTCAACTACCGCGCGGCTACTCTTTCACAATAATAACTAACATTAGTTATTCACAGACCTGCAGAACCTCCTTGAGACTTGCAGGGACGCAGCAACTAGATGCTTTTGCAGGAAAAAAAGTGTAGAAAAAGGAACTGGGATAAAAAATTTAAAAAAAAAGTTAAAGGCTACATTTTAACTACAAAATCTGAGATGGGAAAATTGGAATAAAAATCTCTTTGCATTCTTAAAGATGTATTTTCACATTTTTAACCAGGGTTATTTTTTTTTCTTCATTTGTGCAGCAACTCCAGTTAATGCCTAATTAAGATTCCTGTTTTCCCCTCCCACTCATTTTCTGCTTATGTTGCTCTAATTCACGTCCTGTAGGTACTGTGTAAAAATAGGCACATGCAAGTTACTGCAGCTATACCATAGTTTAAATAAGGCAGTGGTTGTTTTTTCCCCTGGATCACTGGATAAGAGAAAGGACAGAACAGTCCAACAGAAAAGAAGGGGCAGGATAGGACAACGATCAGATGCTTTACACGCACAGAAATATTAGTAGTGCAAACTTTCGACTCAACATGACATTTTATTATGTTAGGAGTAAAATGTTCACTGACAAAAAGTATTAATTCAGAGGTCAGTTCCCTTATCCTTTGTGAGCTGGTCAGTCTGGCCTTCCATCAGGCAGGTATTTCCATTCACGTTTCTGATTCTGATGTTCTCCCTCTTATGGTTGGGTAGCTTAACTGTATGCAAGCGTGTGTATGTCAAAGGTAGAGGGAGAGAAAGCAAGAGTGACTGATTATATTCTACATCTAACATATATTTACATGCGATCAATTGTCAATTGTCTTGTGAAACAGGAATGCTGTGACTCTCCTTGGCATGGTACCTGCGTCAAAAATAGCTTATAGTGAACGTCATAGCCCTCTTATTTAGTCAAATGAAACAAGGCCTACCTGAGAGAGAGAGAGAGAGAGAGAGAGAGAGAGAGAACAGGATTATGTCCAGAACAGGGCAGAAAGTTAACACTGCATCAGCCAAATGTTGCTGAATTTAGTAAAAAAATAAAAAATAAAAAAAATAAAGTGATTTACACCATGTCCCTGCCTGTCTGCCCACCTTGTACCTTTTAAGATGGTGTATTTTAGCCCCCATACTGTAGCACTCTGCAGTTTAAAATGAAATTATGAATGAATTCAACTATTCACATTAATACCTAAGCAGCTATCAACCTATATCCAAGCTGTCCCGTCTGTCCAAAATCCTAGAATCACTTGAAATCAAGTCCCCCAATGGTTGATAAAGGTGTCCCACAAGGATCGATATAAGGCCTGCTGCTATTTACTCTGTACATAAATAACTATTTTCCATCTCAGAACAAAAGACAAAATGCGTGCATTTCAGAGTGCCGACCACTGATGTTCCCAATCCTATCCATGCTCTAAATGGACATCTAATAAATACTTAGTAATTTGGTTAGACAGCAGATTTTCCTACGAAACTCATGTTTGAACATCTTGCTCAAAAATTAAAAATTCAAATTGGATTCTTATCCCGAAACAGAGCTTGTTTCTCCTTTTTTTTTTTTTGAAGACAGAAAAACCATTATACAATCCACCTGTCTACATTAGATTATAGAGACATCCTGCATGCTCATGCTGCTGCTACTACCCTTAAACCACTGGACGCTGTCTGTCTACCACAGTGCCATTCGATTCATCACACAAGATAGCTATCGCACTCACCACTGTGGGTTAGATGAAAAGGTTGGATGGTCATCACTGGCATCTAGAAGGCATCAGCATACCTGCTGCAACACAGCTTGAAGTTAGAGACACTCACTCCTCTGAGAGACTTTAAAGCTTTACTAGCTTATATTTCTAATAACATTTGTGATTGTTTTAATTAGTGTGGTTGTGTCTGTAAAGTTTGTTTTGAGTGATAATTGAGATTTCCTGAATTAATAAAGCTTAACTAACTAATACCATAAAGTTGTTAATTTTGATCATATTAACCATACAAGTTATTGTTCACCCTCGGTAGGCAAAATTGAAACATTAGTAAGTAGACCTAAATTGTGTAATAACCTAAACTTATCTGAAACCACAAGGCATAAAAATCAAATGACTGAATAAACATACCATTTAATAGTTTTTCCACAGTCACAATAATAATTTAGATCAAAAACAAGCAGAATTTAGTCCAAAAATAAGCCTCATAATTGACTGAAGCTTCTCTTGAGACCAATTCAACCCAACTTCAGAACAAAGCAGAACCCTTCGAAAGATGGCCGCTACTTTGCAAGACAATGAAGGATCGTCTTGGAAAAGCAATGACTTCCCTTGTGAATGAACCGTGGACAAAAGCTGGCTCCAAAGTTCCTGATGTCTTTGTTTTTACCATGCAGGCCACACGCCACTTTTCCTGCGCCTGCAGCGCTTCTTCCTACTGCCTTTCCCCACATACACAGGAAAGAGTTGGTGACTAAGTATAGGCTATATCATAAGTCTTATCATTTTAATGGTGGGAAGGGAAGAGAAACTAGCCCAGTGTTTTTGTGCACTAGCATAGAAGTTTAAAAGTCTGGCCCTCCAAACAAGAGTCACCAAGACTTGCTGCAGACTTATTGCTCAGACAAAAAATACTCTCATGAGACAATGAGAAAGAAAGAAGTTTTGTTGAGATCTTGATTTGAATGCTTTAAAGGATAGGTTCACAATTTTTCAAATCTGTCTTAAAACAATAGTAAGGTGCCCATATGAACATGGAAACAGGTCTCATTTACTGTAATCATTCCTCCTGTTCATACGGGCCACTAAAACATCCTTTCCTAATGCACTTCCAATGTAAGTGATTGGGGACAAAATCCACAGTCCTCATTCAAAAAGATATTCCTAAATTTATCTGAAGCTTTAGAAGTCTTGGCGGGCATTCAGACCAAAATCAGCCCTGCGCTAAGACAATGCAGGGGGCTGCGTTGGTGGGGACGTGTTGCTTAAGGGACCGGTGTGACATGAAATACGATCCAGGAAGTCCAGTTTGATCACTGATCTGTGAATTTTAAGGCTTCTCAGGGGCCAAAACACTAAAGGATTCTACAGCTCTGGAAAGTTATCACAGCAGCGGTGGCAATTATTTTATCTTTCATCAAGACAGTTGTGAGGAAAGCAGTAGAAATAAGGCATTCACCTTATAAAGTAATCCACCAGGAATGTGTGCTTGCATGTATTTGATGACGCCATGCTGCGTTGCGGACGACCATGTTTTTATTTTTTTTGCCAGAGCTCTCTGCGGTGACACCTTCGCTGCACCACCAGACTGCCCCCATTCAATTGAATGAGGAGGCTGCGTTTTTTTCACGCAGAGCTAAAGTCAGTGTCAAACAGTGTTTCTGTGCTGAGCTGCAGTGGAGGGACAGTAACGCAAAGAGGGAATTTTGTACTAAAAAGACTTTAGAACTTTAGAAGATACACACTTGATTTGACTAAGACTGCTAAAGCCTGATATCAGCTTCAGATACATTTTGTAATGTATTTTTGCGCAGAAGGAGGACTGTGGATTTTGCACCCCATCACTTAAATTGGAAGCAAATTAGGAAGGGATCTCTTAATGACCAGTATGAACAGAAGGAATGATAACAGCAAACAAAACCTGTTTCAATCTTCATATGGGCACCTGACTATTGTTTAAAGACAGACTTGAAACTTTGAGAAGCTGTCCTTTAAATAAATACTTACACTGAGGCTGTTGGAGTGTGACATCTCTTGTACAGAGTGAGCTAAATGTGTTGTAGTATTTACTAACTTAAAAAGTGATAAACTTTGTTGTTGTCAGTGCCCACAATTCTTTTGGCTGGTGGCTGGTGAGGATTTTCTCCGTGCTGCCAGTTATGATTCAGAACCTGCTTAAAGGTGTTGTATTGTTTACTAATTTACAAACTGACTAACTTTGACAGTGCCCACCCACACTTTGTTTGGCCGGTGGCTGGTGTTAATTTCCCACGCTGGCAGTTGCCTCTCTCGCAGGTCTGGTGTGTGTACTTGCAGAGTGAATCCTGAGGTTTGCTCGCTGCCGTCCTGCCAAATTCAAGACGGTCAGTTGGAGAGATGCATGACAGCTATTAGATTCATTCAACATAGTGTCCCCATCATCACATTTCTTTAGAGGCCAGACTGAACATACATCCATCACAATAAACAGAATCCGCTGCAAGCTATCCTCCTTGTGGCGTCTTTGCGGCACCTCAGCTATTTGGAATTTAACATCTGGTCGTCTAAACTGCCCTAAAATAGTTGTTTGAGAGAGAAGTTTTGTGTAAAATCTACCCACATTTGCTGATTAATCACATTTGAGTAAGAACAAGCTGCAGTGGTGACTGCAACACAAGTGCAAGGCAGATGCAAGATGCTAGTTAAGTTGCTGCCACTGTTCATAAGATCAAAATCCCTCTCTGCTTAAACATCACTAAAGATATTAACTTTCATGAAAAAGGCATATTTTATATTTTAAATTCTGTTGTTCAGTGTGGATTCTCTCCAAGGTCAGAAGAGAGTTGCAGTAAATTAAGTAAAAGACATGTATTTATTATTAAAATAGATGTTCACCTTCCTCAGCCAGGAATGACAAAAGGAACTGGAAGGCTAGATAGATGAATGGATGGATAGATAGCTTAACAGATGTGTACAGCTGTGTCTAGGTTGATCGTACCAGTTAGAGTGAAAGTGAGTGATATCAAAGTGTGAAAACGAGGTGTGAGATTGATTCCGAAGATTAAATTACCTGCCATTACCATAGAAACCTCTATCCATACTATGACAGTCTGAGCTCTTCCACGGTTGCTGCTCACGACGACAGACACACCCCTCAGTGTGAGTGTGTGTGTGAGTAAGCCTTGGATGGGTTGTATGGGTGTGGGGGTATGTGCGCATGGACAAGCGTGGGCGGATGCTCACGTTCTCTGTTTCCTGCTTCTCCAATCTCCCTTTGTAGCTCTAGCCCAGCCCTTTTCATTAATGTCATATGTGTAGTATACTATGGCTGCGTACGGAGACTCAGTAGTTTTTGAATCCCAAATGAATTGCGTTCGTGCGTCGGGTATCAAAAACTGTCGAGTGCATAATGTTGGCACTAGATGCTTGATGGTGTACTTCGATCACATTTAGCTGATTTGCATTTTCTTTTAGGCAAAGTTCCCGTCCAGCTGATTGTATCAACATTACTTAAAACAGTCATACAACAAGTTTGTAAATCACCAAAATAAGGCATCTCAAAACGTTTTTGTATTACTAATACAACTCCACTATCATATCGGCACCTGTATGGAAGAATTTCAGACCACACACATTTCTAGTACTTTGTGAGTTGGTCCGACTCTGCTTCCAGTTTGTCTGTGCCTGCTTGAACTGGTGCACTCCCATTAGGCTTTGCAGCTGGCATGCTGTATATTACGTTGCACCAAGGGTGGGGAATACTGCTTAAATGGAGCACCAGGACAGGAACTGTCATGATTTCTCAGGTGATCACCAAATGTTGGCAGATAGTGAGGCGGATTCTGTGGCAGAGCTGCTTCTTTTGGATATGTAAGATATAATACACTAAAGCACTGGTATCCAACATTTTTGACTTGTGACCATTTATAGCCTCTGTCTACTCACAACCCGTCGTCACAGATTGCAAATATCTACAGTTAAAACAAAGAGCGGTGTTCTCTTCTCAGGTAGTTTCAATTTAATAGCTTTTAGAGTCCTGAAGAGATAAAACTCTCAAAAAAAAAACCTGACCATCACTTTGGTGTGGTATAAAAATGAAAACATCACTTATGACAACCTTTTTTAACATATTAAACATCCAGCAGTCTGTTTTTAACAATCATTCAGACCATCAAACTTTAAATTCATCTTTAGACAACTTGGTAGTGTTGGCATAGACGGTATAATACTTCCTCCATTTAGATGCCGAACCATACAAAGATATGTGTTTTTACGGCCTCCACTATCTGTAATGCATTTCTCACATGTGTTACTTTGTTTTTGTTTTTAAAGCAGGCACAGGTGGCATGCTGGAATTATGCCGGTCAGGTTTTTTGAAAGCACCCTCTATAACGTTAATAATCCTCTTCACTGTTTTATGGTGTTTACAACTCAGATTATCCAAAATTAACAAGTCGGATAACATCATGACAAACGAACCAATGTAGAAACTGGATCCGTTTTACAAATAAGGTGCAAGTGTGTACCGTGTGTGCGTGTACGGTGGTATGTTTTTCCAATTGGTCCTCCACCTCAATGTCAATTAATATACCTTTCTCATTGTCTTACTAACTCATTCACCCACTTAACATTCCTGCTTGACCGTGTACTTCTTTGCCTGTCTGATAGTCTCCGGTCTCTCTTCCTGTCCTTGTATCTCCCTCCATCAGTTATGTCATGTTTTCCCTCTCTCATCATTGCGTCTCTCTCTCTCTGGCCTGGTTTGAATCAGCCCAGCAGACTCTCTCTTTTGGGGCTCAGTAACATGCTTTGATTGGCTCACACAAAACTCGACTGCACCGTGACATCACCGGCGCCGGAGCCTGCTGATTGGCTGACTCTGGGAGCGGGGGATGGAGAGTGGTGGTGGGGGGGTTATACGCGGATTGAGGCGGCGGGAGGGATGATGGGAAATGGAGAGACTGAGTGACGCTGCTCAGTGCCTACAGGGCCCCCCCCCCCGCTCTCTCTGTTGCTCTCATTTTGAGTTCCTCTCTAGCTCGCTCTCTACCAGGCTTCAGCTCCTCACATGGTGGAAACTCCCAACACTCAAACAACCCACTCTTCACCATTTTCTTCCCATATCCGCGTTGTCTTGCTGGAGGTGGCAGGAGGGGACACGGGTTGAACTTAAAAGTGATTCCACTCTTGGTAACTTTAAGTTCCCGAGCCAGGAAAAAAGGAAGATGGGCGAGCTCTGCCCAATATCCCACCTTCACAGTGAATCTAATGTACTGGGAAACATGTGCCGTCACCAACCAAATAAATGTGTGGCGGCGATTCACACCCAACCCCGCACCAAAACTGAATGCTCGACATGTGGCTCTGCTTCAGTTTGAAATGGTCATGACGCATTTTGGCTCTCTATTAATGGGTCCCTCAGAGCTGGCAAACGTTGAAGGCCGCAATTAAACGTCAACATGTCTCTCCGCGGTTTGTCAAGAGACCCGTCCCTGTTTTTGATCAGGGTTCTTTTGAACATTGACAGTTTTATTTACCTTTATGTGTCCAGGGAATGTTTTCTCTTTTAGCAGGCATACTTACACTGTTAACAGTGTATCCAGTTACAGTATGTACATTCACATTAGTGCTCAACTGATGAGGCGATTAGTTGATTGACAGAGAATGAATTGTCAATTTTGATAAATTACATAAATGATCAATCGATTATCAAGAAAAAATGCCAAATGTACTGGTTACAGCTGCTCAAATGTGATGATTTGCTGTTTTTTTTAAAATTTACGTTACATATTTTTGTAAATTGAAAGTTCTTCAGTTTTGGGCTGTTTGTTCGACAAAATAAGCAATTTAAAGACATCACCTTGAGCTCTGGGAACTTGTCGCAGGCCTTTTTCACTTTTTTCTGCCACATTTTATTGACTAAACTATGACTTGAATTTGAAGACATCACCTTAAACTCAGGGAAATTGTGATTTTTATTTTTATTTTATTTTCACACATCTCACAGATACAACAATCAATCTTAAAATAAATGACTAAATGAGCAGTACAGTATCTTTTCATTGTTAGCCAGTGGGAATTAAGTTCAGGACTTGACCTATAATAAAAAATAAAATGGTGAAAAATAGGCTTGAATATGTAAGGTGACATACAAATTGCTATTTTTTGGAAGAACATCAGTCCAAAACTGAAAGATTCTTAGTTTACTAGGATTTAAAATGAGGAAAAGCAGCAAATCCTCACATTTGAGAAGCTGGAAGCATCATGTGCGTTTGCCTGAAAATAAACCATTGATTATCAACATAGAAGCCAATACATTTTCTTGCGTTAGACTAATCGATTACTCAACAAATTGTTTTAGCTCTAATCAAGTGTGTAGCTGGCTGTGGTTCTTCACTAATGGGATATAGACTCACTCACTTTCTCAATCCGCAGTTTCACAGCCCAGTCTGGTGATCAGAACTAGTCACAAGCCAGTTTCTCTGACCTCTGACCCCCAGCCTGCTGCCTCCCCCTGTGTTTTAGAAAACGAGCAAGTCAGATATCATGTCTTCATTTTCTGTCTCGGCGCCGCTCAATTTCAAGTTGGCCTATTTGATATTCAGCAGCAGGACGGAGATGTCACAGTGGCAGTGGAGTCTAGTAACAAGCTGTTACAGGGTGAAGAGTAGACAGGCATGATGTGACGATCTCTCCCCGTCTCGTAGCGATGTTGAGTAGTGAATATGTGTCTGTGGTTGCCAGAAGAAGCTGTTACAGAAATTACACTCTACATGCTTTCTGAACTACTGCTGCTGCTTTGGTTAACCCACAAGAGGAAGTGTTAAGTTCTTACATCTTTATACAAATGAGTGCTGTTCAATGGGATAAAACACATTAGGAATTATTTCATTGAATTTACTTTATACTGTACCTACCTACTGTCTGCTTTAAGCCGCTTGAATTAGAGATAACTTGCATTTGCGATTTGGAAAGCTCCAAAGAAAGTGTGAATCTCTTCTGTGCAGTTGTGTGGGTGGAGAAAGGAACCAATAGGGATAGTGGACCAAAATGTTTTCCAGTCAAGAAGTCAAAGGTGCGCCCCTTACTCGGATGCAGTGGTTGCTTTGCTGAAGTGTGGGTGAAGAGTTTAGTGTATCTCCCTCTTCTGTCTCTGAGATACTAGATTTCTCATTTTTTGACAGTTGAACGTGGGTGGGTGCAAAATGTCAAGGTCAGCAGACGTAATGTTTGTACTGTTTTATTGTTCAGGTGTGAAAATAATTCAGGTATCAACCTCTATTGTAGCTGGGCATGTGATTACTTTCATGATCGTTTGAACTGTTGACATTTTTGCCCATCACTTGCCCCCAGAGCCCAAGGTGATGTCTTCAAATAGCTTGTTTTGTCCGTCACTTGAGACGACTCAGAGATATTTTTCACTTGCGTCAAGACCAAGTCCAAACCGGGTTAAGTTAACACAGACTTCAGTACTGTTGTCTTACTGTTGTTGAGAATCAACTGTATATAAAATCAATCACTCATTACATTGCTCTGGAATTAGAAATGTTTGAAATGTGACAGGAACAGGAAACAACATAAATTTGTAAATGTGATTACAACAAAGAGAAACAAAACATTTTTGCATAATGTTATAAGCTGAAGGTATATATTTCCATACATTTGTACATAAAAGGTAAACAATACAAAAGAAATGTCAACTAGACTTAGTTGAGAGTCTGTAATAAAAGTCTGTCATAGAAGAGACTGGTGACCGAGACAAGTCTGAGGTAATTGGGGAAAAAAACGTCTTGAGACTAGAGCTGAAGCAATCATTCGATTAGTCTATCAACCTCAAATTAACCATATTAATAATCAAGTCATTGTTTCTGTCGGTTTTCAAGGATGATGCTAACCATTCTCAGGGTTCAACTTCTCCATTGTGAGGATTTCGTTGTTTTCCCAGTTTTATATCATTGTAAATTGAATTGAATGTCTTTGGGTTTTGGACGGTTGGTCGGACAAAACAAGACATATGATGATGTCACCCTGAGCTATGGGAAATTTTAATGGGCTTTTTTTAAAAACTGTTTTCTGACATTTTACAGTCAAAACGGTTGATTAAGCAAGAAAAAATAATCTGCAGATCATTCATAAAGGAAAATAATTGTTAGTTGCAACCCTACTTGAGACTGATACCAGACTTGAGTACTGCAGCCATGTACAAAAATCCCAAAGATATTCGATTTACGATTATATAAAACAAGAAAGTTTTACATTTGAGAAGCTGGAAACAGAGAGGTTTGTTTCACAACTTTACAACTATCAAAATAGTTGTCAGTTAATTTTCAGTTCATGAATGGTTAATTTTCTAATTGTTTTAGCACTATATTCTCATTCATGTGGCAGTGTTTATATTCTGGAGCTATAAATGCCAAAAAAAAAAGAACAAAAAGCAAAGTGGTCCAGAATACAAGATAAAGATTACAGTGGTTGTTTTAACAGTGTTCGAGTGTTTGTAGGTGGATATTTCCTTTAACTCTGGCAGTCATAGTAATGCAAGATAGATTTGGATGTCAATGCAGATCCTGGGTGTGCGAGCACGATGAGTGCATGCCTAAACCAGTTAGTGTTGGACACAGGAGGTGCAGGAAGTAAAAGCCGGAGTCGGTGTGTATCGCCGTTACACTGGTGGAATTTCGGGCGATCTCTGGCCTAGTCGGTCAAGAAGACTGGGGTGGGGGGGTGCCCTGGAGGAGTGTGGGGGGATGGGAGGGGTGAAGGGAGGATAGCTCCACCTCCAGGCAGCCTTCCAAGTGTGGGCTATAATCTGACAGCGCTCAGCCAAGACACATGCAGGGCTAAGACCAGGCACCCTACCAAGACTGGGGCCTGTGGGGACATCCTGGTGAGAGTTAAGCTTCCAATGGGCCTGGAGCAGTGCCAGGAACCCCACACACAGACAAACACACACACACACACACACACACACACACACACACACACACACACACACATTTGAATGCAATAAATACAGTAAAGTCACACATGCGTGGTAAAGCTCTCTCATACACACCCACACAAATGCACCGTGCATGTGAACAACAACAACACAAATTGGGGGGGGGGGGATGAATGGAGCAATAAGACAAAGAAAGCATGAGGGTGGAGGAAGTACAAGGCTGCAGTCTGAATGGAAGGTTTGGAGAGCCAGATTTGTGTGTGTGTGTGTGTGTGTGTGTGTGTGAGTGAGTGTGTTGGTGCGTCAACGTCTCATTCAGTCAGACCTTCCAACTACAGCTGGATCTCCTGTGTATGAAATTAACCTAATCGAGTTGAACCAACATTTGGTGGATGTCTGTGTTGCACTTTCATGTTGTCTAATTAAGCTGTCACTGTGTGGTCCCCTAACTGGAAATCACCCTGAACATTTGGATGACCTCGCAGTGCTGACTGACATTTCTCTTTGCTCTTTTCCTTTCCATTTTCCACTCCCTCTTTCTCTTCTTCCTCCGCCTCCTCGCTGTTCCTCTGCAGATTATGTTTATTTTGAGAACTCGTCCAGTAACCCACTGCTGATCAGGAGGATAGAGGAGTTGAACAAGGTGAGTGTGTGTGTGTGTGTGTGTGTCTGAGGCTGAATTCGTACCCATGAATGCAGCACAGATCTGTAAGCTGTACGTCAGATTTCATGCCTCATGATAAAAAAAAAAAAAAAATCTAAATTTGGATTGTAGTGTGAAACAAACTTTACTTTTGTGTCGAATGCCTTTAATGTAAAAGACATTCTCGCCCTTTTGGGTTCTCATAAAGCTGAATTTTTGCCTATACACCCTGGACTGTTCAATAAAAAAAATCACTTTTTATTAGGGGGTAAAGGAAGATATCAATTCTGTATAATACTCTTTTTCAGTTTTATGTTCATTATGATGCTCAGGATCAGCACATGTGTCGGTTTACAAGGTATATTAATGAAAGAAGAACACTTGTTAAAAATGTTATAAGAATGGAAAATTCTGGTTTGTGAATGTTTTAAAGATTCCAAGTTTATTCCAGTGTAGACCTAAAATGATAAGTCGATTAATTGATTTGTTGATAGACGAAAATGTAATCTGCAACTATTTTGATAATCGATTAATCCTTAAAGTCATTTTTAAACAAAACAAAAAACCCCTAATATTCCTATATTTCAACTTCTGAAATGTGAGGATTTGTAGATTTTCTTTGTCGTGTATGACAGTTAAGTTTTCTTTTTTTACTATTTTCTGACTTTTTGTAGACCAAATGATTGATCGATTTTAATGAAGCAAATAATCATCGCATTAACCCATAATGAAAATAATCATTAGTTGCAGTTTTTTAACTGATTATGCATGATTATTCACAACATCAAGATTATTATTTACTTAAGAAACGCAATTATTTAACTGTTTTTTTTTTGTATCTTATGCCGACATTTTGTGAGATAGTCATCGTCAGAGACCATCAAGCATTGGTAATTGTTGAAATGCCAATAACATAATAATAGTTATTATTGTGGAAATTATAATTGCAATATATCATTTTAAATATATGAAATGTGTGGTTTAAATAGCATATATCTTTTTTGCACTGAAAGCAGTGAACAGTGTTGTATTAAGTATGATGATAATGTTGCTCTGGATGATGTCTGGTAAATCCCAGCCTGCCATCTCGTACATTGTTAAGTGAAAGAAGCAGAGAAAGAGGTCCGTCTCTGTAGACCAGTTACAGGTGCCCGCTGTCTGTCCCCTGTCCCAGGCCTGTGCTGGATAATATGGAGCCTGTTTAATGTGATTGACACAGAGCTCAGAGTGAGCCCTCTATTCTGCCTGTCACTGTCAGTCTCTCTGCTCCTCAGGGATCTTTGGGTTTCTCTTCCATAAGGGTTTAAGATGCACATCTAGAAAGTATACAGCAGTGTAAGGAAACATCTTGACAACCCACAGCTGCTGGTATCAGATTGCTTGTGTTGTCAGAACAACACTCCAAGACTAAAGATGTTAAGTTTATTGTGATATAAGACAAAGAAATGAAGAAAATCCTCCTAGTGGGGAAGGTGGAACCAGAGAATAATGAGGCATTTTTGCCTAAAAACAACTGACCTTAATGACTAATTGGTTGGTTTAGTTTCTGATTCTTTTTCTGTCAATTGACAAATCATTTAATAGACTATTTGTTTAAGCTATAGAATAAGGCAAAAAGTGTGACATTAACTTACTCAAATTCAGTGAGGAAAACGCTCGTAGAAAATTCATCAACTTATGCTTTAACTACACCTTGATGTGTCCCTGTGATCAAACCAGATATGCTTTTAACTTTTCTTTGTTTCTTACACCCATACTCATGTCATCTTCCTGCCTGTATCTCTGTGTGCCCTTACCAGTTTCTCTCTCACCGTCTTCTGTTATGTTCTGCTTTAATTGGGCTGCAGATCAATTTAGATTTTACAGTTTTAACTTGCATGCGCATATAAATATTTATGAATTTGAATGGAATAAATGGAAATGCTAAAGTGAATCATACACTTAATTTTGCTTTACTTTGTCAGATTACTTTGAGATTTTACTGAAATGTCAAAGAATCACCAAAAAGGTGTGACATTAACTTAACTTGTAATCAGCCTAGGTGGCGCTTTTAAAAAGTTAAAATTTTTATAAAGTTCTCCAGTTTGCTGCTTGGCTGCCACATGTTTAAATTGTACCTTGATGCATCCTGATGATCATACATGTGCCTTTTCTTTTCTTTGTTTCTCTTATACTCATGTCATAGTGCTGACTGTAAATGTGTTTACCCTGGTATCTTCCTTTCTTAATATCCTCCAATGTGTTCGGCTTAAGGTTTACAATTTTACACAAGGAAATGCTAAAGAGAATATCACTTAATTTTACGACTTCCCATAAACTGTAGCTGCATCTGTGCTTGCCTAAAAATGTCAGTATGTGTCATGCAACAAAAGAGCAAAATCTAAACAAAAACTGCGAACACAGTCCTCTTTCATTAAAAACTTCATTTGAAAACAATAAGGTTTTTAGTTTGCTATCAGAAACAATAATAAATAGGGAAATAATGTTTTTGTTGTTACTGCCGTATTTGTCAAATACGAAAATTGGATTTTAATTATTTCATGATTGGAAAAGAAGAAATGTGACGTGTTGACTGTGTTCGCTTATTCTCCATCTTTCCATCCATCTCCCTCTCACATTATACTTCACTAGTAGGATTCATATGAGAGTTCCTATTAATCCAATACGCTTGGCCTATAATAAGATACAAATGTGATTGTCAATGAAATGTAATGCTTTAAAGTATCACAGCTTATCAATATTGCAGTTTTATGTGTAGGGAGTAAAAATAGAGGTAAAAGCTACTAATCAATTTCTAAATGAGCCTTATTGCTTTAGTAGTTTTCTTTTTTCAGGTAGCATTCGAGAAAACATTGTCACGCAGCTCCTAATTTAAAAGCAATGTCATATCAACATACCAGTGTAGTATTACTAGGAAGAAACGAATCTTAGGGCTGCACAGACAACCCCCAACATGCCACACTGTCCTGATAACTGCAACACTTACTGTGATTTTGGAGAATTGCTGTAGTCTCACACTGCGTTTTCAGCCATAGTTAAGAACTAGCCTCATCTATGGGTTTTTCCATCTGTGTGTGTGTGTGTGTGCGTGCGTGCGTGCGTGGGTGCTCTGTGTGCGGCACCACTTGTTGCCGTGGTAACGCCGATTGTCTCTGGTTTGCAGACAGCCAATGGGAACGTGGAGGCCAAAGTGGTGTGTTTTTACCGGCGCAGGGACATCTCCAGCACACTCATCGCCCTGGCAGACAAACATGCAAGTGAGTGACCGACCATAACCCAGCCGGCAAACACCAGGCGTGAAAAAACACCAGCCATGATTCAAAACGGTTCTCTTTTTAGCAACCCTCTGCAGTTATTTTCCACTGCAAAGTTGTAGTGCCTTCACGTCCAATCAAACTAGATTTCCCTGAACTGGAAAATACAACTCTATTTGTTATTTGCCTTGATTGTAAGGCTTGTTTGCACACCAGATTTTATCAAGGGGGCGATACAAAATTGAGTTTATGCACTGTTGCCGAGCTGAGAGAAACAGTCCAGACTGCAGCCCCTAATCTGATAGGCCTGATTGCAGACAGCATTCGATCTGTTGGGTGTATCAATATGACGACACCTGTGTGTGTGTGTGTGTGTGTGTGTGTCTCTATGCATACGTGTCTTTCCTGTTTAAGCGTGGGTGTGTAGCGTGTACTTGAATGCGGTGCTGTTCTTCAGAGCTTGGAGCATATTCTGCAATATCTGGAACAGCTGGCAGACTTTGAATGGGCTCTACCTCAAACAGTATTGAATGGCCTTTTAATGTTCTGGGTACGAGGAAAGAAAGACATTCTTTCAGACAATGATTTAAAAAAAAAAAAAAAAAAAAAAAAAAAAAAAGATTATGGAAAGGACAGAAAAAAAGACTGAGATGGTCAGCAGGTAAGTTGCAGGTAACAAAAGTGTCACCAGGTCACCTCCCCCAGTGGTCAGTTGGAAATGATGCCTTCAAGGCACTGCTCCAGAGTGCCTGAATTCAAAGAGTAAAGAACCAGAGAAGGATGCTGGATTTATTCCCACTTTGAGATTTGGCCTTTTTTTTTTTTTAAACATGGCATATCATCATCTCTTGACTGTGTAAAAAGTGTCTATTTTGACACTGCATGGAGCCACTGACTTCTCTAATCTTATCATCTGATATTAAGTACGCTCACATGTTATGGTGGTTTGTTAGGTGGCTAGATTGTAAACCCTGATGCAAGGCAACCATGCCTTAGAGGAGGATATAGATTTTGAAATTAATTTATATGAATTGGATTTATAAAAACGACAACTGACTGTAGGCAGGGTTAGGGTTAGGGTAACTTGGGTAACTGATGGTTTCCCATCTTCAGTATAATGTTAGTGGGAAAATACCACCACCTACTACCCACATGCTGGCAGATTTTGGCTGTAGTTGTTCAGTTAGTTGTTCTTCCCAGTCACATTTTAAATTTCTTTTTAATTATGTTGAAATGCAAAAAGAGGAAGAGGAGAGCTAAGATAACAATTCTTGATGAATTTCGCCATTTCCACTCTTGGCAGAATCTCATGTGCGCACATATAGGACTAAATATTGTGATATTTACAATATTTTGTTTTATATTTAATCAAAAATAACATTATCCTTTGTAAAGGTACATGCTAACACAATGAAATAATGTGTTTAGTGGGCATAAAGACGAGGGAATGCTTGAAACTAAGTAGACAATGTGTCGTCTGATCACATCTGAAGGCAAAAGTGTTTACAGCTGTTCTTCTGAACACTTTGAGATGTGTCCTCATAGAGAAGGGCGAGAGGTGATCATACAAATAGGGATAATGGCTCTCACTTTGGGACAGTCTCTCGTCTTTATGATGTTGCTCTCAGTTGTACACAAAAAGGGACAGGATAGCTGCGTAGAAAATGGAAAAAAGAGCTTTAAAGAGAAGATTAAACCCTACATTACTTTCTTATTACACACCCGGCCAATAGGTAGGTGAAGTGGGCGTGTTTGTCAAAATTGTCGAATGCAGCCTGCCCCAATTTCAATGTGGATGAAGACGTGCAGGGAGGGGATTTCAGACGCTGTTCGACAATCTGACTGACACTTCATTTGAAGTATACTGATGCCTTTACTTTAACAGGCCACACGATCCACTAAGAGTATACTGTACAATACAGAATAAACATGTTAATTTCTGTGACTTTTGTACTTCCTTTACATGGCGAGTTTTAAAAGACCAGAGGTGCAAAATAAAAATAAAAAGCCAATGCTGTTGTGTAAAAACACATTAATATGGGATCACGGTGAAGCAGCTGAGTAGACTGTGTCCAGACTGTGGCAGGCTTAATGTTGGCTTTTGGGGTGTGAAAGTGTGTATATATATGTGTGTGTGTGTGTTTGTGGGATTGTTTGTTCTGTTGGACCACAGCATCAGTTTGTCAGTGTCCCTTTTCAAGAAAGTCTGTGATTATTTTTGAGCAGCGTTTGTACATATGCTGCTTTTATATGCACAGTACTTTTTTCAGGATTTTGGGTGTTTCTGCTGAAGACGTACACCTCATGTGTGTCTGCTAATGAAATGATATTCTCAACCAAAATATAAAAAGAAAACGGAAATTTTCAGTAATTTTTATTGTTTTGGTGTTGGTGAGTGTTAAGTAAACTTGAATATTTCACTTATAATCAAGGTTATTTAACATACACCTCTATTTTGTTGCATTTTTGGTTAAACATATGCGGATGCAACAAACCCAGCATCATATTATAGTATTGGCACACTGATGGACATTGTTTTTGGAGTGGAGTAATGTTTGTATAGGCTGTTCTTATATAGGCCTCTTGGTTTTGGCTGTGCTTTGCCAGCTGCAGTTTGGGTAAGGGGCTTCCAGACATTTGCAATATGTTAAAAATGCATGGCAGGAATGGCTGTGCACCGCATGGGTGTGGGCTGTATCCTGTCTGCATTTCTGTAGCTGCAGCCTCACTGCATGTTCCTTTCTCTCAGCGCCATGTTCATGTGTTCTTATATATATGCACGATGGACTTGAGTCTTTAGCTCTGGGCCCTGTCACAGGAATTACTGAAGGGGTACATTTAATTCAGTTTTGCTATGGATCAGTGGAGAATGGCAGGCAAGTGTACGCACACACACACAAGTGTGTGTGTGCGTATGAGCCCGTGTGTCTTTTTAATGTGTGTCTGCTGTGAGTCATTGATCAAATATTTTGCTTGCACAGATTCTGAGCACTCCCTCAATGAGGCCTTCCAACTCCGGCATTAGCCCCTCCCCGTGTGAGCGAAGCAGCCTCCTGAGTGGTCAGCTTCTGTGGCGGACTTGGCATTTTACCTCCCTGGCCCCTCCCTTCAGACATTTGAATTTGCCATGACTCAAACCTTTTTCTATTTTTGAGATGTGGCTCCTAGCTCCCATAAACAATGGGCAACAATGTTGCCAGTGAACTGATGCACAAAAGTGGAACCAGTGCGACTGAAGTCAAACTGGTCGTGGACAAAGTGCAGTGTATTATAGCCGCTAGTTTCTTTTTGCTTGGGCTCCAAAGTGGGTCATAAACCTAAGTCACATCTCTTTTTTTTTTTGGATGCTGTTCTATAAGTAAATTCATTAGCAGGATGGTAGTCTCTGCGTGGAAACGAACCTTTCACTCTGCCAGTAGTAGTGCCATGTTGTATTACTTGAGCTTTACAGCCACTCTATATTTGACAAGAGGTACGATATGTTATAATGGGACTGGGTCCTACAGTGAGAGGATGAATTTCTCATTTGCATCCCCTGGCCTGCAGAGCTTTATGAACTGCGGCCTTATCAGCTTAAAGATTACAAAGTGAAGGCAGCATCCTCGCCTCGTGTCGACACGATTGTTGTGCCTGTTAACGGAGCACACGGAGATTTCATGTTGTTGCTGACAAATAGTAAGCAGCTTATTAGTCTTATTTGTTTTAATGTTATAAAAATGTAATTACCTGTGCTGTTTTTCAATGAAGAAAAGGGGGAAATTATGCTAAAATATGCCTTTTTGTGTCCTGAATATGTGGTTTGCAAACAAAGAGAAATTAAGCTCCCTACCACATTGTTGAACTGAGGCTGCCACTGGCATATATTAAGTGTATTAGCAAAATGCAGCAGACTAAAAGACAGACTGTCCTGGGTCTTTTGTCACATGCACTCTTGTAAAACCCCTGTTAGAAATCAGGTTGCAAGTTACATATGGCCACAATCCTTACCACAATTACAGATTTCTTGTTTACATGACATTGAAGAAATTTGAACTAGTCAGCCTGTGAAAACAGCTGTATAATGTCTTCTGTTTCTCTGGAGGAAGCTTTGTTTTGTCTGGGGAAATGCCTCCTGTGATGTCAACAAAGTTAACTCGGCTTGGTATTGGAGGCCGAACATTTTTCATGAAAAGCCTGCGTGTGGAGGTGTGGAGTTTGAAAGATGTAGACATTTACCAGCCACACACATTGTCAGTTGCACGATGGGATGGATAGGATTCAGCATTTTTGGAGTTTGACTAAAAGTTAGGATACCTGCATCGATTCTGACCATTTTTCAAAAACAAAAAACAAAATCTACAATACTAAATCTCTTTAGTGCTCTTTTTTAAGTACAAGTGAACACACCAATTGACATATATAAGTCTAATAATCAGGGGGAGAGTCTAATGTTCAGTAGAGGTCATTCAAACACAATGCAGTAATTCAAATGGTACGTCCCTTTTCTCATGTGAACCTCATAATCCCAAACCGTGTCATTCTGACAATGCAGAACATCTTGACCTAACCGTTTATATAAGTGTCGATAAAACCCACTTCATTTACTGTCACTCTCTCGTTGTTACACTTTCCTTTATAGAGCTAGGGGTTAAATGTTATCAGCTTCACCGAATTGATAAGTGAACAACATACAGGGTGAATCTGCAGTTCCAACTCCAGGACAAAACCCACAAGCATAACTTCAGCGAATGCAGACTAGACTTACGGACACGAAAAATGATCAGCATGACAGGGCGACATTGTCTTGTACTGTTTTACGTTTTCCACTGACTATGCTGCTCTTGTTCTTACTCTTGTTTGGAATGTGCTGCGAATGCAAAAATGTTCACTAGTATGCACTTGTGTAAGGTGGAATGACCAATTAAAATACTTTTTAAAAACACATGTCCTCCTTGGTGGGCCATGCTTACAGATAGGAAGATGCACTCACCTCATTTGATATGGGAGTCAGAGCTGGGCAGTATTGACAAAACTGTTATCTCAATATTGATTATGTGGTGATGTTTTGGAAATAATTATTGGTGTTTTGATACATTTATTTTTTATACTGGTGGTTAATCTAGTCACCTATAAGAAACAAGTGTTAGTAATGGACAGGACAGTTAAGTAAGGACAGAAATGTGTATCACTTCACTGTAACACAGCCTTTAAGACCAGGTTAAGACAATATTACCATAACCAATCTCCCAGATATCTCCTTGCATCACAGTATTGATTTAATATTGATAAATCTCCCCGCTTTAGTAGGAATTGTAAGTAAGCTATTTTCTGACCGACGAGCAGAAGCATGAGTCTGCAGCTGTCTGCGTCTGCCTCTAGTCCTTCCAGCATCACATAAACACACTGTATCATAGAGGTGTAGTCAGTTTGTTAAGGTGATAACGGTCTGCTGCTGTGCTCTCCTCACCTCCTTCTCTCGCCCTCAGGCCTGCTCTTTCCTCTCCTTTCCCTCCCCTCGCAGTCTCTCAGCCCGGTAAGGCGACCCATTCATCAATAATTGATAATTGGCTGGGACAGGTGAGATGGAGAGGCAATTTGTAGAGAGTGCGGTGTGGGTGCACTGCCAGGAGATTGGCTCGGAGGAGGAGAGGAGACTGAGGTTGGGGAGTTGAGTTGCTACTCAAGGAGGCACAGCCAGGGGCCAGTTGGAAAGGGCCAGCCAACTCATGTACCACTACATAATCCTACTAGTGTGTGTGTGTGTGTAAAATCAAGGATTTGTGCATACAGAAGCAGAGTAACACACAGTCAGGTTTTATTTAAATAACCCAAAATCACAGATCACATTTTTTTGCCTCAAAGGGCTTTACAACCTGTACAAGATACTTTACCCTCTATTCTTTACACACACACACACACACACACAAATAAAAACTTTATCGGTAAAATAAGAGGAGAAACTTCAGAAAGAGCAGCAGAGGAGAGGTTCCTCATCCAGGATGGACAGATATGCAATAGATATAGTATAGAAGAGACAGTTTTTAGCCACTTAAAGAACAGTTTCTCGTCTTTTTTTTTGTCAGGGGCTAAAAACTAATTTCTCCAAGAAAGACATCACAGGAACTGGTACACTGAATCGTTTCTCCTTTCCTGTATCTTTCTCTAGAGCGCCTCTGCTAACATCGCAAAAAGTTATTAACATTCTCATGATATGTAAAATTAGGCTCATTAAGATTCAGGTTAAACGAGCAGAGGTGCTGCATCACATGACAAAAGCCACATATTTAATGAGTTTGAACCGATAACGAGATGAAATGTGTCAAGATTTGTCTGATTCATCTAAGCAGGTGACTGATTGACTGATCACATCATCATTCCTAGCAGCATATAGCGTTGTCGGGGAAAATAAACTCTTCTGAGATTAGTCGATTAATCAGTTAGTTGATCAGCAGAAAAACTATCGACAATTTAAATAATCTTAATTGTTTTTGTCATTTATTAAGAGATGTGAGGATTTGCTGCTTTACTTTGTTTTTTATCATTGTAAATTGAATATATTTGGATTTTGGATTCTTGGTCAGACAAAAACAGACTTTTAAAATGTCACCTTGAGCTATGGGAACTTGTGATGGAGATTTTTTACCATTATCTGACATTTTATAACCAATTTTCCTGGGGGGAAACACTAGGTGACTGTCGGTGATTATTCCATTATTCTTCAAACTCAATTCCTGCATAACTTAGGAGATGCTGTCATTTACTTTTCTTCGTTTGTTTTCTTTCTTTTAACTTTTCAAACTGATCTGCTGTCAAAAAAGTGCAGAATAATATACATATCGTTTTTAGACAGAGTTTATCTTGCAGTGAGTCGTCTTCTCCTTCACAGGAAATGCCAATAATTAATACACTTCTCTTGCAATTTAAATTTGATTCAGTTTTGCGGTGTTATAGATTTTTATGCTAATGCAGTGCCTTGTAGGGGAAACGCTACCAGCAGTTTCGAGCTCATTATGAGCTGCCTGGCTGGATAACTACTGGAACCATCAGTACAGTAAATACTGAAAACGTAATGTGCACGCAATGTAAGAATCGGGTACCCGCAAAACACATGTTGTAGTCATGTCACACTCGCATAGCATACTTGATGCCTCACATAGTTCATGTTCACACACTTAGTCTCCCCACTGACTGTCCTGCAACCTCCCACCTTATTTTTATTCCCTTTAACCTTGTTTTTGTTTCTCATTAATAATCTCGGTCTATATTTTCTTGTGTGTGTGTGTGTGTGCGTGTGTGTGTGTGTGTGCGCGCTGCCTGGGCACTGATAGTGTGTCTGCTGGGTGCTGAGTGCTGGGCAGAGTGAGGTAGTGAAGGAGTACTTATTGATTTTGGCCACACATCTCTTCTCCTGAAAATCCCTTGATTGCTTTTGTTCTGCTCCCCGTCTCCCTCTTTCTGTCTCGCTTCCTCTAATGAAACTCCAAATGAATTGGAGCACGTACCGACTGCTCTCTTTTGCCTCTGTTGCACTTACTCTCTCTACCACTCTCTCCAGCTTTCCCTCTGCTTGTCTTTGTCTCTTTTCTCGCTCTCCCTGCTGATTTCTCTATTGCTCCCCTTCCTCCTCTCCCTCTCCTTCTCCATCTCTCTCTTGCTGTCTTTATGTCTCTCTGTCTTCATTTTATGCTCCCTTGCTCTTTATCGCTTTTGTCACACTTTCTCCCCCTGTGCTCTTCTTGCCTATTTGGTCTGTCTCTCTGTTTATCTATTTTCCTGTCCATCTCACCTTCTCTTACCTCTTCTTTCCTGTCTCTCCCACCTTCATTTCCTCCACTCCTCCTCATCCACATACGAGGAGAAGGGAATGTGGGGTGGAGATGTTGCCTACCAGGAGCAGCTAAATCTATTCTCACAGAATGACTCAGACACATGACCCACTCAAATGGGCTGATAGCCCTTCAATCAACAGTCGCCCTGTCCATTCATTCTGGGGCATGTTTCACCTTCGATTCTTGCTGTGTGGTACAGGAATTTTTCTTTTAATCCGAGGTACCGGGAGCCTTAAGGTTAAAATCTTGGGAGAATCCACGTCGAAGCGCTCTGAGACACAATGCCCTACCTGCTGAGACTGACTTGAGAGAAATTAGCTCAATGAACAACACAAGCCTAAAGGGAAACGCCGCCAGTTTTGCACACAAAGGTCACTTTACCATTCAAGTGGAGTACGACTCAACCTGTAGAAACAGTTGTATAATGTTTTCTGTGACTCTGAAGGAGCAAGTCATAGACAAGACTGAGTGTCTTTTTGCTGTTCTATATGGATAACATAGAGTAGACTCTAAATTGGTGTTTTTTAACATGCCATTCAGATTCTTTTAGTAGTTTCCACCCTTGAAATACAGGTGATAACCCAAATAATAGTATACAGAAAACACATTTGGAGGGCATTAAAATGATGGAGAATCCTGAGGAGGCACTGATAACCCATGGTGTCACTTTTGTAATAAGGGTAGAAATACAGAATTGGAAGAGAAACCCGTGGCCCGATGTTGTTTGATTCACATTGCAGGTCTCATGTAGACATAATCAGTGAGATTTTATGTAAAATACCTGTGTACACGAGTCTCCTTCTCCCTGGGGACTTCATTGTTCCGGCTCATCAAGTGTGCATCCTTGTGCTTTATATCCGCTTGTTGTGCATCTGCGACTGTTTGTGGCTGCGGCCGATGTATTTGCACCCCCCCCCCATCACCCCTGTTATCCCTGTGGACGTCATTGTTCCACCCCATCTGATGTTTGTATGTTTGACCCTTGCCCCACCCAGGGGAGCTGGAGGAGGAGATGGAGAATCCAGAGATGGCAGACCTCCCCGAGAAACAGAAACACCAGCTCAGACACAGAGAGCTCTTCCTGTCCCGCCAACTGGAGTCCTTACCTGCCACACACATCAGGTACACTGGTATTATACGACTAAATGATCCGTTTTAGTTTCTCACTGTTTCTTTTATTTTCCGTTTGTCTTTATTTCTGTCTTTCCCTCAAGAATTGTGAGCTCGCACAGTACATCTATCTGTCCCAAGCTGTGAATAAAGCCTCCAAAAATCCCCATCTTCACAAAACAAGAAAATCTGATTGTCACTAAACTCAAAACAAGTCAAAGTGAATCAGATAACTGCACTGTAAAATGAAAACAAGTGCAATTATCTTGCTTCATTGTCAGAATTATTTTCACTTGTTTTAAAACAAATAAATTTCACTGTTAAAATTAAATTTAAAGTTGAAAGAAAAGATTTACTTGATTACTTAGCGACGACACCTGTGGTTACCGTAGTTTAATACTACAGGAAACACTCATTGAGCAGCTACTTTGTCAGAAATACAACAGAAGAACAACTCGTGTATCTGTTTGCAGTTCAACAAATCAGGGTGTTTCCTGTGGCTGCTTCACAATAAAGACCAACCCCATGTTTTGCCAGTTGAAATGTTTGGTTTGCTTTTAATGTGAAGCAGCAGCTGTAAAAAATGTTTGGTTTACATTAGCAATAACTTACTACAACTCTGATACGGTGTAACAAGAGTAAACAGTCAGGCTGATATTAATGAGATAAAATTGTGCTTGATTACATGCTGCATTGTTTCATGTGAATCCCTTGTACTTGGTTTAGGTAGGAAATCTGAATCCAGTACAAATAAGAACTACGATATATAGAAAGATAATTACTGAATGTAAATACATTTAACGGCTATTGCAAAAAACAAACAGGCCATAAATATAACAAAAAATGGGGTTTGATTTCATGAAAATGTGAAGGATTAGGTCTGCAACTAACTTTTAACTTTTGATTATTCTGCCAATTATTTTCTTGATTAATCGATTAATTGTTTGGTCTACAATAAAAAAAGTGAGAAATACTAGAAATATCCTAGAGCACAAGGTAATGTCTTCGAATGTCGTCCAAAATATTAAATATTTTACAAATTAAGATCAGGAAAAGCAGCTTATACTGTATTCATATTGGACAACTTGTTACCATCAAATGTTTACTCTTTTTGCTTGAAGAATGACTAAAACAATGAATTGATTATTAAAATATAATGTAATCTTTGCAAAAGATATTCGAGGTAGCATGAATTATTTAGTAGCAGCAAATGCTAAAAGAGAGCATTTCATCTCTGACACTGGTCACACTGGTTTTTTAATGAACTTGGAGATTTAATTAAACAGTTTGACTACTTAACCCTATTATTTCTGTTTCTGCTGCTCTGACCGTTTTTTTACCTTCCATATCATTGCATTATATAAAGTGCATTATTCTTTTTTAATGAAGCTAATTTCTACCCTTTGGATTCTGTGCGCTCTGGGGCTGTAAAACAAACTCAGACACAAAATAATCCACACGTATATGCACAGTGTGCATGTTGAGCGCTAAATGTCAACAGAACGCTGTTTCTACATATAGAACTTTGCTCATCATGAGCTCCAGGCAAGCCCACCTAATCATTACCACATTATTACTTGACATTTCTGAAGAGAGGCAGGAACAGCAAACTGACATCTGCTCGAATAGTTTGTTTAGCGAGGATTCAAACTTGATCAAGACTTCCAACTGAGCGCCGGCGCGCAGCAAGGTTACACGATGTGTTTGAGTTGATCACCCTGCCAAATCGTATTTGCTTCAGGCTAGAGAGGTTTGACTAATTAGCTGGTAAATAATTAGAATTCAGACAGTAGCAGTTAAGGGCATAGATGAGTGTTGTCGGTGTCAACACACTGGACCATGATTCGTCAAATAACAGGCTGTGCCAGCTGGAACCGAATCAATATCATCGCTGCAGATTCTGAGATGCATCCTACGTCAAAGTAGACAGTTTCTCTTGCGGAGGAGAGTTTGGACAAGGGTGGCAGCCTTCATCTGGCACTTATGTAACGTGTTATCCCCTGGACTTTTAAGTCTTTTATACTGTGTTTCACATTTTAACTATTCACTCTTTCTTCTCCCTCCTGTCTTTCCTTCTTTATCTTCTTCTTACCAATATTTTGTCCTTCTTTCCTTCTTTTTTCCGCTCCTTCCTCACCTCCTTTCCTTGCATCCTTGCCGGACTCCAGGGGAAAGTGCTGTGTGACGCTGCTGAACGAGACAGAAGCCCTGAAGTCGTACCTGGACAGAGAGGTATGTACACCAGCTCCTCGTGCCAGATAATACAACGGGGTCTTCTAAACTGTGATTAGGTGTGTTAGATTTCAGGATTATCTAAGAGAGACAGAGTGTGTGTGTGTGTGTGTGTGTGTGTGTGTGTGTGTGTGTGTGTGTGTGTGTGTGTGTGAGAGACTTATGAGTTAAGAGATTCTTGTTTCCAGATGAATTATTCAACGTGTTGACCCAGAATGTTCTTTTCACATACAGTAATGAGGAGACGAGAGACTAGCAGAGGGGAAAGTACACGCACACACACATGCAGAGATAGATACACTCCTCTCTTTCGGCTCTGCGTTTGCCCATCTCGCATCCTGTTCCTTTAATTCCATCCTCACGCCTTCCTGCCATCTGTATTTCCCAGGATGCCTTCTTCTACTCGCTGGTGTATGACCCTCAGCAAAAGACTCTGCTGGCTGATAAGGGGGAGATCCGTGTTGGGAACAAGTTCCAGGCAGACATCACCGACCTCCTGAAAGAAGGTACATCATACTTAAAGCTCAGGCAGCGTTTTAATTGTCACAGTTTTCCAGAGAAGCTTATTCACAGGGAAGCGCCGTAAAGTTTTCCTGCAGGGGCCTTTTTACTTTTTTGCTGTGTAGTGATATTTTTGCTTTTTCAGCATTAATAGTGCAGTCTGAGCCACAATACAACTATTCAACTTTTCATGTTTTTGTAATTGATCAATTCTCAAGAATATTTTATGACCTTTAACTTTGTGTTTTTTTAATGAGTAAAGTTATAATTAAACAACTAACCCAGGTTTCCATGGAAATGACAGTGTGGCAGCATGATTATACATAATCAAAGCATTTTCAATAACAGATTGTCTATGTGCCGCAAAAGTGATAATTTTCTGAGTATTGAAACGATGGTGTGCACAATGTTACTGTTAAAAGAAGACAGCTTTTGAAGTTACTAGACACCTGCTTTATTTACGACAGCCATGTTCACATCTTGCTAAATACACAACGACAATGAAGCTTCCTGTTTCTTGACAATAAAGGCTCACATTTCCCCCAAATACAGGATAATGTGTACTGTATACACCTGCATACAGGCAGTAATTTGAACAACTGAATATAATGCAATGTGTACACAAATATTGTACATTCATATCTGGAAGTTAACACATGGCAGTTGTTCAGTTTCTAATCAAACTGTAAAAGTACTTCCAGAATTCAGGGAACTCAGGTATAGTAAAATCAGCACCTGTATTCTTTCCATTCGCCATAGTTTCTGTGGTTGCCATAGTCACACGAGCAGCTGCCGCCGACCTTGGCGACACGTCTGCCGCTGTGTTTACATTGAATACAATGGAGGCGGTGGCGGCAACCGCTCGCTGTCTGAAAGCACCTTAAAGCTGCAACTACTCATACTGTATGTTTCACACCCAAAGCTGATTAGAAATGTGGCCATTATTTTAAACTTAGTACTGTAGAGTTTTTCGACTTATTTTCATTCAAGCTGTGTCAAAGATAATTTCCTGACATTTTCATTTTCAAATGTGACTAATTTTCTGCCAGATTTAGGGTTCAGTGATTTTCCAGAATTTTATTCTTAGCAGGTGGGGAAACCTTCTGAAATTGCAATTAGGGCACCGTGGGACACTAAGCTCTCTAATTAAACCCATGTTAATGAAATTCTGTTACATGTGTTAGAAGCTCAGGCAGGTTGGCTGGTTTGTTGCGGGCTGGCAGCTCGACAGACCCCACCTAGTTAGGTCTGGGATTCATTAAAGCTTTACACGAAGTAGTCATTTTAAAAAAGGGAAAACCAGGAAGAAAATAAAATTTGATTGTGGATTTTACAAACTCTTGTTGTCCATATGTGGTCAATAAGGAACCATAGTGGCCTTGAACAGCGTAGGAGAATTAACTGTGTCTGTATCCGTATGTCTTCTGGGTCCACATAGGCGAGGATGATGGCAGAGACTTGGAGAAACTAGAGGAGAAGGTCTGGGACCCCAACAGCTCACTGACGGAGAAACAGATTGACCAGTTCTTAGTAGTAGCTCGGTAAGTCAACACAGAAGTGCCAAAGCATACAAATAATAAAAAAGAAAAAATATACAATAACGGAATAGCTACACTGATATCTGCATGGTAAATATGAAGCTTCAGCCAAGAGATGATTAGCTTAGCATAGCATACAGACTAGATACAAGGGGAAACGGCTAGCCTGGCTCTATCTAAAGGTAGCAAAAAATCTGCCTACCAGCACTGATTAACGTATTGTACATCGTTAGTTTTATCCGTACAATCAGTGAACAGCGACTTCCTGGAGCAACCTCAAAGTGGTGACAAGACTCCAGGAATTTACTGTGTCGGGCCGAGAAATAGTCTGGCACAAAACCTCACGGAAAAACTCAACGCGTCATTTTTACACACAGCCAGTCTAGCTGTTTCCCCCTGCTTCCAGTTTTTATGCTAAGCCCAGCTAACCATCTCCTGGCTCCTGCTTCATATTTAGGCTATAGGTGCGGTATCGACCTTCAAATTCAACTCTCGGCATTAAAGCAAAAAAACATATTCCCCAAAATGTCTACTATTCCTTTAAAGTACTTCAAACTTTTCCTAACATCTGGTAATCCTCATTTTTCTTTTTAGAGCTAGATATGGTTGCTTAGCAGTTTTAGCTCAATTGGCAGTTATATAATTTGCTCAACAACATATATATTGTAATATTTTATCAGGAAGCACTAGATTAACAACTTTGCTGATTAGTCTTTCAACTTTTTTGTGCCTCAGTGGTTGAGAAAAAGACTCAAAACTCGAAGATGATTTCCTGTCTCTTCATTTATGTTTTTTCTCTGTCTTTTGCATCATTTGGGTGTCCCATAGGTCAGTAGGTACATTCGCCAGAGCCTTGGACTGCAGTAGTTCTGTCCGGCAGCCCAGCCTTCACATGAGCGCTGCTGCAGCCTCCAGAGACATCACCTTGGTGAGATGCACACACATGAAAGCGGCCTTGGGTTAAATCGGCATCATAGCCTGGATGGAAAGTGTAGAGTGGGGAAGCAGTAGTGTTAATCAAAGAAAATGCTTGTTGTGCACGTGTGTGTGTGTTTGTGTGTCTGTTAGTGATTGTTGAGGCCTGTGTCTGGTTATCCTTAACAAGCACTTGGCCCCAGAAGCTTGGTGCGGGTCTACTCTGCCCTAGATCTTATCCTCATTTATAAAACATAGATGAGAGGCCTTCTAGCTACCCACATGCACACAAACACAGCCCTAAGGCTTGGACAAGGGGCTGCATATAAACCCCATGGACTAAACAAATAAAAATGAGTCATACTCCTCCCAACAAGTCAGCAGAATATTGCAGAAATTAATTGTGTAAGTGGCTCAAACAACATGAAAAAGTCCTGAGACTAACTGTGTATTTCTATCTTGTGTTTTAGTTTCATGCTATGGACACGCTCCACGCCACAGGCTATGACATGACTCGAGCCATCGCAGCGCTGGTGCCTCAGGGTGGGCCCGTCCTCTGCAGGGATGAGATGGAGGAGTGGAGCGCCTCAGAGGCCAACCTGTTTGAGGAGGCGCTAGAGAAATACGGCAAAGACTTCACCGACATCCAGCAGGATTTTGTGAGTAGCGAACCAATAAAAAGCATATTTAAAGGAATAGTTTGATATTTAAAAATATGGAACTGCAGCCAGTGGACGGTTAGCTTAGCTTAACTTAGCATAAAGACTGTATACAAGGTAAAAAAACAAAACACCTACGAGCTCTTCTGGTTGCCTGGTAACCTCACAGTGACGACGAGTCCAGGAAGTCGATATTACAAAGTCTTATATTATGCCAATTTATAACTCCAACAGACATTTTAATTTAATCAAATTAAATGTTTTTGAGCATATGAACTAATTGTGGAAACAGACATAAGAATGGTATTGATCCCAGCAAGAAAGTGAATAAATAAGCATATTTTCCATAATGTCGTAAAATACATTCCTTTAATTGTCTGTCACGGCTGTATTTTATATATCATATATCTGTGTGGTTGGGGTCTTTTTTAAGAGTGTTTAAAAAGCACTTCAGCTTAATGAAATATTATAATAGAGATATGTAAGGACGTCATATTGAGCACTTGGTATGCTGCTCATCAGCCTGTATGTGGGATGCTCATAGTCTCATTTCGAGATGTGTACAGTAGGTATTCAGTGCACCCCTAATTGCTTCTTCTTCTTCACAGAATTAGAGTTCTGTAGCAGGCATTTGGACTTCATTTAGGCATTTAGCTGACGTTTATACAGAAGAACTTTCAAGCACAATAGTAGCCTTGTAAGCTAAGATTGCAGCCCTCCTATAGTTAAGAGTGAAAATGTTAAAGCTAAGCACAATGGCCATTTATTCAGAGAAACATTCCACAGAAATATACTTGAGAAAACTAATGCGAGTGTTAGTCAAAAACCAGGAGACAGCTGCCTTTCTGCTGTAGCTCCTCGCAGTCCTCTTGAGGAGACTGGTGCTGCCTGTTTGTGGACTTTACTACTACACATTGTGCTCAGCCCTCACTGTGTGCATCACTCCACCACCTGGTGGTTGGCTGCTGTCAGTGCTGCTCACTCAGGTTTCCACCCTGGCCTTCTCTCAAACAACAGGACTACACCACCATTATGGGTGGGGCTTCTAGTTGACATCTCATGTTCCTTTCAAACTTCTTAGAGGGAACTTTACAGTGTGACTTCAGTAGATTTTGTGGCCAGTTGTGTTGTTTTTGGTCATTTATATAAAGAATCTTTTCGGACAAAATGGTATTTTGTGACGGATGAGTAGACTAAAGTAGAGTTGGCTAAAGACATTTGTATTTTCATGTGGGAGTGCTAAATCCACGAACTGAGGGTTTTTAGGTGCTTCACTGAAATGTTCTGCATTGCTAAAAGGCGCGTTGACAGTCTAGTGTGTGTAGAAAATATTACACACGCTTCTTTGTCGGCCTGGAGATTGAAACCGGGACCTCTCTCCACTTTAATAACCACTACACTGAAATAATGATTTATTTTGTGCCCTCTCTTTCTCCAGTTGCCCTGGAAGTCCCTGACGAGTATTATTGAGTATTATTACATGTGGAAGACCACAGACAGATATGTACAGCAGGTAAAAGAAATGGGGCTATTTTAATGTGCATTTTGTGATTTATAGCTAGCTATATTTCATGATAATTTCCTTTCTTTATAGCCCATTAACTGTTACATAGATATTTTTGTTGCATCTGATTTACATCTAGTGTTTCTCCCATTTCAGGCCCAAAGATTATCCCGTCCCTCGCTTTTTGTTTTCTGTTTACGCTCCTTTTTTCACAATTTGGCCAGTGTCAGTTTGATTATATGTTTTGGCAGTCATCTGTATTCTGTCATCAGCGTACCTCCAGATTAAAAGTTATAGCAAAGTTAATCACACATCTATTTTTCTTATTAAAAATGAGTCAAATGTCAATATCAGTTTCATTCAGAAATATTCCATTCACTGTCTTCAAATCAGTTAAATCCATATGAGGTTCTGAACTCAAAGTTGACATATTCGCCCTTAAATGGTTATTTGTTTTAAACTGGTGTTGTTGGTGCTAACCTCTCTAACTGCACCGTTCTTTCTCTACTCTCTCCTCTGTCTCCGTCTCTGCTCCAGAAACGATTAAAAGCAGCCGAGGCAGAAAGCAAGTTGAAGCAGGTCTACATCCCTAACTAGTGAGTACCTCAGTGCCCGTTTCTGTGTGAAATATCGAGTTCAATTATATTCATCAGAGATCACTTGTGCAATAATCTTTCATCTGAATAACATTGAGATAGTTTAGAGTTGTGCTGACCCTCTCAGGAACATCTCTGGTGTTTTTAAAGTTGGATATCTGCTGCTGTTGCTGGAGCACACACCCTTCTTTCACTTTATTAGCATTCATGACAGCTCTCATTACAGCATCAGTATAACTGCTGTCTCTAGCAGCAGCCTGATGAATATTATCTATTCTCTTTGGCCGGTGTTATCTTTCCTGGTCTGACCCCTCTCCCTGTTCCTGTGCCCCCTCCAGTAACAAGCCAAACCCCAACCAGCTGAGTAACAATGTAAAACCAGCTCTGGTGAATGGAGTGGCGGGGGCGGTGGTCCCAGGACCTCCAGGCTCAGGGCAGACCCCCGGCCTCGGCAGAGCCTGTGAAAGCTGCTACAGTAAGTCATTCACATGTTTCTTTGCTACTTAAATTCTTAGGTTCCGCTAAGTCTTGCTAAATTGTACATGATGAACCTAGAATAATTGCTTTGGCATTCACAGGTACAGTCATATTTAAAAGAGGCTTTTGCATGTTGAATAAACTTTCAACTTGAACAGAACCTTAAAAACCTTTTTAAAAAGGAATTTAGAGATAAATTCACAAACATTTTCTTTGCTGAAATGCCCAATCTGAGATCTAAGACAAGTCCTTTAAATACACTAGACAAAGCAACTGACATGACATAACATAAATACAGGTTAATGACAGTGGTTGTGCTGTATGATTGGCAATATTGACATTTAAAACGTCAGAGAAAGAACCAGGTTGTCGTATTAAATTTACAAAAAGGCTTATACACGAAAACACCAATCTGGAGTTTTAAAATTTTAAACTGTTTTGGAAAATGTTGATGGGTTTTGATGAGAAAATTGCCTGTTTTAATGTGCACGCAAGGCCAAAACAAAGAGAAAAGATGGGTTTTTGAATTTAAGCAGCTTAATGTGAACATACTCTTAAGTCTCAGTTAGTCATATGATGATCTGGTACTTATATCTTCAATATTTGTGTGGTTACAGTATCTGTTTATACTGATTGCATTCTTTTTTCATTGTAAATACTGAACTGATCATCCAACTCTTGTTTTTGATATCTTAAAAAGGGAACCTCCTCCTTCTGTGTTTTCATTAACACACCGTTGCAACAGACCACTAACTTAAACCAAAGCATTTTAATTTTAAAACGGATCATTTAAAGAGCACAGATCGACGCCATGCTCTCTGTATGTGGCACACATTTGCTACTCCTTTTCCCTACTTTTTCAAAGGAGAATATCATTGCGTGCCCTGCAGTATTGTTTGAGTTATTTTAGTGCTTGTAGTTAATTCAGTGATGACTGATTAAAGGTTGTGCTCTCGCTTGCATGCACATGAGCACATGTTCGTGATTATGCGTGGATTATGAGCCATCTTGGGCACATTTCGTGTGTGTGTGTGTGTGTGTGTGTGTGTGTGTGTGTGTGTGTTTGTGTGTGTTGCTCTGTCACACTGGCACTCACTTTCCTTTGTCTATGCTTGCCTGTGTGTGTGTGTGTGTGTGTGTGTGTGTGTGTGTGTGTGTGTAGCCAGCAGCTCCTACCAGTGGTACTCGTGGGGACCTCCCAACATGCAGTGTCGCTTGTGTGCTTCGTGCTGGACCTACTGGAAGAAGTACGGAGGGCTAAAGATGCCCACAAGACTGGATGGAGAGAGGCCTGGACCCAACCGCAGCAGCATGGTACAAACTAGCACACACACACACACACACTGACTGGACATTTAGTTTATTTATTCTGCGAACAACAGCCTTACTGTTTGCCTAAAGCCTTACCCTACCCTTAAAGGAATAGTTCATCCTCCAGAGAAAGTCTTTTTCTTCTCATCCTTGTAGTTTTGGCTTTAAAATGTCTTTTGTTTTATTTTTTAGCCGACCAACACTCCAAAACCCAAATATATTCAGCTTACTATCATATATGACAAAGAATAGCATCAAATCCTCACATTTAATGGTTAATACAGACTCTCAGATACTGTAAATGTGTGCGTACCTGTTTGTGTCAATAAGCCACATACACTCTGAATATTTGCCAACCTGATGAAGGGTATATATTGCTCAGCAGTGAACTCAAGTAAATTATTAGCTACTAAATGACTCGGGTAGTCTGCGTTAGCCAAGCTGGCGTGTTAAATGGATGGTGCATTTTGGGAAGTGTTCTAGTCGGCTCCATTTTTCCAACCAGTATCAATAAATCCAAGTAATTAAATCCATTTCAGATAACGACTTACTCCAAATGTTTTCTTTGCCATCAGGTAATGATAGTTTGACCTATCTTTAGCCTATCAGTGTCCATTAAGTCCATCAAGTGTAAGCCGTTAGTGCACAAAGGCCACAAATGCACATTGCTGTACATTCATGGTATCTAACTGTTGTTTATGTTTGTCCCTCCAGAGCCCCCACGGCCTGCCCCTGCGGCACAGCGGCAGCCCCAAGTTCGCAGTGAAGACGCGACAGGCTTTCTACCTGCAGACTAACGGCCTGACACAGATGGCACGACGCCTCTGCCAGGACATCATAAGGCCACGATACCTGGCCAGGCACCCCTACCTCCCTGTCAACACAGCAGCCATCAAGGCAGAATGTAATGTACCTGATCCCACAGTTCTTTGTGACTTGAAATGGATTGTGTCATTATTGTGCACTGTGTTTTGTTTTTTTTAAACAGATGGACTGTGTTAATTTGCTGTATTTTTGCAATGAATTTCTACAGGTGCTCTGCGGTTGCCAGATAGCCCAAAAAAGCCTTTGCCACTGAAACCTGTGGAACGTAAACCTCTGGAGTCTGTGGTTCGGTATTTAGGTGAGGAGAAGCCGGTCACCCACTGCACTGCTGACTCAGTTTTAACTGGGTTTGGTGTTTTAAACGGATAGATAGTTGCTTTTTAGCAGCGTGGCTACCATGGATGGCAATGTCAGTCGGTCGGTCCACGGCTTTGGTGCAGACTGAAATATATCTCAACAACGATTGGATGGATTGCAATGAAATTTTGTACAGGCATTCATGGTCCCCCAGAGGATGAATCCTACTGACTCTCTCTAGCGCCACCATGAGGTTGACATTTGTAGTTTTGAGTGAAACGTCTCAACAACTATTGGATGTATAGCTTTGAAATTTGCTACACATATTCATGCCCCTCTCAGGATGAATTGTAATCACTCTGGTGATCCCTTATTGTTTCCTCTACCTCCATCATCCGGTCAACATTTTAATTCGTCCAATACTTCAAAACTAATAACATTCCCATCAGCCTCAGCTGTACTTTGTGTTTAGTGCTAACTAGCAAATGTTAGCATGTTAACACTCTAAGATGGTGTTCATCGTAAACATTATACCTGCTAAACATCAGTATGTTAGCATTTTGACCATGTTAGCGTGCCAACATTAGCATTTAGCTGGTCGCATGGCTGTCTTGTTTAACTTTGGTTGCTTTCTTTCAGATATGAACACACATTGATTCAGAGAAAAGAACATAAGTTTCCTCTTCTCAAAGATTTAAAGCCATGGTCGCCATCTTGTATTCGTTAATGTTGCTCCACTCTGCTGTTCTAAAACAACCTGCTTTCTGTCCTCTTTTTTCTTTCTCTCTGTTTTTTTACTTTCCCTTTCTCCCTCTGCCTCTCTTCATGTTTCTTCTTCTCTCACTTCCTCTCCTCTCTTTCACCCACAGAAGCACATCCCCGTCCAGCCAAACTCGACCCCCCGATTCGTGGAGGGTCCATCTCTACAGGCAGCCTGACGCCCATAAAGTCCTCTCCCATCCTCAACAACGGCTCACCCACCATCCTGGGCAAACGCTCCTATGAACAGCACAACGGACTGGATGGTGAGTGAGAGGAGAGAGCTCTGAGTACAGTATGTGTGCCTTTGTGTTTGCTTTCTCAGCTCCAACGCATTTCACTTTCACTGAACTCCGTATGTTGAACCTTCATTATTTTTTACATTACGATAATAGAGTTTTTGGTTGCTAATTTCTTTTATCATCATTATATATTCTTATTTTAGTTTCCACAGTTAGTTATAGAATATTAGCACTCTTTGAAACATCTAATTTGATTAAAAGTTGTTGGAAATGAGCATGATATAAGATGTAAAAAATACATTGAAATTAAGATAATTTTACAGTTTTTCCTCAAAATTGATAATCATGATCATCCAATTTAATTTACTAATTACTTGGTAGGTTTAATATGAGACTTTTAATGAGATATGATTTTTTTATGAAGGAAATTACTTGAATTAGCCTCAGCTGCAGTTTTTCTTTCTGTTGGTTTATGTGCAAATGTGACTCTAAAGGCAGTTGTTCATATGTATGAAATTACTGGAGTAGAATAATACTTTCATCATCAGCTTTTAAACTAATTTTAATGTTTATTTTATGGCATTTTTGTAGTCATTACAGCCTAATTTTAATTATTTTACCTGTATTAACACAAACTAAAATGTGTTGCAGTACACATGGATGTAATTAGCTTTAAACATTGATTATTTTCATATTTAAAGAGAATATAAAGGCGCCTCTGAGCTCCACGGCTCACTTCAATGGCTACAACTCAGTTAAGATCCTCTGCCGAAGGGTTAAGAGTTTGTGTGGGGCTCTTATTTTTTTGGGTTATGTCCCACTTTCCCCTCTCCCCTGTGAAATGGGAGAGGGGAAGAGACAGACTGAGAGATCAAGAGAGTTAGAGTATGCCAGAGAAAGAAGGAGAGGAAGAGGGGAGAGAGAGAGAGTGACAAATTGCGAGAGGATCGGATCGGCCTTGCTGCTTTAGCTAGAGGCTACAGTCTATGTTGTCATGGTAACAGCGAAGAGGAAGAGGAGGAGGAGGGCTCGGTAAGTGTATCCTGAGGGAGAGCATCTTCACTGGTCTGTGAGCCCACCTCAGGCCCGGGCTGGGATAACACACCGGGAGGAGAGTTGGGGTTGGAAAGCAGCCAGGCTCAAGTTTTAATGATTAGTTTCTATTTTTTATTTTACCGCTGGTTTATCAACTTAGTCATTCAATTCATGGTAATTTGTCAGAAGACAGGAATGGTTTCTACAAGCATATTTATTTGTATTGTTTTTTAATTGGTAATTATAACAATCGTTGCATTATTTCTTTTCTTTTAGTCATTAAAGGAGACGTTTCTGTGTTACATTTCAGTACCTTCAGTACATGTTCTGCAGTCCTCTTTATCAATGTCAGTCTCCTCTATCTTCTCATTAATTTAGAATTCAAATTGATCTTTTTTCCACTGACTCATCTGGCTGTGGAGTAGTTCAACATTTAGGGAAATCTGATTATTTGCTTTTTTGCCAAGAGAAGGTCGAGACTCTAGTCTCATGTCATGTATGGAGCTAGAACCAGGTGACAATTAGCTTAGCTTAGCATAAAGACTGGAAGCAGGGGGAAACAGCTAGCCAGGCTCTCTCCATAGCTCAGAAATCCACACAGGTTTACTAATTAGCATATTGGCTCTTGTTTGTTTTTTTCTGCACACAAACATAAATACATCTCTTCTCTCTAAATGATCAACTTTTCCTTTACAGTGAAGATTTTGGCTGTGTATCAGGCTTTAGTGTGGCCGTGGAGCATTGGATTATTGGTTTGCTGTAATTTTGCAAACGTAGTGAATCACCTGCTCTCCTTTGGTTTGGATCTCAGCATTTTACGAAGCTGTCTTTGTTATTTGCCTCATCGGCGTAGCAAAGCACGTGGTGATTTTCATCTGTGTCAAATAATGAGAAATACGACTTTATGTACAATAGTTGTTGTCAAAAAAGCTTTGTGGTTGAATGCCAAATCATTAAAAATATGGCTGAATCAGAGTCAGATTGTCAACAATATGATAATGAATATTTATAAAGATAATTTGCTGAATGTCTTATTGTTAACTGGTATTTTGCAAATACAGGCTGCTGTTTGTTTCTGTAGAAAGCAAGGGAAGAGGAGAGAGTGTTTACTGCTTCAGCTGTTGATAACGTTTTGAGAGAATTGGGTGAAAGATTCATATTAGCTAACTGTTTACTCATTGCTGTTAATTAGATATTGCTCATTAAAGAAAAGAATGGCCTGATGAGTGGAAATTGATCACCTCGAGTGCTGTAAACATTAATCAGCTCTGATGGAAGAAGTGAAACATGGAAACCTGACATCAGATTTTATGGGATGTATTTTACCCTAACATGATAGGATTAGAAAAGAATAAGGCAAATGATTAATAAGGTATATTCACGTCTATTCTTTTTGTTCTGTAGATGTACTAAAGAAAGTAGTACTTTATGGAGCCACTAGGGGGCAGAGTGTTTTATCATTTAATATATCCAGTAGTATCAGTGCACTGACTGGAGGAGGCTGTGTGTGTGTGTGTGTGTGTGTGTGTGTGTGTGTGTGTGTGTGTGTGTGTGTGACCAGCATCTCTTGTACTCTTCCCCATCTGCAGGCACTAAATCCAAAGCCCTGATTCCACAGTGGGACATCATGGCCAAACGGATGAGCGAAGCGGGGCGGCCCTCGGTCTCCCTGCAGGACGAGGTACATGAACTGGACTGAACGCTCTGTGGGAACGACCTCTACTACAAACTCCAGTGAGGTGAGACACACCGCTGGGTTTCTCTGAAGATTATCTTTGTGATTTTTTTTTTCTTTTTCTGTTTATGCAATGTTGGGGTTTTCTTACAGTCTTGCCCCAAGGTTCCTAAAATGTTTGATTACTTAAAATTGCCAAACATTGGTGTGGGGTATAGATTTCGTGATTTAAGGCAGTTTCTCACCCATAGTTCGTTTCATTCGATCTGGACCAAGAAAAAAAAAAACTTATTGCCTTTTAGTTCTGGTGCGGTTCATGTTCACACTCACTTTCAAGAGCTGTAAGCATGAAGTGATACAGACTGACAGGGAACTCATTCATTGGACGGTTTTGGCGATGTCATCCTGCATCATCGTCGCTACATGGGGAAATCAAATTCTGGTGACTCAAAGGAGGTCATGCCACCCTTTATGGCGCCTTATGGGTTCATTTATCTTATCTGGTGTGACAAAGTGCTCACAAAGGAACAACTGATTATAGTCATTGTTAGTAAATCATAAATAGTGACAGATGGATAGAAACGGGACAAACAGGAGGCTTTTTTTTGTACCGTAATGTTACTGTGTGGTAGCTACTTTTCACTTTCACTGGAAAAAAAGATCAAAACACACCACACACTAATTTCCATTGCAATTACAGTGGAAGTGTGCGGCAGTTTTGGAGAATTACAAAAAGACACAGACACTGAGCTGCACTGAAAGTAATTAACAATCAGCTGTATTAAACTTTAAACAACCAACCTGCTTTTTTAAAATTATGTATTTAGTGTATCTGGTGTTAGTTAGTCCAACAAAGTTGCAGAATACAGTTTACTGCTCAGTTTGTTAGTGCTGATTAAATCCAAGGTGATCACATTTTGGCACTAAAAGCAGTATTTAAAAAATGTTTGATGAATATTGTGATGGTACCGTTTACCGTGATATTTTTAACCACAATAATCGTAGCATTAAAATTTGTTAGCGGCATCTTGGTCCGGTTGTTTAGTCCACATCCGAGTTTGATCGACAGATTTCTCACCAGCGTAAACACACCAGAGTTTGTTTGAACCGAACCAAACAGGTCAGGTGTAAAAGCACCCTGAAGGTTTTTGTTTTTTTCTCTGTGGTGAATTATGGCAGGTATCAGTTGCACGGGAGCTTTAAATTGTCTGTATAGTTGTGTATATAACTAAGGTCAGTAGAAGATATTGTGAGTGTTTTGTTAATTTAACTGCACATTGCCAGGTGAGTATACCTTAAATATAGCCAGGGTTCGTTGATTAATTTTAACGGTTATGTTTTTAAGGTTAGGAATATGCTTGAATTCGAATGTACTCCTTGAAGAATGCTTGATTTTCTGCATAATCTGGTGTCTCATCTACACAATCGAGTACATGAGTTATAGTAACAAATTAGATGTGATGATAAAGGCTTTGAGAGTCTGAAAATTTTTGGTTCAGGTACCTTGAAAGTGCTTGAATTTTACTCTTAAAAAGCTGTCCAAATCCTGCATATAACGGCTCTTTGTCAACAAGAGAACTGCTCATAATTAATCACTTTCCCCTGTGTGTGTGTGTGTGTGTGTGTGTTTTGTAGCAGAGGGGGACATGAAATGGAAAGGCATTTTCCAACCAACCATAGCCGAGGGCAGCTGAGGGAAGTTGAAGCTGAAAGGAGACGACAGCATTGGCCACCTTTCTTCAGTCAGTACGAGTCTATCACACTGCTGAAGACCAATCGATAATCGATCAGTTTGGCTGTGGTCAATCAGAAGATGAGCCTGACTGTACAGGACTGTGTTTATTACTTACATTTCTCGTTATAACTGTCATTGTAATTATTGTTATTGTTATTATAATTTTTTTTTTTTTTTACCAACTATAACTCAGCTTATTGTTTGTAGATCAAACGATGGAACTTGTGAAGTTTCATGAAAAATGCTTGCAGAGCCCTGTGGAAAAGGGTGGAAGGACTGTAACATAAGCCACTTGCATCTTTTATGTTTGTTTATTTTTTCTGTTGTTTTTTTTTAACAAGTTAAATTCAGCTAGGAGACGCACTTTTATTTCAGCAACACAAGTTAACTCCTTGTCTTTTGTTTCAATGAATTTGAATGCTTTACGGGAAATCTTCTGTTTTGTGAGCCGGCCCTGCTCTTCGGCCAGAGAGGTTTAACTTATTGAGAAAGACTTGCTGTTTTTTCTACCTTTTTCACAAGTACTGCATCTATGCTTAGATAATGTAATTAAAAAAGATAATTGATTTTCTCCTTTTGGTGTCTGTGCACAGAGGTGGCGAAAGGTGTCAAAACTTCTTTTTCCAAGCTGGTGTTCACTCCCTTTTTTTTCTCACTCACACAGGTCTGCAAACAGGGTACTTGCAAAATAACTTTTCATTCCAAAATGCTTTATATGTTTTGTGCCTAAAAAATTATTAGTATTAAAAAAGATTAAATGCACAAACACAACCATGTTTTGTAAGCAAACGTCCAAAAAAACAACTAAAAAAAAAAAAGCAGGAATGTGTCCACTCATTTTGTCAGTGTGTGTATCTTTATTTTATCTGCGTAAGTAGATTGTCTGATATAAACATCAAAATATATATATATTAATATCCAACACATACACACTCATACATAATTATTTACTATCTATTACACAAAAAATGTACGTATTCACATCCCCTTAATTGACCTATTGAACTACAACCTTCACCCTAAATCAAAGTATCCTGCCAATTTTAAAAATGTAATTCTGTTCTTTATTCTTGCTTATTACTTTCCCCATCATAATGATGATGATCAGGTCTTTTAAAGATAAATGATAAACTTATAAGATTCTAAGATTATGATAATACACTTACAAAGTGCTTTATGTGGGAAAATCAATATAACAGAACAGATGTCAGTACTTTTAAAGGATCTGAATACTTCTTCCACCCCTGAAAACTACATTACAAGAGATGACAGTCTACATACAGGCTCATTTGGGAGTAAACGTCAAAAAAACAGCAAGGAGCCAGGCCACGTAGAGCCTTAAAAGTAACTGATAAGATCTATAAATCAATCCTAGAACATTTTGGGAGCCAGTGTAAAGAGGCTGAAACAGGTGTGTTGTAGGCAAACTGACACCTGAGTTATGTGAAGTCTGTAGAGTATGCAGAGCAAGGCATGTCTGCGTACAGCAGTTGGAGGCAGAAATATGTGGAAGAAGAATAGCGAAAAGAGGAATAAACAGAAAGAAGACCATAACGTTTATAGCTACGGTAATCACACGAATAAGGAAGAAAAGAAATAACGAGTGTTTGACTAAATGGACATAAGTACTGATCCGTGGGGGAATGTAACTAAATACATTTACTCCTTACTTAAGTACAAATTTTAGGTACTTGTACTTTACTTTTCATGCTACTATCTACTTCTATTCCGCTACATTTCAGACAGAAAAAATTGTACTTTTTACTTACTAAAATATGATGTTTTGTTATAAACAGTTTATACAAGTACAGCTGAAACGATTAGTTGATTAATCAATTAGTTGATTGACAGAATATTAATTGGCAACTATTTTGGTAATTGTTTAAAGTAATTTTCTCATGCAAAAACATTTCATGGTTCAAGCTTCACAAATTTAATTTATTTAAATAATTTTGAGGTTTGGACTGTTGGTTGAACAAAGAACAAGCATTGTGAAGGTGTCAGTTTGGTCTCTGGGTTATTGTGATGGCATTTCTCACTATTTTCAGAATTTTTACAAACCAAACAATCAATCGATCAGTTAGCTCCACCTCAAACAACTACAACAGTAAAATCCTGCTTTTATATTAATGCACAGGTAGTAGTAATCTAATGATATAATATATAATAGTATGACAGTCTAACGGGAGATTTTTCTGCATTGAGTACTTTTACAACTTTAAGTACGTTTTCCTGATTATACCTACATACTTTTACTTAAGTAACATTTTGAAAGCAGGACTATTACTTTGAAGTATTTTTTACAGTGTAGTATTAGTGCTTTTACTTAAGTACAGGATCTGAATACTTCCTCTACCGCTGGTACTGACACATTTTATTTAGTACTTTGTAGAAGCATCGCTGGCTGCATTTACAGCTGTGAATCTTTTGCATCCACCAGCTTTGCACATATGTAACTGGGTGGTTTTTCTCAGTTTTCCTTCCGGATCCTCTCAAATTCTTGTCAGATTGTATTTAAAGAATCTGCAATCTGCATGTCTCTAAATATATTCAAGAAGATTATAGTCCAGGCTTTGACTAGTTTCACTCTTTCTCTTCTCTGTTTGAGATTGTTTGTGCTCTGAATATTTATACTATCTGCTGCTCCTGCTCATCATGGATTAATGGTCTAAGCTGTTATTTTCTGTTTCAGTCCACTCATCTGTAGGACGAGGTCGATGCTGATTGCTAACGTAATGATTCTGAGTGAGCACCCCTCCTGTCTTTACGAGGCTCTGTGGAAAACTGCGTCTGTAAGGTATTTTAGTATCTACCATTAATGTCCAATTGACATCATATCTGGTGAGTGAGCAGACGGATAACATTATTACAATGCTCTTCAGATCACCGAGCGACCACTCGTGTCTTGTTGATCGGGACATTTTTTCCCTTTGAAGACCACTTAAAACTAGAAGGAATGGACACAGTTATCAGAGTCGATATTTCAGTTACATCCTGTGTTACATTATCATATTAATCATTTCACCCCTTTGTGCCTTTTGCTTTTGTGTACTGTTATCAGAACGGAGCGCCGTTGTTACTGGAAATCCACCATGGAGCGACCATGGGCTAATTCTGCACCAGTAAAGAAAACATTATAGCTCTATTATCAGATATTGTGTTTCCTTCATTTTGAGTATATCACGTACATGTGACACCAGTACAGCTGATAGTCCTTGGACAGGGAACATTTTGTCTTTCTCTTCAGTTAAATCCACCTTTAATTTCTTCCACAAAAAGACTCAACAATCCCCTACTACTGGTGTATCCCAGGGAGCACTTCTACAAAGTCTGATGCTGGTCTTCGGTATATTTATTGTCTTGATAACTAATAAACTACCAGGTATGAGAATCCGACTGCACAGTGAGCAGAAAAGTTGAAGTAGTCAAGGTTTATTTAAAGTGCATGACCACACAAAACTGTCTGAAAACAACAGAAGAACATACAGTACAACTTATTAGAAGGAAAAACACAACGGAGAACAGATTAGTTTTGAGTCTGGCTTTAAAGGTTTTCAAAGAAGGAGCTGTTGTAATATAAGTAAATAAATTGGTTAAAGTTATGGACAACGGTAAAAAGCTTCTGCCGCTGTAAGTGGTAGTACAGAGCTACAGAGGCTACACATTGACAATTTCAGCTGCGTCTTGTGTACTATATATAATCCATCCATCCATCCATCCATTTTCTTCCGCTTATCCGGGGCCGGGTCGCGGTGGCAGCAGGTTAAGCAGGGTTGTCCAGACGTCCCTCTCCTCGGCAACACTTTCCAGCTCCTCCTGGGGGACCCCAAGGCGTTCCCAGGCCAGATGAGATATATAATCCTGCCAGCGTGTTCTGGGTCTGCCCCGGGGCCTCCTACCAGTTGGACATGCCCGGAAAACCTCCAAAGGGAGGCGTCCAGCTATATATAATATATACAATTAAAGCAAGCAAGACTATGTAACTTTATAACTGTGGCCACAAGCTGTAGTTACGGGATAACGGTAAATACTAAAACCTTGCGTAACCGTAGCTCGAGTAGTAGAGTCATAAAGTCAGTTAACTTTGGTAACATTAACTAGCATTAGCCACCAAGTAAGGCTGTTACAGCAAAACCATTGAGTGTGTTGAATTGAGCAAGGGTGTGTTTTGTCGCTTATTAATTAAACATTTAAATTGTTAGAGGAAATATGTGTTATTTATACTGTCAGCAGTTTTGCTTTAATGCTGTTAAATAGCATCCAGTTTAAAACCCATTGAAATTGACTCATCTGTTGGGAACCATTGGTTCCCTGTAATGACGTAGTGACGTAGGACTTTTAAAACTTATTTGGAAAAAGCATTAGCGACTTGGCTAAGAAGAAATGTAAACCACCAATGTTCAGATCACCAATGCTACACGTTTCTACACTCCTCTGGAAAACAAACTGAATGTAATAGAGTCAAGGCCTTAATTTTGTCCACTTCCAAAAGCCTTTGACACCCTTTAAAACACAACATGAAAAAGTGTTTGGCAGAACATAAAATGGAAAAAGGAGTCTCTCACAGTCCACTAACAGGAAGGCATTATATTAGTTTTCAGCCAAAGTGCACTGACTTCCTTTAATAACTGATGGCAAGTCCTTACCTAAGCACTTCTTTGTTACTGATTACAGCAGCCACACCACATGACTAAAACCACCTGACCTTAATTTGCCAGTGGAAGTAGTTTGAGAGTAAATTATAGTGACATCGTTGACGTTTATAACACTGATAATGATACACGGGTTTCCACTCCTGGCTCTTTCTAAAACAAACATACAAAGAGGAAGAGACATTACTGTTGGTGCAGGTGTCGCCTCTTCTTGTGTCACTGGATATGCGTGAGGGTTCACACCTCTTCAAACTCCTAAAATATTAATTCCACTGGAGGTCCAGTGAGAATCACCAGGATTACTACAAAGGTCTGAAAGTGTGGGAAAACAACATGAAAATTCCCAAGTCTTTGAAAGTTTGAGAACAACAGTCTGAACAGGAAAATCGGGTGTTTGGAAATGATGCATGTGTTTGTGTATTGTGTACGTTTTCTGAGAATTAAATATATTTTAGCCAGAAATTCAAGTTAGTATCAGAGTGTATCTCACTCTGTAAGTATAGGCTACAGCTCGATTGGATTCACACACCGCAGCAAATTATGTGACTGAAGGCTGTAATTACCTCACCATACCTGCTCTGAGCCTTTAAAGGGAAATATCTTACAACCAGGTGAAATAATATGTGCCCTGTTGGGATGTTTGTGCAATGTTAGTGACTTTTAACATGTTTCTGCTACTTTTGTTCTGTATTTGGATAATATATAGCAGAAACGCTTGAATAAGTGATTAAAGTTAGTAGGTTAATCCAGTAATGGAGTGATGTGGTAACACTTTATTTTAACCCCCTTCCCCTGTTTAGCTTTTATAAGCAGTATAAAAACAATTGGCTAATGGTTTATAACACACTTCCCTACAAGGGCAGAGAGCAGAAGCTGAGGAAAATAAGGGTTTAAAGTTTAAAGTCAGGCTGAAACTGTAACAGATGGATAAGATGTAATGCCTTATTTTATGTCTTTTTAGACTGATTATTTTACAACATAAAATCGTTGACATTGACTACAGATGAGACCTAAAAACTGATGAACCTCAGGGAACATGAGGGGAAATTTAGCTTTAGCCAAGGTTATAGCAGCTTATATATTTTCACATCATAAAAAAAATTACATGTTGATGAGAAGATCGAGTAAACGCAATTAGTTTAACTGATAAAGTTTAATAAACTGCAGCTCATTAGCTTAGCTGGAAATGGGGGGAAATAGCTGGTTGCCTGGCAACCCGACCCAGTCCGGCACATAGACAGTCTATGGTCCGGAGCATATCCGCTGCTATAAAACCACAAATTGTCATTTTTACACTTAGGTTTTTGTACATATTCAACAGATAAGATATAACATGTTAATTAGTTAGCTTTAGAGGTGCTGGTAGGCGGATTTTGTTACTTTTGGACAGAGCTATCTGTTTCCCAGTGTTTCGAGTCTTTATGCTAAGCTAAACTAACTTTTGGTTCGTATTGAAAGAAGTATCATCTTCTCATCTAGTTAACTTGTATTGGTTTATTAATGTCCTTATATCTGCTTACAGCTACATTATGGGGTTAATGTAAAGTGTTACCGTGAGTCATGTGTTCCCCACGCCTATGTGTTTAACATGTGGGATGGCCACTGTGCTTAAATATTAACTAACGTAAGCCTGTTTACCATCCCGTGGATCCACACAGACCGACTGAGTGGACTCCCAGTCAAGTGACGATCAGCCTGGAGGTCTGCACGCTGAGCTTCGGTGAGGAAATGGTTAACCAAAGATGCAAGAGGTGCCTGAGTCTGTCTGAGCATGTGCTGCTGCTGCTGCTGCAGTGAAGTAAAATGTGTCAATTTCCAGTCGGAGAGCAGAGACACCGTGGAGGAGAAGCCGGGGACAACCGACGAGCAGCAGAGGGAACACCGCGGCATCCTGGGCAACCTCTCCGGGTGATGTGTTTGATCCGCCGGCGTGTGTGCTGAGGGAGACACCGCAGAGCTCAATCTGAAGGTTAAAAAACAAAACATAAAACCTGCACTGAGGATGATTCGTGTCCGTCTGCTGCAGCCGACTGCTTAGCGGCATGCAGCCAACATGTTGGGATTTAGGAAGCATGGCTGTTCATGATGACAATCTGTGTTTGTGAGGCTTTTTGAGTGATGAAGTGTGTTGGTTTTCTCAGTTTACCTAACCTTAGGTTGGAAATTGCGTTCGCTTATCTTTAATGAGTTTTTCCTTGCAAGTCGCCGGCTGTTTTTTTAACTGTGTCGCAAATTAAGTATATGGTAATTAATGCAAAGTAAATGGCTGCACATTTTGTTAGAAAACAGGATGCATTCCTCCTAATTCGGCATGTTTTTATGCACAGTTGGGCTGTTACACCTGTTCAAATATGGATGGGACTGGCGATGTAAGCTCAGAAAGAAGACTCTAGCAGTAGCCTGGGTCTTTAATTGTTGTCTTGTGGGTTTCAGCGATGCTTTGTAGGGTTATAGAAGTGTTTCCAAGTCCCTTTCGTCAAATTTAAGGGGGCTTTTGAAAATTATTTGTAGAGGATAAATGCACCGCACTGCTCAGTGGGAAGGACGCGTGATGCTGCAGCGGAGTCCCAGCAGCCGGGCCTGCGCACTGGCCCGTAGTTTCCAGGGACAAAATAAGATGACTTTGGCCATCTAGCGTAATTACAACCCGTGGAGTTTATCTACAGAGCCGATTCAATCCTGTCATGATTTAATATCTTCGACATGGTCACATTTATTGATGCGTTTTGGAGAAAAATGGTTCTTTAGGTGGCTGTGGGTTGGATTTCCAAAATAAATCCCTCATTGATTTATTCCATATAAGGCCTGCAGTTCACTATCATTTGGGGTGAGATAATCCCTGCTGCAGCCTCGGTAGCCTATATTCCCCCCTCAGCTTTACACTGGTTGTATTGACATTTTGGACCTATTTATAACCCAGCCTTCACAGCAAGGAATCACAAAATGACCCCATGACAGAAGCACTGGTTTAACAAAAATAACACTCAGCCCACCTCAGCTGTGTGGACACTTGGTCTAAATCACTGTAGTACAAGGCCAACTACCTGTCATAATGCACTTCTTCAGTTCCTGCTTCTTATTTTAACAGACCATATAGGGTAAATTGGGCATTCAGATTTGTAGATTAAAGGCACATACAAGGTCATTGTTGGAAGTAGAGGAGAGTTTCCAAACCAAAAATGTTCCTGTGTGTGAGTGAGAATAGAGGTGGGGATCACAAATCACTTTCTCACTCACACTGCTAAGTGGTCGCATCACTGTCTAAATGCACTTAAGGGGGGTAAGGGAACGCAGCACCAGTTCAGTCATCAGTAATTTTAGTCTGTTTTGGTGCAAGCTGTTCTTTACAAAACTATACAAACACTGTTGATAAGGTTGATAGATCAGCAGCCAGTCGTATTATCTATGACAGAGTTATCGCTGTCTTTTAATATGCTTTTAAGTAGGAGGTAATGTTTTGTTTGTCACAGCTGAACTGAGGGGAGCTCCACTGCTAAAAGCTATTGATTCATTCAACAACAGTTTCAAGAATTCGTTTGTTCGTACATGTACTGTAGACCTCTAGAACGGGCTGTCCAGTTAGAAAATAAAGGCACACACAAATAGTCATTGTTGATTTACTTTCCCAAACCAAATTTCTCTTGTGTGTGAAGGAAGTTTAAACCAAGTCACAATAATGACAAAAGTTTAGTTCTGTACTGTCGCACTGTTTCAATAAGGGTACAAAATGCTCCACAATAAAAAGAAGAAAAGCAAGCAAAGCAAATGTGCAGACATAGACATGGAAGATACACAAAGCACACAAAGTAAGGTTCAAATGACAATGAAACGATTAGCAAAAACATTAGAATTCGACAGATAACGGCTTATTACAGATATATCGGTATTGGCATGTACATATATATATATTACCTAATAATAATTTCAGGAAATTGCATCATGGAAATGCCAAAGATATGTATGATTTTTAACCAGAACAGAAACAGAAGAAAAATATTCCTTCGCAGTACATATCTTGGTCACATTTCTTTAATAACCAAATTTAAGGTTCCTTATAAAAAATGTAAAAAAAAAAAAAAAATTAACCTCTCAAATATCAGTATTGGCCTAAAAATCCACTATCAGTCAGGCTCCACATAAAAAAAGATTTTTGTGTGAGGCAGTTGTATAAAAGTGAGTTTTGTGTTTGCTTTAGAAGAGGTCTCTGCACCTTTACACCCTCTCATGTGCCCATTTGACTTGGCTTAACACACAAAAAACACTAAATAGGATGCTAAATATTTCACTTTGTTCTAAGCAGGTGACAGTTTTGCTCAAACCCTCTTTTGTTTTCCAAAGATCTTTGTCCATAAAACCTTCGCAGAGCAGCCAGCATCAATTATGCATTGTCAGTGATTGATTATAAAGCTTCTTTGTCTGATAACAGATTAACATGCGCATGCATCCCTCCATTAGAGGCATTACTCTCCACAGCACCATGATGACCATGTCAGTAAATCTCCTGCTTTCTCTGTAGCTGCTCCAAGATTTCTAATCTATGGGGCATGACCCACATGCTATTCAGGACAGAGGGTTTAGCTTCCATGTCTTATAGGGTCTTTCATTAAACTGCAAAGAGCTCAAGAGCTGTATGTAATGAGTGTGTGGGGGAGTAAAGGGGGAGTGAGGGATAGAGGGAGAAGAGAAAACACTTTGAGAGCAGATTTGAACTGTAAAGGTCAATTAGTTTAAAGGTAATTTTGTGGATATTTGGTGATTAAGAGACAGACAAACAGAGAGAGACAGGATGTTGCAGAGAAGAAGAGGTACAACAGTACAACAGAATACCCCCCCCCCCCCCAGCAGCTTATACATGTATATAACGCAACAGAAAAGATTAAAAGTCAGAGTAGATTGCAACACAGTGTGCTGAAGAGTGAACAGACTCCACACTATACCATCAGTCTGTGTAATGTGAAGGTCAAAATGACCAAGAGAGGATTTATTTCGAAATGTGATACCCAACATCAGCAGATGGTGACACCTTGAGCTGCCAGTATGCTTCATCTCGGATGGTCAAATTGTTTCGTAACCCCCCCCCCACACACACACACACACCTTTCCGATGTTGTATTAGAGGGGGGCTGTGTGCAACAATTTCTGTAACTTTCTGAAATCGACAATCCGACATTCACGCCGTGATTGGTCAGCTGTGCAGAGGTGAAAACGGGGGTCGGGGTTTGAATTTCTCTCTATTTCTGTCACTGAACATGTGACTTTCAGGAGAGACTGTCAGAAAATGTGCAGCATTATTCCTGTATATAAAGGATATTGTGTCTCCCCTCCTCTCTCTGACAGACATTCGGAACAACTATTAACACGTCTGATACACTTCTTTTCTAGTATATGCTTACCCAAGAATTAGCGTTGCACCAATCAAACAATTTCAGGATATTGGCTTATACTGAGTTCCCATGTGATACCAAACACCTTTTTTCTTTGTATACCTCACTTTTTACTTGTGTACTTAACTTTTACTTACACTTTTTATGTTTACATTTTTGTCTGTTTTTTTTATACCTTGGTACTGAGAGAACGGATATTTAAATTCAACAGTATTTTTATGGTTTAAATGACTAAATAAGACTTGAAATCTTTTTAGGCTGTGTCGTGTGCAAACTTTAATTATATTGTTCTAGAAAGGTTATAAAATTGCATTAGAGGGGTGGGTGATATGGATAAAATCTAGCTACCAAACAAGCAGAATGATTCATTGCTCAACACTTCAATAAGTTCATTAAGTTATATAATTTAAATGTTACACAGGCTCAAATACCTGGAAAATGCCATTTTAACATGTTTTCCAGCATTACAATAAACAGTGACGGAGTACAGGTGTCTGACTGATACCTGATTTGTTTAATAAAGTTAGTATCCAGAGACCAACCCATTATATTGGATCGGTGCATCACTAACAAGGATCACTAACACGACAGTTCTTTTTAAATGTTATCAGGTAATATAAAACTTTTACATCTTCTATATAATGTTAGAGACAAAGAGTAATGAACCTCATGTAACCTCACATTTTATTTCTTCCAAATCAATAGAGCCTTTTTGGATATGAACCCTTCAGAGTGCAGCTCCCACCACTCTGTTTACGTAGAGCCCTCCTCCCCCACCACTCTACTTGTTTTGTTCAGGCTTTCACCTTGCAGATGTAGAACGGATGCCTTCTATAAAGTTATATGAGCCTCTGTTGGTCGTGCTGCGTCCAGGCTTTTAGTCTCAGCCCTCGTGGCGTCTCTCCAGCTCTATCAGACGCCGTACTTGTTTGTGATACTCAGATACTTTATGTGTCTCTGGGGGGAGCTCTGGATTTAGGGGTGGATGGTGAAGAGGAAGAGGTGCGCTAGTTTGAAACCCTGCAATTGCTGATCATGCAGTTAGGGAAGTGGATGCTGGATGGCATCATACCACCTCTGCCTCACTTTAGTAGTCGTAGTCTTTTATTATCTTTATATTCTTGTTTTTTAATCTTTTCCCTGCAAGTTATTCCCATGGCTGCCAATATATATCTGCTATCTCTCTGTGTATCTTTTCTTTTCTGATCAAGCCTTTTGAGGTTGTGTTGGATCTGGTCTTGGAGCATCTGAACCCCCTCGCCGGACCAGTTGACCTGCAAATTCATCCTCATCTTCTAAAGTAAAGCTGAAACAATTAGTCACTAGATCAATTAGTCGAAAGAGTCTGCCACTATTTTGATAATCGTTGAAAGTCGTTTTTCAGGCAAAAAGACCAAACATTCCCATGTTGCAGCCTCTCAATTTTGAGGATTTGTTGCTTTTTTTTGTTTGAAGTGAGTTTTTAAATTGAATATTTTGTTCGTCGGAGAAGACAAGACATTTGAAGACTCTGTGATGGCTATTTTTCACTATTTTCTGACATTTTAAAATTAAGACAAGTAGTCCTTTGGTCTAAATGATTAGTTGATTAATTGTGAGATAATCTGCAGGTTTAGTTACGAGAGGGATTTACAACAAATCCTTGAAATTTGATTGTATTGTGATAAAATGAGCTCCAGATAGAGAAGGAGACATGTGATGCTGTTTAGGGTTAGAGCCAGCTTGCTGTTTCAGAGGTAATTGACCTGTCTGTTTGATCGATCGGGATCAGTTTATTTTGTGCTGCTTTGGAAAGTCCTCCTGCTTCCCCACCCCCAACCCTCGTCCCGTCCTTCTTTCTGCTCTCCTCGCCCGACACACACACACCTCTCGTCACTCAATCAATAAGTTGCTCATCACGCACACAAAGAAGCAAATTTGATCAGGATCAATTAGTGCTGAGTTGAACCTTAAACCTATCTCACTTTATGTCTCACTACATGTGCAGCATCAGCTTTCATGCTGCATGGGTACATTCTTTTTTGAATTATTGATTAATTTGTAGATTGTTATTTCAATTAATTGACAGGGTTAGTGGTGGTGATGTCGTCATATTGCTTGTTTTATCCCTCAAAACTCAGAGGTGTTCGATTTATAATGATATAAACCAGAGAAAAGCAGCAAATCCTCATAGTTTGGAAGCTGAAATGTGCAAATATTTCGCATGTTTGCTTAATAAATTACTAAAACACTTAATTGTTGGTGATTAGTCATCTGTCGTTCAACTAATTGATAAATAATTTTATTGTTTCAACACTGTCCTGTCAGCTTGTCAGTGTCCTGGCTTGTGTATGTCGGGAAAATAAGGTACAAAACACAAATATTAACCTTAATTCCACAGTATTTTCACGAGGACAGATGCAACTATGAGGGCATGTTTCTGGCAGCTGCTGTTCCCCTCACCGGCGATGAAGCGGTGGTTAGGTCAACTTGATCACCGGCACTGAACTGCATTGGATACTGCTGGTGTCTATACGCTACTACGCTGCAGCCTCCCAAAGTGACCTTCCAAAAGTCTGCATAGGCTTGGGATCTGTGCCAGAGCCAGAGAACAGGGATTATGTCATGATGAGAGGTCAGCAATGGGTTACGTTTCTGATGTAATCACGGAGTCAGAGTTCACAACTGTCAACGTGCTCTCGGCACAGTAAAAGGCACCTCTTTGTTTTTTTTGTTCAACCTTGACTCCCATACCGGTGTGTTTTCGTCACGCTCGTCTTTGTTTATCGGCTGCCAGAGGAGTGTCTAACTGACAGACCTGTCAGCCTTGTTTTCAACTAGAACCCTCAGTTCAAAGCTTGTTCTCGCACACTCCCTCATTCTATCTCGCCCTTTCCATTTCTGTTTGATTTAAAAGCACACACTCAGTTGGTGTCTTCCTCTCTGTCCTTAGACAAACCCCATGGTGCTCCGTTGGTTAGACTTCCCTCCCTTTCAGTTCAGACAGCCCCCTGCCTGCGTTGTGTCTCCCCGTGGTCATCGGGCTGTTTACAAAGCAGGCAGCTCTATCACATTTGCCATTCTGATCACCGTCACACTGTGATGTCCCGTAGCGGGTTCAATAGAGTGCAATGGCGAAGCGGGTCTCCGCAGCAAGAGCTGGCGGGAACCTTGTAGATCAATACTTTGGGCCGATGAGAGAGCTGCTGGGGAGGTGGACGATATCCTACAACAGCTGCAACAACAGCAGCAGAATCAAATGGCACCCAGTGTGTGAACTGTGTCATGCTGAGGCAACAAGTCAATAGATATGCTGACCATGTAATCACAGCAACCCTGGGTTGAGTCCGGCCAGGCGCTTTTGTTGGATCTCATCCTCCATCTCTCTTCCCTAATTTCCTGCCAACTATCTATTATCTAATAAAGGCAAAAAAAAAAAGCCCCAATACATAAAAAGAAGTCAGGTAACAATTTATCTGTATTGTCCAATGTTAACACTCAATGACTTTTATGAGTCAAGTCAGAGCTAAAAATATGACCCGTTTACGTCATATTCTACAGAAAAACACCTCGTTCACGTCAGCCTCATAGTTGTAATTCCAAGTCGGAGATATTAGGAATTTATAACAGCTGTGATAACTCCCACTTGGTGAAAAGAACTACAGAAGTGTCAACAAACCTGTTGCCAAAGCAATCCTCGCTGGCAGTTACACAAAGGAAATCCAATCTTAATAATACAGTCAAATCATTTACATTTATCTGCTTCACTTTTCGTCTCAGAAACCTGTTTGCTCTGTTACGTCGCGCTCTCTTCCTGTTTCGTGACATAAACAAATCTGCCTTTGCACAGTAAACAATCTGAGGGATTTCTAGTGTAATCTGACCTGTTGTGTTAACTATATAAAAAGCAGTGTAAAGACCTGGAGAGGCTGCCAAACTTCTTACGGAGTCACTATGATAATCCTAATGTCTCAGATATATACAGACCAGAGGCAGTGAGGACATGAGACACTGATTTATGGATATTGAACATTAGTGACAACAGAAATCTTTACTCAGAAGGAGAGAAAGAAATCTCCTACACTTTGTCAATACTTTGCAGTGAGACATTATTTCTTGCTATAGGAAGCAACAAAGATTTCAAGTTGACCCAGCTTTACCTATCCTGAAATAGTCATTCATCGCGCGTGTATACCGAAGATGAAAACACTAACATCTGTCTTATAAAACATACAAAACACATATTAAGATTTGTTGAAATGTTGATTTTCAGCAGTGGATTAGTCTGAACCACACTAGCATCCTTCTGAAATCTCTTCTTCCACCTATTTGTGTATCTATAGGCCGTTTGGCAGGAGGTCGAGTGTTACACGGCTGAAAATTGCATTCCAAATTTTTCATCATTGGCAGCTTAGTGGGCATGTGAGTGCTGAACAAATGGTGTCTGTGCGGGCAATGGAGAAAGAGAGGCGAAGGGAAAGAGAGCAAGGGGGAGCTGAATTGTGAAAAAGGGAGAGAAAAGTGGATGGGGAGAATGAAGGCATGTGATCCTCGGGTGAGAGATGGGATGGTGGGGGCGGGGAAACACCTGGTAGCAAACAGAGAGAGTGCTTGGATCTATCACAGCAGTGCTTTGATACAGACCAAAGATTATTTAGTGATGAGTTTAAACAGTTAGTTCAACATTTTGTAGAATATGTTTATTCGCTTTTCTTTTCACCAGTTAGATAAGGAGATTAAGACACATGTCTGTTAAATATAATGCTCAGTTCAGGCTACATGATGTTTTTGTTTGTTAAAATAGTCACTGTGTCAGATTAGCAGATTATGGAGTCATAAATTCTTGCCGTGACGTGGCTGAGAGACATGACAGACCTTGTGAGGTCACCCAGATGCAACGTCGGTTGTCTTCCACTATGATACACTACACGGGATGAAATGATCAGTTGTTGTGCCCGATAACTATTTTCGTTCGGTCTGTTATCGGGCTGATATCTGAGTAGTCTGAACTTGGCATAAGGCTACCGGAAACAGAAATTGGAAACAGCTAACCTAACTCTGTCCAAAGGTAACAAAATCCATCAACCAACACCTCGAAAGCTCACGAATTAACACATTATATCTCGTCTGTTTAATCCGTACAAAAAACAAAATTTTCAAATGACAAAGTGCAGTTGGACGGGCTGTTATGTGCCAAATTTTTTTTTTTTTTTTGAACGGATTAAACAAATGTAATACAGTATTTACCATGTTAATTAGTGAGCTTTAGAGGAGTTCCTAGGTGGATTTCATTACCTTCTGACTGAGCCAAGCTAGCTGTTTCCCCATTTCCAGTCTTTCTGCTAAGCTAAGCTAACGGGTATTGAGCATATTTCCCAAAACTTTGAACTATTCCTTTAAGCTTTTTGTATTGATGATCATATTGTTGAGGTTTTTCAACACAACAATCACAGGGAAAAGTTAATTTAGCATGTTTTTTCTTAAGAGGCAACTAATCTTAGATGTTCTGATGTAGTAAAGCCATTTTACTGCAGCAGGGTAAAGCATTACTCTCAAACTCTTCTGCAAAATACTTTTTGACCCAAGTCTGCTTGGATAGAGGAGAAGAGAGGGAGAGTTTCCCAGGCAGGCAGTAAAAAGATGGTATAACGGGTTTAGGGAGATCAGTTGGTCCATCGCTGTGGCCCAGTTCCTCACATGAAACCCTTGTTCCTTGTTTGGGAGAAATGTGCTAATCCCCATGGGCCCACTCTGGGTCCCAGCCAGCCTTTGAAGACAAAAAGAGCCAAAAAATCGGCTTTTGTTCTTCAAACAGGCTTTTGTACTCCTAACCTCTCTCTGAGCTTGTATTTTACAGAGCGGTTATGATCCATTGTATAACGGTTGCTGTTATGACACAGTTTCCTCTGGAGGCATTGTATAGTAGAAGATATATACTCAGTGGCCTTCTCAACTATGTGGTCTTTGAACTCCTCGGTATGAAGCTGTTTGCCTTCAGTGTTTTTTTTCGGACATGCGGTGGAATAAATAGAGTAGAGGAAGAATCCAACCCTGCGTGGGCCTCCTGATACCTGATACCAAAGCTTGTGTGCGTCAAGCTGCAGGATTTGGAAAAAGAGCACATGATGTAGGCAGTCAGATGATAAAGCTATACCTTACATAAGAATCCCCCTCAGTCAGTCAGTAAATAGCATCAACTGAGCGAAGGCCATAGAGTTTAAGAGCTCTGTAGTCCTGCTGTCTCTAATTTCATCTTTCTGATGTCAACCGAGTGTTTCATGGCCTTGTCCTTAATTGAACTTTGGCTTGGCACCGTTTGAAATGAAAGTTGTAATCCTTAAGATTTCAGCCCTGGTTGATTTGGTGTGGTTACTGGTGATAACACCAAGTGCGGTTTAATACAACAGCAGAAACTCACTGAGCAGCTAGAAGTGCAACAGAAGAGCAACTGATGTGTCTGTTTACAGTGCAGCCAAACAAACTAACGTCATTTTAATAAAGAAGTCAGTCAATAATCAGCCTTTTTCCATAATATCATGAGCAGCCGTGAAGATTTTATGCTGTGCACAGCAGTAGTAGCGGTACAAGTAGTTTTCCACACAACAGCAGGACACTGGTTACTTGCTGGGGAGTTGGAGGTGTGCAGTCTGTCGCCTTCAGCTCTTCACCTAACAGCTCATTGTAGCTGGGTTTTTTTTTATATCCAGTACTCTCTGCAATATTTAAAACTGAGCCGCTGTCAAAAGTGCAGAAAATGACTGTTGTCTTGTTTTGTGGATGCAAAAGTCACCCCATGTTTTGCCACTTGAACGCTGATGCAGCAACAGTAGGATGTTCAGTTTGAATTACATGACATGGTGTAAAGAGAGCGAAACAGTTAATGGTGAGGCTGATATCAATGAGATACAATTATGGAGGATTACAAGCTGCATCTTTTCCTGTGAATCCCTTGTGCAAAAATGGCAGACTCCGCCACTAAAAATAAAAACTAGTGTATAGAGAGTTACTGAATGTAAACGGCTATTGCAGAAAAAACGCAAAGCATAAATAGTATAAGAAATGGCATTTAATTTCATGAAGATTTTAAGGACTAAAACTTTAAATGAAGTTGGAGTTTATATTGTACCGTGTGGCCTTTATGTCACTTTCTTACACCTTTCTTTCTCTCTCTTCCCCTCAGACCTGCATCTCATTAGCACAAATAGAAGATTTGCGTGAAAGCAAGGGGAAGGATGGTGACCTTGGAAACACCAGAGGCTCCTGTACCTCTGACGCCACTGTCTCGCTGGTACCTCTACGCCATCCATGGCTACTTCTGCGAGGTCATGTTCACAGCCGCCTGGGAGTTTGTAGTGAACTGCAACTGGAAATTCCCCGGCGTGACCAGCGTGTGGGCGCTCTTCATCTACGGCACCTGCATCCTCATCGTGGAGCAGATGTACCTGAAGCTGCGCGGCCGCTGCCCCGTGCTGCTGCGCTGCATCATATATACTTTATGGACGTACCTGTGGGAATTCGGCACGGGGCTGCTGCTGCGCCAGTTCAACGCCTGCCCCTGGGACTATTCCGAGTTCCGCTACAACTTCATGGGACTGATCACGGCCGAGTACGCTGTGCCCTGGTTCTGCGCCTCCTTCATCGTGGAGCGCTTGGTCATCCGCAAAACACTGCGGCTGCGCTTCCACGAGGGGCCCGAGGACGGTTGGTCAAACCATCTGTTGGATGCTGGGGGTGGAGGAGGGGCAGGAGGAACTATTGGGGGTGGGAGGAGGAGAGAGAGGAGCAGAGGGATGGGAAATGATGCTAACGGCTACCTTAAAGGAGAATGAATGAAGGAATAGAAGGAAGGACACAATCTGAAACCAGCCCAATCGCCCTGCTACACCTCTTCTACCCTCCTCAGCCACTTTTCATAAGCAGTCCTCCCCCTTCAACTTTATGGGTGGAGGACAAACAGACAGCTATGTAGACTGGGATGGTGTGCAGAGGTGTACAGAGTATCAGAACAGCCAGAAAACAAAGCAAAACCTAAGTAGGGCTTCAAACGCCCAAATCAGTCATTGTGCTCTCTGCTCAGACAGAGGCACAATAATTCCACGCTGCTGCATCTCATAACGCACGCACCCATTTCCATGTGGGGTTGACCAGGATTACATTTTCAATATCTCCTGTCCCATAGACTGCAAAGAACTCGGGATAAAAAAACACAAACCTACTGTTGCAAAGATTAGTGTTATCGTCCTGCGAAGGAACAAATAACAATATTTCTGTTTTTCAGGGACAAATCAGTCTATCTGAAAGCAGAACGCTTGCTGCATAGAAATCCTAATAAAAAGTAGCGACAGCTGTAACATGTTCTTTTTAAAATGTACATATTGTCCTTTAGTATTATTCAAAGTACTGTAGTAATGTAGCTACAAAAGCTCTTTAAGAACATAGCATCCACCCTGAGGCAATGCTCCATTTGTCATCTTACATCATGAATGTTTTTCTGCAGTCCACACAATGCCTGGAAAAAAAATGCATGAAAAAAGTTGTCTTCCAATATAATATACATTTTTACAGAGCTCATCCAGCAGTCATAGGCCTCTTTCACACAAAGTTCCTGGTTTATTACTGGGATAACCTTTCAGTCACCGCTAGTGATGTTCACCATTCTTCACACGCTACATTCAGGAACATTTCCATCTTGGGCCTTTGTCATGCATGCCATGGCAATGCCGAAATAGATGGGGCAAGGGACAGTCCAGCAGATGGCGGTAATGCAACACTTAAGGATGCCAATTGCCATAAAACTCAACAGAAGAAGATGGGGCAAGGCTGGATGTACATGTACGCTGTGGAAGACACTTTATTATTTTATTATTTTCAGGAACATGGCGGGCGAGGAGCTGTTTTTGCCACTGTTCTTGTAATGTATTTAATATTATCAAATCACCTGTGAAAGCATTGGCAAGGCAGCCGTAAACAAGCCGCGGATTCAAATACATCATAAGCGGAGTCTTGTGATTGGTTCGTTCGCTGCACGTGAAAGCATCTTTCAGCAGACGGACGTAACCCTTAACATGCTTGTCCCTGCAATGTTACTCCTTTCATTCACAACACAGCCGTACTGGCATTTTCCCTGAAATGTTACTAGGTCTTGAGGTCCCAGATCCCTGCTCCCATTCACACATGACCCCATGCAGGAAATGTTCCTGAACATTTCAGGGATAGACTGCATGTGTGAAAGGGGCTATACTGTACGTCTGCTTGTGTGTGGGGGAAGACGGCAGCTCAGGCAGCAGAACCGGTCGACCAGCTATCATGGTCGATTCCCGGTTTTCTTCTCCTGACAGCATGTTGAAGTGTCCTTGAGCAAGACACCGAACCCCCAAACTGCTCCCGGTGAGCAGGTCACGGCCTTGCATGGCAGCTTCTCCGCCGCCGCTGTATGACTGGGTGTGTGTGTGTGTGTGTAGGCTAATGTGAGGCATTTTAAAGCACTAAATAAATGCAGTCCATTTACAATAATAGCAGGGGCTCTTTTATGTTGATGGCAATGATTATGAGTCATGAGCAGCAGCATAAAGCACCAAACCTCTTGGTAATTTCCTTTTTACAGTCTTTCAGAAAACCATTTCACGACTCACTGTCTGCATGTGTGTTTTTTGTGGTTTTATGTCGTCTCGGATCTGCCAGGGTCACATACAGCTCATTTCTTAATTCTCATTCACTGGAAACCAATAGTAACTCCTGTCAAATCATACAATTTACCTGTGAGACAATGTTTGTTTTCCCCCTCTTGGATGCTGCCACACGATCAAAAAAGTGTTCGTTCATTGATAAAACACTGCTGAATTTCCAATTTTACTGACAGCAATAGTCAATTTTGAGTGACACTGAATGACTTGAGTAACTGAAATCCAGATTTGAAGTTTCTGACTTCAAGAACAAACGCCACATTTGTAAGTTTTTGCCCATCAGAGCGTTTGTTCAAAGTGTTGTTGGTTGTCAGGTTTTCACCCCATTTTCATGACCTTTCTACTTATTTACATTATAGCTAATTTTGACGAGTGTGTGAAGTGAAGAGCAGGAAATATGCAGCAGATTGTGGTGATTAATTAATTAACAAGTATCAATGTGCTGCTTTCTTTCCTACATTAATGATCTGTGAGTCACAACTGATTTGGTTTCCTTGGTGAATAATGACTTCTGTGGTATAGAAATGGCACAGTAGGCTGCTTTATAGTGCACACAATCCACATGTTTAACTAATATAAACAAATTATAACAGTTCAGGTAGTATTAGATGAACTGTAACTGCATTTTTGAATGGACTTCACTGCGCTCATGTCTTACATGGCAACGTCCAGACTTTTGGTACGGAAAACACATAATGCTCATTTCCCTACATGTGGATCATGTGACTCTCTCTACTCTGGAAGTAGAAAAAGACCAAGGACTATCCTCTCACCTTCATGCATACAGGAGCTGAGTCAGTGGATGTGGTGCTACTGCGTCAAGCATAAAACAGGTCGGACACTTCCCTCTTTACAGTGATTCCAAGGTACCAGGGGATTGACAGTGTACGTGAAATTGAAACCTGATCGCTGAAAAGTGTTCCTCAGGAGGACCATTTATGTTGTCGACTCCGTCACGGCATTTTGTGCTGACAATAGTTGAACTCAGCTTTTTCCCCCTTTTTAACTGATAATAGGAAAACTGCAAACAAACAGATCCAAATGTTTCCACGACACTACTAGACTATGTAAATGTGTGACCTTCATCATTGTGGCTGCAGTGGCATGCAGTGTTTTCTCCTCACTGTCTCCCTGCGAGTCCAGAGGGTGGATGGCAGGAAGCTTGTTCCACATGACAGATAAACTGCTGCCACCCAGTGCATAAACTGAGAACTGCAACTTGAAAAGAAATGTTTTGCCAAGCTTGGACAAGAAATAAAGAAGACATGAAGGTCAAGAATCCTTATTAGGATCAAAAAACAGAAGGATATCACATTTTTTTAATTTGAATTTAATTTTTGGTACATTTTATTTCATACATGAATCAAACAGGCTTAAAAGCAATATAGGCTTCTGACCCAGCAATGATTATCCAGCTCAAGGCCGTTAACCTTTTTCTCTTTAAAAATCTACTAAACTACATTATGAGAACTGGTATGCAGCTAATGTCTTTATCCAATTTTACTGCTTTGACGAGACAAATCACAACAACATGCAAGACGGAAGTGTATTTGTTCTCTGCAATATGTGAGAGGAGTATTAGGAGAGTGTGTATAGTGTGTTTTACAGAGACGCCTTCTCTGTATGTGTATGTGCATGTTAAGTATGTTAAAACTGAACTGATTCTCTGGTATTTTTACCTCGAGGCTGCATGTCCAAAAGTTTTCAATTACTCCTCCAAACTGATTTTATCCAAGTGAGTATTAGCCCCATGTACTGTAATGGTTGCTCATTTTTTCATTCAAAATGTACAGGTTTTTAGTCAAATGACTGAACTGTATATCACTCACTTTGATTGTTTTTTTAATGTATGATTTATCAAACTTTCAGATTGAATGTATTTATTTGATCATAAAATATGTGTTTTGGGAACCATTTCATTTCTGTCTGCTGACTATACATTAACCCTTAGATGCATAGGCTATTCAAAAATCTATTTATTGTTGGGGGTTTTTTTGCAATATTTTAGTGACAAAATTAGCATTCAGCTCAAGTACAGCCTCACAGAGCTGCTAGCATGGCTGTAGACTCTTGTTTATTTACATCTTTTACTTTTTAAGGAAATCACATTTTTGTATTATTACCCCAATTTTCCATAAATGGGTAAAAAAAAAAAGACTAATATGTATTTCCTATGGAAATCTATAGGAATCTTTACTCCTTATCAGCTATTTAATCTGGACGATATCTTGTGATTCAAGATCATTTTTTAACATTAAGACAATTTTACATTTGATACATTTAAGTGGACTGAATATTTTTTCACCCAGACGGTTAGAAGCGTCTTTGAGAATTGTGAAAATATCGTCACAACAGACGTTTTTAAACTATCTTCAAACATCGCCGTTTTATTATCTTTTAGAGAAAGCGATGGTCACATCTGTGACCCAGATGAATGTTAATACATAAGAGGTTCAAACTGGGGCTAGAAATGACACTACTACCTTTCTAGCTAACAGCTGTAGATGTGGGTGAACTGTTGCCATAGTAGCTTCATTAGCTTAATAACTAACGTTAAATAGTATAATTTAAGAGAGATGGACTCTAATGTTTGCAGGTTTAGTATTTAACAGAATCTTGAAAGTCTACACCAAATTTCACGGCGATCCATCTAACAGTTGTCAAGACATTTCATTTAAAACCACAAATATAAAAATCACAGGAAAACACAGGATTGAGGACCATGAATGTCACAAAATTTTGTGACAAATCCATCCAGTAGTTGTTGAGATAGGTCATTTTTGACTTTATATAAGAGTGTAGGTTCCAGTGACCTAAGGGTTAAACATTATGTACATGTCTTGTCAGGTTTCAGTTTAGTTGTCCTAGTGCCAGCAGGTTGTTAAAATGTTTCTGGGCATAGAAACATTTTGTATTATCGTGCTTGTATTCCTCAGAAATTCTACCAGATAAAAGCATCAATACTAAACGAGCTCCCGGTCTGTCATATTAACACATACAAATATTAACACCTTAATATTAACTAATATTAAATATTAACACCGTACATACATATTAACACCTCATGGGGTATACATATAATAGCAGTTCCATTTATTGGCTGATAAGGGGACAAATTTAGCCTGTAGAGAAAAATAAAAAAGTAAAATCTAAAGCTGCAGTACTTTGATTCGGCCACACGATGGCTCTTTTTCACCAAAAAAGACAAAAGCAGCTGTGTTCATACATCAGGAGGCCACAGGTTGATCCTGAGTCATCAGATTACTTTGTCTATGAAGCTGTTTTTATGACTGAGCTTTCTAAGAAATGGGACAAAGATTGGCTTAAAATATAACTTGCTATGCATGACAGTTGTACGGTTTTATGTGAACCAACATGCCCCCTCATTTCAGTCAACATTAAAAGTTTACTCCTCCTAACCTGTCGTGCATTTATGAGAGGCTGTGAGCTCAGCATTTTACAAGCATAATAAAAAAATCAACTCGTTTACTTAAATAACGCTGCATTGACAGATTTCCGTTCGTGTTTAGTATAGAGGCCTCAAGCTAAACTTTCCACCTCCTCCCTCTCTTGCTGCCACACCTTGCGTCAGGTAGTGAGAATCTGGGTCATTTACGTGTCGAGACAAATCCTTTTAATTGGCTGAGAGCCCCCTGTGGCCCCGGAGCCCTGCACCAAAGTAATGCGTACCTACCTGTATGAGGGTGTGTCTACTTCACACACTCTGCTAACACTAATGGCATGAACCTGCTGTGGCCCTGCCTCATTTGGCACTGTCAACATGTGGCTTCATCACGCCTCCTCCAATCAGTCACTTGCACTCCAAATATGGTGATCCACAACCTGTAATCTGTGCGCTGGAGATGACAGGTGTCCTCCCCGCGGGAAGATTTTAGGGCCTGTTTTGCGAGTGTGCTGTGTGGTCACATGTGTGCACACTGTAATGCGCGTTAAGCTTAAGTTTCATGGTGCTTTTTTTGTGTGACTTCATTGTTCTCAGTGTCAGGTTTCCAGTTTGCTCAACAGGAAGTAAAGATGGATAGAAGTCAAGGGATTAATATAGAACAGCTTGCACCCTGACTTCATTGAAACTACAACACTTAAACAGTCTAATCTTTTTAGCTACAGATGATGATAAATAAGCATAAAATAAGAGACAGTTTGAAGCTGCCTTCTCTTCTGCTATTTTGTATGGATGTGAGGTTTGGCTTAAAGTGTCTCTAAAATCCACTGAGACCCTCCACATGGCCGGGGTAAAAGCTTTGCTTGGAGTGAGGACTTCCAAACCCAACCTGGCCAGTTTATTAGAGGCAGCAGGGTTTCCATCAATACAGGCTTTTATTCAGAGAAAACAACGCCAACTGACTCGACACAAGAATCATGTAATAAAAAGGGTACGAGTATAACCGGACAGATTATGTTTTGTCTGGTAAAGAACAGGGAAATAACGTGATCAACCTGTAGTGTGTTTCCTTCTCTTGCTTCTACCAGTCTTTATTTATACTTTCACTTCTTCATAAACTCATTACCAGATCCACACAATCTCAAAAATAACATTCACTTCCCAAAGTAAAAATATCTATATCCACAGTCCATGTGTTTTTTGTTGTTGTTATTCTTCTATATACAAATGAAAAGAAAATACAGTTTTCTCCAAATCTCTTTATTCTGCTGTTTACAGCTTTAATAACTGCAAGTATTAAACTAGTTTAGGTTTTCGGTATAGGCTGGCTGCTAATAACATATCAATATAATGGGAAAATCCCATAAGAAAAATGACACAGCTAGCGAGAGTTAGCATTATACCAACAAATTGTGAATGGAATATAGTTTGGACATAATGATTTTATTTGATCGTATAAAGTTATGTTATATATTTGCATTGTGATATTTAAGTAAATTAGCTAATTAACTGTGTGCAGGTGTGAGGGGACGGAGGTGTGTCGGACAGTTGAATGTCAGGTTGGCATTGGAGAGTGGTGGGGCGAGTGACAGCGTCATGGTGCATTTACTGAGCATCAGTGAGAGTGGGGAGGTGGGGGTGCGGGGGTGGTGCAGAGGTTTCAATGGGAGGGCGAGCTGACAAAATGAATAGTTCCATCAAATCAGGGCAAGACCTTAACATTTGCATTTCCACTGAATCAGAGCCGACGAAGAAAGAGCCCTCCATTGAGGGGAAACTTGTTTGACGTGTGAATGAGCGAATGCGTCAGGCTTTTGCCGAAACACATTCATGCCTTCACAGCTTTGGACAGAGTCTGGGTCTTTCGCTCAGATCCTGCTGGAAAACGCAGGCCTTTTTTAGTCACTTTTTCCCTCCCATGTAGGCCGCTTGGCAGTCAGGCCCTCTTGCAGTCAGGGTTGGACTAGCAGCGGAGGGAGAATGGCTCGTTGATCAAATTCTTGTCTTCCTCTTGACCTCACTGTACTGTACGTCTTTACACTGTTCTGGTGAGGCCAAACAAATCTAATGAAATAGCCGCCGAGAAACCAAAAATGTTATTGACACCCCTTCGAAACGGGGATGTCGAAGAAAGTTAAATCCACCCAAACCCAGTTGGCTCACTTGCTTTTTGACGTAAAATGTCCTAAATTCATACCAAGCCTACACATCAGACTAAGCAGCATCAAACCAATATAATATATACAATATATTTCTACATGGGCTAAACTCAAAAATGTGTTTGGCTTTGTGTTGTTTGACCTTCCCTGTGTAATGATGTATGTGCAGAGTTTGACACTAGAAGCCTGTTTTTACTTTCATCTGTTGCAGGGAGGAAAGTTTCCCTGTGCTCTCCTTAAACCTGAGTTTAAGACGTGTCTGTAACTAGTTTAGAAGCCAATCCTGGTCCAGTATACAATTTGTTACCACAGGTGTGATGTGGAAACTTGAAACCTCTTTTCAGTGAAGTAGGAAACATCTTGTGTCCAGTAGTTAAACCTTTGGATTTTTCAATGAGGAAGAAGGAGTAGATCTGAGTTCATTTAAGCTCATTTTAACCAATTTTTAAACTTTTTTGTGAAAAAAAACCATATCAGACATTAAAGATTATTCCCTGCAAAGTCTTAAAACATGCCTGGAGGGGGTCTTGTAAAATGTAATTTCCTTATGATGATAGTCAATTTTTTAAAATTATGATTTTGGGGTATTTTATGCCTTTTAATTTGACAGCAGCAGTAGAGACATGACAGAATATAAGGGGAGAAAGAGAGATGAGTCCTTTAGGTGATAGACATTAATAATGTCTCACCATAGTTTATACAATACAGGAATACATGCCAGTACCTGAAGATTCCTCAACAGGAACAACACATACAGTACAGAAGACTTTGGGGAACTAGAAATAAATATAACAGTTAAAATCTTTCTTAAAACTTTCATCTAACAAGCCTCCTTTTTATAAGGCTCTCTGCTTTGCTTGTGTTACGACTGAGTAGAACTGATTTGTGGATTTTCTACAAACTCAGAGAGCAACCTTTCCTCCTGCCCAGGTGTATTCCCTGAGGTAACTTTTAAAACACGGGCCACTCACTATCCATTTCCTGTCTCAAGGCATGTGAAATGAGACACTAAAAATGGGCTTTAGAGAGCAATGAGATGACAGATCCTGAATGAAAAACATCCATGTTTGGGGGTAGTCCTCACTCTGCCTCTGAGCCTGCCAGTTAGTAAAATTACACTCTGTATCTGGCAGGGCTCCTATGTAAAGCCACAACAACAGGTAGGCAGCAGGTTTGCACATATTTGATGTTGACAGTTTGAACATGTGGCCAGCTGTAGCGCTTTAGAAACCTGCCATTTTGTTAACGGTCATGGCTTATCTCCTGCAAGGCTTTGCATAACAAGAAGGAACAGCACTTTCCCACGCTGCTTTACATGTATTTTATTTCAGGGGTAATTGTTTGAAATAGAAGTGTGTTGAGGAGGAGCTAGCATGGCTTTCTTGTATGTAGTATAAATCAGTTAAGTAGTTAACCACTGGAGATTACGTGTTATTACAAAGCCTATTTTTTTTGCAGGCAATCAAATTTGTGCAGTATATAATATATACTGTATATGTAGTTCAGAGCTGTGGTGAAAAGTGCTTTCATAACCATGCAGCATTCAAGCACAACGGATCTACGCCTGAGGTCAATGGAGAACCTGCCAAGAACAAATGTTCCACAGCCCTGCCCATTTCTGTGCTCACTGTTTTCCATATTCAAACTTGCATTGTTTGCACTCAGATAATAGGCAAATGTTTTTGATGCTTTGCTTCTGTACTACCCCCCCATTATTCTCAGTGGTGGAAAGTAGCAAGTACTGAATGCAGACAATGCAGGACTATTACTTCTAACAGAGTATTTTTACATTGTTGTCTTGGTACTTTTACTTGAGTAAAGGATTCGGAGTACTTCTTCCACCGCTGATTATACTTCCTGTCCTCTCTCTTGTGTTGTTGCTCTCTCTCTCTCCGAGGTGTCCAGGACCATTAACAGCAGCTCTGCTCTCCAGGTATGCGGCAGAGTGTGAATTATGGTAATAGCTGCTGGCAGGAGAGAAAATAAGAGCAGTTATTAAAATTTATGTGCTGCTTCTTCTTCTGCGGTCCAGGGGTACGGCTGCAGGAGGAGCCTGGGCCCATTCAACATCTATCCGTCCTCTCACTCAGACGGCTTCAGCGTGTACGTGTCTTTATTTTTTTTGCGTGCACATGTGTCATCCCTGCTTAATCTCAAGCTTCCTTTCCATTTGGCCTTTTCAGATGCAAGTTTTTGGGCACTGATCAGAGTGCCTTGTTTGTCCAGCATAGCTGATGCCAGCTTCCCCTCAGTCCTGCAGGCCCAAGGGCCCCAGTCTGCGTTGTGTCTTAACATGGTCCGCTAAGCTTCAAACAGACGCCACACTGTACTGCAGCCCGGGCCCGTCCTCCTTCCCTACTTTGAAGTGGGAATTCTTGCACTTAGCACTTTCTTACGTCATCATAGTTTGGTTTTGATGGGATCCAAATGCTGAGGCTGGCTCTGTTATACTGGCTCCTTCTGAACTACACATTTTATTCCTGCTGTTTCTCTCCAGTAAACATGACCTTAGACACTCATTTGGCCACCTAAGATGCAGTAACTGGCTTGTGATGCTACCAATGTGTCATTATGTCTGTTAGCATTAAAAAGTAGCACTTAATCCCATTTAAATGTCTGCTAACATTTACCAGTATACAACCCAAAGTCCAGCCGCTCTGGAGCAGTGACATTCTCTGGAAAATTATGTTTTTAAATAACTACTTGTTAATAACTAGTGATTTTTTTTTTGTGTATGTGTGTTTTGATGTCGGCACATGTCTTAAAAGGTAGTAGGAAGTATAAAGTTTTCACTTATCCAGTGAAATAACTCAATATCTACTCAATGGATCGGCACACAATTTGGCGCAGACATTCATAGTTCCCAGATGAGGAATCCTACTGGCGTTTCTGATACCAACTTTTCCTCTAACGCCGCCATGAGGTTGACATTTTTTGCTTTGAAGGAAATATCTTGACAACTACTGGACGGACTGCCATGAAATAACTTCAGGTCAAAAATGGAATTTGTCCAATAGTTTGATTTATGACCAAATACCTGCAAAACTCAGCCTCAGCTGTACTTTCTGTTTAGTGCTAATTAGCAACTGTTAGCATGCTAACAAGCTAAACTAAGATAGTGAACATGAGAACTTCTAAACATCAGCAGGTTAGCATTGTCATTGTGAGCATCTTAGCATGCTGACATTTACCTCAAAGCACCGCCTCACAGACCTGCTAGCATGGACGTAGACTGTTAGACTCGAGACTCTTGTTTAATCTGCAGTCATGAAGAAAACATTTTGGCACTTTTCCCGCTCATTCCTGCCTCCCTGTGTGTAACTAAGGTCCGGCAGAAGCACTAGGAGCCAATTAGCTTCAGGTACAAGCAAACTGTCATCTCCACGTTATTACCCAACTGTATTTAACGGCATTGCTGTCACGTCTTCTGTCTGTTTACACTGATGACAGCTGCGGGTGCACAAACACTCACACGTGTGTGTCTGCACACACAATAGTTCATAATTCAAACAAGCAAAGATAAGAATCTAACAGTATCACTCAGCCCCCTGAGCTAAACTGCAGGGGGCTTCTTGTTGCACAAGCCTCCCCGGCCATCATCTGCCCATCATGTTTTCCGACTGTGGGAGAATGACTCGACTGTAGAGGCAAGTGTTTCCCGTGTCATGCTTCCAAGCCGCCGGCAGCAGCGGTGGTGGCCGAGTCTGACAAACAGGCCTCTTGAGGAACTCCAGGATGTCATTAGGTTGAGTGACTGGCTGTGGCTGTGTGTGTGTCTGTTTGCTCTTATTGGCTTGTTGCCTCTGTATCTTCCACTCTGAGCAGCTTTTTTTTTTACCCAGGTGTAGCAACACCTGACGGGGCTTTTGATATAGAAATAGACCTACAGCTGTGTTACTTCAGCTGTGGAGACTAAAGACAATCTAAGAACAGTGGCGGAGGGTAACTAAGTACATTTCCTCAAGTACTGTAATTAAACCTGATTTTCTTTGGCCACTTGGGGGCAGCGGAAACAAGTTGTGAACACAACATTGACATATTATCACCTTTTTAAGGTAAAGTTTTAGGAGAGGGGTTTCTGTTATTTAGCCTATCCTAATTGATCTGCATGGGGTGGAGAAAATATTAGTAACACCAGTCAGTATAACGCAATACAGTTCAACAGCACCACAAACTGCAGCCTCCAAAATGATTTGAATAAACACCTCTCTAAAACAGTTTAAACAAAAACTGAACATTATAACCTTCGCGAGCGTTGGATATATTGCACGACTGTTGTATTAGACTGCATTAGTTTTAGCTAGGTGTGCCTAATAAACTGGCAAGTGAGTGTGAATTACATAACGAAACTGTTAAAAGGAACCATCCATACATAAAAACATATGATAAGCTGATAAAATACAATGCATTGATAAACCTGTTTGGCTTGTTACCTTGTTACAACAAAGCAGTGTCTAGTTCGGGCCTCTTGTCGCTATTCGGATGTCTTTGAGTTCCACCAAAGAGACGTTTCCCCTCTAAATTTGGTCTCACATGGTCTCATTTAAATAACTGTTAAAGGCCCAAAACGGTAGACCTATTAAATATTTCACGCACGAAAAGAAGAGATTAAAGTTTAAAAAAAAAAATGAATACAGATTTGTGTAGACGAACCTCAATAATCATCTCACAACCCCTCAGATTTATCTTGTGACCTTTTGGAGGGGCCCGACCCCTGGTTTGAGAACCACTGGACCAAACTACCCAAGAACAGTAAAAAGCTACTTACACATTGTTGCATGAGTATTAATCTAATATGCTTTTATGATAATATATCAGTAACAGGGGCCATTTTTTCTGCATGAGTTCTTTTACTTTTGACACTTTAAGTAGAGCTAATAATGCTTCTGTACTTTTACTTAACTAAGACTTTAAGTGCAGGACTTTTACTTGTATTGTGGTATTGGTACTTATACTTAAGCAGACAGTCTGAATACTCTTTTACCACTGAGTATATGCAGACGTGTTGTCTTACTTCCGAGATTTTACATCAACATCTTAACCACACCACTCCAGCCATTTCAGCTCGTACCTTTTATCTAGGTGGGTGAGCCCTGCAGCTCGTAGCCAGGTCAACTGTCTCTGTTTTAGCTTTCGCTCGGTGTTTAAACTTCAGTTTTATATGCAAAACGTGCGTTAGCCCAAACACGGTGCGGCCTGCTATATGAGCCGCCGAGGGGCTTGTTTCTGCGTGCGTGGCAGCCGCTCTGCAGGAGGCCACAGGGCGGCTGCTGTTTGTGCAGGTGTGCTGCCGTGTGACGTCTGGTTATGAAATATGCTGGACGTTCATAGCCTTTGTTTTTTCAACCATTTGGGTTGTTCAAAAAAGCCCCCATTTGCGAGTCAAGGAAAACAGTGTGATTTCCGCCTCGGGTCTATTCTGTGGTTTCGCCCCCCGAGCACTCCACCTACTTCACCTTCTCAAGCTGCTGAAGCTGAAAGCAGTCAGCGTTTATTTATAGAGGCTACTTTGATGTGTGGACTGACAGCTGATATTTCCAACATTAAGATGTGGGTAACCTCTGAACTCTGCAGAGAGCCACCTGTGAGCTCGGCCTGTACTGTAGCTGGCAACAGGCCAGTCCTGAGCTGTCACTCTGAATGTTCGTCATACAGGGAGACGTCTTTATTTGACATGTACGCGGTAACGCTGTGGGGTATAATGCTTTGTATGATTACCTCCCTACAGGTAATCAGCCAGTAACAGCTGGATACTGTTTACTGTGTTCTCCCACAATTTAGCATTTATAAGCAGTATATAAACATGGTTTATAACACACTATATTGTTGTTGTAAGCAGAGATATGGACATTTATTAATGTAAGTGTCGACAACTTTAACTCCTCCCGTGAAGTATCCGATAATAACTGCTTGACAAGTAAAATCTAACATGGTTGTAAACAAGAGCTCTGTCAATTAATCAATTAGTCAATCGACAGAAAGCTAATTTGCAACTATTTTATAATAATAATAATAATAATGATAATAACCTTTATTTATATAGCACTTCAGAAACAGGTTTACAAAGTGCAGATAAACATAGAAAAAGAGCACTAATGGGAGCACATAAAATACATATAAAATAATTAGATTACAAGAGGAAAATATGTAAGTAAATACAATAAATAACTAAATTAAAAGCCAGTGTAAAACTAATTAAAAACCAATCTATAAGAATTAGTCTTTAATAATAGTCTTTGATACCTGATTCATGGTTAAAAGTCATTTTTTAAGGAACAAATGCAAACCGCGTTAGTTGCAGCTTTTCAAATATGAGAATTTGCTGCTTTTCCTTGTTTTAATTATAGTAAATTGAATATATTTGGGTTTGTGACTGTTGTTCGGACAAAATAAGACATCTGATGAGATCATGTTGGGCTCTAGGAAATTGCGAGGGGCATTTTTTCACTGTTTTCTCTTGTTGACAAAATAATCTATTAATCGAGAAAAAAACTGACAGAATAATTGCTAGTTATGGCCCTAGTTGTAATCATATCAAATATGTCTTCATGTAATATATAATTATGAAATATTAAGTGTTGTATTAATTACATGTATCTCTTTATAATTATGTCTTCACTCTCTTGACAGCTGAGCAAACTTCACCTGCTGATGAAGGCCATGAGGTGCAGCCGAAAGCTTCAGACGTATATATAAACAGCTACAGTAAACCGCCTGTAAATGACTTGTTCATGTGTTTAATCATATATCATTAAATATGATTACAGCTGTCAGTCATTCATTAACTGTTTGCAAAGCAGTTAATTTTTATTATTCGCCTATAAATGCTAAATATGGGTTAATGTAAAGTGTTAACAATAGCAACAACTATAGGGTAAAAAATGCACGGTTGGACATCTACTTCTGCCCGCCTACGAAAAGGGTCATGTAGCAAAAAAAAAAGCGTAATTTGGCAGCAACAAAAACAACATCTGCTCGGTTCAACTCGTGTTGATTTTGGCGCCGAGCTCAGCGCGGTTTGTGTAGTCCGACTGTGGCCCTCAGCTCGCCTGTTCCCCTCATGGGAGCTTCTCCTTCCTCCGACCCCCTCCTCCCCTATTGCACTTTATGAAGCAGTTAACTTATTTTACATCATGTCTACTCCCCACAACAAACCTCCCCCCTTTCTACAAATCTCTCTTGTCATTATGAAAATAGCACTCTGCTGCAGCTTTGCACGCCAGCGTCTGGCGATAGAATGGCCCCTCTGTGGACGTGGAGTTTGGGTATGGTGCGTTTAAAAGTGTACGTTTCATGGAACAGGAGGAGGGAGATGAGTGATTGCTCGCAGGTGACTGCAGCACGAGTCGCTCGAGTCGCTTTGAGTGTGACAGGAGAAGTTTCCAACGTCAGGTGTAATTATGACAAATGGCCGGGGTCAGAGCTCAGGTGTCCTTGTTTAAGCCTTAAAACAAATAGGGGGAGTACAAATCAATACAAATACAAGTACAGATTGTATAATGTATACTGCTTGCTCACTCCCTGTGTTGTACTTAAAACCTTTGCATTATAAGCAGCAAAACATCAGCAAACAGCACTGTAATGAAACTATGGAAATCCAAATCAAAACAGCAGCTCAGATTGACAGTTTTTACATTGTTACTCTCCCTCCAACTAACAGTACTGAAGCAAAACATATGAAATATAACAGCAACAGCAAACCAAATATTGTTCAGCTGTTATTCAAATGTATTGTTACTCTACTGCAGCTCATAAATAAACATCAATATAGGAACAAGACAAAGAGTCTTACAGCCATTTGAGGCACAGTGGTGCTTTCAGCTAAATGCTGACGTCAGCTTGCCAACATGCTGCTGTTTCCCATGTTCACCATCTTAGTTTAGCGTGTTAGCATGCTGCCATTACTACTAAACACAAAGTGCAGATGAGGCTGATGGGAGTGTCGTTAGTTTTGCAGGTATTTGGTCATAAACCAAAGTGTTGGAAAAATTTTAATTTAGAGCTTCCAGATTCGTTCATGTACCCAGTCCTGCAGTACACCCGGCGCTTTGGTAGCATGTTAGCCTGTGGATATTACTCCTGGCTGCTTGCATAGTTTGTCAAGACTCACTGCTGTCATGATACAACATACTGTACATGCGGGTTGATAGAATTTTGTTTATTTACTGTAAAAAGCATCAACACAATTAACACAATAAGAACAGCACAACACTTATTGATTTCAGAAGTTACCAGCTTTATGTAGCCTTTAGCTTAACATTTTGGAAGAATAATAAAGCATTAATTGCTTTACTTTCCCTCGACACCCGCACATCCTGTTGGAACGTCCTGCACTCTTGTAGCCTGAAAGGTGTGCAGCAGTTAGCACTCGAAAACCTGAAAAACTTGAAATGTTAAGTGGTGCAGACTCAAGTGTACCGAGGCAACACAACACTCAAACTCACAACGTTAATACTTTTACTACTGCTGGTAACACAAAACATACTAAAAGACAAGGACACTCTTTACTACTGCTGCTTCCAGTAAATCACAATAATTCAAAAAGATATTTGGTATCAGATTATGGAAAGTTACTTAGTAATAGTATTTGATCCATGTTAGTACTTTTGACATTTTATTTGTCATGTCAAATCTCCAAAGCTCACAGGAGACAGGAATAGCAGAGGCATGATCTGATCTGTTAGGCGGGCATGAAGTGGGTTTTTTTCTTCCTATACTGATGCAAGTTCCTAATTGTCTTTAATCCTCATCCATCATCTTGGCAGGCCCTTCCCTCCGTACAGCTCACTGATTGGCTGAGAGCCAGTGACCAGACAGTGCACAGAGTTCACAGCCATTGTGATATAACAGTGGGAACTCTACCTGAGGACTCCCCCTTTTGTCTCTCCTGAGCTGCTATTGACCTCTGTTAGTCAGCATGCTTTACGCTAGTGATTGATATCGTCTGTAAGCACACAAACACACACCCTTCAACCTTTCATTAGCGCTCACAAGGTTCCTTTAATGTTTGCTCTGTCTGTTCTGACATGTCAATCACACAAGCAGGCCGGCACGTACACACAGAGACTCAGCACCCACACACACACATAGAGTTGGACAAGTGACGGAGGTGGAAAATAGGTTATGCAAACTGGAATTGCAGGTTTTGGGGCTTTCAGCAGCAGCAGCAACACCAGCAGTGAGCTGTCTGAATGGCTCGGTGAGTAAGCAGGTCTGTCTCATTGTCTGTGAGTTCATCACTGACCTCATTCTTTAATTTCCCTGGAAAACAACATGGTCAGACTCACATGGAGCCAAGATGACCAGGTCTAGACAATGACTCTGAAACCAGCAGGACCCAAGTGGGAACGCTGATCGCAGAGAAATCCTGTTCTCGTGTCAGCCACAAATTTTGATTTAAAGAAATAAAAACAAATTCAGTGGAACTAAAGTGAAATACAAACTTCCACTGAAGTTCACAATAGTGAGTAAGATCCACATTTATCCTCTTCATATTCAGTTCTTCAGATCCTCCAATAACACGCCTATCCTTTGAGTAGTTTTACTTATTTAACATCGAATAATACATTTTTAGACCTCAGTGGAAGACATGGCTGGTCCCCTGTAACCGTTGAAGGACAGGGCCAGACTGGTGCTACAAAGGTCACAGGGTCACATGGTTAAGGGGGTCACACACACTCCCAACTGCCCCTTACCCTCCCTCCCAGTCCTGTCCAGCAGGTGCCACAAATGTGACCTTGACTGGGAATGTGGGATGCTGGGAATGTGAGTGTACGAGCGCCGGCCCTCTGGGACAGTGTGAGGAGGATCTGTGACAGGCCCGGCTGTGATCTCGGGCAGGCTGGGGGTACTGAGGGTGACAGACTGAGCCAGACTGGACCGCGGGTCACTTTCCACTGGACGCCCGGACGCCTTTGATGTCTTCTCATCGCTGCTCGCTGACAGTTGGTGCCCTTCTACATCCTCGCCTGTCCCACGTTACACTGGCAAGACCACCCATATCTGAAAAAATGTCCTGCCAGGTTTAGGTTTTCTCAAGAATGCGGCCCATCTGAGTGTCCCCCAGCCCATCTGGACCCCTCTGAACCTGGGAAACCCTGCGATGATTGCAGTCTGTATGCGTTTTTAGTGTGTGGCCTCGTCATTGGGGACAGTTGAGAGCCTCTGTTATTTAATTCCAAAGTCTCAATATCTTCCAAAGAAATTCACATGTGCCGAGCTGTGTGAAGTTGATAAATGCCTCCGAGATTAATTTACACTTGTCTAGTGTGACAAGGAATTCATGCAACTCGAGATACATGCTCGGTTGAACGATAAGATCAAGGATTTCTTTTCCTTGTTTCATATTTGGCACACATACACACTTACAACAAAGATTGGGTGAATAGAGGTTGACGATAGATGAGTTTCAGCAGGTTAAGGGTACTTTTCCTCTGAATTTTCCTGGTACTTAGTTTGGAGTGCTTTAACCCCAGTTCACCGTTAACTCATTCAGGCCAAAGTCTTCTCGCGCTGTTGTTTATTCAGACCAACAGCAGGTGATTGGCTTTGATATGGACAGAATTTGATAGTGTTTATGGGAGTTTGTCGGAGCAGATGTGAAATGTTAAGGGCTGTTAAAGACGCAGATAAAAGGTAAAGTGCCTGTTTGAGCAGATAAGGAGGGAGGGAAGACGGTTGTCTGCTGCAACAAACCTGACTGTTTGGGTCTTGAGACTAAAGCTGCACCTGTCTGTGCCAGTGTGGGTCATGTGTGTGTGAATATGTGTGTGTGTGTGTGTGTGTGTGTGTGTGTGTGTGTGTGATACTAGTGGGACATGACATGACAGTTTTTGTGAGTTAACTGACTGTGAGTTTGTCTGGTAAAGAAGGCCTTTCGGTCTGCAAGGACTTGACTTGAAGGATTCACAACCTTCCTGCTGCTGTCTGTTCATGTCTGTGTAAGTTTTTAATTGCACATCAGAAGGAAGCACTAAACGAGGTTTCCTGATCAAAGAAAATAATGAATGTGGGAGTGGAGCAACGTCCATTGTTTTCAATGTCGGCACATCACAGAGTACATTATTTCACTTATCCCATAAGACACTTTCTAAAAGGAAAAGGGAAGTAGAGTTTTAATAAATCTATTTTAGTTAATTTTTGGTTTAACCCATCTGGTGCTGCAACTAAAGATCATTGTTGTCATTGACTAATGTGTTGATTATTTTTTATAATAAATCGATTATTTGTTTAATCTTAAAACAGCAGAAAATGGTGAAAAACGCCATTACAAGTTCCCAGAATCCAAGGTGACGTCTTCAGATGCAGTTTGATGCTAAACATCGGCATGTTAGCATTGTCATTCTGAACATGTTAGCATTTAGCTCCTCTGAGCATAAGAACAGAGCATGGATGCCGAGTCTCTTAATCTTGTTTCTTTATAAATTATTTAAACTATGAATCAACTGACTAAATAGCTGTTGATTAATTTTTTCGTCAATCGACTGATCGTTTCAGCACTTAACCCACTGTTAGGTTAGCTTCACCAGTGAGTTAACTGGTAACTTAGCGTGAAGCATTACTACCATTACTGTTACCATGGTTACCTGCAGTTTAATAGACCTTGCTCACTGATTAAGAACAACTGTTGAACTCTGGTAGGTTTGATTAGGAACAACTTTCTTATAAGTTATATCCAGTAGCTTTTTAATGGTTAATGAATTATTTACTAATGCTTTATATATTAAGATAAGCCACTATTTAGAGCAACTTTTGGGTTGCCAGGTTGAAAAAAATCTCTCTTTCTGGTGAGTCATCAATAGTCAAGTCATTAATAAATGCTCATGAGTTTCTGAGTTTCCTACTAAGCCTAGATTCTACAGCTATAAATGTTAATAAGTCAAAAATAAAGGACCAAAAAACAAAACAATAATTCTGCAGGTATACATATTAGTAAAGTGACTTCTTTAATTATACATATTTATAATGTTAATATGTAATTGTAAGTAATTAAGTAGTTCAATAGTTAACAAATGGATTGCTTTTCCAGAACACCAGGGGTCAAAAGGTCCATTGGAGTGGTCTACTTGATGAATTAAAGAGCTAAAAAGAACATTTTTCCACAACCGGGCAACCCTAAAGTTGTTATCAGTAATGGTTTATATCTGATCTATAAAGCATCAGTAAATTATTGATTAATAAAGCAACAAGTTGCATCATATAAACCCTTTGTAAAGGGTGACCTATTTGAATGTGGAAGTGTTGATGTGATACAAATAGGCTACACAGTTTTAACTGACACCTGCCAGCCAATCAGAAACATGTATTTTTCTTGGCCATGATATAAAAAACATATTAACATATACTCGCACACTTTTAGTTATTTGAAGAATCTCAAAATGCCCACTGATGTGTATGCATTGGAATTCAATCAGCCTTTGTTATTCTGACGTGCGCACGTTGTCAGAATTTTAGTCTTCATTTCTTTGATCTTCACCAGTTTATACTTAGCAAGCCGTACCGCCGAACACAGCAATTGTAGGATGAACAATAAATGAGTGTATTATCTCACTCACATAAAACTGCTAGACATTTTATGAGTGTGACATTATGAGTCAGAGGTCATTTTTCCCAGAATACTGATTAAGACTGTGAGACTCTGAGCTCTGTGTCTGTCACTATTGTTTTGTTGTGGCTGTGCATTTTGAGTCATCTGGCAAAGAGTATCAGATCGTCTTACCTGTCTTTCTCAGAATGTTACACACACACACACACACACACACACACACACACCAGCAGCAGCACAAGCACTATGAGCAAATAATGTGATAATTTCTCCTAAGTATCAGGGCCCTGACACACCAAGTTCACAGTCAACCTTCGAGCAGATGACCCATTGTTGAGCACCTGTCGCAGACCATTACTTGGTCATTACTTGGTTACTAGAGTTTACTTGGTGGCATCTCTGGCACTTGTTGGCCTTTACTGTGAGTTCAGACTGTGTGCTGCATTGGTGGGGATGTGATGTTGCAAGTACCGGTGAAACGATAAAAGACTTATCAAACACGAAAACACTGCAGTGGTTTATAATATTATTACAACTCTGGAAAGTTATCGTAGTGACACTCGTGATCTTTCATTGAGGTGATTGCCAGGTAAACAGTAGAAACATGACATTCACAATACTGTGTGTTCAGACTGAAAACAACCCTGTGTTTAAATAACTACAAGGCGCTGTGTTGGTGGGGGAGGTGTTGTTTCAGGTACCGGTGAAATGGTTAAAAATATGACCCAGGAAGTCCAGGTTGAGTAATAGAAGCATGAGTTTGAAGGCTTATCAGATGGGAAAACACTGAACAACTGTTTCTAATAATACAAGGAAGTCATTCACAACTCTGGAGAGTAATCAAGATGACCATCATTTTATCTCTCTTTGATGATAGCGAGAGATGCAGCGTTCACGTTACAAAGTAATAATCTACAAGGAATGTGCGCTCGCACATATTTAGTAGGCCAAATCTGATGTCGCATTGTGTCAGACTATCCTGTGATTTTTTTTTGCCTTGGCATTGTGTCAACGGAGTGGCCTCATTAAAATGAATGAGGGGTCTGCTTTTTTTGTTTAGCCTAACAAATCATTGATTTCACCCAATTAGTTTGTTTTTTTCCTTTTGTTTCTGCTTCTGTCTGTTTGTTTCTTCTTGCACTTAACACACCTGAATTCACCTGTGGATTGGGAGTACAGATGCACGTTGGCCTTTAATAGAAAATATGAGACGACGCAAAGCTTTTGATCAGACCAGCTAGCTCTTTGCTCTTGGCTTGGTGCATCTTGGCCATGTAAGATGGCTGTGGTGTACTCTCATCATAATTTAGACAGTGATACTGGAGCTACATTAAGTCATAGTTAAGGACACTTAATTAATTTGCTTGCCTACTCTCATTAAACCACACCTCACGTGATCTAATACACCTTTGTTAAAACATATTTGCTTGTCAGGGTTTATATAGTGAAAGTACACATACAAACACACCCAACACATGACCACGCAGCAACAGAATCAAAATATTGATCCGCGTTGAGTTACATCAGCAGTAAACAAGCAACCACACAAGGAAAAGGGGCATATAAACTGTGATTCATGATTTCTTTTTCCATCAAGTGTGTCAGGAAAATTATTCTTTTGTCTTGGTTTTATAAAACAAGTGAAATACCCCACAATACATTCTGAGCTTTTTCCAGTGTTTTTTCTTCTAAGAAAAGATGTAAAAACAACCACCCTCCTGTTCAAATCCCCCCACCACCAACCACCACACACACACACACACACACACACACACCTAATGTGGCTTAATAGCGGTTTTAAAAGCCTTTTTACAATAATGCTCACTCCGCAGCTTGCTCACAAAGCTGGCAGGCTGGCAGGTCAGAGCTTGTGATTGAGTCAATGAGACCATTATGTTTCCCCTGGCTGCAGCCAGAGCCTATAACCTGCTCAGCTGCAGGCCGGGGGGGAAAGACCCCACAGTGCTTATGGGCCCATAGGAAAAGCAGAGGAAAAACACCACAGTTGCATAACAACACGCACTTGTTTAAGAACACCAGCATTGGCACGTGGACACGAGGTACACCTACGTCGGTAGACACACTTGTGACCGTCGCAAATGAGCAGGGATACAAACACACACTCACCAAGTTTCAGGGTTTTGTGGGTTACAACAAAAAGTACATAGTCATGCTGGATGGTCGTTGCAGACCACAAAGAAATGTTGGTTGGGAGAAAAATTGAAACTTCCTATTAAAGTTAGATACTTACCACTAGTAGGGCAACAAATGTAAAGTCAGGCCTGAGGGTGGCACCAGAGGAAAAGCCTTTGTACAGCGGCCATTTTTAGGACATATCGGACTCAGCTGATCAGGCTCAGCTCTTCATTCATACACAGCTTTCATCCGCCTAAGCTGGACTCTGCGTAGTCCCCTTTGGGACGGCCTCTGACACAGTCCCTCCACATTCATTATATATATTATTAACACTTTGAGAACATTAGGATCCAGCTCAAAGCACAGCTGAGCCTAAGCACAGTGTAGGTTTAGCCGCATGTCTGAGTGTCTCATCCACTGCATGATTTCCATTAAAAGGTTTAAGGAAGCGATTGTACGCTGCTTCTTTTCAGAGGTGGGGAAGTTGACCAGACGTGTACATTTGCCAAACCAACCAGTTTGTCCTCATGCTTTACTTGGACAAACAAAGATGAGAGCCATGCTTTATCTGAAGTGTTTTCAATCAGTGTTTTGGTTTTACAGGAGAGAAGGCTTCAGTGATAAGGACTAACTGGCTGGCTTGGCAAACATACATCTGGTTGACTTTTCCACCTCAGATAAAGAGCAGCACACACCCGCTTTCCTAAGCTTTGCCTTTGGGACTGTCTCTCAGACAGAGCTAAGCCTCAAGCTGGATTTATACTTGATGAGATTGATGCAGGTTCTGATTTATAGTTCAGCGTTAGATTTCACCTGTTGATGGCACCACCGCAACACTTTAACACTGAAAGGGAACACATAACTGAGCTTTTTTTCAACTTACTTCGTGTTTTATTCACTCTGAACAATCTCTACCTGCATCGGAAACGTGTTGGAGAAATCGAAAGCCACTCATACTGACCAAACACAGCTCATGTCCAGCTCGGTACCCATGTGGTAACTACTACTAGCTACGCTGTACTGATCCAGCTTCAGCTGTACTTAGGCTCTTGAGCTTAATGCTGATGTGCTCACAGCTAACACATGATTGTCAGCCTGCTACCATGTTAATGTTAGCTTGGTAACGTGTACACAGTTAGTAAAATCATTAACCAGATTAATCCTCTGGGCAGCAAGAATGTCTTTACCAAATTTAATGGCAATCGATCCAAGAGTTGGACCTCTGCTCTACGTTGCTATCTTTAGAACTACAGAACTAGCCTAGCAAAAACAATTAGCTATCCAAAGGGAACAGTTGCATGTTTACTGAGCAGCTATGGTTTAAGTTACAGTTTAATTAGCCATGATGTGTAAAATATTCCTAATATTCCCCCTGGCTGTAGAGCACTAGGAGGATTCTGATGGATTAAACATCTCATAACATCCCACGTATTGCAAAATTAAATCAAAGGTATAAGATAAAGTGAAGTTCAGGTAATGTTTTTCAGGTTTGTTCTGAAGTGGCAGATTTTATAAAAATGTAATGGTTAAATTTAAATGGTTTTCTGACGTTCTGGCTTTAAAATCATCCCCCTGATAATCCTATACATAATTTTAGTGGTAGTAGTAAGTTTTGAGATACATGATACATTTGTTATTCCCTGTTTAGAATACACCACTGCAAATAATTCTCACATATTTACATCCAAGACACATGCTCAGATGACTGTACAATACACACACCCATGGCACAATGGCAGGCCCCAGGGTGGGGGAACAGTCTCAGGTAGATTGGGTGTCTTTTTTTTTCTTTGCTTGTACATTCATTGCATCTATAATCAGGTCATAACCTAGTTAATGTCTTTATGAAACAATCTGCTGCACTGCAGGCGAGTACATGTGAGTATAGAGTGGCAGGGTGTGGAAACCTGCCGTCACACGGGGGACACTGCAGCTTCTCCGACTCAAACCTGAGCGTGGGCGAGTTGTCTTCTTATGTGAAGTATACACATTAGGGTCTGTGTAATTACAGAACCAGTGCGGTGTATAATTTGAGTCATCACAGAGAGAGTGAATGAAGAGTGCATGGTGTTACTGCAGTGTGGGAAAGAGGTGTGTTTCAGGGCTCAATATTGGGAGGGTTGTGTTGTGCACCACCAGGGGGCAGTAGAATAGTTCCCACAGGATCTGTGGGGCTTCGCTGTCAGGATGCAGGTCACACTCTAGTTATCTCCCATGTTTCCTTCTCTTTCTTTGTCTGTTTTTCTGTCTATCTTTGCTCTTCCTTCCTCTCATCTCGTTTTCTCTAATCCTAACTCACCCCTCCCTCTTTCTCTTCGCTCCCTGCTTTCCCATTTTCGCTCTCAAAGCACAGACAGTTAGCTCGCACAGTTGAGTTATTTTCAGTACAAACACCTTCCGAGTTCTCCACTGCTAACCAAATTGCTGTGCATGTTTGTGGGCCCACTCGTGAGAGATGTGGGGTCGGCATGTTTCGGAGGCGGGATGGAAGAAGTGAGTTGAGTACAGTAGGTGGGAGGGATAAATTAAAACGAGGGGGTGAAAGATGCACCAGAGAGGATGTGCTGTAGTTGGTGGGAGTGAGTGTGGGTTGCAGGTGAAGCGAAGTGGTCTTCACATTGTGTTGACTTTGAAACACAAGATCACATGCTGAGGTGAACGGCCAGAGCGAATATCTGGCCAAAGCTGTCGTTTTCTCCATGAGCGCTGCTGCGGTTTGGGGAAGCTGAAAAGTGTGATGGGGGAGGAATTTGTCTCTGTTCAGTTGTGGTCATTTATGAGGAGAAGGGTGTGAGTGTTTGTGGCTCTTTGTATGTGTGTGTGTGTGTGTGTGTGTGAGCCTGTTGTGTAAAGTGTGCTATTAAATCCTGAGATTTGGTGTCAGCAGTATAGTGGAAGAAGTACCTGCTTTCAAAATCCTACTTAAGTAAAAGTACAAAGGTATTGTCAGCAAAATGTACTTAAAGTATCAAAAGTAAAAGTACCCGTTCCGCAATAAAATGGACCCTGTGACTGACATTGTTAGATTAATACTGATTCAACAATGGGTAAGCAGTATTTTATTGTAGTTAGTCTAGGTGGAGCAAGTTTTAAGTACTTTATATACAGTTAGGTGCTTGAGTCCAGTGGTTCCCAACCAAGGGGTCAGGCCCCTCTAAACGGTCACAAGATAAATCTGAAGGGTCATGAGATGAATCGGGCAGGAAAGAAGAAAAAAAGTATGAAAAAGTTCTGCTACACAAATTTGTATTCATTTTTTGGACTCTCTAATCTTTGCTTTTTGTAAAATGTTGGATAATTCCAACAGTTATTTAAGTAAAACCATCTGATAGAGTTTAGAGTGGAAATGTCTCTTTGGTGGAACTGCTAAAAACTGAAAAAAGACAAGGAGCACTGCTTTTTTGTAAGAAGTCACAAGCCAAAAAGGTTCAAAATCATTAGTTTAATCTTATATATAGTATTTTATATAAGCATTATGCGTTTTTTGTTTCTCATGCAAAGTAACTCGGAATTACAGCTGTCAGATAAATGTAGTTGAGTAAAAAGTAAAATATTTCCCTCTGAAATGTTGTAAATTACATCAAAATTGAACAGAAGTACAGTACTTGAGTAAATGTACTTAGTTACTTTCCACCTCTGTTTGTGTAGTTCTTGTAGGTGAGTACTGGTGGGCCGATGAGGTTTGGAGGGCAATTGCTCAAAAGCAAGTGGTGGTGTGTTTGCGTCTGAGTGGGTGGGTGCGGGTTGGGTTTTTTTTTTGGGGGGGTGTTTGCATCCATTCCCTGCTGGATGGTGAAAAGTGCAGCGCAGCAGAAATGCATTCCAAGGTGGGGGGAGAGCTGCATGGGTTCCACGACTATCAGGTTCTTTGGCTGGGCTGCGGGTTTGGCTCTATCGTAGCTTAATGGCAGGAAAAGAGGGGAGAGTGTATAGATGATTAGTAGTGAAGGGGCCAAACCAGAGAAAAATGTTTTAGCCCCAACCTTTTATTGTTTATAGATAAAACGCTTTGCCAGAGCCATTAAAAGGCGAGCGAAGGGGAGAAAAATCACAGCCTTGGACCATTAAGAACAAAAACTGATTCACTTTAAGAAGAAAAAGCTGTGATGTGATGTTCAGTGCGTCTTTGCATGCTGATATGTGTGTGTGTGTGTGGGTGGGTGTATGTGTGTGTCATGTGTGGCTTGGAGAAGCCTGCAGCAGGCCCTGTAGCCAGTCTGACTGCTAATGAACTTGGATCGGCGTCCGTGAGCGTTGGGGCTGAAAGGGCTCTTTCTCCAGCCACTCAGCTGTCACTAGCTGACCTACAGCTCTCTGATTATGTCACTGTTGCTTAGAAGGCTCCGCATTCATCCATCATTAGGCTGCCAGTCTGGACACCCCAATCAAATGCCCCATTAAAACCCTTCTACTGGTCTCTTTCAGTTTGTTCGCTGATTGCAGCTGCTGCTCTGTACCAAGAAAACCAGTGTGTCAAAATAATAAGTTCCATCTCTCTTTCTCAGACTCTTGGATCGAAGAAAGGTGAAGCGTTTATAAGTGATAAAACTCGAAGTTGAGTATCGTCACAGTTTTACTCTTCTACCACCCTACTGATCTATTCTGTCAGTGGTACTAACAATTTACAATTACAATTTTGAAGTACGTATTTCCATTTTATGCCACTTTTTACTTCTACTCCATTACCATTTTGAGGGAAATATTGTACTTTTTACTCCACTACATTTATCTGACAGCCGTAGTTACTTTGCAGAATCAGATTTAACATTAAAAAAACATGATAAACTTATAAAATACAATACATTGTCCAAAGTTTAAACAGTGGTTCCCAATGATTTTGGCGTACTTTATTCATAATTTACTTGAATATGTTTATTTTGACCTAGTGTTAGACACAAAAAGCTCAAGTTTTACCCTAAAACTGTCACAAATCTATTATTAGTTGTACGAAAACATGCATAGTGCATACATCTATTATTAACAACCAGTAAAAAATAGTGACATGTAAGTTTAAAAACGGGTATATTACAAAAACATCACTGTTTTTTATTATTTCCTGTTCTGCCACCAGCAGTTGGTTTCAATTGAACATTCTGTTGCTTAGCAACCACGACTACCACAGGTCTATAGCAGCTTAACCAAGACCCCAGGAAGAGCGTCAGGCTTTGAAGCCAATTTGACATAGTGGCCAAACCGAGACTTTTTTGAGACTTTTTTTTTTCCAAGAGACTTTTTTCCATAGACTTAAATTGTGAAAGAGACACCTGTAAATCAGCAGATATATATATATATATATATATATATATATATATATATTTTTGAGGTACAACAACTAGCCAGAACACTTAAACAGCCCTTATTTAAATCATTATGTCTTGGAAAAGCTAGTGTTCTTGCTCTATGGGCCGCACAATGCGGAAGCTATGTGGAAGATCTGGGTAATTTTATACTCGGGAAGTCGAACTTTTTTGCCTTCATGCGCCGCTGAGCAGCTGTTGAATTACTGTTAGGATAACTGTTGTCTTTACTTTAACTCTTGTGGACTCTAACTGTGTCTCAATGCAGGGGCCACATCCTTCTAAATAGCATTGTTAAATGAGACTGTCTGGTCTACGGAGGATTTCCTATTTGCGTCACCAGCGTCATGAAGCGCCGCTCCTGTCGCCTAGCAACCTTGACAGCTGCAGTTGAGGTTTAAAGTTTTTGAGGCCTGTTGGTTTTTTAACATTTGTATTGTTAGCTATTCGAGTGAGTTGTAACCCAATACTTACATTTAAAAGTGTAATCCAGCTCGGTCGCTGTTGACGGTACGTTTGGGGACGCCATATTCTGTTGCGCGCAATGAATCTTGGAAGCAGCTGTTGGATCCCACAATTTCTCAGGCCCATTTCAAGGAACCTTCAAAATGAAGCACCCTTGTCGCGCCGCTGTGACGCATTCAGTCTTCAAATGCAGCCTTCGAAGGATGCGGCCCCTGAATTGAGACACACCACGTGTATGTTTACCATTAATTACTGTGTTGTACTTCCTATGGGGACTTAATGTTGACCTTTCGCTGGTGATACTTTGTTTCCTGCAGAACTTAAATAAGAAGTTACTTTTGATGCTTTAAGTACATTTTGCTGATAATACCTCAGTATTTTTACTCAAGTAAGATTTTAAACACAGGATTTTTACTTGTAAGGGAGTGTCTCTACATTTTTGTATTAGTCCTTTTACATAAATAAAGAATCTTAATACTTCTTCCACCGCTGCATGCTGTGTGTGTTCGGCCTCTTGGATCTGGAGGAATCCATTGAGCGCTGGTCGCCAGGAGCAACGGGCCTTCAGGAGGAGGAGGAGGAGGAGGAGGAGGAGGGGTCTGGTGTCCACCCGTCCACACCTCCCTCTCTCTCTCTCTCTCTCTCTCTCTGCCATCCTTCCCTCCCCTCCCTCCCCTTCCCTCACATGGGCTTTGCCTTTGGCTGAACGCTGGGATTCTTTCACAGAGGCTGCCGGTTGCCAAGAGAGATCGAGCCCCAGAAAAGCTGGGCAAATGTATGTGGGTCACTGCGAGTCAGAAGGGGGCTTTTCATTCTCCCCTTCCCTCCTTTTTTCTCCTCCTTTTTGTTCTTTTGTTCTTTCTGGCTCTTTGGCTCACTCCTTCTCCCCTCATGAGTGAAAAGATAACATTGATTTGTGTCAGTCCCGTTTATTATTTTCCTGGACGAGCCGCTAAGACAAGGCCCAATAAGATATGGAGCCGTGTCCTATTGACTTATTAACTTCTCCCTGGGTGTGCACACATCTCTGAGCGTCTCTTTGTGTCTGTGTGTTTGTGTTTGTGTGTTTGGCTTGTCTTCCTGACCCATGGACAAACAAAACGTTCTGCGAGAAGGGGACGGACTCCACTAAAAAGGATCTGGAGCAGATGTTTCGTTGGCCTCAGTCTCACTTCCTTTCACCAGCTCTCGACTTCTTCTTTCCCTTCCTCTTTTTTCTCTGATGGATGCTGAGTGGTTCGTGCTGTTTTTGTGGAAGCCTGTTGGTCTGGTAGACTGCACGGATGCGAGAAAGTAATCCAAGCTGTTGACACTGCGGGGACGGATCAGGAGACAGCTTGTGCTGTTGGCTGGGGCTTTACCTTATATGTTTGTCTCTGCCTGCCATATGTGCTGTTTGTCTGTCTCTCTCTCTCTCTCTCTCTCTCTCTCTCTCTCTCATTGTTTACCTCTCTATTAGTTATTAACAGATAATCAGAAAAACAACCGCCAGGGAGAGTGGCATTTAGGCCCGCGAGGTTCGTCAGTGTCACCTCAACCAGACCTTTAAAATCTCTATCTGTGGTCACATCTGAAGACGTTTCAGGCTCTGGGGATTTTTGTTTTTATATTTGACATGTGTCATCTCCTTTTGAGGCAGTGAAAGTGAATGCACAGGAGTTCACCGCATCGTTTTACTGTTTCACCCTCTTTGTGTTTCTACGCTTCCCAAGGTCGAGAAAGACTCTGTCAATGGGGTATAACGTCTAGATATCCCAGATATCCACATCAGAGCGCTTGCTATTATTTCATTAGATTGATATCAGGTTGTCTGACACCACCCTCTTTCTCCCCCGTTCGCCCTTCTGCGGCAGAGTTTCTCATTTCAGCAAAGACAATGGCCTGTCTATCCTGCAGTACTAAGTAAATGTCAGGTACTGTCTACCCTCCTCCTCATCCATTCACTGAAATGCTCTAGGGGCTGAGGGGTAGATATCCATCTACCAGGGTCTGTATACATGTGTGCTACATGGTACAACTCCAGTCAAGTCACTGGATTGAGTTTCCCTACATGTATATAGTTTACAAAAACCTACACAAGTTCAAGGACAGATTTCAGCCATCTTTATTTACTTATATGAGCTTGTGTTAGCTAAATAAGCAGGGGTGTAGCTAGGAGTCTACAGGAGACCTTTCTCAGTCCCCAGCATATTTATTTATTGGCCAATAATCAGACAAACCCCTGATTGAAATGATGAGCTCAGGGCACTGACCTGAGAGTCAGTGACATGACTGCATGGGTTATTTTTTAAGCTAAAATGCCAAAATTTCAGTGGCTGCATCTTCCGTTCTGGCTCCAATTGTGAATATATGTTGGTTTTCTTAATCTTCTATAATAATAAATTGAATATGTTTGGGTTTTGGACTGTTGGACAGACAAAAGAAGACTTTTGAAGACGTCGCCTTAGGCTCTTGAAAACTGTGATGGACTTTATTAAAATATATTTTCTGACATTTTTTAAACCAAACGATTAATCGGAGGTGGTGCAGCCCTAGTCGTGTGTGTGTCTATAGGGAAGGTAATTTAGTTTCAGTCTTGATAGGAAATGTTTTTTCCCCCCTGTATGCTTCAGTTTAGACTGAGATAACACAGAACCACAATTTCCACAACATGTTATTTTTGGTAAAACTTTGCTTTCAGTTTTGCAGGTTTCCGTCTTACAGAAATCAGAGAGGTGTTGGATTAAATGTACTTTATCTACAAGAGAAGATGAGGCAGAGAATGAGGTTGTGGTTAACACACTTTACTCAGAGCCATGTGCAGTCCAGCATAAACATCTGTATTCCCGTAACTTGTACAGAAATACAAATAACCTGGATGTCGCGATGGTTAAACCTTTATACAACTTCTCCGCCAACACTTTTTTACCTTTAGCTTGTTTATTTACTTTGTTCTGGATTTTCTCCTCAATCTCAGTCAACCATTTCTTGTGTTATTTTACTCAGCAGGGCTCACTCTTACATATATGGCGGGCCAACAATTGTTTTTCTTTTTGTCTTTGCTTCACTGCCAGCTTGTTTAGCGACTTGCTAATCTACTCCACTCACAGGAAACTGCAGGCAACTTTGTCCAATGGCGGTGCATCCTCCTCCTCCTCCTCCTCCTCCCCCCGGGGGCGTTCAGAGACGATTTCTTAACTTTACTCTGACACCATGTAACGTTATTATCTACAAGAGCGAGGCACACCAAGCGACTAGCTAGCTGAACATAGTGGAGCCTTTAGCAACTAACAAGACCAGGAGTTGGTGGAGACCAAAATAAAGCTAAATAACGAGTGAATATTGGGTCAGGTGGCCGGAAACTCTAAATGAATGCTAGCATTGCTCTGTGTCTGTTGGATGTCTCAAACGGCGACTGTTTGCTAACATGTTCACCATATCAATTTAAAAGGTGGTGTCAATGTCGTGTTATCAGCTTGTTCCACTGCCTCCAAGTGGTTAAAAAATCTATTAATAGTGTTTTAAGTATAACACATTTTGGAATCATAAACTTGAGGACTTACTTTACATTTTTTAACAATTTTTTCCACACTAAGTGGTTGTAGATGTGATGTATTTGTATGGTATGCAGCACCTTACCATACAAACACATCACATCTACTATCATCTACTACTACTCCTACAGTACTTGTGCTAGCATTGTATAGTATGTACAGTATGTTTTGTTTTTTTTACTTTACTCACCGTTTTGACTGTCCTCGTCCTGTTTGTTTTGTTTTTATGATCGATCGATCTATCTATCTATCTATCTATCTATCTATCTATCTATCTATCTATCTATCTATCTATCTATCTATCTATCTATCTATCTATCTATCTATCTATCTATCTATCTATCTATCTATCTGTCTGTCTGTCTGTCTGTAAACTTATTGTTGAAAATACTACTTTGTATATGAAAGAAATAAGATAAAACTTTGATCTTTTTGTACGCTGTCAGGTACAGGCGGACGGTAGATTAGTCCTGGATGGAAAAGGAAAATCCTCGTCATCATCTTCCTCCTCCTGCTTTTCCAGAAAGGTCAGCTAAATGAAAGGGACGTGGCTCTAATATAGATCAGGGGGTTGTTACTCCTGGAGGGACTGACGGCATGTGTTATGTTATATCATTAGGATAATAATTCCTCCGATATAAGACACCTCTGGCAGTCTTCAGCCCTTTTTATATCCCCTCTCTTTGCTTTGGACATCTGGCAGACATACGCCTCAGGCTCATGGCGAAGGGAGGATGTGGGGGCAGGGATCGATTCCATAAGTCTATGGGCTGTTGACTGAGAACTGAGAAATATGGCGCTTTCAGGTGTGAGCGTGATCATTTTTGTGCTGCTTTGTTTGGCGCTAAAAACTAATTCTAAGCAGAATTTCTACTGTAACACTAGAGTTTTATTGTTTGTTTGTTTTTTTCCTCATAGTCACCTGATTTCCTGTCTCTCATGTGAGCATTTTTCTTCTCACTTCCTGCACGGCTGCTTTCCACCACATATTTCTAGAAGCCCAGTCTTAGTGGTGATGACAACAACATGTGTGCCGCAAACTTGTTTTAGGCTTCAGTATGATGTGAACAATAGGTCATATGTGTTGTGACTGACTTGTTTATAAAGTTCTCCGAAGCCTAATTGCTATCAGACATTATCTGGGGCCTGCTTGCAGGGACTATAGAGATAAAGGGGGGTGCATTATGAAAGAGATTTGGAATTCCTGCATGATTTATAAGATGAGATAAATGTAATTGAACCCACCAGGAGGAAACTTGAGAGCCACATCACATGCAAAATATACGGAGCAATGAAAGACTTAGATATCAGAGGCATGATTATCTCCACAGCTTTAACAGAAACGGCAATACATTATCACAACTTTGCATTATCTTAACCTTCCTCTCAGCATCCCTCTGTGACCCCCGCAGGAAGCTCGTCCACCTCCAGTCGAGCTCCATTCACCTCCCCGTTTATTTTCTTTCCACTGCACGTGTCCAGTGAGAGCCTTGCAAATGACCTAGTTTTTGTCAAGACTCAATAGGGATCGTTGTTCCAAGCGCTCCTGATGCCAGACAGGTCCGGGGACAGGCCACACCAGATAGCGTGAGAGTGGAGAATCCCTCAGTGGTGGAGGAAGTATCCAGATCCTTTTGCTTAAATAAAAGTACAAATAAAACCCTCTAAAAATACTCCTTTACAAGTAAAAGCCCTGCATTGAAAATCTGACTTAAAGTATTAAATGTAAAAGTACACTCAATGCAGAAAAATGCCCCTGTGACTGTTATATCATCATTATCAGCATTTTACTGTTGTAGTTTATTGAGGTGCAGCTGTCTTATATATGGCTGAAACTAATGACTACTTTTATTAGGGGTTAATCTTTTATTAATTATTTTCTCAATTAATCAATCGATTGTTTGGTTCGTAAAATTTCAGAAAATAGTGAGAAATGCCGTCACAATTACAAAGAGCCAAAGTGACACCTCCAAATGTCCTGTTTTGTCCCAACCAATAGTCAAACCTCAAAATTATTTAGTTTAGTGTAATTTAACATGACAAAAATCAGCAAATCGATCAAATTTTTTGACATTTTTACATGGAAAATTACTTAAATGATTAATCATTTAGTTCTAATTTTCTGTCCATTGAGTAATCAAATAGACTTATTGTTTCAGCTGTAATTTTATACACTGTTGGGTAGTTTAATCTATAACAATACATCATATTTTATGAGCTCTTCATATGTTTTGTATGCAATGCATTTCTTATTTTGTAAAGTAACTAGTAACTATAGCTGTCAAAATAAATGTAGTGGAGTAAAAAGTACAATATTTCCCTCTGAAATGTAATGGAGTAGAAATATAAAGTAGCATTAAAAGAAAATACTCAAAGACAAATTTGCACTTATGTACAGTACTTGGAGTCCCTGCACTTGATCTGGAGGCATGGGGCAGACCGGAGATCAGGCGAGTGCACCTTTGGAGTAAAGAAAGTCAGTGTGTGTATTTGTGTCTGGCTGCTATAACCAGCGGCTGTGTTGTAAGCCAGAGTCCCTGCTCTGCTTCTTGTTCTTTGTTAGATAAATTAGACATTTATGGTGCACAGAAATTGAGGGTGGGAAAACAAGATCTGCGGATCATAGCGGGGTCTATTTTGGTGGTTTTGGTATTTTAATGTCGCCATTCTCATCAGTAATGTTCAGCTTGGCTGTTTGAGGCTTTAATGCTGGAGGTACACAGCAAGCTAGCTACCTCATGGAAAATGTGCATCATTACCACACTTGGCCTGGCGCACAACAAACATGCTGGCACACAAGGACACACATTCAAGCACACGCACGCACGCGCGCACACACACACACACACACACACACACACACACACACACACACACACACACACACAGGATTCAATGTCAGCAAAGCCAGGCATAACATAAAGTAACTTTGTTCGATTCTAGCATACAATTTTTCAAATGTCTGATCCATCACTTCCTGTTCCAGTAAGGGTGGAGGTGATGGGTGTTGGGTGTTGGGTGTTGGGGGGAGGGTGGGCGTTTTTCTGGGCAGCTCCGTCTAATGAGCAACTCTTTCACCGAACCAGACAGTTTATGGGGTGGTTGCCAGCCTCATTAAGAGCAGGTCTTAATTGCCCTTTTCTAGCCAAAACCCAAAAGCTGAAACATCTGCTGGCCAATGAACCCCGTTCCTCCTCCCCTGTACCCTCTTCCGCCCTTCATTCTGCTCTGGCACTTGTTGATCACTCGCTTCCACCACCACCACCACCACCACCACCGACTTCCATAACAACAGCATCCAGGCAGCAGGCCCCCTAGAGCTGAACAAAACACTTACAGTGACATATTTTGCGGTATATAACATATGCAGCAGGTTAGCACTTTTTTATAGTCATTAAGAGTCTGTGGGTGCTTCATGTCAAATCAAAAAATGTGATTAAGGGAATGAAAACAATAATGCAGAGGAGACAAGAGCCTAATTAAATACCATACATTTGACTATATTACTGTAATGTGATTATGTTCTTGAGGTTAAAGCAAATGCTATTAGTTGAGAGCAACATATTTGTGTGAGGACACCTTAATTGTATGTCTTAAAGGTATCCTATCATACACGGTTATGTTTCCATACTCTCAGTGGCCACTTTATTAGTACACCTGTACAATCTAATGCAGTCCAATACAAAAGTCCTGCCATAACATCTGTCTTAACAAAGCTCAAAATGTCCCGTTTATGGTTACGTGTAATTATATGTTAATTGCTGAGGTCATAGTTAAATGTGGTTTTGTACTGGACTACATTATAATCACAGGTGTTGCAAATTTTTTGTCCTTCCCATTTACATACAGGCAGAAACACCTCTGAATATAATGCAGTCCAGTACAACACCACCACTAACTATGACTTCAATGCTAAAACATAGAATTGAATCAACACCTCTGTGAAAGCGTAAAAAAACTGAACATTAGCAGCATCATAAAAGTAACTTTATGGCAGAACAGTTGTATTGGATTCCATTAGACTGCAGGTGTACCTAATAAAATGTGTGCTTCTTCCCAAGATTGTGTATCCTAAAGGCCTAACAAACGCATTTCCTTCCTCATAAAACATCTGCAAAGCAGTTTTTTAAATATTTCAAAATCTATTGTTTAGAGACATGTTTACATCTGCTGGCAGTCTTCTTCTTCCCTGCCTTTTGTCAGCGCATTGCCACATTTCTTGATGCGTTGAACTGCTGATCAGTGGAACAGCATAAAACCGTCACCAGGAATGTGTATTGTGTCACCTGCGTGCTTGCGTTCAGTGCATATATGTGGTTCCCTGTGTGGCCTGCTAGTAGTGCATGAGATGCTAACAAAATGGAAACGCGCATCAAAACATTGCTTCATAGCGCCGCTAGTGCTCAAAAATGCCACAGGGTATCTTTAAAGCTGCACTGATTCATATTTTTATATTAATAACGAATCATATGAAAAGGGAGAATTATTGCCTGACTCTGCAGTGCTTTTTAGCATCTTTCAGCTCATTGTTTTGGTTTTACAGCCCACAACATTACTGTTTTGGTTTACTTTGGTTTCAAGCTGCAGCAGGCAGCTGGTTTCAGCAAAGAAGCTCAGATAAACCCACTGTACGCTACCTGCTCAGCACCAAACAGAAGACAGACAAAGTTAGCCACTAGCTGGTGAACATAGTGGAACATTTAGCAGCTAAAAAGCCAGAAATTTCACTCAGGAGTTGGTAGAGACCAAAACAGAGTTACAAGACAGCGAATATTGGGCTAGCATTCATCAGGTGGACACAAACACGACTCCAGATGAATGTGTCTCCATGTCAGCTGGATGTGTAAATAGGCAACTGTTTGCTAACATGTTCACTGTAACAACCTTTTAAGCTAAAATATGTCAGTGTTGTGTTTAAAGCTTGCAGTGCTGTTTCTGAGTGGCTAAAAAAAATCAGTGAATGCAGGTTTAAACTCTGTCATATTCACATTCATGAACAAGTCGCACATGTGTGCTGCACCTCTCTAATGTTTAGTTTGAAGGAAAGTACAGACTGTACTCAGCAAGACCAAAACGCCATCTGTATTTACAAGAAGGAAAAAAAAAATCATGACGAAATTCATCTGTGAAATTAAAACTGACTGAGTGCATCCAGGTGTAGTTTTAAGTAACTCTTTCTCTTATGTGAAAAGTGTAGGAGGATAAATAACACACAAAAAAAGAGTCGATTTGAAGATCCCAGATCAAAGCTAACACCATGTTGCCATGGTAACTTGTATTTTCTTGTCTCTGAGCTGAGGAGAGGAGGAGACTGTGGGAGAGTTTTCCTGAGAAGACCTGTTGATAAGTGTCCCAGATACAGACTGACTGCCAGAGGAGACTGATAAGACAAGCAAGTTTAAACAACTCCTCATTGTCCGGTGCCCAAGGTTACTAATTCCCTGTGTGTGACAGGGCCATTGATAATGAGTCAGTGTGCGGTCAGAGTGGCCTTCCTTCCTTCTGTGCTAGAAACAGAAAAGAAAAGAGAGTCTCTGGGCCGGCAGACCGTGATCCCTTTTAAACAAAGCAGAGAAAGTTAATTCTCAAAAGACCAAACTTCATACACTCACATGTAGATGAACAGGAGTATGGAGTTTTTTTGTGTTCTTTAAAAAAATCCTCTATTAGTTACAAAAAAAAAAAAAAAAAGACTGGTTTTGATGTCGACGCGGGTCTTTTATCAGGGTTTTAAATGAAGAGATAATATCTGGCCTGGTCCTTTTCAGGGTGTTTTCGGACCAAACAGTTCCTCCCGAGCTTTTTTTCTGTTTGCATTCGCACCACCAATAGGAATGCTGAAGTGACGTAAGCCGGTCGGTGGTTGGTATAGCAACGTCACACACAAGATTTTTATATTTTGCTTTGACGGGTCAAAATCACATATTTCCCCCTCGTCGCATATATGCTCAATAAAGCCTGGACTTCACTGACGGTCCATTTGTCTCCGTGTTTTGGTCCATTTTTTAAGTTACGAGCTGTTACACAGGTGTTTAAAGATTGCGGGTGTCCGGTGCTGCATTGGCCCATGTGTTCGACCAATCAACATACACTTACGTCACTCAAGGTTCCTCTTGTGCTTGGAGAGTATCTACTCTGAAGTAGGATCTAAAAAAGTCTTTCAAAATGGTGTTATAAGAACTACAATCGTTCCTTCTCCAACTGTTCCTAGAGCTATGAAAAAGTTCCTCTGATCCGAAAACGCCTAATGAGTGTTATTCAGAGATTTTAAAAAACAAAAAACTAAAAACAAAAAGGATAAACATGGGTATTGACTCAAATGAAAAACATACTATACAAAAATAAAAGTATTAAAATAAATCTTTCACAAAAACGTTTTGAAATCAATTTCTTCCTTTAGGCCTGAATAAAATGTTGCAACTGTTTCATGTTGCAACAGCTTATAATAGATGGTTTGACCCCTTCCAAACACTCAATTCTGCAGTTTTTCTTTTTATTGCATATTTGTGTTCAGACTGAGAGTCTATCCTGCAGACGTGTTTTTGTGTGTCCTCTGTGAAAACAACAAGAAAACAAGACGATATACCACAAATGTGGTGTCCTACCAGTTTTGAAATCAAGAAATGCTCTTGTTTCAGTGACACTGGAGGCACTTGAAGGTACCGCAGGAATTCTCCAGCCACGTATCCCCCTCAGCGTGCTTGAAGACCACTTTGAACTAATTTACTGATTTTTTTTTTATGCCTGAAAATGTTTGACCTCCTCTCAGTGTTTTCTAGCTGTGGAGTGAGAACAAGCAAAGGAACATAAAACATACAACTGGGAACATGGTTATCCAGCCCAGCGACAGATTTGTTTGTAGGGCCTACATGTCGCAACAGCTCGTCCTGATCCCCCTCACAGCCATGTTGTGTTTGGGTGTGCGTTTCCCATTGATTACCTGGCTGGGAGAGATGAGACAGGAGGGGAAGGGTGGGAGTGCGGGTCTGGGAGAGTGTGTGCGGTGGAGGTTTTCTCGATTCTGGCAGGCTGTGGACAGCTGGACCACCGGTTCGAGTTTCTCCTCACAGCGAGGCTGAAATTTCAGCCCCTGAAAATCGAGGGTAATAAACGATTAGGGCTCTCAAAACAACCTCTCCGTGTGGTTTCTTTTCCCGCCCTTTCCTTATTTTTCCTGTCCCAGATCCTTTGCCCCAGCCTCAGCTCGGCTCCGACAGGCACTGGTATGATAGCAAATGTGATTATGTCAAAATATTTTACTCCAAACATGGTCAAATGGTAAAAGAAATTCCCTCCACAGCGTTAGTATTATGTTGAATCAGCAGGGCTCACAGCTGTTCTGGGCACAGCATGGTTCACGTGGTTGGGATTATTCCTTGACCGCAGCGGCACTGTTCTTCCTGATCTGAAGTCAGCCGTCCGTGTTTTTCATTTTTGAGGAAGTGAGAAGTGCTGATGAGACAGTTGTATAGCATCGCTGGTGCAACTGAAGTGACTAACAACAGGATGAAGCAAGGCTCTGGCGTGGCCTTGGACATGACTGGGGAAGTGGGAGCGGAGTGACAGTAAAGATGCAGTCAGTCGAGCTTCAACATGAACACAGCGGCAGGGTTTAGTCATCCTCCTCTTGTGTGCATTTTCAGTTTATTTTGTATTTTATTTGAAAGCCCTATATCAACATTTCATATTTGGCAAGTTCTGCTTCCAACAGACTGTAACATACCATGACTACTTTGCTATGATAACAGCTGTGAGAGAGACTGTAAAGAAGACTACATGTTTCCCTTAAGTACCCAGATGGTCCATGTATGTCTTCACATTAGCGTGACTCCATAACCAGACGTTCCTCACAGGTTTCTGTGTCCCGCTGATTCTTGAACAATCTTTTAAAACATTGTCTTTAACGTAGAAGCTTTAGTTAGTGCTGAAAAGATTAGTCACAAACAACAAGTTTAATGATTAAGTCATTTATGAAGCAAAGATGCCAAATATTATCTGGTTCCAGCGTCTCAAATGTAAGAATTTGAACAAACTAAGCAATCAGTCGTCGTCACCTTGGGGTCTGGGGAATTGTAATGGACATTTTATAGATGAAACAGTTTATGGATTAAGAATAATCTTTAGTTCTATTTTTAATTACGATTACACAATAGGCTCAAAATAAGAACAACAATGAGGAAATTGCAATTGGTGAGTAACACTGAATGTATGCAGAGCTTTGTTTGTTTACAAGGAAATTCCACATGGTACCTTTAAGTCAGGAGGTAGAACTAGGAGGCAATTACGAGAGCGGCTCTGGGTATGCACTGGCTATGCACCTCACTGTAATGACAAGACTCCAGGAAGTCACTGCACCCAAAATCTTTCCAGCACGGAACTCCTAAAACAGCAAAATGTCATTTTTGGATTTCTGGATTACCAATATGAGCTTTAAAGGTGTTGGTACGCATATTTTTTTTTAACTTTAGACTGAGCCAGGCTAGCTGTTTCCCCCCGAGAGTGCACAATCTGACATGACTTGTAGAAAACGGTCACATGAATGAGGCACGAGCAGTCGAGCCGAGGTTTCACAGCCCAGCTGTCAGAAAGCTGAGCTTACCTCTCTCCTTACTCAGCAGAGCAGGAAAAAAAAACACACACTCTTGTCTCTTCATTTCCTCGCTCTTTCTTTTCCCTCCACATCCTCCGCCCTCCTCCCTCCTCCCCGCTCCCTCTCCTCTGTGATGAATGGAAGGTATGAATTCTCCGCGGCCTCCCCGGGTTTCTCTCTGAGGCCCTCAGCAGCTGAACAAACAACACGCTCTGAACTTAAAGGCGCAATCAGGAATTTATTTGAACCATGTACGTTTTGGGTATATTTGTGTATGGCCCTGAAGCGCTCGAGAAGGAACATGGAAAATAGATTTTTGTAGCGCTGTCATAACTCAAAACCTGGGTTTCTTTTTCTACAAACTGCTGCAACTGTAAACAAACCTTTTACAAGCTCAGACTAAGCAGTTGCACACTCATTTATCATGAATGAATTAAATGAATTAAAAACTATCCACACCCAAATAAATCATTACGTAAACAAAGCCTGTGATGGGGAAAACTTCTCTCTCAGTTCTGTCTTTAAAACGTGGGCACAGACTCAGAGAGGTGGTGGTGGGGAAGGAAAGGGAGTGTTGTTGGTCAGGTCTGGAGGGGTGGTCCTGGTCCTGGTCAGACCCAGCTGTTGTGGCCTATTTATCCATGCCACAGCACCAGAGGTTGTGGTGGAGGGCTGGATGAGTTAGCGAGGCAGAACATGAAACAGAGAGAGGGAGAAAGAGTCTGTATGACAGGGGCGGGGGGTGGAAGAGGAGATGGATGAGGATGATGAGAAGCAGATGGAAGGCGTGTTTTTTTCTGTTTTTTTATTTATTTATTTTTTTAAGAGACTATCTGTCTGTGACGCAGGTTGAGCTCTCCAGGTGCATTGTGGGTAGCCCGTGTGAAGACATAACCCAGTTTCTTGCGGCTCCAAATTGATCAAGGAGGACCGGCTGCGGTGATGCAGCTGCCTGTAGCGGTGGAAGAAGTGCTCAGATCATTTACTTTAGTAAAAGTACCAAAATCCTACTTAAGAAGAAGTACGGATGTATTATCAGCAAAATGTATTTAAAGTATCACAAGTAAAAGTACTCCTGTGAGTGATATATTGCTGGTTGAGGTGGAGCTGGTTTAATTACTTTATACATAGTTAGGTAGTTTAGTCCAGTGGTTCTCAACCTAGGGGTTAGGCCTCCTCCAAAGGGTCACCAGATAAACCTGAGGGGTCGTGAGATGATTAATGCAGTAAGAAAGAAGAAGTTCTGCTATACACATTTGTATTCATTTTTTTGACATTTCTCAAATTTTTGCTGTCTGGGTGATTTGACCTCTTTGGGCCTCAAACAGTTATTTAAATGAAACCATCTGAGAAGTTTAGAGGTAACATTTCTCTTTCGTGAAACTGATACACTCATAGACATCTGAAACGTGACAAGGAGCCCCAGGTAGACACTGCATTTTGTAAGAGGTCTCAAGCCAAAAACTTTGGGAACTACTGGTTTAGTTTTTAACAATGTTTTGTATCTTATAAGCTTCTCATATGTTTTAATGTAAAATCTTACTCTCGAAAGTAGCTTGTAACTACACCTGTCAAATAAATGTAGGGGAGTAACAAGCCTGAGACTCTACAGCCATGCTAGCAGCTCTGTGAGGCTGTACTCAGGGACAGCTTTGCTTTGAGCTAAATGCTAAGGTTGGCATGCTAAAATGCCCACAGTTACAATGCTAACATGATGATGTTTAGCCGGTGTAATGTTTACCATGTTCATCTTAATTTAGTGTGTTAGCATGCTAATAAGCACAAAACAGTACAGCAGAGGCTGATGGGAATGTCATTGGCTTTGGACAGATTAAAATGACCTCATGGTGGCGCTAGATAAAAAGTTAACGGATCGCCAAATTGATTATAATTCATCCTGAAGGGGACATAAGTATGTGCACCACATGTCCTGGCAATCCGTCCAGTAGTTGTTTTGAGACATTTCACCAAAAAATACAAATGTCAACCTCATGGTGGCGCTAGAGGAAAGGTCAGAGGATCACCAAGGTCTCTAGGATTCATCCTCTGGGGACCTGAACTGCTTGTACAAAATTTCATCTTAATCCATGAGATGTTTCAGTCCAGATCAAAGTGATGGATCAACCGACTGACAAACATTACCATCCCTATAGAGCCACACTGCTAGCATGGCTAAAAAATATTTCCCTCTAAAATGTACTAAAGTAGAAGTATAAAGTAGTATAAAATTAAAATACTTAAGCACCTCAAAACTGTACATAAGCACAGTACTTGAGTAAATGTACTTAGCTACTTTCCACCTCTTCCAGGCAGAAAGGTGAGGCTGTAGCTGCTCGGCGAGATGATGTGAAAGACACGGCAGAGCGCTGGAGGCTTGACAGCTCTTTAACGATCTGCAGGCTGTGTAATTCGACTGGTCTTCGCTCCCCCCACCCACCCATCCATCCACCCACCTCTCTGCACGCTGCAGCAGCCAGAACATTCCTCACACATCTGGGCCCCGAGTCTTTCCCAAACGCTCCCTCTCCTACCACTCTGCGCCGTAATTACCCACAAGCCCTGTGTTCTCCTTTTCTCTTTTCTTTTTATGATCCTCAGCCCCCTCCTCGGCTGAAATCATAAAAGCGTGGAGCACACAAACGTCATTTATAGTAATGATTTAGAAGGAAAGAGGCTTTCTGGTGTCCATAGAGACGTGCCATCCAGAAATATGCTTTTTCCTCAGCCGACTGTGTGTTGCCAGAACTTAGAAAAGCAAAACAAACATAATGAATCAGTTACCCAGTTTGAACTGTAATTTCTTCTCTAGATAGTTGTTTGCCCCTTGAGATGTTTGTGCTGTTCTGAAGCAGCTGATTAAAGTGGGATTCAATGAGTGGGAGTGGGAATGAGGACAATTTCCGATGATATAGATGTCTTATGGGACAGTGTGTGTTTTCCAGCTGTGGAAAGTAACAAAGTACATTTACTCAAGTACAATTTTAAGGTACATTTCAGAGGTAAGTATTGCTCTTTTTACTCCACGACATTTATTTGACAGCTACAGTTACTGTTCAAATTAAGATTTAAGCTGAAAAAAACATTTGAGAAGCTCATAAAATACAACACACAACAATTAAACCTCCCAATCTTTTTGGCTTATGACCCTTTACAAAAAAAGCAGTGCTCCTTGTCACGTTTCAGATGTTTACAAGTTGTTTTCCCTCTAAACATCTCAGGTGGTTTCATTTAAATAACTTTTTGAGGCCCCAAAAGGTAAAATTATCCAATATTTCTTAAAAAAAGGCAAAATTCCATAAAATACATACAATTTTTCTTCTTCTTTACTCTCACCTCATCTCATCTCACAATCCCTCAGGTTTTTCTTGTGACCCTTTGGAGGGGACCCGACCCCTAGGTTGAGAACCACTGTACTTAAACCTAACTAGACTTATATTAAACGGTATATAAAGTAGTTAAAATCAGCTCCACCTCCACCAGCTACAACACTAAAATACTACTTATGATGATACTTCTGTACTTTTGCTTGAGTAGTAGTTTTGAATGCAGACCTTGTACTCGTAACAGAGTATGTACTGCATTGCTGTATTGCTGCTTGTACTTAAGTAAAGGATCTGAATACTTCTTCCAGCACTGTCGTGTGAGAGAGAGCGGCGCAGGGGTCAGAGGTTGATGGCGTGTGGGGTCGGTCAGCGCTGATGCATCTGCGGCGAGCCACATGTCTGAGCGTCCACAGGAAGTGAGGGCGCATGCAAGAGGGCGCGCATACAGGAAGGCGCTTTGTTGTCGCTCCCTGCCAGGAAAGAACTATTGTTAAAAGTACGCGGCCGTGTTTTTTATCTGAAGGCACTGTTTACTCCTGCTTTGTCTGTAATCTCAGGCCCCTCGCTCCTGTACCTCCCACCGCTGGCACTCTGCCACACATTTGTCTTGCAGCTCTTGTGTTTTTCAGATAGTGGCTTACTTTCACACTGTGGGAACAATTGTTGCGACATTTGAGTGCCTGCTATCTGAATTGGATTAAAGGTTTGTTTGGAGCTGGATAACACCCACTAGAACTGATATGGTGGGAATACATATGAATAAAAGCAGCCTGTGACAATACCTGTACATTGAAAGGTGGAAGCGGAGCAGGAGAGGCAGATAATAAAGGGACTAATGGAAAGTAAAAGTTCTTTCAAGCATGAGTTCTCACATCCTTAAAAGCAGTATTTAAAGCAGTGACCTCGGCATTGAAGTCGTACTTATATCTTGTTTTTGTTCTGATTAACTGAATCGTCCCATGAGGAAAGAAATCAGACACTTTTCATTGTCCTTTACCAAGAAACACAACAACCTCTGCACTTAAAAAACAAAAGTTCCCCTGGCTAACGGGTGCTAAACAGATTTATGACCACTAACTGAAGAACTGATTCAACACCTACATGGTTCATTTGTTTTATTTGAGGAACATTTCATTGTTCCATGTGGCTCCGGTTAGTTTCAACTTTGGTTTTTAACTCCAAAAGACTTTCGGTGTTGTCCAAGTGTCAAGCTAGTAGCTATGATGCTGTCTATGAGTTAGAAAACACACATTAAGAGCTCAATATGATCATCTTATACATATAATTCATAACCTTTGATATATGTTCTCATAGTTTGTTTCTTTACAGTGGTCGAACTGTTAAATTTAGAGACATTTCAGTGTGCTTTTAGGCAAAAAAAATACCCCCAAACAAAACAAAAGTTAATATGGCACCAGTTTACTAAAAAACAATGCTATTGTACAAAATAGCTCCTTTCCAAAGAACATTTCTTGCTAGCAGCGTGTTTTTCACCCCTGAGATCTTCTCCTGTGACATTCTTTACCATCGGACTGTACGCTCAGCGGCCCTGCAGCCCTGCTCTCCCTGCTCAAATCCCCCTCGGTCTGCCTTCAATAGAAATGGAAATTTGAGGCCCTCCCCTCCCGCGGCTCCCCGTCTCCTTGCTCCACTCCCCCAGAATGAGCCAGGATGTTTTGAGAAGTGGGATATTGCTCTTAATGGATTCCAAACACCACAAAAGTTTATTAGGAAGCAGGGCATCGTAAAAGTAGGAGGTGGGGGTGGAGGAGAGGAGAGAGAGAGAGGAGAGGGGTTGTGGGAGTGTGGATAATTTCTTTTTTATTTTGTTTTTGCAGAATATTTATTTTTACTCCTCTCTGCTGTTGTAAATTAACATTAACCTGCTTTGTCTGTATTTTTATTACAGCCAGGTGCTTTTTTAGACTTCTCAAATTAACTTTTTTTGTTCTCCTACACAGTTTCAATGGCATGATGGATGCAAATCAAAGGACAACATCTGCCTTGTTATACATAGATGTAACCTCTGGCAGTTTCTCAGACATTACTAACACAGTGGAGATAGATGCTGTTTCATAGACCACATAATGTAGCAATGTTCTTAATTAAATAAAAATACAATCAGAAAGTGGAATTTCCCGATTCTGAAAACTTGTGTGTCTTAATGTATCATGATTCTTGGAATAAACAGCGGTATGCAACAGTGTGTGTCAGTGTGTATTAGAGCTACTTAAATGATGGCTGGTGATAGTCTTTATTTTTGTTATTGTCAACAAATCCTGTGAAAACACCAAAACCAACAATGAATTGATCCGAAAAACAAGTCTTGTCCGTGTATCCAACGCTTGTAATACATTAGCTTATTCCTTTGTGCCATAGGGCTCCATTGTTATGTATTAAAAACACATCAATGAGCTACACACTGGGTGACTGGTGTTCCTTCACTACCATGAACGTTGGCACTGTAGTTTATATTGATCCTGCTGCTGTAAATACTCATTAACCCCACATTTGTATCAATCATCAGCTGAAAATAGTCCCCAACAAATGCACTAATTACTCCTGTTAGATTAATGTTTTGCTAAAAACTACAGTGCCCAGCTTTTTAAGGAAATTACTGAGCCCTTTATTTAAAAAATAAAAATAAAAAGCAACTTTATATTTGTGGCCAGTTTTGAAAGATTTATGTCTTCAATAGGAACAAATGGGCTTGGGGGCTGACAGACGAATGTATTGTTGGTTTTGGTGTTTCTCATGGGGGAATTTGTCAACAATAAGAAAAAAATAAAATATCGCAAACCTTATCCTTTAGTCAGTGAGCCCCTGAGATGATTAATAAGACAGGAAGTAAGAAAAATATATATTTCTGTGACACAATATTAAATATTGGGCAGTTTTTTTCCCTCTACAGGCATCTACAAAGTATTCGAATGAAACAATCTGAGACGGGAACATCACTCTTTGGTCACATCTTAAAGCAGACAAATGGTTTCGAGCCAGAAAGTTTCTGAACCACTGCTTCTGCTTTAAGTCACATTGTTTTCAAATGTGGTTGTGTGCCAAAAAAATCCACCAAAACATTTCCTTGAACACATGATGTAATTGCTGTTTGTTTCTGACTCTGAATTCCAAGGTGGACCTCATCACACCGCGCACATGGCCGCCATGACCTTAACTGACTCTCCAGGGAATAATCCCCGGTCATCAGAAATGGACTTTCAGAAACAAAGAAAGGGCTGTCGTGTCCCTCCTTATGCTGCAGCTTTTTGAGTCAGTCGTAACAGTTGTGCTTTAGCTTAGCTTAGCATGAAGACTGGAAAACAGCTGGAAACAGCTAGCCTGGCTCTGTCCAAAAGTATGGATTAAACAAATGAGATATAACATGTTAATTAGTGAGCTTTATAGGATTTTTACCTTTGGACAGAGCCATGTCTTCCGGTCTTTATGCTAAGCTAGGCTAACCAGCTGCTAGCTGTAGCATCATATATAACAGACAGATATATGTATCTGTAAGTATATGTCCTAAAATGTTTACCTATTCCTTTAACAGAGTGATTTTTTTTTTACTCCACTACCGATCTTTATAATGGTCAGACTAAAAGTAAACTTGCATATTTGTGTGTGTGTGTGAGCAGTTAAATGTGTGTGCACATGTGCCTCTGCATAGCTGTGCGTGTAAACATCCAATGAAAGCGAACGGAAAATGTGGAATTAGATTGAATGCCTTTGCAGTGTGTTGGCTTGTGTGTTGAAGCAGTTTTCCTTGATGTGTGTGTGTGTGTGTGTGTGTATTCATGGCCTCCTCTTGGCAGTGTCCATCCTTGCGTCAGAGGCCCTAATCTGGTCCTCTCCTCACAAAGCCTCTCTTTGATGTGCTTCTGCTGCTGCTGCTTCCTGCCATGTTCAAATAAAGCTTCACAATCAAATTGAGTCTGCCTCCACTGAATGCATTAGTGTTTAATAGCGTTATTGATCAGGCTAGAATAATTCTACAAGTCCCTCTCTCAGTTCTTCCCCGCCTCGAGGCTAAACCCCCCGCCTCGGCCTCAGAAGTGAAGCAGTGAGTTGAGGAGCCCTGGAAGGAACAAATACCCTCCAATGACTTTCTCTCTCAATGGGTGATATAAGGTTCTTTAGAGAAAAGGTGGGATTTCATTTGTGATTTCCTGCTTGATCCTTTAATCCTTTAGTCTCTTTTCTTAGACAACAAAACATAATTTAATTCCTCAAATCCTTATTTTGCCCAGCCAGTATTAGTATTAGTAGTATAAGCTACTTGTTGATTTTCAGAAGGCATCTTGAACTGGGCAGTTAGACGACTACTTCCACATTTTGGAAAATACGCTTATTTGCTTTCTTGCTGAGAGTTAGATGAAAAGATTGATACCACTAAATGTGTAGCTGGAGACAGGGGCTGGAAAGCTTAGCTTAGCAACAAGACTGGAAACAGGGGGAAACAGCTAGCCTCCGTCCATGAAGCGTGTAAAAGTGTGGTTTTAGGGGTGCTTGTGTACTGGACTACTACTTCCGGCACCAGTAACTTCCTGGAGTGTCTGAATCTGTCTGTAGAGCACTGACAATATTTGGTCGACACATTGGTCTTCTTCATGTAGTTGTTTCTCTAGTTCCACAGAGTCTGGTGGGTCACACATTTTGGCTCGCTGGAATCAAAATGATCTAAATCCTGGCACCATGGCTTTGTAATCAAGTCACAGAATCTGATGCATCACAGAATATGGTGTAACACTGACACATAATACCCTGTAAATGGGCAAATTGTCGTTTTTACGGTAAGGTTTTTGTACATTTTGGGAAATATGCATATTCGCTTTTTTGCTGAGCATTAGAGAAAATTGATACCACACTCATATGTGTCCATTCAACGTGTAGCTGGAGTCTGGAGACGGTTAGGTTAGCATAGCATAAAGCCTGGAGACAGGGAGAAACATCTTGGCTTTAGAGGTGCTTTGGACAGAACTAGGCTAGCTGTTCCCCCCTGTTTACAGTCTTTATGCTAAGCTAAGCTAACAGTCTCCTGGCTCCAGCTACATATTTACCATACATACATGAAAGTATGTTCAATGTTCTCATCTAACTCTAAGCAAGAAAGTGAATAAGTGGATTTCCCAAAATGTCAAGACTGTTGCTTTAAGTAATCCCCCCCCCCGCAGATCATTCGCCATGTGTCTACAGCATCGTGCGTTGAGGGAGTTGGCGTCTCTGTTCCTCATCAGTGGACTCCTGACAGACGTGCTCTCCAGCCCCAATAATCAACCCCAAAAAATGAGGCGAGATGTTTTCTCTCTGCTGCTCAGTGGGAACAGAAAAGCGCAGTGGGAAGGGAGGGGGGGTCAGCTGAAGACTGGAATTCTCTGAGACGTGCTCGGCCCCCACCTCCATGGGCCTTCCCGGGCCAAGTTAGCCGTTAAATCCCCCTTTCTTCTTACTGATGACCCGTGAGTGATGTGGGGGAGGGGTCACAGGGTCAGCGGAGAGTGTGGGGAGGAAGGGGAGTGGAGGGATGATGATGGTGATGGGTAGTGGAGGGGATGGAGAGGGGGTAAAACGAAGACAGGGCGAAGCCAGGCGAGGAGGCGCACTTGTCTTTCCACTCGTGTAATCCCTCCAATTTGGATTATTAAATTTAAATCTGTGTTCCGGATTCATCAGAGCCCACATTGCTCACAAATGACTCCCAGGTGTGTCGAGGACATTGCTGCGCATGGAGATGAGAACACGAACCAGCAGCAGCACTGCCGCTTATGGGTGCAATCACACGCTGTTGTACAGCCTGAAAAGTCTGAAGTAGTTAGTTATGAGTAATGAGTTACACAGTGTGGCTGTCGGGTAAAACTTGCATCATTGCATCAAGTTGAAGATGTTTGTTTTTTTTGCTCCCTGGTGGATTGAGAAACTCTTGGGTTGGGTTGAGTTTGTGAAACCTTCTAGATGAGCTGATAAAACAAAACAAACAGTTATATAAACTCATACATTTGTCATCCAGTTGTCAGGCAGCTGTCAGACTAATGCCAAGTCTGTTTTGTTTGTTTTTTTAATGCCAGAAAAGGTGATAGTACGAGAGGGCACACTGATAGTGCTGGTGTTTCTGCTGTGGTAGTTTTCACAGGGCACCATGTGTTCTTTTGCGTGGTATTTTGCTGAAAAGGTGACTTGTGAAACTGAGAAATGAGAAAAGGACAAACTAAAGTGAAAAACTAGTGGGAATAGTAATGGTTTCAGTAACTTCTCTAAATGCTGCGGGACTGACTATCATATATATATGACCCTTATTTAATCAGGTAAATTGATGCAACATCTCTTTTGCAAGAGAGACCTGAGTACAGCAGAGAGAAAGAAAAAACAAACATAGGCAGACATAACAAATGAACAAATACATACAACAAACATAACCAAAAATATGAGATTATTATATTAAGAATATTAGATTATGGCTAACATGTTAGCAAACAGTTGTCTATTTACACATCCATGAAGACACAGAGCGACATTATCATTCCTTTGGAGCAGTGTTTCTGGCCACATGATGAATGTAAGTCCAATGTTCACTCTTCTTTTAGCTTTTAGCACCTTTTTTTGGTCTCCACCAAATCCTGAGAAAAACATCTGCCTCTTTAGCGGCTAAATGCTCCACTAAGTTCACCAGCTAGTCGCTAACTGTGTCTGTCTGTTGTTTGGTGCTGAGCAGGTAGTGTACATTGGGTTTATGGAGCTTTTTCACTGATAACAACTGCCTGCTGCCGCCTGATTAGTGCAGCTTTAAAGTAATTAAACATCACTTCACAAGGTGTGCGTTCACTTCCTAAGAATACAAATGAACATTTTGAATGCGTGTTGTTCATTTTCTTTCAATTTAGCAGTTTAATTTCAGCAAATATCTCTGCTGGCAAACGCACCCAAGTGCTATGGCTGCATAACAAACATAGTCACATGAATTGAAGTCAACATAAAGAATGTTATTACATTGTCATGACTTGAGAGAGACAACAAACACGTGGTGCATGTGTGGTGAATTGAGGGAGAAGTGAATTAGACTTCAAGCACAGCATTGTCTTGATCTGAACACTGAATCCGCCCTTTGACTTCCTGCCCCTGTCTGTTCTCGTACGATCCAGGGGACTGGCACACCTCAGCCAATAGAATCAATGCCACGGTGAAGTGCGGCACACCCAGAGTGTCCTCTAGTATTTATTGAGATGAGTATCTATTCTTAGAGCTTGCTTAGCACCTGAACTAACTTCCCGGTATTCACGTTGTTTAGATGTTGTCTCTTTTTAGCCAAAATGTCCACTTTTCCACAACAGGGTCACATAGGGATAGCAAGAAAAGATCCATTATTCATTTCCATTTCGCTCAGCTTTTTCCTAAATAAAATGCATGTAGCTCTTGTTCTCTTTTTGGAAGGGGACATTTTGTGTTTTGGGCTATAGTGACGAAGAAGAAGTAAACAAGAGCTTTGGGTCTTGTGTTACAAAGACTTTTGGTTTATCTGAGCGTTGGCTCTTGATTTCTTTCATCATTAGCGCTATGATCAGTGTTGTTGCGGTTAATAAGCAAAGACTCCCAACTGCTGAATCACCATCAGGCAACCAACTGCTTTTATTGAAGACGCCAGACTTCCATGTAATTTTGAGTCATTTTCACCCACTGTCACGCCTGTTGTTGTGGTAAACTGCTCTGGTGCAAACATACAAAGTACATATTTCCAATATGAAAAAAAAAAAAATTCAGTTAAACATTTTTTTTCAGCTATAAATAACTACAACTGACAGACATATAATCAGGGCCAAATTCAAACTGCACCTTGATAAATTTGAATAGAGCGTTTCGCCCGGAGTTCTCCCTGAAGCGAAGTTGAAATGATGCCAACATATTCCAGTGTCAGTAGAACGAGCAATAGCTGAGAATTGAACGCACTGTAAAGACAAAGAGAAAGGACAGAAAGGGAAGTGGGGGGGGAGACGAAGAGGACAGAGAAGTCTTGTGCACAGTGGGGCGTTTCATATTTTAGGGCCCTGTTGAATTGAGCCCAGTGTCTTCAGTGCTAGCGCAGCGCTGCCGGGGTCAACGCTTCTGCACTGTGACCGCAGGAGCATGAAATCTGGATGAGTGCACCTGTGTCTCCCAAATCCTGCTATTGTCTAAACAGAGAGGTGGTTGTGGGGGCATTTGGATGTGCGTCTGTTGTGTTTTGTAGATTCTGAAAAGTGGGGACAGAGGAGATTTAAGATGATTTACATACATGCAGAAGTAATACTGAAACCAAAATTCAATATGAAAAAGGAACTTTCACTTAGGTTTTCAAAACTCCCCTGCGATTCCGTCCAATAAGTTAGATAGCCAGGAACTGTATTGTCCACAAAGTGGGAAATTGCCTTTGTTTTCACACAGTATACATTAAAAAGCCAGTTAATTTAAGATTGTCATCAAGAACAAATCAACAAAAATCTTTAAAAATACAGAGAGGGCTGGGGCAAAATTTAGTTAGTGATAAAGGCATAATGATGCTATGCATTAGGCTTTGGCAAAACAACAAAAACAATGCAGTATAGCACAGCCAAGGAGTTAAATCTGACTTTCCTTTGTCAGTGATGCACTGCATCATTTGGCAACAAACTGCATCCACTAATTGAATACCTGCATGCTCACATACCATGTAAAATACCCTGTACATTAGCATTGTGCTAATTAGATGCTTACCTTGCCAGCATCAAGGTGGAGGACATCATTATTGGACCATGAGGTGTACAATCTGACCGTTTGATTGACATTTAAAGTGAACTTCCTGGATTGTATTTTTCTTTGAAAGCTGTGTCCTAGCAACACATCCACATTAACGCAGCATCTCGTGTTAATTTGCTGCAGTGTTGTTTTCAGTGTGTACTGTAGCCACCTTCATCTGAGTTTTAGCATAGTCAATATTTAATATAAACAATGCCTAAATATGTGTAATGTAAAAGGTGTCGCTCGTGGTGATGACGAATTATTGCTCAACTCTGAGTTTCTTGTCTTTTGTTTGGTTTTACAGCCTGCAACTGTACTGCGGCCCTCATCAGCATCGTTTCCAGCGGCAGCAGGCAGCTGTTTTCAGCTAAGAAGCTGTAATAAACCCACTGTACGCTACCTGTCCAGCACCAAACAGCAGACAAACACACTGAGCGACTAGCTGGTGAAGGTATTGCAGCTAAAGAACCTGATATTTCCCTCAGGAGCTGTTAGAGATCAAAGATAGATCTGAAAGGAGAGTGAATATTGAACTTACATTCATCAGGAGCCAGAAATACGACTTCAAATGAATGCTAATGCTGCTCTGTGTCTGTTAGATGTGTTAAATAGGCAACTGTTTGCTAACAAGTATGTCATGTCAACTTTAAAGTGAGAATATATCAATGTTGTGTTCACAGCATGTTGCCCCTACTGTTGCTATTAATTAAGATTTAAACCTTACAATAGCCTGTGTGCCATGTTATAATGTAGCACTGCATTAGTGTCACTAAGTCCAGTGTCTACTATTGTTCTGCCTGGTAGCATTTGAGAGCCGTGTCATTTTAACAAAGCTGAAGCAACAATAGACCTTTTTCAATTGACTTGTCAATGCAGGAAAAAAGCACAGGTGGAACTACTAACATTAACAATGGCTCTGTTTCATTAATTGTCCCAGGAATCATCTCCAGTTAACCAGAATTTACAATACCAAACCCTGGAGCTCACCCTCCACCCTGGGCTCGCCTAAATAAAAGACAGCCTTCATTAATGTTGTTAATTACACCTGTTCTTTCCACAGGGGAGTGGCACCCGCTAACCTCATTATCGTAAACTATGATTGGATCTGCCCGGTCAGAGGGGGAACCATAGATTGAACCAACTGTTTGAGGAGTAAACCGGACTTTCGTTTATAGGTGCATGGTCTATTTATCTTTAAAAATAAATAAATGTTATTCCGACGTGTGTTTGCGTGCACACGTACTTCATTCCACCCTTGCATAAGTCAGTGCCCCCACTTGGGCCACCCCGGTCAAAAAAGTCTGGAAATGCCGCTTTGCTTTTCCTGCTCTGCTTTGACAAATCAAAATGTATTTTATGTTGTTAGCGTTCAACAACTTTTGGTGCCTGTTTGGGGCAAAATGTACCTGAAGTTACGGTCCAAAAATAGTCAGCTTAACCACAATATTCACTCAGAGCACATGCAGGCCTGCTATAAAATCATATTCAGGTAAGTTAGCTGACTTTCACTATCAAATTGTTAGCAAAAATGTTTAGTTGCCGCCGGACTCTACATTTGTAAGCTGACAGTTTGCTTGCTTAATTCCTAGCAAAATAGTTTTGCTATTGTAAGTTTTAACTCAGTATGCTGCTACAATAAACTCCTACTTTACATATATGATCTCACGGTCAGGAGTAATTCGGCATATTGATCTGAAACCTGCTTCTTGTCTGACTTTATCACACAGTAAACAGTGATGTAGTGTGTCACTGTGTCTCATCTCTCCCTGCATTCATTTTCATATCTCCATTTAATCTTTCACACTTTCTTTTGTGTCATTCATCACCTCCTGTGTGTCTTTTTTCCGACCACATCACACTAGCCGACCACAGCGCGTGGCTCGTGATGCATCACGGCTACTCTGGCCCGTTTTTAAGTCTTCCAGAGGAAGTTCTTTGAAGGTCCGGCTCCCCAGTGATGGGTATGGAAACCTACATTTTTGGCCATGACCACTGGCCTGTCAGAGATGTTCTCCATTTGTGGTTTGACCTTTTCAGATGTGCCGACACGTCTTCTTCACCCACAGACAACAGACCAGAGCCTGAAACTGATCAAGTGTGGGAGGCCCATTGCACAGGAACACAGGTAGACAGACTAAGATAGTAACAGTGCTTTTAAGATAAGATAAGATAAGATAAGCCTTTATTGTCCCACAGCGGGGAAATTTTTAGCGTTGCAGCAGCCAGCAAAAGTGTCATATATAGAAATACAATAAAAATAAATAGAAAAATAGTCCTATACACAGTATAGACAGAAATAAATAATAGAGTGACTGAGTGCAGTTGTAAGTATGAACAAATAGATAAGATAAAAATATTGCACATATATAATATACATGTATATGAAAATATTTCACAGCAACATATGAAGTAGATAACATCATGAATACAATATATGTATGAAGATAATGCACAGCAGTAGATGAAGTATAGTAGTGAATAGTCTGCACACTGACAGTCAAGTGTAGATTACCGGGAGTTGTACTGATTATAGAGTCTGACAGCAGCAGGCAGAAAGGACCTACGGTACCTCTCCTTCAGACACCGCGGGTGGAGCAGCCGGTCGCTGAAGGAGCTGCCCAGTGCTGAAAGAGTGACATGTAGGGGGTGGGAAGTGTTCTCCAGTAGTGATGATAGCTTGGCCACCATTCTCCTGCCTCCCACCACCTCCACTGAGTCCAGAGGGCATCCAAGGACAGAGCTGGCCTTCTTAATCAGTCTGTCCAGTCTCTTCCTATCCCTGGAAGAGATGCCACTGGCCCAACAGGTCACCCCATACAAGACAGCTGATGCCACCACAGAGTCATAGAAAGTCCTCAGGAGCGCACCCTGCACTCCAAAAGATCTTAGTCTCCTGAGCAAAAAGAGACGGCTCTGGCCCTTTTTAAACAGAGCGTCCGTATTGTCTGACCAGTCCAGTTTGCTGTTCAAGTGAACACCCAGATACTTGTACGATCTCACAATCTCAATGTCCGTTCCCTGGATGTTCACTGGTGTAGGTGGAGGGAGTTTGCGCCTGCCGAAGTCCACCACCAGCTCTTTGGTTTTACTCGCGTTGATCTGGAGGCGGTTCTGCTGACACCAACCCACAAAGCCCTGGGTCAGTTCTCTGTACTCCCCATCATCCCCGTTGGTGATGAGGCCGACGATGGCAGAGTCGTCAGAGAACTTCTGCAGGTGACAGTTCGAAGTGTTATGGGTGAAGTCCGCTGTGTAGAAGGTGAACAGGAAAGGCGCCAGAACGGTTCCCTGTGGAGCCCCTGTGCTGCAGAGAAGTGTGTCAGACACACAGTCCTGTAACCTCACATACTGTGGTCGGTTTGTGAGGTAGTCCAGGATCCATGCTGCCAGGTTATGGTCCACCCCAGCGTGCTCCAACTTGTCCCCCAGAATCCTGGGCTGGATGGTGTTAAAAGCACTGGAGAAATCAAAAAACATGATCCTCACAGTGTTTCCAGCCTTTTCTAGGTGAGAGAGGGATGTGTGAAGTAGGTAAATGACAGCGTCATCCACCCCAATGCGGGGTTGGTAGGCAAACTGCAGAGGGTCCATACATGGGCTCACCAGCGGACGCAGGTGAACAAGGACCAGTTTCTCCAGGGTCTTCATCAGGTGAGAGGTCAATGCCACTGGCCTATAGCCATTGAGGTCCTTGGGGTGTGGGGTCTTCGGCACAGGAACCAGACACTATGTTTTCCACAGTTTTGGCACCCTCCCCAGCTTCAGACTCAGGTTGAACAGGTGCTCAACAATCCCACACAGCTGGTCCGCACAGGACTTCAGAAGTCTGGAGCTGATGCCGTCTGGGCCCGCCGCCTTCCCCACCCTTATCTTCCTCAGTTCGTTTCTCACCTGGGATGTTGTGAGGAACAGCCCGGTTGAGCTTGTAGGGGGCATGAGGGCTGAATGGGGGGTGTTTGCGGGTGTGAAATGGGGAGATGGGCCCAGCCCAGGCTGTGGTGTGGGTGTATTAAGTGGCTGTAAGCTGAGGGCTGTGGGGAGTGATGAGTGGTGAGATGAGGGAGGGTATGTGTATCACATAAGCCATATCTTTATAAAGTAAGTAAGAGTGAATGGCTGAATGCAAAAGCGCACACACACGACAAACTCAAAAAATAATTGGGGCTTTGGACAAAAGTTGTGAAATTTTATTAAATAACTGTAAATTTTATATAGACTGACTTTATTATTATTTTGGTTGCAATGTCAAATTCACTTATTTGTACCTTGTGGGCCATCATAGATATCTTGTAAGCCACTGTAGGTGAATCTGTGGCCAGGAGATTCTTCTCAGAGCGTTTTGACCCAGAAAAGCAGGGCAGATTTTGATCTGAAAAACACTGAGCATGCAACTAGACCAGTAGAAAATGTTGGCACCGAGCATCCGGCAGTGGAAGAAAATGTCGCTCCACACCCACAGAAACCACTGCATCAACAAAAACAAAACATACAAAAACCAATAGTATCCAGCAGTAGTCAAAACAAACACATTTAGCATATATTTGCCAATAAACAAGCAAACATATCATTCCATAGCCTGATTTTATTTCCTCTAAAAAGAGACAAATGTCACCCTGAAGCTGAAATCTGTCATGTTTTTTAGATTAACATGTATATTGTTATTATATCCACCCGTGTGGAGGAGTGTGTGTATTTATACTGGTTGGAGACTGCTGCTATTGAGCAATAATGATCAGGTTTGTCAGGTTGCACCTGTCTGTTTGACAATGTCAATACCATCTAACTTAATTGCCTCAATAGATTCATTGATTCACTATCTAGACTTAACACGTAGCCACATAAATACTTTAACATTCACATATAGCACAGTAAGAGAGGTTGAGTATTAAAAACACTTAAATTCTGGTGTTTGAATGGCTAATGTGAAGGCAGTGATTCCAAATGAAGTTGAACTTAAACGCAGATTATTCCAAACCTAGGGCACGTAGTCCAGAAATCCTGTTTTGCCACTTCAGTGTCCAAAAATGCTTTGGACACTGAAGATTATCCATCTAGATGATCTGGTGTGATAGCTTCCTGGTAGACAGGAAGTTTACGAAGAATGGCTTTAAAGATAAAAAAAAAAGAAGAAAAAAAAAGAAGGTACATTTAAATCTGACTCTGTATTTTTGGTCCATCCAGTTAAAACATAGAAATTACAGTGATGAGTTTGTGATGGTGAATTGTGGAGCGGTGAGTCAGATGCAAGTGTCATGAACTTTCAGTAACTGTAACTGTAAAGATGTGTTTCTTACAGTCATACACCAATACATACACAGCATGGTGGTTACTTAGAGAATGACCTGGATTCATAATATGTGTTAGCAAGCTTCTGCCCCGCTGATGTGCCCTTGAGCAAGTCCCCTCCGGGCACAGCTGTTCTGTAGCTGAACTTGACCTCTGACTTTACTGGAGAATGCAAGCTTTGCTACGGGGACTAATGAACAATAACATCACCATCATGCATCCATTTACATAATTTATCATAAACAACGTCATTTCTTTTTTATTTGTAGTTTGGGTGTTTTTGTATTACAACCACCCGATACTGGTTTAACTGTTGGACCACTGGACACTTGAACATGGGAAGGGTGTCAGGGGAGGTGAAGGTGGAGGGAGATGTGGGGGCAAGCAGTCTGGACAGGGTTACAGTTGGGGGGGGGGGGGGGGGGGGTAATGTGAGTGGATGACAATGGTCCTGCTGTGCGAGTGGAGGAGAAAGGTATGGGTGGGATGGGAGAATGGATAGCGGTTGGCGGAGAGGTTTGGGAGGATAAGGAAGGTGGGGTGGAGGAGGAGAAGGAGGTGGCGGCAGTGGTGGTGGTGGGGGGTGGCAGGCAGGGTCAGGAGGAGCCCATGGAAATGCAGATTGCCTCTTTGAATTCTATTGCCAGGCTCAGCTTTGATGTAAAGTGAAAAAAAAGAGGGATTTCATACAGACTAACTTTCACCATGCCTCCCTCCCTCCCCTCCTGCCTCCTCCCGCCTTTAGTCTCCCACTGATTCTCTCTTCTCTGCCTCACTCTGTCTCTCTTCAACTGACAAAACAGGCCCTCGGGCACAGTGAGCTCCTCGAACCCCCTCTAACCTCAGTGGCTTTTCAGATTTTGTTGGGAGGGTTTGAACCATCAAAACTAAGACCGAGCCCGTACTAATAAGTACGGCCTAAATTCACATATTAAAGGTTTTTTTCAGAGACTTTTCCTCACCAGAAAAACTACAACATTCTTCATTTGGTCAGAAATCTTGACAAGTGCCCTCCTCTGACTGCTCCTGCTCTCTCTCAGAGGCAAATGTGGAAGTAACGTGATGTTGTTTTAGCACCACAAAACCTCTTAGTGGACATTCAGACCCTGTGTTAAAAAAAAAAAATGCAAGGAGCTGCGTTGGTGGGGGCATGCTGTTTCAGGTACCGGTGAGACGATGAAACTTGACGATCCAGGAAATCAGATCCAGATCCAGAGTTTGAAGGCTTAGCAGATACCAATTTATATTAACAGATAGTATTATACAACTGTGGAAAGTTATCATGGTGGCAATCATTTTATCATTTGTCACAATGATCCCAAGGTAAACAGCCCTGCCAGGAATGTGCGCTTGCATATATTTGATTGGCCACCGCAGCACCTTGCTAAGTGACGTTGAGTTGTGAACCTGTATTATACTCTCCCGCTCCCCCCCTCCCCCTTCAACCCAACCGGTCGAGGCAGATGACCGCCCACCTTGAGCCTGGTTCTGCTTAAGGTTTCTACCTGTTAAAAGGGAGTTTTTCCTTGCCACTGTCGCATGGTGCTTGCTCATGGTGGGAACTGTTGGGTCTCTGTAAATATAAAGAGTCGGTCTAGACTTGCTCTATTCGAAAAAGTGCCCTGAGATAACTTTGTTATGATATGGCGCTATATAAAGTAAACTGAATTGAATTGAATTGAATTATTTTCACACAGTGCTAAAAACGGTCTGAATGCAGCCTTAGGGTGAAGGTAGGAGTGGATGACTGGGCATACAAAGTGTCTGACTTTGACACCTTTCACATCCCATTTCCTACTAATATTCAATGTTTTTTTTTTTTTAGCCATGACCAGTGTTTCCCTAACTTTAACCAAACCAAACCAAACCTCAACCAGTGAGGTGGAAGATCAGAAAATGTATACCGAATATGACTTGTTGTGTTGTTGTATAAGTTGCACCTCATCATTTTCAATGTCATTTAACGTTGACACTGAACCACCAAAAGTTAGTTAACACTTAAAACTAGGCATGTGCGAATTCCTTGAGCCAGATGTTTTACAGCAAATAACATGCGAATCATACGTCAGCGGTTTCTTAAAACAATACTCCACTGATTTAGCATCGTTTCTTAAAACAATACTCCACTGATTTAGCATCGCACTCCTAAAACATAACATTGTCGCACTCATGATGTCTCAAGTGACATCACTTGAGACAGTTTATTAGATTTCGAGCAGCTCCCTCTGGAACCACAAAAGGCTTTATATTTCACATACAGTAGTTGTCCCTAACACCTGTAAACACTGTTTGATGTGTAAAATCGGTGGAGTTGTCCTTAAATCAACACCATATCGCAAGACGTAACATTTTCAGATGTATTCACTCTGGATTGTGTTTTTGAATGAACATCTGCTTTTGGTGATCAGAAACAGTAGCTTGGTGTGGATGGAGCAGCAAAAAAAAAACAGATGCAGTTTCAAATATATCAGCATCATGGGGACAGACCCAAAGTACACAAGCTACACACAAACGCACAAGAATTTGCTTAGTCGCCTCACATAAGCTCCTCATGTGGTTCTTCATGCACTCAAGACCTGTTGATTGGGTGCTTAATCCAGGCTGAATATAAAACCTCGTATTGTTTTTGATGGACAATATACTGTAACACCCCTCACGCCTCCTTCCCGATTCGAAACGCTTTCCCTCCTCGCTCATCTCACCCTTTAGCCCTTCCTTTCACCACAGACCTGCATTTCTGATTAGGGAAAAGAAAAGAACACACACACAAAAAAACCAAAACAATGAAGTTCAGGTTTTGAGGTGGTCTGGAAAAAGCAGAGTGGGCATATTGAAATACAGATAAAAGAAAAAAGGGAGAGTGAATAGTGCGCCATGCAGAAACGGTTGGCTAATTAAATCTTTATACCTTCTTTCTGAGGAGAAGCTAATCTGGTGGGTGGGAGCTGGCCTGTCCTGCTTTTTAAAGAGTTTTCAAAAAACTTTTCTTGTTTCATGCATTTGAGTTCTCAGCCCACCCTTGGTTTTCTTTAGCCTTGGTGAAAAAAAATGTTTTTCACTGTGTTTGATGCAAGATTGAGAGTGCGGTGGACAATGCAGAGCCTCATTACTGGAACGAGGTCTGAGCAGAGATGTCGAGAGAGAGAAAGGGAAAGGAAAAAAGTAAATCACACAGCAAGGAGGAGGATTTAGAGCAGAGAGAAATGCGAGGCTGCAGAGCAGGAGTTTTATCTTACATTTGAATGTATGAATACAGTGGGTGGTGGGTGTGGGGGAGTGGAGCGAGGGGTGGAATAACAAAAAAAAAAGGAGAGGAAGTGTGCTGTAAAAGAAGCAGTTAGTGGCCAATTTAATGTGAGGAGGACACACTGAGACTGCACTTTTGTCTTCATCCCAAGGAGACGAGGAGGGAGGAGGAGGAGAAGGAGGAGGGGAGCCGATGATCTGAGATCAGATGTTTCCTCCTGATAACAAGCAGCTGTGATGATCACTTCCAGACACAGAGCTTTTTTTTTCAGCAGCGAGGCCAGAGGTTGACGTCCACGTGCCCTGACCCCGGCCTCCAGATCCTCCACATGTCTCCTTCTGTGTTTCCCCCCCTTTCGTTCTATCTTTCCAGCAGTCCTTTCTGACTTGGCAAGTCAGGAGACTGTGAGGTCCAAATGTTATTTGCTAAATTAGATAATGGAGGCTGTCCACAATATGTAACGGCATCCTAGTTGGTAAACAATGCTGTAGTGTTTCTGGGGGCAGGAGAAGAAGTTGTTGTTTTTCAGCTGATTTGACGGTATATCTATCTACCTATTTAGAGCTTAATTCTAATTTCTTTATTTAACCCCTTAAAGCTACACTCATTTATATTAACAAGGGATCAAATGACTATGTGTTATGTGGAAGGGGTCGTATGTAAACCTCATATGATTATCATCAGTTCCCCTCAGCTCTATCAAGCGTTTTAGCATCTTTCAGCACATTTTTTTGGTTTTCTGACCTGCAACTCTACTGTTTTGTTTCAGTCTCACCGCTCTCATCAACTTAATTTCCCTAAAAGCCCACGGTACGCTACCTGCCCAGCACCAAACAAAGTTAGCAACTAGCTGGTGATCATAGTGGAGCATTTAGCAGCTAAAGAGCCAAAATTTTCCCTCAGGAATTGGTGGAGACCCAAACGGAGCTAAAAGGAGGGTGAATATTGGACTTAGTTTGTTGGATGACCAGAAACACGACCAGAAACAGAAATAATAAAGTTTTGTTTACAGCTAATTTCTGTTGCCCCCAATTGGCCAAAAATCAATTAATACAAGTTTAAAGCTTTAAGACTGGAAGAATCATGTTATTTCACTCTGTATTGGTGTGGAATATGAACTTGTTTATACTGACTGAATATTAAAACCCCAGTGTCCATGTGTTTTTTATTTGGCCGCACTATTCCATCAAATGGAAATATTCTGGATATCTTGTGCATTATTTTATACACATTTCCTAAAATTCAGATACAGTATGAGGTATCTTTGGAGACTTTGGGATCTCCACTAGAATTTAAAATAAAGTTACGTATATATACGTTTCAGCATTGTTTGGCTGTTCTGAATGAGTTTGTAATGATTGGCTCAGAGGCAGGTCAGTGAGCTAAACTGCACGCAAATTAACTGTACTGTATGGACTCACAAAAACAAATGAAAGGCACGCATACTGTACAGTTTAAGCTGACTGGGTACAGCCCGACCTCATTAAAACACTAAAAGAAGCACGGCGAGAGGGAAAACAGAGACAGGTAGAGAGTACGGGAATGCAAGGAGCGGGAAGAGTTAAGTCCATTTCCTGAGTATAAATTAAAAGCGTCTTGTAATCACATTGCAGGAATGCAGTCGGTGTACACTGTTAAACACTCCCTAAGCCCTGGCTCAACTTCACTCTCTCAGCACTGCACACAAAGGAGCCTTTGTTCTCTCTGCTCTTGAAAAGCAGTGCTCAGTCACTCCCTCCCACCCCCTCCTCCCGTCCTCTCCCTCGCTGCTCTCTCGCTCTGGTGCTGTTTTCTGTCATTCTCCTCTCTCATTCCTCTTCTTCTTCTTTTCTTGCTATCTGTTTCTTTCATTCACAGCCTCTTATTTGCCCCCCCCATCCCCATCCCACTGCATCTCTATCCCTCTCTTTCTTTTTCCCCTCTTCTGTCTCACACACAGAGGCTGACTTTTTTGGCTGCCGAGCTTGTGCACAGCCAGAGGTAACAGAGGAAACATGCGTGTGTTACCCCGACACAAATGCACAAACTCTAACACAATCATTACGTTCAGTGGGCAAGTCACGGACTCGGCCTAAGCCAATCCACAATGCCCTCAACATTACCAAAAATGCGATTTCCCAAAGTGCACTTCCCTCAAGATTTGCTCTGCCCCCACCAACAGCTTTTTCTGGTTAGCCACACATTTACGGTAAGAAACTGGAATGGGGTGTGGAAGAGGGGGAATGGGTATCCTGGTCTTTCTCTCCGCTCCAAACCCCTCCACCCTGACTGAAAATATTTAGACACCAGATAGATACACAACACACACACTACCTACCAGATGTGGCTCACACACACCTGGTACAGTGGGAGCCCTTGGGCGTGGAAACTGTTATTTTGTTTAGCTATCAGGTCATATGTGACAAGCGTATAAAGTCTCCCGGGTTTGAACATGTTTTCCTGGGAGAAACCCTCGCAGGCTCCTCCTCCTCCTCCTCCTCTAAAACCTGGCGGCCTTCACCTGTTGATTGATTTTTCTATTATGTCAAAATAAAAGAAGCGTACACAGGCATGTTTCTGCACTGAAACGTCTTGTTAATGGACTAAGTTATCTTTCCTTTGAAAAGTGCAACACCCACTCAAAAATAAACATGAAACAAAGATCACTCACTGTAACTGTCTTGGAGCTACTGCTCGTAAAATTTAACACAGAGGACTGAATCACTCAGGCCTACTTTTTGAGCGAGAAAATAAGTTGATGCTGGTCTTTGCTGTGGCATTATTTCATGGGTTTTGCCTCTTATTTATCCTATGAGGTTAACATACAAATACTATATTTTGTATAAGAAGCAATCACCAAGTTAATCATCAAAATCTCTGAAATCGAGGGAATTTTGACTGTTCTGACACAAGATGCTAAATGGCTGTGCTAATGAAAACATTAAGGCAATGAAAGAAATGAATGTTTACAGGGACTTATAGGCCTAGATAGTGGATGTCGGGTGTTTATTCATGCATGTTCACACAGGTTTGTGTGTGTGCATAAGTATGTACTGTATGTATAAGTACACATAGTGTATATTTACAAATGGTTGCCGAGCTTCACTGCAAAAAGGAAAGGCCTTTCCTCTACTTCTCCTGTTGTATTTTAGTACAATTATTTTCTCTTTATGATCAGAGTTTGCGCTATTATAACTTCAAATGTTAAAATATAATGAATTTGGGGTTACAGTCCTTGTAATGACATAATTCATGTCGTAAAGTATAAACAAGACTAAGAGTCTGCAGTGATGCTAGCGGCTCCGTGAGGCTAAATGCTAACATCAGCATGCTAACATACTCACAACGACAATGCTAACACGCTGATGTTTAGCAGGTAAAATGTTTTCCATGTTAACCATCTTAGTTTTAGCATGTTAGCATGCTAACATTTGCTAATTAGTGCTAAACACAAAGTACAGCTGAGGCTGAGGGGAATATCACTGGTCTTGTAGGTGTTTTGGACAAAGTAAAGTTTTGACCTGGCACTAAATGAAAAGTCAGAGATCAGCAGAGTTACTACAATTCATCCTGACGGGGGACACAAATTAATCTATCCAGTAGTTGTGGTGGACCGAACAACAGAGCAACATTGCAATCTCACTAGAAATCTGTCAGTTAAAGAGGAGCCTCTTATCAGATATCTACTAACCTGTAAGGACCATCATCATCTTTTTTGTTTCTTACATGTCATTATCGTATCTGTATCTGTCACAAACTTTTTCTGTATCTCTGAATGTTGTTAGAGAAGTTTGTATAAGGGGAAAAGCAGACGCAGACACCCAAGTGCACATGATGTTCTTTTCTAATTCAAGCAAACTACAAGTGTTAAATGAATATACAATAGAGGTAAAGCACCCGAGGTAGATTGATTTCTGCCAGCGTGCAGTGTGAGATGACCCTTTTTTCTGACCCCTCTGGAAAAAATAGCTGTTTTGTATATTTTTACATATCCCGGCCTGTGTGTGTCATTGCCAACAAAGTAATTATTACGTTCTTCTTTCGTGAGGTTCAGCGTGTCTGGTCCTGTCTGACTGCAGCCACACTGAGAGGACCTGAGGCGCGAAGTGCAATCACGTCCATCAACTCTTATCAAACCTGTCACAGGGTGTCTGACGCAGGGCTGCCTTGCACAATCACCTCCTGACAGATGAGTACAGGCTGCTTATGGGAAGGTTTAACCTTGACAGTATATCATTATCATTAGGTTATTCACAGAGATTCATATCAGTGGCTTCTGAAATTTTAAGAATTTGTGTTTAGCACTTACCGGCCCCACACCCTAGATCTTCTTTTCCCACTAAATGTTACTGATGTCAGTAAATGGACCTTATAGTGAGATTGTTTGGGCAACTCTGAAAGTGCTTTTCATTGTTATTAGTGGTTCTCTGTAACACCAATGAGTCATCTTGTGAAAGTTAAGAGTGATTCTTCACTGATGAGTACAACAACAAAACACACCCCTGTGTCTTTGAATTGTTTGACCCAGTCCCTTTTGTAAATCACCTCCTCTTGACTGCTATAATTTACTGTCTGAGCCAAGAAGACCTTTCTAGACATGTCACGCCAGTTTTAACATATTTACACTGTCTATCTTTGTAGCTTGAGATTTTCAAGATTTTACTGATAACTTTTAAAACACACCTGGGCCTGGTCCTTGAATATATTTTCTGAACTTTTAACCCCGTATGAGCTGAGGATTTAGGTCTAGTCCTTGGACCCTTAAGGACTGGCCACACCGGCTTATAAAACAGCAACATTTCACTAGATACGCTTGTGGGGTCAAAGTAAAACTGTGTCAGGTGTTTCACTTTTTTGTGCAAAGTTCAAGTTTGGTGAACTCTGACCCTGCAAATTTGCGCTGTTGACCAATATCAAGCCGTCTCGACAGGCAGTGCTGGCTGGAGATCCAGAGAGTCTAAAATGGAGGAAGCTATTGTAGCTTATTAGCCATGTTGCACCATCCATTTTTATTTAACCTCTGTAGGAGTATAAACGGCTCCACAAAAAAGGAATGGTTTGATGAGACGGGAGTTCGGACATCTATTCTGGCTGACTAGTGCTAGCCTTGCTGGTTAGCGTGTTAGCTGTTAGCTTTAAAGCTACAGTAGTTTACCAACTACCCCTACGAGTAGCCACTACATCACCAAGCCTTTAGAACCACATATTCCACAAAGACTTTATATTCTTTGCTAAAAGATATAGTTTTAATTTTTTAGAAATGTTTTGTAGATGTGTTTAGACATTTTCTTTTAACCTATAGTTTTTGGATTTTATTTTATTCTTTGTGTACCATTATCCCGTTATGTTTGTCTTTTACTTCGTTTTATTTCTATTAATGCATTTTTTTTTTGTTCTATGTAAAATACTTTTCTATTTTGAAAGGTGTTATATAAAGATTATGTTACAGTATTACACACTGAACAGAGCACAGCAGATCCCAGCAGCATGCAGCAACCCGTCCGGCCTTTCCAGCAAATCTGTTTCACTCTCTGCAAGCATACAGTGACACACACACACACACACACACACACACACACACACACACACACACACACACACACACACACACACACACACTCAGACAGGAGTCTCTCAATGTCTCCCCATCCTGATCCCAGATGCAGGCCTGTAGCAGCCTGTCTGAAACCAAACCACCTTTACATGGCAAGAAGAAATAGCTCAGGGTGTATATGCACTGCAGGCAGGGCTGGGCCCATCTCAACCTCAGCCAAACAGCTCTGGTGTCTTTGATGGCAGCTACACAGATCAGAAGAGTGAAAGGAGACACTGATCTGAGGTGTTGTCGAGGAGAACACCCCACAGGCAGGTTCAACGCCAAGTCACTTCCTTTCATACTATTTCAGAGCGGAAGAACATTTAGAAGTTTATGCATAAAACACTGTGTGAGGGAGTCAGGCTGAAGCTTACAGCAGCATCAGTAGTGTCAAGGTTCGAAAACACAAATACACTCATGCACACACACACGCAGCCTTGACTCACTTCCTGGCTGCAAGTCCTGGACATAATTTTCTTCTGAGTACACACACACACACACACACACACACACCCCTAGATTCATACAGACACACACCCCTACATCTTACAGGAGGGCGTTCACACCTTGTTCTAGCTCTTTCTGCAAGTCTCGGGGTTGTTTGCGTCTGCATGTTTACACATACTACTACACAAGAACTGATGTCAAGTTGAATTGCATTTGTGTATCTTTCCTGGCGTCTTCTTTTGACTTTGCACTCGCTTGCTTTGCTTACATTCTACTCAGAATGGTTTGTTTTGAGGCCGGGGGGGGGTTTAGTGGCGAAGAAACAGATGAGCAACAACATCTGCAGCCTTTACTGGACGTCTTTACGTTGTGAGAGCTGTATTTATTCAGTTATGACTGATTTATGTCTCCCTGTTATGATAAGAAATTCTTCTTTTCAAATGAGAATTTAAATGAGTCAAAGTGCAGCGTACTTTAGTTTGAACGTAGTGTGGGACTTATGCTAGAACTTAGTAAAAACAGGTGGGCGCACCATGGAAATTAGTTATAACATAGAGTTAAGATATAACTTGGTGTAAGTCATTCCTTATGAGCTGTTGTCATGCAGAATGGTTAGAAAGATGGTAGGGACCAAAAAAAATCTTCCGGTGACAGACAACGCCCTTTACAGTTACACTCTGTATTGTGCTTTTGCTGAATTAGACGAGGGCAATTTTATGCTGCATTCACTTGAAATGTAAACTGCCGTCTGCACCACTTGTAACAAACTATTTAGGTGTTGACTTCGGCAGAATCTTGTTGCCAAGATGGAAGATTTCCAGATAATGTTGTTGATGTTTTTCTTATTTATGACCATGTTTATGCATGATACAAACAACCTCACTTTAGCAAAAAATAAAAATAAGTATCACAGAAGGACTTGTTAAACAATCACTGAATTATTAACAGTGGTAGAAAGTACATTTACTCAAGTGCTGAACTTAAATTCAGTTTTGAGGTACTTATGCTACTTTACACTTTACACTCCCTTACATTTCTGAGGGAAATATTGTACTTTGTACTGCACTACATTTATTTGACAACTTTAGTTACTAGGTACTTTGCAGATTCAGATTAATAATACAAAATATAATGGAAACCACTGACCTATACTGTGTATATTGTGCAGTATCTATAATACTATGAATTTAAGTACGAATTTATTTCAGATAATACTGTATGATAAGGTCACTTAAGATTTACTGTAAGGCAGGTTTGCCCACTGCTAGATATGGTCATGACCCCTGCCTCAATTTTCCCCATTACTTCCAGTAGGAAATGTCATGCTGACTCATGATGGCATATATTTCCATGAAGTGCTCCAGGCAAAAATGTGGCATATGGTGTGGCTAATCTTAAATCTTCCCTCAACATCCAATTACTGGTGTGATTCACTTACACAGTGTCAGTTAACTTTGTTCTATTTATTCCATGCCAATTCGGGGTGTCCTGCCCTGCCCCACCTACTCCACACCCTGCCTTCCTGTGCCATCTGTTCCACATATTGCTTCTTGATGTTGAATCAGTGTAATCATAATAATCCTCGAAGCCTGAATTTAACTCCATTTTAGCTATTTTAACCATATAATGCAGAGCAGAGCAGGGATGCAGTAAAACAAAGGGTCACAAATATTCAGCAAAGCTTTTGGCCTTTTTTTAACGTTCCCTTTATTGGCCAATCACTGCATGACCTCTGACCCTGTGTTCATACTGTGAACCTTTTGGTTGATGGGTTGTTCTGTTGTGACCACATGTGGATGGTGGATGAGAGGCTCCAGTATTACATCCATAGTTTTCGCTATGGTAAATAGCATTATATTGTGCAATGAGTAAAAAAAAGAAATTCGGCAATGTGGCAATATATATTGTGAATATAAAAAAAACTTCAGAAAATTTGATTTTTAAAAATGTATTATACAAAAACATGGATTAAAATGTGATTTTAAATATAGCCTACTTCTTGGAATATTTTCGTAGCTAAGAGGATCTCGTTTACCATAACGTAAAGTGATTTGGAAACACACCAACTTTGTGGTGTTTGTGGGGACATGAAGTCAGTTCAAACCGATCTGTTTTCTGTGAAAATGTATAAAAACTGACAATGTTGGACGTTAAAGGAAGATTTTGATGATTGTTCATTTTCATTCTGAAAGTGAGATGTGAAGATCAATGCCACTCTCATGCCTGTGTGTTTAGTGTGAAGCTAAAACCAGGAGGTGATTAGCCTATTAGCTTAGCACAAAGACTGCAAACAGAGGGAAACAGCCAGCCTACCTCTCTCCAAAATCCCCAAAAATCCGCCTAGCAGAACCTGTAAAGCTCATTACTTAGCACATCTCATTAGTTTAATCCAAACGCAAATAGAAATGTAAAATAGACAATTTTGATTTTAGAAGGTGCGAGTTGTAACTTTTCTTGGTGAACAACAGCCGGGCGCAGTGACTTCCTGCAGTCTTGTTGTCAAATTGAGGTTGTCAGGCAAGATAGCACAAAAATGCTGGTCATTTAATTTGACATTTAAGGTTTTGTACGCATTAAACAAACAAAATACAATGTATTCATTTGTGAGCTTTAGCGGAGCTATTAGGTAGATTTGGACAGAGCCAGGATCTGTTTTCTGTTTGGTGTCTATTAAATAAAAGTTGCAGACAATTCATTAAAACAATATAATGTATGTGTATGTAATGTGTAAACAATGTAATGTGTAAACAATGTAATTACACTTCTAAAGCCAAGGTGTGACCAAATTTTTAAGGTTGAAGGTTCAGCTTTATTATCATTATACAATACAGGATTGCACAACGAAATGCAGTTGTAGCTCCCTCAAGCTACACACACAGAAAAGGTGTAAACAAATATTCAAATGTTTTAATTAGAATAGAATAAAACAATAAAATAGGCAATGAAATAGACGTAAAGTAGCACTAAAGGAAGATTTTCATGACCAAGAAGCTTTCTGACCTTCCACACATTCTTGGACTGGATTCTACAGGTCTTAAACAGTCTTTACAGTGACTTGTTGATGGGGTTACTCACACTGTAAACGTAAGGTTACACCAAATGAGGAGGGTCACGGTGTGTATGTGTGTGTGTGTGTGTGTGTGTTTGTAAACATACATACACACTGCATCCCTTTAAGCATCAGTTTGCATGTTGAAATGGGTACAGATGCAGAATAGTGGAACTCAAGATGTGTTCCAGGAAATGAATGGGGTGATGGGGGGACATGAGCACAGACCATATAAAAGCTAATACTCCTGTGTACCCCTCTGGACATCATTGACTCTCAGCATGTCTACTGAGCCCCCAGGGTAGGGGGTTAAAGGTCATGGGTTGCAGAGGTTATGACTGATCCTCCCAGTCTTCCCCTGGAGGTACAGGCACAACATAACACGTCGCTATTTACTATTTATAACTCTCTTTGCAAGGGTCTTGAGTATTACTGCACTTCTCTGGAACTTGCTGGCTAGCAGCACGAAGCCGACTGTGTTTGCTTATGGAGAATGTGGGGCTGCGAAATGTGTTTCTGAGAGTGTGTGTGTCCCTAATGACAGATAATAGCAGTTTTGAGTTTGGCGCTGTGTTTGTGAGTGATTACACCTTTGTGTGTTTGTTTGGGTGAGAGAGAGAGAGGGATGGAAAGAGAGAAGTTTGTAGTGTGATAAAGTGACTGTCTAATTGCAGAGAGCCTCGCTGTGTGGCATGTCAGATTGCTCTTCCCCTGTGGCCTAAGGTCTCCTGCAGGGAAAATGTGTGTGTGACTGCATATGTGTGTCTAACTGATGAATTTCAACTGCCTGCTTCAAGTCTTGGCAGGCTGCCTGAGCACCAGAGACCCAGTCAACCATATTTCATGCTCACGCAAAAAAAAAGAAAAGAAACATTTTTACCTTTATGTGGTTCGCTCAACTCTGTAGTCCATTACATCGTTTTTGTGTGCATGTGTGGGTGCGTGTGCTGAATGAGAGCGTTTGAGAGGGATGATGGAGAAAACTGCAGAGACTCCACGCTCGCTGCGCCACAATGGCTTGCATTGTTCTGGTGCTATAATCAGAGCGGACATGGAACTTGGCCTGGGGACCAAGAGGTCTCTGCAGCCCTGGACACAGGTGCTGGAACTCAGATTCACACCAAATCCTGGACTGGAGAGTGAACACAGGGGCTGGAGGTGGTGTAGGGTTTAATGATTAGTTTTTTAGTTTGAGCTGAAGTCGAACCCCATCTGGGTTCACCCAAATTACAAAAAACATATTTTCTCACTTACCCTGAGCGGTGCCAGGGAACCAGGTTTTGAGATATTGTCATGGAGAGTACTGCTTCCCCAAACCTGATACAATAGAGCTTAATAAAATATTGTTTTATTGTGTGTTGCACTGAAAGATTACATTTAAAAATGTCTACAGCAACGTGTCTTTCTAGAAACAGTGGCCAGGGCAGTCTAACTAATCCACAGGCCTGAGTACGGACAGATTTACTATCTATCAGACAAATAGTCCCTATGTAAAACTGCTGAAATTTGGGTGAACTGACCCCTTAAGGCTGATATTCTTTAAACTGAGTCCTTGCAGTTTCTATGTACAGAGACTCCCTTAGCTACACAGAGCATTGGAACGTCTTTCAACTTTCTTTCCAACAGTTAGATGAGAAGATTGATACCACTCTAATGTCTGTGTGTTAGGTATGGAGCTAGAGTCCGGAGACGCTTAGCTTAGATTAGCTTAGCATAAATACCAAAAGCAGGGGGAAACAGCTAGCCTGGCTCTATCTGAAGTTAAAAATCTGCCTTACATCACCTCTGAAGTTGTATTATTGTTAGTAATGTAAAAATTAAATCTGCTGTAACTATTTATTGACACCTGGCTGTTTGTAAATAGATTAAACACATGAGACATGTTCTTTAGTGAGCTGCAGAGGTGTTTCCCCCTGTTTCCAGTCTTTATGCTAAGCTAGGCTAATTGTCCCCCCAGCTCCATACTTAACGCCAGCACCATCAAATCTTCTCATCTTACTCTCAGAAAGAATTCTGTATTTTCCAAAATGTTGAACTATTCCTTAAAGTAAAGCTAAACAAATCTGCATCTTTGTGATCCTGCAAAGCCATCTTCTACTTTCTGCGACTGTTGCTCTCTGTCACAAGGTGAAAAAGAAAATATAAACACGTAGATATGATTGAAGTTTATGGCAAAGAAAACAACACTGCATTGCCTTCATGCTACACCAGGCCCCACTACAAGCTGTCTGCAAATGGTCTAAAACATCATATAATTAGAGGGCAACACAGTCATATTTCCTTCTGTACTTCTTTGCCTTTGTTTACATCTTGATACTAACAGCAACACTTTCAAATTGATTGTTTGCTATAGAGGAACTTTTTAAGCAATCAAATGGTTAAATTCTCGTATTTTCTGGGCTGCCTCTTTCACCACAACTATTGCTGTTGTTGTTGTTCTCTGACTTCCTTTGTCACTGCTGTTTCCTGTTTCCCTACATTGGGCAAAAAATGAGCTCAACAAGCATGACGATGCTTAAGTGATAAATTAGTCTTCTCTGGTTGAAGGTGAAATTACCCTTTTAAAATAAAAAAACCTGCAGACTTGTGGCCCACCATGGCACTTAGGAGACTCTTACCTGAAACGTAAATTCACAAATAATAGAAAACCACAGAATTTACACACAAATGTGTAAACTGCGATGTGTTAAACTGTTTCTCTATTTTTGGTAAGTATGACTTTACTTTACTGTGGAATACACATAGGCTGGGCCCTGTGCATGTGAGTTAGTACAAGGTTTGAGCAGGTTGGGCTGATGAAAGATTAAGCTTTCAGCAACAGCACAGAGCAGCGTGAAAAAACCTGTGTCACTCTAACGACACCTCAACACCTTTTTCGCCCTGTGCTTTTCCACCATAAGTCAGATGGGGCTCCATCAAAGTGACATTTTTTAACTGAGTCTGAAGTATAACAAGTCCATTTAGCACACTGGAGCACCAAAAACAAAACTGTGTGACTAATAAGCCAGTGGTAGAGCACGCAGGGAGCGGGTGTTCAAAGTTTTATAAGATTAGACCACAAGTTCTCTGAGGAGAGTCGTCTAATAAGAGGCTTATGATGGGCCAACAGTCTCCCAGGGGTCCAACCACGTTAATGATACAGCTTTCTGTCTCTCTCTCTCTCCCCCACCTTTTCTCTTTTATAGTGGATTAAGAGCCGTGGTGCAGTGCTGCTTGATTTTTAATGTGAGTTAGTTTCTCGGGCTTGTTTGTGCAAGGTGTGAGATTTATTCCTCTGGACTGCGGTATGTTTTTCTCGCGAGTTTGTTTTAACTGTGTTATGTTTTGTGTTGTAACAATAAAGGTGTTTTAGAAATAAAATTATTTCCCCCCCCCCGTCAGCCAGCTGTGAGGAGGCAGAGTTGAGTTAAGGCCCCTGACTGGTGAGTCAGTGTTTCCACAGAGCTGCTGCTGGCCCTTCTGGTTCTGACTAGACCTGGCCACGAGCCTCTCTTATACACTAGCCAGACTGAGGCAGTAAAACAGCCATTGCACGCTGAAATAGAAATAGTTTGACATTTTGGGAAATTCACTAATTTGCTTTCTTGCTGAGAGTTAGATGAGAAGATAGATACCCCTATCATGTCTTTACGCCATAAATGAAGCTACAGCCAGCAGCCGGTTAGCTTAGCTTAGCACAATGACTGGAAACAGGGGGGGAAAGCTAGCCTGGCACAGTCCAAAATTCAAAATTCTGACTACCAGATCCTCTAAAGCTCACTAATAAAGACGTGATTTCATGTTTGTTTACAATTTGTGGTTTTATGGGGGGGTTATGTTCCGGATTATTTCGTAGCTGGGAGTCATGTCATCATCTGAGGTTGCCGGGAAACCAGCTGAGACTCCAGGAAGTCACTGCACCCGGCCAAGAAGTAGCCTGGTACATAACCCCCCGAAAAATCACAACAGATTAAACAAACAAGATATAACTTGTTAATTAATGAGCTTGAGAGGTGCTAATAGGCGGATTTTGTTACCTTTGAACAGAGCCAGCTGTTTCCACCTGTTTCCAGTCTTTATGCTAAGCTAAGCTAAGCGGCTGCTGGCTGTAGCCTTATATTTAACAGACAGACATGAAAGTGATATCCATCTTCTCATCTAACTCTCAGCAAGAAAGGTAATTTCCCAAAATATCAAACTATTCCTTTAAGCTTTTTATTGCATGCTTGTTGAAATAAGGCTAAACTTGAGCTCCATCATCAAAAGAAAGTGTTTGGAAAATTCTCTTTTTAAGCATTGGAAAACACAAGGAAAGGCCCGGTAATAATTTGGTATAAGAAATTTGTGCCAAGGTATGCTTGATTCCACTGGGCAACTTTCAAGGAATAATCATCAGGATTACTATTGCATGTTATATAAAGGATGCATGAAGGACTTTGTCAGTGGCAGCGGCTGTCTGATCACTTAAGTTACAGATGTAACGGCCTTCATTCTTCACACACTCGTGAGGGGACCATCTTAAGGGCGTGTTAAGCTGTAATAGTCGCACCATAACTTCTCAAAATTGATTTGATTCTGGGCTGTGTTTGTCTTGGCCGGGGCCTGTCTTTGTGGTTGTGGTCTCAGAGTGGAAAGCAGAGGGCAAGAGGGGAGTAGGAGGAGGAGGAGGAGGAAGAGGAGGAGGGGAGGTCGGAAAGACTGGAGAGAGAGAGAGAGAACGAGAAGAGGGTGGTATTCAGAGCATTATGTAAGACTTCAAACAGGTCCAGTCTGGCGAGAAGTGTTGATGTGAGAGTTGTGGGCCCCTTGGGTCAGGTGGCCTCTCACATAGCCTCCCATATGGTCCGCATTTCCCCTCATTGCCTCCGTCCCTTCGTCTAATTGGCAGGTAATGTATCGTTGCTCGGGCCTATCTTCCCCTCCGTCACTGTTATTCTTCTCCTTTATTAATGGAAGGCACATTGGTGTGGTGGTGATGGTGGTGGAGGTGATAGCAGCTTTGGGCTTGGCAACGCGCCACGGAGAGGCCCACACGCTGACACTTTATACGACGGCAGGTTTTACCAAGGTGTTCATTTCAGGAGCCCCCCCCCCCGGCCATGGAAGGTAAATCAAAGCTAGAGCTGATACTGGAGACCTCATTCAATCTGATTGTGGTTACAACCTTCACCCATCCCACAGTTGTTACATACATGTGGTAGCACACACACACATGCATACATACAAATGACTACAGGCTCGTTTGCATCCACACACATACTGTATATGTGTGTGTTATCTTACATTCATCACTCCACCTCTCACCGTGTTATACGACAGTGCAGGTTTTTCTTTCCCTCTCCCACCCATAACCAGCCAGTCAGCTTATTTTACAGCCTCTCGGCTCAAGTCACTGCTAAGCATAACAATACACCAGCAGACATATGTTTGTCATAAACGGCAAGGCTCAAAATTACATTACAATCGTTTACACTTTGAACGAGGTTCAAAAAGAATCATTGTACACCACATTTAATCATGCGCTGTACTTAATGTTCATAATTCTCTCGTGATTTTCCACTGCTGCTGGACAGTGGAAGCCTAACTACAGCAAAACAACATGGGCCAATCAACCTAAGTAGGCCTGTTAGTAGCAGTAAATGCCAAACCCTGTTTGTTATGCCTCACAGGCCAAGTCTCTCACTGCAGCGACTCCATGTATGGGCCTGGAGCTCCACTATATCCAGATTCTGGGTTAGCAAGCTGCTACAACATTACAGTAGCAACATGAGCCCGGCTGAGTTCGTCAGGCCTTTGTGAGGGACACAAATGTCCATAGGATTTTGCTAACATCCTGTGCTGCGGATCAAGCCAACATTACCGTCTGGTGCACATGGAAGAGCTCAATTACATAACTTAAGACTTTCATTAGCCTCTCCGCTCCATTGAGTTCTCTGGGAAACGTCCAGATGTGACTTCATGAAGGGCCCTCTCTATGCCGAGCCTGTTCGCTCTGTTCCGCTATGCCCCCCTTCTCCATCCCTGCAGCTGTAAGCACTCAGAGGAAAAGCAGGGAGAGAGGGGAGGGAGGTAGAGTGCTTTATTAAAAAAAAATCATCAGACACCCTCTAGACCCCCCAATCTCCCTTCAAAACAGTTCCAGCCCCACCCAGAGCAGGCACATAGTCCCCTTCCCTCCCATAGGTCTTCTAAAGTAGGCCAGTAAGTCTTTTAGCATGTGGTCTCCCTGTCAGCCCGAGGTGGCTGACTAGACAGGCTGCTGCTCCAGGCGCAGGGGCAGGAAGTGGTAGCCGGCCAGGAGACACTCTCTGAGAGGCTGCCCAAGTAAACAACCCTCTCCCTTTAGCACACATTCTCATACACATTCAGATGTGTCTGTATGCTCATACGCATTCGGATGTGTTTTTATATGCGGCAGACTTATACACACACACACACACACACACACACACACGCACGCGCACACTTGATGCGTCACCTCCAGTAACACTGACGACCTTTTACTGTGAAATACTGTAAATCTGGATGGCACTGTCATACTGTTAATATCATGATGGTTTATGGATGACGTTAATTTATTTCAGGCTTTTGGTTTGGCTGCAACCACAGTGCCCTTTTAAGACTGAAAACTGGAAATTCTTGAGAGCCTTCTAATCAAATTAATAGCAGTGTTGTTTGATCGCATGTGTGCAAAGCATGAATTTGTACTGTACAGCTGTGTGTGCGCCACTGTGGAACATCACACCAAAATCCTACGCCAAAACATCAATTTCTGACTTAAAGGGGTAGTTTGTTCTACACATTGCTGGCGTTTGATATCCAAAACTCTTAATTGTGTGACTTTGTGTCTGAGTATCGTGTTCATGATGGTTTTCCAGAGCAGGGCAGCTGTTTGTGTGACTCTGTGTTTCTGGGAAGACAGCGGACACAGGTGGGGAATCGGTTAGGGCTTTGATTTATAGAGATCTCCTTTGCTTCGCATTGTGCTGTGGCCTTCCTCTGGGGCTCAGCCTGCTCTCACACATCATGTTCCCCTTCTCGCCTGTTATTCCGTGTCTCCAATAACAATGATGCCTGATTTGCAGAGTGGAAAACCCAGATGAGTTCCCCTCTGAGAACAAATTTATTGTTTCCCCGTATAGAGCTATTGTGTAGGTGGTTTAGGTTTTTTTCTTGGTTAGATGCAGACCCAAGCAAAGCTGTGTTTAAGTCTTTTGGGGCAAGTCGAAGACTCTAATCTTGTCTGAGTGAATCTTAAATCAACTTTCCTTGAGGACACGTTCAAGTCAAGTCTTCATAAGCAAATTACAATTCCATTGCAAGTCTTTCAAGTGTAAATGCTGACTGATAAAATGATCGTTTAGTAGAATTTGAATATTTTCAAAACCTGTGTTAAAATGTTTTACAGTATTGTAGCTAACACAAAATCTGTCGGTGCATCGGCCTAATAATTAAATATTAAAGGTTACCATGCAAGGCCTGCCTAATGCTGTCTTGTTTGTTTGTAATTGTTCTGGGATTTTATGAGGTTGAAAATTAAGGCTACAGTTGCTGAACAGTGGCAACTGAAATTAACCATGATTGAGTCTCTTGCTTTAAAGTCACAGTGAAGTGGCATAATGTGACATATTTCAGTGTAACCAGCGTCATACCAAACCAAGTAAGGCTGTATCAGCAAAATGAAAACGAATGGAATGAACCAGAAACAGGAACAACAAACGTGTCTCCTGATGAGGTACGGTGTGTTTACTTCTTGTTTTACTTTTGTTCTAAAAAACATAGTGCAAGAGTAGAACAGGTAGAGAAGGGTCAGAATAAAGTCAGCAAACGGACTCAGTCATGTGAGTTGCGCAGTATTATCTAGGCCTATCTAAAGTTTGCCAACATTAGCAACCATAAGCTAGCTAGCTCTCATATCAGTCCAAGTCAGACTGTAGGTAGCAGCAAGACTCCTGAGCGTATTGAATTCAGCAATGGTGTGTTTTATTGCTTATGAATTCAACTTTTCAACAGTAAGTGGAAGATTTTTTTTATTTTATGTTTCAAAAGTTACGCAGTCTCGCTTTAAAGACATCATCGTGAGGCGACATGACTAAGAACAAATGAAATGGGACCACAGTCCATGGACGGGGCGCCGTTCAGTCCTATGAAAGCTGCTCAGCGGCGCATGAAGTCAAAAAAAAGTTCGACTTCCCGGGTATAAAATTACCCGGATCTTCCACATAGCTTCCGCATTCTTGGCCCATAGTGCCTCCCAACCTGTCCGTCTCAGGCTCACTCACATGAATGGCAGTGACTCTATAACTCTGGATTTGGCTATTTATGCATTTTACAACTTTTAGGACATAACGATTTAAATAAGGGCTGTTTAAGTGTTCGTACTGGCTAGTTGTTGTACCTCAAAAAAAATTATCCGCTGATTTACAGACGTCTCTTTCCCAATGTAAGTCTATGGGAAAAAGCCTCTTGGGGCCAGTGTGCGTCACGTGACGGACCCGGAAGTTGTAATTACACGGTTTGGCCACTATGTCAAATTGGCTTCAAAGCCTGGCGCTCTTCCTGGGGGTCTTGCCACAATCAGGAAACAAGTCTCCTGTTAGGCTACCGTGTGTTTGCTTTGCTAATAAACAACACTGAAATGTTTGTAACATGCTAAAGAGTAGTAAGAGGGGAGTAAGAGTAGCCACCATAAGCTAGCTACCATACCAGGCCAAGTCAGGCTGTAGGTAGCAGCTAAACTCCTGAGTGTATTGAATTGAGCAATGGTGTGTTTTACTGATTATGAATTCAATTCCATTTCTTCATTATTTTTGTGATAAACAACACTGAAATGTTTATCTGTAACATTCTAAAATGTAAGACAAGCATAAGAAGAATCATTAAATAAGAAAACCGACTCAATAACATCAGTTACACAGCATTATCTATCTAAAGTTTGCTAACAATCAGCTAAAATTAGCTGCCATAAGCTAGCCTTTTTAATTGTGAGGGGGAGATTATGTTATTTAGTCATTCAAAAATTACACCGTCTTGCTTTAAATGTTTTTGCTTAAAGTCTAACTCATATCTAAACTCTGTAGCCAAGTCATAGCGCAGGTCTAATAATAATAATAATAATCTTAATTTGAGTAAACTGTCTATCACTCTCTGATAAAGTTTACAAAAAGTCTCAGATGGAAACAGTACACTGTGGGCGCACTGAGTTTGTGATTGGTGGTTTAGCAATGTCCTGACACCACCATTACTAAAGGCTTTCGTGTAAAGTTACGCTCTAATCCTTTTTTCCTGCCAGCCTGTGCGAGTGCATGTCGCAGCAGGTTAGCAGGTGAGGCTCGAGGGTGAGTGCAGGACAGGTTTCAGGCCGGGCCTTATCTCGATGGAAGACTTGCCTTGAGACATCTGAGCAACAGTCAGACACTTCCAAACAATCTCTGTTGTGTTTTACAGCTAAATTCCTCAATCATGAGGAGCCCCGCGTACGTCCCTGAGGGAACCCAATGTTGTTAAATGTGCCTCTCCTGAGAACGCTGCTTTGTGTGTTCGGACTTACACACGAGCTGGAGCATGCACGAACGTATGTCTCGTGTGTTTGTATATACGTGCATGCTCCTGTGTGTGCTTTCTTCGTGTACGCCTGTGTGTTTCTGTGTGCTCTTTCTTAGTGAGTGGGTGTGAGATCTGCGGTTTCTCACAGTCAGTTCTTATCTTCGTCTCTCTGTGCCTTAGCCAGCAGATCATTGTGAAATATACACACAGACACACACGCACACACACACACACACAGAAAGAGAGACCGAGATACAGAGTTCACTTTTAACTATTCCCTAACCTCCCAAGGCCAGATATCTAGGTCTTGTTTACAACTCAAACAACAAAATGATACAGCCATGGTTACATTAGCAGGAGGGTGACTTTAGTCCAGTCATCCTCTCTGTCTTGCTATCTCTCCTCTCTCTTTGTCTGTCCTTTAAGCACCCAGTGTCACTGTTTTTTAAATGTTTGTGGCCTTGGCTTGAAGTAGCTTGTACTTTGTCTCGTTTTGTAATTTTGTTCATTCATCAACACCACATGACTGCATTGAGTGTTAGATCCCACATACAAGATAATCATCTGTGCATAGCGCAGACTTGGCTTCAGTACAAGACAGAGCAAGGACTTCCTGTAAAACTATCACTGATGTCATCTTCTGTCTGGTTATACCTCTGAAAGGCCTGAGTGACTCAGAGCGACTGGTTAGTCAACTATACGGGTCTATCATGGTTCAGTGCATAAATGTATGCGGGTAGGGGTGTAGGAGTGTGTTTATTTCTAGGAGTGTGATGTGAGTTTGGGTGAGGTCACATAAATCAGTAATGAACTGGTGAGAAACTGAAAACTGTGTTTGAGAAGTGAGAAAGAGGTTGTTTTCTAGTGCCGCTGCCACCAGAGGAAACAGATGCTGCAAAACAAAACTGAGAATCGTGTGCGGGGAAACGAGTTGTTTTTAGCTTTAGCATGGTTCAGTGGCTTAAAGCGAACCTCGTTCACGATCATGCATCACACACGGGACATAAGTGAGGAGTTGGGAGGCTGTGTAGTCTCTTCTCCAAATGTCATAAACTGTAATGCACCTTTTGTTTCAGTCATGGTATGGTTGTAAAAAGCTTAGAAACACAAAGTTGTGTTTTCTGCCACCATATCTAGGTATAATAATATGATTTTAATCACCAAGTTAATTGCTGAGATCATTACAACATTGCTAAAATGAAAAGAAGAGCAGGAAACACGGGCAGTCAGACACTCATACAGGTTTTAAACTTAACTCCAGGTTAGCCAAACTTATCTGGAAGGGAAAACAAGGACTAAAGGTAAAATTAATACCCAAACTACTAAACTATCATGGTTTACAGACCAACTTCTTTGTTCACCTTTGACCTATCATACTTGCTGTACTACTGTTTTCTTGAGCAATAAGGGATTGTTACCAACATTTCAGGCCTGCACATGTTTGGTTTTACCTCCAAATAAAGTGGTTTAGATTAGTGGTTCCCAGCTTAGGACTCCAATGAGGGTTACGAGATGATTACAGGCGCAGGAAATGAGAAAAACCTCAATTCTGTTACATGAAATTTTCTTTATTTTTGGTACTTTATTCAATATTTGCCTTTTTTTTCTATTGAAATACTGTCTAGCAGGTGTTGCTTTGCTAATGGAGGCCACTTTCCTCCCATCGGGCCATGATGTTGGAAGTCATGAGACAGGAAGAGTTAAGTGGTTCAGCACTCAGAAGAGCTGAGGGAGTGACTCACTCGGCCCAGTGGACCAGAAACCCAAAGCACAACAGTGTCAGGTTCGGGACAGGCTCTCCCATTGGCCAATCCTCATCTCCCATTTCCACTGGGCCAACGCGTCTCGTTAGGAAAAAGTCATCGCTTGTCCGTTAGTGCGGGGCTGTGCGAGAGTTTAGTGGCTCTGTGTTTGTTTTTCTGTCACACTAAGGAGTGGAAGGGTGTGTTTCTACAACCTGTCAGACGGCCATCACCAGTGCTCTCCTCTGAAGCCTCCTCACCTCTCTGCTCCTCTGCTCAACACATATGTGTTTTCTCTTCCTTTCTTTCACAGGTCAAGGGTTGCCACTTAGCCCGGGGGGAAGAAAAGCACATGTGACACTGGATCCTGGCAGGGCTAATGGTCATTACTTGGTAAGCAGTGTGTCACAGTCTCAGTCGCCTAGATAATAGGGCTGCGGAGTGCCTGGGTTAAACCCACAGGATCAGGGAGTGGTTGTGACTGTTGTCTTTGTTGATCTGCAATCAGTCTCACTGCGACACATGTGGCCATAGACCTACAAAGATAAAGCCTGCCATTTGCTGCAGGCAGCAGAGAAAAGTGTTACATATACTGAGATCAGAGCATGTGATTACTAAAACTGTAAAGCCTGAAGTTACTGCTAAAGCACCATAATCAGATGAGATATTTTATGAAATATGTGATTACCTAGAAACATTGTATGTAGGGGAAATTGTGAGGTTGAAAACAGGACAATGCTGATGTTGTCTATGATGAGAAAGCTACTGTACACCACAACTGCAATAAAATTGTTGTAGATGGCGCTTTTAATTCTAAGCTGCTTTGAAGTAAATAAAAATGGCCACAATTCTTCAGAAATTTAAGTATTTGGGTATTCCACTTTCTCTGTTACTCAAAGTGAGCAATCTGTATTGTTTTGTATTCAGAAGAAAAACTTCCCAAACAGTGAAATATATACGCTACAGGCTGATAATAGTCAGGAAGGGATTAGAGATGGGATGAGAAGGTCCCTTGTTAACACAAATTATAAAACACATCCCCATAATTAAGTTAAGAATTTCAATATTTGGGAAAACAACACTCTAACTCCACACAATCCCCCCTGTGAAGCAATGAACAAATCAGCCCCAGAGCAGAGTTAAAAGGGAGTGCAGACCGAGAAGACAGAGGTGTACTTTCACTATACATCAGCAAGAAGGGCCCATTAGAGGCAGTGACAGGTTTAGAAGTTTGTCCTGCAGCAGCAAGGTCAAAGGTTTGATCGCTGTGACAGACACATGTCTTGTTGAGGTGTATTTTAGCAAGACACTGCACCCATACCTGTGTAGTGATCATATGTGGCTGTAATTAAGAAAAGGTGAGTGTGTCAAAAAATGTGACTTCATTCTTTATTGTCATGGTTGGTCTGTCACAGCTGAACATTTGAGTCACCATGCTGGTTTTTGCAAAACAAATTATGTGTCATTATTACTACACATGTATCTGTTTGTCTGGTCTAGGAGAACAAAGATTTCAGTTCACCACAATATCCTTTAAGTTGGGTGAAAACTTTTAATTCCAAAATCTAATTTCTAAAAGATAAGAAAATGTTTTGCTTTGAAGCAATAGTTTGACATTTTGGAGAAATACACGTATTTGCTTTCTTGCAAAGAGTTGATAAAATCAATACCACTCTCATGTCTGTACAGAAAATATGTAGCTGTAGTCAGCAGCCGGTTAGCTTAGCTTAGCATAAAGAGTGGAAACAGAGGGAAACAGCTAGTTTGTTTAATCCATACAAAAAGATGCCTGTAACAATGACTATTATGTGCTGGACTATTGTGTATCTATGTGGGGAGCTGTGACTTCCTGAAGTCTTCACTGGTTGCTTGACAACTGGTCGTGACCAAGAAATAATCTGGCATATAACCCCCGAAAAATGTTGAATAGTCATTTTTACGCTTTGGTTTTTGTACAGATTAAACAGACAAGATATAAGGTGTTAATTAGTGAGCTTTAGTGGTGCTGGTAGGCGGATTTTGTTACCTTTGGACAGATTCAGGCTAGCTGTTCCCCCCTGTTTCCAGTCTTTGTGCTAAGCTACGCTAACCAGCTGCTGGCTGTAGCTTCGTATTAGAGAGTGGTATCAATCTTCTCATCCAACTCTCCACCGAGAAAATGGGTAAGCATTTTTCCCAAAATGTCAAACTGTTGTTTGAAGTTTGACCACCTTGCACTTTTGTTCCACGTTGGCTTACACTCTCACCATGGGTCAAAGCTTTTCACTCCATAGAGGAACATCTAATCCCTCCACTGACATTTAAGGTGCAGTTTTTACTTGGGTGGATGTTTCTAATGTGAGCTTTGGTATGTGTGTCTGAAGGAGGTTAATCGTGTCTCTCTGTTTTCTACAGACAAAGCAGCCTATGAATGCCCCCTAACCTAACCTCATCACTCAGTGTTGACCTCAGCCCTTGTTTGATGATTCATTATCCGACCCACATCACCTGTCACACTGTAGCGAAGCAGGCACATGCACACATGCATGCACGCACAGTTGCAGCTACCCTGCTCTCAGCTGTGAGTGTAGATAAGGGAAATAGCACAGTTAGCACATCCAGCACTATTTGCTCTCCTCTTTCTCAAACAAGAGGTAAACCTTCCTCTGATAACACAATTACTAAGTGTACATGCCGCCACATTCTCTTGCTCAACCGTGGGGGTTAAAGGTGAATGAAGATTGGGAACTGAGAGTAAAACTACACACCTGCTTCATCCTGTTGTGCAGGAAGCAGTGAATGAACCCCAAACTTGATCTGTGTCACTGTTCTGTTTCCATATTGGAAAGTAACCTGCTGTAAAGTCTGACAAAGTAATGGAAGTTTTTTTCGTTCTTTTTTTTGCCACATATCAAAGAGCAGGCGACCCCCTCCCTCTGCCACCCTCAGACCTGCTGCTGGAGGTTCAGAAACCCACTTCCTGGTACTTCATCTCAAGGTGCCTCTATACACACACACACACATACCACACAAACAGGAAACAGCCCTCTTTCATGTCACTTAAACTGCATGCAAGTTCTTTTGAGAGGGTGCAACAAGAAAGAAAGGTGCGCATACTCACCTGGTTTAGTTTGAGATATGGAAACCTTTCCTCTTTTCTTCTGACCTTATTAAAACCAAAAATATAGAAAGGTTTTGAAGTGATAACCCTTCCCTTTGCTACGAAGGTAAACTATGAACATGACTATAAGCATTGTTAATACTCAAATAAGGAAATATTTCTTCTTTTATATGTTATATGGGCTATGCTTGAACAAATATTCATTTTGCAAAGAAATGTACAGTATGTTATCCTTTATAGGGATGTTACTTGTGTTTGAGGTCAGTTAGATCCTAGAGAGGTCTGACTCCCTGTTCCTCCTATGAACAAACTGTTACAAAACTCCAGTACAGTCCAACAGAAATCCTAACAGACTTATTTGGGATTTTGGGAGGGTTAGTGCTGCGTAAAAAAGTACAGTCAACACCAATCACAGATATAGAGCATATGGAAATCCATTGTATCTAACCTTGTTTTGCAGCTGGGCTCTCTGAGACCTCAAACGGAAGTCATTCTCATGTCGTGTTTATAAGCAATTCTCATAAAAGTCATAAAGTACAAAGGTAATAAAACAATGTTAAGTATGTTTTTGAGCTGTTAAAGAGGGCCTGGACCCCAAACAGAACATCCATCCTTGTTCTTTGCTCTGGTGAAACACGAACCATAGCAATAAGGTTCAAGCAACTCCATCTACATTTGTGTAACCCATTTGTAAAACATGCTGTTGCATTATGGCTTCTTCTTCTAAGTGTTTGTCAATCACTGCTTTAAAATGCAATGAGGATTTTATTATCAGTATCTCATGAATACTTGTTGGTTTCCCACATGTTGTGGGATTTTTAACTTTCTCTGCTTTTAAAAAAAATGTGTGACACAAAATGAAACTATGACAAGTAGTGAATAATCAACCAAACACTGGTCATAAGCACCTGTGACTATCAAAAAGGCAATATTTGGTAGGCTGTTACCCTGTTTAACATACTGGTATGCAGAGAGTTAAGTGGTACGGCTGTGGGAGGGAGGGAGTAAAGGAACAAGACAAGAATCTACCAGGCCCAGGTTCTCTGGAATAAAGCAACAAGGGGGCCTCCATGGGTCAGCTGTGACGGGTCAGCACCCACCATTGTATGGAGGGAAGGGATTTCCTGTTCCGGCTCGTTTTTGCAATCTGAGAGAATATAAACATGGGCAGACGGAAGTGTCCAGACAGTGAGCGAAAGCAGAAGCAATGTGGATGTTGAGTGGAGCGTATAAAGGGGAAGGTACAGTATGTTGTTATTGAAATCAAATACCACTCTGCTTGTATTAATAGTGAAATAGAGATTGTTATATCTACATGTATTTATCTATGTAAAAATATATAAAATTGACCACATGTGGTACTATACTATCAGCCTAACAAATATGACTCAAATGTTTATATACTTACCATACTTACCAAGTAATATTCTCACACACCTATCGATCAGCTTACTTCTAACCTCAGGATCATTGATCAGGTGATAACCTCCTCAGCAAGACCCACTTTTTTATTCTTGGAAATGTTACGGTTACAGCCCCCCTGATCAATATTTCTGCTGAAACTGAGTGCCGTGTCTTTGTGTAACCAAAACCTGCTCAATCAAGAGTTTGATCATCCCCAGGTCAATACCCCTGGCTGCTCTCTGTGCAGCTCACCAATCAACTTCCACCACAGTGAAACTCCCTTTAGTTCTGCATTATGCACAGAGAGGCATGGCCAGTGGCTCTCTTTTATTTCCCCATTTCCTCCCTGTATGATTTTATCTTTAAATATAACATTTGTAAACATATTTTGTTTTCAAAGTCTGACAGTGAAGTATTATGTTGCCATGGAGTCACTTAGTTAGCTGGGGGGCTTGAGCTTGAGCTCCGTTTTTGTTTTGTTTTTTAGCTTACATTTGTTTACATTTTGGCAAACTGACATAATTAAAAGCATGCCGAATTAACTATTAGCAGTTCCTGTTTTTAATGTACCTATGGATGCACAGACAACTATCACTGGATTACTTTGATACCGAAGAAAACTTAAAAATGTGATGATTCTCAGGCAAGTTCTGCAGTTATAAGGCTTGTCTTTTTTCTATGATATTCTAAGTGGATTTATGGGGTGTGCCTCACAGTTTAAAAACCTGATGAAGCATTGACACAACTGCCTTCCAAAACAACTAATTTGCCCAGAGGCCTTTATTATGCAATGTTGAAATAGCCAGTCTCTAATGCCACTCAAAATAAGGTCATATGAGAAGTTCAATTTGAAATTGGAATATTAAGTAACCTGTATTATAGGTATTTGAAATTTCATCTTCATTGCACAGATCAAAAGGGACATGATTTTAAACCCAATATTTAATCGATTTTATGGCATCATGCATGTGCATCGTGTCTGTAACTGCTTCAGGTGTAGGAGTATCTACATCCGATTTCTCACAACCATCCTTGTACACAACTCATTACACAGTTTCACTTTTAAAAATACGGGATTTATTGACTTAACTGCAATCAATACTTACAAAAGAGGAGAAAAAAAACAAACAGGTTTTCATATAAACTCACAGAAATTACTGTAGTGAGAAAAACAAACATGGCTGAAAAAATACATTCAACTGTTTTACTTTCTTTGTGTCAAAATCTGTTCACCTCTTCCAAACATGTGAAGGCAAGACAGAACAAGTGACTTTATAAAATGAATTGTCCTCCATTGTCAAATATAAAAAGGCAAAGAAGCCTTAGCTACCTGGAATGTATTCAACGAGGCACTTCCAATGGTCAAGAGGGGGCCAAGCAAGTGCATCAAGCATCCAATCAAATTAAAAGAAAACTAAATAAACTTTCCTCAACCCATTTGGTCACAGCTATTGCTTGTAATAACAGACTGGGTGTAAGAACATTGCTGACAGAAGACAGTTCAACATAATCAGTCTTCTAACTTTGAGACTCACATAAACCAGTGACATGAGGTCTTTTAGCACCCCTTACTTCCACCATCAACCCAAGAGTTGAATTAATGTAATAACAGTTAGCTACTGTTACTGTCAGATTATTGTAAGATATGAAGGGGAAAATGTCAGGAATGAATACAAGCAAATCTAGTTTAGATGGCTGGAATTGCAGTCCAATAAGAGGGAGTAAGGGGGAAAAAAAAAAAGTACAATAAATAATCAAAACGCAAAACGCCTTTTTTTGCATTTTTTTTTGCTTTAAATTAAGTTTCATTTTGAGTGTAGTTGCAGAACAAAAGTCATTGAAAGTACAATATATTAAACTGTGAAAAAAGGAAAACTGACAAAAACGTCTTCACAATCTTTAGATTAATATGGAAGATCATAATTTAACATAAAAGAAAATATATTCTATTATCATTATCCAGATAAATACAAAACAAAATTAACAAAAAAAAAAAAAAAAAATGCATATGATCACCAATAAATATGTTCTGATAAGTTAAATAAGCAGTGACAAGCAAACCTTCTGTCTGGAAAGTTTTTTCAAACAATAATAACCGTAATAATAACATTAATAAAAAATAATTATCAAATAAAGAAAGCAGGGGAGTTGGGGAGAAGTAAAGTAAAATAGCTTGGAGATCCGATCTTGTCAAGTCACAGGATGTACAACTGCACCATGGGAATGCTGGAATTCCCCAGATCGGCGAGGATGAAGGGGGGGAGGCAGGGTTGAGAGGCGGGCCAAAGTCTTACAGGTTTAATGATAAGTTTGATATCAAGACTTCCTTCCCAAAAAGCGCCAGTGACCAGCAACAGGAGGAGAAAAACTCAGGAGGGAGGGGAGGGGGGGGGGGACATAACCAACTTCCAGTTCAAAGTCCTTCCTGCAGACTCACCCAGTCCACAATTACATAAGATGGGACTTGAGAAGAACCGTGACAGGGGGGTGGAGGGGGGCAAATGAGAAAGAACCAAAAACAAACAGTAGTCCATTCACCCTAAACACATGCAGAAACCGCCCCAGGCACTTTTATCTTTTTAAAAACTATTCATATCTTTATCAGGGTCTTTATTTTTTTTTTTCCTTTTGTCTTAACTCAGTCTGTAAAAACGGCTGCGGTAGATCTACAGTTACGTTAGTGAGCACCCTCTAGCTAGCTCGGGAAGTGGTATCGTCAGGGGGGGAGAAGGGAGGGAGGGGGTTGGGGGCTAGTGCAATGCACTCCCCTTTCCAAGGCCACTTGTGCTGCTACACATTCAAGAACAAACGAAGAAGAAAAAAAACAAAAAAACAAGTGGCACCTGGCAAAAGTCAATTCTTGTTCTCATGATTTTCATTGTTCAATTTCCTCTCCTTTTTTGGCACTATGACACATGGCAGGGTATGTTTTAAAACTTGCTGTGCGGATAAACACGGATGAAATGATAATTTGAGTTGGAAGAGTTCCCTTAAGTGACTACATCCTTACAATGCTAAGAAGGAGCTAACACGGTGTCTTGTGTAAAAGGAAGACAGGGAAGCTTCGGAAAGGGGCAGAGGTAGAGGGGAGTGCCGTGTTCTCTTTGTGTCATCGAACTTAAAGTCACTGGTGGATACGTGCAGTTTAATCATCAGAGATGGAGAGGCGGCTGAAGATGGGAAGGCGGCGGGTGGTGTCCAGCGTGGGGGACTCAGAGCCACTCAGGCTGCCTCCAGAGCTGCTCTGGTAGCCCTCTTGGTCTGACAGAGAGTCGGGAGGGCTGGATGGAGACTCGAACATCTGAGGGGACTCCAACATGGGTCTGAAATAGTAAGGCGTGCTTGTTGGAGAGGGAGGTGCAGGGGTGTTGGGCTCTGTGCCTACAGGACCGGCACTGAGGCTGGGCCCAAACAGGTTGGCCAGCTCCTGGCTGGAGTAGGTGAAGGGGTTACTGCTGGGCCAGTCAGGGACCTCATCAGGGAAGAACATGGGTGGGGGGGTGACCGAGGTGGGGCTGTCTCTCAGCCCAGCTGAGCTGGAGAAGCCTGCAAAGCTGTAGCTGTGCTGCAGTCGAGGCCTGTCCATCTTGTTGGAAGAGTTAAGAGGGGAGCACTGCTGGGGAGGTCCACGGCGCTCCTCAGCATTGTGGATGAAATGGCAGCGAGGCCCGTATGGGCAGAATCCGATGGTATGGAAGGTGCGGCACAGCTCAGTTTTGTATTTGGGATGGCGGCTCAGGCTGCGCAGTTCATGGATTCCGTGAGCAAACTGGCATTTGTCGCCATACTTGCAGGAACCGTTCTCCTCAAAGGGCCTGCAAAGCTCCGTCTTGTAACGGCTGGAGTTCACTTGGCTGCCACCGCTGGTGGGACTGGCAGGGCCCAGGCACTTGTTGAGGAGCCTCTCACCCGTCTCAGAGAAGGAGCGGTCTCGCAGGCGGTTCTCCTTGTTGTTGCCAACCCCTGAGATGAGTGAGGAGTGGTCCGCTGCCTTCAGGCTGTTCAGAAACTGATTCTGGCTGAACTTTGTGCTGCTGACGGAGTGCCGCCGCTGGTACACGCCTCCCACTGAGGGAGATCCCACCGCCTTCCTGTCCAGCAGGGCTCCGGCGGGGCTGGAGATGGGCACATTGGTGCCAGTGCAAGGGACAGACATGGGATGGGGAGCACCCAGGTTGTTGTTGTAGCTGAGCAGTTTGTTGTTCTGCAAAGACACAAAGAATACATATCATTAGAAAAAATATTCACAAAGACTGACAGTCAAAGTGGTCTTGATTTTAAAAGAGAGCTGGTGGGGTTGAGAGAAAAAAAACAAACCCCACAGCCTCCTCTTGCATGTTCTTTTTGGCTCCGACAACATAAGCGGATACAGGCCTATAGAACAGCAGCTGGTTTGGCAAGTTGCCCTGGTTAGGAATGTGTGCCCGTTTAGTAAATGGAGCAGCAGCACATGAGAGGCCAGCGGGCTGCTAGTGGCTACAAAGAGACTGCATCATTTGAAAGATAATGAAAGTGGCAAAGCATCCTGCTGAATTACAAGGGGAAAACTCATCTGCTTTTCAATACACTTCCAAACTAGAGGAGATGACTGGTTAGTCACTGATTTACATGAGTATAAAAGCCACCAGGGAATAAAATCTAACAACCGCGAGGAAACAGTGCTGTTTTAGAAGAAGAAATCTGACACTGAAAACTACGAAAATGTATGCAAACGAAAACAGCGCAGTGACCAACAAACCGTTGAGCCGTTACGATTTTGAAACCAAGTTACTTCCCAACAAATATTAACGTTAAACTCGGTTAATCATAGAAACACCTTTATAGGAGCAATAGTAGATAAAAGCCAGACAAATCTGGTCAATGATTAGCGAGCATATGGCTGCATTGTGAGGAGTATTAAAAGTGGCGCAAAACTGCCCTCATTTAAAGAAAGGTGACATGAGTTAACCGAAGCTAACGTCAACGGCCATTTGCCCTCGAAGCTGCACCGTAGCTGGTAAGCAAAACTTTAAATGTTAGGCTAGCTGATGTGGCACATGTTGAATATGAAAAAAGTTTCCCATTTCAGCAACAGTTAACGGTAGTGTTGAGCTACCGTCAGGTTTCGGCACACTTTTGAGACACTCGTTTAACGTAAATAGCGCCTGCGACGACCACACAACAGGTGAAAAAAAAGAGCAAACAGTCGAATCAAAGCGAAGCAAAAAACAAAACAAAACAAAAACAGCCCCCAGCACTGGCGCGTCACGGCGGAGGGCCGCGGGCATGCAGCTCATCATTCCTCCACAGCGGCTAACAAGAGTTCATACTGTTAAAAGAGACGAGAGAGAGAGAGAGAGAAAAGTTTTGAAGCTACCTTGTTCATTACTTCGAAGTCGAAGAAAGGCGACACCACGGCTGTGGTCATCTTTGCAGCGACCAGAATGAACTTAAAAGTAGTTTAAAAAAAAAAAAAAAAACCCAAACTGTTACAAAGTTGCGCAGGTCTGCTGAGTTTCTGATTTGCAGCTCCTGTGTATTTTTGACCCAACAGAACTCCCCCTCTGCCCAGCACCAGCCCCGACATTTGCTTTATAATCCGTTGCAGGAGGAGCCTCAAGCGCTGGGCGTCAACTTTCAGCTAACTTCTTTTTTTCTTCCTCTTCTGCGCGGACACACTTGCAGTGGGTTGTCAGTTTGAGTGAAATTACTACGCTGTTGCACGCAGTATGAATACTAAACAGACTGCTTTTATTTGTGAGCAGCATACAATAAAAAAAAATAAATAAAAAAAACTGAAGTTAAACTTTATCTCTAAAGTAAGCCAGTTTATTAGTTTATCAGGAGAGTAATAGGGTTATACATAAAAAGTGACTTATTACACTTAGTAAACAGTACATGTTCTGTTTATTAACTTTGTTGGAGAAATAGTGTGTTAACTTTAACGTACAAGTAAATCTATATATGTAAAACTAAGTTACTAACTATTTTAAAGTCCAGTGGCAAAATTAGGCTACAACTTTATTTCCTTCTTTTTCTTATGGAAGTCTGGTACTTAAACAGTCTGGAGTTGTTTACTGGGAGGCGCTGCACTATCCTCAGGGTTTCTGCTACCATCCACTACTCTGTAATTAATTTACTCTTAATTGCTGGACTGTAACGTCACTTGTGGGACTTTCCGGTGAATTCAGGCAGCCAGGGCTTTTAACTCTTTCCCGACCACAGTTATTTCCCCATTAAACCCTCTCTCTCTCTCCTTTTAAAAAAAAAAAAAAACTGTTTCTATTACAGCTCCTCTCCTCTTCCTTACCAGTAGACAATGCTGCTCTCCTTATGTGCACGGATGTATGTGTCATTCCATCAAGTAAGCGATAACCTGATACATTAGAGTGATCTCACCAGATTCAACCACAGCCAGTGACAATGATGCTTGCAGCTACATATGAAAGAGCTGGGCTGCATAGAGTGAAACCTATACAAATCTATTGTGGTCCATCGTCTTCATACCTCCCGCCCACTAAATCCATGACAGAGCAGCCATCGGCCATGTGCAGAGTCAATGTCAGGGTTGGGTTGCAATAGAAAAGAGAAGAGGGAAAAGAAAGGCATGGTTGGGGGAGAAGAAAAGAAGCTGTTAACAAAAAAAAAAAAAGAGTTGGAGTTGGAGGAGGGGACGATGGCGTGAGGGGGAGATTTATGGGGGACGTTTATTACTACACAGCGCTGCCCCAGGGAGGTGAGGGAAGAGGGGTGGGGAGAGAGAGGCAAAACATTCCCTTTTCCCTTCCTCTTCTTTGGCTATACAGAAGCCACACAGGGGGTGGAGAGCTTTGTCTCGCTGCTAGCAGCCGTGGAGGAGGCAGGGGAAGTTGTTTTTGCACTGAAAAGTTGAACTTAGTTGAGATAGAAAAGACCAGATACAGGCGTTGACTTCTCTTCATTTCAGACAAAGTTCTGATCTAGGCCTTTTACTCCTTTTCTCCTGAGTTGACTACAGTGTCATTCATCATGCATTAAGAAAAGTAGATGTAACTTCATGCAATCAGTGCGATATTCTGGACCCAGTCTGCGAAAGGGTGTGTGTTTTAACATAAAAAGAGTTTTACGAGCCGGGGCTGTGTGGAGTAATCTCCCCCTGGAGTGTTTCACAGACGACAGGGTGGGATGACAGACTTGTTGGAAATCACGTCTGCAGTTCAAAGGCCCTGTCACTGATTGATTAAGTAGATCAGATCGATTGTCTCCCTCTGAGGAATAACTACAGCAGGGAAGTAGGAGGGGAATCACTGCGTCTTTCTTTTCAGTGATAAAAAAACAACCTCTTGCTGGTGTGAAATGATCTAAACTCATAATATGTCACACATTAAACAGAGTCAGAGTTTATTTCAGTACAGTAAATGCAGCGGTGGCTGTGATGTTGGAGCAAATAGATTCTCGTACAGATTTGAACTCTACGAGGTCAGCAGGTCTCAAAGCTCAACAACAAGCTACTGACTCTGATGGAAATGTTGCTGGACCTTGTCCTCAAGAAGCCTCATATACCGCAGTTGTTTACTTTAATACTCTCAGATGTATCGTGCCCGCTTGATATTGTGCGATGCAAGTTATCCTTCCAGGTTTAGGAGGAGGCACCTGTTTCCTGCCAAAATGAAAATCTTAAAAAAAAAAAAAAAAAAAGTCAGGCTGCTCTCTCAGGGGATAGCGTCAGATGCGTTCCTGTTTCAAACACGCAGACAGTAAACGACTGCAGACATAATTGTGACACAGTGCCTTGCAGACGTTAGCGCACACAGCTTGACTTTTTACTTCTTAACATTTTGATTTGCTAAGAAGTTATGTTAGTTGAAATTCATTTATACATCTGGGATTTACTGACTTCAGCTCAAATCCTTCTAGTGCTATAGTGACTAAATTAATTTGCATGTAAAATGGGGCAAGTTTTCTGTATCTTTACTTCACACACAAGCAAAAACATACTTAATACTTCTTATGTCACATTTAGGTTAAATTTAGTAGTTTATTAATATGTCTTTCCTTTAAAACAAAAGAAAAAAGATGGTGAAAAAGTCCCTTAAATGAGATTTGGTGGCATTTTAGAGTGTAGGCTGGACTCTGCATAGGAATACTTACAAAACAGGATATGCAGTATTCACTCAAAGGTGACATTTGACAGTGATACTGAAATTTGCTGTGAGAAAATAAGGGCTGCAACTAAAGATTGTATTTGATTAATCACGATTGTTTTTTCGATTTATTGTTTGGCCTTTTAAATGTCAGAAAATAGGGAAGAATGCCCTTCTGAAACCCCAAGATGACTCAACTATTCAACTAAAAGTCAAGAATCCAAATATATTCAATGAACTATCACATATGTCAAAGAAAAGCAGCAGTTTCTCACAAATGAAAAGTTAAAACTAGAGAATGTTTGGCATTTTTGCTTGAAAAATGACTGAGACGATTATCAAAATAGTTGCAGATTATCTTTTTGTTGATTGACTAATCGATAAATGGTCTAATTGTTTTGACTCTAAATATATTTATATATATATTCCATAACAGCTTGTAAAAGTGAAGGGTGGAATGTTTATGAGGTTTTCCTTCCAAGGTGAAACAAACTAGATCTCAGCTCTTCATACAGGATTTTCCACTCACTGTTGACAGAGTCGAATTGAGGATTTGTGCTCCTCGAGGTCAAGCCTGTCCTCCTTTGGCTTGTAGTCCCTATCATTCTCTGTTGGAGCTGCAGTTAGTCACTCCTCACTCAGCCTCTGCTGGATGGTTTGATTTCTGCCTCCTGTGCTGTCGACTTTAATGACCCCTCCTCAGAAGGGAGGATGGGGATGAGGCTTGAGGTCACTGATAAAGTTTAAGTGGGATGACTGGATGTTAAATTTTTTTATCTAACTGAACAGGAGATGAAAGAAGTCATGAATAAACACAACAAATTGGAAGCTGTCTGTGGTGACTGTCTGTAATAGCAACAGCTTGCTGTAGTTCCTCCTCATAGCCAACAGAGGGCGGAGTTTTTCCTTTACTCTGTCCTCTTGTTGCAGCACTTCCTATTTACTCCCCTCTCTTTGTGCAGTATTTAAAGTGTCTCCATGTTTGCCTAAAGCATAAATTTAGATTACCATGAGTGAGAATTTCTAAGATTAGACTAGCAGGTCAGCACAGTCAAACACAGCTCTTTCCTTGTGTGGCTTTGAGGTGAATTGGGACTCAGCACAAGCCTGTGTATTGTATTGTGCAATCAAGCCTTTCCACTGACACACTAACTTACTAGACTTATATGAAGCAAAGAGACTTATCAGCTACAGAAACACGAATGCTCACTCTAGTTGTGCAATAATCTCAAGTTGTGCTGCACCACATCCCACTTAGGGCGGCCACAGCCTCATTAAACGACGTCTTAAAGGAGAAATAAGTAGTATTTTTACTGCCTCATGGTGCTTCTTGTATATTCTGGGAATTGATAGGGTTGTTGATAAATACCAGTGACTTAGTTGTTTGCCACATACATTTATGATTTCTTATAAAGTTAATTTTCCAACTGAAGTATCTGTTTTGGAAGAAACCGTACCCCCACACACTTGCATTTTCAATTCCGTATTGTGAGCAACTGTAAGTGGAACATCACCTCTTCACTTGAAATGTATTTCGCATCTTGTATATTGCGGTGAAAATATTACATGATTATTTGTGTCAATTACAGGCAAGCATGCAGTGGTGGAAGATCAGTTCCTTTACTTAAGAACAAGTAGCATTACCACAATGTAAAATCCCAAAAATGTAAAAAGTCCTGGATTCTACATACTATAGTTTTATAAGCAAAATGTACTTAGGATATTTAAAGTAAAAATACTAGATATACAGAAAAAGGGCCCTCTTGAGTGTTATATTATTACGTATTTTATTATTTAATCATTATTATATATAAGCATTTTGCTGTTGTAGTTGGTCAAGGTGGAGCTAATTCTCATTACTTTATATGCTGGTAGTTTAATCTATAACTATGCACCATATTTTATGTTTAAGTTGAAATTAAGTGGATATTTCTATGTAAAATCATGATATACAAAGCAGCTAAAGCTGTTAAATAAATGTAGCAGAATAAAAAGTACAAATTAAGTATAAAGTAGCATAAAATGGAAATACTCAAGTAAGGTCCAAGTACCTAAAAATTGTACCTAAGTACAGTACGTGTAAATGTACACGTACATTTACATTTCACCACTGGAAGTATGACTTTCGGTTATGTTTTAGCCATAGATTACTTAACACTCCTATAACTTCCCATTTTTTTCAAGGCATGTGAGCACGTCTTTCGAAACGCTGACAGGACAGCTAATCAGCCCGCTGATTGTTGAGAAATCAGCGGTCAAGGAAAGCCAAGTTCGAGCTAAACAGGGTATGATTTCTAAAATATGTTGTCATGTGTCGGCCCACGTTCACGGTGACACTGCGTGGGTTTAACCTCTGTATACATTCTCTTCCCCACATCCCAATTTGCGTGATCCGGTTCTTGTCTGTATAAGCTTTGACAGCCAGGATGGCATGATTGCCTCCTTTCATGTCTCATGGTATGTTTGCCAAATTCACATGGGACTGTGGTCATCTTGCAGGGTTAAACTAGCCTCAGAAGAAGAGAGTGAGGGAGAAAGAAAGAGGGAGGGAGGAAAATAAGAACTAGCAGCGATTAATTGTCCATAAGAGTAGCCACAGCATTGTTAGTGGTGAACCGCCAGCTGCTCTTGCTGATGTTGTTCCCATGAATCGCTCCAACATGCCCATCCACTCGCTTCCACTGCCCTTCATCTCACACTGGGTGGGATGCGGCATCAATGCGAGGCTTGGCTCATTTGGATAGCTTTGACACGTCACATCATTACAATCACGACCAGAGTTCAAAACAAACACCATCTTGGAAATGAAAGTCTTTGGCCCCATCACTGCCAATTCGCAGCAAAATAGAAGAATAATAATGATGTTTTGGTTAAATGCGAGGTCGCAAAAAATAGCAACAAAACAAGAGAGTGAGGGGTCAGCGTTTAAAAGAGATTTACTGTCCAATTCTCTGCTGACACGCCAGTCTCTAGAGGAGGGTTGTATTTAGAACGAAAGGCCAGCTTCCTCCTCTGACTTCCTGACCCGTGTTTCCTGAGGAACAATCTTTCTGTCTGTCCAGAGGGCTCATGGGAAGGGAGAGTTTGGTTTTCCACTTGCACATTAGGGGTCGCAAAGGAAGAAGCATAGGTCAAAGCCATCAAGCTATAGAAATGAGAGGATGAACTCAGCTATATGATACACAATGCAGCACACTCACAGTGCAGAGATGGCAGATGATATGAATGTGCAGACACACTTAGGGAAGAAAGGCTTAGGGATGTAGCGAGGAATCTGGTGCTAGGTTGTGTCCAGTTCCCCCCGGGCTTAGCGTGGCTCCACTAGGGACTGGACAGACCTGACCCTAGTCCAGGTGTCATGACCATGCGGCGGACGCTGAAACGAGATATTCCTCAGCTCCTCACTCAACACAGGAAAAAATCAATGGGCTTTGTATAGCGCAGGAACAGTGGAAAGCATTCTCTCACCAAAAAATCCTGCCCCTGTCCCATCTGTCTCCATTCTCCAGCACTCCCAGACCTCACAACCGGCCCTGTGTGGTCACTCCTGGACTAGAATTACACAGTCCATGTGTCCGGCTCTGGACAATACACAAAACCAACCGCCCGTGTGACCCTGCCCACTTTTCTCACACTTTATCCCCGCAGATTTATTGAATTGGACGTGTCTTCTCTCCAGTTATTGATATTCCTCCAGATGCTCTTGACGAGGACGCACTTCTGACATGGTTGCATTTTGTGTTCGACAACAGCTCGCCTATCGTACATGAGACTTTGGAAATTAGCTTTTGATGATGTGTGAATTGATGGGAGTGTGGTTTTGATTAAATGATGTTGAGCTGTGAGAATAGGATCAGTTGTTTGTGCGCCGTCCTCAGCCGACCCAGGACATATGGTGATGTCGAATTCCTTCTTGTTGTAGGCGTGTGATGATTTATTGTGAAAAACTATGCTTTTATTGTTACTGCAGCTCTAATTTAAACCTGTTTTAGTGCCTGTCTTTATTGCCAGTAGAATGCTACAAATTATAGTTATCTGCAAACTGCTTGATGAATACACCACTGCAGAACTTGTCTATTGTGTTCCATGGTTTGTGATTTTTCCCCCCATTACTACTCTCTATGTAGGTAGTAAACTTCTGGTTAGTGCTTATTACGGGGGCCCTGACAGCTCAACTGCATCTTTAGAAAACACAAATACAAAATACACAAACAAATATGACAACACATGCTCCGCATTTAGAAAAAATGCTGCAAAGACATAAAACACACACACAGGCAGGTTGAGAAACACATTCAACAAGAAATGCTTCTGCAACTACAGAAAGCACAAAAAAAAAAAAAAAAAAAAAAAATACAGAAACGCACTGCTTGTGTTTTTTTGTATTTGGTTATGTTTTCTAGTTGTGTTTCTATATTTGGTTTTGTTTCTGTATTTGTAGTGTGTTTCTGTAGTTGTAGTGTGTTTCTGTATTTGTGTGTTTTTATATTTGATTGTGTTTCCTGTATTTGTAGTGTGTTTCTGTATTTGTAGTGCGTTTCTGTATTTGTAGTGTGTTTCTGTATTTGATTGTGTTTCTGTATTTGTAGTGTGTTTCTGTATTTGTAGTGCGTTTCTGTATTTGATTGTGTTTCTGTATTTGTAGTGTGTTTCTGTATTTGATTGTGTTTCTGTATTTGTAGTGTGTTTCTGTATTTGTAGTGCGTTTCTGTATTTGGTTGTATTTCTGTCTTTGCTTGTGATTAGTCTGTTTACTTGTGTTTTCTTTAGCTGCAGTGTGCTGAGCTCTCAGAGCCACCTTAGCTTATGGTTTATGCGGAGACAATGGGGAGTGTAGCTCAAGAAAAGCTGTAGGTGGGTGTAGTGGTGAACTCTGTGCTGTTAAATAGTTTGCTGTCTTGAGAGCTACAGGTGTTTCACCTTCAGCAGCAGATTATTCATCTGTTAAACTGCACCTTTGCCTGTCCTCCTGAGATGAAAAGCCCTTGTAACGTCTGCACTTTTCTTCTCTGTGACCCGCTGTGACTCCTAGAGAGTCACATTAGCTCGTGAAGTATATCCGTCCTTACTTTAATGGAAAAGGATGAGGAAATTAGCAAAACTATGTGCAAAACTCAAGCTATGTGGATAAAGATCAAGGAGCCTATGGCAGAAAGATTTTCTCACAGGAAAACAGTCAAAGGTTTAAACAGCATTTTATGTTCTCAAAGGCGCCAGAATACATCACCATCTTACCTCTTTGACTGTAAATAGAGCAAAAACGTTCCCAATCATTTAAAGAAAACAAGTTTGAGGGATTTTGTGTGATTGCCCACAGTCCAAACACAGCACATCCTAAAATAGAGTTTGATGTCCAAGATGAGTCTAAGCTGCTTCTTTTTCTTCTGTTTTTGTAAAGAAAACAACCCTCTGGGTCTTTGAGGCTGGTCCAGTCCAAATGCCCCTAACTGTTCCCCACTCCGCCTCTCTTTCTCTGCTCCCTCTTTCAGACTGTCTTCTTCCCTGGCAGTGAAAGAAAGTGCAGCTGTGTGGAGTCCTTTGGGTTGAATGAGAAGAATCAGCCCATTTGGTTGACTTTCCTGGCCAAAGCTATAATTTTCTGCTGCCAGGGCCCAACATCCAGTCCAGAGCAGTTCCTGGACTCCAGCCACTTGTATCCAACAGGACAATGGGGACTGTCCTACAGCCATATACTACACGGGGGTCCAATTGCCTGTCTGCCAAAATGTGGAAGCATCTACGGATCCAGACCTAAACACTACCTTCTTAACAAGTCAATTAGTCAATTTTCGAGCTTTTGAAATTGCTAGATCTACTTGTTTTGACACAAAAGCTACTTGTTTCGAGAATTATGAGAGCCAAATGTAATTTTCTTTATGCTACTGCCGGATTATGTCTCATTTCAAGGTAGACACTCACATTTCTAGTAGAATTCCTCAAACAAAAGAAACCTAATCGAGAACAAGTGGAATTACTTCACCCCATTGGCATAGTTTTTCTCTTAATTTAAAAACAATGAGATCTGAAGGCTGAATATGAGACTAAATGACTTGTCAAGGCAGATGTTTATGTAATTTGACCAGTAACATGTGTGTCAGCAAGTTTGCCTGTTTGTGATACGGAGCTTTAAGAATCAAAAAACTGGTATGAATTATGCATTGAGTTTGGTTTTAGCTTTTGTGAGTGGTTTAATGTCATTAGCATGCCTTCAGAAACATACACAGCACTGCTTGTGTATGTTTCCAGTAAGCACTATTAGTGTCACATCAGGCCCAAATGGCAGCCCACGTGACTGTGTCAACCCAGGGGACTACTCACATTATTGCTGTGTTGTGTGACAGCTGAATATGGAAACACTTTTTGCGCTTGTTAAATACTGTCTGGTTTGCCTTTTTTTTTCTTGCCTTGCACTCTTATAGGTTCTACAAAGTCTAGTAAAATTGAATGGCTTTCCCAGAAATGAAAGTTTATTGTCCCCCTCAGCCCACCCAACTCGTAAATAATGGCACATTTACCAAAAGTCCCAAGCCGACAGCCCCCACCTTCATACCATTACCAGTACCACTGTACGCCAAAGCCGCTGCCAAAATACACCCAAACAATCCCCCTTTCTCGTCATTGAAACCTTCCAACTGTCTGTTAACAGTGTTTACTCCGTTAAAGCCCTCCAACCCAACACTCAGAGGGAAGAACAGTCCAAATGCTGTCGTGGGGAACTGTATGTACACCATTAAACTCCAGTCTTCATTTTTAACTTCCCTTATCATAATAAAGAGCTTTAAGTACTTTACCAGGCAGACACATGCATCATAGGACTGCCTTTTTGCTGTTTGACTAAAAACTGTGTTGCACCAGCTACAGTATGTGTGCAAGTTTGATCCAAGTGTAATAAAACTCACTGCAGGCTTTGCCGCTAGAAATGGATTTGTAATAAGTGAGTCGCAAAATGAGCTTTTGATGCTAGTTACGCTATCTTTTTTTTTTTCTTTCTCTCGAGCTAGTGCTTTTCAAACCAGAAAAAAAAAACATGTTACTCTGCTTTCATGCTGGCTTATGTTCACACGTACACTTGCAGAAGGATGCGGTCAATTTCTATGTTAGGCACTCATTGAGATCTTCTGACAAAGCCAACGTGCAGTCGGCGCGATCCAATAAAATCAAAGATGTTATGAAGAGAAGGATGAAATGAGTTCCACATGAGCACCATGTCTATGGGGGGGGGGGGGGGGGGCTATTAACATGCTTAATATGGTGACCTCAATCATTTACCTTATTTTAATAAAATCTCACTTCGCCTGCACAGCTGTTTCCACGCACCTTGGGAGTTCACCTTGACCTGCTTTGATCATCCGCTAAAAGTCCAAACAGTCAAGCTTTGTAGTCTGCTAAGTCTACTTTATGAATAGAGAGACAGAATGGAACAGAGTTAGCGTGTTAGGAGCAAAGATAAGTGTGCAGCTATGGAGACAAAGTCTTGATGTGTAGGTGGGACCTTGGTAGAGTACAGTACTGGAGCTTCCACTGTGGGCAACTTTCTTGCTGCATGACTCACCACATGACATGCGTGCACAATTGAAATACCACCGAAAACTGTTTAGATCTCACCATTAACATGCTTTCCTCCTCAAACTCTCATATTGAATGATGACATCTATACTGACGTACAATTTGCGCCTTCGGTGCTTACATTAGAAACTGTGACATTAGACTAACATCACATCATCGGCTCAATAGCTTGACATTTTGTGATTACTTGTGTTTGAGTCTGAGTGCTTTAATTGACTCGATCTGGAAGATGTTGTTTTTGTCTGACAGTCCCCACACACAGGATATGAGTCCGTCCTGTTGACATGCCTCTGAATCAACAGCTTCCACACACATTGACTTCTGCTATCATAAGCATTTTCTGAATAAATAAGGGTTGAATACTTTGATGCAATTAGAGGATGAAGAGTGTGTGTGTGTGTGTGTGTGGGGGGGGTATTCAGTCATGATTTATTTCCACTGAGGTAATATCAAGGTCGGCACCCTGAAAACGTCTTTGCTTCAACAAGATGCCTTGAGCCGGATAAGAGGGCCTAAAGCTCCCAGTTCAGCAGCATGATGGATGAAAGTGTTCTGTCTTGTTTATGCAACCTGACACAAGGCATCTGCTGGCCTCTGGAGCGCTCACTTCATGCTGTAACAGCCCTCTCTGCTCCCTATTAGACAGTCAAACCGAGATTATCAAGGTATTTCAGATGTAGGAGACACAGTGGGGGGTGTAGGAAAATTACTGCTGGCTCAAGGGCATTCAATTCATTCGGCTTTTTCAGAAACATTATCTGCACTTAGTGGATTTTTTACTTAACACCTATCTTAAATCTAATATTTAGCTAGCTTAACTCTAATCTGGCTAAAATTAGGAATGAATGGCATTGTTCAATAGTTTGAAGGTAGAGTTTAAATTCATATCTGATCTTCAAGCACATTAAAACTTTCAACAAAGGACTCAGACTTGACATTTGGGATTTTGAGTGAAATGTCTTGACAACTATTGGATAGACTGTCATGAAATCAGCCTCAGCTACTTTGTGTTTAGTGCTAATTTGCAAATGTTAGCATGCTAACATGCTAAACTAAGATGGTGAACGTGGTACATCAGCGTGTTAGCATTGCCATTGTGAGCATGTTTGCATGCGAAAATTAGCATTTAGCATGTCTGTAGTCTCGTTAGAATAAAAATAAACCCTCTCCTTTTTAAGACGGTAAAACAGAGATTATCAAGGTATTTCAAATGCAGGGGGGTGCAGGAGAAGTACTGCTATCTTAAAGACTTTAAATTCATTGGAAACATTATCTGTACTTAATGGATTTTTGACAATGAGCTTTAAGCAACACCCACCTTAAATCTAATATGTGGCTAGAATTAGAGGAGGCATAGTTGAACAGTTTGAAGGCAGAGTTTAATCTCATATCTGATCTTAAAGTTACAGTACAGTAAGTTACAGTACATTTCAACGAAGGACTGACCGGAATTTATTATCTGTCTTCATGCCACATATTTTAGCAAACAAACATCTCGCTAAAAGACATGACATTTTTAAGTAGTAGGCTGGCTTGCGCAACCACAGATAAATCATGTAGTCACATCACCATATCCTGCTGGCAAAGATATTGTGGATCTTCACAGTAAATTCAGGAATGTGTAGAAATAGTAAAATGTTTCATTAGATGTTATATACTCTATTATTCAGCTGTAACAGGTTTGTTGTTCAGATTGTGAAATCCTATCTATTAGTCCCCTGATCATTTTTCTTGATGTAGGAAATAAATTCCCAGCCAACTACTTTTAAGTTTTATGGCGTCAAGATTCTGTTATGAATTCTGGGCAAGTCTCCTATTTTCCAGTATGTCAAGCAGGAGAGAGTAGACGCAACCAAAGTGAAAAGTTTGGCAAACTAGCACAGGTGTGGATAGATTCGCTAAAACTGCAGCTTTTTATGAGCTGAATTGCTTCAACAGAGCCAAATCATGTAACAAAACCCAACCAGCATTCACTGTTTATGCTGATGCCAACAGAGTGGTTTTTGTCTTTTTTTCGGTTTAGACAAATAAATAAGTATGTATGGAAAAATCTGCCAAAACAATGTGCTCTTGGACATGCTGCAATCATTATATAGTCATGTAATGTACCATAAACGTCATAGCATGAGGCAGTGATGGAGTGTGTTTGCTCTTGTGCGGGCTCGTTGTGTTTTTGAATTGTGCTCCATATGTGAAGAAGCTGTCGACTGCTGCTTCCATATCTTTTCAATCTGTCTTCGTCGTATGACAAACTTAAGCATAATCTCCCATTCAGTTTGTTCTCCTCTTACACCCTCTACACCCTCGGTCCAGCTCCTTTTTTAAAACGTCCATTACTGCAGGACACAAATCCCCTCAAACAAAATACAGTATTTAAATGGTAAAACAACAAGAGACAAAGAAATAAAGACAGCTGAAGAAAGACAGAAGCAGAGAGATGCAGAGAGAGGGAGGCAGAGACAGGCCGAGCACCAGTATAGGGAGAAAGTGCGGAGTCATGCTGTAGGAATGCTGGAGGGGGGGATTGCTGGCGTGACTGCCCCATTTTTCACAGCCATAATCAGAGCCAGCTGTCAGTGAGAGGGCCCATAAGATGGAGGGGGGGAGTAGGGAGGATGGGAGGGGGAGGATGAGGGATAGGGAGGGGAGGGAAGGAGTGGGAGTACTGGGTTTTTGGAAGAAGGCGAGAGGGGAGGGGGGAAGGCAAGGAATAAGAAGGAGAACTTGGTAGAGGTTGAGTTTTCGTGATGTTAATTTATTTCCTCTCCTGTCACCGGGTTTAAGAGTTGTGTAAAAGAAAATGTCTGTAAACAATCGTGTGTAAAAAAACAAAAACCTCTGTGTTTTGTGTAAAGATGCCATGCGTGATAACAGTTCAAATGGAGGAGTGGATCAGGCTGTGGCCTTGACTCGGCCTGCATGGCTGCAGTCTGAGCCAGGTTAAAGGAGAATGGAAAGGGGGGGCCAGGGTGGAGCTTCCTGCCTTCCTGCTGTTTCTGGGACCTCTGCAGTAAAGAATGACAAAGCAGAAGCTCTTAAACGCTCCATACAGTGTCTGAATGGCGTGTACAATCCCTTGGGTACATATATAGAGCAGGGATATAAAGAACAAAGACTAAAACCCACATAAAAAGTAGTGAAATAATATTATGACTAGTAATTTTCAGATTTTCAGAGCATTATCACAGATCAGGAACAGATGCATCTTTGACTAAGAATCAGCTTACAGTGCAGTAGTTGTATTTTGCACGTGTGGCTGTGGTAACGCTGCTGCTACCAGTCATGCCAGTGCTGTTACAGTCCCACAGCTCTGAATGTAAACTCCTGGTGTGTTTATGTTTAGTCTACAGTCGTACGGTACGGTCTTCCTTCCACTATACGTGAGGCTCTGTTATGTTTTGTCCGGCGACAAGTGTGTTCTTCCTCCTGTCCTGTAATATGTCAAAACCAAGTGTAGGTCAAATTCTTGAACTTGTTGCACCCTAATGTGATGAATCATGAAAAGAGATGATAAAGAGGAGAAATCCCAATGACAGTTTGACTCATAAAACACCCTCAGCAGGAAAAAAAAATTAAAAAATGAGGTGAGTTATTGCACAGCCGTTTCCTTAAGTAGGTTATGGTATTAAGGTTCATATACTGTGGCGAGATATTTTTATGACCTATCTCTTAGCCCGCACTCCCTAACACAGTGTACAGCGACAGTGCCACATACTTTATATGACCCTCGGTAGTTTGGTGGAAAATGGCTCTAGTGGGAACGACTTGGCTTGTTGATTTTTGGGTGATTCATGGCTGTTAAAGAGGTGACCTCCTCGAAGTTGGAGTACCGACTTGTCACGTCAACCCCACACGCCTCCCAACAGTGCCCTCGAGACTTTCAAGAAATAGTGTCACTGGCTAATGAACTTTGCAGCCACTACACTGATCTCTTTCTTTCCTAAGTGGGTTAAAATAAATTGCCTTGTCGGTTGCATAAGGCTCTACTTGGACTGTAAACTACAGTTTTTCTTGGAGAACTGGTTCTCTTCAGGCCTCCTCACCTGTTTTTGCTTTTAGAAATATCTCCCCTTTATATTATTACAATGAGCTGTCACTGAAGCACAATAGAGGATGCGCCCAAGCAGAAAACTTTAGAAACATAGATCTTGGTGTCTGACAAGCTATTTTAGGCTTCTAACAGAACTCCCCTTTCTGCCCACTTCCTGTGCTCAGGTCTTGAGGCTCAGAAATCAAAAGGGACTCGAGGCAAAAAAGCCCATGGCAGTTTTTAAAAATGCCCACCAACTTAAAGATTCCTGTGAAATGATGAGCGGTAAAAAGCCCACAGTAATGAGGTGGTCAGTCGATGATTCCTGTCCCCTGTGGGCCGCTGTAGGTGAGTTTTTCCATTGCTGTGTCCCACTTACATTCCTACTTTTATTGTTCAGTATATTCTAATTTAATAGTATACTTTTTTAGTATACAACAAATCAATGTACACTACTTTTCTGTTTATGATAACAGGAAATGACCGACATTGCAACATGTAAGCCCATAACTAAAACAATAGCCCTTTTTCACAGAAGACATTTTTGACTTGTCACAGTAGAAAAGCTTAAAAGATGGCTTAATTCCATTTAGCTTCTTCTGTTTTAGGGTCCTAGTATTGGGCGTGCTGACTCACTGTCATGGGGACACTGGGACACTTGAATAGGACAGAGACATCATTAATGTTATTAGTAACACCTGTGCTTTTTCTGCTATGACGAGTCAAAATGGAGGCTGTAAAAAAAGGCCTACGCCAAGTCTTGAAACCAACTTTTGACACAGGGACCCTCTCCCAGACAGGACCTCAAGATCAGGTAATAATTCATTTTGGCTCCCATTCACTTCTGTTGAAGGCAAATGAATTCATGTGCATTTCCTGTTTGGGTGTGATTCACCTTTGTTCAGCTTTGACCGTGGGGATGTGCATGGTCTGCCAGTCAAAACACTGACGTGTGTGGTGAGCTATTGTCCGCAGACTACAATCTGTAGTATCGCTCTCAAACACTATTAAAAGTTTGTGATCGCTCTGCTCAGTATTTTTCTTATTATGCAAGTCGGAAACGTGAAATCACAATCTTTCAGGGCAATTTTGTTGAAATGGAAGACTAATGTGGCTGTACCTTGTGCCTGGAGCTGGTGCCTGGTGGTCTGGAGCCTCACATGTCACCCATTTTTCCTGGTTGGATATGAGCTTGGCGCCAGCAGACATTAAATAAACTGTGATGCCACAGCAAATAAAAATTTACAAAGAGAAAGCAACATCATTTTCCAAATATTTAATATTTTATTCATTGTTTTCTGAGATCTTCTTGGAGCCATTTCACCACGATTCATAATTCAATTTTTTGTAGCTGTGAGTTGTTCCACCATTTCCTTTGTGCATTGCATTGTGGGACAATGGTATTCATCAACATTATACTCAGAAATCAAGCCAATTTAGTATTTCTTATGACAGTTCCCAGTTGTGGAAAATAGCATAAACATACTTCAGTTAAACATACTGAGTATGTATTTGCCAGTATGTAATGCATCATTTCTTACCAATTAAACGTTTTTCTGTGTGTAAGCATACATCCAGCTCAGCTCCCTCTCCGTCGGCCTATTTCTCTGCCCAGGAGTTGTTTATCTGTCTGGGAGCGAGTGGCCTGTAGCCTCTCTGAGTTGCAGCCAAGTCCAAAGTGGAACGGTTTCAAACTCCGGACTTTTGACTCTGACATTGTATTGGCTCTGTCTCCATGTGGCCCGGGCTGGTCCATTATCAGAACAAGAGGGCCACACTGACCCTCGCCAACCCTGAATTTGGAAAAGTGTGGTGTCTACTATAAGTCATTACTCCATCGCCCACAGAACAAAAGGTGAGACCTTGTCTGGGTTGGATGGTTTCTAAAAATCCTCATAGATGGTGAAGGGTTGTGTTGAATTAAAGGTTGTTTTGTTGACACACACTGACAAAATTGACCTTTTTTAGTGAAAGTGGAGCTGTAGTTTTAGACTCTTCATATGCCTCTCTCATTTGTTTCACCACGTCACATTATTTCTTTCGGTTTTCTTTCTCTTTCAGTCTTGCTTGTTGTCTTTTAACACACAAAGACAAAAATACACTCAACCTGCACGCAACCTCTTTGTCTTAACTTTTAACCTCCAGTTTCTTCCTCAGCGTATATAGATTTTGAACGAGCTGAGAGTGTCCCCTCTTATCAATTGATTGAGGCTGAAGATGATTTTCCCCCGTCTGCACCGCGGAGCTTCTTGGGTACTTTCCAGAGCACTTTCTCCTGTTTGGCAATCTGTTGCCTTGTTTACTGAGCTGCTAAACCCTGGCGACACCACAGACTGTGACTCATGCTGTGAACCCGGCAGTCGCTAGTTCAGGGTTCAGTTTACAAACAACGTTGCACAATGTGTCCTCTCTGGACACGGTCACACTTGTCGCTCTGATGTGCTTTTCGAGATCTGACTCCAAAGATCACTTTTCATATCTTTCATTTGCAGAATCACTGTAGTAAATCCTCTGGCTACTGTGTATTCATTTCAATTTGTGTCCTGGCATGATCACACAATAAAAGTTGAGTTTAATTCAAAAATGAGAGATCCACTGTAATAATAGTGAATATAATAGTAATAATAGATATAATAGTTATAACAGTACTGTCAAAATGAATAATAATGAAGCACATTATCAGGTTAATATTAAGGTCATGAGTCACTCAGTGCTGTTTCTCATGATAAAGTGACTCATCTGATAAAATTCAAGTAGCATAATCTTTCCAAAATGGCCTGTTCCTACAGTCAAGGTTAACAGAGGTTACTGCAAGACATTTTCTTATCTGTAATGATCAAGTTATGACTAACAGGCTGTAGGTTAGACATGATTGCCTTTTCACACAGTTAACATTTAGTTCAGTACAATGGCCAAGAATTAACAACAAATACCAAGAAATCTTCAGCCAAGCACCGGGAAAGAACATTAAATAGGGGTTGACGATAAATGATAAAGGATGAATGAGGATTAGAGATCACTTGCAGATTTGAACCAGTTCACGTTAGGCAAGTGTCAGTCTTTTTTCTGTGAACATAACACATGCAGTGCTCACTTTCAGCCTCGTGCCACTGCAGGAACTTATGTCACTTCCTTTCTTATCTTATTGATGTGGAAAGAGGAAGCCCCCTTACTTTCCCCAGACCTACTTATCACAGGACCACAAAGAGTATGGGTATGCTATTTCAGAGCTGAAATAACCTGATTTTTTCACTTAGTAACCACTGAGCAAATGTTAAAATTGACTTTATTTCCTGACTCATAACTCTCACATATAGCACATATGTGTTAGGCCGTGTTTTTTGGTGTGCTGTGGTGTTGCAGCACCTGCGTGCAGATGTATCGAGCCGGATGTCGGGGGTTGTTCTGTCTCTGTGTCTTCTTTTGCAGGCATCCGTAACACCCACCAGGCTTTTCTGTGCATTGTACTGTATGAGTAAAAGCTGCGCTGCAGACTGTATGGAACATGCAGAGGAGGCGAGGAGCGCTCCACTCTTTGATGCCTCTGTGTACATTTGAAGGCATGAGGCGTCTCACCGCTCAGCCGTTTAACCCATTAATGCCCACACAAGAATAAGTTAGTAGCATGAAAGAGCAAGAACAACAACAACCTCCTCCGTTTGGAAAATTCCCCCATTGTCGCCTTTATTTACTTAAGCACTTTTTAATGCTTCATTGTCATTTCCATCATGTCCATGAATCATCATTCGGACCAAAGATCTTGTTATTTAGGTCAGCCCTTGTGTTTCCTAAGATACAGGGCCTATAAGTCAATGCCCAACCCATAAACAACACAAAAGTGGAAAACAAACTAATCTTGATCAATCTATCCATGCTAACTGATCCAGTAAGCATGATTTGGTGATGTACAAGTCAAGAGATGTCTAGGTTAAAACCGGGCTGAATTTTGTTGAAAAATAAAAGTGTTTTAGACATCTGAGTCATATATAGCTGGTTCTTTCAAGAGCATTTCAGTTTCTATAGTCAAATGTGAAGCAGATCCTAACTACATGTTGAAATAAACTTTATCGCCAGTCAAGAACGTCATTTTTGGACAATAACCGTGGATTAATTTCAATGATGATGTTTTTTTTTTACATTCAATTCCAACCTTTTTTACATTCCCGCTTACAATATCTGTGCATACGAACTACAATATTGTACAGGTTAGGGAAAGACTGTGGTCATGGCAAATACATAAACTATGGTTAAGGTATGATTTGGGTTAGGCAACTAAAACATGCTTAAAGAGTAACTTAACACCAGGCTGAAAAGCATTGTTTTGCTGCCCTCTCTGGTTGAAAGATTAAAGTCTGTTTCACCTCTCAAGTGTGCTTTATTTATTTAACCTGTAACCACACCCAACAGTGATGTCACAGGGTCCTGGAGTACACCTGTACATCACTGCAGCAAGGTGAGAAGTTGAAGCAAAAACAAGATTTTCAGGGGGTGTTAAGTTAGTCTTTAAGGTTAGGTTATGGTTCGGGTTAATCAATTAAAGGCTGTTAATTGCTGGTTTGTGATGGCATGTGAACTCCAGTCTCCTGCATGTGACCACCCGCACCCCAGCCCCCACACTCCTACCTTCCACCTCACTACAAATAGGGCTATACTACTTCCTGCATTGATACTAAACGTTGGAATCATAAGTAAATCATCAGTAAACCATTTCTACTACACCACTGACTCCAAGCCAAACCTTTATTCAGCGTCTGCCACTTGGCCCCCATGTTTGTCTAGGGAGGGCCAGGCTAAGTGGGTTTAAATAGTGCTACATTACTTCCTCTGGGAACCTGTTAATGGCATAAACAGTCCCTCAAAACAACCGCTGGATAGCAACACAAACAACTCAGCTAAAGGTCACTTGACCTCAGTTTTGTGTTGGAAACTATTTGAAGAACTGGAGAAAGTGATTGTGAGCTCTTATCAAATCAAAAGTCATCAAAATGTTACAGAGGATCCTTTATTCTGTTTGGGTGACTTGTTGTATTTATTTTTATTCATGTTACTAGGAATGTGCAGTCACACATCGAAGAGGGGAGCGGAGGAGATTGTGTAACATGGTCTGAAAAACTTTGGGTCTTACTAAAATGCAAATGCTATGAAAATAATGTCCCCAAATTATAGCAACAAGCCCAGATAGTTTCCTGCAGTGGTGCTTAAACTCTGCTATTTCTGCTTGGCCCTGTTTATTTTTTGGGGGAGGGGGCCGGGACTACGGGGACTGTGGACACATAATCCTCCCAGAAAAGTGATTTATTTATGAATTCCAGTGCAGAACCTCCCCTCCTGAGAGCCGGCCAGCCTGCCAGAAGTCATTGGCTGATGTTTACAGGACTGGATTGGCTAATTCCCATGGTGCAGTGGGCCTGCAGTGCTATCTTATTTATACAAGGCCTGATATGGGAGAACGGAGGGGTTTATTTTGGGATATTCCCCATAGATGGATCCAATTTCTCCAACTAGAGCAGTTTCCTCCATACGTGCTGCACTTCAGGTTCTAGCGACGGCCTGCACGCCTGTGGACACAGCTTGCCACTCGCTCAAGTTTAGGAGGGCTGAATTGGCTCAGCAAAGGAAACCATGTCACAACATCTCGAGTTAGACTCGTGACAATAGACTGAGTTCAGGGACTACACAGGAAGTTGAATATTAGTCTCATAAAAAGTGTATTGTCTCTCCTGTCAAAACAGATTACATGAAAAAAAATCCTTACGTAGAGTTTATTTATCATTACATTAAACAAAGAATCTAGTCTGTAATTTTGTCAACCAACAACCTGAATAACTTACAATCCTTTAAAAAGAATGATATAATTTTGCTAAGTAGCTGACATTATTTCAAATGGTGGGCAGTTGATGCTGCCAAAGAGTTATTTCTCAACCAGCATCAAACTGAAACAGTATTTTATCTGGTGTGAGTGGATTTAATGATGTGATTGTGGTGATAAAAACCAACTGTATGGTTTTTCTTACCTCAACAAATAAATGAATCACAGTCAGAACACTTGACTGTGAGCAAAACACGTAACTCATGTTTGCCTTTTCAAGTACATCACCTACGGACTTAGATATGCAAACCTCTGAGTGTTAGAATATTTTTCTCATGTGCTCAACAAGTGCTAGATGAGTAATTTTTGGAAGGGATGACGCTGAATTAGAAGCACGGCTCTCACAGTCTGTAAATGTTTTAATTATGAAGCACAAACACATGGAGACACACGGCCATAACAGACCATATTTGTGATGTTAAAGCAACATCTGCCTTTTACAACAGGTCAGACTTGTGCTTACTGACGTACTGTGTTTCTGCGTTGCCAGATAAACACCTTGCGCCTTCCTGTTTATTTCTTTTTCTGTCTTCATCTTGCTCTCTTTCCCAGCCCCCTGCTGCTCCTCTCTCACATCCATCAGTGATTTAATGATTATATGAAGGAATGAGGGCATTATGGGAAGGAGTGCAGGGCGCTGACACCCTGGCCCAGATGTTTTCCTCGCTGCTGAGGTGTGTCAGTCGTCTTTGTCCTTCTGAAGCCGCACAAGGCTGCTGGTGAAGCAGGTCTCCATGACCAAGTTAGGCAAAGGAAAGTCTGAGAGTAAACTCCCTGGTGTCATCAGCTGCTGCATGGAGGGAACCACTTACTACACCTCTGATCCTGGGGATCTAGTTACTCAGGTGTTCTTATCATTTCCTCTGAACTCCTTAAGCAGTCACCTTTTGTGTTAACTGATGATGTCATGAAGGTGAGCTTTGTGAATGTATTATGTTACTAAACGACTGTGCGGCTCTGAATAGACACTGGTGATTAAGCAGTTTGAAGTTCTGGGGCAATAACTCTGAAAACACATGACAAGCTTCCTCATACACTTCCCTTTGATGCCATTGCTGTTGGGTATTTTTCCACTCACGGTGAACGCCATATCTAGTTTCAGGTGCACATGCAACCACACACGTGCACCTACAGTGTAGCATGACATGAAGAGATTATTTATATCTTTGTGTTGTTGTGCAGTCGTGTGCAAACCATAATAGTCAGCTGGAGGATCACTTTGTTTTCCCCTCAAAAAAACATCTGTAATGGACAACAGACTTTCTAATCAGCTCGAAGAGAGGAGGCCAATTGGAATTAAAACATGACTAGACTCCCACCAAGCTGTGACCACTGTCCCAGGGGCACGGCTGTAGGAAAACCCAAACGCTGTGATTATATTCTTGTAATCATTTGTTAGCTGTGTGTGCTGTGGGATTAGAGTGTCTTGAGAACTCAGGAATGAAATATCTTCTTGAACAAGGATGGATGGAAACAACATTCATGTCACTGTAATGCCTGCTGGCTTCAGTAACATGCAGTTACAATTTTGCAAAGAAAATCGGAAGTTAGTTTCTAAAAGTGGTGAAATCTTTGACATTCAATCCACCAGCTTAAGGAGAAAGAAATAAGTAGTTCATTGACATGTCAAGCTTTACCCACAATGGTTAATGCATTACGTGCTGTACACCTTTTGTACATCTGCTATACAAATGGATTTTGTGTAGAAAAAGGCCCAGCATGGCTGAAACATTGCTAACCTTCTTTACATTGTGATTTAAAGTTTGCCATTTTGGGAAAGACACTTACTCGTTTGTCTGATTTCTGAGAGTGAGATTGATACCACTCTCATATCTGTCTGTTACATTTAAGGCTACCAGCAGCTAGTTATCTTAGCGTAAATACTGGAAACAGGGGGAAACAGCTAGCCTGTTTGCCTCTAAAGCAAGCTCTTGTTTGTTTAATCTGTACAAAAACTGATGTCTAAAAATGACAAGTTGCTGGCAGGCAGATTTTTATTTTGCTTTTTTATACCTTCCAACAGAGCCAGGCTAGCTGGTTCCCAGTGTGTCCACTCTTTATGCTAAGCTAAGCTAATCAGGTTCTGGGCCCAGCTTCATATTTAACAGACAGATATGAAAGTGGTGTTGATCTTCTCATCTAACTTTTGGCAAGAAAGCGAATAAGCGTATTCCCCAAAATGTTAATCTATTGCTTTAATAGACTGAACTGCCACTTTTCATCGTGGAACTCATTGTTTGCTTCTTTGATGCAACACAAGCTGTCTGTTTTAGTGATATTTTAAAGTCATAAACATATAATTACACTTGCTATGAAGACTAGGGCAAACATCAATGTTGTATTCAAGTTATAGTGGACTCACAAAGTCCATGGACAAGTTGAAGTTAGGGTTTGTCTATTCAAGCACATACTGTATCTTGTATCTCATGTATCTTTAAAGGTAAACATGGCATATGAACCCATAGCACCCTTAAATCCCTAACTCTCTTCTTAGCTTGCTCTTGACATTTTGAAACATAGTGGGTGCTGCTGGGTGCTATAACAAACTCTCATCTTGGAGTAGGGGAGCCATGTTCTTCTTCTCCTTTTGACCAATGGAAATGGAAACCAGCTGTCCACATGGCCCAGATGCAGGTAAACCAGTAAAAATAGACACTCCACATGTGCACACAAGAGTCCAGAGAAGAGGGGAGATCAAGGAGAAAATGAAATACTTCATGCTTGAATTTAGGATACAGAATATCAAAAGTTTCATCGAGGCTGACTTATTCATTTCTGCACTTTTAACACCCAGAGTATACAAGGAGGTGCATGAGGTGGAACTTCTGTACTTTTACATGAAATCAACCTAACCTCATCTTGTCTTTTTCATTTGGAAATAGTGTTTACGTCAAGCCAGCAGCATCTTTTTTGTTTTTTACTTAAAAAAAGTCTTCCTCGTCAAGAAACTGGTGATTCACTCCTTAGATTTGCGTGTTTAAGTGTTGAGTATTGTTGTTCAAGTGTATGGCAAAGACAGAGCCCTGATGGCATGGGAGAAGATGTTGTGCAGTTGTCTACTGTTTATCTAGTAATCACAGAGTTGACTGGATAAAGCTGCAAGCTGCTCGGGCTGTTATGTCCTGTTGTGGTGTTGGTTTGAAGCGGTACAGATGGAGGATGTTTGTGTCATGTTTTGCGTAAAACCTCTATGTCTTCATAGTTTTAAATGGCTGGTGGTCTGTCTCTTTCTCTCTCTCTCTCTCTCTCTCTTTCTTCCTTTCTCTGTGTGTCTTACTTTATTTTCCCACACCTCTTCTGAAAAGTTTGAGACAAAACGCAAGCTCAAGTGGTTCTTGATTCCAACCTTAAAAATGTCAAAGATAAACTCAAAACACCAGGGTACACCCACGTACTTCTTGCAGCCATCAAGAATTGAGTATTGAGAAAGTTAGAAAAACCACTTCCCCGCGTTTTTTGTCTTTTTTTTTGTTTGTTGCAAAAATGGCAATAATTCAACACAAGCTTGACTTGCTCATACATTGTGCCAAAGTGACAAATGCTGCATGACTCAAATCAGCATAATGTCTTCTTCCTACACGTCTGCAGAAGTTGTTTTTGTGCTGAAGTAGTTTAATAAAAAAAAGAATAGTTATAAATACTTGAGCTAATTTTTTTATTTTCTTATAACTGGAACTCATAAAGTCATGTAAACTTTGAAATTTTCATGAATGACCAATACATCCCGTTTGGAGAAAATCTATTTTTTTTCTTTTGGCTTTACTTTAGGCCTCTTTTGGGAAACACGGCTGATGATTCATGATTTTTAAACACCCGCTTTCTCTCGCGCGTTCTCGCTCACTCCCAGCATGAAAATATATATGACACATACTTGTTCTTCTCCTCCTCGGTTTCTGGTCTTGCTTTGGTTGTGGAAAGCAGATTCATCAAGACAGGCAGGCCCCCGTGATCTTCTCCGTCAAGCCCCTCTCCTCTCTTGCTCACTAACCCCAAACTCCTGTCAATGGTTTCCAGCTGGCCGTGGCGTGGCGGTTCTCCTGGGAGAGGAGGAGCGCTCAGCTGGCTCCAGGCCCTGACTCGCACACCATCCAAGAGCCTTGCTCAACCCCCCCATACTCCCCTCTGCTCCCCTGACCCAACCCCACCCCCCTCTTTATTTGTTTAATTTGTGGAAAAACCCATAAACATTTGTGTATGATTTGTGGAAAGCGGCAGATGAGGAGTGTGCAAGCAGGAGGGCTGCGTATGTGTTTGTATTTGTGGTCCAAGTTTTACGTGCTGATTATGTCAAATGTCTTTAATGATAAGGTGAGGTTACGAGGTAAAAAGGCAAGAACATGAGCCGTAGTTAGCGTGTCTTCAACATGTGTTTGGTGATGTGTCAGTGGCTGCGACAGGGAATCTGCTGAGAGGGTTAACTTAAAGTGGGTTAAGGGGTGTTAGGGAGGTGGTATGTACTTAAGAAGACTCATTTTCTGTCTTTCATGTTATCTTGATGAGTGCAGCACTTTGGTCTGGTGGTAAGGGACTTCTAAATATAGCTGAGAGCGGTTCAATAGCAGGGCACTGTTTGCGTCACCTTGGGTAAATATTTCTCCTTTTGGCAACAGTTGTGTGCTCAAAACCTCGCTTTTTCCTGAACATTCAGCAGAAAAATCGAAAACTGAGCTTTGGTCGTGGCTGCAGGTGGGCTGGATTTAGGAACTAGTTGTTTAAAGGGCAGAGTAGATCAAACCAGAGCACATGATGATTTAATAAAAAGCTGGGTAAAGGACCAACCAAAAACAAACCAAATGTTTAAAGACGACAGAACACACATGGACACACACATAAAACACAAAGACACACACACACACACACAGCTTCAGTACACCATAATGTCTGTCTGCTAGTTTTTGTAGGACGCTGTGTTTACCTAGCAGCAGTGACGGTGATGACAGTCTGTTGTCATCAAGGTCAGAGGTCAAATGTGGAGGAGGAGTGAGTCTGCGGGCTGCTGATGGAAGGACGTGGTGCTCTGTCACTCCTTGTGTCTGGTTGGAAGAATGAGTGTGTTTGGCTTGGCTTGAGGACTTTCTTTATTTTTGTTAGTTTGTCACATTATTTTTTACATTTTTGAATACATCATTCTCAGATTGAACCACCCTGCTGTATCTACAACAGCATAATGACCGCTCAAATCTAAATGTCATCCTTATACTTATGACAAACTTTACCCTGATTATATGCAAACCATACTGCGGAAATGTCAGTTTAGCACTAAAAATGAATGATTTTGTCAGAAAGCTCCTTTCTCCTCATTTACTTACAAAAGAAATCAGAAAGTTTTGTCGATAAGGGGAAGATGTTGACTAGTTATTTTCCAACTGAACTCCAACACGTCTCTTACGTTGTTGCACAAGTGCTCTAGATTCACGCTAGCAGAAACATCCGAGCTTTGCATTTACACCGTGGTGTGACGCTCTTAACTACTGCTTAGTCAGTTGTCCGGTTTGGCCCAGAGTGAACCCATGTAAAACCACAAGGTAAACATTATAAGATCAACCAAGGCGGCTTAGTCAGAGCACTTATGCTTTACAAGTGCCAGTGGTGAGGAAGAACACTGTGTTATCTGTGTCAGTGTCATCTGCCTCAAAGTTAAATGAAGGTGCAGCTTTGCAGGGCTCTGTCAGTGAAGTTGGGTTTGTGGTGAGAAATTAAGTTGGAAGTAACTGCCAACCCCGACCTGACCAACCTGATGGCCAAGCCAAAGCCTTGTGCATACAGTGTATAGCTCCATTATATTTCCCTTTTGCTACATATTGTATGCCACAATATGTTGAAAAACCTTTAAAGCCCATAAAAATGTGGTTTCAAATCTTAAGTATTTCTTAATAACATTACATATTCATGACGAAATGAGCAACAGTCGAAGTTAACGTTAGATAGATAAAAGATATTTAGGTATTTATTTCTTTAGAGTGTCAAAAACACAGATAGTCTGCTTCATCAGGACTGTGTGGGTGTGTGGTTTTATCAGATTTGATTGACAGTAGCCAGGAAACATGAGCAAACAGCCCCACAACTGTGATCACATTTGATTCAAACATTGATAAATCCTGATGGGTATGCAGCGATGCAGGACACAACAACAAACACAAGTACAGAAATCCCACATGTGAAATGACCAAACATTTTCCAACTTTGGCAGAAAACTGTGAGTTCTTGTAGAAACACATCACTCATAGCAAGAAGCTGATTGTAAAAAATTGGGTTTCAGGGTCTACGACTGAGGTCTCAATGCATATTTTGCTAAATAGTGGCAACAAGTGGCAATTACAGGACATTTCCCAAGAATTACAAAGAATCTCTTGAGTCGGTTGCTTTAAAGACACGATCATTAGACGACCTGACTAAAAGCGAGTGTAATGGTGAGGTACATTGTGTTTACGTCTTGCTTTACTTTTACGATAAAACCACAGAAATGTTGATCTGTGGCATGATCAAATGTTGTGTAACAGTCAAAGCGAGTCTAGTGAGTCAGCAAGCTCATTGGTAATGTCAGATACACGGCAATATCTATCTAAAGTTAGCTAAAATTAGCCACCATGAGCTACCAGACCATGTAACGCTGTAGCACCAAAACACCTGAGTACACTGAACTGAGCAAGTGTACATTTTATTGCTTATGAATTCAACTTTTTATTTGTAACTTAAGTTATACACAGTAGTCTAGCTTTAAGACAAACCTTTTGCAAGACTCTTTAGCTCAAGTGTTGTAGCACAGAAGACTGATCTTAAGAGAGATTGGTTGTAGCAGCACTACAAAGGAGGAGAATGTAATACCCCTCGCACGCCGCGGTCAGCCTGGGAAATGGATCAGAAGGCATGTGGATGGATATAATCAAGAGAAGGAGCAGCGCTGCAGCTTCTTTTGGATTTCTTGTTGGTCCCAGTTGCCTGGTTCTGCTGCTGTGTCAAAACCTTGACACTGATCTTTGACTGTAGTGGTATAATTCTTTGAACCAACAGTTGAGGGTAGAGGATAATACTTTTTACTTAATCTTTAATGTGATCCAATTTAATTACATGTAAGTTAATTATATATTATTTTATTATTTCAGGCTCTTTGAGTCACTGTATTGTTTACATTAAACCTTCTGGTGTCTGGACATGATCAGCCCAGTTCATTTTCCTCCTCCCACACGAAGCCATTTGCTGCCATTCATTCTTTATCAGCATACTAAATCCCCAGGCTTGAGGAAATCATTTGAGCTAATCCTTCAGTAAAGTTTAAAGAAACAGTTCATACATTTTGGGAAATATGCGTTTCCGCTTTCTTGCCAATAGTTTGTTGAGAACATTGGTATCAATGCCTGTATGGTAAATATGTAACTGGGGCCTGCAGCCAGTTAGCTTAGCTTAGCTTAGACACTGGAAACAAGAGGAAACAGCTAGCTTGGCTCTGTCCAAAGGTAACAAAATCAGCCTACCAGCACCTCTAAAGTTCACTAATTAACCTGTTGTATCTCGTTTGTCTAATCCGTACAAAAACTGAAGTGTAAATGTGACAGTTTGCAGTTTTACGGGGGAGGTTACTTGTGTTACGTGTTAGCCAAGTTCCAGTTGTCAGGCATCCAGCTGAGACTCCAGGAAGTAACTGGTCCCAGTCAAAATGCCAAACTATTCCTTTAAGCTGCAGTTTTGTTTTACCATGCTTTTTTTTTTTGTGTGTGTGTGTGGTGTTTTCACATTAGTGTGTGTGCATTATGCAGTACTCTCTGTGAATCACCTGACGCTGACAAGAAGAAATAAAAGTCTCCACCTGTAATAAATAATCTCCTTACAAACTTTATTGGCACATCTTTATCTGCTTATTTGGGGCAAATGTAAATTTCATGTAGACAAAAGGTAAATGAGCTGTAACTTTAAATGACACCATCCTTTAAAGTCCAGCTGAGATACATCTTTGTGTACAGACTGACTCGTGTGCGACAGGAGTTCTGTCTCGGACATCAGACAGGTGTCCAACCGGTTGCTCGGGCCCCGAGCCTGACCCCGAGCCTGGCTCTGGTGCTGTAACGGTGGAGGTCAGAGGTTAATGGAGCAGAGTGGCGCCGGCCAGTCATCCCCCAGGATCCTGGGTGGATTTGGTAAACAGTGAAGCTGTCACTGCAGATTAATACTGAGAGGAGGTAGAACAGGGTCGAGCACACAGGGGGCTAATGGCTCCCAACTTAGCCATGAAAGTGCCTGTCTTCCCCATTCTCCTCTCTCCCTCATCCCCACAGATAAGCCCCGCAGGCTTAGAGAGGGAGGGGAAGAAGGGGGGAGGAGGGAAGGAGGAGGAGGAGGAGGACAGGAGTAGAGGGAAGCAAAAGGTAGAAAAATGAGTTAACTCAGAAAAGAGGAACTAACAAGAGGGCAATAATCACAAGTGCACTTGAGCACTTGAAACACTGAAAAGTAAAGAGAAAGAGGGTAACATCTAAAAAGTTATGCAACCATTTAAGACACTGAGAAGTTTTTGTCTCTGCCCCGAGGTCATTCACTGGTTACAGATGTAAGAGTACAACCCCAACCACCAACTCTCCTCTGTGGGGGATCTTTGGGGACTTTTTTCATTTTTTTTTTCATGAAGCGTATGCAAGCCTTGATGCTAAGGTTAATCTGTCATTGCATCTCAAATATGAGTGGGTGGCTCTCACCACTTCGTATGCAGCTTGTGGCAAGGCAGGGTATTGTATGTCATGTCGCTGCACCTCTCCAGATTGTGGTTACACTGTCGCCACAACTCATGCGACACAGAGAGAGAAATAGAAAGATATGAACCCCTGCAAGGGTCTTATCTTAAAAGTCTTTAATTACATCAAGTACTAATAATGCCTGTGTTTCTTTTTGTTTTTTTCAGAGAGTAGTGTTTTTCCACTTGATATGTGATTTTTGTGAATTTGGTGTGTGTGCACATATATATATGTGTGTGTGTGTGTGTATACCTCTAACTGTCTAACTGTGTGTGGCCTATCTGAAATAACTGTACTTTACTGTACACAGTCCCACTCATTCCTCCAATTACCCCCGATGGCCCCTTCCAGCTATGTTGTCAGTTGGGCTGCGGGGGGGTCCAGAGCAGCGGAGGGGGGTTTTGTCTGAGCATAGTCCATGCAATACTCCATTGTACAGTCCTCACAATAGGGCAGAGCCTTTGATCTTAGAGGGGTGCACTTCTCCTCTCTGTCTCTTCCATCCCTCTTCCTCCTCCTCCTCCTCTCCTCTCTTCCCTTTCTTTCACTTTATTTTCCAGCATTAGCCTTGAACCCTCCCCGTACCGCCAAGAGGGCCGAGAGGAGGAAGAGGAAATGAAACACTGATTGAAATGAATGAAAATGTAATGAAGTGAAGAGAGGGCTGGAGGACGGAATACAAAGCGAGGAGGGAAAACAAAAATCAGTTGTTATATTCCTCTTGTCCTTTCTTATTAAAAGGCCTGGGGGACGTACTGAGATGGCCCTTTGACAGATTGTTTGTGGTATATTGTTCAGCCCCCTCATCTCTCCGCTGACACAGAGCAGGTGCTGTCAGGGTGAGACTTGAGCTGGGGATATAGAGGCTCAGTGATGGGAGGGTTTGCTTTGCTATAAGGCCTGAGGGATGGGAGTTTGGTGGTGGTGGTGGGGGGCAAGCAGGACAGTAAGAGCTCTATACATCCCCTGATGGAGTCTGTCAGGTCAATATTTTCTATACCTTGTGACTAGACTGCTAATTCTACTGCACCAATTCAACCACGCTCCCCTACTGGCTTCATCCACCACAGTGCCCCATCATGTCCTCTGTGCTTGGCTTTGGAAAACAGAGTCCCCTCACACCCCCACCCCCACCCCCACCCCCACTCCCTAACCCTCCTACCAATAGCCCAATGCTCTAGTGAGCGTCTATAGATTCCTGGATCTGCACAGCGTTGCATTGTCTCCCTTCCCTGGCCTTCTGCCAAGAACCGAGCCAGCTTTGGAAAAGCTGTACTCCACCAGAGCCTAATCTTTTCTTTGCTCCGCTTCTTTTCTTGCTCCCCTCCCTCCTCCATTCTTACTTTTCTTCTCCCTGCTCGGCTATTTTCTTTATGCCAGAGAGCCTCGCGAGTATTTACCAATGCACTGGCATTGAGGGTTATTGTGTGCGGGAATGGATTGAGTGCAAAAGGTGGAGTGGAGGGGTGGTGCTGAGGCTGCAGAATAAACAAGGACATGCATATTGTACAGTAGAGATCTGAGATATGGTCAGTACTTTATAGTAGAGTAAGTTAAAGGCTGGCTTACCCAAATTACTAGAAACCTTTACATGTTACTTATCTCTAGTGGCATCTAGTCAAGCTAGTTTTGCCAAAGCTTTAAGATATCCATCTCTAAGATTTCTGCCACCAGCCTAATACAGTGGAGATGGATGAAATTTTATTTGTGGTGATTGAAACCTCCACAGCAGCATCTCTTTATCTCTTTCCAGAATCAAATCCCTACTGCTCTAGGTATTCCCCAGACCTCACTGTGAACAGTTTTCATTGGAACTGCTCTACTGAAGAAATGCTACGACAACTGTTGAGCACAAAGTCTTTTGCATATCTAGTGTACGGGGCTCCTAAGAAAAATGACAGCATCAGTTGTTTCAAGAAATGTCCAAAAAATCTCAGAGACAAATATCTCAGAACTTACAAAACCACACCTATCTGCATGCTGCTAAATACCACAAAAGGTCATTTGCTTTTCTAATTTTGGTAACTGCCTCTTTACAAATTCCTTTCCCTTCTTTATTTTGACTCACTAACTCAGTCCCTCATTAACTTGCTCTACTTCTTTTTCGTTTCTCTCTGGGACATGATAAGACCTGCATTTCCTGAGGGTGGCTCAGAGGAGCCGGCCTAACTTCTCTGGCCTATCACAGCACTCCTCCACCCTGAAGTTGACCCCCCAGCTTACAGTGTCGCCTGTCCCAGCAGCACCCACACCCTAGGGGGCTGCACGGGGGGCGGGGAGCATCCACTCTATATCCCAGACGTAAACACGGGTGACAAATGGGCCATGGTATCGTGTATCAGGTGTCGGTGTGGAAGATTTATATGGTAACAAGACAATGGGAGGCAGACACAAAAAGCCCCTATCTACCATCAGCGCTGAGAGGGCCGGTTTCCCGCAGCCATGGAGAAAATTATTTCCCCTTTAATCCTCTCAGTTTTCTCATCCATGCGGCACAGATTAGGTGCTCTCACACAGCTGAATCAGATGTTAGTGTCTCAGCAGGAGGACATGTTTTGGTGTGCTGATTGAAGGCAGAGGAGTCAGGCACAAAAGGACTTGTTGTGAAATGAAGGAAGTTCCCACTTATGGAAAGGGAAGTCAGGGGTCAGGGAGAGCTTGGTCGGGGATGGAGGAGGCAGTTGTCTGTGTCATCCTGTTTCGGAATCAGTGGCTGGTCGACTTACAATGGTCTTCGCAGGAAACTCCTCGCGTCTCTTTGTATTAAACAGGTTCCGAGGAGATTTGCAGGATTTCAAAACACACCTCTTGTTTTTGTTGGTGGATGTTTCCTTCATCTTTGATAATAATGCACAGTGTACGATCCGTTTGTGTTTGTGTAGGAGGAGGCATGTGCTTGGGAAAAAGTTAAAGCAGCAGACCACACAGATGTAATCAGTCAAGGAGTGCAAATAAAATGTTCATTTAACACTCCCAGTTTGGAAGCTATAAACTGCTGTGATATACAGACAGTGTATACAGAGCTGAAATGATGAAATATAGCTGTTATCTACATGCATCTGGTTTGTAGTCACTCCCTTTTGGTGTGGATTTCAACACAAGAAGGCCTTTCATATTGCAGCTCTGGTCAAGCTATTGAGACTACACCGAAATCATATGTGTTGAATTTGTGCTTTAAGATAATTAAATGATATATATCAATATTAATACAGCATTTTAACTCCCACGATACTTCTTTATACCTGATTTTGTTTTTGTTGTAAACACAACATTGTCTTATCATCACTTTTTAAGTTGATATGACGAACTTGTAAGCAAACAGTTGCTTATTTACATATCCAACATTATCTTTCATTTGGAGTCGTGTTTCTGGCCACCTGATGAACGTAAGTCCAATACTCAGTCTCTTTCAGCTCTGTTTTTGGTTTCTAACAACTCCTGAGGGATATATCTCTTTAGTTGCTAAATGCTAAATGTTCACCAGCTAGTTGCTAACTTTGTCCGTCTGCTGTTTGGTGCTGTGCAGGTTGTGTACAGTGGGTTTTTAGAGCTTTTTCACTGAAAACAGCTGCAGCCAAAAATGACAGTATGAGAGTGGTGAGAGTGAACCAAAACAGTAAAGTTACAGTTGGACAGCTAAACAATAAGCTGAAACTCAATGAGGTGAAACTCACACCCAAAACTGCAGCTTTTGGGTGATATTTCTCTGTGAGTGATCCCCTTTCACATTATCACATTGTTTTCATATTGTCATTTGATTTAAAAAAAAACAAAAAACAAAATCAATTTTAGCCACTTTAAAGTTAGATGACTTATTTTTGTTGTGGTCCTTTAGCGAGCAGAAACAGAAATCTTACTACAGCACAGAAGGATCCTCTCATTCATCTCTGAGGCATCAAGGTGATGACAGGCGAAAGAGGAGACGTGTGTGTGTGTGTGTGTGTGTATGTGTGTGTGTGTGTGTGTTGGGGAGGAAGGTGGTGCTGGCGCCGAGTACCACGAGATCCACACGGATTCTTGAAATGGTGTTCATGACACATGAAAATCCTCCATGCAGTGCCCAGGCCGCACACTCCCCCTCCCTGCTTACGAGACACAATCAGCCACCATCTCCTCCTACGCCGTGCGCCCACAGCCGCCCTCAGAGGACATGAAACTGGAGACGCAGTCAGCAGGAGTGAACCTCCACCCCGTCATCCCCACTCCCTTTTCTTTTGTCTCCTCACAATGTGGAGCGGTACAGTGAGTGAACAGTGAACAGATTCCCCGCACAGCTCCTGAGGGAAAGGCTAGAGCTTTTGGAGCTCTGTGTGTGTGTGTGTGTGTGTGTGTGTGTGTGTGTGTGTGTGTGTGTGTGTGTGTGTGTGTGCGTTTGTGTGTGTGTTTGGGTGGCTTAGTAGGTGCCTGGCGGTGTCTGTTTTTACCTGCATTTAACTTGGGTGAGTTCACCCAAATTACAAATAAAAACACATTGCATTGGGTCTATTTCTTCAGTAGAAGGTAATACCTGAAATCTGCATTTTACCAGATAACTGTGTGTAATGTGAAAGGTGTCAAACCCACAGAAAATCATCACTAAACTCTGCAGATCCCATCAGCTCTATGGAGTGTTTTAATTTTTTTGGTTTGATTTTGGTTTTTGTTGGCAGCTTTACTGTTTTGGTTCACTGTCACAGCTCTCATCGTCACTTTCCAGCTGCAGCAGGAAGCTGTTTTCAGCAAAAACTCTTTGATAAACCCAGCACCAAACAGCAGACAGACAAAGTTAGCGACTAAGTGGTGAACATAGTGGAGAAATCTGTTATTGCAGGTTTAAAACATGTGAAAAAATTATTATTTTAACCTGTTGCCAATACAAATCAACATGTCTTAAGAATGTTCTACAAAACCCTGACAGTATCTTAAAACAAGACAAAGACAGGCAGGTTGCTGCACTATAATTACTTGCAGACTAAAATTACTTCATTGGGCATACGACATTATGTGTGGATTATTGAGACTATTGTGTCTATTAAGATGTTGCTGTTAACTTATTCAAATCTAATGTCATCTTTCAATGCTTTTAGCACCACAAACTAATTTTCTCAATCTCAAAACTTTGGCAAATTAAACCAAAACTGTATTAATGGATACCACAAAAAGTAACTGAGAAAATTATGTTTTTTGCAATATGCGTGAACTGACCCTTTAATGTCTAACTGAGGCAAGTTATTTTAGGTTACAGAATATAAATCATAGTATAATCCTGTAATTATCTCACTGACTGAATCTGTTTATATTACGTTATTTATTACAGAGGGTCATCAGTCTTATGATTGCACTTCAGTAATAGCCCCAGAGCAACATTTTTCCACTGCCGTCTAAACATGGCGTCACACCAAATTCTTGTGGTGTTTTCCCAGAGGGTTGCTGACGCTGGGCCCTGATTGGTTGTTAGAGACAGTCGAATTGAGTGATGGGCTGTCAGAGGGGATCCATCGGGGGGACAATGTGCCCACTCAGAGGCTCAGAGGTCAGCCTGCTAACAACGGCTCCGCTAGTGAAGTTTGTTTTCTGGTGAGTAGCTACCCTTTCATGTGTGCCACTCATTATCAGAGCTTGTGCCCCCCGCTGCCCCAAACAAGGCTGTCTGTGTGTGTGTGTACAACTGTGTGTGTGTGTGTGAATGACCTCTTTATATCTTCCAGTGACCCTGTTTTGCCAGAACTGGAGCGCATACAATTGGGAATCCGACTCAGGTTGACCTGAGCTCAACTGTGTTTTGTTTGGCATCAAAGAGCTGCACGAGGAATGGTAAAATGAATGTCCTTGTCTGTTTTATCTGGACAACCTCTATCACTTGCTGTAGTTTTACTCTTGCTTTCCCAAGCCTATAATAACCACAGCTAGCATCTTTTCAGCTATTTCCAGCTGTCTGTGCTCCAAGCTTTTACATAATCAGTGGTGCAAAAGGACATACATCTTGAAAAACGCTGTGCAGATATGGAATAGTTCCTGGAATGTGACTACCCTTGGGGTGATGTCAACAGGGCCAGATTTTTAGGAGTTGCCTGAGAGCAGTAAAGTGAGTAGAAACAGTGGATGTCCTGTGCAGGAACAGACGAGTGAAGATCAATAGCTTGGAGATAGAGGAGTGTTATTTTGAGCAGAAGCCAGATAGACACAGGCCTTTTGTGTTAAAGATGAGAGAGCGACTGAGGCCGTGTGAATTCATGGAGTGTGTATGAGATGGTGTGTGTGTAAGAATGTCTGCGTGCAAACACTATGTGTGAATGAGGATGTGTTGCATGTGTTTCCGTGCGTGGGTTCAATTGCATGTGTATGTGTCCATTTTGGTATGTGTGTTGATCAGACGTGGCCTTTTCTCCGCAGAAGAAAGCAGCTCACTGTCCTCATGCTGTCCAGGGTCTGAAGTCTAGCCTGGTCTGGTCTGAGACCGGGCCTGCATGGCTGGAGCTCTGTGTCTTTGCATGCTGAAGCCCGGCCTTGTTCCCAGCTGTTTGTTCAGCTGGCCCACCAGCGGGGACACCAGGGACTCAAAACCCCCCACTCAGGCCCAGTCGGACACCTCCACTGCCGCACCCACCCAGGTCACCAACCTCCTGACCCCCTCACCCGAGGGTTATTTGCTCCGAGGCCATCGTTTAAGAAGGGCGTTTTGTTCAGCCCGCAGTCTCCGCTTAGGCTCTTGTCATCAGTGCCATTGATCTGCTCCAAATGAGCTGATTAGGGGGCCTGCAGTTTGTCCTGTTGAGTGGGCTGGCCTAAGCTGGGCTGAGCTCGGCAGGATGAGGAGGGAGTTATGAGGATGAGGGACAGGGGTCAGAGTGCACACAGAGCAAACACAGTTGGGCATTCACACTCAAAGATGCAACATGAAATTAGTGGTTGTTTGAGGAGGATTGGATCAAGCCCGTTTGGCTGTGTTTGTTATGTCAGTCCCAACCCCTGTGTCTTTGGTGATGCTGCAGCGCTCAGATCAGTGTTGTCTCTGACAGTGCTCTCTTTGATTTTCACTAATGGACATCTTGGACCCCTTTCACTTTGTGTTTTTGCTTTGAGAAGCTTCTTTTAAAGCTTACGTTTGGGCCATTTTCCTTTTGTAGTCATAAAGGTTACGTGAGGGTTTCGGGGAGTTCATGCTTACCTACCATAGCTGTAGATTTAGGTATGGACCGTAGGGACATGTGAGATATGGGGGATAGCTGACCTGATGATCTGGCATTTATCATCTTTGACATCTTTGACATCAATAACCGTAATATGTGGCCTCAATGTTTATCAAACCACAGTAACGCCATTCCTCTAAATTAGCCACCAGCATGTCCAGCTGATTAGTTTGTTGCATCATTTAATCAAGAAAATCCTGGTTGCAGAGATTCCACAATTGCAATTACAATTGCTGTGACTCTGTCATGAAGCAGGGTTCAGCTGCAGGGAACTCTTGATTTGTGTAGCGCAAATCAAAAAGACTAAGGTCACTCTTGCTCTCGTCTGAATCAGTGGATGAGCCGGTTTAACTCGTGGCATTTTTCCCATTCGGGTTTGGTTTCTCTTCACACAGAAAAAAAAATCTTGGAAACCAAAATGCATCGCTTAAAGGCATGTGAGAACGTTCACTATGCTCGTTGGTTAGATGTGCCAGGGGCGGGAGAAAGTAAACACAGGAAGACAGTCCTGAAGAAGGTCTGATCTGCCCAAGACGGCAAAATAGTATGAATGGTACCAAGGGGGGAAAACAAACTAGAGGTTCCATCTGACTAAAATATGCAGGTTTCAAAATGCCCTAAAAGAGAAGAGCTACAGAATCTTGGGGGATCTTGCTTTTGATACCTACAGCACTGCATGTGTACCTGAGGACATGCAAGCATGTGTGTGCATGAGCGTGCACATTCATTCATTAATGTGTGTTAGCGTTTGCCTCTATTTATCACTCTTGGGGCCTTGTAATTACAGTCTTAATGTAATCTAACACTCCCACCACTCGCTGTGTAAACTGAGAATCCTCCCTTTTCTAGGTCAGGGATTAAGAACGAGGCCCTGCTGAATGAGCTGCACATTACTCCGAGACACCCTTAACACTTGTCAGGGAGACATCAATAATATCAGAGGATTGGGGTTTGTCCAAGACCCAAAGATAAGGAGACGGGGCCAGTTAATGACAGACAAAGAGGGGTTACCTACCATTACTCACACAATTTGTCGTGGAAGCATAAACAGAGAAGCAGTGATTTGAAATAATGAACAGTATTGTATATCAGAGTAGTGTGGACACATTGTGCACATGCGTGGTTACAAACTCTCCATATATCTGATGTGCAAGGGGCCTGGGAGCTACAGTGAGGCCTTTGTTTTCTTGCTTGTTTACTGCAAGCTGATATTTTCCACAATTTGAGCTGGTTTATGGCGTGAAAACGTTTCTTCCAGAGGGATAGTGAAACTGCAAATGTGTTGGAAGGATGTCATGTATTTACCCAGTGCAAATGAAGCCGTCTTCTCCTGCCAGAGCTCTTCTTTTTTCTTTTTCTTTTTTTTGAGCTAGGCCTCTGTGCTATGCTGTGTCACAGGTCAAAGTTTACAGGGTTAGAGTGGACACTGCGTCCTCACATCCGTCTTCATTAGAGGTCTGGAAGTACTCAGTGAATAGACCTCCTCCTCCTCCTCCTCTTTCTTTTCAAAACTATCTGTCCATTTCTGATAAACAGCTGTATCAGAAGATCAGGGCTTAGCAGCATCAACGCAGAGCTGCCTGACATGATCCACCAGTGAGACGCACTCTGCAGTAAACAACACTTACCCCATCTCTGTGGTGAAATAATATTTAATTTATGAAAAGAGTTGTTCACATTTTCACTTGTAATTTGCTTGTTTTTTGCCTTGAAATGCATTTAGATGATGCATTGCTTACATTATTGGAGATTGATGGCGGTGACAGCATACTTCAGCCTTGTTTAAGCCCTGAAATGAATGCACTGCAACAGCCAAATGTCCATCAGCAGCCAGCACACTTAAACCTCACTCACTCATTATACCAAGTTGTGGGTAAAAGAGTCATGTAACTTATAGAGCTAAAGTACTCCCTTAAGAGTCACAAACTGCAAGTCTTGTACTTTATTTCACATCAGACTACAATTTGTGATGGCAAATTATGTAAATGCTGCCCTACGTTAGACTTGGAAATATTAGGCGTGGAAACTTTTTTGGCAGATTGACTCTGTTTTGTACGTTCATTTTTCTTGCAGTGTTGGTGGTCATGCTTCCCATTTAAGTGCACATTTTGCAGAAGGAACACCAGAAAATTGTTGCAAACTGAATAACTCTTCAACAAACAAATGTGAGGGTAAAGATCTGCTATCTGAACAGCTAACTGCTGCTGTATCACCCTTGTCGGTGGGAACTTACCAAGATGAATATCATGCATATGTTAAGAATAAGACATTGTACAGATTCCCAATTCAGAAATGTTTTAGAAACAAAATAAATCTTGGAGGCATATAAATACAAGGTTAACATTTTAAAAATATGCATTAAATACATAACAAGGTTGCAAGAAGAGTACCTGGGTAAGAAATTAGAAATCATCTAAATTCTGCTACACAAACTCATGTTAATTTTTCAGACTTTGAATAATGTCTCTCTGTGTGAAATACTAGATAGTTTTACCTCTTTAGACGTCTAAAAATGACTCAAATAAAACAGTCTTGGAAGGGAAAATCACTTCAGTTAGTTGAACTGCTCACACCTCATAAAGGGTGTCGAGGAGACTTCATATTAAGGGGTCACAAGCAAAAAGGTTTGGGAAGCACCTGCAAAATAAAGACACTTTGGAAAGATGGTCAGAGTTTGTGACTGCAGTTTGTTTCATTTTTGGTGACATTAGACAGTAAACAGTCATGTGCTGCCTAATGTTTGCTTATCGTGTTGAATCGAGAAAACACGTGGAATCTGTTTGTCGTTATAAACAAAAAGATATACCTCTTCCTGACGTTTTCATACCAGTGTACAACAGCACACTATAGATCAAAATAGGAAAATCTGAAGGTTCTGAGTTTAAAGTAAGTTCAAGGAATTGTTTTTGCTGAGAGTTAGATGAGAACACTAATAAAACCATCCACATAACCACAAGTTGCCATTTTTATACCAATACTCACTTTGTTTTTTGTGCAACTTAATGTTAATTATTCATCTTTAAAGGTGCATGTAGGTGGATTTTGTTGCCCTCGGACAGAGTCAGGCTAGCTGTTTCACCATCACACCATTTCAGTCTTTAAGCTAAGCTGTAGCTTCATTTTCAATGGACAGATGTGAGAGTGGTATCAATCAAGACCAATAAAAGTATTTTCATTTTCTTTTAGGCTAAAAGCTTTGTTCCATCCTGTAGGAGTTAACTAAAACACTTTTTATTTTACTATGAAAAGCCATCACAAAGAGCCTTTAGCAGTTGTTCCACTGCTACTTTGGATTTCCAATCCTGACTGTTACAGACATAAGTTCAAAACAGCTGCTGTGGAAATAAGAACACATACAAATCCTATTTTCTAAAATGTCAAAGCAGTCCTCCAAACCCACTAAACACAAACTGTATTCTCTTGTCCTTTTCAGAGTGACTCACTGAAACATGGATTACTCTTTTCATGTGGTTCCCACTATAGAGAACCTCCTGGGCTTCAATACGAAGTTTGGGAAACCGGGGCCTGTAGTGGTGCATCAAACTTGATCCAAACTAGACTAAACTAGATTGAATCAGACACTCGACCAAAACCAAACCAGACACAACACATGTGAGGGGACTGTCCCTCTTCCTCCCAGAGGTCGTTATCAGAACAATGACATCACTGTAGCGTTGTCTGTGACATTACCAAATATGTGGCGAGGACTGGGGGTAAAAAGAGCAGAGGAGCGATGAAGGGAATGAGACAGAGAGAGAGACGGAGATGGAAAGAAGGATGCATTGACAGAGACAGCAGCAGTTTCAGAGAGAGAGAAAGCCTCGAGCTGTGGCTTGGCTGAACTCACCGTGAACCTCGGCAGATTTATTTTCTCCGGAGCCTGTTGCTCGCTCAAAGGGGGCCAGATTTACATGCCTCTCCCTGGGCTGCTATGAAGCTCTGCTTGGGGAGCTGAGGATGGGATAAGTGGGCTGAGGGGACAAGATGGAGGCTTTTCGCAGGTTATGGGGGTGACACAGAGCGGGAGAGGGAAGAGGGTTTCACATGGAGTCCACTTTCTAGTCCCCGGTGGAGCATTTCTGCTTGCCAGCTTGCTATGCTAATTAGAAGCAGTCCCTCCACTAACCGGGGTGTTTCATTTTGAGCCCTGTCGTTCTTATTGACAGGGTCGGTGTGAGTCGATGGATCCCTGCTCTCACAGCTCGCGCCCTGCATCCTCTGCGGTGACAAACCGCAAACATTGTGTAATTTTTAACACGATCTGGTTTATGTAAGCAGCAACATAATGTGCTGTACTCACACATGTAAAGACACAAAAACATTGACGTGCATAGACATGTACACAAACACAGGTGCTTCTAGATGGGTGTCATACCCAACTCAGGCTTTATGTTACAGCAAAAATGAAGGAAATCCACAGTTTGGCGCTATCTGTGATGGACTTTTGCATGTTGTTGTCTTAAAGTGGCTTTCTTTTCATTCTCTTGATATTTGGCCAAGCAGACGCTGTGACGCCATGCTGAGATACTATATTTAAAATATAGGTTTTCTATGTATCTAAAACATAAGAAGTAAATGTCTGACAGAAATCCATCGCTGTATGAAGCAATAGCAGTTTCTCTACTGACACTACGTCCGTTAGACCAGAAGACAATGACAGACGCCACAAAACAGGATTTATTTTATGAGTCATAATTAACTTATTCTTGAAAAACTGTTGCTCTTTGTATCATTATCATTGTCCCAACTCTTCCACATAGGCTACAGTATCACCAACAACTGATGGCAACAAAAGTCAGGTCCATTCTGGGAATTGTAGCAAAACCAAAGACAAAAACATGGACATAGCATCTGCAATGTCTTATATATTTAACATTTTATAGCCTGGAATTGAGCCACCAATTTTACACATAAAGTTCAGTTCACACCGCCTGTGAAAACATTTGTATATCTTCTGTTGCTCTGGAGGGAGCTTTCCAAAGTTTAACAAAATCTGATCGGATTTGGGCTTGAAACTTTTAAAATTTTCATACAGAACCGACATTTTTAAACAGAAAGCCGGAGTTACAAACTGAAAGAGTGGAGCCTGAAAGAAAGACATTGGCCACTGCATTATGGGAAATGTAGGATCCAGTGTTTTTGGAGCTGATATCTCGGCCTCTGCTGCTTCGATTTTGACCATTCTCTTTTTTAATCTGTCTCTTGTTATTTCCCCAACTTTGTGGAATGCTGTGATAAATCACTGGAGTTGCCCTTTAAGAGCGCAAGTCAGCCTTGCTGCCAATTTGCCTCAGTGGCTAACCACAGTCCTGCAACCAAAAAAATCCCCTGGAGCCCAAAAAGCATTTTTCTCATATACCACCATTAAAACAGACGTCTGTAAAACTGTTGACAGGACAACTCCGACTGCAAACAAGATTTCTATTTGTATTATGAATTTTTAAAACTATAAAAGTTTAATATTTGTAAAACTTTCCCAGAGCCTAGAAAATATTTTTATGAGTGATGTCATCTCAATATAAAGACCTTGGGGTGAGGGGCGGAGCCAAGGACAGAGACGGTAATGTTTAGTGGACTACACAATATACGGACGCAAATCAAGAAAAGAGAAAACTTTGAGCAACTTTCATTGGAATGAACGGGTGCCATTTTGGAGTCTAGTATCCAGTTCTCAGAATACATCCATGGGTTTACCACCCTGTATAGTAGTTGTTTAGAGCCAGATAATCTAATTCAGGGCAACGGGATGGATTCTGGGTAGTGCTGAAGCGGCATGAGGAAACAGCAACCAGGAAAAGATGTGTTGTGATAGCCACTTTTGTGTGAGATGCAGGCCAAGAGAGGCAACCGCACCGCCTAACAATTTCAAAATAGCCACAAAGACACTCTTTAAGGAAATGACACTATAATTTCTTGTGAAAATGAATCATATTGTTTGCAACAGAGAATTTGGACTTTTTTTCCCCCCAGACACTTAAAAAAATACAGTCTGTGTTTTTGAAGAACCTGTATCTGGAATTGCAACCCAATGTACTTCCACATTGGCTGCAACATGTAAACCCCTTCCAGATACCAAACAGAAAACACCTCTTTTCAATATAACTCATGTAATGCATTAAATGCGTTCTAACATTTATTGTCGTATTATTCCTTTAATAATAATGCCTTGGAACAACGACAGCTGTCCATTTTGTATCCAAAAGTCAGCTATTTTCTAATTTAAACAGGATGTCCACTTTTAGTCCAGTTCTACCTCATGTACTGTAATTGTAGAGGATAATTCTGGATGCTCACACTAGAGCCCACTGAGGAAGAGAGGAATTAACTAGCTGTCCTCTGACTCAACTCTCTGTGAGCTGCTTGTGGAACCAGGGGTCAGCGACTCCGGGTTTTCATATCATTTTTCCCTCCCACTACTCTGCTGTTTTTGCTGGGGGTGAGTTTAGGAGGGCCGGGGAGGCAGAAAGGCTCTCAGCTCCTGATCCCAGCAGAGCTCAGAGAATTTGGCTGCTCGCTTTGACTGACAGGTAACGCTCAACACGCCTGTAGGAGCGGCCCAGCTGCGACCCAGAGAGTGAGGAGGTGTGAGGGCGAAAGGGCAGACAAGAGATATGTGTAAAGCATTTTGCTCATGTTTTAGATTTTACAATTAAGTAAAGGGGATGTGGGAAAACTAAAGGCATGAATTATCTACTTAGTTTCAACAGATGTCCCCCGATAATGCTAATCACTCAACACATCATTTGTTTTTGCAGAGTTTTCTTTTCTTTCTCCAACTGTGCAACTTCTGTCTTCCTTCCTCTATCAAAGAATCGAGTAGTTGTTTCTGTAGAGGAACTGTAGAGGGTTGCATTCTTTGAACAAACTTGCTAAATGTGTAGTTTTACTTCCCCAAATGCAAAGTAAATGCTTTGCTAACTGCAAGGTTTAATTTGCTGAATCAGGTGAATTACTGATGATTTGTAACGCCGTGATTTTTAATATCTGTTGTGAAATTAAAAACAGAGAAACTAAAGGATAATGTTTTGACACCATAACAAGCAGCTGTCTGCTGACAGGTCAAATCATAACAAACTCATGCTGTGCAGCCAAATGTTGTTCAAACCTACAGAACTTTATTTTAAATTCTAGTGAAGTTTCCAAACATATGTCAGGTTGAACTTTGGGGAAATGTGTATTAAATGATACACAATACATCTATAATATTGTTATTTGATGGAACGGTGCAGCCAGTGGGTTTCATTATTTCACTCAGTACAGGTGGAATAACAACCCTGAACCTGCAATAATTGATTTTTTGGCCACTTGGGGGCAGCACAACAAGCTGTAAACACAACACTGCCATATTATCGCCATATAAACTTGATGTGGCGAATCTGTTAGCAAACATTTGCCTATTTACATATCCCGCAGTTAAGGAGCAACATTTTAATTCATTTAGAGTCGTGTTTCTGGCCTTCTGACGAATTTCAATCAAATATTCACTTTCCTGTTTTGCTCCTGAGGGAAATATTCGGCAATCTTAGTTGCTAAACGCTCACCAGCTAGTCGCTAACTTTGTCTGTCCGCCGTTTGGTCCTCGGCAGTCAAAAAGCAGAAAGTTATTCTGGTAAGAGCAGTAAGACTCGACCAAAACAGCACAGTTGTGGGCCCGAAAACTGAAACAATGAGTTGAAAGATGTTAAAACACTTCGTAGAGCTGAGGGGAACTGCAGTGTTGGGTGATACATTTCTGTGGGTTCATTACGAGCGACCCCTTTCACACAGTCATTTGTACCATGGTTAATATAAAATTATCAAATATAGCAGCTTTAAGTTTTAGTCTTTTTAACAAAATTATGGGAAAATCCATTCATATTTGATTAAAGCAGCTTTAAAGCTCCTTAAGGGAAAACAAAAAGGGGGAAATGGATGTTGAAGGGTTAAAACATGAAGTCTGTGCAAACATGAATTTCGCCATGTGTATGGATACAATGCTATTCCCAGGTTTGAGAGGTACAGACTTGTGTGATCATGTGTGTAAAGACAGAAGGGGCAGATGGAAGTCGATTTTTCAAGCGACATTTCAATTATAAAGTCGTCCAGCACCACATTATTACACTCCTGCAGACTCCCAAAACCACCAAAACCACTCACATACTGCACTGCACATTACAACACACAAACGTGAGCACACACGAGCACAGTCACACTAAAAACCACAAGTTTTTGTGCACACATGGAGACAGTGTAGTATTCATTTTTTTTAGGCTTATGCTCTTATCAGAACTACGTGCACACACTCACTCACACACACACACACACACACACACACACACACACACACACACACACACACCCACACACACACACACACACACACACACACACACACACACACACACACACTCCAACACACTGGAGGCAAGAGTAGGAGGAGCAGATCAAAGAAAATGTGGTTAAAGAAGAACACCCAGGGACACCCACCTCCACATAAACAGGGGATCTCCTTACCAAAAACAAAGAGGCCTGAGAAGCCAACCCACATCCCGCGGAACAGGGAGGGGTGAAAGGGGCTTAAGAAAAGGGGGAGGGGGGATCAGAAAACATGTTACATGGGCGGAAAGGTAGAGCAAAATCATTCATTACTGTAATTACAACCTGAGCCCACTCACTCTTTCATTCAGCGGGAGGAGAGGAGAAAAGAAAGAGAGAGAGGAGAGATTAAACTTGCCCACAGAGGTGTTTACCACACACTGGGAGATAACGTCCTATTTCTTTTTTCAAATGAGCACTCATAAACACATTAACGGAGAGGAACACACGTAACACACACTGCAGGGATCCCTTAATCAGTTGGAGTGATGCGATTTATGTCAGTAAATGAAATGAGCTATGAAAGGCCTGTCTAAGAGTCTTCATCACAGTATTTATTTTCCCTCCCTGCTCTGAGTCATGCTGTCCCTCTACACCTCGCTTTACTCATTATACCTCCAAAGCAGAACAGTGTTTGACTACCACATAAACATTTCTTACTTTGTTGTTTTTGTCCTTATGTTTCAATCAGGGCAGCTTATTGGATTGCTTAAAGGAATAGCAGGAACGTTTTAGGAAGGGCGCTTATTTGCTTTCTTGCCGAGATATGATGAGAAGATCAATCCCACTCTAAAACCTGTCTGTTTAAGCAGCTGTAATCAATATTTTTACAATAACAATGGATCAAATGACCTTTTGTAATACGAAAGGCGTCGCTATGAGCTTTATAGCTTCTTATAGCTCATTATTTCAAAAATGTTCTATTTTGGTTCACTCTCAACACTCCTATAATGTTGTTTTTGGTGGATGTTTTCACCAAACAAGCTCTGATAAACCCACTGTATGCTACCGGCTCATCACCAAAAAACAAACGTAAAAAGTTAGCGCCTAGCTGGTGAACATAGTGGAGCATTTAGCAGCTAAAGAGCCTGATATTTCCCTCAGGTGTTGGTGGAGACCAAAAACAGAGCTAAAAGAGAGTGAATATTGGTCTACTGGACATTTGCCAGGTGGCCAGAAACCCAGAGACCCTAAAAATATGCTAAAGTTTTTCCGTATTTACTGGATGTTTAAATAAGCAATTGTTTGCTATAAGTTAGCCATGTCAACTCAAAATATTAATGATAATATGTCACTGGTGACACAGCCAGTTTCCCCTGCCCTGAAGTGCCCAAAACATCAGTTATTGCAGGTTTAAATATGAAGCTGCAGCCAGCAGCTGGTTAGCTTAGCTTAGCTTAGCTTAGCATAGCACAAAGTCTAGAAAAAGGGAAAACAGCTTGCCTGGCTCAGACCAAAGGTAACAAAATCAGCCTTTTAGCATCTCCAAAGCTCACTAATTAATTAACACATTATATCTCATTTGTTTAATTCATGCTGTAGAGCCAGTTTCCCCCTGATTACAGTCTTTATGCTAAGCTAAGCTAACCGGCTGCTGGCTGTAGCTTAATGTTTAACAGACAGATATGAGAGTGGTCTTCTCATCTCTATCTTCTCATCAAACTCTGGGCAAGAAAATATATGACTATGTTTCCCAAGATGTTGAACCAAGTGGAAAAACACAGTCAATGATTAGATTGTTAAAGAAAAAATATAACAAAGAAGAAGTTTGTTTTTAAAAATCCTTTTTACATGGCTGATTTGGGGCAATAAACTATTCCTGCATCTGTTTGTGGAACATTCTCAGGCATAAGTTGACTCACTTTGTGACCACAGCTTCTAGCCTCTTGTCTTTTTACAGCCTCCCCTAAATGTGTTTACCTTGCTCTCATCTCTGTGTCCCTCAGGACTCCTTAAACACTGCCCTGGGTGTCCCTCTGGGGAAACAAACGTGCTGGGGAGAGGAAGGGGAACAGTAGCTTAATGTCATCTGAAGACAACAACAACAACAGCAGCAACGCCTGGAAAGTTCATCTACCGGGTCACATTCTGCCGTAGTTACTGCTGAAGCTGTTTCCAGTCAGTCAGGAGACCTACAGGTGTTTCACCCGTGCCAGGAAATAAGCCTCGGGCATATTCATTCAGAAATATGATACTGTAAATGCATAGGAAAGTACATAACACATGTGATACTTAGTATACACATTTATATGCATGTGTGGGTGTTTGCAGAGATGTGTATTGGGTGTTTATGTACAGTGTGTGTGGTTTGTGCTGTGTATGTGGTCCTTACTGTATGTCTGTTTGTGGAAAAATTAGAGACAGAGAAAATACGACACTTTTCTGTAAATCTTTGAGAGGTAAATCAGACAGTGCTTGGTTGTGTTTTGATGTTTGCCTCCATCATATGTGTGTTAGCGAAAGGTCATGAGTCTCAGTCTCAGGCAGAAATCTGATTTATCACAGAGCACAAGGTTTTAAACTCATCTGGAGAGGGTGAGTGAAACTCTGTCCTCAAGCAGCGCAGAGACAGTGCACAAGTGGCACCTAGTGGACAGAAGCAGTACTGCACCATTGCTGACATTTACAATTCACAGAAGAAGGGCTGTTTAAGGCCTTGCATGATTTCTCACTCACTGACTTGAGCAATAAGGCTTACCTCTTAAAACATCCTCTCTTTACATTGTTTTCTTACTTTGCATGTCTAGGTTGACCTTTATTCTTGTTCAGGACTACTTGTCACATATAATTGCTGTGTGTTGTTGACTGGATGACCCAGTTTTAAAGCACTTTGAAACAACGTTTTGAAAAGTTCTATATTAATAAACTTATAATTATAGGAAACAATAATAGTTTTGTAGAAGGCCATGTACACAGGGAAGTAAATGGATAAATGTACATTTTTAGCACAAATAAGGGAAACAAAACGAAACAAGATAAATATGCCCAATATGCAGCTGCAGTGGTCAAATATGCTGTAAAATAATCCAATATATAGGTTATCAATCACAGACAAATTGTACTAGTGAAGAGTTAAAGAAATACTTTTTGGGATATATACATTTTTGCTTATTTCCCAGAAAATTGATACCACTCCCATATTTGTATGCTAAATATGAAGCTGAAGTCAGCAGTTGGTTAGCTTAGCCTAGCACAAAGACTGGAAACTGGGGGAAACAGCTAGCCTGGCTAAAGAAAATCCGCCTACCAGCCCCTCTAGAGTTCACTAATAAACACGTTGTTTGTTTAATCCGTACAGAAGCCACAGTGTAAAAACAGCAAGGCGCAGAGACTTCCTGGAGTCCTGTCATTACCGTGTGTTTTCGAGGTTTACCTTTGGACAGAGCTAGGCTAGCTGTTTCCCCTTGTTTCTAGTCTTTATGCTAAGCTAAGCTAACCCGCTGCTGGTTGTAACTTCATATTTACTGGACAGAGATAAGTGTGGTATCAGTCTTCTCATTTCTTTCTCTCTGCAAAAAAAGCGAATAAGTATATTTTCCAAAAATAACCACAGAAAATCTACAACTATGTGACACAAAAGTAGTATATGTGGCAAAGCGGTCATTCAGAAATGTCGATATAAGGAGCACAAACAAGAAGACATAATGTGGTCTGATTACTAACCTCATAAACCCCTTCTCTTACATAATGATGTGTTTGCTTTTGAATAAAGACAAGTGATCCCTTCAGCCAACAACAACTCATGTCAACTCTTAGAGTGATGCTACCAACAGCCATCTTGGGTCATGAGATGAGTCACTATATCCTGTTGTTCTCCATGGTCATATAACAGCCGCTCCAGATGAATCTAATACTGCCAAAGTTGCTCTGCTCTCATGATGTTGTGAGATGATAAAGGCCTCATAATTATTGCACAACAGACTTGTTCCACTACACTGGGATGAAGTAAGATGCCCTCTATGGCCTCCTTACGCATCAGATTTCCACGAATTGGAGGCTTTACTTCTTGAAGATCAGTCCAATAGCCTATTGCATCATGCATATTTCAAGACTTGCTGTTATGATGTGAAGGCATCAGGGAGGGCCTACTTTTTATTAGGCATTTATATTTATTTATATGTTTCTGTTCATTTCTCTTCCCTTTTTTCTCTCCCCTTTTTTGTTTTTACAGAGAGTGCATGTAGTGGTCAGAACATCTGCGTCCATCTATGTGTTTGTCTTCCACTGACCTGAAACAACTCCTCTTCCTTCATAGATGTTGAACCTCCATGCCTTTCTAAACAGAATCCAGCTCTCAATGGCTGATTGTGTCTAACGCTGTGAAGTTACGCCTCTGACCTCGTCTCCTTCCACCCACAAAACTGCTGCTTCTGCTACGGCCCATTTGATTATATACATAGACACACGTGTGCACGGCCTTTATATACAAATCGAATGTGTGCAGCGTAAATATGGTTACAAACAGTCACCCATACACACCAGCATCCAAGCATGCATGCAGAACCGTATACAGCAGCCTCTTGCCTCTTTTCTGCTGACGGTACATCTGCAGCCCAGATGTGCGCTGTACTCTGAGGTGCTGCTGAGCGCAGGATGTTTTGCATTCCCTCTGTGGAACATGTGAGGCGTTCCTGTGGGCCGTCCGTCTGGCTGCATTAGTCTGTGTGTCATGGGGATCTGTTTGCCTCAGCCCCTTGTTGGCTGGCTCCAGGGGTTTGGGTACAACTGTTAGCATGCTAATTCAGGGCAGATGTGGGGTGCTGAATCAGGTGGTGAGAGGAAACTCCGGCCCTGGCAGGAGGGAGACACTGGCTGCCCTGTGTGGCGGCCCAGCCCTTCATAACAAAATCTTCCCAGCGTATCCTGCTCTGCTCCTGCATTTGTCACATCTGATGAGGAGAATGATATACTGTATCTGCCAAATGAATGAACTGAGTGGCCAACCTGTAATAGTTGGTAATTTACTTGACTGAAGTTTCTCTCTGGCAAGTTGTGAGAAGTAAATGCAAGTTAATCCATTTCGATGTTGTAAAAAAGTTTCTTTCAAAGGATATTTCCAGATTGTTACAACTTGGGTCTTTTTTAATAGTTTTAGCCATCATTCCTGTTTCCAATAATAACATTATAGTCTCCAAGTTAATTTCTGAGATCGGGAAACTTGATGGCATCACTAAAAATAAGTCAGTTTTAACAAAACTCCAAGTTAGCCAAATTCATTTGTAAGAGAAAACAAAGGCAAATGGCAAACGTATTACCAAAATTTCCATACTTAAACATCAATCACGCCTTCATGTCCAAATTTGTCCTGCTGCACTTATCGTAGTTGTGCATGCACACCGTTTTTCTCTCAAATGTGACATTTTGGGTGCACTCGCTTTTGGTTTTACCCCCACATAAAGTTGTTTAGAAAATCTGGCTAACTGTCAGCTTGTTCTCAACCTGCCGTGCTGTGTTCCCAGATCCCAGCAGTTACTTTGGTTGTTGTCATAATTGATAGAAATTATGTGGAAAATAAGACCCAAGTTGAAGAATTATCTTTTAATGCTTAAAAACTGACCAGAATTTGAAAGAAAAGCTTCAAAATTAAAATGTTCCCTCTACAAATTTAAACTACGCAGCACATTTAAAATGTAGATCATGACTAATTAAAAGATTGGATCATTAAATGACTACATTATGAACATTGAGCACCATTGTTCTTATATTAGTCTTGGCTGGTGTGGAAAATGTGCGGTTAATGCGGCTCAACAGCTGCGAAGGAACTCTTCAGATGTTCCCAGAGAGGAAGTCAGAGCACCATGAAAAGGATGTGTGTTGGTATAGCAGATACTACAGTACGTGTAACAATGACGAAGTGGTCGATACGTGACTACGTGCAGTGCATGGTGAAACTCCAGGGCTTTTGTAGTTGAAGTGGTGTAGCATTACAGCACCAGCATCACCGCTACCCAAATTTGTTTCCCTCCTCGTCATTCCATCAACGAGGCACTCGGGGGAACTCTGCAGATCTCACACACCAAAATCAGTTTTCTAGTCATGGGGAACACTGGAGTAATGTTTTCTGTGGCTCTTGAGGAGCTTTGTCAAGTCTGAGAAAATAACCCAGGTGATGTCATCAGAGTTATCTTGACTTGGGCTGAGACACTACTACATTTAAAAGGAAAGCCTGCGTTGTAAACTGAGTGTGTGGACCTTGAAAGACGTGGGGAGTTACCGGCAGGGAAGATCTAATGAAAAGATGCTATTGAGTTGCATTATGGGAAGTGCAGGATCTCATGTTTGTTTTTGTTTTTTTTGGAGCTTGACCCATACCACGGGACAAAAAGACAGGATATCTCTGACTCTGCTGCATTGATTTTGGATATTCTTTTTTTAATCTGAACAAAGTACCTCAACTTTGTGGAAGTGCCTAACCCTGTCTTCAAAATATAGTCTTTATGCAGAGGGTAGACACAATGATAGAAACACACAATACTGCTGTTAGTCCGTCCCACTTGGGATCACAAGATGCTGCTATTTATCAAACATCAAAAGAATCTACAAAACCAAAAGAAAAACACCAGTTACAACAGTATATGCACTTTTATATACCTTCAAATAACATCTTTATGTGAACATTTTCAAATACACTATACACCAAATAGCAGATGAAATAAAAGAAATGCTGCTGTACAAGCCTAAAGTTGATCTCCCCAGCTTTCTCCACGTAACTGGCCAATTTAAATGTTTTGTACGAACCGCCAACTCAGGCACAATAGTAGGAACACAGTCCCAAAGATAATGCTGCAATAAATCCTAAATTACATTTTAAGGTAATAATGCAGGTGCCATTTGTTGGACTCCCTGTTTGAAATTCACTCATTACCTACTGATTGACGACCCATTGCAGTCCATCTCCCTTAGACCATCTCTTTTATCTTTGCCTGTCCATCAGCTCATCTCCCTGAGTTTTTGAAACTTTCACCTCAAAGCTAGCGTCTCTTTTCCAGACTCAACTTCCACGTTTCCCAGCCTCTATGATCTAGGTCTAACTTCCTTGAATTCGTCTTCCTCATGTTTCTCTGCCTGTATCTCTTTGCCCCTGTCCCATGGCTATGCACAAGTCCACTAGTCCCTCTCCCTGTTAGACTTTGTTCCCTCCTTGGTATCATTTCTTCAGGCAGTCCTTGCCGTTGGCCAGCGTCTCCACAGCTGGCCGAGAACAGATTCCTGCCCAAGCAATTGTGGCCCTCAGACCACCTGCTACAGGGTCATGGTCATAGGCCGAGCTTGCTCAGGATGTGTACTGTGTGTGTGTGAGTGGAGGATGCTTTAACACACACACACACACACACACACACACACACATAACGGACACAGCATGAGCCTCCATTGTGTCCTAATCAGTAAACCAGGAACTGAATAACCAGTACGTCCTCCATCCTTCGCTCCACTTGACTGAGTACGACTAGATATGGACAGCGAGAGACGGAGAGCTGGAATTCCCCTTTGATCAAAGTGCCCGTTATTCAATGGGATGTGGCGTTGCTGGGGGTATAGAGCGGGTGGAGGCTGCTGGGGCTGAGTGCAGGGAGAGAGTGCTTAATTGTCTTGTCCCTTTCTTTTTTTATTCGGGACGTACACCCCCACCAAGAAGCCGATACTGAGGTCGTGACCTTCTGCCCCCCTTACGGGGCTCATACTTGAAGGACGCTTTCTGTCATGTGTAACTGCTGAACAACCCCCTTTCAGAAACGTATCCACTCTAACTGTCTTACACAACTACTTGTCTTTCTTGCCACCCTGCTTCACTCAGGAGGTGGAGGTTGAGGCGTTGGCTGGGGGGTTTGGAAGCTTTTTTTTCTTCTTCTTCTTCTTTGGAGTAGATTACAGACAAAAACTGACAAGATCTGGACAAAAGACAAATTGACTGTGTCAGTGTGTTTTAGTTATGGCAGCATCTGTTGCTGCGAGTGTGGTGATAGTTTATCAAAAAGGACCTCGAGCGTTTTCTGAGAACAGGAGGAAGGATGCAGTAGAAGTGTTTCAAGAGTATGATGTTATTTACTCTATTGTTATATGTGTGTGTACAGCCAAGCCATCAAAGACTCTTAAAGCAGAACATTTGGTCATTAGCAGAGCTGTTGTGTTTGACAGCTGTATAACATATTTTTTCTCTTGGAAGTGCTACATTATGCAATAAGTCTGCACAAAAGGCATCTGTAGTCTGTATAAGATGCACCGAGATGGCCTTGAACATTAATTTTTTCCATTTACTCGTGTAAACTGAGGAAAAAACACAAGCTCTGTTCCAACACAAGATATCCAGCATGTGGAAAACATGATGCAGAGTGTTACCAATCGACGATGAAAAAAAAAGAAAAGAAAAGAAAGAAAATCCAATTATAGTAATTTTTCAAACATGTGAGGTTCTCTGACTCCTTGGCTGACAATAGTGACATTGATTAGTTAGACAAATTAAGCTGGTTAGTGGTCTGCTGGGAAGAGGACAAAAATAACATCGAACTGAGAAACAGATAACAGTTATATGTAGTTACACAGTCCAAGGCAAAAACAATGCTGCATTTATCATTTATAATTGATTTAACATGAATCACTCAGGATCTAATGCATCTGAAACCAGTTATCTGATAAAAGTTTGATGTCTTTTGATAAACAACTTAATTGCTAAGTATGCACCACTAAATCTCAACATAATCTGAAATACAGTAATAAGGGCCTAAAGCCAAGCCCGACATAAAGCCCCATAAAGCTGGTTGGTTGGGTGATTAATCTGGCCTTGTGTTTACAGTATTAAAAGGGAACTCCACAGATTTTAAACATCAAAATCAGTTTTCTAGTCATGACAAGTATTACTCTGCCCGAGAAAGCAGCTGTGTAACGTCTTCTGTGGCTCGGGATGGAAGTATGAGAACAAAAATCATGTTTTTTAACACTGAATGCACCGCTAAGGCAGAATATAAACTGAAACGATACAGACTTTAAGGTGACATTTAAATTATTATCTCATCTTGAGGCCCCATCTTGTAAAGCGCTGCTGAGTTAAGACGTAGTTTGAAGGTCTTTATTATTTCAGTTTAAATTGTTCTTATACGTTGTGCATATTCCTAAATGAATTTCTGTTTAATCAAGTTACCATAGACAGAGGGGGAGAAACAATGGTGAGGGGTCAGTGGGGGCCCCCTAGTGAGATAATCCGGCCCTGTGTGGCAGTGTTGACCTTATGAATGTTGGCACTGACCACAATCCCATCACCCATTGGATTGTTGCTCTCCGGTAGACTGTCTTGTCAGGAACCCATTACTATAAATAGTTATACCACAGTGTAGAAATACTCTGTTACAAGTAAAAGTCCTGTATTTAAAATTTGGCTTTAGTAAAAGTACAAAAGTATTAGCATTAAACTTTACTTAAAGTACCAATAATAAATGTACTCATCATGCAGTACAGCCTATTTCAGAATAATGTACTTTATAATATAATATTGGATTATAATTAGTGATGCATTAATGTGTACATTATGGTAATGTAGCTGGTAAAGGTGTAGCTAATTTTAATAACTTTAGTTATTAGTAAAAGTGGAGTAAAAAAAAACACAATAATTGCCTCTGAATTGTAGTGGACTAGAAGTATAAAGTAGCAGAAAATGGAAGTACTTAAGTAAAATACAAGTACTTCAAAATTGTACTTGAGTAAATGTTACTTTGCACCACTGAACCTCTTTATCCCAATTTCCATATTGGAGGCAACGGATCCTTTCACTTTAACAGCATAAGTCTTCCGTCAAGGAGGGAAAAGGAATAAAAAATAGTTTTTCATTCACAATAGGAAATAGAAATGACCCATTTGAACCACTGATTTTCTACTCGAAATTTAATCATCTGTGACTTGGATTTGTCCAGAACCTTTTTATACAAATGAATCTTTAGTGGCTAACAGAGTGGTTCTGGCGGTCCCTTGTGGTGAAAAAGAAATAAAGACTGGCCACAGAGGACAGTACCTTTACTGTCCAGCAGAGGGCAGCGTGTCACTGAAATTTTATTGATTTGAGATTCTTCTCAAAAGAGACAGCAACAAGTTCGAAGCTCTCCACCTTCCTCTTTCATCTCTTTTCTTTCAGTCTCTCTTTCCGTTTCACACTTTCCCTCCATCCCTTATTCCTTTTCATCAATCACTTTAATTCTCTCTTCCTCCCTCTCTTTTCCTCTTGAGCTCTTTCAGTGTTGGCTTTGCTAAAGTTGCACACAGACAGACAATACCACACATGCAGTCAAACAAACCATATGGTCTGGTTCTTGAGTTGTGTAGCAGAGAGCTGTTTTCCTCTCCTCTCTATACTGCTGTCTGCTCATGCCTGAGTCTGCTAAAACCATCACTCTGCCCCCCTCTAACCTACGCCCTCTGTTTTTTCTCTCTCCATGAAAACTGCCTTCCTCTCCTCAGTCGTTTCTCCTCACTCATCTGTCTTCCTTTGCCACCTCCTCCCACTCCTCCACTGTCCTTCCTTTATTTCTCTCTTCACTCTTCACCTCCAATATCTATCCTTTTCTTCCTCTTTGTGACCAAAATGCTGTCAGAGTCATTGGCTGCATGTGGATGACATCAGCTCCCCTCTCACTGAGATGAAAGAAAGAAGCTGACATATGAAAAGAAAGCCAATAAGGTGGGATAAGGGCAATGTGTGTGTTTCTGAATCCTTCTTACCAGACCTAATTCACATTTCTCATATTTTTTCTGTCTCTTTTCCCTGTCAAAGAAGATGCAAGACTGTGAGGATACAGACCTCATGGTTTATACATTAGCTATTCTAAGGCAGGATCTTTTCCACAACTTCATTATCTTATTGATTCATACAGTTATTGTTTGTATTTGTGGGGCACTACTTCCTGTCTTGCACTTTTATAGGGCTGTAAAATGTTGTGTGTGTGTGTGTGGTCACAATTACAGTAATGTCCCATCTTGTTTCTGTTATGAGCACATTGAAACAAATTCAAAGCAGTCAACAGCTGAATTTTAGCCTGATTTTTAAGGGCATCTTGATCCTTTTTTGGAGATCTATGAAGAAAGATTTCCTTATCAATAGGTAATGCTAGCGATGTGGCTCTAGGGATTGTAATGTCGGTCAGTTGGTCCACCACTTTGGTCCAGACTGAAATATCTCTATTGGATGGATTGCCGTGAAATGTGCTACAGACATTCATGGTGCCCAGAGGATGAATCCTAATGACTTAAGTGATCCTCTGGCTTTTCATATAGCGCCACCATCAGGTCAAATTTTTCACTTATCCAGGGAAATATCTCAACATCTACTGGATAGATAGGCACATTGTTTTGTACAGACATTCATGGTCCCCAGAGGATGAATCCTAATGCCTGACATTTCCTCTAGCACCACTATGAGGTTGACAGTTTTGGTTTCGAGCAAAATATCTCGACAACTATTTGATGGATTGCAATAAAATATGGTACAGACATTTGTGTTCCCCACAGGATTAATTGTAAAAACTTTTATGATCCTCTGACTTTCCATTCTTGCGCCACCATCAGGTCAAAATTTAAATTTGTCTAATACTTTGGTTTACAATATGACTAAATATCACATTCCCATCAGCCTCGGCTGTACTTTGTGTTTAGTGCTAATTATCAAATGTTAGCATGCTACTGTAACATGCAAGGTAAACATTATACCTGCTTACAGTAATATCAGCATGCTAGCATTGTCATTGTGAGCATATGCATGTTGACTGCTTTGCTTAAGTACAGCCTCACAGAGCTGCTAGCATGGCTGTAGACTCTTACTCTGGTTACTATTACTATTTTTACTATTTCTCAAGAAGAACATCGTATATGATGAGTTGACATGAGCAGGGTGCAGGGTATGAGTGTGTGTGTGGTGGTGTTTAAAGCTTACAAGCCTGTCATGGCTCCCTCTATCCTGTCCTTTGTCCCTTGAAGTCCTGTGTGGACCTCTGGTGGGTCCCTTTAACAGCAAAGCCAGTTTGGCATGTGTTTACACAAAGCCGCCCTCGGTGTCTCCTCTCCTCCTCTGCAGAAGCTGGCTGGCAGATAACAAACACCTCTCAGCGCTGATTGACCAGGGGATTTATGGCTTCATAAAAGTCTGGTTTGGGGATATGCTTAACAATTTCCCCTCAGGAGGTCATTTTGAGCTGTTTTCTGCTCTGTCAACACATCAAACTGCGAGTGACGATGACCAGTCTGCAGCTGCAGCATCTGGGAATGTGTGGCAAAGATGATGCTCTAACCTTTTTCTGCTAAATGAGTGTGTTTATATGTGATGTTTTCTTGCCAAATCAAGACTTTGTCGGTGTTAGCATGTGTGTGGTATGTTTGGTGCCCCTTTGAGAAAACAGGGATGTGTTGATGCTAATCTCTTTGTGGAGCATTCACACTCTTTTATCTCTTCTTCTGGGGGTAAAAAGACATCACGCTTTCAACAGGTGGAACATACACCAGCAAAGCAGTGTGTTCATAGGTTGTATGGAGGTCTTTGTGGGCTTCACACCTTCGTTTTGAGCTCACAACTCACTCTGCGCTACTGAGCACCAACACCAACAACAGATGTATTCACACATTCACACAGGCATCCCCAAAGGGCCAGCAGAGGAAGGAAGTGGAGTTGGGGAAAAACAAAACATGTCTGTTTTGCACCTCTAAAGCTCATTGTACACTTTAAAATGTTTTAAGAGGGGTTATGTACAATTTTTATACAGTTACAAGGCAACCAGCAGAGACTACAGGAGGTTACTGTGTCTGGCCAAGAAATAGTTGGGCATATAACCTCCCATAAATCAGCAAATTGTCATTTTTACAAGTTTTTGTACAGAATACACAAACAAGACATAATGTGTTAAGAAGTGAGCTTTAGAGGTGCTGGAAGGTGGATTTTGTTACCATTGGACAGAGCCAGGCTGGCTGTTTCCCCCGTTTTCCAGTCTTGTGTGCTAAGCTAAGCTACCCTAAGCTAAGATGGTGCTTATGCATTGATGCATTAGTATTAACAATCTAATGAATTTAGTAACAATATAACACTGACATGGGCACTTTTACTTTGATACTTTAAGTATAGTTTGCTGATAATACTTATGTACTTCTACTGAAGTAGGAATTTGAATGCAGGAGTTTTACTTGTAACAGAGTATTTTTAAATTATTGTATTGCACAGATGAAGACAGGCGTGTCACTTTAGTCAACTGTGAGTTCTTGTTTCTGCTTTTCTTTAATACAGTGGCACCCAAACCTCACATCCTGTATGCTTGTGTCAAACGAGACGCTTATCAAAGCTGGATCTTATCATCTCTTCATGCAAAACACTCTGTAGCGGCTGACAACGGGCCAGTAACAGGGCAGGACCGCAGCCAAAATCTCCCCAGAGTAGCGAAGCCTTCAGTCTGGAGAGTCACAGTTTACAATGCTGGGTTTTCTCCATTTCATGCTCTCATACTCTCCATTGTCCCCGAGCTTTCACAGCTCCCCATCCGTAGGGCTCCAAAAGATCATGTGACATTGCCTCATCCTCTGTTTGCAAAACACCCTACTTTTCTACCTCCACCCTGTTTTACTGGGTTTTTTCCAAATTTCTAAACACATATTATGCACACTATCTGGCATTGCACTCTATGTCTATCTCTCGCTCCATCATTCTTTGTCTCCTTATGCTCTTTCTCACTTGATTCAAGATTTCGCAGTGTAAACAGACAGTGTATTGTGCCCCGACAGATCTTGTCTGTCCTCGGTGTTGACTGTTTTGTCTGTTGGAATCCCCATGGTGGATTGAGATCCCCTCGAGGCCTGCAATGTGTGCAAGCGGACGTTTCCACTCACTCTCCCTCGCTCTGTTTTGACAATCTGCAAACAACAATGGTGTTTGGTTTGGTGTGCTACGCCTGCTCTTCTTCCCCTTCCAAGTAAGGACAGTGAATGTAGTGACAAATCATCATAAAATTGTGTTTCTTCTCTACCAAAGATCCGACATTGTTTGTGTTGATGTGATTTTGTGGTTGTGAAAGTCAGAAAAACATATTTCACACAGGAGCACATAAAGTCTACCGTCCTAGGAGTCAAAAGGTCTCCTTACAAAGATTATTCACTTCTTGTTAAGACCTCCAAACATTAAAGCGAGGGTTTGAAATTTTGGAAAATACACTTATTCACTTTCTGGAGGAGAGTTAGATGAGAAGATCAATACCACTCTCATGTCTGTACCGTAATGAAGCTACAGATGGCAGCCGGTTAGCTTAGCCACTCTGATTTGGTCATTTTTGTCTTCTCATTTCAATCAGGATAGTTTATGGGAATAGTTTGACATTTTAGGAAATAACACGTATTTGCTTTCATGCCGAGAGTCCGTACAAAAACCAAAGTGTGTGGAACGTATGTTCCAAAATGTTGAACTATTCCTTTAGGCATTCTGCCCTGTAACAGCTGCATACCATCTTTTTTAGGATAGCCTGGTGGTAAATTAGACCACCCCATAGCTGCAAGGTTAGAAGGTTGAATCCCTTCCTCATCTAAATGTTCTTCAGCAAGACACTGAACTCTTCCCTCTGGTGCACATGTATGTTTTCTTAAAGGAAAGTTAAACTCCCAATTGCATAATCCAATAAGAGGATACAGCTTTGAAAGTATCAGATATGACACCAGGGGCTTGTCAGAGTGAAATCTTTTTTGACTATAGCTGTGAATTTGTGACCGCAGGACGTGAACGTGGCTAGTTTCACAGCTTTAGTCAGAGTGGAAAACTATATTCAACAATTGTGGTCTGGTGGTTTGCGGATTGGCTGTGATTTGCAAACACTCTGGCCGGATCACCTTTGGTAAATCGCTGCAACGCATGACCACGGAATTCAGCGTTGTAATTTAGATTTTTACAGGGCTTCATCCTGCACACAGACAAGCATACACTCACGTGCAAACACACATGTTTATTGTATACACAGTGCATACCCACTTATGTCTTTTAGGGCTACACACGCTGTCACACACATGCATGATGTCCCACGTGCAGCTTTATGAAATGAGTGTTATTGTGAAGTGGCTAAACAGTCATCACTCCCTGGACCTGTGATTTAAGGATCACTGTCTGACCACACTCACACTGTCTGCCTCCAAAGCCACTGTCACTAGGCACACTGCTTCACGTCTCACTCACCAGATGTATTTTCCAATAGCTCCTAAGTGCCGATGATGTTGACAGCATGCACAATGCCAGCCCAGACCCCTGCTTTAATGTCTATTACACATGTCCAGTATTAAGTCACATAGCGTCATTTTCGGATGCAGCGAAAAAGCTCTGAGGACCCACTGTACACTACCTGCTCAGCAGCAAACAGCAGACAGACAAAGTTAGCAACTAGCTGGTAATTATAATTCAATTCAGTTTTATTCAGTTTTATTTATATAGCGCCATATCATAACAAAGTTATCTCAGGGCACTTTTTCGAATAGACTCTTTATATTTACAGAGACCCAACAGTTCCCGTACACAAAATGTTGCACCGTTACCGCTGGATGTGTAAATAAGCAACAGTTTGCTAAGAAGTTGGCCAGATCACATTAAAAGGTGATGGTATTTCAATGTTGTGTTCATAGCAACAACCAATTCATTGTTAGTTATACAAAACAATGTGCATACGACATTCAAAACTATGAAGGCATGTCAGCAACAAATAGTGAATGTGTTTCCATCCACCTGTTTTTATACTCATTTTCATTTTGTGCTAGAAATTTGAAAACAAAAAAAGATGAAATGTTGCAAAAAGGTTTTTACTTTTGGCTGAATTGGAAAAATGTATGTATCGATAAGAAACTAAAAGGGACAAAATGCAATGGAAATAGATTTAGAAAATTAACCATATCGTACCTTCCTCAAATTAATACATGACACGGACATAAATACAATATTTTCATCATGTTTTCTACATTGTTTTCCATCGTTTGAGGTTTGACTGGTGCTCTTTTAATTACGCCATCTTGTTGTGCCCTCTTCTTCTGCAATGGCTTAATGGCACCTGACTGCAGAATTAGCACCAGCTGTTTATCTCAAGGCATCCAAACTCCTAATATTCACATAAAAGTAAGAAGTGGATGGAAACGCGCAATAATTCATATTTTCTTTTGTCTGTTTCCTGGAAATGCGTTTAAAATTTGCACATGTACAGTTCACAACCATGCCATATTTTATTAGTAATAATACAGTAATATATAAACTAGTAATATATAAAAATAACACCAACACTGGGTCAAAACAACCCCTTGTATTGGGTGGTTTTCTACCCATGGGTACTGAGTGAAGTTAACCCAGATTGGGTCACTTTTGATTCCGTGATTTTTAGAGAGGTTTCACTGGAGTGTAAAAACTGGAATGGGTTTCTTTTATTTCCTTTCACAGCAGTGGCCAAAAGAGAGATGACCCCTACCTGCAACACTAGCTTTTGTTAACTTGAAGCCATACTGCAGCTCACCAAGAAGACCACACACGGAGTGAAGAGGAAGCACACCGTTGAAAAAGGAATAGAGAGGATAAAGAGGCAAAGGGGAGATGCGTTAACAGTGTTGTTATCACAGAGGGTGAAAAACGAAATGGTGAGCAGTTTTTTCCGCCATAAAAACTCATAATGTATGTTCACCACCTCCCCCAGTTTCAAACGTGTTATCCTTTGCATCTCTCATCCTCGGTGCTGTCCTCTCTCTCTCTCTCTCTCTCTCTCTCTCTCTCTCTCTCTCACAATTGCTGTTAAAGTGAGTTTGGTTTATTTTCTTTTTATACGGAGTTTCCATCATGCTCCACTCCCTCTGTGGTTCCAACGCGGCTGGCCAAATGGCAATAAAATGCTCAAAGGACATCAGAGAGGGAAAAGGAGACCTATTTGTTAGCCTAACAAAATCCCCAGTAGTTAAATGGGCAGTCAACATGTGAGAAAAAAGGGGCAATGCTCTGCTTCAGTGCTGTTGTGAGTGGTAAGACAAGTGGCCGAACAGCCGCAGAGAGGAATCTAACCAGTGTCAGTGTCTGTGTAGGAGATGGGTCAATAGTCATTCAACCAACCTTTGACATCTGAATCACTCATCTTTATTTATGTTGTGGGATGGTTCTTTTTATGTCCAAGGTCAATTAAAACTCAATCAAAGTACTGAAAAATGGAAAATACAAGAACTTAAAGTAAACAAATTATAAAAAACAAGGGCATAACCCAAATTAAAGCAGCTTTGGTCAAAAAAAAATGCATGCAAAGTCATCATAAAAACAAGCACTTTCAACTGCTGTGTATGCTAAAATTATGGCTTTAAAATGCGAGTGGAATGACTGAGTCTACGCTTGAGATTTTCCTGCAGCTTGTTCCATTTGGATGTGAAGTGAATGAAAACTGAAAGCAGATTTTTTTTTTCTTGTTTTCTTGTGGTTTATGGAACTTTTTAAAACTAAACAATCCTGACACATCTATGTCAGTGTCTCTGTCTCACGAAGGAGACTTGTTTTCTGAAACTGATGTACTGTACGTGTGCTACTGTGGTCCAGTCTATCACCTGAGATACAACAGGAAACCTCAGGACATAGTCTGATTTCACAGATATGGATATGGATCAGATTTCATAGTCTCATTTCTTATTTTAATCTAAAACAAATGCAAGGGTGGGAAAAGCAAGACATAAGAACAAGCTGAGATGTCTAAATACATGTTACAAAGTAGTACTCAAAAGAACAGTAAAGAACAATTAAAGGATGCTGTTAGTATTCTACTATATTTTTGTTTGTTTCAATCCATCTCTCAATACCACAAACAACTTCCTGTCTGTGGCTCTCAGACCCAAACCCATTGGTTCCTACTGAAGATGTAACTCTATAAAAACAGGTCACAAATACATACTTTGATTTTTAATAAACTCTAAATAAGTTCCTGAAACAGCTGGGCACTATAGTTTTGAGCAATCGTTACTCAAAGAAGAGTAAATAGTGCATTTGTTTGGGACTATTTTCATGTGGGATCGACTCTAAATTAACCACAGTGCCCACGTTCATCGTAATGAAGGCACCAGTGCAACTTTGTCACTCATTGATGGGTTTTTAATTGTTTTTAGATAATAAAGAAGCAGAGAAATAAGCTGTATCAGGCTTTGGCCATTGAAAACACTTGTACAACGAATTAATTGTTGGTTTTGGTCTTTTCATGGGGATTTGTTGACAAGAAAAATATAAGTCATCAATCATCTTTTTTTCCCCCGTAATTTTCTCAACCTAATGTCTGCTGTAATTAGTCTTAAGTATTAAATATGATGTATCTGAACTGTCATTCAGTGCCTTTGGTATAAGATGGGTCATTTGTTTCTCCCATCTCTGCTCAGTGACCCGGTCACAGTTTGGGTCATCACACAGCTCTGGAGGTTAAATAGCTGTAAGAAAACACATTAATCTGTGAACACTTGGTGAAACTGGCCTAAAGCTCCCTCTACTACCCCTACTGTCCTGCCTCCCCCTGGCAGCCGTGCCTGAGAATAGGCATGTAAACCATGTGGTCCTGACACCAGTTGTTTTGACTGAGAGCACTGAGGCACTGACTTATTGTGCAACACAAGCCAGAGCCTTTAGCCCGGTAAGCTATAACACCGAAATCCCTGCTGTAAACTCACCCCTCCCACTTCCAGAACTGACCTTTTCCAGGATGGAATTTGGATGCATTTTCCAGTTAATCATATCAGAAAAGTATGATACACACAGCTGAGTGTATTCCTCAGCATTGTTGCAGTGTTCAGGAGAAATTCACACCCATTAGAGTCAATTTGGTACTTCTGATAGTTTTGAGCAGGCATCCAGAGCCATGTCAGTGCTGTGAATGGACAAACAACGCTCCAGTCACCACTTAAATCTCACTTAAATCTAAAGACTTAAAAGTAGGATAAAGCCACTAAATACTAAATACTTGGCATTCAGGTTGTGTAAACTATGTGGCACTTCACATGTTGTCCGAGCAGATTAAAATAAGAACTAAGAATGATATACAAATATGGCTTGAACCAGATGAGGGTCAAAAAAGAAATCACAAGCTCTTAAGCCATGCAAATGGTTGGCCAGTCGGTTCATCACTTAGGGTCCAGACTGAAATATTTCAACAACTATTATATGGATTTCCATTAAATTTTGTACAGACAGTCATGGCCAATAGGACAAAGCCTAATGACTTTGCTGATGGTTTACTTCTAGAGCGACCATGAGGTTCACAGTTGCGGTTTTGACTGAAATATCTCAGCATTTATTGGATGGATTGCCATTAAATTTGGTACAGGCATTTATTTCCCTCTCAGGATGAATTCTAAATTGGACAAACACCCAGCTGCACTTTTTATTTAGTGCTAATTAGCAAATGTTAGCATGCTGACACGCTAAACTTATATGGTGTACATGGTAAACATTATAACTGCTAAACATCAGTATGTACAGTATGTTGCCATGCTGACGTTAGCATTTAGCTCAAAGCACCGCTGTGTATAAGTACAGCCTCACAGAGCCACTAGCAAGGCTGTGGACTCTTGTTAGCAGCCATACATGATAGAAAAAACTAGCTAACGTCTGTGTAATATAGAAATACCCACATGCCCTCTGGAGCCAGTTGAACAGAGTATTTGTGTTGCTCTTATGTGAACATGTGATCTTATTTCCATGTCACACAGCATCCTGGCCCATTTTGTGCACAGACCAGCATTTGTGTGCATTCTCTGTCTGTGTCTGATTGTGTCTTCATGCATGCGCTCTGTATTTTTGCAATAACTAACTTCAGTCAGTGTACGCAGCAGGGTGTCACACCACTGCATGCTTGTTACATTAACACGCAAACTACAAAAAAAAATGGTTCCATTTCAAGCTATATTATAATTAGATTTTAAATGTTCTTTTCTTGGTATTATACCGAGAAACTCTGTTGTACTTCTGTTGTATGACTTGGTGTCTGATGTGAATGTAAAAGTAAGCTAGAAACGGATGTGAATTATGCATTTAGGTGTAACGCAACAATTCAAACGCTCACACAGACATTATAAAACGTTCCAGATGGAGATGTGCAAATACTACAGAGAGGAAACCGATCTTCCCACCAGGGCCGCAAGTCTGCCTTTTTGATTAGGCCCCATTTGTTTCCAAACTACACCAATGATTAAAGCAGCTTGACTGTAAACTATTTCTGACATTTGAGGGAATCCTTGTGAGATTTAGAGAATGGCCAGGACTCTGAAGAGGATCTTCAAGACCTCAGCGCACTTGTATTTTGTTGGTGTGGTCTCAAACCTTCCCAAATTATCCCCTCACAATTCTTTTACTGCCCAGATAATGATTCATTACAGTTGCAAAGCTCCACACGGTGGTTTAACAACTTTTGATTCCAGTAAAGCCCAGCCTGCAAGCCTTCCCAATAAACAAACATACTGTAATTAGGCTACTTAAAACCTAAAAGTTGGACTTCTCAATGCTCCCTCATGGTGGTCTTTAAATTCTTGATTTTTAATCAGAGGTAATAAACAGACTGCTTCAAATTACTTAAAGACCCCCTCCACTCCAAAATGAGTTTTACTTATTGTTGGATTTTTGACTTTGACTGATGTTTGTGCAGAGTTTGATACTTCAAGGCTGTTTTTAAATCCATCTGCTGAAGGGGGAAAGTTTCTCTGTACTCACCTTAATTCTCAGTTTTAGACGTGTACGTATGAGATGACTGTGCGACATTACAACTAGTTTAGAGGCCAATCATGGTTCAATATACAATTTACACAAGTGTGATGTGGAAACTTCAGACTGAGAATGGACTTTTAGTGAAGTAGGAGTCATCTTGTGCCCAGCAGTTGAACTTTTAAAATGAAAAATATTTGCATGTTCTTAGATTCTGAATTTTGCGCTGAGGGAGAAAGAGTAGATGTGTTTTTAATGCCAGTGTTGGTCTGTGGGTCGGTCGGTCCACCACTTTGGTCCAGACTGAAATATCTCAACAACTATTTGATGAATTGCCATGAAAGTGTGTACAGACATTCATGGCTCTTAGGCAATGTATCCTAATAACTTTTGAGATCCCCTGAATTTTCCTCTAGCGCCATCATGAGGTTGACATTTGTGGCTCTGAGTTAAATTACTCATTAACTATTGGATGGATTGCCGTGAAATTTGGTACACACGCTCATTCCCCCGTCAGGATTAATTTTAATAACTGTGGTGAACCCCTGACCTTTCAAATCAGAGTATTTTTATATGTCTTTAAATATATCTGAAGGGGGATCTTTAATCTTCAATGTGTCAAGCTGTAAATTAAACTCTGGTTGTGTTATTGTGTAGGGCAACAGACGTTTTTCCTTCATCTCAAAGAAATCTCCACAAGACTGTGTTTACATCCTGAAAGAAAAACCCCAGCCAGCCTTAATGCAATATCCTGAGTCGCTCCTGCATGGGGCGCGCTGACTCCTGGAGAAATTTGATCCTGCAATGGGCCCTTTAAAGGAATATGGGATGAGTCTGTTGAATGGAGCTCCGAGTGAGTCCCACTGAAGTCTGCGCTCCAAAGAAAGCCAAGGACAGCAGCGGGACGGGGGCGCGACACAGGACATGAACCACTGACAAAGAAATGAATGAGGGATTGAGAGCGGAGAGAAAGTCGACGGACTGAAGAAGAAGGAGAAGAAGTTATGAGCCGAATTGCGACGAATTACCGGGGAAGGTGTCCGTGAGCGGAGAAAGCCGACTGAAGGGGGGGAGAGAGAGAGACAACAAAGTCACAAGGTAAAGTAGCTGTGAAGTGGCTCCGCTATAGATCCAAACATCTCTTTGCTTCCACCACATCTCGCAGTGTTTTTTTTAACGCAGATGTCAAAGGATACATGTAACCAAGATGCACGAGGTCGTTATGGGACAAAAGCCGCAGCTGCAGCTGAGTGTTTGGAGAGATGTCTGAAGTTGTCTGGTTAAACTCTTTTTCGCTGACCGACGGTTTTACGGTTGCTACTATTCTCCTAAGCGTCTGGCACACCTGTTCCTTGTGGCTTTTTTTGGACAAAATCTTAGCCCCTGCTTGCCCTTGGAGTAGCTTTAAAAGCATTTATTAAAGCTATATAAAGTCTATATGTGAATCCAGTAATGAAAAAAAAAAAAACGTCTTGATTGCGTTTGCATGAGTTTAAACTGTGCGTATTTATGCCACATATGCACACTTCTTATCATGCGCATCTGGAGAAACCATGATGCTCCATACATCAATCTGAACCCTCCAGCAGCAGCCATAGCTGTTACTGAACACCTTCCCAAGATAAAGCATGAAGAGAAGATGTATATTATGTCTCACAATGTATGGTTAGGGGTGTCTCTTACTATAACTCATGCATTTTTTTTTTCAGAAACATAGCCTTTCTCCATGCCCTGCAGTGCTGCAGAAGAGTCAAGGCTTTTTAAGTATGTGTGCAGGACAGGAGAGTTGCAGAGGTTGATGTTTACACCTCAGTACAGAAGAATGTCAGGGCCTGTATTTAAGGCTGAGACTGATAATGAGTGTGGTCAGTTTGCTGAGGCCTGTCATTAACCTGAGCTGGCAGAGAGCTGCAGGTTTGCTTGCTGGGGAAGGTAGGAGGAGAGGATATAGTGGAGGTAAGAAGGAAGGAAGGAAGGAAGGAAGGAAAGAGGGAGGGAAGAGGAGGGTGGGAAAGGTGCTGCAGGAGGAGAGGGAAGAAGCGCAGGGGGGATGGAAAGTGAGAGGTGTTGGAGGAGGAGTAAGACAAGATAGATAAGATGATAAATGTTAGGAGGATAAACATGATGTGTATTCATGATTTAAAAAGTAGGTTGAAGACTTGCATTGGCCTCTGTAGTGCTTTAAATGTCTAATTTGAACAATTGCTCAGTTGAAATTGCCTCCTGAATCTGAATTATTGCAAGATAACAATAAAAACTAGGGCAAATGCTGTTATTTATAAAGTTTTAAAACATTCTGCTTTTACACCAAATAACATAAACCTCTCAGTTTTCCAAGAATAGGGTCAGAAGTTAAGAAATTTGTAGCTGCGTTTGAGATTTCTCCCCCCTTTTATTTATAGGATGGCATCCCAGCTGTAGCTATAAAATGGGACCAAAATAGTGAGGCACTAATTTAAACAAAAGTGTGAGGCCTACTTGACCGGATGGGAGTCGGCAGAGGTCCCCTTTGTTAAACATATGGGGCCGCCGAGGAGAAGATAAGGCAATATTAAACACACCCATACTTGACTCCTCGTGCCCTTAGATAATTTGTCTTTGTCTCCTTTTGTACACACAGAGATCTGCCACGCTGACACGAATCTGCAGCGAGTGACCCAGATTTACACACATGCTCCCGTGCTGTTTGACGGGAGCCTTTTTTTATTTGATGGGTTGGGGGGGGGGGGTCGATGCCAAAAACGTGGGGAAGCCAAGTTGGACCTTTCAGCAGGGACAACAACAGGGGATTTGAAATGTCTGGTGGGGATGATATCACTGAACCACCTAATCACTTACATCACCGCAGCTGCATGCTCAGCAGTGTGTTAGTATGTGTGTGTGTGTGTGTGTGTGCACATGTGTCTGTTTCCAATCTATTTCAGTGTGTATCTCCATCTGTGTCTGTCTGTGCTCTGGTAAGCAAGCGCTGAAGAGTTACGGCTGAATATGTGGTGATTAAAGAGGTTCAAGTCAATGCAAGGACTGACTTGAGACTTGTGGTTGTGCTCTTTGCATCCTCTGAAGAGCAGCACACACCCTCGAACCTTTGACTGACAAAAGGTGCAGTCAAACAATCCAGTGTTGCAACAGCCAGACAGAAACACCACACACTGTCCCCTCCAAACAGTTTTATAACGATCTCTGATAGCTTCCACATTTTTGAATAAAAACTCTCCTCGCTGGATATCAAATCTCACTCAGTACGAGGAATAATGCAGTATAACTGTCAGAGTAGTCAATGGAAAGCAGTTGTCGGCGATGGCAGCCGTAGAAACGATCCTGCTGGGATCGCTGCGGTGGCGTTTCCATTCAGTCGTCTTCCCCAGTGTTTGCTCTGGCCGTGGCTGCGTGCAAGTACTTGCAGCTAGATGGAAGTAGAGAAGCTCACAGGGCCTTCGTGTCTGTCTGCAACCAGGAGAGGACTCACCATTCAGGGCTTCAGCTGTGCACTTCCCCACCCGCCCACCCATCCGCTCTGGGTGGCCCAAGTGTTACCAAATCTACCATGCAGATCCTGGAAAGCTTGTTTTTGTTGTCTTGGCTTTTTCTCTTCCCACCCTCCCACCTGGATGTTTCTAGCATTGGCATAATATAACAGACAGAGAAGATACTGCAGAAGAGAATAGTATTTATCAGATCGTACATAACAGCAGACTCAGTGGAAAACTGTCTTCTGTGTTTCTATAAACTATCCCACAATGGAGGGTTATGCTCATGCAAAAGGAGAAAATGACTCCAGTTTAAATCTTAGCTGTAACAAAAGCTACATTACTCCCACACACACACACACACACACACACACACAGTGAAAATGACCTAATTCTTGACACACTGTTGATGTGGGGTTGACTTTATCCTTATGCACACCGATGCAGAGAGGAGATGTGGCCTCCTGTAACCTCTGTAACCTTCCTCATCCTGCTCATGAGAAAGTTTAACTTTACACTTGCTGATTATTCAGTTGGGTTCCTGGCACCGGTTGGCATGAACTGTAACAACCCCCTCATGTCCAACAAGCAGGGAGTGCTAAAGGAATTGTTCCGGGGAGAATTAGCATGGCAGTGCTGAAAGTGTTTAACCATCAAATGGCTTGTTTGTACCCAGCTGTTAGCTGCTGGAGGAGGGCCTGGCCTCGTCTGTCCTGGCTTGCCCCAGTGTGGCCCAGCAGGGCTTATTCAAGCGGTCTGATTTCCCCTCTTCCCCGCGCCGGTGTCCCACTTTACTTGACCTTCATACTCTCCAGTCTGCCCTGGAGAGAGAGGGAGACGTCGGTTGCTGGACCTTGACTGTCCAGGCTGGGTACAGCGGTCGGCTGGCGAAACCTCCACATGCATGACTTCTGTAATTTGTTTGCTAGGCCTGTATTTATGAGCATGCTAATTGTAGGGAGTGCCATGGTGCAGTTATAGTCGCTGGACTTTGAACGTCTGCTGTTCTGCTGACGGTGTCTGGTTGCACTTTGAGTCTGTCTGTCTTTCTGTCTGTCTGAATAGCTGCTTAGCTTTACAACTTCCAATTTGGTTTCATTTTTACTTAACGATACGCAAACTTTCACTCAACATCTCTCACGTCTCAGCATCATCACTGGGCTCTCGTGAGTTATAACCCCAAAGCGGATTGTTATGGCTTCTTTTATCTCAAGATAATCAGACTTTTATTGAGTTCACACAGTAGGGCTTTAACCTTTTGTGAATGAGTGTCCTACCAGAGAAAAATCCTCCTCAGGTAAAAATAACCTCAGCGCCCCAGTTTCCCACATTCAGCACCCGGCCCATTCATTCTCACACATTCTTTCCTCCTTTCTTTGCCGAGGCGAGCTGACGGCCCCCCCTCTCTAGCTGTGATGGGACTGTCATGCAGAAAGACACTATTGTGCTGCGCAGGATCCCGTTTCAGTCTTGCCTTGTAATTAAGAAGGGATTGCATGGCTAGGGAGTTGTGGGTGGGGAGGGGGGTAGAGACCAGGGGATTGGGTTAGTAGGTAATTTGGCTAAAAAGCAGAGCGCTGACCTGCTTTGTAGCAGGCAGGCCTGGGAGCCGGCACGCATGAACCCAACTCCCCCACTGACACACAGCCTCCCTGCTGAGGTTTTGTTCAGTGTGTGTGGGCATGTGGAGAGACTGCAGGACGAAAAGGAAAGAAAGGTTCCGGCTGTGGCAATCTCTCTCTCCAAGCTTTGTGTGTTTGTTTCTGTGCACAGAACATGTGTACGTGTGAATGTTTCTGTGTGGTTATATGTCACAGAGCAACGCAGAAAGTGAGAGGAAGCTCTCATTAAACTCATGTCAGTGTGGACTCATCGTTAGTGTTTGCGTTACTCACATTTCCTCAGTGAATCATGGGAAGTGCGGTCAGCGAAGAGCGTTCATAGGGGTTAAGTCAGTTTTTTCTCCTCTTGTGCTGTAAATGAAAACAGAAGCTGGACCGCTTGAGGAAATACCATTACAGGATTATTTGTGGATCCTGTACGGGCTCATTCGTGTCATTTGCTGCCTTATTATCGTGAACAGATTTAGATTTAAGTTAAATTTGAATTTCACTCAATCAGACAAACCATGTATGTAAGCATGAAGTGCTGAGTAGACTTGTGTTTTCTGTCTTTCAGTGCAGTCTGAGTCCAGAGGCAGAGCCCTGAATCCTCGCCATGGCCGACGTGCTGGAGAGCGGCGGGTCAGGAGCCGTCAGAGTGGCCAGCGTGGATTGGCAGAAACGCTGCATTGCTCTGGAGATGCAGCTGCTGAGGTTCCGGCTCCAGGCGGGGAAAATCCGAGAGCTGCTGGCAGAGAAGGTAAAGAGAGAAAATCATCATGCATGGGAACTATAGCAAGCAGAGTTGTTTTCTGATAAGGATTTTAGTCTTCTGGAGCCAGTTGCACCAACTCTTCATGTTCTAACTTAGCCTAGTGTAAGATGAGAATATCAGAATACTGTTTAGTAATAATGTAAACTGGGAAGATTTTAAGTTACATTTCACAAAAATAAAACAATATATCTGGAATTACACAACATTATGTTGTCAATTAACCAAATAATGTCAGTTAGTTTAGCATAATCGATGTAAAAACACAAATTCTAAGCTACATTCTACCAACTTTGACAGCGACATATTTCTCCATGTATCCATATATAAATAAAACAGTCATAACAACATTTATAAAAGATTGGCAGTTGACTTTAATATATTGTTTTTTTCCCCCCTAAAACATAATTTTTGGAAGTTATGTTACAGCTTGTGATGCTATGGTGACTTCCTGTTCACAAAGTTGATTGCTTTTTTAAAATCACTTGTTGGGGGGCATTTCACGCCTTTATTAGAAAGCGACAGTGGAGAGATCACCAGAAATGAGGGAGGGAGATGCAGCACTGTCCCCAGCTGCACTCAAACCGGGGACGTTGCAGTTCATGGTCAGCGTGTTGACCTCTAAACCACGAGGGCACCCCAAAGTTTATCACCAGTATGACTCTTAGTACTGGTTTCACGAATAGCTGGATCGACCCAGTCTATAACTTACCTCAAAAACTTTAAATTCTAAGTGTAAGAACAGCAGCCTAGGTGTCATTTTTCTCTGAAGCTACCTCCAGGTCCTCCTGAGGGAACACAACATTCCCACGCCAGATGGGAAATGTAGTTTGTCTGAGGTGCATTTAGTCCAATGTGCTGAGTTTCTCAAAACCTGAGGCCAGACACCATTCAGAGAAACGTAAAATGTCCTCCTTTGCCTCGCTACCAAGAGCTTGAGGCTGTAGCTGAGAGTCAGAACAAAGACTGACCAGTAAATGTAATTAATAATAAACAACCAATAGACCTAAAGTGCCAAAAAATGCAGGGTGTGTAAGTGAAAGTGGCAGGTTTATCATAAAACACTTAAATTAATGGGGTAGGAGGTTCAGGTTCGGAGAGTTAACTGGATTTTGAGTAAGATTTTGCCTGCTTTGTTCAGCTTAAACTCCACCATGTGTCACACATTATAACTGTTTATTTGACCTGACTCTTATTTGACATAACTAATGTAAAATGAACAGAATCTGTGGCTGTTTAAACTGTCATGCCACTTTCATCTGCAAAACAAGCCATGCCACAAGATATTCTGACCAAACAAACACTGTGCAGATGTCACTGCCTCATCATCATCTTCTTCTTCTTCTTCTTCTGGCCGTGCTTTTAAGTGTTTTATGCATGAGGAGACAATTAAAGCATGTGAATCAGTTAGAAATACAGGTGTGGATGACTGTATGTTTATGTGTGTGTGCGTAAAGACAGATGAGATTACTCAGCTTATTTGGTAAACATTTGGTCCACTCATTCTGTGTCATCAGGGGTTGGGCTACAGTTTCAGCCAAGATGAATATTTAACATTTAACTCATCGCTTCTGGTGGTTTCCCTCAAGTTGGGGAAATAACCACCAGTCGCCGGCCAAATGCTTGTAAAGTTGTGGCTGTTGTAAAGCCTGACTACCAGACACTTTGGAAAGTAATCAGCTGTCTTCAGGAGATTCAGCTCTGCTTCTGAAGATTTGTTGCTAGAAGAGTGGAAGTGTTTGGATTAGAGGAAGGAGGAGTGAGTGTAGTAGCAGAAAAACTGTTCTCCCGTCTTGACTTTTCTGCAGTTTTCAGTTGGTTTCTTTTGTAGCTTCACAAGCTGTCGTTCTTTATAGGCTCAAATAGGTTGGAGCTGCTTTTGTGTCACAGTGATGCACTTTCTGTAGCATCTCTAATTCTGGCGCGCTAGAGTGGTTCATTCAGTCAGTCAGCAGGATGTTTACAGTCCAAACATAACTCCGTGTCTGATAAGAGCAGGACGACTCCCTGCTGTGTCCTCTGTCAGGTTCTGTCAGACCTCCAGCTCGTCTGTGAGATCCCATGCAACACACACACACACACACACACACACACACACACACACACTTACTAAAATTTATAACTGTGAGAAAGTGATTAATAAAGGGTTCTTCCACAAACATAACATTGGAGGAGGATCTACAGCAGCTTTTGGCAACCTAAAAGTTTGTGTAACTTATTACTGATCTGTAAAACATTAAAAAATGATTTATCAAGGGACACATCTGGTGATATTGTATATTTTTCTTATTGTCAACAATTGTCAAAAAGTGTTGTCTATGTAGCCTGATTTAGCTTATTCCTTTGTGCTTTAGAGCTCCATTGTGGTCCAAAAACTATTAAAAATGGGTCACACTGTTGCACTGGGCGACATGTTCCTTCATCTAGATGAACATGTAGCCCGGATCCAGATCTCTAAATCGTCACCCACATCTCAGATTTGTTAAGCAATTCAAATAGGTCTGGTGTTCTCATTGATGGCTGTTTCCACCGATTGGAGAAACCAATCAACCAATCAGAACTTTGCAGGCAGGATTAAGAACGGGGATGTCATCTTTCTAAATAGCTAGCTAGCAACCTAGCTATTAAACATAGTGAAGAAAAAATGGCCACAAAAATGAATGAAAATAATAAGTTAATCACTACTGATGACTGAAAATGACGTACGCAGGACGGATACATCCCTCGCTGTTGATTGATTAGTTGGAAATTAGTTAGATGATGTCAAACGGACGCTCTGTTTAAGAATTATTTCTCTGTTTAAAAAGGGCCAGAGCCGTCTCTTTTTGCTCAGGAGACTAAGATCTTTTGGAGTGCAGGGTGCGCTCCTGAGGACTTTCTATGACTCTGTGGTGGCATCAGCTGTCTTGTATGGGGTGACCTGTTGGGCCAGTGGCATCTCTTCCAGGGATAGGAAGAGACTGGACAGACTGATTAAGAAGGCCAGCTCTGTCCTTGGATGCCCTCTGGACTCAGTGGAGGTGGTGGGAGGCAGGAGAATGGTGGCCAAGCTATCATCACTACTGGAGAACACTTCCCACCCCCTACATGTCACTCTTTCAGAACTGGGCAGCTCCTTCAGCGACCGGCTGCTCCACCCGCGGTGTCTGAAGGAGAGGTACCGTAGGTCCTTCCTGCCTGCTGCTGTCAGACTCTATAATCAGTACAACTCCCGGTAATCTACACTTGACTTGTCAGTGTGCAGACTATTCACTACTATACTTCATCTACTGCTGTGCATTATCTTCATACATATATTGTATTCATGATGTTATCTACTTCATATGTTGCTGTGAAATATTTTTCATATACATGTATATTATATATGTGCAATATTTTTATCTTATCTATTTGTTCATACTTACAACTGCACTCAGTCACTCTATTATTTATTTCTGTCTATACTGTGTATAGGACTATTTTTCTATTTTTCTATTTATTTTTATTGTATTTCTATATATGACACTTTTGCTGGCTGCTGCAACGCTAAAAATTTCCCCGCTGTGGGACAATAAAGGCTTATCTTATCTTATCTTATCTTAAACTGAATGAATGAAGGGAAATGAAATGGCAGTTCAGTCTAATTATCAGGCTGATGAACATGGGGAATTTAGTTTATTTTGGATCAGTCCTATATACGGCGTTCTGGTGCTAAATAATACCAGAACACCGAATGTGTATTAGTCTGCGGCTGAAAGTAGTCCCCCAAAATGCACTGTTTTCTCCTGTTTGAGTAACATTTACTACAGCGCCCAGCTTACTCAGCCTTTTGTCAAAATGAAAGTACATTTGTGAGCTGTTTTGAAAACGGGCTCAGGGGTTAAGTGCCACAGAGAGGGTATTAGAGTCAGCATGTAGTGAGACGTGGATTGATTGTTCACACATTGTAGTTTTTGGTGTTTTCATGGGAATTTTTGACAATTTTGACAACCTTATTCCTTAACTGCTAATAAATCCATTAGTTGCAACTTGCCTTGCCTTATTAAAAAAGTTGTACCCACATTCACACATACACACTTACTGTTGTGCACATACTGTCAGCTCCCCATTTCTAGAAGGGAGTTCAAGCTTTCTGAAAGTGGACTAATTACTGTCCTTCACTTTCTCTCTCCCTCTCATAAAAACACACAAGTTCATACCCAGCATGCACTGTATTTATTGTTAAATGTTCTTTTTGGCCATTTTGCAAAGAAAAGGAGTTTCAATTCTTTTGTTTTTCTCTTTTTTTTTGGATAACAGGCTATTTAATCTCTCACTTTTTTTTCACTCCTTCTCTCATAAACATGCATGACACACACACAAACACACACACAGCACTGAGCGAGGTTTAAGTGGAGGGCCGTGCTGCTGAGTGTGTTTTTCTGAGTTTTTTGGTGGTGGTGGTGGTGGTGGTGGTGGGGTGCTGCTGAGTGACTACCATTTCGTCATGTTATTGCTGTTTGGAAAGTCTGCTTCACGCTCTTCATCTCCTCTCTTGCCAAGTTAGGAGTGTTTTTACGCATTGACCCACTTTGGTATGGAAAAACATGAAAAAAAAAAAAAAAGTTGACGTGGTTGCCTGTGACATGGCGTTTATCCCCAGAGGCTGACGAGTGAGTGAGGGAGAAGAGAGAGAAGGAGATGCCCCATTTGCCTTGTGAGGAGTGTAACAGGACGAGTACTCTATTTAAGAGTTTTGGGGTTGTTTCTTTTTTGAGTTTTTACTGTGGATTAGGAAAGTGCAATCGACAGCTGTCAGCTGGTGGCTTATAAAGACAGAAACTTCTCCATACAGGAAGAACTAGAAGAGATCGGAAAGATCTCTTCTAGTTCTTCCTGTATGGAGAAGAGAGATATAAAGTATATTTTCTGGTGTTGAAGTGACACAACTTTACAATTGAAAATAAATAATTTGGCCTAAAAAAAAAAAGTAAAACATTACAGTCTCAATACTGGACATCTTTTCTACGAAATCAAAACATCCAGAATAAATAACCAACCAAGCCTTGTCAGGGTTCAAGAGAAGAGAACGGCTTGATATCAAAATCCTCACAGAGCATAGAGGAAATATATCCAGCAAGTTTGGTTGAGAGTTTCACTTGTATTTTCTGGGCTGTCCCCAGAATATAGAAATTAGATTAATCTCTTCCATAAGCCTCACGTGGGTCGAGCAGAAAAACACTGTTATTTGACTCAGACTGTATCTGTCAGTGAGGACGGCTGCAGAAAGGTCACTGGGTTCACATTCGTGTGTATAAACATTTATTTTCATGAGAGGATTTGTTTGGATCAGCTCTTTTTTTAAAAGTTCAACTGCCTTAGTTTGTTCTTCATGTTGAGGTTGGTTAGCTTTTTTGTAGCCCGTGTTTAACCCTCTGAGGAATATTAGATTAAGGTACTGCTGCTCTGCTTTTTATGCTTTCGTCTTTGTATGAGCACTTTATCGGCTTTCTCACTGATTAAAATACCATCTCTTTTGTTTCCATATCCATATCTATTTAATGATTAAAGTGGATTTAATAGATAATGAGGCGTTATAAGTATTTCAAATTACGTGCTGATGTCCCACATAGTATTCACACTGTGTGTTGCCTTTATTTGACTCTTTCTCTACCAGTGCCTTATTTCTCTTTCCCTTATCTGTCCACTCTCCCTTCCCTTCTTTTGTACAGGGGCTTTAACATTTAATGATTGAGCTGGAGTCATTACTAACCATCAGCTGTGCACAAGGGTTAATGATTAAAGTTGAGAGGCAGGTGGAGTACTCAGTGAACTGATATTTCACAGTGAAACCAATATTGGATGACTCCTTTTCTACCTTCTCTACTGTTTAAGTTAATGTTCTTTGTGACCAGTGTTACAATGCGTACAGCGAGGAGTAGACAAAGACTTTCAGATGCTGATCACATGAACTGTGTAAAGAAATAGAAAGGAAAAGTGATAAAAAATGCTGACCAAGAAACCAGGAAAATCCAATCTATAGGATCAGATCTCAAATCTCTGGCAGTAACAGTAAACAGTTATTTAGCCGTGACAGATCTGTTAGCTGTCTGGGAAGCAGATGATCTGGTGTCTGTAGTCGGCTCTCATCTCCACCTTCCTGAATATTATCTGTCCGTCTGGAGTCCATACCAAGGCAGAGGGAGCCGACGCTCTGCTTCCATACGAGATTATTCTGCAACACTCACTGCTAAAACAAAATGAAACAAATGAAGATTTACTACCACTCTGGCGTTTTCAGTTATATTTCCAGCTAAGAGGCATGCAGTTAAGAAGGCTGGTGATATTCTATATTTTTGTTGTTGTCAATAAATCCCATGAAAAGACCAAAACCAACTTTCGAGGATGTCTGAGACTGTCAACCTGAAGCCCATTCGTTCCTTCTGCAGATTTAAATCTTTAAAAATGAGTCACAAATACATGCTTTCATTTTTAAAAATGGCTTAATGGCTCAACACTGTAGTTTTTAGCAAAAGTTCAAAGTACTCAAACAAGAGTAAATTGTACATTTATTGAGGACTATTTTTAGCCTCTATTGAGTATTTACAGCAGCAGGATGACACGTATGTGGGATTGACTCCAAATAAACTACAGTGCCCATGTTCATGCTGGTTTTGTACAAAGTCTTGAAAGTTTGGAAAATGTTTAATTTTAACCATTATGTTTTAAGGTTAGGAATATGCTTGAATTTGAATATATATTCTTTGAAAAATACTTGATTTTCAACATAATCTGGTGTTTCATCATCGACACAGTCACTGATGTAAACTAAAAATCTTTTAATATTTTAAATGAAACGATCTCGTCGTCATATTTGTTTGTTGTCTCCTGGCATTTAGAGTAACAATTAAGATGCAATGATAAAGGCTTTGAGAGTCTGGAAAGTTTTGGTTTAGGTACCTTAAAAGTGTTTGAATGTTACTCTTAAAAAGCTGTACGAACCCTGCCAAGGTAATGAAGGAACATGTTACCCAGTGCAACAGTGTGGCTCACTGATGTGTTGGAGGTCTGTGGCACAGAGGAATAATCTATATCAGGCCTCGGCAACACAGACAAAACTTGTCAATAAGATCAATTCATTGTTGGCTTTAGTCTTTTTTCATGGGATTTGTTGACAGTAAGAAAAATACAGAATATCATGAGACTTATCCTTAAAGTCCAGCGATATATGCGACTCAGACTGCTACTATAAACCTTTAGGAAACATGACTCCCACCTCGTTCGTTTTCAGCCTTCTCAGCAGAAGAAGCGAGTGTGTTGCACTGTGGCCTGACAGATGTTGGATTGCAGACATAGTTGTGTCACGCCTGGTCAGCAACTCAGGCCTCAACAGTTGGACTCTGCAGTAACTAAACAGACAGAGAGATAAACTGACAACACTAGCTTACGCAGTCTGTGTCCATATCTGATAGCCTTAAGGTCACAGAAGCCAGTTTGTTACTTTCAGGTCACCATTTGATTGCTCAGACTGAGTAGGAACTCAAGGCAGAGATGATATGTAACAGTGATTCCCAGCCAGGGGTACTTCTATAGTTAAAAGAGGGTACGTGGAAATATTTTTAAGTAGCTCAACTAATTTGAAAGCAGTTTTGATTAGAAAATATAGATCTGCATATTGAGTCAGCTGTAACCTGAACACAACATGTGGCGATTGAAAGTTCATGAAAATTAGGTTGCAGGCAGAGAAGTTTAAACTTAGGTAGCAAAAAGAAATGGATAAATCTTTAAACTTGATAGCTGAAAGTAATGAATATAAGTAGTTCAAATAGTTAGCTAAAAGTAATGGATAAATAGTTAAAATAGATGGCTGAAAGTAACATTAATGAATATACAGTTCAAATTGTAAGCTAAAAGTAATTGATAGCTAAAAGAATGAGCTAAAAGTTTTATACATGGTGAAGTAGCTAAAAGTAAAGTGAATATACAGTTCACATATTTAACTTAAAGTAATGGATAAAAAAAAGTTAGCTAAAGGTAATGGATAAACAATTAAGACAGCTAGAAGTACTGGATTATCTGGTGAAATAGCTAAAAGTAGCGGCGAAATGGTTGAAACCTTTAGCTTCTGCCAGTAGTAGAAATTCTAACTTGACCAAACCAACCACGGACAGTTCAATTGTATAAAACATATAATATTGAAAGAATGTATAATATTGTAACAACTGTATGAAAAAACATAGTAAATAGTGTTAAATAACATCCATTCAAAATCTAAATAAAATGACATCTGAGAGGGCTGTGTGGGTACCTCCTTAAAAAAACAGTTGGGGACCACTGATAAATAAGTAATGGTCTCCTCTTTCTACCTACATAAAATGCCCTTAAGGAAGCCACTTAAACCCCAGTTGTGATGCTGAAGCTGTTCTCTGCATAAACTTTGTTATAAGCGTCCCAGTTCCCATCACCACCAGCTGTTCTTTTGAACTCTTTTGAATTTGAGTGACTTGAAAGAGTTGTGCTTTGCCTCGTGCGTAGTTCTCTAAGTTAATTTACGACTGTAGGCCTAGCTCCTTATACTGTGTATATACACACACCTCCAGTTAGGCTTCTGAGTCAGCTTCACGCTCTCAGTGCTACATGTAGCTCACACTTCAGCCTCATGACTCGAGGTCCAACCACCTCTACCTCCTGACCTCTAACTTGTCTTCAAACTGGATGTGGCTTTTCAGGCTGTCTCTTTGCTTCTTCTGATGACCACTTCTCACATCTGTTCTACATTGTGACTTTATATCCACCTAAAGTGATTGCTTGCCTCTCTTATTTTTGTTTTTTGAATGGAGGACAAAGTGCTGTTTGCTCTTTGGCTCAGGCTCGGTAAAGCCTTTAACTCACCATGAAGGCTTTTGACCTTGAGGTGAAGAGTCATCCGACCACTAACCATCAACATGCGCTCTGGCTTCGGTGAGTGTTGATCTGGCTGCGAGGAAGCGTTCAAATGCTGTGAGAGGTTGGTTTCTGGGAAATCAGGGGGAAGGGAAACAAAGATGACGGGAGGAATTCAAATGCATCTCTCAAGCAGAGTGAATCCATTAGTAAGTTTGTTCTCCTTTCACCTGGGTCACTGAACTCAGAAGAAAGGGAGTCCCACTTGTGTGTGTGCTGAGAGAGAGAGAGGGTACTTGCAGATGTGTGCATACTTGCAGGATGGACTGTGTTTGCCTTTGAAGGCATGAGTATGCATGCTTGCACAAAAGGTGACGCAAGCTTGTGCACACACATACTAGCATTCTTCTATCACACTGTTGTTTGACCGGTGTGAAAGATGTTCAGCCTCCTCTGAGGGGCCTCTCTGCTGTTGTTTTCTGCTAGTGCCACTCCTTACTAAAGAAGATTATCTGTGCTACTTCTTCTCTCTGTCTTTCTTTCTCAGCCTCTTGTATTGTTACAGCAAGATTTTCTTCATTAAGAACACAGCTGGTTTGTTAAAGCTTCCCACTACATTCATCTTTTAAATGTCTTCCCTATGGCAAGAGTGATTATAAAGGATAAAGTGTGTCTGTGTGCATCTGTAGGTGTGTGTTTGTGTAGGCTGACTTCTGGCTTGGTGGTCTATCTGTCTAATAGGGCCTTTTGTGGGAGGTTATGGGATGTGTCTTGCCAGAACCTGTCGTTCTCAGGGATGTAGGTGTTTTCTTTATTTTAATTAAATGCAACTCTCTTTTGTCTCTGTTCCAGATGCAGGAGCTGGAGCAGAGGGTGACGGAGGCTGACCAGCGGGCTGAGAGTGCTGAGAAACAGGTAGAGGGACAGTTATCATCCTTTAGACCACAGCTTGTGAAATATTAAAGGAATAATTCAGCTTTATTAACAACTTGGATCTATCATTTCAAAATAATAACATTGTACTCACCAAGTTAATTGCTGAGATCACCAAATAGAAGTCCCAACGGGGCAAGCACCACGAAAAGTCATATGATCACACAGGTTTTAAACGAACCCCCAGGTTAGCTTAACTTATTTGGAGAAAGAATACGAGGTGGAACTGTAAAATCTTTTCCAAACTTGTTACAGACCAACTTCCTGGTTCAACTTTGAAAGCCCTAAACACTTCCACCAAAGCTCTCTGAACATGCTTTTAGCTGTTGTTTGGGAGAGTTGCAAATCCAATTTTTGATGACATCTAGCTTGTTTCTTTTGAGTTTGATTTCATTTTTTGTAAGTGTACAGTATAAAAGCATTTGCCAAATTAATCTAATGTAAAATCTACCGTACTTGCCGTTGTGCCTCACGCAAGATTACTACTGACTTGCTTTCGATTTTACCCCCATAAGGTGGTTGGTTAAACTGTTGACCAGTATATAATCTGTTTAAACATCTGACCGCTTGTGTTTTCTGCCCCATTGGACTTTGTTGTCGCAATTTCGCCAAGTTCTTGGATCTCAGCAATTACTTTGGTAATTAAAGTGTTATAACTGATAAAAATGATCAAAATTATGTAAATAAGACACAAGTTGTAATAAACCGGAATTATCATTTAAAAAGTAGAAAACATTGAGTCAAATTAACAATCAAACATAATCCTTGTCAATGTAATCTATGTAATGTATGTTTCCTCAACACTTGAATTTATATTTAAAATTTGTTGCATTTTTTTTAACACATTGAGTGATTTGACAAAGAAATCCAATCCAAAGTCCACATAGGTTTTTCAGTGCTTTCATCTGCATCTCGGCAATTAGAGTTTGCCCAGTTTGTATTTAAGCAGAGCTCCGTGTACTAAGAAAGGTTGTGATTTGTGGTTGAAAGCCCTGGAAAAAGCTTGTAAGTGGATCTTGAATTGACATTTTGTTTTCTCAGACTACAGTTTTCAAGATCAAAAATGAACTTTCATGCTCAACATAAGAAGAAATCCTAAAATTGGGATTCATAAAGTCTCACAGTCAGCTGGATTTTGTTGGACTCTTAACCACTAAGTAGGAGTCAACCTTTGATGGGACTTAACAAAAGGAAAGTGTGGTTTAAGGATAAGAAACCTCACACAGAACATATGACACATACTCTGTCTCTCTTGTTGTTGTGTTTAATCTCCAATTTGCTGTCATTACTGGCTGTTCCAGGTGTTTTCTGTAGGTGGTAATTAAATGGTGCCCTTTCTTTATAAACAAGAAATACCTAAGGGCTTAGACAGCTTTTTCTCGTCAGAGTTGCCAAAAAGTATCCTCAGTGTTTTCTCCTTGGCTTTGTCTGGTGCCCGTCAAAACTATGACTATAACAATGCATGCAAATGTTAGCTTTTTTGCGCATTCACTCCTCTAATTATGCATTTCAGATCCATGTCATGGAGGAAAAGCTGAAGTCTGCAAACATACAAACCAGCGAATCAGAGAGCTCGTTGTACAGAAAGTATCAAGACCTGACCAGTCAGGTTCAAGAAAAAGATGACGCGATAAAGAGATTAGAGATGCAGCTGGAAAAACAGGTACGGACCTCCGGAGCCATCAGATAAAGAGCCGAAATGTCCATTTATGTTCATAAAATGTAGGTTGAAATAATTCACAAACCCTGTTTTCTCTGACTACAGATCTTAGTCAGAGCCCAGGAGGCAAAAATTATTGAGGAGAAGGCTGCCAAGATTAAAGACTGGGTCACCTTTAAGCTTAGAGAGGTAAGCTCACACATGTATAGATACACCCCATAGCCTCCGGGAAAGCCCTCATCCTGCTAAGAGACATTATCTGTGGCAACAAAAGATGCTTATGGTTGAAAGTGTATTATCTACAGCTGTTTCTACACTTTAGTTTTATCTGCAAGCAGTTTTAAGAGGCACAGCACTCACTCACTGCTGTATTATTTCAGTCTTTTCACTGTAACAGTTGTATATGGCTGCTAGAAGTTGTGGTTTAAGATCTATATGTGCGTTGTTACAGATGGAGCAAGAGAACCAGCAGCTGAAAATGGCCAACCTGAAGCAGACAGAACAGATAATGTTGCTGCAGGACAAACTGCAAGGTGAATACTGCTGTAGGTGTTTGGTGTTTGGATAACTGCACTATAAACTGTAAGGCAGAGAGCAGTGACGTTTAGCAGGGTTGCCAGCTTTGGATACCTGGCTGGAGTGAGATTTTGATGCCATGGCCCATGGGCTTAATCATGCATACGCGCACGCGCACTTTATCAAGTGCACATATGGACTCAATTCACATACTTTTAAAAATTATGCACCTTACACATGTGCAATAGTGGGACCTTATATTGTATGATTTAAGGATATAGCCTGACTACGCCACCTTGGAAATACTCAGTTTCACAATATTAGAAATACACTAACCCTAAAACGGCACACAGGTTCATTCACTAATGAAAGTCAAAGACGTGTTGTTTTCACTATCAAAACTACACCATTTTATTCAATGTTCACAAGTAGCAAAAACCAGAAATAAACATAATGAAACAAAAGAACACAAGAACCTATCCTACTCAAGACACATAGCCAATACATGAACACACACACACACACACACACACACACACACACACACACACACACACAAATGTACACATGAACACACACTCTTTCACTCACTCAGCCAAATATGAACACACACACACTCACTCACTAGCTTGCTTGAATGCCTTCTGCGCTCCAGCGCAGGGTTTTCTGCCAGAACAGCTGTCAATACGGCGATAAGCATCGCGCACATATCACGGACCAAATGGAGATTAATTTAAGAGCCTATTCTCATAGAATGGGGGTTACAGTACGTAACCAACGCTACGTACGCTCACCTGTTCATCTCTGTTGCTGTCGCAGTGTTTTGGCCTGACAATTGTTTGGGCAGCGTGAGAGAACGTGACTGAACGTGAAAGCGTGAGTCTCAGCATGAGAGTTGGCAACACTGATCCTGACATACCTGAATAATACGTTCCAAAACAGCGTCGTGGCGATCTTCTTGTCAAGACGACTCAACCTCAACCCCTTTTAATTTTTTTACGGATCTGCGTGATTCACGTGGGTCACATTTTTAGGTCGGAAAATCCGGAATTCCGGATTTCAAAAAAAAATCACATCCCTGCATTTTGATTTTGTTTGGTGGAGCAAACAGAAACTTCCTGGCTTGTTTTGGCAAAGAAAACAAATACATATCTGCCCTCCAGCAAAGGCTTTGTTCATGTCAAGCATGTATCAGAGAGGAATCGGGGAGAGTGTTGCACACTTGGGCAACATGTAGGTATCAAGCATAGACTGTATATAAAGATGGACAACGCGTCTCAACTTCCTCCCACTGTACAGAAATGAAGCCAAAGTACCCCGTATACGGGCGCTGCCATCTTGCGCTGGTGACGTCATTTGGAGCCAGAGTCTGCGCAGTAGTGATCTGCGGTGGAGCCGCGATATCGAGTTCCCGCCTATACACAGGCCTGAACCAATCACAGCACACTCACAGTTGTCAATAATGACGTTTCACCCCCTTTTTATAGCATCAAATAACTAATTAAAACCAAACTTATCGCAAAAAAAAGAACACTTGAACAAACATCAGCGTGATAAAAACTACCTAAAATGACAGAAACCATCTTTTGAAAAAACTTATTTGACATGTACTTTGACTTTTCAGTTTGGCCCATGTCCCATCCGCTAACATGGAGGGGGCGGGGTTTATGATCTATACTGCAGCCAGCCACCAGGGGGCGATCAAGATGTTTTGGCTTCACTTTTGGGGAGCTGTCATGCCATCTTTATATACGGCCTATGGTATCAAGTCATTTAAAACACATGATTACACTGCAGTGTGACTTTTTGGCCTTGTATGTAGCTTTCTAAGAGGGATACCTCGGTCTGTCATGTCAGGCTCAAATACAACACTTTAAAGGATCACTTTAAAAATGTACTTGACTTGTGTCTCAAAGGAAAACTGTAGACAGTTTGAACCCCACCCATCAATTTTCTCACCAATGACATTATCAAAGTGATTTGCAGCCTTCTACTTTCTGGTTTCTCTGGGTTTTTCACTGGGGGGGTGGGGGGTGTCAGTATTTACAGTAAATACTGGGTATTGTGGGTAGGGAGGCGCCGTAAAAATGATCCCAATGAGCTCCACGCAGTGTGGTGTACAGATTTTAAATAAAGGAAAAACACAGCACTGGTATCACATTGGGAATCGATATTGGCAGATACCCTGAGTTGAGGTATCAAAATCAGTATAAGCAGAAAAAATGGGATCAGTGCATCTCTAATCGTAAGAATGGGTGAAACAAGCCAGATCTTGACTTTAAGCAGAAAAAATACTTTATTTAAAACATTTTCACAATTATAATTGACCAAAAATCCACAATAATTATGGCAAACTGTTCCTTTATGTACTGTATGTGGCATAATTTGAAAGGGTCAGCCTTAGAATGGATCTGTTTGCAGAATGGCTCCCACATGGAATCTGATTATAACCTAACCATTCATCCAATCCATTGTAGTGGGAACCTATTTGAAAGGTTTATTTTGTCCATATCTGGAACACACAACTGATTACTGTCTGACAAGAGGAAGATTTAAAGAGTCAATTCACCCAAACAATGCCCTGGTTACTCAGGATTAGGGCTGCATCTAACGATCACTTTTGTTATTGATCAATGTGCTGATTATTTTCTCAATCGATTAATTGTTTGATCTATAAAACATTAGAAAACAGTGGAAAATACCCATCACAACATGTGATAACCTTATCAAATGTCTTGGTTTGTCCAACCAATAGCCAAATCCCAAAAGTACTCAATTTATTATCATGTAAGAAAAGTTTACCTTGTTATGTTACTGTGAAAGCACCAAGGATCCAGCTGATTACTGGCAATTTGGAAGAGGATTTACGTTGCACTGTCACTTCTGGTACAGAATCATTGACCTTTTGTGGTGGTTTTGATTTTACTTATTAATCCACTGTATAGTTAGGATTCTGAATTATAAGACAGTGTAATGTTTGTCCACATATATTATCAGAACTATACGGAGCCCCCAGCGGTCAGGGGAATATTGTGGAAAACAATATTAAACTGAACTGGAGAATACAAGCTAAACTACAACAGGCTACAACCCCCTCAGCTCAACAGCACAATTTGTTGCTTTCTCCGCCTGTTTCAAAGGTGAAATCATGACCTCATCATGATAGTAGGAGCAGCGCAGGAAATCTGCACAAGCAACAATATATCTGAGTGCAAGGTGCAAGCATACAGTTTGAACAGAAGCAGAGGAAATCCAAGTGCAAGCAGGGGCTATTTGAATGCGAGAGCAGGGTTTTGAGGGAGAGTATTACAAAATCTGAACATGAAATCAATAAATGATGCTCTCAAAGTGAAAGACCACGCTCTTGATTAAAGATAGGAAAAAAGACCCATGTCAGCCATTCAATGACAGTATTTTGTTAGTTGTAGTACAGTAAAAGGTCATGTAGACATGTAGGGAATTGATGTATCTGTCAGAATATATTCCCAGAGCTCATGTGGGAAAGAGACTGAGTTACTGGTGTTGTCTTTCTCCTCCAGCTCTCTTAGAGAAACCTGCATCCTCTGGATCCCCTGCCACCTCCCCTGTAATGGATACCCACCTGGTGCCCAGCAGTCCACTGTTTCCTCCCAGCTGCCCCGGCACACCACCTGCCCAAGATGACAGCTGGAGACAGACGGGTCCCCGTGGGGCTGCCTCTAATATCAAGACCTCGCCAACAGGTGTGTTGCCCTTAATTTATATTATCCTGGGATGGGAAACAGGAAGCTTTTGAAGCAGTGAGCGTGTTCTTTAATTCAAGTCTGGCTGATCCTTTAACATGAGTTCCTTCATAGTATGTAGGCTTTCTCAAATGTTAGAAATCTGTCTCCTCAGATGTGAAAAGGCCTCCTGAACAGTCCAATAAAGGGATTTGCCTCGGAGACCTTGCAGCCCATGATGCTCTCTCTCAGGGTTGGAGCAGGGAGGGTCCCAGCAGCCCTGTTTCCATCAGTGGACCGGAGCTCCCAGTGGGCCTTGAGGGTCAGGCAGGGGGCTCTGACAGAGACAACTCCTCTGATGAGCTCAACAGCAAGTTCCGCTCTCATTGCCTTCACTCATCCTCTTCCTCTTCATCTTCGTCCTCAGCCTATGAGATGGCCCATGGACCAAGCTCCCCAGAGTCGACTATCAGAATAACACCCAAAAGCCCGCTCCTGTCGCGCTCCCCCTCCACCAACAACCCCTTCCCCAATCCTCCAGTTCACCAGTCAGGCACCAGCATGACGTTACCCAAAGTACGGACTCCGCTCACCCCCAGAGACAGCATCCAGCTGGTCAAGAAGCATTACAGCCAGCCGCAGCCCAGCCTGGACAGACTCCACCACCTCAACGTTAACATAGACATCATGACCCCATCCTCCACTTCCTCCACCCTCAAGAGCACAGGCACTGCCAGCTCGCCTTTCTCGCAGGTTGTGGAGGAAACAGACATTGACGATGGGCTTCCTGACAGCATGGACGGGGTGGTGGAGGGGTCAGGATCAGAGGAGCCATCCCGGGATGGAGTCTCATTCGTGGGACTCGCAGAGGAACTGGAGCGGCTGGATCCAGAGGTTCTGAAGCCGCCAACTCCTCCTTTACACCGCTTCCCTTCATGGGTATGAGAGACCAGTATTATTAGTTCAACTTCTGCATGCTTCCTGTATTATTTAATGCCGTTAAAATCTTACCTGCAAGCATGAGCAGTTCAATTGGATCCATTATCTTTTTGTTTCAGTCACTGCCCAAGGCTCAGGACTCTTAGAAACCATTAGAGATTAACGGAATTGTTTTACATTTTGGGAAATATGCTTGTTTGTTTTCTTGCTGAGAGTTAGATAAGAACGAGATATAACATGTAAATCATGAGCTTTGGAGGTGCTGTTAGGCGGATTTTGTTATCTTGGACAGAGCCAGGCTAACTGTTTCCAGTCTTTGTGCTAAGCTAAGCTAACCAGCTGCTGGTGGCATAACGTACAGATATGAGAGTGATATCGATCTTCTCATCTAACTCTTGGCAAAAACCGTGTATTCCCCAAAATGCCAAATTATTCTTTTAAAGCTTTATTCAGCAAAGATCTCATTTCCAACATGTTGTACTATCTGAACATGTTTATAGTGAAAGTTTAAGTGAAGTGAAGAGGAATATTCCTGCCTTTGTTGATCTCTGCAGGAGAGTCGGATCTATGCTGTGGCTAAATCAGGAATGAGAGTATCTGAGGCCAGTCCTGGAGCCAGGGGCCCCGGACGAGGTGAGAAGAAACAAGAAACTAGCCATCCACTCCTTCTTTACTAACATCCACTTTTCTGCTGCAGTGACACATTCAGCATCCATTCATAGTCACTGTCATGCAGAGAGGAAGACAGCAAAAGCCGTTTTTCATGTATAAAGCGGGCGTCTCACCCCGTGTGTGTGTGCTTGTCTGTCTGCGTGTGTGCCGTGAGCCTGGAGGAGACGAGTCAGTGCTGTGAAGTGACATGTCATTCAGCTGATGCAGAATCTGCTGTGGAGGTGTGTGTGGTTGGTTTGGATCTGTCATTGCCGCCTTTGATATCACTTCCTCCGGCCTGAGGCTCTACACACCTGCACAGGTGTGGGCTCCTCTTCGAGAGGCTGTTCAGACTGTATCCCCCCCCCCCTTGCCTTTTTTTTTTAAAGAGCTGAAGAAGAGCATAGGAGGGGGGAGGTTTAGAGGAGCTGATGGAGAGGCTGCTTTTTAATCAGCTGCGATGAAAGGACGTGGTCTGGGTGTAATTACTGCTGTGTTTTCTGTCCCGACATCATCCATTTTGTCAGGATGCAGACAGTGAGGTTTGACAGCACTCCGGCTATTGAATTTCCTGACTGCCAGGTACACGGGGCTGACTGCCAAGTGGCTGTTGTGGATTAAGTCATAGCTTGCTCAGCTTATTCAGTTTTCTCTCATGTTTGTGCCTTAAGGTGCATCTGTTGTTGGAACATTTTGATCTCTGGCAAAATGAATACCATGGACCAGTTGTATTTAGTTTTAGCTCAAGACTATTTAACTTTTTTTTTTTTTTTTACCAGTGGGTACTTGAGAAACATTTAGTCCTGCTGCAAATGTGTGTACATTATATATGAATTATATATATCTATATTATGACTAAGGGTGCTGAAACACAGTGCAAGAGTCTTTGAGCTGTTTTGCATCCATTTTAAACTCAAGTTGAAACAGTTGATGCAGTCATGAACGCTTTTCATAAAGTTTGTATCGTTTGTGTTTGTGTTGTTCTGTGTGTGCTTTTCTACTGAGTTGTGTGTATTTGTATAAAGGCTAATGTATGGATGGGCATTGCTAGCTTGCGTTGCTAGCTTAAAACGAGACTATGTAACCCGTAAAAGAAGAAATAACAATATTCCTTTTAACAAATGAAAACTTAAATTCATAAGCAATAAAATGCATAGTAGTGCAATTCAACACTCTCAGGGGTTTTGCTGCTACAGACCAGACCAGCAAATTATGGTGGCTAATGTTAGCTAACTTATAGATGTAGCTGTAGTCAGTTTACAGACTACAGCTACTGTTGCACCATTTCCTAGAGTTGACTATTTTTCCGTAATTGCCGTTTGTGGCCACTGTTTAGCAAAAGTTACATAGTCTCACTTTAAGCTGTGCTCTAGGCATTAGCATGTCACTGTATGTACATGCCCATAAATAAAAAACATAATATCAAATCAAATCTGAATAAATGTTTTCCTGTGTATTCTGCAGGGTCCAACTTACCCCAATATCCAGCGGCAGGTCCGTTCACCCAGTTGATCTATAAGAATATCAATGTGCCAGTCTATACCACACTGAAAGGGGTGAGTGAAATGTTCTTTATTATGGGAGGTTTCCAGTGCGGCTGGATCTCTTCTGTACTTCTGTGCTGTAAACATCAGATTAGTTTTCTTCTGTACTGAAATTAAATTAGGCGGTGTTTAACCTTACAGTACTCTTTCATTTGTTTCAGAAAGCCACTCAGATCAGCAGTGTACCTCTGCCTGACGATGACTCTGGGTCTGAGGACGACAGCAGCTCTCTGGCCAGTTTACGCACCTCCATCCTGAGCCCGGACAGGAAGAGCAGCGTCCCTGGGAGCCCGCGAGCCGTCAAGAGAGGTGAGTGGACAGGGAAAACCACGTACCTCTAAAATGTCATCATCTCCGGAACTAGCAGGAACGGCCTTGCTTTAAGCTGGTTGACAATGTAAGAGTCCTCTCAGGCTCTTTCTCGACTCAGTATGGAGGATGTAATTTTTATCCAAAAACGTATGCATTACCAAATTTTGATTCATAGTGGTCGATGTACAGCAACATATTTTCCTGTAAGTAAAAACAGGGTTCGTACAAAGTCTTGAAAGTTTGGAAAATTCTTAATTTTAACAAATAAATACATTTTCAGCATAATCTGGTGTTTATGTTTCATCATCTACACAATTACTCATGTAATCCAAAAATCTTTTAATATTGTAAATGAAAAGATCCTGTCATCATATTTATTTGTTGTCTTCTGGCATTTATAGTAACAATTTAGATGTGATGATAAAGGCTTTTAGTGTGTGAACATTTTTGGTTTAGGTACCTTGAAAGGGCTTGAAAAGAGCTTGAATTTTACTCTTAAAAAGCTGTATGAACCCTGTAAAAATGCCCTTAAAGAAAAAATTAAAGATTGAATGATAAATGTTAGGAAGAGCATCATTCTGCCCCAACATTTAACAGAGAGAAATCCAACATAGAATAGGCAGGAGTTTTCTGCTGACCAGAATCGTATGCAGTTGCAAGAAGCTGCATTGTAAGTACGGAAAGTACCGAGATACATTTGAAATCATTAACTGAAGTAGATGATGCAGCTTAAGGGAAAGCAAAGTGGCTACAGATAATCACCACTCAAACTCAATGCAAAACAACAGCTGGAATGCGTTGAGCATCACGTACTGATGGTATCTAATAGTGATCTTAGAGTCTGGATTTTCCATTTAAGAGCCTTCTGTCTTGAATGCTTGCTGGCTCTCAATCATGTTTAATTTATTATCTGTGTTTTTCTGCCTTCAGCCACTTCGTGTATGCCTTTCTCACTTCACCTTATGCATTTGCCTTCTCCTGTTTTCCTAGGTGTGTCCATGTCCTCCATCAGCTCAGAGAGTGATTATGCCATTCCTCCTGATGCCTACTCCCTGGACAGTGACTACTCCGAACCGGAACATAAAGTCCAGCGAACTTCCTCCTATTCCTGTGAAAGCACTGGGCCTGTGAGTGAAGTCCTGCTTTTTAGAGTAGAGGCCTTTGACTGCCACCTCCTCCGTGTTACTCTACTACCAAGATGGCTGAAAACCTGGCTGATAACCTGATAACCTACAGACAAAAATGCAAAATCTAATGATAAAGAAATCATTAAAGTTAGTCAAATACAGTATGACCACTCAGTTGTGTTTAAATGATTCCTGTGCTGTTTGTGTCTGTAGGAGATGCTGGAGAAGTCTGGGTACCTGCTGAAGATGGGCAGTCAGGTGAAAGCCTGGAAACGCCGCTGGTTCATCCTGAGGAATGGAGAAATCCTCTACTACAAATCTCCCGTGAGTGTGTCTCGTTGTGAGCCTGCCGGCCTGCTTCCTTCTAAGGTCTTGCTATCCGCACAGAAAACATAGCACGAATATTTCAAAATTTTGTGTGTTTACGTGCACGTTGAACACCGCATCACAAGCGATGTTGTCAGTGTAAATTAACAAAGATGTACATGAACGCATCTATGATCACTGCAGTTTCAAACTTTGTGAAGGAATGAAGGAATTATAATCTTTGGACAGAAATGAAAAGATTCTTGTGTGTGTTTTGGTGTGTGTATTCAGAGTGACGTGATCAGGAAACCTCAGGGTCAGATTGAGCTGAACTCGTCCTGCCGTATAGTACGTGGAGAAGGTGCGCAGACATTTCAAGTAAGTGGAAAACATCTGAAATCCTTAGCAAAGGATCCCAGCATAGTGCTTAGCTTTGTGTAAGAATACTCCAAGACAAGGAAAGTAGGATTTACTTCTACGGGTGATGCAAATAATTGAAATAGTAGTTCAATTTTTCTAGATCTACATCTCAAAAGACACATAAATGGCATGAAAAAAATAGAAAAACTTAAACAAAGACATTTATTAGAGGGCACATGCAGCTACACACAGACCAGCACTCTTATTATAGCACTGCATCACAGTAGAGCTTTACTGCTGCATACCAGAGAAGCAGCTTAAAATGACATCAGGTATAGGCATTGGCCTGGAATGTTTTCCTGGCTCTTCGGAAGCTGATTCTGATCTCCTTTGACACGATGATGCTATCTCAGTTGGCTTGGCTTAGCATTTTTCCCATATTTCTCCCTTTCTATCTAATCAGCTGATTACAGAGAAGAAGACCTTCTATCTGACCGCTGATTCACCCAACATCCTGGAGGAGTGGATCAGGGTTCTGCAGAACATACTCAAAGTCCAGGCCAGCAGTCCGGCTACCGTGGAGACCGCCGCCAAACCCACCGTGAGAGGTTGGCTTACAAAGGTCAGGAGACAGAAGTCATGATATATCAGTTAAAGCATCTGAAAACTTGGTTTTGCTTATTCGCTTTCTTGCTGAGCGTTCGATGGTAAGATCAATACCACTCTAATGTCTGTAAGCTGAATATGAAGCTACTGCTAGGAGACAGTAGCTTGAATATTTTTATTAGGGCTGCAACTAACAATTTGTTTTATTATCAAATAATCTCACAATTGTTTTTACTGTTAATTGATAAATAAGTTGGAATATAAAATATAAAAAAAATGTGAAAAATGCCCCTACAATTAATTTCCCAGAATGCAATTTGACATCTTGCTTGTTTTGTCTGACCAACAGTCGAAAAAGAAAAATTATATTCAGTTTACTATCTTAGAAAACTAAGACAAAGCTACAAGTATTCAATTCATTTGAGAAGCTGGAACCAGTAGATTTTTGCTTGAAAAATGACTTAAGTGATTAATAGATGATCAATATTGTTTTTTCTGCTGATCGACTTAATACAATCATGTAAAAGTTAGTAATTAGAAATAGTTAATTTTGTTTTTAACTGGTACGTCATTCTTGGTATGTTTTTTTTTTTTTTTTTACAAATCCACACTTCCCTACCCCACTTCCATTGCATAATTGCAAGAGGTATAGATTACCCAGGCCTTTCTCCCTGGAGAGGATGCCAGAAATAACTCACTTTCAGGCGTAACGTCCTCTTTCAGACAGATATAGAAGTGTCTGTCACTGGGGTCGGGAGGGTTTGACGGAACACTCTTCAGGCAGATTCTTGAAGACCTCCTTCACGTTGGGACACGGCTGTAAGGCCCGAGCCGCTGGAATGCTTGAGATCTCCTTCCCTTCCGCCCTCCTCTTTTCCCTGCCTTTCCTTAGCCGAGGCCCGTCTGTTGGTAAAGTTAAGACACTTAAAACATCTGACGGGTGTGTGTGATGGGTGTCTGACAGATGACTGACAGCCTCAAGCTGAGATGATGGAGCCCACGTCTTCTCACCAGCCCTCCCCCCGTCCCTTCCCGGGAGTTGTCTTTGATCTGCAGGTTATGACGCGATCTCAGTTCAGACGGGGGCTCAGTTAACCCCAGTGACCCCTTCTGAGGGATGTGGAGCTGGCTTTGTGTTGACGGCATCCTCCAGTGACATCATTGCTCCATTCATATTTCTAAAACTCTGATGTGTAATTATCATCTGCACCTGCATTCCTGATTAAAATGAAGTTGAATGCAGCATGAATCAGAGCGTGGATGGACTGTTTGTTTACATTTGGCAGGAGTTAGTCGTCATTTTGATTGGAAACAAAAAAATGTCCAGTTTGACTTTTCAAACTATGACTGAAGTCACTGAAGTTGCCCAGTTGACATTTCCTGTCAAGCTTTTGAATACTTCTTTGGTCTGAGTTTCAAAAAATACAAAAAAGAATGTACAGTCTTATATTTACTACTGTTTTGAAGAACAGCCAGATAGTCTTTGGACATGTCCTCATACTTTATATGCCACTGTCTTCTTGTTTCAGGTCAAACATGGACACTCTAAGCTGGTGTGGTGTTCTTTGGTTGGAAAAGTCTTCTACTACTATCGAAATCAGGAAGACAAGGTTCACAAAACTTGTTTCTCCCTTCTCCCAACATGCCCTCGCCTGCTTTTAATTTTGTCTTTTGTTAGTGATTATTAACACCTGCCTCAAAAAGGTTTTGCAAATACATGCTCCTTAACGGTTGTCTTGATCTGTACAGAATGATATGCTTTTGACAAATAAAGGATAGGTGCTAAGACAAGAAAAGGAAGGTGTAATGATGTCAGTTTAGTATGTTTCTTTAATTAAACACATCTTTTGTTTGATTCCTTGTTTACATATTTTCTCTTTTTGTCTCAGTTGCCTCTGGGTCAGCTGCAGATGCGGGAGGCCTCAGTACAGGAAGTGGATCGCTCCTGTGATTCAGATGAGGACTACGAGGCCGGCAGTCGAGGTTTCCTCTCCTCCCACTGCACCTTAGTGGTCCAACCAAGAGACCAGAGTCCTACATACCTGCTCATCGGCACCAAGCAGGAGAAGGTACTGGAATAGGCAATGTCTTAATGAAACTGTAATTTATCCTTATGTACCGGATTCAAACAATTTTTTGTTTATTTGTTTCTGTTTGTACATTAATGAGTATGCATTTTTCTACACAGGATACTTGGTTGTATCACCTGACTGTGGCAGCGGGCAGCAGCGCAACCTTCAAAGTGGGCACAGAGTACGAGCAGCTCATTGTTAAACTCCTCGATGCAGAGGGAGACCCAGGTGAGAAATCCCCATTCTACAGCAAAGAAGCATCATTAGCAACAGTCATCTGTGACGTTTATTAATCTTTTTCTGTGCAAAAAACTATGATAAGCTACGATATGCTAAAGGTTAAAAATATATTTGACCTTAAATTTACTTTGTACACTCAGACTAAACTGTCCTCAGTGTTGAGCATGACAAAGAAGACAGATGTTTTTGTTATTTAATATGCTACTTTGCTCTCTTCTGTTTAGAAGTTTAGAAGTTTAGAAGTTACTAGTTACATTACAAAGTTACAAAAAAATCACCCAGTTCAAAAAGCTGGCAGTAGCAGGCTTGTGTGGCCAAGGTAGTTACTGATCATTTTATTAAAATTCAGCAATAAAGCAGCGCCATAGCCAGGATTTTTTAGAAATACTGAGTCCAGATTCCCCCAATGCAACCCCCACCCCTCTAATTTGTTTATCATTTGGATGATTCCTTTTTGTAATTTATTCAGCCGACTTTTTAACTGTACTTTCTGTAAATTTTATTTTCCAACATGAAGGTCTAAATGCTGTTTTAAAGCCTTCTCCGATCTGCCAGGAATACAATTTTAGTGGATTTTTTAATTAATTAATTTATTTTAAATAAGAAACAAAAGGGTCAAAACACGTTTCCCAAGGTATTGGTATATGCACCGATATCAATACACAGCCCTAGTTCTTAATTCATTAATTTTGTGTTGGCCTAAAAATGTCAAGTTTAAAGTAAATCTGAACAAACTGAAATCAGCCTGTAAAATAACCACCGTGTGTGTGTGTGTTTTTAATCGTCGGCCACTAAAACCAACCGATTCACACACAAAATACCCCAAAACATGACCTCAGTGCAATAAAGGTGTCACAAACATTTCAGAATTTTCAATTCGTAATTGTTGTTACAAAGTACAAGAGCTGGAAATCTAATTTCGGACACTGCATATTCTTTGTTGACAACACTGGAGATATAATTGAAACACTTGGACACATACAGCAGATGCATAACCGACTGAAAGTCTCTCTGTAAGTGGGTACAAATTTACTCAGTAGCATGCTACATGTTATTTTGATCCCGCTGTCTGACAGCCTTAATCCACACTGCAGACTGTGTTTACGACTGGAGCGCTGTGTGTGAATTCTTGTCAGCTGTTGAGTCATTACAGATTTGAAACTCAATCTTTATGTTTGTCTGTGCGTGCATGTGTTTGCGTGGGTTTATGTGTACGTGTGTGTGTGTGTGCTTCTTCTTTTCCCAGAATCTGTCTTGTGGAAGAGCGAGGCCTTGAGTTTCTGTAAGGAGGGTCTGCGCTCGCCTCTCACCACTCTGCCTTCTGAAGCTCTGCAGACAGAAGCTCTCAAGCTTTTCAAGGTCAGTCTCTCCACCTCTCACCCCTCTTTCTGTCTCTCTTTCTTGTTCTATTCCACTCACATTTCTCCTCTTCCTTTCATCCCTTTCTCCAAATCCCTCTTTTTCCTTTTCTGTCCGGCTCTCACTGCGAGGGTCTATTCAAGGCATCATCCATCCTACTCCAGTTTGTCCCCCATTATCCCCTCCTACTTACGTGGCCCTCTTCTTCTCTCCCCTCCTGCCTCTAAACCAGATCAAAGGCTCGAGGACGAGGGTCCCAGCTCATTAAAAGTGTGGAAGAGAAATAATGGCCTTGATTATCGGCTCTGATTGAGGCTAACTGTTCTTCTGGTTTACAGCCAGTGTGAAAGGAGCCCTTTTAAAGAGGAGACATGGGAGGTCAGGGCCTTCAGAGAGTGGCAGCAATGGATATGGAAGCCACAGGTTGGGGGAGGAGAAATAAGATCAGAGCAGAACAGAGACCTTGTAGGAAGATGGCAGATCCTTTTCCTCTCTTTTCAACTCTGTAGCCCTCAGTGCGCCCACCCAGAAGCCCCCTCCTGCGCCCGACTCATGCTCCACAGCCCCCATCCACTACAGTCACTACGCTACAGGATTGAAAGTTGAATGGATCGGCTCTCCCTTTGACCAGCCAGCCTTCAAAAACAGTCCCAAACACACACAAAGAAACAGAATGAATGGAAGTGACACGCTTTTCAAGTCTATGCTCTACTTCATGCCTTTGAAGTATTAATGAATTTGACAAGACGAGATGAAAACTGTTCAACTGGTTCTTTGTCTTCAACTGTCCCAGTGGATAAGAACAAAGGTTACTTAAAAAAATAATGACATGCACATTTGGACTCTTACTGACCTGATGCCATGTGTTTTTTTGTTTTTTTTTAGTTCTTCTGACCTGAATATTATCACCTAAAGTGCATTTAAATATCCAGTAAACGTGCAGTCTCTGGTGTGTGTTTGCCTCCACCTGCTGGTAGTGCAGTGGAATTAAGTATCAAGATTCCCTTCCTTCTCTGCAGTCCTGTCAGCTCTTCATCAACGTGCTGGTCGAGTCCCCATCCATCGATTACCACACCTCGCTGGCCCAGAATGCTTTGCAAGTGTGCCTGACCCACCCGGAGCTGCAGAACGAAATGTACTGTCAGCTTATCAAGCAGACCAACCACCGGATGCCACACAACTACTCCCTCACGCAGGTCAGCCTGGTGCATACTGAGGACAAAACGGTTGAATGTGAAGGGCAAACAGAAAGCAAGAAAAAGTGGACGTGTTTGTTTTGTTTTCACTTTTAATCATTTACCAGGGTAGTTAACTCAGACGATGTGAAGAAGATTTCCCTTAACAAAAAAAGGGATTTTTAGTGATCCTGTAAACTAAAGTTTTCCTCCTTTTGCCACCTTTTCCTGTAGTGCTGGCAGCTGTTGTCTCTGTGTGTGGCTCTGTTCCTCCCTCAGCAACATTTCCTTTGGTACTTGAGACAGTACCTGCAACGCAATGCTGACCCAAGGTGAGGTGCCTCAAGCCTGTAGCTGACCCGTGATTCCTTAACGTAACTAAAACCAGTTCTGAGGCGCTTTTTAGTGCATAGTTTACACCTTCACCCTGTTTTTTTTCTCCACACACAGGAGTGAGGTGGGGAAGTATGCAGTGTACTGTCAGAGGTCTGTGGAGCGAACGCTGCAGAATGGAGAGCGGGAGGCCAAACCTTCACGCATGGAGATCGTCTCCATCCTGCTGAGAAACCCCTACCACCATTCACTGCCATTCAGCATCCCAGTCCACTTCATGAACAACACCTACCAGGTAACACAAGAGTACAACACACTGTCACTGTCTTTGTGGTGACTCAAGCTGTATCTACCTTATCATCTTGTCTTATTAATATCATAAAGACACTAATACGCTGTCCTCTATTCTAGCAAATAGAATCAGCTTGCAACTCACTCACTCACTTCTAGCAGCAGATTTTCCGGATGTGGGAGCAGTTTTATGTATTTTGGTCCAGTTCTACATATTCCAACCTGCGCAGCAACAGTTTATACCTGCAGATGTGAAGACATGTTGATGTTGCCCCCTATGGGCAAATAAAGTAATAGCTGTTTCAGTAGTTAATCTCACCTGCAGGGCGACAGTGCCAACGCAGATGGATCTGGCAAAAAAAAAAAAACAAGGCGCTACATTTGTCAATCAAAAATGTGCAAGCACACATTCATGAAAGATTACTTTTTAACATGAATGTTGTATTTCTAGCGTTTACTTTGATCGGCACGACAGACAATAAAATCATTGCCAGAGTTGTAAAAGCCTCATAGCGGCTGTAAAGTGTTTTGGCACTGATAAGCCTTCTAACTCATGGATCTGTTACTCAAACTGGACCTCCTGTATCGTATTTTATAATCTCAGGTACCTGAAACAACAGTCTTGCATTTTTTTTAATGCATGGCTGTTTTCGGTCTTAACTCCCTGTTACAGCTGCACTAAACAGTTAATCTGCAGTTGCTGCTTTACTTTACTTTTCTTGCTAACAGGTGGCACAGTTTGGACTGGCACTGCAGGATCTGAAACTACTGATGCCTCGGCTCTGCCACCGAATGATATCAGCTGGGTCTGGTTTCCGGTGATTCCCATCAGTGAGAATGATGAGTGTGTCCTTTGTTTTCTCATGTAGGTGGTGGGTTTCGACGGCTCCACCACAGTGGAAGAGTTCCTGAATACGCTGAACCAGAGGATTGGCGTGAGAAAGCCTCAGCTGTCTGGGTTCGCCCTCTTCACTGATGATCCGTCGGGCAAAGACCTGGAGCACTGCCTGCAGCCGTCTGCCAAGGTAAGAGTGTGGGTCACTGAACATAAGTGGATGGAAGAAACCCTCCACACACCACTGAGGCTTTTGTGGTGCATTTATTCAAATTTGTCTCATGTTACCTAATTTTTAAAGGGTCAGTAGTGGGTAGTGAAAGACTATTTTGACAAATTAAGGCTGACCAAACGTTTGTGTGACTTTTTGATTTTTAGATGTAGTAATTCCAGCACACCATAGCCTTCCTCTGTAATTTAATTCAACTCAGTTATGATAAAAGCGGTGCTTCCACTTTATTTTCATTTTGGTTGCTGAAACTGTTCCATTATGTTAAACCAGCCCACCAAAGAATGAATGGATAGACTACATTTATAACTCTGTCTGGCTCATGCAGTACATTTTTGAACAGATCGATGTCTTTCTCTCTAGCTATAGCTACTGCCTCCTGCTGACAGAACCAGAAATAAGTTAAAAGCTTCCATATGTCTGACTGGAGACTGACTCGTATCTCTTTTGCCAGATCTGTGATGTAATTTCCAAGTGGGAGCAGACCCTAAAGGAGCTGCATCCTGGTAAAAATGAGGGGACAAGGATTGTTCGTCTAACATACAAGAGCAGGTAGGATTTCTATTGTCACATCTGGGTCTGAATCACATACACACACACACACACAGTACCTCAACATCTTTTATTATGTGGTCAGAAACATTTGTCAAAAGAAAAAAAGCCTTTTAACACAAAATAAAGAGCACACAACAAAAGCTGGTGATGTGAGTAGTGTTGGTGTTAGATTTCCTGCTTCTTGGAAATGAAGTCAAGTGTGCATCCTTCCAGCGTCTACCAGGGAAACGCGTTTCATGGCAACTCTTGTTTTCACTCCTGCATGTACAGGTTGTGTTTCAGGTCTCAGGTGAAAGGAGAGACAGAGCGAGAGCGCCTCCTGCTGGCTTACCAGGTGAATGATGAAGTTCAGCAGGGCCACTTCCCTGTGAACAAAGAGCTGGCTCTTGAGGTGGCTGCCCTCATGGCACAGGTCTGTAAAGATTAAGCCAACATACATTATAAATTGAAATCACTTTTTTTTTTTTTTTTTACTAAAAAGACAAAAGTAGTATTTTTAATGATTACAACCTTGTATTGTCATCTACAATGCTGTGGATTATTCCAAATTTCTGTGTTTTAAAACCATCTTTCTCTCTCTAACCTGCTCTCTTTTACGTTTTTCGTATTCCAGGTTGAACATGGTGATTTGGAGAGACCAGCTGCCTCCTCTCCTACCGGCTCTCCTCAGCCTAAATCTCAGCTGATTCTCCTGCAGGCTTTAGAGCGCTTCTACCCCAAACGTTACAAGCAGGACTGCAGCTCAGAGCAGCTCAGGTAAACAAACACTGCTGTTGTGTTTTGTTTTGTTTTGTTTTTTTATCTAGAACCTGAGAACCTAATGTCCTCATATTGATTTGTTTAATGTATTTTGAAATATCCTCTTGCAACACAAACAGAGTCTGACAAACACAGTTGTGGCACTTTGTCATAGATTGATCTATGTCTGGCCAGATTAGATAGAAACACTGCAGCATGTTCTCATCGTGAATTGGCTACAGATAAGATTTAAACTTTAACCAATGTTCCTTTTCTCCTTTCAGAGATCTTACTGAGCGTCTGGCCACTAAGTGGTCTATGCTACGTGGGTGCAGTGCATCCGAGTGTGTTAGAATATACCTGACTGTGGCTCGGAAATGGCCCCTGTTTGGAGCCAAACTCTTCAGTGCCAAAGTAAGAAAAAAAGTTGACATCAGTCCACTTCTCTCTTTGTTTTGTATCTGTTATTTTCAGTCCTCGCTTTGAAGTCTTATTGAACCCTAACACAGCCATCCATCAAGCTTTCAAGCACAGGTTGGACCAGTTTGAGACCCTGAAGAAGACCCAGAGAGGAAGCTGTAATGTTCACTAGGATGGCTTGCACCTGTAACATGACCTGTGTTTGATTACCCTGTCCACAGCCTGTCCCGCCCTCTCCTGTTGAGCAGAGCCAGGTGTGGCTGGCAGTCAATGAAGATGGATTGTGTGTGCTGGACTATACAATGGTGAGTTTCAAACTGTGTAGAGCAAATACCTCCATCAACCCTATCTCTGTCCTGCGTTGTTACATAAAACCAGTGGTGGAAGAAGTATTCAGATCATTTACTTAAATAAAAGTAGAAATACCACACTGTGAAAATACTCCATTAGCCCTGCATTCAAAACCTTCACTTAAGTAAAAGTATGTATTATCAGCTAAATAGTATCAAAAGTAAAAACACTCATTATGCAGAAAAATGGTCCCTGTCAGTGTTTTACTTTTATATGATATTTTTGGATTAATATTACGGCTGCATTAATGTGTATGTTGTATTTTGCTGCTGTAGCTGTTTAAGGTGTGTCCGGCTAATGTAAGAGGGGTTTAAAGAATTTATTTAGTTTAAGAAGTAGGAGAATTTTTCTCAACCCAAAGAGGAACACTTTGTTTATCAGAAGAATTCAAATTCAAAATCAACAAATTTGGAGATACATGGTTTTCACTGGACAGAGAGGGTATGAACAATTGTAATCTGTAAAGTAACTAAAGCTGTCAGACAAATGTAGGGGAGTAAAATGTAAAATATTTGCCGCCTGAGATGTAGATTATAAGTATAAAGTAGAATAAAATGGAAATACTTAAGTAAAGTACAAGTACCTTGAATGTGTACTTAAGTACAGTACTTGAGTAAATGTATTTAGTTACACTCCACCACTGCATAAAACGTGGAAAAAGAGAGTGACGTTTTGTAACATTTATTTAGAACATCACATGAGAAAATCTTCTCTTTTTCACATTTGCTTCAGTTTATAGCTCAAAAAGTGAGATTCCTTTTTACATCTACAGCGCTCAGTTGACTGGGCCACAGCTACAGAGCGATGTCGATCCACTGGTCTGGAATGATTTTTATTCTGTGGTATTTCAAACACCAGAAATCCACAGGAAAATAAAATGGCCTGTCTCCGATTTGACATTCTTGACCCTGACAGGCAGCAGTTCCAACATGTAAACGATGTTAGCCTGAGCTCTGTAATTTTCAGCAGCCCATGTTGATCCATTTCATTCTTGGTCTGGCGGGCAGCGTTGCTCACGCGCTTCCAGAAAGTCAGAGAGAAAAACAAAGTGAAAATCATCAGAAGTCGCTGGAAATTATGTCACGCTTCTTCACACTCAATTTGCTCTTCAAAAAAGCAGAAACCAAAATGATTTCCCAAATGAATTCCATGCTCTATTTTGGGATCAGCAATAAAATCTGAACATACTCCCAGTTTATATCCGTTTCACTGCACATTTCACACCGGCAATGGTTTCATTTTTCAGCACACGCTGGTCACATACTCCTACCAGTCTGTGATTACCTTTGGTGGTTGCCGTGACGATTTCATGGTGGTCACGAGCCAGCAGAGGGAGCCTGGAGTCGGGAAGAAGAGCGCGGAGAAGCTGGTCTTTGCAATGGCCAAACCAAAGGTAAGTGTCATGAGTACATCTGCACAAATGTTCAGTCTGATTGATTGCCACGTTTCCTCTTTGCCTCCACATGTGAGGTTGTCATTTGTCATTTTGTTAGGTGATCTAAAGCAGGATTTCCATCCAGGGATACTTGTACCCCATGGGGTAGTTTTGCAGTTACCAGGGGGTATATTAAGTGGAAGTACTGTGGAGTAGCTCAACTAATTTGATTTTATTAGAAAATGTATATCCACAAATTGAGTCAGCTGAAAGTAATGAATATGCTGTTCAAATAGCTAAAAGTGGCAGATAAACAGTTGAAATAGCTAAAAGTAATGAATAAATGGTTGAAACATCTAGCTTCTGCCACTAGTATAAATTCAAACCTGACCAAACCAATCTAAACATTGACAGTTTATGGAAAAAAAATTGTAACAATATCCACTTTGTATACTTAATAGTGTCAAATAACATCCAAATGGGCACATTTGGAACATGACAGGTGGAGGTGATGAAGGGGTAGTCATCTGATAGAGCTGTGGGGGTACGTCTTTAAGAAAAGGTTGGGAACCACTGATGTAAACCATCAGCAGCTGAGGCTTAAAGGAAAAGTGGGTAGATGGAGTGAGTGTTCAAGGTGTTGAAGTACTTTAAAGGAGCTCTGAAGATAAGGGAGGGAAGAGTGAACTCTGACTTATTCATATTAACCTGTTTTTACATACCCTCACAACCGAGAACTAATGGAGAAAACAGCTTGTTCCTCTTATTTTATGTGCAGAATCTCAATGGAGCTTTAACACCGAGTCGTATTACTACTGTGTGTGTGTGTGTGTGTGTGTGTGTGAAGCTAATGTGAGTCACTTCATTCTGATTGCAGATCAGTTGGGTGTCTCAGGTTTTCAAATCAAATGAAACCCAATCGTATCATCATGTTAGAGCCATTAATCCCGCTCTGATCCGACCTGTTTTTGCCCTTGCCTCAGATACTGGAGCTTACTCTGCTCATGGCCAGCTACATGAACCACTGGAACCCCAGCCTCCCGTCTGCCTCGCACCAGCCCCTTGGCCACTGGGACGTAGACAGCAGGCACTTCCCCGCTATGAACTACACCACCAAGGGCCCCACACTACTGTGAATTGTGCAAGCAACAAGAACAACAAAGACTGTTTAACTACAAGGAAGTTTGATGACAACAGTTTACCTTTAGTCCACATTGTGTTGCATGTCTGGGTTTTACACTTTTACAGAACAGGTAGGAGATTATTTTTTCAAGTGTTTTTTTGTTTTGTTTTTATTGAAGATTTAGATTTAGATATGTCAGGATCAGTCTTGTTAGACTATTTATTTCCACAACAAAAGAGTGTTTCAACTCTGCTTTATTTAGATGTAAGGTCATGTTCTAATTCCTTGTCAAAATTGGACGTTGGGATTATTTTTGAAATACGGTAGTGATCTAAAGGACTTGTCGCCGCTCGTCACATTTCCACCTGCAGTGTGATCTTTTTAGCCGCTGCTCAGATTTTTGCCTTTATTCTGACCTTCGTGGGTTTCCAGTCTTTCAGACCTCAGACTCTTTTATTTGATAAGAACAAAGCTGTTGCCTCCTGAGAGCTGGTTTGACTGGAATACAGTGTTGCGTGTCACTCATACTTGACAATGAACCACAATTTAAATTAATATATGGAGGTACTGTGCAATTAGTAAGGGACTGATATGCCATGTGATACTTCAGTTTCATAGTTTTTAGTATGTAAATTTGATATAATCCACATCTAGTATTACTCAAATTTAGAGCTCCAACAAACGATTATTTTCTCAATTAATTGATTAATTGCTTGGTCCATAAAATGTCAGAAAATAGAAACAAATGTCTATTGCAGGTTTCCAGAGCCCAAGTTGATCGATTGTTTTTCTGACCAGCAGTCCAAATCCCAAAGATATTAAGTTTAATATCATAGAAAATTTAAAAAGAGAACAAATGTTCACATTTGAGCTGCTGGAACCACTGAATTTTTGACATTTTTTACTTAAAATTTGACTTAAATCCAATTAAGAAGAAATTAAGGAAATATTTAAGGAACCTTTTGTAATCCTTTTCTATTGTTTTTAACAAACGTTTATATTTAGCTCACTTATCTAGCATAAAGCAGGCCAAATAAAAGTGAAGTATGTGAACAGTTTGGCCCTGATCTGCTATTGATGTAATGTTACTGAGGTACTCAATAAATCAATGGGATATCAAAAGGTATAGAACAGTGATATACTGTATGAATGATGCATCTGTGAAATTTCAGCAGTGCAACGTGTTTGTGTGTTCATTTTTCTGATGGTCCTCTAATAACATTTCTCTGAAACCTTCGAGGCATACAGCATATTCATAATCGTGTTTTAATAATCAACAAACAACAGGAGAGCTACCAAAATATTTTAATGACTTGAACTGTTTTGGATCAAACCACTGTCTTGCTCGTGTCCATATTAGTTATTTATTTTACTTCTTACATTTTTTGGCTTTTGCTTAAAAGGTAACATTTTCCACAACTGTCACATTTATATTGGAAAACGTACAGTTTCCTTTATGTAGCAGAGTAATTTAAGAGCAGAGTATGTTTGGTTACTGTATCTGTGCTAGAATGTGTTACAGATGTTTGAAAGATGGTGTCTTTATGTTGCCTGTATGTGTGTGTGATAATAAAATAAACGGTACAATCCTGTGTCAGATTTCATTGACATTTTTACCCTACTTTTCCTTATATCTTAATTTAATCTATTATATTACCTACATTTTTACACACAAATAAGATTTGTTAGATTAAACCACACCAGTATATATGGAGCTAGCTTCACCTCAAACCGTTTCAACATTACAATGCTGCTTAGACATTAATGCAGTTGGGCTGGGTGATATTTGAAATCAGTATCATGATATTTATCAGTGTTTTTCCAATAACACATCACGATATAACAAATTAACGTAAAACTTACATATTTAATGATCAAATCTTGTTCAGTGCAATTAGCTGTGTTGTGCATTACATGAGAAAAAAACATCCACACGTAAGTTTATAATTAAAGTTTGCTCAGAATCATTAAGTCAACTCAACGATAACAAAATATGTTTGTATTCTCATGATGCATGTTTTTGATAAATATATACCACTCTAAAAGGGGGCATACTGCATTATGAGTACTCTTTAATACTTTAAGTACATTTTGCTGATAATACTTAAGTACTTTTACTTAAGTTTTGAATGCAGGACTTTTACTTGTAATGGAGTATTATTATGGTGTGGTATTATTACTTTTACATAAGTACTTCTTCCACCAAGGTATTATAAAATAAATAAGTATTTATTTAGCAGGTATAATTCTCATGAAAACCCAGATGATTTTGCGGTTATGTCTCTTGGTGCTTCTCAGCGATTACAAGAAGTGTAGCAACAAGACTTCAGAACTTGAAAATCTCAAAGTAATGTGTGTTCTTGAACGCATCAGTCATTTTCTTGCGCAGGAGCAAAACCTTTTGTGGTGGAAATTGTGTATTTCCTTGCGAAGAAGTGAGCAAATAAAATGAAGATCCAACAAGCAGTTGTCTTTTGTATATTTAATTAGGCAAAAGAATAAAGCAATCAAATAAAATGGTAATCAAGAATAAAAAGTAAACAAAAGGAAGAGCGAGCACACAGAGTCAATCTTATTTCAGATGAAAGGACAGAGATCATTCACCAAGATGCATATGAGGAGTCTGACTCTGAAGGCCAGATACAGTCACATATTTATAACTTAATCAACCCTGGCCTACATCATCTCTCTAGCTAAGTGTCTTATCCAAGGATAAGAACACAGGGCAGACTGTCCTCCTAACACCTCTCGTTACAAACAAGTTGTCCTTCAGTAATCAAACCCAAACTGGATACCAATGTACTTTACATCAGAAGTGACCCATAACAGAAATTATCAAAGTACACAGAGTGCAGAAAGAATAAATGGAAAACAGGTTATTACTTAAAAACATATCTGTCCATAGGAAATAAGAAATGTTGCCCTTACAACTTTCATTGGCTTTCTCTTACAAAACATGTTTTGCCAGTAAGTATAATCTATTCAGGAAACATGCAACAGTAAGAAAATTCACATTTTAGTCAAAGCTCCTCTTGGAAAACAAGAACACTGTTCCTACACAGTGTTACTAAAAAACCTTCTTCTCCCATTCAACACGTCAATAAACTATATACTTACCCTCTGTACTGGATGTACACAGCCTGCCCAGTCTACATGTTTTACTGGAGTTGAGGTTGTAGGGGTGGAAGCTGTTCTGCTTTTTCTTATCCAAGGGGGTCAAAGTGGTAATGGCATTTTCCTGCCAAATATATGCTGTAAATCCCACATTTTTATAGCTTGTCTGAGGCTCTTGTTGTTCCATAACTGCTCTTACACAAATTGAAAATGCTCGTTATAGGGCTCACTGCTGAATTTCTGCATGCCTTCGCTGCTCATCAAAAAAGAAAATAACTCCTCTAATTTTTCCATGGTGCAATGTGGCTCAGGCCACATGCTTTATAAGAGTTTAAATCAAATTGAATTTAAAGTAAAAGATTCCAGTGTTGTTGGATAGATGGGTATTTTGTTACCCTGACTGTAAAACCTTAATAGTTTTTTACTGGCTGACTGTGTCATTGTGTATGTTATATGAATTATGAAAGCATGATTTGAAAAACAATATTTGCCTAGAATATAGAGGGATGTATGTGCATAGTTTAATGTTTATTTTAAATCATAAAAAGCCTTGTGTTCTTAAATGCATGTGTTTGCTTCTTCCAGAAAAAAAAAAAATCACAAGCACCTTTCATTCATGAGACTTACAGTATATGGTTGTAATATTTTATTTGAGGGCTGCAACTATCGATTTAATCTGCCAATTGTTTTGTCAATAAATATCAGAAAATGGTGAAAGATGTCCATTACAACTTTTTCAAAGCACAATTTGACATCTTGTAATTGTTTGATCTTGACCAAGGCCAGGCCAGTGGCCGTATGTGGTTTGTGTGAGGGGCCTCGTACACGTCTCTTGTGCAAACCTGCCAACATGTTCTGTTCAAGGGCAAACATGAAAATTCATTACTCAGATGCGTGTAATTGCTCTATATAATTCTGATATCAAATCCACATTGTCTATCCATATCTATTGCATGTTGATACTAGTTGTGGCTTTGAATTATTTAGCCAGGTTATTTTCTTTTCTTAAAGGGTATCAAACAATTAATTACCTCCTGTAGGCTTGAAATGTGGCTGTAAAAGGACTGTAGGGAAAATGTGACCAATGGTAGTGTAAATACAAGTCCTATCAAAATGTCTTGAGGCATAATCGACTATAACCAACTGAATTCAAACTGACCACAGCCTCATTATAAAGCCTAAATAATTAAAACAATTGGCTCATTGACAGAATATAGAAATAATAATAATAATAATATGACAACATTTGCTGGTTCAAGCTTCTCAAAACTGAAAATTTGCTGCTCTACTCTCTCCTGTATGATTATAAGCTGTCTATGTCTCTGGTTTTTGAAGTCAGACAAAATAAATCTATTTCACAATGTCACCATGACCTCTGGGAACTTGTGACGGGCATTTTTCCACTATTTTTTCCACAATAAACCGATTTGTCGAAACATTAAGCGATAATGAAAACAATCCTTAACTGAGACTTGCAAACTACAGTTCACATAACAAAGGCTAAACTTTGTGTGAAATTAAACAAAGCCAGCAAGTTTCATTTGATGAAACAGAATGTGTAACTTACTGGGGACCTGCTGAAACATGGGAAAATAAATCCCAGTTTACCCTCCTTTTGGACTGCTAAACTGTAGAGTGGCTATAATATAAATATAACACTAAACACGGTATTTAAAAAAAGTTGTCAAAAGAATGCCCACATGTATAATGTGCATAGCAGGCATCAGTGTAGACACTGTCAAAGCTAAACTATAAAAGGAAATTATGAAAATAAAAACAAAATGACCTTTGTGCTCATTGTGTGATTGTTTGCCTTATACTGATCACAGGTAAGGGGTCAGGGTTTATCCATTTTTTTATTTTATTTACATTCTTCAAACACTTCATGGTTGTGAGGCAACGGGGGGGGGGGGTACATCTGAACCAGCAGCTTGGTGCTGGTAATTGATTCCACATTAGCCCAGCCCGAGAGCACTCGGAGAGACACCGCTGCTGCAGGAGCAGACTCGCTGAGCTCTCAGATAAAACCTCACTACGGAGCAGGAGAGGGGACAGGTAGGCTGGGTGTTCACCCGTAACTTACTGATATGATACACGAATTCACGCCAGGCTACAAGTATAGACGGCTACGGTAACGGGTTCTCTCTCATGTGTTTGCTTTGGTAGGAAAAACCCGAAACACTAAACATGACAACCGAAAAGCCGCAGAGCGTGTTCCGCGAAGCTTCTCATCAGATTATTGCCGGTGGATCCGCCGGTAAGTCCGACAATTGTTTCACTTTAACTGTTTGAAACGACGGATGCAGATTGCGCAATAGTTTGAGGAGCGTGCGCGCTGCTAAATGTATGTAGCGTAGCTGAAAATGCGGCGGCGCCCTCCAAAACGTTTCCGTACCGCACCTGCGTGGCCAACAGGTTGCTAAGTTGTCTTCAGGGGAAGGTGTTTGGATCACCTAGCCAAAGATTATGCATGTGTTACCAAGATTGTTCTCGTCCTTTTCACATGCTGGATCCCCTTGTGTGTACACGGAAGTGCCACCCAGGGCAGGAAATCGCGCGCATGCGTACAGATGACTGCAACGTTTTTTATTATTATTATTATTATTCTTATTATTTATTTATTTTTTTTACCTTCGTATGTGTTTTTATGCAAGGAAATTATGTTAATGATAGTTTTCATTATGTGACATTGACTGCTACCATTATATCCAAATTTTTAGACTATTTTGCAACTACTACAGTACCTATAACCCTACACCCCACCAATGAGCTGGTGAGATGTATGTCTATATCCTACCTAACAGGATATACAAACATTGCGAATGTCATTCTACAGTGCAACCAGTTGTCTGTGCATGTGACGACAAACCTTTTGTAGCTTGGATTTAATCTTGACATGCACAGTAATAGCCCATCTATCTTGCATGGCTCAGTATTATGGGAAAAATGTTGAAAATAGTAACTCTCCAGATAGAAGACAGTTTTCTCAGCGTCTTAGCAGGCGGAAAAATGTAAGGTGGATAAAAAAAAAAGAGTCCTCCGTTAGAATCAGAGTTTGACAACAGTTTTTTGTTGATCTCATTGTTACACACAGTTCCAAGAACAATTTTCAGGAAGATTGATAGAAATAGACATACAGCTAAAAACGAGGACAACAAAGCTGAACAAAGATAGGTAAACAACATAAACATTTAACTATTATGTACATACATGTATAGGTGAAATTTTAAATTAAAGTCAATATAAACCAGGAGAAATAAAAGCATTTCTATATCTATGAAATATACCCATGGATATATACAAAGGGTATATAAGCAAATCATGCAAAATTAAAGATGGTGCACGATTCATTTCTTGCTCTCCGACCACAGCGATAATCGGCAGCAGTGTGCTCAGTAACTGAGGAAGAAATTCTGCTCTATATTTGATTTTTGGTTTGGTTTGTTTTGAGTTTAATTTAAAGTCACGGAAGTCACCTCCCCTGTTGTCGGATTAATCATGTTTTTTTTTGCTGCTTTGCACCCACCTGACATCGTTTTTCCTGCTCATAAGTCGCCCAAAAGGTTGCCTTTCATCTGGTGAGTTTGTACTTTCAATATTCTTCCCCTAATGAATTATATCAAAGACTGAGTGACTGAAATGTTGAAAGAGAACCCGCTATGCTAATTAGCCTAATGAGAACAACATGTTTAACCTGCATTGGCTTTGAGATTTGCACAGATTTTGTGTCCTATATCTGGCAGGATATTGGACATATTTTTTTTAATGATGAAGGTACTGCTGTAATCTGTCAAATCAACCTAATGCACAATTTTAGTGGCCTTTTCGTAGATATGTTTGATGACTAGCCATCATCATATAACCTGTATGTTAACTCAATTAATGTAGAGGAAAAATAACCTGAAAATGTTTGATTAAAACCTTTTCAGAGTGATGGGGAAGACAAAGGCTTGGATGTAAGCTATAGCCTCAGTTTTGTGCATTTTTAAGGAATCACTGTTTTTACAGTTCCGGCGTTGTGAATGTAGCCTAATCATGACATCTTTAATGTAAAAATAGTGGTTACATTGGTCTTCCTTTGTGACTTCAGCTCTCCATACACTAGTCTGTGATTTGGAATCCAATTAAATACAAATCACGGACTTAAACGGAGTGCTAAGGTCTCAAGTGGGGCCAGATGTAGGCTGGAGTAGACAGAAAAGGCACGGTGTCTCACCAGGAAGTCAGCAGAAGTCAACCCTCTTGCTTCTTTGCTCTACTACACTCCTTAAACCTTCACAAAAACTCATCCGCTCTGCTTCACATGGTTTGCAGTGACTTAATATTACATAACCCAGCTGACACGTTGCCAACTCGTGTTTTCAAAGTAAAGACAGGGAGAGAGACAACATTTTTAGAAGATTTAGACAGTATTTATATCCTCCATGTAACCCATATTATTTACTACTATAACCTACATAACACCAAAATGAATACACTTACTGAATAGTAATCATGCCACAGTAATTATGAGGTAGTAACAATACACACCCAAGCCATTACATACAGGTAAATTGCCTGCAGGGTGAAGTAGGAGTGGACTGAATTATAATTTGGGAAGATTTGCATATTAGATAGATAGATAGACTTTATTAATCCCCAAGGGGGAATTTCAGTGTTGCAGTAGTAAAAATGAACAATAAAAATATTGACAAGAAAAATACAATTAAATTAAATTAAATCTCATTGTTGCATTATTCCGGCTGTTCTGCCTTGTAAGTCCCATATCAATTAAGGAGGATGTCGATTGTATGAAGAGATGGTGAATTCTCTTTTGTGTCAAACTCTCATGTCATACACGTTATGTGCAAAACCAAAGTCAACGCTGTAGTTAATCATTTTACATTCCTCAAATCTTTGAGCATGGTTAAGAAATAAGTAGTTACACCAACAAGTCATTGTAAGAAGTGTATCTCTAAAAATATAGTTTTCATTTTGCTTGTATTGCATAGGATTAGGGACAGATAGCCAGCAAATAAATAAATAAATAAATAAATAAATAAACACTTTGGGCAACTGCAGTATCCAGTTGAACTCTTTCTGCTGCTGTCAGAGGTTCTGCAGGTGTAAGGTCACTGGATTTAGCCTTTTCATGGTTAGTGATAGTGAATGAGTAATCATTTACCCTTAATAAACAGCTACTGTGAAAATGTAGCCTGGGTCCTCCATTGCTCAACCCTGAACTGCGTGACCCGCACGCAGTTCAGGGTTGTGGTTGTGTGTATGTTTGTGGAATGAATGGGATGAACTGATGTGATGTGGCTGTGCAGTAAAAGCCTGTTATTGCATAAATGTTTTGTTTTGTTTGTAAAAGCCCCTTATTGCTTTTGTGACAATTGTGTCATCACTATTTTATGTGATCCTTAACATGAATTTTATATCTTTTTATATATATATATATATATATATATATATAGTTTAATATTTCATTTAGTTCTTATTTCATATACTGAATTGTTAGGTACCTCATACTTGGTGACTTCTCATTTATCTGCTCTTCATTCGTCCAGTCACCTTGCTGCTGTGAATGCTTGTTTGTGGAGTGGAGTGCCGGTTTTGCAGTCAAGTGCTAAAAGTTCAATGAAGAAAATATGATCTGAAAATATGATGTTCCTTTCATCTTACCCATTTGTGAACAACAAGTAACAATACGAAGTTATAAAACAAGCAAGGCTGTGATGGATTATCATGAATAAGAGTAGACTGTCTCTTTATGGTGTCAGTTTCTTTTTTTTTTTTTTTGTCCAGCCTAACAAGCCAACAGCTTTAAACAATAAGGACCACAAAACTGTTGTTGCTGTGCTCACTCACTGATCAACACTGAAGGCCGTTTTTGTAAAAAAAAAATGTTTTATCTTTCTGTCCACACAGTGTCCAGAGTCCTTAGTGAAGCCTTTCTAGCTTCCGGGATATATTGTTTTCATATTCAAAAATCACTTTAGCGATGCCAATCATATACACTTTTTAATATTTTCTCAATTTCTTGCGTGTGTATGTGTGCCTCTTCATTTTAGGAGTATTGTTAGTGATATAGTTCAATTTGACATATTTAGATTTCACTATAGAAACAATGGGCTTAAAGTATCTTTTTATTTCACCATCGCACAAAATGACTATAATCAGCACAAGTGACTCAGCAAATGCTTAAGAAATCTCTTTCCCAACTCGGTTTGTGGCCAAACATTATGTTATCTTCCCTCCTACAGAGTTTCAGTCGTGGACTTTGCTACAAGTGAATCCCAAAACATTAACTCTGTTTTCTTAATCTACCTTTCTATCACATTTCTTTTGGCTCTCTGCTCTCTTTAGCCTGCTCAGTTGTGTCTATTGTGAACATGTGACTGTTTCTGTTTTCTGTTGCTTTGTGTTGAACGTTATGAAAGAGGAATATATGCATTTTTTTCCCAGAAAGTACATTAAATCATTTTTGACAGAAAATTAACACGTCGTTGCAGTCTGCTGTTAAGGGGTTAAAGGGGTGTTTGAGATGTCCTGTCATTGTTGCTGCAGTTCCTGTGGTTACTGATAGAGGTTGGTAGAGGTCCTATACTACTTCAAGTTCACTCCTAAACTAAACGTGTCATGATCTACTTATAATCCATGTTACAGCCAGTAGAAATGTGTATGACACCCAGCGCTAAAGTTAAAAGACGTAATCTTTTTTACAGCTCCAAAAAAAATCATACAATGTCAAAAGTTTCTCTAAACAGCTTGTGCAGTATTTTCCAGGTGTTTTACAGTGGAATGATTGCCTTTGGGTTCCAAAAGTCCAATATTTACCTCATTTTCTCCAATACTTTGCTCAAATACAAAGGTTTACTTAAAAAAGAACAAACAGTGGCTGCCAAAAGTAGTTCTGGCTTTTCTGCCATTGGAGAAAAACAACAGACTCTGCACTTGTTTGGCTTCAAACATATTTTGTATTTCGTGAGCTCTACAAAGATGTCTGCATTACCATCAATAGTATACAGTAAGGACCCTGATTGGCTAATGACTGCTGGGGTCTGTGTGTGTTGGTCGTATGAACTTCAGTTGACGTGCAAGTTAGATAATGACTTTTAAATTGGCAATGAACAGCTCTTTTCATGCTGCTATACGTCAGGGTGCGACTTGTCTCAGGTGATGTTTTTATGAGAAATTAGGTGTCATATGTGCTCTGGCATTGTTGCTTGTCCCTCCCTGTTTACACCTCACAAGCCCCCTGGGTCTGACAACCTGCTGTCCTGGACCTCCAACCAGAGGCCGAGGGGCTCTCGTCTGTCCTCACCAAGAACGATGGGACGGAGGTTTTAACCCTGAGCAGAATGACTGCAGTGTTTCTTCTCAGCTTCACTCTACCTCCACAGAGTTTTATTTTTCATCCCGATTCACTGTTAACGAGGATGGAGACAGACCGGTGTTAATTTATGTGCGAGCCAGTCGTGGAGCCTATAGGATGAATATGAATTTAGGGGAGAAAACTTCATTTGGTTGAGGGCTCTGTGCTGAGTGCTTGGTGGAATACGGTATGCTGATTTTGTTATATCCGTAGACATTTTCCAGAGCTGAAACAGTTGATAATTGATTCATCGGTTTTGTCTTTTTTAAGCAAAAATGCCACGTATTCTCTAGTTCCAGTTTCTCAGTTGTGAGGATTTTATTTCCTTTGTCTTATGTCGGGGATTCCCATCCTGCAGGTCAAGACCCCGTCCAATGGGTAACAGGATAAATCTGAGGTGTTCACAAGATGTTTAATGGGATAGAAAGCTCTGCCACACGTATTTGCATTCTAATTTCCAATCTTTGCTTTGCTTTTTTTCAAATATATTGGATAGTTTTAGCTATTTTGGCCTTGCAAATGTATTAAAATGAGACAATATGAGAAGTTTAGAGATGAAAATGTGTAACTTATACACCTCTGGTCACAAGCCAAAAAGGTTTGGACAAATTGTCTAATTGAATAGTAAACTGAATGTCTTTTAGGTTCTGGGGTGTTGGTCGGACAAAGCAAACTGTTTGATTATATCATCTTGGGTTTCAGGAAATTGTCACGGCCATTTTTCACAATTTCTTGACATTTTATAGCCCAAACAATGAATCGAGTATTGAGGAAATCACTGGCAGATAAATCGATAATGAACATAATCGTTAGTTGCAGCCCAAGTATGTTTGTTGGAATTATTATCAGTGTATTTCCAATTCCACATGGTTGTGTAATTAGTAAAATTTCATGTGCTCATTTCATTCAGCAGTGCAGATGTGTGCATCAGTAATGAGGAGTCCATACCTGAACGTCCATTCTCATTTTGTCCACAAGGGGGTGGTAGTTGCATACTGTATCTCCTCTCACAGTAAAGGGATGTTGCAACGTTTCAGTGGTTAAGTCTTAACTTTTGGATACAGGGAGACAGAAGTGATGCATGGGTACTCTGCAGAGTAGGCAGCTTACACGTATTTGTATGCTGATCTGAAAATAAACCCCCAATGAAACTCATGTTCTTTTGACTGAAAAAAAAATCAATTAAAAGATGGAAGTAGGGGCATGTAATAAAAATAATAATGTCAATATGATTGAATACATAGCCTAGTGAACCAAATTTAAAAAAATAGAAAATGGAAATATCTCTAGTTACATGCTCATTGCTGCAATGTTTTCTCTAAGTCTTTTGTTATTTCCTTGGTAGATGCATTTTTTTTAAAAACTCCATGAGTAAATCGATCCGTCTCCTGCAAATGGACTGTGACGACATGAGACAGACGCCCCGCGTGTGATTGCTGCAGTTCCCCCTCCAGACTGTCAGAGCCTCTCCTGATTTAATTGGTTTTAAACAGTGAACCTGAAATCAGTCGGGAAAGAACAAATAAAGCCACTTAGCCTAAAATGAAGGAGAGGAAGAAAAAGAGGAGCGGGGGAATCAAATAAATAAAGCCAAACTCTGTGTGTGTGTGTGTGTGTGTGGGGGGGGGGGGTTATCCATTGACAGAGGCTGCAGTTAGCAATGAGCGATTCCCGAGTGGCTGCACCAATCACAGCCGAATTAGGCCTAATATTTATTTCCAGAAACAATTGTGCATGTTTCAGCGGGGCTTTGATTGAACTCCCGGTGGACATGTTGTAGACAGATGTTTAGATGACCTCATGTTTGAAGTAATGTTGATTCTGGAGTGGGTGCTTGTTCCTCTAAATCAGCTCCCTCTGCCTCCCATCTTTTACTTTTTTTTTTTTTTGTCTCAGCCTTGGGAGGGCACGCGGAGGCTCACGTCCTTCATATTTAATGTGTGCTTTGGCTCGCATTAAATAGCGCCCATTAACATTTTTTTTGTTCCATCCTTTGACAGACAGATGTCCGTGCATGGGGGTCGTGGATGGCTTGGTTAAAATGAGCCATGATAGTGCTGAAGGATGGCTACTTAACATCTGTGTTTTGCTCTCAATGCTTCTCTTTTACACGTGAACAAGGCCAGGATTGTAAACATCAGAGGAAACTGCATCGATTATGTGAAGTACAATCAATTTCTTGATAGAAGTGATTCTCAGACATTCATTTGAGTGGATTTCTCTTGATGTTTCTTTAAGAATACAATTGTATGCTGCAGGGTGTGCAGCCAATAATTAAGGTAACCCCTCATTTAATATGGAAAAATTACAACACACCAACATTCCTAAAATAAACATACAAGATTTATTATCTCCGTCAAATAATTACCGTCCTCGGCAAACGTGAATGATCACAATGTCATAAGAAATTAGTTGAATGCGAACCGGCATTAGGTCTAATGGTAGTCTAATTAATGCACTACAGATCTCTAATATACTAAAATAGATTGTATGAACCCGAAAGGTTAACTGGTGCTAAAATGCTGATGATAAAATAATGAATGCTTTTGCACAATTTCTGTGGCACTGCTTAATATATTTTAAATTAGTGACATAATTAAACGATTAGGCCTGAATTATTTGTCATAGCTGAAATTAAATCATAATCTATAAGGATAGGGGGCCCTACTTTAGCTGGGGTTACTTTTTTAACACAAAATACTATATATATATATATATATATATATATATAGCAGTACCATGAACTATAATATCTCCCGAGGCAAAAATGCCATAAGTTGGTCACTGCTAATGTGCGCTAAACACACATTATTTCCAAAGCCCAGGGGAGTATTATGTTATTTTTCGTTTGGGACAGATGTTAGTAACCTCAGCTCATGCTTTTAAAAGACTTTGGGTGCTGGCGGTCGTGTGCCATTTGGCTGACTTCCTGCGCTACAATCAGCGTAGCTAATGACTGCGTTTTGACAGCAATATGCCCACGAAGATTCTCAGTCATCCAAGTCGGATAAAGTCAAACAAGAAGTCCGTAATGGCTTCCTGTAAAATCAGTAGTGTCTGTTAAACCCCTGTGTACAAATTCCAAAAAGTATTTCAGAATTACATTTTTAAAAATCGAAACATATTAGTGTTTATTTGGAGGAAAAAAGAAGCAAACCATTCCAGCAGACATTAAGACATAACCTGCTTGATTTATCTATTAAATCCAAATTTTAGCTTATGCAAGGCCAGCAGCAAAATCAGAAACATGCGTGAGATCTTTATTTGACTTTACGTTTCAGTTTGAGCTGCAGATGAGGCCTCTCGCAGGCTTCAGGCTGCATGTGAATCATCGTTATTTGACAAGAGTGCCATCAATTTTCTCTGAAATTACCTCTGCTCCCGGACTGAGATCTGTCTCTGTCAAATGTTTTGGATCTAACAAACAAAGAGAGAAAGGTAACTGAATCCTCATACAAACTGTGAGACACTGTAGCCGAAATAAAACATGCAAAGTAAAACATGCCGGATAACTAAAATGAACTGAAGAAACTATCCCACAACCACCATGTGGCTTTTTAAATGGTCTGTATTGTAAGTTTGCAATATGTTATGCCAAAGCTGAACAGAGCAAGTTTGTATTTTTTTGTATATTCGTTTTAATGCAGACACTATAAGAGAGCCATGCGCCACAGTAGGTAGCTGACGCACCGAGAGTCTGTACGAGAAATAAAGACGTGTGTCCCAGTTTAGTGAGGGGCCTGTGATGTGATGTATGAGCCCCTGTCGCGCTCACGACGTTATCTTAATGACGTGATTTATAAAAACGGTTCACTTGCGGGGCGGGGTGAGGGAGGGAGTCTACTCTGTGTGTGAAATGAGTCCAGCCAAGACGCAACGCGCAATTACCAGATTGTACTACTTGCTCGAGCTCGCACGGGCACGGGCGCGCGCACGGCTGAACTTCGAGCCAAGAGAGAGGCCGCGTGCGCAGCAGTGACTTCTGAATCAGCTGTTGATGTTATTCGGGGAGCGAGTCCACTGGGTTATTGGGTTTTAGGTGACACACTACTGCATCCTTAATGACATGATTGCATTATTGCATAACATATAATATTAAATTATTGCATCCATAATTAGAGCTAATGCCATTAAAAAGCTAACAGGCTTACAAATGTTCAATAAATCTTTGATTTTAATTGATAATAATTGGGCCTAGTGAAAGGTAATCGTAAAATATTATTTTTCCACCAAGCTAACAGTAGCTATAAACACTGGTTGCTCAATACATAAAGCTACTGTAATGAAGTTATACTTGCAGCAACTATCCTTGTGGAAAAAAATCAAACTTTATTTATATAGCGCCTTTCCTGCTAAATTGCCATACAAGGGTGCTTAACAATACAGTGAAAATACAATGAAAATACAACAATACAGTGAAAATAAACGGTAATATAAGGAAACGATAATATAGGAAATAAGGGACATGGTAGAACAGAAAAACCAGTGTAGCATAGTAGAAGAGGGTATATTAAAATAAAATGGATTAAGAGAATGCTAAGCTAAAAAGGTATGTCTTAAGATTTCTTTTAAAGGTGTTAACAGGTAGGAAAGTAAAGCACTTAATGGCTGTTAAACATGTTATAAGTATAATGCTTTGGTGGAGTGATGTCACAAATTGCACACATTGAGTCATCAGGTGAGAGTGATGATGTAAGGTTACACAATGTCAGCAGCCCAGGGTCCCACTGATCACGCTAATAGATAACCGATCTTGCAAGAGGAGCAGTAAGAGTGGTGGTTTGATGATTGTTTAGTGCGTTCATATATGCAGCGTAGTGGTACATTTTCATGTTTTAGCTGGTCAGAGCTTAGAACAGCTAATGGTGAATATCATAGTCAGGCATGGCAACACACACAGGACATTTATCATACATGCAAGTTCCTAGAATAATAATAATAATTATGCTGTTATGGTAAGAGCGGATTCAGTCAGCTAATTATGATTGCTCAACATGGGAGGCTTTTTCTGGATCATTGCCTCCTATTTAGAGGTACCAATTATTAAAACCAGGACACTGCGCTGCAGGAAGCACAGTGGAGCTGACTTTAGATGGCGGCACTGAGAGTATTTCATCACATCATTGCGTGATTTCATGCTGCAAACAAGATGATCACACGGGTCTTCTACACTTTTTCGCCACATGACACTTTGCCAGTCAGCATTACAGTAGTACAAGGCATTATGTATGTGTGTAGAGGTATTCAGCATAAAAAAGCATGCTGAACAGGGAAGAGGACATACGCAAAGTTAGCACTGAGATCACTCAGAAATTCCATGGCAGTCGAAAAGTGAAAAGTGAAGGCATACATAGTACAGCACATGGCAACAATAATAAAACTGGGAGGGAAATCAGCTAAACAAGCTATGCTTAATTGAGCACTTAGACTAAGTAGTCAAGGGGCAAAGAGAGAGTGACCCTGTAAGAAAATGAAAGTTTACAGTTGTGAGACGGGACTGTGTGTGTATGTGTGTATTTTTGCATGCATCTGGGTTCTGTATTCGTGCAAAAAAGAAAATGGCTGCGTGTGCGTGCCTGGGCTATGTTTTCATGCCACGAAATGGTCAAGTGTACGTGTTTGTTTGTTTGTTTTGCGTGTACGTGCATCCGAGTGAGAAATTTATGCCGGGAAATTGGACATAATTGCGTGCGTTTGTGCGAGACATGCGTGCACATGCATCCAAGGAAATGGATATATTTAAGCGTGTGTGTGTGTGTTCTGCATGCGTCTGGATTATGTTTTTTTAGATGTGTGTGTATTTTTGAGCCCTGCTCTGTCTCGAACCTCCTAATTAAGTCACAGTAGGAACAAGCTCTTCCTCTGGAGAGCTACTGTCTGTCATCCCTGCAGACTTATTATCTCACTGTATGATTTTAGTAGATTTTTGATTGGATGTTGCATTCAATGTTTTTAAAATAACAGTAGATATGAAAGCAGAGCAGAAAACAGCAAAAATGTACTTTTTTTTCAAAGTTCGACTTTGAGCCGCAGCATTCCTTCTGTTTATCCTCTACCACCTTGTTCCTCATGAACACTGACATGTGTGTTGAAAAGTCTCGAATTGGGCATTTAACCTCCTGCCCTGTAGCTCATAGCCACAGTTGGTAGTAGGTCAGACATATGGGTCTGCTGCACTGCGGTAGAAGTAACCACTGGATGCGTTCCTAATGCTGATTTTTCAGGCTCACCGGTTTTTGATCTCTTGTTTAATAGTTTTTGTTTTGTTTCAGGAAAATCTTCATAAAACGTCAAGGCCAAGGCAAGCCTCATGTTATTTCAACTGAATTTGATACACGATTCAAGAGTTCAGATACAGTAATTACAAACCCTCCGTGCTCCTGCTGTAAGCACTGAAATATAAATAAACATAATAAGTACTGTCAAAAAAACAAAAACAAAACCGGACAAACTAAAAACCCTGAATTACATGGCTGTTTCCGTGTGTATGCATTTGTGTGTGTGTGGGATGTGTGCATTGTGTGTGTGTGTGTGCCCTGTGATTCTCTGGATGAGCTGGAAATTTATAACACAGGTTTTTACAGTAAGCCCCAGCCAAAAACTGTAATTCTTTCTCCCCTTTTAGCTCTGTAGTTGGGAGACAGGCCTGCCCACTTTGGGTTAACTCTATCAAGATGAACAGCATTTGGGCCAGTGCAGTAATCATAATGTAATTTGTTGTGCTCATGGCCCAATTTGTGTCGTTTGAGAGGAAATATCCCGTGCCTGGTGGCCATGCGAGAGCATGTCCAAGGGGCAAGGCTTTAATTAGGGAAGTTCAAATTTATAGACACTTTATATTTTTTCTGATCTTGAGTGGTTGGAGGATGACATACTTAAGAGAAGGACGCTGGCAAGAGGACGAGGAAAAATTTGATAATGAGAAACAAAACTTGAATGAAAGGTCATGTTAGGAATTTGTTTACCATTTCATTATCATTTTGAAATCAAAGAGTCCAGCAGTGAAATCAAAGTAGACACAAATGTCACAGTCTGGAAAGAGCTTATAAAGAACAGTGAGAGGGTATGCACCAGTACTCTTTTAGTTTGTTTGAAATAAGAGCGAGGGATGGAGATGTGAAAGAAGCTGCCGGGGTTGTTAGAAAAGAGCAGTGTGTTAATGTTCATGTCTCCGTAAGGCGGCAATCCTGAGAGTGATGCAGTATGTTCTGAATTTATTTGGTTTAGATTTCCGATAAAAAGACATTGAGGGCAAAACGGAGAAAAAAAATCCAGGCTTTTCCAATTTTGGCATTAATTTGCTGCACAGCTTTTTAATGGGGATTAAAATGTTTAGCCTTAAGAGGAGAATCTGATCCAAATATGCCATGAATATGATGACTCAGACAGAGTGACTAGAGGGCAGAAGAGAGCCATATTGGTGCTTTTTAATCTGCCTCAGTAATGTATTGAGTTAAAAGTTTGTACTGTTCCCAGCTGCACTTTTAGCTGTAAAGCACAGTGAAGTTCATGGATTTTAAGGTAATATGAAGATGGATAACTTTGCTGATCCTTTCACATGTATGCGCAAATGATTTCACTTAACCAAGACATACAGCTCACAAAATATGAGATAATCCCTTCACATTTGTGTTTAGTTTGCCGCAGGTATCCCTGGAAATGTTAATATTACCAATACGAGACACTTATTTATTCTGAAAAGCCTCCAAGCTTTCATTCAGCGCACCGATTCTTGAAATTGTTTCATCCCGCACCGAGATCCAAATCATGACTCAAAGAGATGACACAGGCTGTATTTTATTTTTTCTATGGCCTGTGTGAGTTTTAAAACACGAGTTCACACTGAGATGCGTTTAGTAGAACGGAGACCACACAGGGCGCCGGCCCAGCAGCTCTGCAGCGTTTGAAGCAGGTACAGGGAGGGGGGAGAGCAGTGGCCGAGAAATGGGGACGGAGGAAGGTTAAGTTATCAGCGCTCTGACAGGGCGAGCGCTCAGCTGGGCAGCTCTGCAATCAGAGGCTCTGACAGATGCTTTCTCGATAAGAATCCCCCCAGAAGCTTTGCAGGAACACACAGGCGGCCAGCTGTTTCCATAGAGAGGCATTGATGTTAACGTCTTCAAAAGGAGAACGTGAATCCAACAATAACTGCAGCAGAGTCTGTCTCTTTTCAAGGCATGGCACAAGTCTCCCTCTAGTCTGGTGCAAATGTATTAGAGCAGGTGATTTTTTTTTATTTTTTCCCTATTTGTGTTCTAACTTGGAGCTTTCTTTTTCCGGCCTGATTTTGTGTTTTCCAGGTTTGTATGTAACGGTTGGAGGGGAATTATCAGTCAAAAGATTTTCCTGCGTCTTTGCCTATACCGCACAAGAAGAAATCTTTTGAGAGGCTCCATTGGTGTTCTGGTCTTTCCTGAATTGCGGTACTCTCGGGTGTGTTTCATAATGGTACTTGGACTGTTGCAGCCTGATATATCACACCCAGGGGAGAATCTGCACTCTGCACCAATCTATCAGTCCCCAGCCGGAGGAAGGCAGAATGACACACTCAGGCCCCTGCGATCATGGCCCCCCCATCATATTCAAAATTTACTTTAAATTGATGGTGTGTTTTGTTTTGTTTTTTCTTCATGAAGGAAATGTCTTGAGTGATCATCCACAGGCCTTTGCGGTTTTGCAGATGTTGTTTTTATTGTGATTACTTGAGGAAATGTTTTGTTAGTAAAAAAGGTTTTTCTGTAGGATTATTTAATTGTAGTTCAGTCATTTTGTAAGCTGCTGGATAAACAAGAGAATGTAGGTTCATCGGTTATTAGCCCACAGGTTGTCTGTACACTTTATTTTAATAGTTCATTGATATTTATATCACCTACACTTTCTGATTTAATACATTTATTATTCTAACTGTAATAATGATTATAAAAATATTACTCGTGCTAATTTTAGCAAACTTTACTTTCTACTTGATACAATAACACTACAGCTCTTGGTTTTTCTTAAGTGGAAAGGAGACAAGGTAATTACCCTTGGGGCAATTAGAGAAAGGGGCTGAGGGAGTAGGAAAGTCATTTTCTAACCCAAACATCCTGGTCCGAGGGGCCGGAGCGGCTGGACAGCCTCCTGGAGGCCGCTGGCTGGCTCGCGGGGAGCCGTTGGTGGGGAAGTGGATCAGGGTTTGTTTTCTTTCTCTGGAGGCAGGCCTCTGAAACTCCTGCCAGATGAACAGCACCTGAAACGCAGCAGCAGCTCTCCCACCACCGTCAGCAGAGGGAGTGATTTACTGTACTCGGTTAGGCATGCTCGTGTGCATGAAATCCTTTAGTCAGCTTCATCACACTGTAAGCAATAGAGTGGATCAGGGAGGAGGGAGTTTGTTGGTGGTTGAGGCCCCAAATGTTATTTTGAAGGCGGCTTGAAAATGTTTGTGTGGACCTATAAACATGCACAACCCACATAATATTGCCAGCTTATTACACTACGTAATAAGCTGGCAGTATACCTAAAAATTGCAACCTAATGAGGACACGTGATTGTGAAAAGCAAATGTGGTTTCTGTGGCTTGGTTTTATTTTGGCAAAACATTAACCTGTACTGTAATCTTTTAATATTGCATTTCTAAAATGGCATAAATCAGTGTTTCCATTCATGTTAACTAGCATTCAAACAATTTTAATCGTTTGTCTTTTACACCAGGAAATATACAGTACCAATCCCAGAAAGAAAGGAAAAATCTTAGTTTATTTTTTAGTTTAGTTGATATTATATGAGAAGGAGAACATAAAATCACAGACAGCTACAAAAGTTAACATAATAAAGTTCAAGACTTATTTCCTTTATGGTCCAAGAGTCAAGGCGACGTCATACTACCAACAAACCAACACGATAAATATCTATATCGCCACTGTAAGTAAAAATCACTCCAAGCCAAACATCCAAAAATGAATTATAAAAAATTACATACAAATTATAATTAGAATGATAAGCTTTCACTTCCTGGTTTCCCATAAGCCATAATAGAGCTGGAATGATTAGTGGATTAATCCATTAGTTGACCAACAGAAAATTAATAGGCAGCTATTCTGATGATTTATTAATCATTTAAGTAATTTTTCAAGCAAATATCCCAGACATTATCTTCTTCTCAAATGTGACAATTTCCTGTTTTTCTTTGTCTAACATGATGAACTGAATCTCTTTTGGTTTTGGACTGTTGCATAAATGTTTGAAGATGTCATCTTAGGTTTTTTGCCATTTTATAGACCAAACAATTAATCGATTAATTGAGAAAATAATTGGCAGATTAATTCATTAATTAATAAGGAATATAATCGTTAGTTGTAGCCCTAAGCCACAACTTGACCTTTTAAAAATGTTGGTTCTTACTCATTATTTTAATGTACAAATGTAACTTATTCCAATTCCTGGCTCCACAGAAGCTAAAGGAACAGGTTCTTACGTTGGTATTGAACGCAGCACAAGTCGACAACACTAGGTGTAGTCTCATGGTCTTTAAGACACTCAGGGGCTCTGTTGTTATAAATATTATATTCCACACTGAGTTATACTTGTATGGCCCCATACTTCAAAGGTAACCTTTAAAGGATATTATGCAAATAAGTATAGCAACTGAGGATGAGCTTTTTAGGAAAGAGAAGTGTATTTCTATTATGATACAACATACACGGACAGTAGAAGTTCAGAAAGCAGCTGAGATCACGGTTGGGATAAGAGCTGAAGCGATTAGTCGATTAATCAAGTAGATGATGACTGGAGTTCACTGAATTCAGCTTCTAAAATGTGAATATTCGCTGGTTTTCTTAGTCTCCCCAGATAGTAAACTGAATCTTTTTGGGGTTTTGGTCTGTTGGTCAAACAAACTTCACTCTGGTAAGTGAGGACCATTTTTCACTGTTTTATTGACCAACATTTTATAAAGTAAGATAAGATTATTATCTTTTATCTATTATTATTATTATTATTATTATTATTATTATTATTATTATTAATATTGCACAAGTGAAATGGTCATTTTTGGTGTGTTATAGACTTTTATAAAGTATCAAAGACCAAACGATTAATCTAGAAAATCACTGGCAGACTAATCATTAATTAAAATCATTAGTTGCAGCCCTAGTTGGGATTGGTAAGATGTCAGTGAGAGCACAAACATATATGGAGGCTGGTGGAAGTACAGGATGTAGCTTGTTTGCCCATCAATGCTGTGCCTGCCTTCCCTACAAAAAGAGGGGAAGAGAGAGCAAAAAGAGTGCAGACAAACTGATGTGGTCATCGAAAAGAGCGCATACAAAAGACAAGCGGAGGAGAGAAAATGAAAAGCGACAGAGCAGAAAGATTTAGGAGTGGCAACAGGGGACAGAAAGAGAAAGCATATAAGAGAGCTCTGGCACTATCCGAACCCTCCTTCTAAACCATTTGTGCATTCGATCTGAGAATCAGTCTGCGAGCTGAGTCACAGTACCGACAGTACGGGCCAGAGAGCAGCTCAGAAGCTTAACGGCTTGTGAGTGATGCCCATCAGGAAAGAAACGGGGCAGAAAGCTCTGCACAGAAACCCCTGCATGAAAAATTGAGCTTTGTGGGAAAGCGAGAGGGGGAAATGGGCGTTTTTAATGTAGGTGAATGAAGCGCCATTTCATCTGAGGTACTGTGAGCCGACTATATGACAAACGCAATCCATTTATTAGTCATTCTAGTGAAGCCGCCCACCTCCCTTCCACAGTTTCATATAGATCTTTAAATGTGTCCTGTGAAAAGAGAGAAGAAGAAGGAGTTCATATTTGCATTCACGACTGAATGAGAATTGGTCTTGGCCTCCTGACAAGAATCTCTAATGAGCAAACACTGGATGACATCATTTTGAGGTTTGGAGGGAATTAGCTTGATTAGAATAACCCTCCACTCTCACCTTGGCTCAGGCATCCAACTCCTCTGCAATCTGCCTGTCAAAGCCTCCCTCAGCTCCTATGGTTTTGGTTTGGTTTGGTTTCCCCCCACACTGTGGTGCGTTTAATGTGGAATAAGTACATTTAAGGAGGGAAGAAAAATGAGCGCTGGTGCTGACGTTTCGTTTAGCTCGATTTTGTTATTTTGTTGAACATTTTTAGCTGTTAACAGAGGGAGAGAGAGAGAGAGAGGAGTCTGGTTTATTTGCCATTGTGAGTTTGCACAGTTCCTTCTTCGCTGGGATGAGTGAGGCTTGCCATCAGCTCTCTAAAAACAACAAGCCTCGCCTGCCAAACTTCCTAGATAATTAGTGAAGCATTTCACACTCTGCAGAACATCAAAAAGGAAATGGAAAATTGACAAATTAAGCATGGTCCGTGTAAAGCTGGAGGGGTTTTATTTGGAGTGGAGGGTTGGTGGAGCTCCAATATAGCACATGGTCACTCTAAAACAAGCTTGCTGTATGACTTGGTCCAATTTACACCAATCAGCAGTGCTGTGGGGTTTTTAATGCCCTGTTTTCATTCTTACAAGATAATTTTTTTAAATTCTGAATTCATTAGCTAATTTATTTACTGTTGTTTATCACAGAGGCCTCATAACTGATTATAAGCGCCAAGACAAGCACGAGAAGAATGTGCTAAGTTGTATTTTAATGCAGCCACAGCATGTCCTGAATGGGGTTTTTTTTTGGACAGAAAGACTGTTTTTAAAATTGGTCACCGCATTTCCTGGGTGGGTCGAACAGTCTCTTAAAACACAATCAAACACGAAGCCTGAAATGTGATCAAAACGTGTTTGGTTTTGTTAAGTGCTGATTGTTTAACCCACTCGTTTGTGTAGTCTGTGCCTGCGATGACTGCCGGGCAATTTACATTCTCATTATTAGCTCCTTCATAATGATTGTTCTTGCTGAAGGCAGGAAAATCCTGAGCATGTATTGTATTTGGCACTTAACAGGGATACTGATTATGAAAAATCCTCACCATGACATGACATTTTTTCAAGCGTCACTCAGTAAAATCAAAGCCGGAAAGATGAAAACAACTTTTCATGTGACAGTAAAATGATTTTCTTAGACATGAAAGCAGACAGTAGCCGAGTTTTCATTTTAACCAAATTTCCAGACAATTGGCAAAAGAAAATTTTAATTAATGCTAGTTTCCATCCACTACTGTTTTGCAAATATTAGGAGTTGCTGCACTGAGATAAAACTATTTCAGAAGAAGATGTCGAGATGACAAGTTTTTTGTTTATTTGGTGAAAAACCTTAAAACAGCAGCAGTTTGTTGATTTGTTAGCTGCTGATCTTAATATGATAATTGACATATATAGTACAGTCCAATACATCTTCATTTTGGGGTGAAAAAACCATGTCACAGGATCATCTATCATATGGCAAGAACATGGAATCATCCTTTTTAAAAGCAAAGACGTGCCTAAATCAAGTTTTTGTAATGCCTACACACATGCACATACATCTTAATACAAACTTGCACTTACATATATACTGTACATACAAGCCCTTATATACACTGATCCTGGTCACCACACCCCATTCAGTCAGTCCTGCAGCCCCAGCCCATCAGAGCCGAGCCAACAGAGGAAACTGTCACTGTGTCCACTGTGGCACTCTGGAGAGTTGAACTTGACTGAAACATATGTCTTCAATTTTAATAACTCTCCATTCCCCCAGATGGCCTGAAAGAGGGGGGGGGGGGGGGTTGCCTGAGAAGCTGCGTTTCATGTAAGAATAATTTGTGCTAAGTAGCTGGGCGATCTGTTTGTTACGCTAGAGCTGACAGTTTGTTTATGTTTCTTGAGGAGTATGATGGATGGGGCAGGAGTTGATGCTAATTAGACTAAATTGTTGCGAAGAATGCTGAGGGTCTGCACCGCACTGCTGAGGCCAGTTTCCATTGTTCCTGCGTCTTCGCACTTTGGGCGTAATTGAATGGAGCTTGGGCCCATTCATCATGGCAGTGGGCGACCAGGGCAGGAAACAAATGGCTGGACCTGGATGGAGAGGTTTGGGGAGAGGAACTGCGGGCGACAGAGGGAGAGCCGGCCACTGGAGGAGGAAGATGTCACCCCCCCCCTGCAGGCCAAATATCACAACCTGAGTCCAACTGGCCATGAAATTAATGTTTACCCAGCGCTCTTAAAGTCCTCCCCTTCAGCCTGACAGACATGGTCAACTGCAAAAGATGGCCATTAGGGAAAGTGTCAGTGCGTGTGCTTTCCTCTTGAAGCCATGTCATGTTCACTCTCCTCTCGCTTACGCTATAGATTTCACTTTGAAATAGAACTTTCACTCAATATTACTATAATTCAAGGAAAGTTAACAGTGCTCTTTCTTATGCAATAAGGTATAAAATCTGAGCTTCCTTCAAGACAGTTAATGCGCGTGTGTTTCTCCTTAGAATCAGGAAAATTGATAAGGTTTTTCTGACAATGTTGGATCGATTACTGGTTGATTCTTGAACCATGAATAGATGAGATAAAAGTTCCAGTGATTTAGTGTTGTACTTCCATGAAGTTGCGGGACTCGCAAGCGTTCACATCATATGGGATGGATGGTAGAGATTGGAAAGATAATGATATTAATGACTTGTTATTGACAATAAAACACCATATCAAGTAAATTTGAGTTTAATTACATAGAACAACGGCATTGACTGATGTGAGGCGTCGATATTTGTGCCAAGTCGGATATATCAGAGTCAGAAACTCGTAATTACGATATGACGTGAATGCGACATTGGACTGTCCCTGTCTGGCAGCCTCATTGCCCTCATTTTTCAAACTCCAGACCCCCAGTTTGTAACGCAGGCTTACTGCTATAAGTTTGTAGTCTCTAAACCCAGGCCGAAATAATCAGGGTTATTTTTTCTGACATGAAGCGCTATCTCCAAAGCCACAGAAGACATTATACAACTGTTTTGGTACTCTTCATCACCGAATTTGATGTGTACAATTGATGGAGTTTGGTGTTAGTATCTCTGCCAACTGAAGTCTCCATCTGCCTGTGTGTAGGTTTTGTGTGCATGTTTCCCCAGGTCAGCACTTAGGTGTTCCTCGCCTCAGCGTCGCTCACGTTAATTTGTTTTTACCTCTTTCTCCCTCACGCTTATTTTTTCTCATTTGCTGTTTTTCCTGCTGCAGGAATATTTTGGAAAAGCGGAAAGAAAAAGTGAGGAAATTAGTTTAAAAAAAGCCTTCCAGCTATGCATTGGTGCTTGCCTTGACCAATGCACATAACATATGAAACTAACACAGTTATGCGTACACAGGTGACTGAGAGTATTTCAGTCACCAATCAGTTTAGGAAGGAGAAGATTATTCCTGCATCAGAGCCAAGTGAACACGTGTATATCCCACATTGGACCTCGTACTCAGCGCCTGGCTTGTTGCACCAAGTCTGACAACACAACATACTCGACCCTCCAAACATGTCGAGTGTTTAACACCCCAGTTCCTCATCCTAGAAACAAACCCCGACACTGCATCTGCAAGTCATTAACCCTTAAACATGTGCAGTACAACAATGCTGTAAACAAAATGGCATTGTCACAGTTTCTACAAGTAAATGTGTGAAGTCGTAGCTAACAGAGAGCAGAGCAGGGTCGAGCAGGGTGGACCCAGCACATGTTCAGCCTCACACAGGCACACAGGCATGACAAGGATTTGGTCCCCCCCACTTGTGGCCTAGTTCGGGTTGAGTTAACCTCTGAATACCTCCAGTGGTCTGGTCTGTAAGCCAAGGATTATTGAAATATACTGTAAAATAAGGAACAAATTTCCTCAAATACTCAAACCAGTGTCACTCTGTCCAGTGCATTTAAAGAGTTATATTTTTCATGTACTGCTTTCCCCCTATCCTTCATCATTGTATGTCTTGAATAAAGAATATCAGTGTTTGTGTGTGCATGTTTTAGCACATCCATCCATTTCTATACTGCCTATCCTGTTGAAGGGCCAGTATGCATGGAGCAAGAGGCAGGCACCACCCTGGGTAGGTACATAGGGTGTAGCCAGTCCAACAAATTCACACCTACGGTCAATTTAGAGTTTCCAGTTCACCTGACCTGCTTGTCTTTGGACTATGGAAGGAAACATGAGCACCCAGAGGGAAACCTATGTGAATACGGGAAGAACGTGTATATTTCACACAGAAAGGCTCCAGCCAGGTCGGACCTCTGTGCTGGTGACAGGGCTAACCACTGAACCACCATGCCATGCGCTTTTACTACAAATCATCTACAATTTGAAGCACACTAAATCTTTAGTTGTTTTTTTTAAATGCATATTTTGTACCTTCGAGGAAGACAAAAGTTTAATTTTATTTAATTTATGCCTATAATTCAACTTGCAGATATTTGAAAATTGCCTGAAATGGTAATCCATCTTAGCCAACATCATTTATTTTTTATTGTAAAATGTCAATTATTTGTTGTTTAATTTGAAAGGTTCTCACTACATTACAACACAATCATGAAACAAAATGTGACAAAAAGAAATATGTCCACTTCTAGACTACCTAAGCAAGTTTTCACACCAAAAAACACCCCATTTGTGTCAGCAGTGAAGTTTTTTGTTATTAATTGGATGAAAACACCAGTGTGGTCCTTTTTAAGTTAGTAAGTTACCCACACTTCTCAAACTATCCTTTTGACAGCTCATATAGAGCATGCTCAAGCCTGCATTCAGTTATGAAATGTTTATAGTATTTTGTGTTAGAGATGGCAGTACATTGAAAAAGCAAAACAGTGACATTTTCCAGTTTTATAAAAGTGAGTGAGTATTGCATAAAACTCTGAAAGTACTGCTCACTGAGAGGAAGACTTCTGTGTGTAAGGACGCCAGAGCTGTCAGGTCAGGGAGTCTGTGTTTTCTTGGCTTGTTAAAAAGACAAGTCAATATCTCCTGTGGCTGCAATGCATTGTGGTTTATTGAGGCTTTATTGAGTGGGTTATCTCTTCCTCCCTTGCGATGGATTTCTCCCTGTTAGATTGTTATATCTCAGAGCAAAAATGAGGCCTCTAGAAAGATGCTCTTGCTCTTTTAATTCTGAGGAACTGACACCAAAAATCTGACATTTGATGTTTTAAATGGCTGAACTGAATTTCCTTGCAAACTTGGCAAGCGCCTTTGTAGTCGCACTGGAAATATCTCACCGTGACTTCATGTTTGTGGTATTTTGGCACTTTCACTGGAATATGACAAAATATACAACCAAACAATGAAATGGAGAAGTGCAAGGTGCATTGCCAATGCTTATTTTTCTTTTGCAGTGTCAGAGTGATTTAGGGAGGATTTTTCCTTTAACCGCGTGTTCATGGAGAATTCAGTGTTTAGGACTGCTGTCTCTGAATGTGTGTCCTCGTTGGCCTAAAATTACTCTCCTCTGTCTTTTTTCTATTTTCAGCTGTTTGAACAAAGACAAAGTATTGGTAAACGCTACATTGGCTGCTCCCTATCCCTAAAATATACACCATTTTAAATGATTTTGATGGTTTGAGATAACAGTATTTCAGGGATTTCAATTTTGGGAGATGAAATATTAAAATAAAAAACAGTTTGTGTAAGCCTTGCCTTTTCTTTACATGCATGTATGTATATTGGACTAGGAACTGATACTGTATGGGTGGGATGTGGGTTAAGGATTTTAAGGATGGGGGGGTAGTGTGAGGGGATAGAGAGAGGAAGCGAGTTAGCCTCGGATGGGCGAGAGTGAAACCCGAGCATGATTGAGTTAGGGGAAAGGAGACAGGAGCCCTGAGGCTGCCAGTCGGATGCTGTGTGTGTATGTGTGTGTGTATACATGGTGCTCTTGTCATGCTGCCCTGTTAGCATGGGGAGATTGTGATGGAGTTATCTGGCCTGGCCCTGAAAACGGCTTGTCATCTTGTGTATACACAAGGAGGTAGCGTTAGTCTGTGTGTATGCTTGTACGGTGCCAGCAACATTACTCACAGGCCTTTTGGGACACAAGCAAAGCCTCGCCTGGTTCCTTTCCCTCTCAGTGGAAATATACTCACTGCATCCTCTGAATTCTCAAAAGATGAAGGTTATACAAACAGTGATGGAAATTAGGTCTTAGAGGGTTAAACTATTACCTTTCTTGTGGGATTCATCCTCACCTGCTTTTCAAATGGTCTGTGACATGGCTGAAAACGGGAGCAAATTAAACTGCCCTCCATTTAAAAACAACTCTTACCAAAGCTTCATCATTTCTGCTACCCTTAAGAATATGTTCCTTAGGCATAAGACACTTTTCTTTTATTCTTTTTTTACCCTTCCCATCGTGCACAGTGTGTGAGATGCCGTTTAAGCTGTGGGAAAAAATGTCCCAAACTGAACACAGTATGGAGCCCCTGCTTCACACTGCACCAGCACTAAGCAAAAGCAGATGTTATAAAGTTTACAGAAATCAGAACATTATTTTCCTGTTTCCATTGCATTCTTCTAAACACTTAGTGAACAAGCTTTGAAGTCACCCAAGAAATCTAGTCTGCGGGAGAAATGATAGGATCTCCTGGAGCAATGGAGCCAGGGGGGAGGAAGGAGGGTGGGTGTGTGGGGTGGGTGGGTGTGTGTGTGGGGTGGGGGGGTGTGGGGGGTCTGAGTGAGGGAAGGGGGATGAGGAGGAGCCTCGAAGGGGGGAGGAGGGTTTGATGAAGAATTAGAGGTGCTTGTCAGGTCTAGATTTTGCTTTCTCGTACAATTTCAGGTTGAATCATCTGATCAGGACTTGTTCGCACATCTTGAGCGTTCTTACAAACCTTCTCCCTGGGCTGGATGTGATCTGGGACGCAAAGGGGAGATAAGCTGTGTTTAGGCAGGTCTGCTGTGGGTCTGATCATAACAGCAGATAAATCCCACTGACTGTGTTAGATAGCCTCACCGCAGGCTGTGCGCAGGACTGCCAGGAGCCCACATTAGGTCCCTGTAATGCGTAGCCAATTTTATAATAGACCTTCCAACTACATGAGTAATGTGACTGCCTGGCAGGCATGTCTGTTGGAAGCCTTAACAGAAGTCCTCTATCATACATCCATCTTTCACCTATCCTACGTTAGTGCTTTGTTAGCGGCTTGCAGTCTGTTTTTCCTTAAATGTTCTCAAATAACCGAACAGTCATGTTGTTGTAACGCAAAACGTGTGTGTCTTGATCAAAGTGTTTTGCAACATCGTTCCTTACATCCCTAAATAAATAGATACAAGTCTCATTCTCTAAACATTTCCCTTTAAGGGATGGCGACGCAACGAAGCCGCAGTGCAGCGAGCTTTCAATAAAACGTGTGACTTCTAAGATGGCTACATCTGCAGCGCATTAGGGTTCAAGCACGCTCTCACAGGTTAACTAACTCTTCATGTTACCTCGAGTGACTGAGTCTCCTGAGAAGCAAATGGATTGCAGTGCGATTCGATGTGAAACACACTGAAGAGCTTCATCATCTTAAGATGCATTGGACTTCAATGTCACCATCACTTGGTTTTGATTTAGCTGTGCAAATCACCCTTGTTACCATGTATTACCAGCACAGGAGAATACAAATGCCTTGTCCCTCTCCTCTAGCGTTCCAAGCCAATCTGCCTCCTCTCAGCCCTTGTTGTACGCTAATACAGTGTGGCATATGAATCATGCACACAATGCATGTCTTCATCCGACCTCTACAGACAGGACCTCACAGGACAGCCACTTTGGCATTTCCTGCTCTCTCATCTTCAAGGCTTAGTAGAGACATGCATTCCCCCTCTCTTTCGCATAATTCAATAGAGAGTTTGACAATCACAATTAGGGCGAAGGCAGAGTAGCCTGGCAGCTTTCATTTTCGTTATATGGAGTTACAAAACTGTGCCCAGTTATCCACCCACACGTGGTGGGTCCATGCAGTGATGCATCTTTGTTGGGCTTGACCCAAAAGACCCCCCTCCGCAAAACAAAGTGCCTGCAGAGAGCTTTGGAAGATTGCCAGGTTGGATTGCCACTGAAAACCCATGAGAACTTCTCTGGGCTGTGAGTCTTAAAGGTTTCTACATGTGTGTGAGTAGGTAAGGGGTCTACCTCAGAGTCTGATGGGAAGGGAAAGGATGATGTATATGTATAAAGTAGACCTGCAGGTATTTCCGTCCAAGAGGCCTTTTTTTTTCTCTTTGTTTGCCTTGTTTCTTCTCCACACGCTCCATTGTTTTCATTGGCTGCGCAGCCGATGATGCTGCAACGCTGGAAAATGGCTGGTGTGATTTTTACAGGAGGACAGGGAACATGGGTCATAAAACTCTCCTCCATTTTCCACATCCAGAAAAAAAAATCGCCCCCCCCCCTTTCACCTTCCCTGTCAAAGCACAAGACCTCTGTGGGAAGTCTGTATCGTACGGAGGCGTGTGTGGGAGAGCGAAGATGTGCACAAGCAGACACACACACACACACACACACACACACACACACACACACACACAAGGAGGTCTTACTTCAGACATGGGCGAGAGCCACGCCACACACCACAAGAAAACACAGACTGGTGGTTTCTGACGCGATGTCATGATCTGAATACTTTTCAGTGATTGTAGTCGTTTTGGTGCTGTGATAGGCAGTGAGGGGAATCTCAGGGGGCTGTAGAACAACAAGCAGCCATCCTGGTCTCAGGTCCCTTGGGAGGGGGGGAACCCACAGCATTCCTCCCCCAGCAGTAAAGCTGCCTCACCCAGCCAGACAGGGAGGCTGTCCATCTTCCTGCCCTCCAAAAGCCCTGTGTCTACTTTTTTTTTCTTTCTGCATGCAGATGCATATGCCCTTTGCTGACCTTTCCAAACCTGATTCAAATGTGGATTTTGGTTGTTATAAGCATAAAGCCGAGGTATGATTGAAATAAACACAAAGTGTCCTCCAACCATGTCTAAAGGAATAAGTGTCTGTCCAAATAGCCACACTCTAAGGCAGAGTGCAAAGCCTGCAATCATAGAGGGAGACATGAAGCGATGATCAATGAAATGGGTGAAACGGCACACACTTTCAGACTGTCTCACCTTCAAAGAATTCATGATGTTGCACTCAATTGTACTCAAAAAGGTGATGAAATAGTTGTGTGAGGCGAGATTTTGAAATCCTGCATACTTTCTCACCTCTGCACACCTGACCAGTCGCTGAGTCAAATTGTCGGTTTTGGAAAGAAAAAAAAAAAATTGTAGATGCGACAAAAATATGTTGTTGGTCCATGCCTACCAGAACAACACATTTAAGTGTTTTCTCATGCTACTATGGATGACATCTGCATTTCAAAAATTATAACATTTTCTGATTTTAAATTGCTATTGTTAAGGTTTGGTTGGGTTTAGGCACAAAAACAACTTGGTTAGAGTTTGAGATAAATTATGGTTTGGGTTAAAATTAATACTTGGTTCAGGTTAGGGGACCCTTGCCATCATGGTTACAATAATGACCTCTTGGTTACGGTTAGGGAACGAACAAGGTCATGGTTAAAAGACACCAATGTTGGCTGTCAGTAGGAAACGGGAAACAAACGGCGATGTCGCACTCACAGTATTTCCTGCTTTGCTCCAGCCATAATTACCATGACCACTAGAGGGCTTTTTCACTTGAATGTTAATACCTATATGTCGTTTTTTGGGCATTTGCTGAAACAACTGATGCTCTCGTTTTTTTCTTGAAAGGACAGTCGTCTCTAGCAGCACAGTGTGTAGCCATGCAGATAGCTTGTTTGGTTTTATTTAGCCAAGTTTTGTCGTATTTGTTTATTTCTGCTTCCTGAATGGAATTTGTGGAATTTGGCCATTTGTGATAATCACGGGTCACAAAAGAAAATTAAATTGCAAGACCAGATCATGTTTTCAAAACAAAATAAAACATATTAAACATCTTCACAATTGGATGTCATCCTAGCGAAATCCACTTGAAACGTCAAACCCACTAAACTGAGATGGTCAAGCAGCTTGTACTCCTCTATGTCACTAAAGCCCATGATGGGAAAGATTCCCATTTGCTTGACCTTACCCACAGGTCAGACTGTCCAAGGGGGATTATTTACCTCCCTTCGTGTGTGTGTGTGTATGTGCTGGCCTGTTTAGGATGTACATGTTAGTCAGATGGCTGCGACAGGAAACCTCTTGCGCTACATGCTGTTTTTGGGTGTGAAGGTGGGGAAAACGTGGGGTGAAAGATGGCCCTGTAGGACCCGAGCCAAACCATGAAAGTTTAAGTAAATATGGAGTTGGGAGGATAATCCTGGTGGTCTGGGTTCCCCCCTTCTCAGTTGATGTTTTCACTCTCCTCTGCCCTTGTTTGGACAACAGCGTGCAGTGTTGTGCGATTTCCCCAGTGGCCAAGTCTCGTAGCTTGCTTTGCTTGAGAATGCACTACTGTATATTCACGATGCACTGGTGTGAGTTCAACCTAATTTCATGCTGTCACAGGTCCCTACAGATGCACTTATTGAGGTGGGGTGAGTCAGGAAAAACACACGCTAATGTAGCAATGTACACGCTTGTTTCCATAGAGATGATCCAACTTAAACGTGTACATAAACATATTTTTGTACTGTACTTCTTTACTTTAACCTGTCATGACTTTGGTCCTGCTGTCTGATGATGAAAAGAAAATGAAAGCTTTATAATGGTACAGTAACTCACTTTAAAACCGAGTGTGTTACAGAACAGTGGCTGTATAGTTTGTATATTTATAGCAGTATATGCCATGCGATCAGTGTCAAACATAATTCATTTCTAGTCTATTTTCATCTTCAAAAAAACCCCAAAACGATAATGTTCAGTGTTATGTTTTCCACTTCGGTGCACCATTTTTCAACTTTTAAAACAGCTCATGCATGGTAAACATCTGAAATTAGTTGCTGCTGGTGAATCTATTCACACCCTGCATTCCAGCCTTAATGTCCAACTGCTTTTCTACGTAATTAAAAGCAGACCAATTTGCTCCTCCAAAACTTCACACCATGGTTTTGGTATGTGTAATTGGGCCTCAGGATCTGTGCCCATGCCCCACAAGGCTGAGAATCATCTCACGCGTCCCCATCCCACTCATTAGTACTATCTTAAGGTATGTTGTCCTATTACGCTGCTGCACATAATGTACCAGCGAGGCTTATCTTCCCATGTGTTTTAGCTGCTAGGATGTTGCTGTGCAACAATGAGCAACATCAGTACAAATTCCACAGATTCATTGATGGATAAGAGTGACTCAGATGATTTCTTAAGTAGTGTAGCAGTCTAATAATAGTCTGGTTTGACTGAATGAGTAAGTTTAAGCTGCTGGATTGGTGAAGAAGGAAGAGGTTGATGTGGATAATTGTCTGATCGAGGCATCCTGGTGGATTAGTTGGCTTAATTGCATCACTTCTAATCTCGGCCTGGTGTTTGAACCAGGTATAGTACTCTTAATTTAATGGAGACAAAGTCTTGCTCCTACATGTATTTCCTTAGTGTGGGGAGGGACTTTTAAAAGAGGACAGGTTGACCTGTAACAAACAAGGAAAATGTCTCTGTGCTTTATGCAAAGTTTTGCAATGTTCATGCAATGGAATTTAAAGTAAAAAGTAAAAGAAAATGTAACATAACTGATGAAAAACATTTGACTTTGTTCTCCATCTTTACATTTTTGAAAATGTTTGATTTCTTTTAACCACACCTGACTACAGGCAGGAAATAGTTTTGAAAGCCACTTTTGAAGTAATTCTTGAATTATTATTAGTACAATAATAATCTTACTAATAATAATCTTCAAAGTATGATAACAGCAGCATGACAACTATAGATGTTGTCTCAACATACACAATGACACAAGTCCATCAAAATGAAATCATTTGTGCAGGACACTATGCTTCATTTCTCAAATGTTTGTATATGTGGGGAATAAATTATAAGAAGCGCAAATACATTTGGGGTGAACATTAAAAAGGATTAAAAGAGTTTAAAAGAGTTCAGAAATTTGTTTTTGTTTTTCAATATTAGTGCAGGCCTATACAGTGTCAAAATTTGCTGGATAGTTTGCATTCAAGCTGTAAATGTTTTTACCAAAAAGGAATATTGATAAAAATTGAGATTTCAAGCTTTCTGCTTTATGTTACTCTGTAGGAAGAGTGTAACATAGCATGAAGCCTAACATACTGTATTTAGTTACTTCTTCTAGGGATTGTTATTGAAATAACACCATCTGCTATGCCACTCAGCTGTGTTTTAGATCATTTTGGTAATTCATATATATTTCCATAGATGTAACTATTTTTGGCTTTGACAGTTACTTTGCATTCTGTCCACTGCAGCCACATGATTAAAATTCATGGTTGGACTTGTGAAATATCCCTCCCGTGTGGAAATGCTCCGTTGAGCAGGTGTGCATGCCTTGTTGAATCTTTCCCACCATGATTATATTGGTATGTTTTAGATTATAGTGTGTTTTTTGGCTCCCCGCCGTTCTGAGGTTCTTTGTGGATTCATTTTGAACTCATTGCTGTTTCTCTTTTCATGTGCTTCTGGGCCGGGTATCTTAGCTGGGAGCTGCACAGCCTGAAATAGGCCACGTTCAGAGCCAAAGCTGGACTGCAGCTGCTCACTGATTATCTTCAATGTGAACTCAGGACACCTTGAATTCATGATGATAGGAACATCTGATAGGACGGGTAAATTAACAAGAAATTCTGCTTTTGATTCAAAGAAGGAGATAGGGAAATGTTTTGGGATTCTACGAATGGCACGGCACAGTATCCTAAAATAACCACAGATAAACGGATAAGCTTCTTACTGCTGTCTAAAAATGTTGGATAAAAACTACTGTCCTATTGGCTCATTGTGATTGGACATTCTAGGTGTAGTATGAGCTGTAAGGTAGGCTTTATTTCAGGCCTGGAAAAGTAATAGAAAATGGGAAACATCAAAAACATTTCAGGTAAAGTATTCATGATGCGATTTCCTTTTTAAACCAGCTGAGTACTTTAACATTAGTTTTTGGCTTTTAAAAGGTCAGGCCACCTTTTGAGGGCACAATAAACCAAAGTCACAATTTATTTCATTATTCCTGTATGAGTCACAAATCAAAATCTGAGCGATTTGAACCAAACATATGTCAGAAAAATAACATTTTAGCAAAAGCGTAGACAGAAATTGGCCGTGGAAACTGCACTGTCTCTCCAGAAATAGCAAATCAGAAAGGAAGAGAATATGAATAGCAACCCATAACCCATCCTGAACTCTACCCAATTTTCAGGGTGTTCCTAATGCAGCGAAGGCCCCGAGTCTCTGTAGCGGAGGCCCTGAAACCTCAGCCCTAAATCTGATGGGTGGATGTAAGACGAGACGGACGGTAGAATAACAGAACGTGCACTTTGTTCACCCCCAGTCTGCAGTAAAAAGCTCAGAGAATTACAGAGTGAGAGACAGTTTAACTCCGGGTCGTAAATATGTGTTTGGAACATTTTCGCCTTTTTCCTCCCTCCACGCTTCTCCTGTAACGTCCCTCTTACTGTGCTATATAGAGTCTTTAGTGTGTGTGTTGATATAGTTTGTTGAGACATTTTTTGTGATGTGTATGTTTACTACGATACAATTTTTCTCCTGAAGTCTCTCTCTTTTCCTTTCTCTCTCTCATTAAGTGTGTTTTCATCCACCTGTTTTATGCACATTTTCAATTTGTGCATTAAAAAAAGAGTGGAAACGCCAGAAAGTCGAAATAACGCAAAAAAGTTTTTACGCTTGGCTGAGGTGGAAAAGTTAATGTTAAAAAGAATGAGACAAAGTGCGATGGAAATGGACTTAACGAATACATCGTGACATATATGAAGCATGTGAGTCATTTGTTGCTCCACTAAAGAGACGAAAAATGGCGGCAGACGAAAGCATCAGACCGTAATGTTCCTCAAATTAAAACATGAAGCACCAAAAATGCCAAATTTCCATCACGTTTTTCACATGTTTTCCATTGTTTGGCGTTTGACTGGCGCTCATTTGATTTCGCCATCTCGTTGTGCCTTCTTCTTCTGCAATGAATTAATGGCATCCGACTGGAGAATTGGCACCAACAACTGTTTATCTCAATGTGTCCAACTCCTAATAATAGTTGTGGATGGAAACACACTAATTTGCATTTTCTTTTGCTGATTTTCTGGATATTAGCTCAAAATTTGTGCTAAATTTGGATAGACTCATTCACTCGCGCACACACCCACGCATATCTCTGATGTCTGACTTTTTGTCATGTGTGTTTACAGTCATCTTTTCCCTTCAGGCAGTCTCTCTCTTTCTGTCCTTCTCTCTTAGATACACACCTAAACAGACAGGATGTGTGTGTGTGCGTGTGTGTGTGTGTTCAAGAGGAAAGGTCTCCCTCCTTCCTTGTTTCCAGCCTGTGGGAGAGTCCCTACCCAAACCGCAGCAGGGTAATAATCACTTAACCCAAATCAGGCGCAATCAGGACGAGCCAGGCTGCAGCTGGGAGGCACCCAACCCGTGGGGGTGAGGGGTAGCAGTGGGTGAGCGGGTGGGTGAGTGAGAAGGCTTTGGGGGGGGGGGGATTGGTCGGGATGACGATGTGGACACTGATGACCAGGAGGAAGATCATGCGTGCCAGCCTTTGTTGTGCCATCCTCGTCCTCATCTGGCTCCAACAGGGAGTGAATCAACGGGGGGAAATTGGGGAAATCAGAGATGAGATTCCCCCCACAGAGTGAAGGTTAAATGCTGTTCATGTCGTGTGTATGTGTGTGTGCATGTGTGTGCGCTGTCTGTGTGTTTTGTCTACATGTGATTGTTTCGTTAGTGCTCCCCAGGTCCCTGCTGAGTCACTGAAGCTGATCTTGTGTGATCCAGTGATTGTGTTCTGAGCTATTTTCCTGATGTTTGTGTTGCGATGTAGGTCCTGTCACAGCTGCAGGCCCCACAGGAAGAGACATACACACACACACACACACACACACAAAGGCACACACATAAGACGCTTTCAGGCATACAGTATACTCCTATATGCAGGGGTGTGTAGGTCCTGTCAGAGTTGTACACCTATTGGGGAGACATCTGCAAATACGCCTAGACATGCACACACACATGCAGGGGCTGGGTGGAACCATGACAGAGCCTGAAATCCAAGCGATTTATTGGGCTCAGCTCCAGCCAAGACCTACAGCATGTCAAAGCTGTCCCGGTTTCCTCCTCTTTCCGCCCCTCAAAGCTTATCTCCTCGCAGCTCGCTCCTCAGAGACTCGGGCCTGCTCCTAATCAAGCGGAGATTGTAGCAACACTGTATCACGGAGATAAATCTGAGCTGTGTATGGAGTGCGTGTGCGTCTGCGTGTGTGTGCTATTTGTTGTAGCGGCCTTGCTGTTGTTAGTAGCCCACCTTGTAGCATCTGCCATTCATTTGGAGTGGAAGACAAACACACTGATGAAAATGACTCAGACCACAGGACCATTTCTGTCTGGATTTGTCTCTTTCTCTTTACTTCCTGCTTCTTTTGCTCTCTCTCTCTCTTTCCTGCTCTCTTTTTCTCTTTCTGGGGGGTTACAAAAGTAGCAAACCAGCATTTTCACTCCATTGTATATGTACATATCTACTGCATTTTAAACACATGTTTGCACAGCACATGGACCAAATTTCAAACTCCAGCTACATCTCCACAATTGAATTTTACTTTGTTTAAACACACTCTTAGTGCTGCCTCGGCGATGTCGCCAATCTGCACCGAACCCCACTGCAGACTCAGATGTATGAGTGTATTTGTAGTGCATCTGTGTTTGATTTTTGTAGGTTTGACATGTTAAAACTTAAGGGGTAAAGATCATACTTTCAATCATCAAACTTTGAGGCATTTATCTGTGACTTTCCAGAAGTCTTTGTTGTCCAAAATGTTCGATAACTTTTAACTGTTTATATATTTGGCACATTATCCTTCTGACAGGGTGGCCTGGTAGTTCCAGAGATCAAGATGCAATTGGAAAAACACAGGTTCAATCTCCACAACAGCCTCATGTTAAAGTAAAGTTACATTTTCATAACTCGGGTCTTATTTTTATTGTTTTTAACAATCATTCCTATCAGTGGACCCCACAAAGAATAGCCAATGCTTACGCTGGTGCTAATGGGGATCCTAATAAAGAAAGAAAGAAAGTTATTTCACTAAAGTTTACCCACTAACCTTATGTCTGGGGTCACAGCTTTATCTCTAAACAGACATAAAGGAGTCCATTAGGGCAAGGATCACAAGTGGTCAGACATTCAGACAGGTTGTAAACAAATCCCCAGCTTAACTATATTATCCAAACGAAATTATCATCTGTTCGTCTGACCGCTCCTGTTACTTATCTTAATGCACTCCGTTGTAAATTGTGTCTGGTGAGTGAAATGTTATCATGAAAAATAGAAAAGATGGCTGAAACTTTGAAAACAAGAGCCCAGTTTTCCTTAAAACAACGGAAAGCCTCCTCTTGAACTGTAAACACGTTCATCTACACCAGATGTAGATGAGGAAATACACATTTCTAATTACACCCAGTGTGACATGGGAGTTGAAGTGCGATATATATTTGTAGGGAAAGAGACGGCTTTCTTACCTGGATTCTTTAAAGACATGATGGAGTGGAAGGTGGGTGGAGAGTTTGGAGGAGGCTTTGGGGGGTTTGGTGACAAGGTGTTGAAGTGGAACAGCCCACAAATCAGCAGGATGGACACCTGCCCCCCCTGGAACAAGTAACCCAGAAGCTTCCATATCCTTCCTCACACAATGCAGGTTTACACACAGGAGCATGAATGCACAGTCACACACAAAATGTTTTCCTTCTCTGCTCGCCCACGCTTCCTCAAATGCTCGTTCTCTAGTCAATGCACACACTCCTACAGTGTTAGAGCCCCAGAAAACATCGTTTCAAATCAAGTATTTCTCTATAACATCAAATATTCATTAGTAAAAGTGCAACAATCACAGTTAAAGTTTGCAATAAAACATTTTTAGGTATTTAGAAGAGTTTAACTTGCAAAACCTTTTTGCAGATATTGCTAAATTCTGATTAGTGCAAAGAGATGCCTGACATCACCTTTTTCCAAATGTCCCACCCACTTAAAACCAATGAAAATAGCAAAGGTAATAACACAAAATACAGAAATTTCTAGCATGAAATAACCCAAACTTTTTCAGGGGCTTTAAAATGATCATTTGATCGACAGAAAAATAATCAACAACACTTTTAATAATGAGTTAAGCATCAAAGTCCTTTATCAAGCAAAAATGCCAAACATTCTCTGGTTTACCTTCTCAAATGTGAGAATTTGCTGCTTTTCTCTGTTTTATATCACTGTCAACTGAAGATCTTTGGCTTTTGGAACTAAAATGACCAATTTGAAGACAACACCTTGCACTGTGAGAAACTGTGATACGCATTTTTCACTACTGGACATTATGTAGACAAAATTTGTTAATCAATTAATCGAAAAATATATTAAAATATATATTTGTTCGTTGCATCCCGACTCAGACATGCTTAGCATATCACCACTGTCCAGTGAAAACCACGTATCTCCAAAATGTAAACTTCTCATGAGTTAAAGTAATAGTTTTACATTTTAGTAAATGCATTTATTTGCTTTCTTGCCAAGAGTTAAACTATGTTACCATGCATTTTTTCAAATCCAGTGGGTTTGAAAAATGTTTATTTAGCTTAAGGAGTCATAGTATCATCTCATAATAGAGCACTTAAAGGATAGGTTCAGATTTAATTAATACAATACTCACATGCACATATGTACATTGAAAGCATTCCCTTGCTGAGCTGCGGTGGAAGGATAGTAAAAAACAAACATTTTAACTTTGGAAAATATCCACTTGATTTGTCAAGACTCAGACTGCTGAAGCCTCACATTAGCTTGGGCTGACATTTGTAATACATCTGTGCATAGAAATGGCACCATTTACATTAAAATTGCTTTAAGAAGGAATCTCTTTGCGGCCAGAATAAACAAGATGAGATCAACAATGTGTGTATGGGCATGTGAGTATTGTTTTAAGACACACTTGAAAAAATGTGAACCTTTAATCCTTCAGCTTATCTGAAAAATTCAAAAAGATGCACTGCCGTCAAGAGATCAAACGTACTACTTTGCACTAATGTCATGCACGTCATAGTTTTCAAAACTGAGAGGTGATTTCCCCTTTTTCTTTGCTTCTCAGTGTGGCCTTTGATAAGATAATGGGAGCAGTTGCACAGTGAGTGTGTTCTGAAGCACCTGACCCTTAAATAGGTGCTGAGTGGAAGGCCTAGGCTGGGCTGCCGAGACGTGCTCATGCTCTGTTGACTTAAGCATTTCAGACTGAGCCATCAATCATCCGAGTGTGACGGGTCTGCCCCTGAACCCCAGCATACTTTATCTGCCAGCAAAGCCTCCCTGCTCAGTGTGTGCATGTAAAAACCAGCCCTGATTTGAAAGAAGTCAATCACATTTTTTTTTTTTTTTTTTAATCTTTGTCTATCTCACCGTCTTGGAAAATTCACTTTTTCTCACAAGCGAACACACCTCCCTTCTTCTCTCTCATTTCTCCGAAAAAGCTGGGAATTGGTTTTAAATCCTTCCTTCCTACTTTTTCAAAACCACCGAGGCATTTGGAAAAGGTTCTTTGCAATTATATTTAATCATATGCGGCCGTCCCAATCAAGGCCAGCTCTGGTGATCACATTTGCATGGGTTTCAGGTTTTGCCCTTCAAGTCAGTGTAGTGCCCATGCAGGCTCCGGGGGTAAGGACCACCTGGACGATCCACAGATCTGCTCTCTCTTTCTGTGCTCAGCCTTTCTTTTCTCTCCTCTTCTGCCTTTTGCTCGGCTCACACTGCAGAAGTGGGTTTTTTTTTGTTGTTGTTGTTGTTTTCACCCTAGTTTTTTTAGCTTTTGGGTTTGCTTTCAGCACATAGAGGAAGTGGAACGGCCATTAGCAAGTTTCTATGAAATTGTGAAAATATTGAAGTAAGAATGTGTGTATTTGTGTGTGTGCGTAAAGCGTTTTAGCAGAATTCCCAGATGCACTGCCCCGCTAAGTCCAGCTGACCAGCCCACCCAGCCTGTGAGAGAGTGGGCTTCCATTTTTCTTCTCTCTGCGGACCGTAGAGGTCAGTGTGACTGTGTGTGTGTGTGTCTGAGCATATCATGCTGTCGTATGTTTGCCTGCCTATTGTTGTGTGTGTTTTGAGGCCACTGAGCATGTGTGTGTGTACATGTGTCATTGTGGGTACACATGTGTCACAGGAAAGCAACTTCTGTCTGTGATCCCCTGCTCCTCTCATTTTCCCTGGTGAAAGGCGGCATTATAACTGATTTCCATGACCTCAAGCCAGGGCCTTCACTCCCTTCATGGCCTGTGTGTGTGTATATTTGTGTGTGTTTTTGTGCGCGCATTATAACTGCTTTCCATGACCTCCAGCCAGGACCCTCCTCTGCGGCCTGCCTCGCAGCGCTTGTTTAGACAACAGTGGTGCACATGTTGGCTGAAATATGGCTGCTGTGCTCGTTTGCTCGGGTGAATTAAGCTACGGCATGTGTGCTTAAACCCAGACGGCTCGCTGATTTATCCATATATTTAAATGATTGATTTAAGAGTCGCCCAGCCAACACTTGTTGAAGCTGCAGACGGGCGGGCTTACAGAGATGAGAGAGAAGAAGGACAGAATTCAGATCAGAGCATACACAGCCTCTCTCACACAGGTAGCGATATTTACGCCATCCATCGCGCCGCTGAGGGACATTATTCACAGAGGTGAAGTAAATTATTCAGAAGTAAAGCTTTACTTTGCACAAGATGGATACTTTTAACGATGTACTGATTGCTTTTTAACATACTCCATTTTCAAATGAGCTATAAAATTTTGTTTATTATGGTTCAGGACATGACATAGGCAATCTATTTTAATGTCAGGAAAGCCTGGAAGAAAACATATGAAAACATGTCCTCCCATTTGCTGTGATGTGTGTGTGTGTGTGTGTGTGTATGAGGGGTGCGTGTCCCAGTGTGTTTTATTACCTGTCTCATTATTAAATGTGTTGGAGGCCGGCTGAGCTGGGACAAAACATTCCAGCTCCTTTAATGTCTTCCTCTCGTCCCCCTCGCTCCTCTCTTTGATAATACTTTTCCTTATGAGCCCATAAAACCAGACGCTTTGCTCAGAGAACCACCTTTTTCCTCTGTGCACTGCAAAAAAAAAAGTGTGTTAGTCTTGTATTCAGTCTTGCAATCAAATTTATAACATAATATAAAGCGGGCAAAAAAAAAGATCACAAGGACTAGTTTCACTTCTTTGCAATGCATTGGTTTTCTTGAATAAGGGCCAATATCTTGAAATGAGGCAAATCGTTCCAGCTAATATTAAAATAATGTCACTTTAGATCAAGAACTTTCTGGGGAAATTTGGATTTTCTGTTGAAATTTAGCATTTTCTCTATTGGTGTTCAGCAAAATACGATTTTACAACTTCATGTGTATATTAAATAGCTGGATAAAATTGACATTTCTTGCAGTGTGAACATTTTAATTCTTTACACCATGCATACAGATGAAACTGTCTCCCTGCACCGTTCACAGTTTAAGAATCTGTTTCTTTGAGTGAAAGAAAAATTCTTAGTCTAATTTTTGCTGCCTTTATCTCAGTATTCCTGCTTCTCTCCTCCATTCCTCCTCCACCTCCTCCTCTCCCCCCTCTTTCCATCCCTCTCCCCCTCTCTCTAGCTCTCCGTCTCTCTCTACAGGGTCGAGTTAGGCATAAGCGAATAATTAGGTAATTGCCCCCTTGATTGAGCTCAATAGGAAACATTTCAATTAGGCTAAAACTGCGCGAGGAGGAAGTAGGCTCTTACAAAGGGAAACATTCCTTGTCATGCAACTGTCAGCCCCCGAGCCCACACCACGAGCCAGGATTAACTGGATACTAGAGGAGGAAACACTGGGGAAGAGGGAGGTTGTTCTGAAAAGCCAGGGGAAAAACGTCGGGGAATTGGGAATGGTGGAGGGGGGGGGATTGGAGAAAGTTAGGGGAACGGAGGGTGGGGCCTTTTAAAAGCGGGAGGTGGGGGTTGAAGAGGCAGCAAGAAATGATTGCTGCAATTACGGCTATATTTAAACACGCCTTCCCTCTGATATGATTTTCCTGGTGATCCCCTGTCCAGATAAGAGGGAGACCTCTCTGCCTGCCCAGCCGCCTGTAACAAATTACAACCTCCCAGCCATGGAAGAGACTTAGTTCCTGAGTGAGAGGGAGGGGGAAGAAAAAAGAAAAGAAAAAGAGCAGAGCTTAGAAAGAGTCAGATAGCCAAAGAGAACAACTCAATACCTCAGAGAGAGAGAAAGAGAGAGAGGGGGTAAAAATGAGAGAAAAATGGAAAGCGGAGATTGCCATTTAAAGAAGCAAATAAGAGGAAGAAGTGGTTGATGAATTATTTAGACTTTTGGACATCAAAATTATCTTTTTGTTTCTTTTTTTTGTCCATCTCTGCTGTGCTTCAGACCCTCAGTTTGATATATTTTGTGTTTTACATAAAAAAACGGATGTTCATAGCTTTAATTGAGATGTATAGGTGTGCGCACAAGGCAGCTTCATGCACGTCTGCTGCCCGTGTGTGTGTATTAGTGAGTGATAGTCCGTGTGCAGCGGTGCAGCTCGCCTGCCCCTTCTGTCATCACATTCACCTTTGCCGCCCTCATACATGGGCCATGAAATTGAGGAGCCGGGCGCTGACCTCTAATAGAATACGGGTGCCTGTAGGTGTTTTATGTAGGTGTTAATGGATAGTGTGTGAATGTCTATGTGGACAGGTGTTGACATGGAGGGGTGGGGAAACCGATGCCTGTCTCTGTCTGTGAGAGTGTCACTGTGTGTGTGTGTGTGTGTGTGTGTGTGTGTGTGTGTGTGTGTGTGAGAGAGAGAGAGATTCTGTTTACGTCTGAATATTGTGTATGTTTAAATATTTTAATTTGTTTGAATTTATCTCTGTGTGGTATGTATTAATTTGTGTTTCTATATTTGAGTTTATGTGTGTGAGTGCGTCCCTGCATTTTTATGTCTCAATTTTTGCAGTATATATTAAAATTATTGTGTGTCTGTCTGTGTAACTGTCCAGTATATCTGAATTTATATGTCTGGATTTGTGTGTGTGTGTGTGTGTGTGTTTGTGTGTGTGTGAAGAGACTTTGGCTTGAGCTTTTTATCCATGTCCCCCGTGGGACGCAGTGTGGTTAGGAGAGTAAACGGCGGTCCATGTTAATACGTTTCCTGTGTCTGGCCCACCGTACCTGTGTGGTTCACCTCGACACACACTCGCCGTACAACAGAGCGAGTCAGACGCATACCAGCACCTCTTTTAGTATCACTGGGGGGTTTAGTTTGTGCAGGATGGATACAGATGGCTGAGACATTTTGTCCTGTGCAGAGCTAATAGTTATTGTTGCTTTACGTCATTGTAGCATTTCAACATCAGTGAATATTTAACTCTTTACCTTTAGAACATTAGTAGGCTATCATTCTGGTTACATTTCAGACAGGATAGGCAGCCATTGCATTTTACCTTGTATGACACTTGTCTGCTTTTTATAGCATGAAATAGTAGGAGGCTGCTGGTCTTCTCACTTCCAAGCTTTTAGATATTTTAGCAATGTTGAAATTAGGGCTGCAGCTAATATTTATTTTCCTTATGGATTAATCTGGTAATCATAGAAATATCAGAAAATAATGAAAAATTCGCCATAAAATTCCCTACAGCCCAAAGTGATCTATTCTGGTGTCTTGTCTTTTTTTTTCAATATTGTTATCAGTATCTGCTGCAAAAATCCAGCATCGGCAGGCTATACAAGGTAGCATTGTCTTGTTTTGTCTGACCAACAGTCCAAAACTTAAAAATATTCAGTTTACAATGAAATAAACGGAGAAAAGCAGCAAATCCTCACATTGGAAGAGCAAGTTAAGTAATGATGCACTGCCATCAAGAGATCAAACGTACTACTTTGCACTAATGTCATGCACGTCATAGTTTTCAAAACTGAGTGGTGATTTCCCCTTTTTCTTTGCTTCTCAGTGTGGCCTTTGCTTGGGAAAAAAATGACGTAACCAATTATTCAGTTTTCCAAATAGTTGCTGATTCATTTCCTTTCAATTGACTAAATAATTAATCAACTACTTTACTTTATCGTCTGCAATAAATTTGATCTTTAGCAAACGTTTCAATTTACATTTGATTCACATTTGATGGCATTTTGACAGGATACAGGAAGGTTTGTGTGCGACAGAGGCTACTACATGATGGTCTCATTTATTTATAGTGATTACTCCAATATATTAAGCATTTAAAGTGGCAATGAGGTAATTTAAAATGCTAATTGTAGCCCCTTTAATATGCATACTTTCCATGTAAAAATGGCATTGGTAATAGAAGACATGATACTTGCTCAGGAGTATTTTAATTCTGTCTCGCTTCCCCGACTTTATTTCTCTCTTCCTCGCTATTTGATTATTTTCTATTTGTCCTCCCTCTCTCCCATGACAGTCAGCCATGCATTCACATTGTGTTTACCCAAATAAACACCTGAAGCGGCTAGCACAGGAATCGCAAAGACTGACTCGGGCCACCTCCTCCACCCCCATGGTGGCCTAGACACCAGCCCCTGTTATGACAGCTCCCAGCGCTGTCTTGATTTAGCCAAGGCAGGACACACACATCCGCAGTTATAATTCAGTAATTTGTGTTTGTGCATTCTGTGACAATTGTGACAAATGACTGGCCTAGAGTCAAATGCCAACCTGCCCCCCACCTCCCCCGCCTTGTTTCCTGCCCGGCCCGATGTATGCTTACACTGCTCAGGTGTGCGCTGAGAGGGTTTGCGTGCTGAGCATGAATAGGCTAGCTGACAAGAGAAATGATTACATGGACGTGTTTATTTTAAATGTGATTTTTATAGATGAATCATATCAACTCAGCAGGCCTGTATGATCACGTCTTGTGAGGGGTGGCATGTCGGCTTTGCTATTTTTTTTTTTTTTTCTCCTTGTGGTGCAATGAATCCCTAAACGGCTTGAGCACATAGTTTGTATCCTTGTCGGGCAACATGCTTTGCCTGTCCGAACACACATGCTTACTCATAGGCAGCAATCATTTCTTCCCGCCAGCCCCCTCATTTACATTTTCCGGGGCATTTTTCATCATAAGCGCGTTCTGTCATCGATATTCGCGGTGGAAATTGAGGGTTCGCATCAGAGCTGGCCTCAGCAGAACACGGAACCTATTATGGAAGCCAGGCAGCAACAGGAGGGATGCTGGTAATGTTTTACTCCACGAAATGAGTTCCATTCCCTTGGAAGTCCTGTGCAGAGTTAGGGATGTAATACTCATATGGAGCAGTTTATGAGGATTAAGAGGTTTTATTTAGTCTATGGGGCCAGCAGGCGTCCTCTCTGCAACCCTCCTCCATCACATCCTAGCCTCTCCCCGCTGCCGGGTGGATGACCAGCCAGTTAACACGTGGGATGGCAGCGGAGGGCTCTGAGTCTGTAGAATAGAACGTTTTTGGTGGTGACAGTGTCTGCCTTTGCCCAGTTGCCAGTGTGCCAGCCACTCTGTTTTCCAGAGAGTCAACAGGCCTGAGCTTTAACACCTGTGGCAGGTGGACTTGTGTAGGTTTTGGGTCTGCTGTTGACGTCTGATGTCTTTCCAGCTTGGTTCAAATTTTTTTGCACTTTTTTACTCTGATGCACAGGGCTGAACAAAACAGGTTCTTCTTTAAGCATTTTTTTGTACTATTAAAGTGATTTGTGTATTTATGTGTTTCGGTTTTCATCTGTTGATATGCATTTGTATGCGTGTGTGTGCTTTGGAGTCTGTGTACGTGTGTGGCTTTCCTCCATCTTTTTCCCAGAAGGAAAAGTCTCATGTTCACTCTCTAACTCGTCCTGGTAGAGGGTCAATTGCAACCAGTTGGCCGCCAGTCTGGTCCAAAGTAAACATTTGGAGAGAGGCGACTGTACAGGCAGGTACCTGGGGGCTCTGTTAGTTGCTCAGCTTTCCCCTTCCTCCCACTCTCTCTCTCCCTCCCCCTCCCTTCTCCCCCTCTACCTCTCCACCTCTATGCTTTCTTCAAGTGCGGTGGTGGGCCACGCTCCCTAAGGGCTAGAGATTGCCAGGGTTGCTGCTTTTGGATCCAGCCGGCTGTTCGGCTGGGCTCCGTGAGATGGTCCCTCTCCTGGGACTGGCTCTCAAGAGGGTCTGCTTCATTGGCCCGGTTGCTCCTGCCTGCCTGCTGTGGTCTGGCTAGTTTAAGAGCACTGGAGGATCACAGACAGAGACAAGCGAGTCCAGGTCTATTTGATATGTATATATATGAACGCAAAACACAAAGCACATCTCCCTCATTGTGTAAGCTATCAGGAATATGGTTTTTATTTAGGGCTCTGTGTGCCAGCTAGATTTACTCAGGTCCAGGCAGGGGCCACTGAAGGCCTGCTGCAGATTTGCTGTAAAGTGTCGGGCAGTAGTGCAGGCCAGAGAGACCGCTCAGCAGCTTGCAGCCTCTTGAGCCTGATGGCAGACGACTCTTTTAACTAGGGCTGGGGAGCGGTCTGCACAGCTCAATTTTGCCCACATTAATCAAACTCACATTTCCTCACATCAGCCCGTGTGCCTATCAGCAGGGCTGGCTTGTTAGCATAATGAATTCAGGTGGTTTTACACAGAGGGCCACAGTCTTCTCAAAGTAAATTCAGTATGTTGGAAGATGAATAAAACAAGAACTTTATTTTTTGCTGCTATATTTAGGTTGAAAAGCAAAAAAATATTGAACTGCCTTAATTGATTTCCACATCTTTGATATAAAATCATGTCACATGCAAGAAGTGCTACATATTTGCTTTGCATGTAGCGTTCCTTCACAGCTCCTGTAGGTCGGCTCTGCATAAAACATCAAAATCTATCATTTCATGGAGAGTTTAAGTCAAAATGGCCTTTTGTGTACGTGGTGAGTTATTTCTTCTCAGGCAGACTTCCTCTTGGTACGAGTGAGGGGGGCAGAGGTTCAGCGAGGAGAGAAGGGGCCAGGGGAGCTGTGGGGGCCGTGGTGGTGGGGTGGCTGTCTGAGAGAGTGAAAGCATGCAGTCAGACAGTGGGAGAGGGCGTTGCTTTGCTGTTCATTCATACAGGTGCTTATAATTTGCAGCGTGTGATTAATCATTGTTGTGTTTGGGGGTGACATCTTGTTTAATGGATCTGTCCATCTCCCTTCTTTCACTGTTCTGGGGATGTAGGCAGTAAGTAGCATGCATAGCATTATATATTCTAGACAGACATATGCACACAAAGAATTTAATATTAAGAAATGGATTAAATTGTAATTTCAAGCTTGTCTCTCGCTCCTAAAGCACTTCCATGCTTACTTCTGCACTGATGTTGAAGTCAGAAACTGACCGGGTGTACGAAGTAGCCAAATGCAACATGTGTGCGAGCCCACCAGCTGCCACCATACAGAGGCGGCGGTGTTTTCCGTGTGTGTTTGCTTTGGGTGGAGGGTTGGCTGGCTGGTCAGCATGGCTGTAAATCAGAGTCTTCCTGATGGACAGGAACCTAATCTGTCCCCGGTGTGTCATTATGCTCAACCTCCCAGATAGCTACAGATCCTGCTGCTCCTCTCATCTCGCCCTGGCCTCAACACACACACACACACACACACACACACACACACACACACACACACACACACACACAGACCCACGCATACCTACGTCCACCGTTGAGCCAGCCAGGGCAGCCTTTTGGAAACCAGAGACAGTAACAGAGACACACATGTTGAACATAAAGCGGTTGAGCCAGTGTCAAGAGTTCATCGTCAGCATCTGTCATAGCAAAGCCAGTGCCCAAAAAGCATTTGCTACTCTCGCACCACAGCGCCTCGCTCTTGCTTCAAATGTACACAGGCCATGCAACTACTGTCGCCAAACTGGCCTCAGCGATGGCTAAACATAAGCAAACTGACGGATCCTTTTAGGACATGTTAGGATCTGTCCCAAAACCCGATTGGCTCCTGCACAAGAGCCCCCACACACTGTAGTGAGTCCGTGCCAAGGTGTCATCTGTTACTTTTATGAACCATTACATATCCAAACGAAAATACTGACTTTCCAATTGATGCAAAAATAAAAATGGTCCCTGAAATTTATAACTCAAGATTTCAACAGCACGTTTCATTTCATTTTTTGAAGATTTTACTACTTTGTAATTAAATGAAATAGCTTATTCTTCTCCATAAAGTTTGAGTTTGAGTTTTACTAATCAGATGTTTTCAAATGATGTATGTCACGTTTTGGAACTCCTCAAACACCGCCTTTTGATCTTATTAGCCTGGTTACTGTGTGACTTTCCCCTTCTTCCAAAAACTGGTTCTCATTCATAGTTCTCTGCTGACAGTCTGGAGTTATTTCAGCTTTTCTGACGAATAGCAGGATAAAAGCAACCACCACATCCGTGCACGGTTCAGCTGGAGTTTGTCCAACGAGGAGATCTTGACCCTTCAATTACAGGATGATGGAGCTGTTTCTTTTGCGTGTTGCTGAATTTCATTAACAATTTCGCATCCACACATGTGAAATGAACTCAGTGAAGCTTTGGATTTTGCTCTAAAAAAAATTTTCTCTTAATGAAATGTGCTAACTGTTGCATGAAAATCTTTGTCAGAAATATACATGTGCAGTATCCAGTACTCCCTTAGTATACATTCAAAGTTTTCCTTGTAAATGCAGCTGAGTGCATCTGTATCTCTGTGATCTTTGGTTCCTTCCGCTACCTTCTGCAACAAGTCTCTCACAAAGCCAGAAACCAGAGAACCAAGGCTATAATCTGATGCCATCACGAGACAAAACGTGGATCTGCTCCATTGACAATGAATCGGAGACTTATGGACTCAAAGAATGTTTGCTTGACCTTTCTCAGCATCTCCTCGGACACAGAGTCAGTCCAGAAAGTCGGTCTGTCATTCAGTGCCAATGGAGCAGCTCCAGGGTTTGTCTCTTTAATGGCAACAACTAGAGAGCCTTGCCTCTCAGTTCCAGCTTGAGTGACATGCGATCATGTATACAAATCTTGACTTAACTGTCTAAGATAGCAGGAATAATGCCATGTTTGCTCTGGTTTATGCTGGATTTTCCTAGTTTGACCTTTTTTTCCCCTGCACTTTATTCATACAACACATGAAGAGCCAGTTTGTGTCTGTCTAGGCCTCTCTGCATCTGTTCCCCTATCTGCAGATCTGTAATCTGTTTGTGTATGACTTAGAGAGCACTGATAGGCAGAGGGTAAGGCCTGTTTTGTGATTAAGCCTGAGTATGGTTTCCGTGGTGCTGGGTGAGCGACGTGGCACACAGCCATCTGCCAAAACAAAAGCCGTCAGAGACGCTCTGTCACACAGTGAGCCATTAAGCCCGCCTGCCTGCGACAATTAATTACCCCAATTCAAATAATGTTGATAAATCATAGACATAACACAAAGCTGTGCTGCTGATTGCATAATTATTGCATCAAACCACCACCGTATGTAACATAATCACGGTCTCTCATCAGGCTTAAACCACCGGCGTGCATCTGGAGCGGCGTTATGCAATGTTTGGAAAAAGACACGGCGAGCTTGCTAACAGTATGTGTGAAGCTGGTAGGTTTGTGTAGGGCCTTAACTTGTCCCAGACTCTATTATTTAAACGGGACAAGAGAGCCCTGTTGTGTTTGCATGGGACAGACCTCCTCCCACACCAAGTGCTGGAACATATTTCGACTGTGTTTAAGCAGTGATGGCTGAGTGCATTTACACTTTGGTAATGGCTTCCTGCCTTTAACTCTCCCGGCTTAGGACAAGAGTGAACCATGCGGGTACTTCCCTTTTGCTACCGCCGCAAGTCCTGCCCATGCTACTACCGCAGCCTCGCATCTCTTCTCCTTTTCCCCCTTCACGTCCATCAGCCAACCCAGTACAGAAAGGACGGACCACCCTGTCAGATTATTCACTCTCTCCTCTGCTGTATCACTCCTACCATGGATAGTTTGTGGAATGAATGATCGTATCACTCTTCAGGAATGTCCGCTGGTTTTTCAATCCCTGCATCATTTGCATTTATCTACCTTGCAGCCTTTTTCTTTACCCGCAAAGATTGTATGTTTGGAGAATGTCCCTACCGTGATACATCCCGAAATGTCAGCCAACAAGGGTTTTCTTTGAGGTGGCAAGAAGATCCTCTACCCTGTCTGGATTTTCAACCTCAAGCTAGATCCCAAGCCCCCGAGCTGCAAAGTTACAAGTTTGCTTGCACATGGCAGCTTTTGTAGTTTTAAACGTCTCCCAGCAGCTTGCTATTATGACATGCAGGTGCTCAACAGCCTGTTAACAGTAAAGGTGATGATCTTTTCATTCTCTTTTTAAAGATGAGGCCTGAATGTCCATCCAGCCTGCTCTAGACAGCAGTTAGCGATGGGGGAAGCTTCAGCCTATCCATATAGACACAGGGTGTTAACAACTAATTAAAGAATTTACTGCCTCACTAAAACTCCAGTATTGCTGTTCTCTCCCAATTATTGGCTCTATTATCAGCTTTTATGGACTCAGGTGAGCTTCCGGAGAAAGTTGTGGTTGTTTTGGCTGAGTGGTCAGCTCCGTCCCTCTATAAAATAACAGGATTCAGAACAGCTATGAAGCTCAGAGGCTAGAATCTGTGAGGTTTTTGTGATAAAGAGAGATTATTCTTTCTAAAGTGACACACTGTACTGATGGATAATTTGCATATCTATTTTTCTTGTTACATTAAATGGAATATGCTTCTGCAGCTGCTTTTCTTCTCTCTCAGGCAGAGAGCCATCTTTTGTGTGGTTCCCACATGCGCTTTCCATCTCTCTCTCGGTCTCACCTCTTTGTGTATTAATCAATCTCTGTCTCCCCTCCGTCCACTAGGTGACAGTAACGACACAGCTCTCCCCTCTGGGGGTTGGGGATGGGATGAGGTGTAATCTTTGTTTACACAAGGTGAATTGGCTGAAGACTGGAGGTTATAGACTGGGTGGGTGTGTCAGCAGCAGTGGTGATTGTTGTAGTGATGTGGTGATGTGGTGGTGAAGTTAATGATGGTGGTGTCTACAGTGGGAAGTCCACACTTACTACCCATTTAGTATTCTGCTTCACATCACTCAGCAGCATATAAAGGCTCACCATAATGGCCCATTTGTTGTGCTCTGCGAAAGCTCAAAAAGGTATTACAGAACATTGAAATTTGTTAGTTTTGATTGTTTTGGAACTGTAGTAGTGGTAGAAGTTGTAGTTTTTTTCAACACCATTATGTCTCATACCACCTGGTTAACCCTCTTAGGTACTCTGCAGCTCAAATAGGAGCCGCACACCAGTGGTTCCCAACTTTTTTTTGCCTGACGTAACCTCACATCCCTGTCATGACCGTAGCCGTCATGTTCCAGATGTGTTCATTTGATCTGATTTTAAACTGAATGTTATTTAACACTATCAAATATATGAAAGTGGATGTTTTTTTGCATACGAGATATAAGGGATTCTTGCTCATGTTTGCATTCGTACTATTACCACTTACCACCACACGCAGCAGGACATTTCAACCGTTTATAGAGTTTGAAGTCGGAGAGGTCGCTGGTTCCAGAAGTGTTATTCCCCATTCTTTGTTCCCATTTCAAATTTGCCTTTAAACGATATCCTCATTGTTACTTAACACGGGACTCTCCCAGATAATGTAACGATCATATAGGTTTATTTTATGTCCAGTTTTAATTATTCCAACATTATTTCTGAGAAATCAGGTTTTATCCATCATTTCTGCATAGCGGTTGGCTCAAAAGACTACGATAACTGTGAGCCTCAGCTGCTGTTGCTATGGAGAAGAAGCCAGTCATTATCATTCAAAGCACTTTGTTGTTGCAGTTGTAAACAAAAAATGACGCCATAGTTGCTGAATTCACCCAAAACTGATGCAGAAATCCAAAGCAAACTGCTTTAAGCTGTAGCTTGTTAAATCAGTTTTCCCAGCGGCATAATCATTAACTCCTGTCCGCCGATAGCGGCGAACATCACCAAATTTCAAGCTCGATGATTGAATGACTCTTGCCCAAATGCACCTTGGGAGTCATAGTTAACTTCTCCTCGGAAATTTGTATGTACACAGGCTTGTACCTTTTTTATCAAAGAACCAGATATTTTGTTAATCTTTTGTACTGATGATTTAACCAGGAGAGAGTTTCATGCCCATCCAAGCCATCAACTGTGAGTCACATAACATTGCCTGTGGAAAAAATTAATAGGACATTTACCTCCGGAACCAGGGGCGCCTGAAATAGCTCCTTCCACTTTGCAACTCTATTAGCACTTTTAGCAATATATTTAGACGCCTCTGCTTGCTTTCTAACTTGTCTTCCCCTGCTCTCAACAGCAGCAGGTGGTAATTAGATGCTACAGCTAACTCAGGTTGGTGGGCGGCGTGTCTTGTCCAGTCGGCCTCTTGTAGCTGTTTTTAAACAAATCATAATTTCTATGTTGTATGTATTAGCTGAGATACTCCACAATCTTTCCACATAACCCCTGGCAACTGCAGAAGTACGCCCTGGGTACAAGTACTGCTGGTTGGGAATCACTGCTAAACACCTTGCCTAATAGTTATTTGGTAGTAGTGTTTCCTCTTTGCTTTCCCATCCAGGATTAGTATGTAACAGAGGGCAGCTGTCTGGTGTAATTACTTAACATGTGCAAACTAGACCAGTGTGGGCTGATAACTGCAAAATGATATGTAATGACCGTAATAGCGTGCATTCAAACAGGCCTGGCCGCATGTACACACACACACACACACACACACACCCAAGCCCAGAATAACAGTGATTCAGTTATTGTTCTGACGATTAGATGGCTGTTCACAACTGCAGTGAAATAATGTGACACACTGAGCGTTTTATCTGTTTCGACAATTTAAATTCATCTGTGATTCAGGAAAATAAACGTCACTGTTCCTCAGTTGCTGTCAGGCTGTGTGTTAGAGCTCTCTGATTGCAAAATAGATGAAAGACTAGAGAAGAGTTTAGTGTGGGGACGGGCTATTTGTGTTTTCTCACTGTTTTGGTTACCTGTAATCTCTCTTTATCGAGGACAAGTGAAATCTGTCTGCTACACTGACTGATCTTGAATATCATATCATAATCATACATCTTTGTCACATTTGATTAACATTATAATATTGCAACAGGGCCATATATTCTCTTTTGTAAAGTTCATGTAATTACAGTCAGGTAATCAAAGCACTGGTGCCAACAGCCAAGAAGTATGTACTTGTGTGGTTTTCAGGCTGAATTTGACATGTAAGCATGTGTGGGGGTTTGATGAAATGCCGCAGACAGGTGACTTTTAGGGAAAGTACACAAAGAGGCTGTGGCAAGGCCAGTGAAATGATTTAGCGCTGCTGTGTTGTCAAGTTTTACACCAGTCTTGGTGATTTTTCATGTTTTTATTTGAATCAAAGAATTACATGGTTTTCAGCTGCTGATGGAGCAAATGTTGTGATGGGCTTGTAGAGGCAGTTAAATATGTGGCTGTGTATCTAAAGCCATGTGGAAAATCACTATAATATACTCAAAGTGTTTCATTAAGGACTTTGTGTGTGTTTATGATACAAAATATTGGTATTTTGGTATCAGATTAATGTCACTTCATGCACACTTTTCTGTCCAGGTGCAGAGTCCAAAAAACTCTAAACTAACCGATTTCTGTCTTGCAGCCCGTTGAGCCATCCCTTTTCAAATTTAGAGTAATTAGAAAAAGTAATACCATGTTTTAAGCCTGAATCCCCCAATTTGGGCAAATATCACTATGTTTCGAGCCCAAATTGCCCAATTTGTAATAAAATATACATTTTTAAGGGAATGTTTAACAGTGATACAAGTCTTTGTAATGACATATCAAACAAGCTTTGGTAGATACAATTTACAGTAGATATAATGGAACCATTAACAAATAAAATATGACAAATCCTAATAAGTTAAACATGTTATAGATCTTGCGGCTTGGCTTCCTCACTACTACCTCAGCAGTTGCTTGACCTATCTTCTAAAATATAGTTACTGCCCTGTCTGTCCCTCTCTTTTTACTTAATGTAAATTTGAAATATTGATTTCTGAACTTGCAGATAATCACTATCACCTAATATTAATTAATAGTAGCATGCTATAGTGAATGTCGTACTTGGTTGTAGTTTCATAGCAGTAGTTTTTGTTTGATATAAACAATTTTAAAAGGCCAGAAGAGGTAAAATCACATAGTATTTCTCAACAAAGAACCAAAGAAACTGTAGCAGAATTATAATTTCTTTCAAATTTTATTTCCTACCCAAGTAATGATCTTGTGACCCCTTAGATTTATGTTGTGAGCCCATATGGGCTCTCGACCCCCACTTTGGGAACCACTGGTTTATAGTGAACAATGTAGGCAACTGTTATTAAAATCTCCTGAAAGGTTTCTAACTGCATGTTGTGCTCATATTTGTACAACTATATGGCCAATCCCCGCAACCTTTGTTACAGGATTATACAGTTTATTTAGATGGTAACAGGTGTCCTGCAGGAGTTGGAGACAATTTGCTTAAAAAGCGATCCTCGTGAAAGAATCAGGCCGAGATGACATGGAGCACTTCCTCTTAAACGTCAGTCACACCAGGTTTTGCATCCATTTTGTCCCCTTTTCTTCTCCTCCCATCACCCGCTTCCGTGCTGCTGCTGCGACTATTTGCATCGGATGGTCGCGTGTAGAAAGAAAATGTGACCACAGGTGTCAAGAAAACAGTGACAGTAATGGAGGGAGACTCCGACGCTCACAGCGCTGCACTGTCTGCACGGCCTTTCTGTCAATCTGTCACTAACTTATCATTAGCCAGGCAGCTCAGGCCCTGACCCAGTCAACACAACACACACCTCGCACACGCACGCGCATACACACACACACACACACACACACACACCTTCCATCAACATCACAGAGTTCATCTCAAGTTTGACAGACGGGGACATACCCGAGCTGTCTCTGCTTATAGCCAGTGGGGAAAATGCGCCATGGCTTCTAATGATAAATCTAAACTGCAGACAGCACACTCAACTGAAAAACCAATGTCTTTTGCAAACGGGATATATTAGTCCATACATGTTGTATGATTAATATAACTTTTGTTTATTTTTTGTTATTTGAGAGATGTTTGATTTTTGAGGGTGTTGGCCAACTGTTATGCAAAAAAGGCAAAGGTAAAGTATCAGGTGAAGTAAACGATTGAATTGTCTCCTCCTCTTTTTTTCTCCCTCTTTTCCTCTGAACTCATGCACCGCAGGATGAACTGAGGCTCTGCAGAATATTTGTCCTTATTATTAAGAACTCGTTCAGTTGAACATGGAGGAGGATTTGAATCTAGTTTTCTAGGATGGCGAAATTGCGATTGTGTGGACCTACATTCACATTTTTTTGTTTTACGAGAATCAAAGAGTCAGTACACAAAGTTCCTTTTGTAGAAAAATAGTCCCAATGAAAATCTTCCACAGTATATACTTTTTATTTTTATGGAGAGGCACTTTATTGTTGTTTTTGTAAGTTTTTAAGCACCACAAACGAAATTCCATTTACAGCCATTGTTTTGATGGCTCATCAGGAAACCTCAAATCCTCGACAAGTAAAATAATCTGCATTATTCGATACAGAATGAGTGGGAATATGTTTTTTGTTTTTTTCTCCCAGTGGGAATAGGAGTTGGGAGGGTCAGTTAACTGACATAAGCGGCATTAAATTTGCAAAACAAAAAAGTCAATATTGTCTCTAAAAATCATAGATCACAAAATAGATTTGTAATGAGCTGTTTTGCGTTAGAAAAGAGGGAATTATCTCATTTAATTCAGTTCTTAGTATATTGAAAATGAAGAAAGTGATTTAGCCTCAGTTTTAGATGTAATGATTTTACTTGTGGATATCCGCACCGTGCGCCCTCGGAGGTGATAATAACAGACGAAGCAGCAGCACCAGTAGCCCACGCAGGCCCTAGGAATGCCGGGATGCTTGCACCTCTGGTCGGGGGCCCTCAGTTAAAAAATCCCCCGCTGTCATTGGAGATGGCCCCGCTTGTTTTTCTAAGCACCCTTTGAGCTTTTTCAAGTGCAGAATTAGGGACTGTTTGGGGAGTTAACCAGGACGCTTCTGCGCTCCAGACAGGAAGCCTGATTGGTGATATCTGTGATTAATAGCTCTCTCTCTCTCTCTCGCTCTCTCTTGCGTTCTCTCTCTCTCCAGATGTCTTGAGCCATTATCCTGTGTGTTTTCTTTAAATATGTAAATTCCTACATAATCAGTTCCTCCACACTAGTGTTTGTTTTAGGAGATAGAGTTAATATAATGTTCTTTTTTTTCTTTTCCTGCTGGTTTTGGTTATTTGTTTTCCCACTAATTTGCTGAGAACAGATTCATCCACCTCTGACAGAAGAGCAGAGTAAGATGGGGAGCATAAATCACTTTTAGTAATGGTTGCCTACTTCCACATTAATGACATTTTTTATGTCTCCGCCACAGCTATCGCTGGCGTGGAGGCATTATGTTTTCGGGTTGTCCGTCCCATTCTCGTGAACGAGATATCTCAGGAACGCCTTGAGGGAACGTCTTCAAATTTGGCACAAACTTCCACTTGGATTCAAGGATGTACTGATTAGAATTTGGTGGTCAAAGGTCAAAGGTCAAGGTCACTGTGACCTCACGTCCGTCCCATTCTCATGAACACAATATCTCATGAATTGCTTGGAAGGACTTTCTTCAAATTTTGCACAAATGTCCACTGTGACCTCACAAAACATGTTTTTTGACCATAACTCAAGAATTGATGCTGTAATTATGACCAAATTTCACACACATATTTAATGGGTTACAACAATGAAGTGATGACATTTTTTACCGAAAAGGTCAAAGGTCAACTTCACTGTGACATCTTAATATCCTAGAAAAACACTTTTTCAATACCATAACTCAGGAACAGAAGAGGAGATTGTGACCATATTTCACAGTTGGTTGGACATTGAATAGGTGACACTTTGGACTCAAAGGTCATTGTGACCTCAAAATGGGTTTTAGCCATAATTTAATAACAAATTGGTTAACGATTCCAGATTTCGCACACATGTTGACTGGGACGACACAATGAGTAAACGATAACTAGCGCAGTACGGCTTTCATCCATTCTGCCTTTCACTTCCTGTCTCATTCTGAATTTCGAGCGTACTGGAGCGTGCCTAGCTAATCACGATCCTGTGAGTGAGTTTCACCTACAGCTCATAGAAAGGCTTTGCATCTAAAAATACTAGGAGAAAACAAAAGCACTGCATTTTGTGTAGCTATACTTTATAAGAATCCGTCTCTACATATTAAGTACATGTGTGTACCTGTTTAGCCAGTACATCTATGATAATCCTTCATTAATCACTTCAACAATGTATATTCACTGGAATCCAACATATTATAACTGCAAGGTGTAGTTAACATCCATGACTTGTTGGTGGAGGCATACAACCGCGGGGCACTTTAATTGCCTTTTAATATATAGGAACTAAAGGCATTTCTTTTGCCCCCAAGCCCCTCTCCCCATGAGATGATTATATGTTCTTATGACAGATTACTTGTGCCATTATTGTATCAAAATGGTTTATACTCCATCTCAATTTTAATGTGATCAGTTTAGAATTGTTACACCGCCTGTTTGCTTTAAAAACAGGTTTGGCTTCAAGGCAGTATTTCAATACTATGGTGTGCCTCACTTGGTAGTAACTATAGTTTATTGGCCTTACCTCAGCAGGCATGCCTCATGTTATTCAGGTCCTTCATGTTACATGTATTTAAACTACTTCCATGATTTGCCTTGTTTAGGCCAACCGCAAGTGTTTTCTTACAAATACAGTGTAAATTTATTTTCCTCTGTCATAGTATGTTTGTATTTTAATAAACTGACACAGTAAATGTTCCGTAAAAATGTAGTCAGGCAGTCTGTAATTATTTGTTATGAAAGATAAAGGCGGCTAAAATCAACACAACCCTAGTATAGTGTTCGAGGACTTGGATAAAAGAGATACAAGTCTGGAAGTGAAAAAATGTTCTTTGCAATCAAATAAAACTTTCTTCTCTCTTGTTGGTTGTTATATATGGTATAATAATCATAATCTCTTCCTGTGCATCTTTTTATTTATCAGCACAACATTCTTCATTCTTTCACCTGAGATTAATCAGAGTTGCTATATCAGAGCGCCCCGCCCAGTTGCTGATGGATGTCACGTTGGCTTTGTTACTACAGATGACAAATTGCAAGGGAGCAGCAGCTCACTGAGTTTGTTTAGCATTCCAGATCTGATGTGTTTTGAAATGTATTAATGGAGGACATGGAGGCATGAGATATTACCTGCAGGTTCAGTCAGGAACTCTTGTCAAAACCAGAGCAGGGCCTGTGAGGTGAAGCTCTGTCATCATGACACTCTTAGGCCTCATCTCACGCCTCATCTCACGAAACCCCAGGACGAGCTACGATTTTCTGCTTTGGCTCTTAGTGAACCAAGAAATGTATGGTGTAGTAACATGCTTTTAAAACAATTAGCAATATGTAAGTTCATTACTGAAATTAATCTAATTTCAAATGTTCAACAAATAGTTTTCATGTTGTAGGTTTTGTTAACCAAGGATGAAAAGTATGTATAATCTCTAATTGTGCTATTGTCACTTCTTTCAAACACAGGATATCTCATGTTTTAATGAAAATAATCCATTATTTTATGAGAGCAGTTAATCATCTATTATTAACATATTTAAGAAAGTAGCGTGTAAGCTATCATTAGAGACTGTAGCATTTACCGGGTCAAGTAAGCATGTGAAATGAGTGGCCAGTATGTCTCTCATGTATTAGTCCATTTAACTGTGCTTCCTGTGGCAGTGACCTTCTCCCTGTGGCTGCTGGGAATTACAGTCATTCAGTCTCTGTCTCGGCTTGATGGATGACACCTGCACCCGTTGAGCAATCGCTCCCTGGCGCACTATTGTTTTTCTTTCTCACTTTTGCGTGGGAGCAAACTGTGTGCATTCCTGAGCCAAAACCAACGCAGATAATCATCTCATCTGCGTGATGTATGACGCTCTCTCTCTGGAAGACAAGTCATCAGACAACCGGGAATATGGTGGTGGCAATACTACCAGTGAAGCTACTTGTTGGGGCAGTCCCAGAGACTTACAGCATCGTCGACACAAAAATCCCAGCTGAATAAAGGATGATGCAGCAGTTTTTAACACCCGGCCTCATTGTTTCTGCAATATGGTCTTCTTATCCAGCACCCGAAACAAAAGCCAAATTCCACGGCTGTTAAACCGCTGCATATGACGTTGGCTCTGTGCAATAAGAAAACCAGGCATTGAATCAAAACTATATGTTGTCACAGTATAAAATCAGTGTAATATCTCACTGTATCCTTGTAGCCCTTTTGTTTCCACTACGCAATTATTCTTTACACTGTGTCTTGTGGCAAATAGCAGTCTTGTAGTGTATATGTAAGAGTGTGTCTTAATGGCTGTGCTCCAGACACTCCTTTGCCATTAGCACTTGTGCCTAACTGAGTGTGTATGTGTGTCTGCAAGGCGCTGGATGACAAGCCCTGTCACTACTATTGTGGTTTAGAAACAAAAGAACCGTCAAACAATGGAATCTCCCAACATGTCACTCACTGATGCATAGCAAAGCCTTAAACGTCAACCAGATGGCAGGTCACTGTAATATTACCCGTCTCCTCGCAGCTGGAGGAGGTGGGTGCCTGCAGGAGAAGTTGGAGCCAGAGGGGAAGGCTAAGCAACTCAGTAGCATCATCTCCTTGGTTTGCCCTCACCATGCTCAGTGACTGTGCATCAGAGGCTATAGAGGGGTGTGAAGTGCTCCCGAGAGTGTGTGGGTTCACTACTGCCGCGCTCTGTGATTAAACAGTAGTATGTGCTGACAGCTGGGGTAGAAGAGCATGATGCATCGGGGCACAGTGGAGTGAGAAGCTGCCTCTCAGTGGTGTCGAGGAAATTACATATTTGGTGTCTTCGAGCCTTGATGCCTTGAGACCTTTCCATGACGTGTCACCACCAGAGCTGAGGCTTCATGTCAGACATTTCCTGCAGAACTGGAGCAGAAAAAAATCCTAAAGCTCCCTAAAATATCAGCAATTAACTGCTTCACTAAGAATAGCCTCAACAGATCCAAATGGTTTGTAGTGACAGGTTGCATCTTGTGGATCTGTCATCAGTTATATAAATGCAACGCCCTTTTCTGCAGCTTTTTTTATAGTAATTTGATTGACAAGGCACACAACAACATTTGTTCTCTCTTGGCTCTCAGTTTTTCTTGACTGGAAAAACTTTCACTAGTGCTCTTTTCACCTTTACATACACAATACACAGAGAACCATTGTGACTAGAAGTACATGAAGGAAGTCACTAAATGAAGTGGAAACGAGCCAAAAAAATACAACACTTAATCACAAAATTACTTGTAAGTTGCATTAGTCATTAAATTACACATTTATTGTGCAACATCTAAGACTGTCTGAGAACAGAATAGAATACCTCAGCTAATATCAGTAGTCAGTTAGGTATGTTATCATAGGAAGTGTACTAAATCATAGTATGTTGATTCTATCCTGTGTGGCAAACCCCCTACTTTAAATTTGGTTTAAACAAGAGCTGTACTGCATGTCATACAGCGGTCAATTTAGGATTATGGTCGTACACTGTCTCTTTTTTTAGTTCTTCTTCCAACCCCTACAGCCTGTCGTCTCATCTGCCATCAGCTGTTCTTTAAGGTGTCTCGTCTGCAAGGGCGTTAGACACATGCTCAAACAAACACAACGTAGTTTTGCATTCACGCTTGTCATCACTTTATCCTTCTGCAACTGCCATCTTGGAGGTGCAACATACATTGCTAACTGACATTGACCTTGCATGTAAGACACTGGTCCATAGTGCACACATAATACTGCCAGCCTGAGAACTGAACTCAACACGCTGAACTAATCACTGTATCTGAATTGCACAGTGAGGCAGGCCTGTTAATTAGTAAAGAGTGTTAACTACTGTTACCTTTCTAAGTTAATGAAGCATTTGGTAACCTGTATCCTTTAGAGTTCCTGTAATCTGAGGTTTACGATGAGGCCCGAAATCTAGTGTGAATCGTTTTAAGTGAAGTATCCAGATGTGCACAGCTGCTCTGGTCACTTGCAGGTACAAGTAACCATTAGCAGTGCACTCCTTTGGTTATTAATGAAAATATTTTTTGATTTATTTTATAGTTTGTTAATGATGAAAATGCAAGCACATGACTTCCACCATGATCATTGGGGATGAGTCTTTACATCGCTAACATGTTTTCTACTGCTGCTGCTGTTGAGTATCTACAATGGTATTATCTGCATTATTTTCCAGATTCTACCCCATTTTATGCCTGTTCTAGGTTATAAATGTGAGAGACACATACCTTACCCGTAAAAAGAAAATGTAGCACCCTTTAGCTACACTACTGAAGGCTGCTGCTTGTCAAATTAATGAAACCTAACTATACAGTAAACCATGATCATATTGAGACTGACCTGGAAACGTTTTCTTGGCAAAATATCAGCCTTCAGAATTTGTTATAAAAACAGTTTGAGTCTGTATAGTGATCTAACAATACTCATATCATAGCCTGTAGGTCTTTAAAAAAGTAATTTCACTTGTTCCACAAGAACTTTTGTTTTTCTGCTATAAAGTAAATACGGGTTTCTTTTAACGTGTATCACACACAAGTGTACAGGAGCATTTAGGAGATTTGGAGAGTATTAGAAGATGTTATTTTTGTCTTCTTTGTTTTTGCTTCCCATGCGTACTGTTTGGATGAGATTGGAGAAGTTCTCCTTTTCCCCAGACTTTGCTCTCCCACTGCTACATCACCTGTCGGAGCATGTTGGGTCACTTCCCAGCATCTTCGTGTTTGCACAGGCTGATCAAGCAGGCAGGCAGGCAGGTCTGGTTTCATCATGTAATCGGATTACCTGCTGAAAGATTTGATGCGCCTCATCTTCACTGCAGACCTATTAATACCAAGGCCAGAAAATGATGCGTCCAAAGCAGTCCTGTATTACCTTTTCAGTGCAGTATCATTAACAACCGTAGTCAGGTCAACTGAGCCGTGACAGATGGAATTTTGTTTGACTTTCGCCTGCCGGTAGCTTGGTTCAGTAGTTCTTGGTCCTCCCATTCGTACATTAAGATGCAACTGTAGACAAAGTAATTTTTTCTGTGGTATTTCACTTGATAATTACTTCCCTGGAAAAACCCCAGAAGACACATTCTTTTATAGACAATATGTTTAATTGAGCAAATTAGAAAGAGTCCATATTGCACAGCAGCTGTGTACACACACAGTGGAATCTGCAGGGGAAGCCCTCAGAGCACCAGTAAAGGGATGCAGTGAGAAATGTGAGTTTTAAAAAAACCCAAAAAAAAAACCCTGATTTACTCAGACGACTTCCGTGCCAACGCAGTGGCTTTTCAACACAGATGCACATAGTTAGCGTGTGTGTGAAACCTCAGAGTCCCTCACTGATCGCCCGGCTGCATTGATTCTCCAGCTGCTGGCACATTGTTGGTGTATTGGGTTTGCATGGATGATATGGTTGGTGGCTTCAGCCCTTCAAAATGCAGACAATTATAGTCACTCACAGGAATTTTGGAAAGAAGTCTCATTGGATCACTCATTCAGACCCATGTTCTCGCAAAGATGGCACAAGGCTCGAAACACCAAGAATTACTGAGGTAGTTGGCATTTAAATTAGGCAGAGTGGTAATCAGAGTGATGATAAGGTTCTCGTGGAAGGTTGGCAGGCGCTGGCACTAGCTGTCTTGTCAAAACCATTTGGTAGCAACAAGAAGTGCACTTTTACTTTAAAAAACTGCTTTAAAAATGAAAGGAACAAATCACATGAACAAACTCCAACATGAACTCCACTGACTTTTGACCCGGTTAGCAGTCAGGCAACTTTCTTATCAGATTATTTTAAGGTGAACTGTCACACTTGACATGAAACATCAGATTTGCGTTGCTATCTTATCGTTCCAGGGCTTTAACAGATATGTACAGTGTAATGTGTATACTGTAAAAAGAAAAGCAGCAAGGGTAATAAAAATAAATCACGTGACAAAGACCAGACAGGACATTTTAGGACAGAACCTGGAAGTTCTGGTTTCACTTTGACTCTCTGTAGTTTATTGGACTAATTGTATTAGCACTAGTGCGCTCAAACACCAGATATTGATGGACTGAAAAATCTCCTAGAATTGTCCTGAAAACTGAGAACATAACAACCAGCATTCTCCTAAATGCCCATGCTTATTAAAGTGACTTATCCTGACTGTTTCTACTTTTTAGGTCTGGTAGAGATCTGTTTGATGCATCCCCTCGATGTAGTGAAGACAAGGTAAGCCACCCGTTCAACCTTAACAACTCATACATTAACTCGCATTTTGGGTAATTTTACCTAACGTATAAGCTACTTACAAGAAAGCCATATTTAGTCCACATCTGCCTTGAATCCTCTTGGTGGGTATTTGGGTCTGTGTGTTGAAGTTCCGAGCATACCAGGTCTTTTTTTCCCAGCTCAGCGGGCCAGGCCAGCTCTGCACTCATTCTCCACACAAGTGGGCACCGATGCCAAGAGCCTTAGACATTTTGTGGAAAATGAAATGCATCATTTACCCATTCATTCCCCACACAATGGTAACGTTAGATGTTTTTATGTTTGCAAATGACTCAGTTTTTTTAGCCTATTACTTAATTTAAGAAAAAAGAATCAGACCTTTTTTTTTTTTTTTTTCTTTTTTGGTACGGCCTGCGGTTCTTGTGAAAGAAGGGGACTTGCAGGATAAATCAGATGCCACTAAATACACTGGCTGTGTTTTAATAGATTGTTTTTTCGTTACCATCTCCTGTTTGTGTGTTATGCAAGAGCAAGAGCGGCAGCAGTCTTGAGCTGTGGAGTGATCAGGAGCCTCACACCACAGTGTCTCAGCCAGCCATAAACAGGTCGTGGGCTACTACTAAAGCTTTATAGTCTTTCACAGGCCTAGCCAAGACCTCTGGCTTCATTCTTAGCTCCCCCCTTGCCCCATACTAGTCAGTAAATTGTACTGCTTTTTCTGTCATTTACGGCAGCAGTTTCTTGGTAAATAAATTGCTTGGCGTGCCTTTTAAAAAAGTGAGATGGTTGCACTTTGAAGGCATTGCCACCACCAGAACACAGAGAAGGAAACGCAGGGATAAAAGCCAGGGGTGAGCGGTGTTGTATTAGTCGATATTTGATACTTTGAAGGCACACCGTGTGATTTACGGTCACATGTAGAAGCTATGGGGGTTTATTACAGGTAAGTCTTGAGCTCAGCCTGTCCGTCCTCACACGGGGTCAGGGTTAAAAGTGCACTCACTATTTTCTTTGTAATGCTCTTCCTTAAAAAGCGGTAAAAGCTGCTCTAAAACTGGACAGGTTTATCTGTTTGTTTTCTGTTTGTGTTGCCACGTGTTGATAGCCGTTCTGTTGCTGAGAATGAGTTAGTGTAAACTGATTCCTTTTGGTCTTGGTTCAGGGTATACTCTTGTTTTTTTAACAAAATACAAGAAACAGAACAGTCTTTCTTTTTTTAATTGGGAGCTTTAGAGAATGTCAAAAGCGTCTCAACAACAGGAGGTTGCTGCTTATTTTGAATGCCAGACATACACACCAAAACAAAGCATACACGTATAGATATGCATGCATACTGTACATGCATGTTCACACACTTAACATCCACACATGAATTCATAAACCAAGCATACATACCAGCTAATTGGGACACTGAGGGAGCTGAAATCTATTAGCAGGAAACCTTGGAGCCGAGAGTCAGACACAGACACACCTCCACTGGGTCTCTCTCTCTCTTTCTCTTTCTCTCTCTCTCTCTCGCTCAGGCATGGCTCTTATTAGGCACCGGCTCCTGCTTTAATGTCCACCGGTCCAAATTGAACGGCAACTGGAGTAAATTTACTTTTTTCCACCAACTCAGAATCAAAGGGATTTTTTTTTCTTTCGTTCTCCCTTTTCCTTTTTTTTTTTTTTTTTTTTGCAAGGTAAACTTGACTAAATGTGTACCTGCCTGGGAGCTGATGTTTACCTATTTTCCAAATGAGGGTTTATCTTTCCTCTCTTTCTCTGAAGAGGAGGATGGGGGTGGGGGGGTTGGGGTGGATTGCAGATTTAGTAGCCAGTAGCCAACTACTGCTGTTATGAATCACAAAGGAGCGTTTGGCAGCTTTTTCTTTTAAGCAAATACTGATTCATCCTCCAAGATGACTGCTTTGGCAGATAAATGGGTAGCTGTGTTCCAGAGATTTGAACACACAACTTCCAACATGATTGATAGCACAAAATCTGGACTACTTACGAGATATTTTAAAGCAGAGTAGGAAAGTCTATTATGACAAAATGATTCGCTCAGGATATCTATTAAAAATACTGATGGGAAAAGCTTTTGGGTAATGAGAGCAAGTATTTGACTAGACCACACTGGACATCGTTTTAGAAATGGGACGTAAAAGTGAAAGTCTTGTCAGATGATTCACAGTGTGTCTTTTTGCCTTTTGTTGTTGCAATTTTACTCCCCGTTGCGTTGCTCACTGACCAGTCGAGCCATGACCCCGGTTACTCACCTTTGCTAACAAGTACATCTATCTTACATCTTAGGGACTCCTGCAGAGCCCACCTTCCGTCAGTGTGACTTACAACCTCTTTCATCGTAGTGAAAGAGCTGAATGTGGATTGGCCATTTTGAAATAAGCACAAGTTGTCCTGCAAACTGGTAGAGGTTTAGTGTCTTGCTTAAGACTTATTTTATTAGGTAAATGGCTATTAATGGCATCAGCTGTAGTGTCAGTTGGCCTTTTTATCAGAGGACAGTTCCACTAGTAGGGCTGCTATGAATATTTTCATCGTTTGCTCGATAAAATATCAGGAAATGGTGAAATATGCCCATCTCAAGTGCTTGTTTTGTCTGAAATAAGATGATATTCCATTTACAATGATATGAATCAGGGAAAAGCAGCAAATCTTCTTTTCGATTATTCAAGTTTTAGGGTTTTATTTTCATTGGGAATGCACACACACTGAGACGCAGACCAAACTGAGTGTCAATACAAAACACATCAGGTTGGATGGAGGCAAAATAGCCGGAATCGTTATGCTGGAGAAGAGTTGGGTGCCATTACTAGTTTTTATGAACTATTTAAAGTTTAGGACAATTGTTTATTACACATGTAACTTCACATCTGCAATCGTGACGTTGTTCTGTTTCTTGTTCTTTGTTGCTTTCAATACACGCAATCCAAAATTTAAAGTGAATCCAGAAATTGAAACATTTTTCTCATTGTGAGTCACTCTGGATAATAATCAGCCCAAAATGTAAATGTAGCATACTTCACACAAAGTATACTGTTAATTGCCCCTGACCCTGACCCCCATCCCTGGGTAGGGGCAGGAATGTGGGAGTGAAGATGGAGGGTGCGATGCGGTGTGGGGAGGGAGGGCAGTCGTCAGTTTAGCAGAGAGAGACAGTGGGACCGGAGTTACAGCTTTTCATTAACCTGGAAACCACCTAGTTACATGGTTCATGGGCTGGTCTCAGCTCACTTGGAGGTAACAAAGGGTGTCGGGCGGCACTTTCTGCAGGGGGCTGTGCGCTCGGGGCACCCCATCTGACTCTGATCAGGTTCTCCCTCTCATTAGAGAGTTGCACTGAGCCTGCATTTCCCTTCATGTTGAGATCCTGTTACATGGAGCTCCACCCTTATACACGTGCATGCGCAAGCATACTCACGCTCATCTGAAAGCAGCTTCCCATCACCCCTTTTACTTCCGCCCAAAGAGCGAAGCCACGCCTTCTTCTTCTTTGAGTCTCCCCTGAGCAACTCCTCCTGTCATCATGAACTTCCTGCAGTTTCTGTGGCGTGCACATGATCTAATGCGTTTGCCACAATGAGCAAATATGTATTTTTGTGCAATAACTCTTGACTGAGCCACTCCTTCTCTGCCTCTGTTCTCCCTCTGCACTCTTTCTCGCTGTTCTTGTCTTTCATGCTTTCTCATTCTGATTCCTCCTTTTCCCCTGTGCTCATCGTCTTATTTTCTCTCTCAGATAACAACTCTTCATTCAGCTTTTTTAACTCCTCCCACTGAACATGAACTGTTTCTACTGTTTTCACGTTTGGTCTTCTGTGGTTTTAGTTTTTCAGCAACCATCTCAGTTAGCCTGTCGTTGAGTCAGCCACTACTTCTGTTAATATAAACCATATTATATAACAACATCATCAACATCATGTTGAATGTGTTGTTTAAACTTCCATCATTCCTTCTGAATTTGTAGCTTGTTGAGCGATTATGTAATGTTTTGTTTTAAATCCCTGTTGTACATGTGTTTTGGAAGATTTGTATTGAATTATGCAATTCTGTAAATTGTATTGTATGTCATGGATGTCAGACTCATTGCAAACCACTAAGCCTGCCAGTAGTCTGTTTCAAGCCTGATTAGAAAAACCTGGTACTGGCCCTTGCTCGCGGCAGTATCCATGGCAACACTACCTCCATTTGGTCACAGCACGCATGAAAGTGTGTCCCACTTGGGGGGCTTGAAAGTGATCTTTGATGAGGGCTTTGACAGATGACGTCCAGTCCTTTTGGGGAGCGTGTGACAACGCTGAGGATGGCCCAAAGGCTTCACCCCACCTCCTTCCCACCCCCATCTCTGTTTGCCCCCAACTGCTTGTTGAACCCCAGTGCACTTAAGGAGGAATCCCTGACACAACCCTCAAACAGCAGGGCACAAAGCAACAGCAGCCTGATAGCTGATCTTGCCTTGTAAAGGAGCAGGCAGGTCAGCGGTCGTCAAGCCGGCTCCTAATCCCCCCGGCACTGTGAGACTGCAGGGCAAGACTTTACTCACAGTGTAAAGCCAAACACATGCCACGTGCGTGCAGGATCAACAGAGCTCAGTCTGTGCATCGCTTCAGTGCACGAGTATGAGCAAGGGTGAGTCCAGTGCAATAGGAAGAGAGCGTGTATTTTCATTAGCACAGCAGAGCAGCATTGGGAGGATTAAAAATGATTCCTTCGCATTCCAGTCATACTTTCTTAGATGATGCCTCAGTCTTTTGTAGGAACAATGTGGCTCAGCTAAATGAATTGTCTAACAGTGTGAACATTTCAAATATTGTGATCTTGTGCAAGATGGACAGATGAATAGATGGACCTATCTACCTACACCAGCCCAGTATCCCTGAGAATGAGGTCCATACTGAATTATTCTGCACCTCATGATTTACGTTCAATACCAACGCAGGAAGCAGTGTGCCCTATGTGCAGCAAGAAGAAGGTAAGAGTGTAGCGGCTGAGGTGGTGGATGGGTATGTAGCATGTCCACCGTTCATGCTGGAGACATTTCGCATCCCATCGCAAACATGCAATTAACACTTGCATCTTTGTTAGCTGTAAGCACGTGTTTTAGTTGCCTAACCCATATTTTATTTCCCTTAACCGCAGTTTTTTCCTAACCTGAACCACACTCTAGTTGCCACGTGCAGATTTTGCAGAAAGCAAAAATTATTTGAACGTAATCTGGGGTACTTTCTTCCTAACTTTTTTTTTTTTTTTTTGGGAGGGGGCACATTCAGGTTTTTTGCTGTTAAGAGTTTCATTCTTGTTTTTTCTAACAATTTAAAGCAAAATCAAATGGAGAAAATGAAACGTCAAATGAGGGGGAAAAACAACAATGATCAAAATACAACTTCACATTCAAAGAAGGTGGTCAGCTCTTATAAATAAGCTTGAGTATATATTATTTATTACTTCAGTTCTCCCATCAACAAGTCCAAAAAGAGTTAAATAAACAATGACAACTGCCCATCAATCAAGCTACCAAAAACTGCCCCCTTCGTCTATTGAATATGTTTTTAATCGAACAAATTAAATAAACAGTTTGAAATATCATAGAAAACATAGAAAATCACATTTTGGTATTTCTAATTTCTTGAATAATGTGATATTTGGGACCTAAAAATGGGTCATCCTGGTGGTCCCATACCCTACGATGTAACTGCAACGTCATTTCTTTGTCAGCTGTCTAATAAAAGCAAAATGCCAGAAAAATAAACTTAAAAAACCTTAACCCATTGCATTTAATGTTGCGACAGATGTTGCTGCAGTTGCTCATAGATGTTAGAGATGTAACTAGCAATCACAAATGGATTATTAAATGAGAGATTTCAGCTATAGATAGAGGTACACATAAAGAGCAGATGTGCATGTCAGTGTGTGGAGCACCTGTAATCATTATCAGTGAAGGGGTTCACATTCCAGTACACTAATTACAGAGTGGAGGCATTGTATGCTTTGATTTCACTAGACCCTGACTGTGCTGCAACCACAGTGCTGCCCCCCTGCTGCCCCATCTTTCTTTCTTTTTGACTCTCAAAACTCGCACATGTATGTCTGTACATCCTTTATCCCGCCTCTGTCACCCCTTTTCCAACCTCTTGCAAGCAGCTTTTTGCACTTTTGAGTCACACTGAGTAAAGACACTTTCAAACCAGGCAAACATTGTTGTCATTGTGGCACTACTACTTGAACAGTAGATGACCGAGCTGCATCACCATTTCTTGAAAATTTCAAATGACACAACTCTGTGCTCAGTGGAACACCTCCGCTCTTTCAGTCATTCGAACTGTTTAAGAATGTGAGCTTTGGTTTTACACCTAGTGCCTTAAGCACAGACACAATCTTCTTCCCCTTTGTTGATGCAGTTGTGATAATCTGTATTTGAAGTGTTGAACAGACACTTAAGAGCTCAGCATGCTCTTCACAGCAATTAATGTGTACATAGCTCACACAAGTTGCACTCTCGTTCTTGTGGGAGTTGCCGTTGCTCTCCGAGAGGGTGCTGTGGACAAATCTACTGCAAGCGCACAAGAAGGCCGCTCTTGAAGAGGATGAAAGCAGGAGAAGCCGCATGCAATGTCTCTTTGTTAAAACGTTCCCAATGGCTGCATGTGACGGTGTGTTTGGCGGAAGGCAGAAGAGAATGTGATTGGTTTGGGGTACCACAGACCATCGAGGCAATCATCAACAAGGACCCGCACACAGGCGTAGCGGCTGCAGACCATGATATTTAAAATTTTGAGAGACACGCGCCACGTTTGCGGGCAAGCCGTAATTACGTATGTAATTGCAGAGGTATGCTGGCATCATGCACAGAATTGCAAAGACCAGCACAAGAACCCTGCAGCAGGCCTTACACTTCTTCCAAAGTCCGAGGTCCACTGCTTATGCATTTCACGCTTCTTTATAAACCTCTGTGTGGTTGCTACTTTCAAAGGTCTGCATCACTGACTGGATCCATAATACTTCATGTCACTCATGCTGCACTTAGAATAACTACGTCTAAGGAGCAGGATCTGGTTGGCGTCCGGTAATCTGTAGTCTGAACTGGCCTTCAGTCATCATCCTTAGTTGGCACTCAATACCAGTTGAGGACAGAGTAATAGGATTTGTCTGAGAAAGATGTATATGTCAGATAAATGATGAAAGCAAACCTAAATGGAGAAAGAAGATAGAGAGAAAGATAACAGTAGTGGTAATGAATGGTTGGCTGCTCATCAGTCTGCTTTTACAAAACAATATACATCGTTCTGGTCTAAATAAGCATCACCAAACACCTAAACACATCATGTTACAAATGTCTATTTAGAATAAAGAATATAACAGGGAGCTGAAATGACCCATTTTAAAGCAACAATAAAGGCCTCGGGGAAAATCTCATTTGTTTTTAGCATTTGTGGGATGCTTGGTTGCGCCCACAGCAGAGTTCCCCGTCTTGGCCTCTCAAGACAGGGCTGAGACAGATGCAGTGTAGTAATAGTGGCTCTCGGTTTTCTCTCTGGAAGCATGCAGGGCAGTTGTCTTCTGTCTGGAGCGCACTGTGTTATAGTGGTTACCTGCTGTCAGGGGAGTCTCCAAAATCCTGCAGCATCTCCTCACATCAAAGTGGCTGTTACTGTTGCTGTCCTGGACCAGTCTATCACCAGGTAGTCCTGACCTAGCTTGTCTGGCCTGCCGTCATCTGTTATGGCTTCTGTTTTTCTATGTTTCGTTTCACCCGTGGATTTGCATCTTTCTCCTACACTGACATTGTGAATCAATCTAGTTCGGTTCCTGTTAAAGAAAACCTCTTTGAATAGTTCTTCATGTCTGCTGAAGAAGTATTTCTTACTTCTTCTTAAACTTTGTGAGAAATACTCGCAGAACTGCTGAAGAAGAAGTTTTTATTTTACTTTTACTGTTATATCTATTATGCTGTTATTATATATACATGCTATAATTAAAATTATTGCTCAAACATTAGCACCATAATTTCAGTTAACAGCATTTGGCAGAGGTTAAGAGACCCCAGTTTAAACACCCAAGAAATCCTTTCTGTTATGCAACCACTTACTGGAAATGTCAGTAAGACTACTCATTTTTTCCACCTATCTGCTCCACTTCAGCATTAGTGGCTTTCTAAATTTGCTACAGCCCACCCTAACATATAGAGTGATCCGTCAGTCAACCAGAAGTTTGTAATGCTCAAAACATCTGAGCCTCAGTCTTGGCCTGGCCCTGCCTAGCATGTCCTCGTGCTGTTTTATGCAGCTCTTTTCCTGCTCTTCCACGGTAACACAGCCTGATCTCGGGTCACAGAGGTCACAGTATATGAGCAGACATCTGGACCAGCAAACTGGTCCCAACATCACCATAGGGAATCAGAGGAGTCAGTTTTATCGGAGTGAGAAAGGATCCAGAGTGACAAGGGGATGTCGTAGCCCTTTTAACAGCCAGAGTAACTTTTTCTCCCTTATCATCCACGCCGTAGCCTGCTCAATAACCTGGGCTGTCCCAGGTCCGGTAAATTTGGGGTGCTGGTGAAACCCAACCTGGCCTGGTCCAGATCAAGCTCTTGGCAGCCTGCCGTGTCACAAGCGCCAAAGGTTTATCACTTCCCCTCTGCTCCCATCTTGCATCTTCTTCCCCCCAACTTTATTTTCCTATTCCTCTCTCCAAAGGTTTGTCTTTATTGGCCTCCTCCTGCCACACTCAAACACTTTTTCTTTTAACATTTTTGTCATAGACTTAATCTATCAAAATTTGTTTTTTTCATGTTATTGTGCAGGGTGGAGGTCAGTTGAAATCAACATTATTACATGACATTCATTTGGCGGACGCTTTCATCCAACGTGACTTACAATAAGTGCAAACCAGCTAAATACAATCCAAAAATTGGGAGTGTATCCCTTTTAAACAAATGACTAAAAGCATATTCAGTGCTACAGTACAAGTGCTTAGACGTCAAGAGTCTTGCTCATTGTTTTATATTCTTTTTATTCCCCAAACACACTTTTTACTCAGTGAGAGTCAGTCAGCACTGTTGTCAACAACAATAAGTTGTCAAAACAAGCAGCCATTGGATCCAAAGGGGACCCTTTTATTTTTGGTTATACTCTTTTACCCTGAAGCACAACTGCATGGCTAAGTCACGATTGGCCGCATTTGCCATGTTGGACTATTTAGGTCGGAAAAGTGCTCTTAACCTCATGTACCAATGCAATGGACTTCTACCATCTTTATGATCCCGCTCATTAAAATTAATTGTCTGGCTGTAAAAAATAAATTTCCCCTTTATGTTGCCTTCTGGATTGACTTCAGATCTATCATGAGAAATTGCTCAGCTTTTATCCTTTCCCCCTGGTGATTCAGTTCTTCTTTTTCTTCAATCATATATTTTGTCTCTCTCCTTTTTTTTTTTTTTTGTCAAAGCACTTGGCATTCCTAGAGGGAAGGCATGAGTAGATCAAGGCTCTCACTGTAGCAACCAGTCCAAATACACGGCAACACACATGAATCATAATGTTCATACTTGAAGAAAATTGCACAATTTGAATTATTGCAGTGTAATAGATGGCATCAGATAACTACCTGTTGTAGATTAGGTCATTACTTCTCTATACAGGATGTTAATTTATATGTCGATCTGTCTGAATAGCTATAAATATGATTTCATATCAGTCTTATTAGACCCAAACGTGAGCAAATCATCAAAGTTGCCATGGTCTGAATGCTGCTGAGGGAATACCCCTCATTTAATGGGGCATATTTTTAAGAGATCTCCTAAAAAGCAAGGCCTGCCCCTTTTTTAAAAGAAGGCCCATCAAGCCTCTGCCTTTTGATCAACCTACCCCCTTCCCATAGGCATTTTTTTTAACACCATCATTAATGAGCCTCACCTCAACATCTCGTCTTCTCTGAGGTGACAGCCCGTCTTGTTGGTCCCCAGTTCGAGCCCATTACCACCGGGGTCTGGGAGCGGACGCGGCCTTGTAAGGCCCTCAAACACCGCGCTCACATCCATAAAAATACAAAGAATGGGGTTCTAGCCCCTCATTTACCTTTTTGACTTCTTTGTGGACGCCTAGAATTTGTACTTTTATAGGTAGTGGAGGTCAGGTGGACGAGGTCTTTGTGATTATTTCCCCCAGAGTGCTTGTCTCGTTCACAGAAGCACCAACCTGCCCTCGCCTTCACCCTCACCTGGGCAGCTCTGGGCCTGTAAAGCACAAACACAGGGAGAGTGGGATATGGGTAGGAAAGGAAAGGAGGGGTACTCTTGATGAACTCACAGATCTCATCACCTCTGAGTATACTGTATCTCCACTAGCTTTTGCTGATGATTGAAGAAGATGCTCCGAGCGGTGTGTTTTAAAGAAGCCCCAGGGTTTTCCTTGGGTCTCCTTATGTCTGCAGAGTTTACGATCCGCATGGCTGACTCCAAGGCCAAGTGAATCTGCCAGAGACATGGAGGCTTCCTGTGCTCTTCTTCAGCCAACAAGTATATCGTCACTGAGGCCTTATTAACAGAAACTAGAGCTTTTTGTCTGTACAGATCTTCTAAAACAGGACATTCAACCAGGACTGACTGAAGCTTTGAGTCTTATTTTCCGCTGTTCTGCTGAGAAAAGCAACATTAGCAGCTTCCTAGCCAGGGGCCTGATGGTTCCCCTGCTGCCACAAGTTCTTCTGGTCCTCCCTATTATCTCCCACTCCCTGGGCCTTGCTGTTTGGTCCCTGGCTTTTATGGCAGGGTAGGAGAGGGCCATGAGGAAATGAGGTGACCCCGGGGTCACGAGTGGAGTCAGGGGGCTGGAACCGGACCACGGCCCTGCCAACCCCACTCTCTCAGGGCCGGTTCATGTCGAGGCAGGCAGAGCAAAGGAGACAGGGGGAGACTGGGGACAGGGTCCCTTCTGTCCCTGACCCCAGCATCATATGCCTTAAATTAAGCCAGATTTGAATATGTTTACAAGCCCCAGTAGTCTTAAATCTTCCGGGTCTTTGCCCCCCCTCCGTACCCCTTATTCCACCATCCCCTCATACCTCGAGTCCTTCTTTTTCTTCTTCTCTTTAATATGGTGTCAGACATCTATTTATTATGCTGTTTTAACTGGTTTTCAGGAATGGGTTACAAGCTATTTGGGAATCCACCAAATAGGATTTGAGGGACACCCCTCTAAGATGTTAATCTGTTAGCGATATGAAAGGCCGCTCACCCCACTAAACTCCCCCTCCACTGGAACCCGGGGGCCCTTTATGGCCCCATCAGGCACCCGCATGGACGACTTACTGCTGACCTTGTGACCTGCCAGTTGAAGCCATATGAGGAGGGAATCTTTCTCTTGTCCCGTTCCCTCCTACTCTCTTCACTCCTGCCCTTCTTTCTACTATTTGCAGGAAAATTATTCAAATTCCTTAAGTCGTCATTATTACATTTTGAACCATGCTTTCATTCATCGTGTTTTGTTAATTGCTTCAATTATTGGGCCTAAAATCACTGTGTAATCTCATCAGACCATATAGTTTAACTTTTTTTTGTTGGAGTTCAGGATCTATGTCTAAGCCATGTGGCACTATATAATGAGATCTCTTCTTATCGTCTCAATACCTGAAACTCTTTATCTCTAACAGGCACCATTTATATTCATTCTTTCACCCCCAACAGGTCTCTCATGTAAAAGATTTACGCGCAGCTCACCAGCCTTTATTAGGGAGGTACCAGCGTGTTTGCTATACAACAAAAAGTCCTTCTTCTGGTTCATTCATATTAAGAATTTACACGTAACTGAAGAGCTGTTACAATTGGCTTACTAGCATGTTAGTAGCTGAAAAGCTTGCTGCAAAGGCCTGGTCCTGGGGAGTTGGGTGGCTAATTGGATCGGTTGGGTTAAATAAATGTTTGAGTTCTCCCCTGCGCTGAGGGGACCTGGTAGTAGGAGCCTCTCATCTTGGAAGAGGAGGAAAAAACGGCGGATTAAAGGGACAGGGGAGGGAAATAAGGAGGGAAATGGAGGGCTCATTTATGAGATCAAATTTGTTGTGTATTTTACACTCGGGTGTCACAATGTAAATAATTAAGGCCTAATATAGAGCTGCTTTATGTAGTATTTACAGTGATAGAAGCTTTAATGAGAACTTTGTCATTGCAGGTTTCAGATCCAAAGGGGAACCAGTGACCCCACCAGCTACAAGAACCTGGGTGATTGCTTCCGGACCATCTTCCGCAATGAAGGGTAGGTTATCCACAACAGTTGTTGCCAACTACAGGACCAAAAAACAAAGGTCATGAATTAGGCATACAGTTTCTTCAGAGCACCAATGATGTCAGATTTCCTGTTTCCTGTGTGCAGGGAAGGAGTAATTTCTCCTTCCTCACTCATATGGCTGATGGTTTAGTGTTAAGGTGGCATTACTTTTATGTACTAATTCAATTCAAAATACTTAACTTTTCATTCAAGGGGCAATTTGTGGCAAGCACGTTTGCAAACACAAATACACATTACACGTACACAAGTATATGATAATGTAAAGAAAAAGTTGAAATGCACAAGGGTCAATGGCAGCGACCAATCCATAGCTGGCCAACGGTGTTCAACATCACAAAGGCACATCGTGTCAAAAAGCGCAAGAGCATTTATAAATGGACTAATATGCACTACACTATAAATTAATTTAACTGATATTTACTGATGGTGTAGCTTCCATATTAAAGTATATTAAGCCTCCATGTCATCAAAAAGAAAAGAAAAAAAGAAAGGAAGTAAGTGGGTAAGCGGGTGTATTCAAACAGACTAACAGGTATGTTGGCAAGGTGGTCTAGTGGCTGGAAAGCTGAAGGTGTTACAGATTCGGATGCGTCAAAACAGCCGTTGTATCTGTCATCTGCCTACACAAATATCCTGCAGCAAGCCACTGAACGTGCCTCATCACTTATTGTACCTCACATTGGCGTGCAGCTGTTATTTGATTAAAACCTAAATGTAAAACTTTCCCAACTAACTAAAGACAGTCATGCTGCCATGCTCCCTCCTCCTCTGCCTGCCCTGTGACAGGACTGTGAGACAGTGCAGGTGCAGGAGAAAGTGGTTGCCACTCGCTCTGTTTACGGCGAGTTGACAGCTTTACAGCGGATATAAAGTTGATCTGCTGCGAGGTGTGAGCGAGCGTGCGGTGAGAGGCCGGCTAGTGACAGTTGGAAATCTTTTGTTGGCTGTAGTTCAACTGACACAGCTATCCTGCTACAGTAGCTGTGCCCTCTTCACCCCACACGCACCCACACACACTCTCCCTGTGTGAAATTTAATGCCTTTGTGCCTGCATGCTTTTTGGGTGTGTCCTTTGGGAGTAGGTCTCATAAATTTCCAGAGAACTGTCTGACACAATAAAATGTTTGCCAAATTACACAGCATCCGTACCATCAACTATGAATGCTATTTGACTGCTCATGCAACAAAGCCGTGATATGTGTGGGAGAGTCCCTACAGACGGAAGATCCACCAATTATCACTAACAGTATATTTTTGCTGAGGCTGTAATCACTCCTCAGTAGCACATTGCCGATTACCTCCAGGCCAAACCACTTAGTTATAACTTATACAAATAGTGTTAGGCCCCTCTGTTGTAGAATTATTATTAAAAATAAACATCTCCTGTCAGCTCATGGCAGGGCCGAGCTAACACCAGGCCTCACTCTCTCTCTGAGGTGATGAGGGAGGAAACGTGAGCTCTCTCAGCTCGAGCTCGGTGATTAAACTGAAGAAAGACATGGAAATGTGCACATGTAACACCATTTTTAAGACAGTCTGAAGCCAGGAAACAATAACTAAACCTATAGACTATTTTTTATATAGCAGCAGGATACATTTTGAATGCTTGTACTGAAGCAATTACTGTTACAGTGTGGATTATTTCTGTTAAAAACTCAAAATTTTACATCAGGGTTGTTATTAAATCTGGAAAATATAGCATGAAATCCTGTAGCTGTGCTAATAAGTGTGTGACAGTGTGAACTATGCTCACAAACACTTGGTTGGTGTATTGCCTTACAGGCCACGCTCCTTTTTCTGTTGCATGTGGGTGTAGCAGCATGAGCATGTGTTAAGTGTTTCCGTCTGGAGGGAAACAAAAAGACTCTATTCTCGAGCATTCTTTACCAGTGTGGTATCCAGAGAATGGGTCGGGACCCAAAGCACGGCCACAGGAATATTAAAAGGGTCCATGCATTACGACAGAGCGTGTTGGCCTGCGTACAGTTAGATCAATGACTAATGCCTGGAACTAGTGCAGGGTGGGGGTTGACTCCAGCTGGGACCACCCATGCAAAAAATATCTGCATTCATTGTGAAGTGTGAAGAAGTGTAGATAAGCATGTCCACCACATACATGCGTTTTGCTACAGTGAAACAGGCATGTTTTTTATGAAGCAACAATCATGTTAAAGGAATAGATTTGGGAAGCTTATTTGCTTTTTTGCCAAGAGTTACATTTCGTTTTTTTACCTCAGTTTTTGTACAGATTATGCAAGACACAACGTGTTAATTAGTGAGCTTCAGAGGTGCTGGTAGGTGGATTTTGTTACCTTTGGACAAAACCTGGCTAGCTGTTTCCCCTCGTTTCCAGTCTTTGTGCTAAGCTAACCAGCTGTACAGACATGAGTGTTGATCATCTCATCTAACTCTCATCAAGAAAATAAATAAGCATATTGTACAAAATGTCAAACTACCCTCTTAAACAGTATGTTCTCCCCTCTAAAAATTCAAAAAGTGGAGCCTGTTTGTTTGAGTAAAAGTCTCTTTAGAATATGGGTTCCAGCTGTAAACCGTTGATTTACTTTAGTACACAGTCACACTTTCCACATTTGGGCAAAAGGAAGCATTTTAAAATGTCATAATTCACTATTTCAGCTCCAAATTTACCAAAATGTTATAGAATATGAACATTTGATCACCAAAACTAGAGCTGTGGGTTCATTATGTCATAGCAGGAAAGAGGTTCTCCTCCAATAATCAATTATCAGTCACCCACCTCCAATTACCCTGCATCCAAGTCCATAAATAGCACATTTTACATTTTTTAACTTTTATATGCTTAATTTAGATGCGAATTAAAGCTGCAGTAGGCAATATTATATCATTATAGTTTTGGTTGAAATAACTGATTTTGACCATTGCATGTCACTAATTTGTATTTAGTTTTTTTATTTTATTTAAAAAAACTGGTCTGAATCAAACAACCAATCAGGGTTAGCTAGCACGTAACTAACCAATCACAGCGACTCTGTACAAACAGTTGGCGATGCCATGACGCTTCAAGCCCAGTAAAATGCGCGTGCATGTTTGGTGCGTCATTTGGTTAGTTGAGTGATATGAGGCAGCAGAGAGAGAGAGAGAGGCAGGAGGTTTTGCATTTTGTATGTTCAAATTGCCTACTTCAGCTATAATAATAATTTCTACCTCATGATGTGCATGATACACAAGTAAGTTTAGATGGTTTCTATGTAGAGAAATGTGCTTTATCTTGTGAATCCTGGCCGCTGGTAATTCTGCTGTATTGTCCCTGTTAGGGACAATGTCAAAGTTACAGTTGACACTGGGAAAGGGAAGGTATTTGCAGATGAAGCATGTCTGTTGTTTACATGTTTAAGTACCTGGGGCGGCTCATATTTCACATGGATTTCCCCATAGCGTGCTGTGAACGTTACGAAGTTGACTGTGAACAATCATTGTACTCCAGGAAGTGTTTTATTTGTGCAAATGACGTTTTACTTTATGCATTTACACATTTCTACTGTTAAGAAGTCATAATTTGTGCTTGATGGATATTATCAGTCATGTCTGTGTAGTTCTGCCAGTGCTAAGCACCTCTCCAGATGGATGGAGGCTGTTAAAAAAGGAAAGGTTTATGAAAATGAAAGACAAATCATACACACAAGCGCATACAAACACACACCTTCCCTTGCTCTGTGTCAGGAGGCCATTTGTTTAGGAAAGCCAAAAAGGGACTTAGTGTGTACTTTACATTGGAAATCAAATTAGGATTCAAATGATGGCCACTCACTAGAGGCCGTATTTGTTCTGTAACAAATTTCACCCCTCCTTCATCACCTGGTGGCTCCTCAGCCTGACCACACCCGGGAAATCTGTGGCCACCATTTGCATGGACAAAGAGAGCAGAGGGAAGTGTCTTCCGTCTGACTGAAATAACTTGTTTATACATACGACACAAGGGATCATTTTTTAAGAGGGGGTTTTCCCTCAGCCATAATCCCTCACTTCAGCATTATTATGATGGCTCGATTACCCAGAGCCAGTACCACCTGTGTAACTTCAGGTGTTGTTGAAATAGGTTGGCTATGTCACCTGATGACAAGTGTTTTTATAATTAGTTGTGGTTCACTGCTGTTTTTGGAAGGCACCCTCGCTGATGTGGATTCAGTGCAAGTGACCTGCCCTTCTCAGGTTATATTCAGTGGAAATATGTGCCAGCAGCAAACATATTTACAGTTGGATCCAATCAACCAGGGTCATCTCTGTTGACTTGTAGAGAATGTTTTCACAACAGAGCCGGTGCTGCTGTTCACAGGATACAGTCGGTCACGCCACGTTGTGCTCTTTGTCCACAGACCTGTGTTTGGTATCAATACGCTCTCCCTCATACTTTCCCTCTCTCCTCCTGTAACCTGAGAGCAGCTAGGTGGAAGGTGATTCCCTCTCTTATAGGTCCTGTGCATGGTTACATATAAATTATGCTCTTTTTTTCTTTGCGTTTGAATTTCATTGTTTTTAAATTGTTGTGATGACTTAAAGGATAAGGCTGGTGATATTCTATATTTTTTGTTATTGTCAATGCATCTCATGAAAAGACTGAACCCAGCAATGTGTTAGCTCGTCTCTCTATACTTTACAACTTCTGTAGCTCTCAGCCCCGAGCACATTCATTCCTTGTGAAGTGAGGCGCGTCTTTAAAACAGGTAATGAATATATACTTTAATTTTTGAAAAACGCTACATAATAACAGCTGGGCACTGTGTTTTTTAGCAAACATTACTCAAACAGTACTAAAAAGTGTATTTATTTGGGACTATTTTTAGCTGTGGATTAATACACATTTGCGGTTGTAGTGAGTACTTATAGCAGCAGGACGGTGTATTTGGAATTGACTTCAAATAAACTACAGCGCCCATGATCATTATAATGAAAGAACATGTCAAACAGTGCAACAATGTGACTCACTGATGTGTGAATAGTTTTGGAATGAGCCGTATCATGTTTTGGCTACAAAGACCATACTTAAAAGTAGATCAGTTCATTGATGTTTTTGGTCTTTTCATGGGATCTGTTGACAACGAGACAAATATATTATCTGACCTTATCCTTATATCTGACCCAGGCTTATCCTTTCGCAAGGGTAAGGCTGGTGATATTCTTATCCTTATGATTAAAAAGAATAAATAAGTGACTTCAAAGCTTTTCACCAATTCCACCATGAAACCTAATCATAAACACTGTTTCTGAGGTGTTTGTTCTGGTCATGAACAATTTTCATATTTAGCATTTTCCAAGACCGGAATATTTGCTCATGGAAAAAAAAATGTTCCACTGGTAAAGAAACAAGGAAGTGTGGAAATCTGAAAAGCTTTTGACAGCTGGTGACCGCAGAAAATTTCAATTCTGGCATAGCAACAGGTTTGTTGATTGTTAACATGTTGGTTAGGTTCCCTCTGCCTCAGCTCTGTAAGATATAAATGGAAACCTTGTTGGTCATGAACTCACTGTTAGACATGCTTTAAAATGTATTATTTATTTCCCAATAGCACAATTTGTCCGAAATACTCCATATAGTGTGTAAACATTTTGTATGGTACTGTATTATATAGACCTATTCCCACTGGCTGGCTGGTCAGTCGTGTACAGAAATGCCCAAGGGTGGAGATAAGTATATAATTGATCCGTAAAGTGCCTTGAGCATCTTAATTGGATCCAAAATGTAAGAAGATGATTTTGTGTTTACTGTTTGTCTTGTTTAAAGATTTAGACCTGTTGTACCAGTTTCACTTTGAGGCAGTCCCCTTAAAACAACATTCAGGAATGAGAGCAGAGAAAAGTGGTTTAGTGTTGCCAGTGACAGTTTGGTATCTGACTCAATAGTGTCTGATGCCTCAGGTGTGCTATTGTTGCCCACTAATGTCAAAGATAGCTGGGCTTTGAGAAAGAAGCTTCTGAATAAAGAAAATATTTGACAATCAATCTAGTACCTGTATCATTTTATTTGATTGACAACTTGTCTGACATCATCTTCCCAGTGTAAACTACACAAGTTCAAACAAATGAACTATTCAACCCATGTTTTCACTGAATCAAAGAGTGGGGGAAACACACATGTATGCACTTCTGAATGTGTACGCTCTAGTTTAGTGCGCTCTTTGCAAAACAGAAAACATACTACTTACAAGGTTCGTACAAAGTCTTGAAGGTTTGGAAAATGCTTAATTTTAACCATTATGTTTTCAAGGTTGGGAATATGCTTGAATTCGAATATACTTGATTTTCAACATAATCTGGTGTTTCATCATCTATACAATCACTCATGTAAACCAAAAATCTCCTATCATTTATAGTAACAACTACAGGCTTCGAGAGTCTGGAAATTTAGGTACCTAGGTATTTAGGTACCTTGAAAGTGCTTGAAAAGTCCTGGAATTCTACTATCAAAACGCTGTACGAACCTTGTACTTATCTCCTTACATGTATACAGTGAAGACTGGTTAGGTGTTTGGGGGAAACCTCCACTGTAATGTCAATCAATATCAACAACAGCTTTTTAAAAAGGGAACTTTCTCTCTTGTTATATTCCCTTGATTTACCCACATGAATGAAAATACTATTTCATATACAACAAATGTAGCTTCAAATATTTCAGTTTCAGATTAATACATGTTTTTTTAGGATACATTGTATAAAGATCATTAAGACATTTGTGTACATTTCAGAAACATCCAATTGCATTTCTGTCTGTTTTAACAAGTGTGTTAAAAGGGGCTTTGCATACAACTAACAATCTAACCAGACTGTCCATTTACTCTGTAAATATATTCCATAAAATGGATTGCTTACAAAATATAAGCTGTGTAAAATGTAGGCATGCATCTCTATATACATAACTCACTGTATCATTTTATTATTTTTCCAGCCTCCAAGTATGCTTTAAATCATGGCTGGACATATGATTGAGCAAAGGCAAACTACCAAATTGACTAAAATTATACCGTCTTTTGAAACATCGAGTATATCAAACGCTGAAATAAACTCTTAAATCATTTCCTCCTCAGATTTCCGAACTTTGCCAGGGTTTGTGGTTTGAAAATATATCTTGGTGGTCATGTTGCCAAACAGAAGCAATATACTTTTGTGAGCTTGGTATTAGTCCCGCAGTCTATATTCAGTATTGTCAAAGATTTGATTCCTGTAGTAACCGTACGTCTTTGAGAAAGTGTTATGTTAAAGTGCTATGCCAGGATGTTAGCAAGTTTAAACTCCTTAAAGGACCTTTGTCATGTCTGAGAAAATAACCCTCATCATGGCATTAAAGTTATCTCAGCTTGGGCTTGGAGATAACACATTTATAACAGAAAGCCTGCATTACAAACTGAAAGACATGGGTGTTTACCAGGCGAGGAGGGCCTATAAAGATCCTATTGGTTGCACTATTGGAGATGTAGGATTCAGCTTTTTGGGGCTTGACACACCTGAACTGAAAGTCAGGATATCTCGACCTCTGCTACATTGATGTTGACCATTATCTTCTTCAATCTGTCTCTTGCAAGTCCTCCAACTTTATGGGAGTGCAGCTCTAAATTGCCGGAGTACCCCTTTAACTCTAAATCATGTATACTTTAACATTTGTGATGACCATTTTCGTATGCATGTTATACAACAGATTGTTAGATGTATTTGTTCTTACAGTTCCAGGCAGCCATTGACTTCCATTCACTTCCCTACAGTATGAAAATCAATGAGCAGGCGATTGAAACTTTCTTGAGTTATCTATTTATTTGTGAAATCAAGTGTCTATTACTTTTTATAAATGTAATACCAAAATGACACTTAGTTGCCAATTTATTAGGTCCATCTACCTAATGCAGTCTATAATGTTCAGTTTTTAATGATATAGTTTGTGGTGCTGTTGAACTGTGTTGCATTATGCAGAGTGGTGTTTCTGTTTAGTGTTTCTGTTTTAGTCTACCCTCATTAATATAAATGGGATGAACAAAATATTAGAAACACCTGTCAGTATTATGCAATACAAATCAACAGCGCAAAAGCTGAACATTACAACCTTGAAGAAGGCAGGATTTATTGCAGGGCTGTTGTATTAGACTCCATGCACACAGTGTACCTCATAAACAGGCAACTGAGTGTCTCTGCATGGATATAATTTTTTGTACTTTGGCTGAACTGACCTTTTAATGCACTACTGCTGTAAACTGCATAACATGACCTCACAGAGATAATGTAATCATCACAAAAGTGAATGCAGACCCGATGTTCATTGTTTGTATGTACGTACATTGCTTTGGACAAAAGTGTCTACAAAATTAATGAGTGTGAATGATGGATTCCACAACTCCACAACACAAGTTTCAAGAGTCTGCTAATTTATATTAACATCTTACAGATATGAATGGAAACGTATGGCTGCCTTTGAATGACAAATAACTATCTTGTGCCTTTTGTCGTGTCTAGCGAAGTATGACCACTTATCTGAATGTTGCCGATTTCAGTTACAAACTTAAACATAAAGCACGCGTGTACTGTAATGATGTGACGGAGACGTCGTGTGATTGGACAACACAAACGTGACACAAATTCTGCTGTTTACTTTAGCCCCGTTTCACACTGGCACCTTTTAGCACCATGTTTAGTCGATTTTCAGGGGATAACCCCGCAGACTCTGGGCTAACCCTGCTCCGGAGCAGGGCCAGCAAGCCCTAGGCTAAAGTCGGGGTTAGCCCACTTAGAAGGTTGCCAGGATTATGCCAGTGTGAAAGCTTTCTTGACCTGGGGCTAAGTGCAGTGTGAAAAGCCCATTAAATGATTAATCAAGTATCAAAATATTTGTTAATCAATCAACCAAAAAATTGTTTCTGCTCTACATCCTGTTTGATCAAAATGTCAGGTGGAACTTGACAAGTCATGAGAGTTATTTCACAGTAAGTCATCAGATAAGCATGTGTAGTGTTTTGTTTCCTCTTTCCACAGAGTATTTGGCTTCTACAAGGGAATCCTACCTCCAATTCTGGCAGAGACACCAAAGAGAGCGGTGAAGGTGAGATAAAGGATGTGCATGTTGGTTCATAGAAAACCGCAAAGCTTCTTGTGCTGTAATTCAACACTCAGGCTCTGGTTTCACCGTGAACTGCTCTGCTGCCATATGAAAACACTCCAACTGTAGTCGCTCTAACATGGTACACACATGTTGATTAAACACATGACGCTCTGCGCCATGTCTGGCTTCTCAGCCACTCCTATTTGTTCTGTTGAACTACCAAATATTGACTTACAAGCGTTTACAGCAAGCCTTCCCCTGAGCTCCGTCTTTTGATATTTGTTTGTAGGAAGGCTTAGCATCTCTCACTTCACACTAACATATAATGGGGTGACGGTTGGTGGGGGTGGGGGTGGGGGTGGGGGTGGGGGGGGCCTGATGCCTGGCATGGAGCTGCTCTGTAATGAGATGCTGGAGACGAGGATGTGTGAACTTTAAAAATAAGCACTCACACTGAGAAGATGGGGTAATCGCTCACACAGCGAACAAAGCTGGCTGATGGTGAGAAATGTCTGGAGCGAAGAATTAAAGCAAATTAAAGCTCCGATTAAAACGCCTCTGCTGGCATTTTGCCCTTTGCTCAGATAAACAAATCAGTGGATGTGTCTCCTTTTGAGAGTGTGCTTTAGACTTTCTCTCCACAGAGATTATCGTCCAACGTTTAAAGTACAGCTTAATTTTCATGTGCTAGTTGAGTTGATACAATGCTCGCCCAAGTTCCCCTTTCCTCCTGAGTGTTTTTAAGGTAGCTGCTTTCTGTTGTGTGTGTGTTTTAGAGATGTCAGTTTATGAATGCACTCTGACTTTCTGACAGCTCGTTTATCCTGATCTTTCCTCTGCAGTTTTTCACCTTTGAGCAATACAAGAAGTTGCTGAATTTGACCCCTTTGTCTCCTGGTCTGGTGAGTCTTAGACACAGAAACACCTGAATACACTCTCACCTGAAAAATAAACACACACACACACACAGGACCAGGAAGAGCGTTACACCCAGTGTCAAAAATCAACGTTTCAGCTCACCTGCCAAACGCTGGTAAAACAAAGACAAATGCCAAGAATAATTTTACCAGCTAAATAAATTATTGTAAATGTTCCTGTCAACGCAGAGTTGTAAATCTATGGTTGTCATCGCTGTTTCATGTACAAATACAGGTAAGGCATGAGTACACTTAATTACACAATTTACATTTTTATCTTAGTCTTTTTTTCCTTATGTGGCTACTCACCTGCTGACCCAAACCCCAGCATATTGTTTTTAGCCTAAAAACATTCACTCAGTTTTGTTAGACAGTTTCTGTGAGAGTTTACTATTGTGACAAAATTGGCATAATGGCAGCTTTACCACCTAAACAGAAAGTCATCTCACATCAGACAGGATGAAAAGTAAACTTCTCAAGTGAAGAGAGCCTGGAATAACACTTTAGTTAGGGGTTAAGCCCATATGAAAGCATCCTTGATCGCTAACTAACACATTCAAAGGTCAGGTGTATCATAGATGGTCAACAGTCTGTGAACCAACTTAAAATAATAACAACTGGGTTTAATTTAGCTAGCGTTGCATGTTTTATAAAAAAGAATTGGCATTCCTGACTAACCAAATGGAGTAAACCACACACTGGGACAAATGTTGAGTAAGGTTGTAGTTGAAGTAATTTGCATGTTTGAATCAGGTTTTCTTACTTCTTAAACTGAACCTGAAAGTTCCAGTTTCACTTAGATTTAGGAATTAGATGTATGAAGCTTGGCGTTTAAAAAGACAGACCAAGACAGGTGGTTATCGGCTGATCAGTGACCTCGTGTTCCTGCCTGAACCTACACTATATGAGCTTTATTCCAAGCATCAGAGCAGCCAGAGGAAAAAGTTTGGTTTCTACCACTTTGTGTAAAGCCAGTGTAACTGGCAGCTTGTCAGGAGCCATTTTTTATTACATCAGCATTGTTTTGTTTTGATTTTATTGGCTCCAACTATGAGAAAATGTACGGGATGTGATTAGTGTGGGCAAAATAAAAAAAAAAAAAATGTAATCCTCTTAAAACATTACAAGCTAATACAAATACAAGTTTTACTGGTGGAGTCTGTACTGTAAGTGTCGGAACAGTTTTGCTTTGGATCTTTATTCCATCACATTGGATTTGAAATGAAACAGTGACTATGAGATTTAAGTGCAGGCTTAAAGCTGGTATTCGACCCGATTCTAAAATAAATCGAGGGCGACCAGTTCAAGGTTAAAATCGGGCTTGATCTGTACAGTGTCTTCGTAATTTTAATCTAACAGTTTTTACATCTACATGAGATGAACCATGCAAAAATTATAACCCTTTTTTAATGTAGTACCCAGGATAAAAAGCTGTGATTCCTATTAATAAGGACGTGGACACTTAAAACACCTTTTAAAGCAGAAATTCATCAACTTAAACCTCCAAAGTCATTGTTTCATTTGAAATCCAGTGAGCTGGAGTAAAGCCAAAATAATAGCAAACATAACACTGTCCTAATAAACAGACTACACTGTATATTTGCTTGGCGGTCATTAATTGTGGAGACTGGTTCCACCACAGGTCACGAATATACAAGTGGTTTCATCCTTCTCGACTAATCTGGTTTCTGTTATATTGAGTCAGAATTTTAAGCTAGACAGATTTGTGTTGCTGGGGTGCGGTCACCACACACCACCTATTCAGATGGCAGCCAAGTGTCAGGCGTGATGGATGGCTTACCTGTAGCTCAGAGTGGAGGCCGCCCCAGCACGGCGCATATCCTCGTTTTGTTTTTACAGCCATTGGTGGAGAAATGTTTACCTGTCCCATCCATCATGCTCTCTTCCCCCTCCTCCTCTATCGCTTCATCTTCCTCTTCCTCAAGTGCCTCCAACCCCATTTCCCCCAGAGGCCCTCGCGTATCAAATACTGTAATCACATCAGATCATTAGTGCGAGTGAATTACAGATCGGTTCTGAATGGCTCTCTCTCTCTCTCCTATTCAGCGTGGCACAGCTGAATGCCTTCACTCTGATTAATGAGGACACACACAGTAATAATACAAATAAGGAATTAAAACGTGGCTGGCTGGCTGTGTAAACATCGCGAGGCATGTCTGAGAGGATGGGTCCCGGGGTTCTGACAGCAGGATAAAGAGGCAGGAAGAGTAATGAGCTATAGACCCGTTCTTGACATGTTCCCATTACGCTTCTCTGTGAACACGCATGTACGCGCGCACACACACACGTGCAGACATATACAGCCCCATACAAATACATGTGGCGTCGCAACAAGCACTGTTAATTACATGTCAGGGATATACACTTATAAATAGGTAGTGTACTTGTTACTTCTGATATCGCATAGAATTAATTAAAGTTCTTTGGTTAGAAAATAACTGATGTATATGTTTTTTTAACTTCCTTGCCTTTTTAATGATGAATCTTAAACAGCTTGCTCGCATTCCTGTTTACCTTCCTTTCCCTCCTGTCTGTCATCTAACATTTTGTCAAATGATAACAAACACAGGTGTCTTGTGTGTCTTCAAACATTTGTCAAACCATCACAATGACAGACGTGACAGAAACAAATGTCCATTTTAGACGAGACAAAAAGACTCGAGGAACGGGTTTCTGAAAACGAAACTACAATTCAGCATTTAAGCTCTTGTAGCCCGGACACGTTGACAATCTTCCTCATTGTCTGCATCACTCTGTCTATTCTGCTCTGTCTCTACACAAATATTACCTCCACCTTCTCACTCCTAAATCATGTCCGTCTCCTCTCCAGGCGCTGTCTGTAGCAGGGCTTGGCGCAGGCTTGACTGAGGCTGTTGTCGTCAATCCGTTCGAAGTGGTGAAAGTCAGTCTCCAGGCCAACAGAGATTCCTTCACACAGGTTAATAGAAATAAAATACTGTTTTAACTTGTAACATGTTGGTAATGTGCACTTTTCTCTAGAGGCCCAGTCGGTTTTTTTGTCAGCATTTGACATGTCCTTCTTTTGAATTCCTTCTCTCCAATGCAGCAACCGTCCTCATTTGATCAAGCAAGACGCATAATTAAGTCAGACGGATTCGGACTGAAGGGCCTGAATAAGGGATTAACGTCAACACTGGGACGCCATGGAGTTTTCAACATGATCTACTTTGGCTTCTACTTTAATGTCAAGGATGCTATTCCTACCAGCCCGGTAATATGCCAATCAAAATCTATGACTGCACTTTGACCTCCAGTCCTGTTTGTTTTTTGTTTTTTACTGACAAATGCAAACCCAAGCCAAGTGACAGACTCAGCTTTGCTTTGGTGTTTGTAACCTTGACTACGCCTTATTTTTTGCTAACTTCAGGCTATATGATACGCATGTGTCCCAGCCACCTAACCAGTGGGTGTAAATGCAAGTGTTTGACAGTATGATTAGTTAGCCTGCCTGCCATAGCAAGGAGGAAGCAAAAATCAGAGAGGAGCTTGTAAGATCAGCCCCGCTAATACCTCGTCTTTTGGCTCTTCATAACATCCTCAAAGTTTCAGATTACACATCCGACAGGGCCTGATGGCCCAAACAAAAGTTAATTTTGTTTAATGGAAACGTTACCATACGCCAGTTCCACATGTACAAACTGGAGCATTAGATTAACTCCAATGAACTAATTGGAAGCAGACAGCGATACTATTTTCAAGAGAAGGTTACAGTGGAAGTCCAGGCTCTGCTATATTTTCAGCATTTTTCCAGTGACGCAGGGTGTACAGAGAACCAAGTGGTCATCCTCTGTGAATGATAATTATGTGGCTGGATGACCCAAATAGCTCTCTTCTTAGATTGTGGCCATTGCTTTTGGGAATGATCCATCGGTATGTACATTGACGGAACGATCCTGTTTTGTGAGAGGCTAACAACAGCTATTGTTGAGGCAGAAAGGAGGAGGATAAATATTGTGGCCTCCAACAGCTTACAGGCTGAGCTGAGTGGCGTTTCTCCAGAGCCCATTTGTCAGTAACGTGAGCAACGAGCTTGCAACTCAAACGTGTCCGTAGTCAAATTGAGCCGGCCAAGCTCAGGCCTCTCTCATATCGCCATTTTAATAGTACAGAAGAGGCAGATAGCACACTGCCATCATTCACAAGTGAATGTGTGAGGAGATGTTTGCTTAAGGCTGTTAGAAAGTGGGTTGATGGGTGTACTTAGGCCGCGAGTATGTTAGCCCCTTCCCCACATCCCACTTCTGAAAAAAACAGAAGAAGTGGGATTAGCTGTTGATTTACCTCGGCTCTCAGGGTGTCCAGCCGCTTGAGAAAGGCCTGGACCAGAGAGGCTGCTGTCATTTGTAAAAATATCCCGGCCAATTAGCTGTCAGAGCTCTCAGAGTCTGGGCTTCTTTGGTACAGTAATACCCCTGTGCCGAGTCACAGCCCAATTACCCAAATTGTCCCCATATGCCTCCCCAGTCTGCCTGCATGCACCCTGTTTATAAATCCTCTGTCTTGGCTCCCCAAAGAACATGTGCTTCTGTTCAGCCAATCAGAATGCTGCACCTCAGTCAGGAAGCACTAATCTGCCCCCCCGCTACCATAAAATTATCAGGGCTTTCATGCCAGCTTTGCAATCATATGCACAAGACACCTCGTGTCCCCTTCATGTCTCTGTGACACTACTTTCTCTCTATAGCTGTAAGTTTTCTTTACTACTTGTGTTTTGTGCCATCATATTTATTAACACCTGGTTCCCGCTCTAGAAATGTTGTAAAATGGTGCTTGTTTTTTAATCCTGTATCTCCTCTTCTTTACCAGGACCCCACCCTGGAGTTCCTGAGGAAGTTCACTATCGGCCTAGTGTCCGGGACCATCTCCTCCTGCGTGAACATTCCCTTCGACGTAGCCAAGAGCCGCATACAAGGCCCCCAGCCCGTTCCCGGAGAGATCAAGTACCGCACCTGCTTCCAGAGCATGGCACTGGTGTACCGCGAGGAGGGGTAAGAACAAGGGGGGGGTATAAGTAGGGGACCCTCAGGACAAAATTTGAAACTCTGTCACTGGTGCATCCAAGAATTAATGAGGCACTTTGTCTGCTTTGTTAGCATTTGATAGTTGGTTATCTGCCAAACTGGCTGTCAGAAAAGACAAATGTACCAGCTGCAGCTACAAGTTAGCAGGGTTTGATTGCGCGGTGTGAGTTTCCTACACTAACTACAGGGCAAGTGCATGAATAGCTTGATGCAAAGCTGCGATCCGATGAATGGAAACCAAATAGTGACGTTTCAGTCTGAGCCGCATTCTCCCTCATGTGTGATCATACGTTTCTGCAGTCTGTCAGTTGTACAGTAAATGTTAACATGTTTTCGAGCCTCGGAGAATGACAGCTCTAAATGGAAGCTTCAAGGAAAGATGTATGTTATGTTAGCAATTGCCCTAGGCTTTCCACTTTCCCCCATGCAGCTCCACTAGACAAGGGCCAGCGAGATGTTTGTAGTTAGTGGACACAGGAACCTTTGGGGGCTGCTGCAGGAACGGCACTGAAACGCCGTCGTCACAGGGGTGCATGGAGGGTGCCCCCTCCGCCACATCCAGTCCCCTGCTCTAACACAACACAGTCCCACCTAATTAGTGGTCCCTATGGGAGACGTCGTTAAGCAGCCCCTAACGAGCCGCGCGGCGCTCCACGGGTCAATCTAATCAGACAGAGGGCCAGGGAGGAAGTGGGTCGAGCCTTATTAACGCCATCAGTGGCGGGGGCAGGGAGCGGGACAGGGAGCACGAGGCGGAGGCAGGCAGCCACTGATCACCTTGAATGCATTAAGGGGCAGGTCCTCGCCACCGCTGGCTGTTAGACCGCAACTATGTACCTGACGGGGTGAGAGACAGGCAGGCCAGCAGACAGACAGCCAGGCAAGAACTCACTGCTACACACTACAGCCTATACAAACACGCAAGTACACACACACATACTGAAGGCACACATGGATAATCTTCTCTTGAACTCAAATCTTGACTTGATTTACATAGTTTGAGTTTTATTGTATTTGTACATTATTAACATCCTGTTTTTTTTCTACAGGTACTTGGCACTATACAAAGGCTTGGTGCCCAAGATAATGAGGCTTGGACCAGGTAACAAGAAAAAGTTTTTTATACTGATATTACAATTATCCTTATAATCACAAATTTGAATGAGACCAGTAGTTTTTGTTTGAATAAAAGGTTTGGAGATTGGTAAATAAACTGAAATCTATATATTTTTTAAATTATTTCTATATCTTCCCACAGCATGTTAGAGCAAAATTTAACTTTGCATGAGTTTCCAATGAAATGAGGTGGGAACAGGCACTACTTCCTTCTCAGACATGTTCAAATCCATGTTTATGTTGGTTTATCTGATCTATGTAAGGTTTGAATGGAAACATTATGAACAAGAACTACTGTCTATCCCACTAGTCTTTCCTAATTCTCCCAGCTGCGCAGTGTCTATCTATAATACAGTATATTCCTTTGTGTTTCCCAGAAAGCCTCTGAATCTGCATTTTAGATCACATGACACTAAAACTCAGTTCCTATTGGCTGGGTAGCTCACACTGCTTATTCACTAGAAGGGAAATATGGGTTGATTCACTGTGGCTCTCTGTTCTGTTCGGTTACAGGTGGAGCAGTGATGCTGCTGGTCTATGAATATGTGTCCGTATGGCTGCAAAGGAACTGGTAACAAAAAACAAACAAACAAGGAAAGGAAATCCAAAGAATGCCTTATGGACTGTGCCTTATTGCAAATACCATTAATTGATTACCGTAACATAAGACCAAATTAGTTTTTTGTTTTTTTGTTCTTTTTACCTTGAATACAAAATACTGCCCTGCAAAATACCAAACAATAGAATGCAGCTTTCTAAGGAAAAACTACATGTTCATCTAAGTTTTTTTTTTTAATTTCTCAGGAATTAAAAACAGCTGCAATATTTGAACATTGACAAATGCATTTCTAATACAAACCAGGTTTTTAACAGTGGATCAGTAGGTTTTAAAGGCCCTGAAAACCTATTTTCTCAATCAGCTTCTTACTCTGAGCAGTGAGATTCTACACAAGCACAATAATTTAGAACAAGTTTCGTTATTTCACATGAAAGATTGATGTATTTTGTGCTTTTTTCCTGTGCTCTTCTCGCCGGTTTGAAGTGGGCGGTGCTCATTTGGGGGGAAAAAAGGTGATGTCACCTACTTCTGTGCACCAATCAGAGTTGAGCAAAATCTGAATCATAATCTGATGACAGTTGTGTGGTTGTTGTTGCCAGTACTGTCTGTTAAATCTCATTAAATCCCACCCACACGGTCCTGATGAAGCAAATTATGTGAGTTTTTTGGGAGTTAAACTCTTAAAGAATAATAATTAAAAATGTTTTTACATCAAGAGAAGTGCTTAATATTTGAAACTAAGTTTTCAGGGGCTTTAATGTTCAGTTTCAAATGAAGTAAAACACCAGGAATGGAGTGAAGGCATATTTACACGACGATCACAAAACTCATCTCCAGACCCGCTATAGATCATCATTATATAGCTGCACACAAGTTATATGACAGAACAAACATACTGAGTTCAGATGAGACTCACTTCCTTAGACCAACCTGGCCAGAGCTCTGCTGGACTCAGAGTATCATCCATCTTTATCAATCATCACTCATATCTTAATATAAACTGCTCTCATTAAGGAGCAGCTTGTGAAGTCAGCGTCACAGTGCACACACCCACTGCAGCAGAGGAGTGTTTATACGCACACATACATACTGTTTGTATGTACACATCTTCATGTATACGTAATCGCAAATATACACTGTGATCACACCCGTAGTACTGAGCCTTAGTGTATAGCTACAGCTGCAGTAGTGCCCAATGATACACTGATATTGTTAAGGCATATTGCAGGACTATTTTTAATGAGTATCTTTTTGCATGACTGATATTTTTATGTACGTCCTTTTGAATTTGACTAGTATGAAATGTTTATTTTTCAAGCTTTTATTGGAAATAAATAATCCTGTTAATTTGACTGTTTTTTTTTTATCTCAATATAAAATATTAGCATTTGTGGAAAGTTACTTACATGTATTGGCAACAAATAAAAAGGAATAAAATTCAACTCCTCACTTGGTTCCTCACTGTGTGTGTGTGTGTTGGGGATGGTTTTAACCACTTGTGTGTCTTGTAACCGTATGTTTGTGTTGCGTGTTTGTCTTCTCTGGGAGCGTTTTAACTTGGCGTTGATATAAGCGTATCACCTTCCTTCAGTTTACCACTTCTTCACCCTCCTTCTCGTCAGAGCACTTTGTTGTTTGAGAACCTGTCAGCTGTCGAAGCTGCATTAACCAACCGAGCGTCAGTCTTTTCTCTCTCGGTGGGGGCTTTTGGTGCAAGCTAAAACAACAAGCTCAAGAAATGCAAATGTGGCTGCAGGAATGGGAGGGTTACCGCACACATTCTCTCCCTTTGCCAGTCTATCTCATACACAAATATGCACACACACACCTGTTGCACAGCCTTAGGGGCAGTGGCTGCTCTGTAAGAGGCTCATCTTAACCTCATCTGGTAGTAGCTTATACTGAGCCACGTTGGCATTTGACAGTCATCATTAATGTGGGAGTTTCTCTCTGCCAAAATGGAACAGCTCCTGGTCTTTTGCCCAGGGGCCTGTGGTGATAGACTAACAACTGCGGCTTGCAGACTGATGGAATTGTAAGCTCTTAACCTGTCCTTTCTGTAACGAAGTCCTGAATGTGTATGTTTGTTTCAGCCTTGACAGCTTGTGACATGCACCGCGTGCACTGCGTGTGTTGCAGGTAGCTAAGCAACAGAACCACCCTTCACCTGAATTCCCAGCACACCGCACTGATCATAAATCTTCAGTGGCAGAGTCCCCCCTTCTCCTCATTTTCTTTACACCCTTTCCATGTATGTTCCTCATCTTCACCTGTAACATTTCAACTCAGTGGCACCACTTTGACAAGCCTGCAATTTGCACATGGCTTGACCCTGGTTAATGATTAATATAGATTAAGACATCCAGGATTTACACAGCATGCAAAATAAAGCAGTGATTCATGTCAGTGCGATTGAACACGGGAGCCAGATGCGTACATACCAAAGACACGGAACCAGACATGTTGTGATTTTCCAAGCTTTTTTTTTTTTTTGTCTTTTTAGGAGGTTTTACTCACCTGTCTGCTCAACGTTGCTGTTTTAAGGCATTAAGAAAACATTCTGGCTGTTGTCAGCTCCTTTTAAAAATGTTCATTGAGCAGGGGCACGCATGGAGCTCCGTATTCACCCAGTGTTGCATACTCTGCTCTGTGTTACTCTGCAAATGGCTGTCTTGTTTCTGATTGCATGTGGAGAAGTAAAGATAACCATATGACACTGAAGTAAGACTCAACATCATTAATTATAAACACGTGTCTGCCCCTATTTTTAAAACTGCGCCTTTTAGACCCTCGCTTCCATAAAGCTGACCAACATTAGGCTACAAGAGCAGGCATTATTAGACTTTCGAGAAGCTATTCCTTCTGTCTAGAAAACACACTGTTCCTATTTTTTGAATACTGGTGTCAATTAAGACGACCACATTTTAATTTTGTTGTATGAGTCAGAGGAGGCTAACAAGACTGTGCTCAGTTCATGTAGCTTAGTTGAAAGGAAAAGTTGTTTGGTCTCGTTGTTTGTAGGCTGAGGTAAAACAAAAAACAAACAAAAACAGAGCATGTAACGACTTTTTCATGCCACTCAGAGAGTTAACCATCATTTACTGTATGCTACATGATGGATGGTGGATGGTTAAGGGGTGGCCGTGAGGGCTGGCTGGTACAGGAGTGTATGATCATCATGTCCCTGTGATGTGGTTCACATACGGTCAAAGAAACACTACGATCCCTGAGCAACGGTCCGTGACCACTGGATGCGGGGAAGAGTGCTTTCCAAGTCAAATCAGCCCCTGCATGGGGAGGACTGTTGACACTGTCACATGGAGGGATTGTTTATGCTGTAACACAGGAGGAATGGAAACATGGGGCCATAAATAAGGCAACCACCCTCCGAACCCTCAGCTAATGCTATGTAAAAGAGCAGGTGAGCAGTTTTATCAAGTTATTAATCTACGACTTCATGTCCACGCTGGAGCCCAGTTTGTTTAAATCTCTGGTTTCCATTGCAGGGCTAGACAGGGCTTGCCAGACGCCCTCATAATTTATTACGCTACACTTTTCCCCCTCGAAAACTTTCTGAAAGTATTTTTGCATCATTTCGCAAACATGTCATTTGTCAGCTGGGCTGTGCACTTTTTCTTTTGTAATGAACATGTTGAGTTGGCCCTGACGAGCCCTATTTGGCCCTTTTGTGGCTGCTGAAGGTTCGCGTTTGGGTCACATGTCTGATGACCTTGGAGACCGCAGGCCAATGAGCCTATTTGTGGCTCTCTGAATGCGCATGGACTCCACCCCCCCACCCCCGAAGGGAGTCTGGGAGTCCCCCTGGTTCAGGGATCTCCAATTTTAATGCAACAGTGATGTTTTAATTTACTGTGTCTGACATGCGGCTGAATCTAAAATGAAACTTTAAAATGATTGGAAATTATAATGCATAACATTAGACCTTCACTAATATACTGTTTATACTAATATATATATCAAAATTATACTACTCTCTTATGAGATATTTACTTTTAAGCAAGCCTTTTCTATAAGTTCAAAAGAATAAACAGTGACATTAGAAAATATGTCTTTTGTAATACTATTGCATTTTATATTTTTATCACTTCACTTTCTACATAAAATGTGATTTAGATGCTACATTTATTAGAAAGAAATGTGCAAAATATTCATTTTGTAGGACTACTTGTGTGTGTGTGTGTATATATATATATATATATATATATGTATGTATATATGTATGTATGTATATATGTATGTATATATGTATGTATATATGTATGTATATATGTATGTATATATATATATATATATATATGTATATATATATGTATATATATAGGCAGTGAGAGATGTATATATATATATATATATATATATATATATATGTGTATATATATATATATATATGTATATATGTGTGTGTGTAATTAAATTTCTTTAAACCATGTATTCTTTTGTCACTGAGCTAATATTCAGGCGTAAATGTTTAGGAATATAGAAAGGGCCATATTAAGAGTAATGAGGTGAGGTTATTTTAATGACCAAAAAATTTTAAAAGAATGGCTTTATGTGGTGACAAACACTATGTGTGCTCAAAGCAATACTGATGAACTTTCCTAGTAAGCCATGACGCATGGTAATAGAAAATAAAGGCCTTGTGTGAGCACGCACGCACGTATAGATGTGTTTTTTTTATGGAAAGCAGTTTCCTGCTGATGTAAAACAGGCCTGTAGGCTATAATACCCTGGATTTAGCATAGCTACACTAACAGAAGGACAGAGAGAGGGAAGATAAATATTTTTAGCTGTGATGGTGAATACATCTTCTGCTCTCAGAATAAAAACTGTGGGGGATTCCCCAAACAACCGGCAAACTCCATGAAGACCAATAACAGCCAAACAATTTAATAAGATACATTCAATTTCATTGTGCAACATTTGTCAATTGTTAATGCTCTAAGACTCCAACATAAGACCAATGCCAATTTTGTCTGAACGTGCGTGGAGATTCCCGTGTTGTCTGTGAGGCAAATTGCACTTCATTCAACGTACCTTTTAATCTAATAAATAAACTTCTCTCTGGAGCTCTTGCATAGGCTACATTTTTTAGAGAAGTGGGAAAACAATGCTCCATAAGACAGTTACTTTTATCAAAACATAACGACAAAAAAAAAAAAGCATACAAACATAAAAACAATAGCAATTTATAAGCACCCTGAAACACTAATGCAAAGTTTTTTTCCCCTCTTCTTCGATTGCTTATTCATGAAGTTATACATTACCCCATTTTGCCCAAAGACATTTGCAGAAGTGTGCAGTAAAGAATCTGAGAGGAATTGTGTTGATGGATGGAGTAGCAGTCATACATCAGTCCTTCAGTACACCTGTCCTGCAAGTTCTTTCAGATAACAAGTTTGTAGTAAAAATTGACAGACTGTTTATTCCTTGTGTGTCTTCGGTCTGACTGTGTGTAGCGAGGAGGAGGAGGAGGAGGAGGAGGAGGGGGTCACATACAGAACGGCACAAATATGGGTCCTGGGGCCAAGTCCTTCATAGAAAGGAGGCAGTGGGAATGAAATTAAGCCACAGGGGACAGACTTGGTGTCTTGTCCTTGCCGTCTCTCACTCCCTCCCTCCTCCCTCCACCTGCTTTCTCCCATCAGTCTGCAGGAGCTGACTTCACAGCGCCGAGGCGGTGACTGGGTGGATGGCGTCACGGTTGGCTGTCATGCTCTTGAAGGACAGAGGGGTGGCGATGTCACAGCTGTGGGGAGATAGAGCACTGCCACTGGCCGGCTGCCATGTGGGTCCGGTCACATAGGCCGAGGTGGTGGCGCTGTACCCCATGTAGGGTGACACTTGGGTGGGAGGGTGGTAGGGAGGGATGCTGGGCGCTGTGACATAGCTGTTCACTGTGGGCAATCCATTCAGCGTCTGGGAACAAAAGAGGAAAAAAAGAGAATATTAGCAGGTGAAAATGTGCGTTAGACGTCTGAAAAGCTCCCTGCTTGATGTAGAAATCACAAATTATTTGCCACAGAAACGTTCTTAAATATAGTCACTTGAGAGAGGATTGAGAAGCAAGAACTCCCATTTTTTAGCTGCATTATTTGGTGACACCCCCCTTCCCCGAACCCAGGTAGACGCACACAAGCAGCTGAGTATTAATGGAAAAAAAGCTGAGAGGCAAGCTGCAGAAGAAAGTGAAAGGAAAAGGAAAAGCAATGTTGGTTGAATTATAAACAGCAGAAACTTAAATTCTAACTTCACAGCCACCACATAAAAAACCCATTTTCCCCAATTTTGATGAAAGTATGAATGATCAATTATGCGCTCTCATGCCCCTGGAACATATTAAACGTGTATTAAAACCATACATGCATGATTGCCCGTCTGTCTATGGGACTTGTTTTCTACCCTAAAGTGGACGTTTCTCCGGGCGGCGTTGATGCACGACGTCAGACGATGGGAGACAGGGTGGTTGGGGGCGCCATAAAACAGATGTCATGAGAGATTGAGAGTGAAAGGGCAGGAAGAGGGGAAATATGATAGAGAATGAGGCGAGCATATAGGGTTCGAAGCATGAATGGGCTTTGCTTTTCTGGCACAACGACAGGACTTAACTTGAAGAATTCACCAAAGCATTTCAACAGGGAGGCCAAATTTCTGTTCCTGGGTGGTCCTGGGACTATTGAGAATTATTTCTAAAATTGGGAATCTTCTCTGTTTCTTTGACTTGTTTTCGTTGACTTGCTTGACTGGCAGAGTCACTGGCTATTTCTTTAAAATAGATATGAAACATTTTACCCTCAACTGACATTTGTGGTGATTGTAAAACATAACTATAGAGAGAAAACTGGTTTTCTCTGTGTATGCACGCGCCTGTGGGTGTCTGTGTTTGGTGTCTGTGGGTGTCTGTGGGTCTTTCTTCAACGATACTGACACTTATTTCACATAATAGCCACACAGGCTTTGAGCTGTGTTTTTAAAAGGTTATTTTTCATTTAAATCAATTAGTCTCCTTAAACATTTTCCCAAAGATTATCACATTACACTATAAAAGCACCATATGTAATGCGTACACACACACACACACAAATAGCCTGCAGTACATACATAATGTATACTGTACACATAAATGTATACACACATACAGTATGTGTACATATACACAGTACATCTACGAAGTAACAGGAAACTCCTTTCAGTATAATGCAATTTACAGGAACACCACCACCTACAGCCTCAGATATTAGACTACCACAGAGATGTCTGACACTAAGTCAACACAATTAAAAAGGTTTACAAAGGGTGTATTTATACAAGTGCTCTTGTATCAGATTGCATCATGTGTTTAAGTGTACCTGTTATTTTGTCCACCCCTCCTCCACCACCCCTTTATCTAGGTGAATATATTATCAAAGTATATGATATATAAGTATATCTTAGAATTTGGACATGTTTTATTTAATATTTATATGTCTGTAAAAATATACCAGCCTACATAACAAAATGCAAAACTTTTAAAATGCACTTATAATTGTTTTTTTTAAATAAATAAGTTTAGGTTCATCTTCTCTTCTTTTGTAAATCAAAAATATTTTAATAATAATAATAATACCTGCGTTGGTGTTTTGATGGCCTTTCTGAATTAGTACTCTATTATTAAGGGAAAGTAAAAACCAGAATTGAATAATGAATAATAAAAGCATTGACGCCATTCATCCAAATAATTACTCAAAGCGGATTCACTTCGTCACGCTCTGATCCCCACAGTTTATGTTTTAGATAAATCATTACAACGTTTGAGTATCTAAAAGCACGTGAATCTAACGCGAACAAAACAAATATATATATTTACATTATTTGTCGTTAAGAAAAGTTAAGTTTTGCTGAATGTTTTCAGTCGTTTTCGAAACGTGACCGGAATCAGCTCCGAGCCGCCGCGCGCACTGAGCTCGTGACTTAACCTTAAATCTATTTTAATGATGCTCCTCTTCTTCTTCTTCTTCTTCTTCTTCTTCTTCCAGAGAAAAACCTGAGAGTCCCATGGGTGCATCTGCCCTCTAAACAGCGCCTATGGGCCACATGTTACTAACCGGCTGGCCTTATACACAAACGACTCATATTTGACGAAAATAAAATGACCTTTATACGTTTTCAGGGTCCCATTTGAATCAACCCTGCGCTGACTGTCAAGCTTAAGGAAATATTTAAAAAATAGGCCAGAAAAATGAGAAAAACCTGACATGAAGAAGATGAATTGTAGTTTTTAACTTCGGGGTCTTTCGGCCACCGTTTCAACACGATCCCTGCATGACATATCTCTCTTAAGTTATTTTATTTTTTACTGTGTCTCTGTCTCTCTCACAAACACAGATCTATTTAACATTAGATCTCAGCAGGCTGCATTAGTTGCCTGTGTAAAGTCTGAGTGACAAAGGCACGGCTAATCCTCCAGTCCTTTGGTGGAACAGTTACTTGCTTCACCATTCTTTGTTTTTCATGCAATAAACTGTGTAATTTATAGAGTTGTTATTTTCTGCCTTTAATGGCCCACTTCTGTTTTTGTATAGCTGGCTGGCTCACCGCTCAGACAGTTAGTGTGTCCACTTTGTGCTGTAACTTTTTTTGAGCGCTCCTGATCTCACAGCATCGGCCCTGTTTTCTGCGTAATGGGCATGTAAACTCCTCCCGTGATAAAGTGGCAAAATAAATGATGCGGCATGAAATTGTTTTGGGGGTTTTTTTCTCTGTCCTTGACGAGAATTGCACGCCCTGTCAAAATAAGAGAAAACGAGCACGCATGCGCCCGCACACGAACGGTGTCATAGCCCTTCATTTGTTAGACTACTTACAGGCCTACTCTAAGAAAACCAGAAAAAATAAAGACGTTTCATATAAACTAATAAAATGAGTTTTGGATAGAGACAAAAAAATGTATAAAAATCTAAATTGATTTTATTGACTATCATAAATTTAATTTATACGGATTAGGCGTAGGGCGAGTTTTCTCCCTTTAAAATTAGTAAAACTTTAAAATATTTTTTATTAGTGTTAATGTGTGAAATTCGGCGTCGATGAATGTATTAATCTAGATCCTGCATTATTTTGGATATTGGCTATTTCACGTCTATTTATCGCACTTTAACAACTCGGTTCACAATAATTAATGTTCCGAAAGTTTAGGCCTGCACGACAGTTGTCTTAGACAAAGTATGAACCTCTCGGTTACTGTAGTTTTTCGCAACAAACCCGAATAAGACAAATGTGTTTTTTTCTATGCAGTTCAATGTCTTGGCTCAAACCCTGCATGAACTGTAGCAGTGAAACCATCCCATTAAAACACTGTAGGCCTATGCTAGAACCATTTACCAGGAAGCCGAAAACAGGCTATATATTAGTTTGCTGACTCTTTTTTTTATCGGTCCAACCTGTTTCTGAGTGTTAAGCACGCTACAATTAATTTCAAAAAGCCAAAACACTACTAACTATCCTATCCAAGAACTCTTTAACCTACTAATTATTAAATAATGTACACTCAAGTGATTCATAAAAGCACTGACCATGCAGCAGGACCTACAGGAAGTGCACCATGTAAAGCCAAAATAAAAAATAAAAAATAAGATATTATTAAAAAAAAAAAAAGAAAATGCAGCATTACCAGCTAGCTAACAGGAGGAGCGCATTAATGCTGTGAAGGGGAAATTTCCAAGCCACATAATTATTAAAATATTATAAAATACTCAAGACTAAAGTTTCATAGCCTGGAGGCCAGAAATTTGGATTAACTCTTTCCACTTTTGTTGCATTCGAGGTTACAAAAAAAAACAAAAGAGAGGTGTCCATTTTTTTTTTTACCTGTGTGTATTTTGCTTCAGGTTCTAAATGCGGTTTATCCACGCCATTGACTAGTGGAGAGCTTGCTGGTGGGAAATTAGTCCTGTTTATAGCGCTCCATTCTTCTAGTTTGGCGCTGGGAAAGGATGGACTGTCACTAACTGGGGGAGGCAAAAGAGAAAAGAGAGAGGAGAAGAGAGGGAAGTCAGAGAGGAGATTTTAAGATTAGGGAAAGACCCGCACAGGCCGCTGCTTCTCGTGCATCCATCAGGCCCAGGTTAGCCAAGACAATAAACCCAGTGACAGTGTTGCACTAAAGCACAAAAAGCTCATATATCAGTGGGCTTTCGTGTGCGTAAAGTTTTTAGACAACGTTTCTACTCTTGATCAGCAACACAAAAATAGTTTTAATATGTAATAGACTACGAAATGTGCATAATCTGATACTGAGAGTGAGACTTCTTAAAATATATGTTTTAGATATTTTCTCTTGCTTCAGTAATTTTCTTCAACCTTTTATCAATAAACGTGACCAGGCCTCAACGTTTTTTGACTAAAAACATTGAACATTGAGAGAAAAAAGTTAACTGATCTGTCGTATTCACGTGCCTTAAAGTTAAATGTGTTTAGACTGAAATGCTTTGGTTCCTCCTGAAGGATCAGACTGAGGCCCCAGTTGAAGATGGGTACAAGTGAGACGACTCTGTGGTGGGTCAGGGGCATTTTAACCCACCAAAACGTCTTCATGTCGGGGACAAATTAGATTTGCGTTCACCGTATCATATTGTACACAGTTCCCAACGGTTTACACTGGGAAGAGCAAGACCACCAAAGTTATAACTAGATAAAGAGCTTTTTTTAAATGTGCGTTTTGTACATAAATAGTAGGCTATTTTTTATGTACGTAACTGCATTTACACACAGCAGTTGACTCTATGCAGCCTGCACATTTCAGGCAGTGTGTGTGTTCCCGCATGCGCGTCAGATTAAATAAGCTAAATCAGTTTATGATATTAAGCCTGCACATTCATTTTTAGCCATTAGCTGCCATTTTCCATAAATTCCTAATCTTTTTTTTTTAATAATCTGACTGTTGAAATCACTTTTGGTGCAAATGAGCTCTCATCTCACCAAATGTACTGTAAAACTTAGCATTCAAAAACCTGCCACAAACATCTGCTAATTATTTGGAAATGCATAAATTGTTTATAAAGGCAGCCTCTCAAAACACAATCTCTCCCCTTGTGATTTCTCGTGGATATATCTGCCTCACATTTATCTTGTTTAGATTGGCCCGAGTTAGGCGTTTGGCGGTGGAAGTGGAGAGGAGCCGGGGCGTGTTCCTGCATGGTATAGCCATGAATCCTGACAGAAAGGGCCGCTCGCAAAGGGACTGACAGCACTTCCCCTCCTGCCACTGGAAAACAAGCTCTCAGAAAATCCCTTTCACAACACCGAGCCGACCATTAACACTGATTTATGCCGGATCCTGTTTCACTGTTTCCAAAACAGTTGTGGTCTTGTTGTTGAGTGCAAGCCAAAGTTATCTGGGCCTACCTGCATGTGACACATATACGACAAACATAACACATGCAGCAGCAAGCACATCTTAACGCGAGCTGGCTCTTTTACGCCCGAATCACGGTTAAACCTGCTGAATACGCACACAGCCCTGCACAAAATGTCTGGCTCCAAGTCATGCCAAACATTCAGAATACCTTATTTTGATGCACTTCATCTCACCGCCTTTCCCTCCTGTCCCTCTAATATTCCACATCCGCCTCTTAATTATTACTGCAAGCCGGACCATCTGTTTCTGGACTAACCTGCCTCCCTTTCAAATCAATATCAGCAGGCAGGTCAAATGGCATTTAAGCTCTCTCTCCATAGAGGCCTGTGAGTTTATAACGTCCCAATAGTTACTTCTCGAGGCCTATAAAAAACAATTAGAGTAACTGAAAGGGGAAAATAAATCCACTTTCTCTTTCAAACACACACACACACACACACACACATTCGCACTCTTGCGCGCAAAACCCCTTCAAAAGTGGCTTAAGTGTAGTGCAATAAACAAATGCAACCGCCCCTCCATGCCGCCATGCTTACTTTGTTGCTCTGTAATAGACCGTATCCCCAGAATATCTGTTACAGAGTGCGAGGAAGGCCATATCCTGTGCATGGCCATGTGTCCGGGAAGGGTGGGCATGCCAGGGGGAGTGGGGACTTTAGATGTCGGGTATGAGTATAAGTGGTTGTAGGGTAACGTTGGTTGTGGCGGTGGGTGAGGCGCCTGCTTGCCCGACTCATACTGGCTCTGCTGGGACAGATTCCCGATCTTGTTGCGGAGGATCCGACTGATGGAGCTGACGGAGGGCAGATTGAACTTGTCGCAAACCCCGTCGGCGAGTAGCCTGTCCCGGATCTCCCAGGCAAAAATCCCCGGGTCTCTCTGCTTGTATGTCCGTATGTGCTTGACCACGGTGGGTGTGGTGACCCGCGGCTTGCTGCCTCCGATGGCCCCCGGGAGGATGGAGCCGGTCTCGTTGTAGCGGGCCAGGATCTTGCTGACGCAGCCGTGGGAGACCCGCAGCTGCCTGCTGATGTCACAGGGTCGAATCCCGAGCTGGGCCAGCTCCACTATCCTGAGCCGGATGGCGTTGGGGAGCGGCCTGCCGTTCACGAAAACACCGCCGAGCTGGTTCACCTCACCGAAGGCTGGCTCTGGTGTCAAAAACAAACACACAAAAGGGCAGAACAATGAGACAGCGATTAGGTAACCAACACAAGGCCCGCCACAGACTGCAGATTTTTATCCCGGGTTAAACCACTGATGTATAGGGCTGATATTTCTTACCAAACACATAATTGTATACAATGAAATATAACAAAGATGTTAAGTGTTAAACTGTGTTTTTAATCTACTTATTCAAATTTTTTGTCATTTATAAGAGCATTGTGTAACAAAAACTCTTTAATGTCTCTTAATAGTTGATTTTAAAAAATATCATTACGCAAAGGTGCATCTTTTTAAGCTTTAAGTGTTTTCACCCAAAAAACCTTTCACTCTTAAATACCAATTTATCACTTTGAGTTATGTATAATGTTTGGGTGAAAAGTACCAACAAATAGCTGACTGATAGTTGTCGTGCACGCAGGCTAAACTTCACACGAATGTCCACTGGTCAATGCCAAAACTCATGCGTAACTGACACATGTAATAATTCAGTCTGCTGGTGTCTTCCCACCGGATTAACAGCTGAACTGACCCGCCAAAACATCGCAGACCGACAATGTCTCGCTATACTTTTCCCACCTTGCCGTTGGACCCTTCGCTGCATCCCTGACAAGAAAAAAAAGACCCGATCCAACACTGAACTCACCCATCGTGTTAAAGCCGCAAACGAAGAATACGGTGTCCGGTTCGTGCCTCCTGCGTGGATCCTGCTCCGCGTCCAGCGTGTCCACTGTCCAAAACCGCGGCCAAGAAAATCTTCTTGCGCGATAAGGAACAAGAGGGACAAAATTCTCGATCTGTTTCCTGACGGCGCTGGAGACAGGCTTACATTTCAATCTGTCGAAATCAGGGGGCTGGACTTCCAACGCTTCTCCCTCGCTCATTGGCTCGGCTGTCCAATGGACTTGCGAGATTTCTCAGAGCTGCGTTGCTATTGGTCCAAAAGTTTGACATGACAAGTCCAAGAGACCCCCCCCCCCCCCAGTCCTCCTCCTCGTCATGCTCTCCCATCAGAAAGCAAAGTTGAGGATATGCCACCATGAATGCGTTTGTTATTGAGACAGATAGGGTGAGTAAACGCAATATCAAGATTTTGGATCAGATCTTGTGATGTGGCGCTAAATAAAAAGATGCGTAAAGAGCTCCAGTGGGTGACCATGACAAGGAACCATCACCTGAAAAAACACATTCATATTTTCATGAAAACGCACACACCTCTGGAATTTAAACCCAGTGTAACTTATCATTAATTTAATATTTTATTTCTGTTTTTATAACACAGATTAAACCTTTCAAACTAAAAAAAAAGTTCAAGTTTTATTATGAAAAACTATTATGGAAAACCTGAGTTTGGGTGGCTTTACGCTCCACTACACCAGCCTTTTAAATGGCATCATTAAGGAAATGGGAGGAAATGAATGATTGGTTTTGCGTATTGTAATTGGCTGCGTGATGTTGGTAAATTGTATCTCAGTGCGCTTGAGGATTATCACACTTTTTCCTCATTTGTCGCCCATGTTTTCACTGTCCTTTACGCATCAAGCCTCGACTGCTACACTTTGTAAAACACGCCAAAAAACAAGTCCTTCACGGGGGATAATGTTTGGCTGAAAATGAAGCGATCAAAGGGCGAGCATGTTTAACCTCTGGAAAAAATCTATCTGGTCATGCAGTTGGAAGATAAACGGCAGATTTAAACCTCCGCCAGATTTATATATTGTGCCAAATTTAAATGAAATATTACGTGATTTATTTAGACCGTGTGTGTGTGTAACGAACATTACACTTTAAGGTGTTTTAACTCAATAATTTTCTCTTTTTCATCTCAAACTGCAAGTCTATTTGATTTGCATTAAGGCTTTGCCGTTTTTGCCAATTATGCACAGCAAGCTTTGACGCATTCAGAGCTCTTATATGATAAAGAAATTACCTTTTATGTCTTAACCTTTACATAATTACCTTTCAGACTCAAAGCTTGCAGGCCAATATCTTATAAAGGCATAATTTCTAACTTTACTACCTCTGCATACATGCACTCGCTGCACAGAAACACCACTTGCAAGCAATAAGAAAGATTTGTTGCTTCCCGACACGAGAAACAAACACACGCCATAACTTTTGCGCCTCCACTCTCTCCCCCGTTTTGACACATGCTTTGGGTTTTTTCCTCGTGTCATATTTTAGAAAGGCCACGGCGCATGACTGACCTTCATCTCTGCACAACCTGAAGGGATCAACGTGCATGTAAACATCAAACGGCGCGCCTGTACAGCCTGTGCAATTAGGAATATTGTTGAAAACCTCTGCTGACATTAAACACCGACGCGGGCTCTGAGGGGCCAACATGTACACAAAGTATTCCTCAGTATTTGTTTCAGCACGTACAGCTCTCTGGGCTGGATACTGAAGGGTAAACTTACCATACCTACATTTTTTTAGTTTTCCCACCTTTTCAGGATGGCATAAATCTCTGAGATGGCGTGCGTCTTAACACTAATACAAGCCAGTGGACGGGTATTTTAAGGAGGTGTATATTAACGCATTTCTGGAGATATTTTTGTTTACATGAAGGGTAACTTGCCTTAAGACGACCGACTGGGGGTCTTAGTTTACTCCTTTTGGTTTTTTTTTAATTCACCGCCGCTTGTGCCCCCACCTGCCCACCCTGCTCAGCTCCCAGGCCACTAATGCGTCAAGGATAATGTTTACCGTGGGGAAACGTGCTCAACTTGTTTCCACTGAGGTTCCTCCGGTGACTGAAATAACAAAAGGTCAGCGGTGTGAGGGATCAAAGGTCTCCGCGAACTGCTCCATCCAGTTTTTAGACTGAACGGACACCTTTCCTCCTTTTTTATTTCTTACTGTGATATAATGTCCACCTGACGCTGCATTAATGACATCACACCACAACAAAAACTGGAAATTATTAACATTAAATCTCTGGTTGAAATAAATAATTGCAGGTTATTGAAACCATTGTTTACAATTCCCACGCAGTGAGACAAATAATGGGATTATTACACTAAATCATCGCAGTGGATCCAACATCGACTATTATTATGATTATAATTATAATTTATATTATTATTATTATTATTATTATTATTATTATTATTAGTTAAAACTGAAAGCGCACAGGCCTTGTTGTTAATAATGATTTCCAGACTTTCACATGCCCGTACAGCTCACAAGCCCAAACTCGTCCATGTCGAATTGAATTGTTCATACCGCCCGTGAAGGCAACGCATCACTTGTCAGACAAATTGTGTAACGATGGACTCAAAGCTCCGACTGTAGCTCTCTGCAGGAGACAGTATGGGCCGACTTATTCCCTCATCTCACACCGTTTGTCCTCTTTAGTAGCAGGCTTCTCCTCCTGTATATTCTGATGTGTGGCAGCGGGCCTTCACATAATATCTGCTGCAGAAGTTTTAAGATAAAGGCACATTTATATGCAGATTTTGCTTAAAACATAATTAAACTAATACGACTTTTGTCTTGAAAGTGCGTTTTTGGTCTGCAGGATGTATGGTGGATTTTCTTGATGTGCATGCAGGCAGGTTGCTGAGTGTACTGGACTACTGGTCAAACATACATAGTCCTGCTGTGTGTGATCTTACATCACGCATGTCTCACTGTGCAGCCATAATCTATAAATTAATGCTTGAGGGACATTTTGTAAATAATATCATAATCTGATCTCAGCTTGTTTGCCCTTAATACAGGTTTCTACATCATGTTCTTCTCTTTAAAAGTGTATTTTTTATCTTCAAAATGTTGTATTACATTTTACTAATGTGCTCAAATAATTCAAACTTTAATTGCAAGATCATGTAATCTAATTTTATCTAATTAAACTCTTAAAGATGCCAGATAGCTAATGATTTCTATAAGGATAATCATGATTATTTTAATTACTCAATAACCGGTCCATTAAAGGGTTATTTGTCTCTTTTGTTAGCAGATTTGTTCTTCTATTTACCTTTTGTGGAATCAGCTCTCGCCCCAGCTGCCTCGTGCAGTTGCTGTATACTGAATACTGGCTGCTGATCTCGCGCCTGTTTATATCACAGCTTTCTTTCATGTCAAAGTGTTTGCTTTGGTCATAATTGATTTCACGAGTAGAGCAGGTCCTTATTGACTCAAGATGATGGAAGAAGCATGTAGGTCAGAGATATTTTCTTTTTGGTGCTGCTTCTTTCTGTCCTTTTTCAGATTTCTGTCATTAAGGTGCCAAAAGTAGGAAGAGGAGGGAAACTGAAATTAATTAATCAATATTTCAGCCTTTATCAGGTAAATATGTCACCTGCAAATAGTGAGTAAAACACATTTTCGTCTAATTTATCGTCATAACTGCAATGATCACCGTCTGGATGTTATATAGTTCATCCACTTCATTCACCTAACATGAAGATGCACACCTTCATCTCAAGAATTAAACTTTTGGAAAATTAAGAATCATGTTCAGACGTTTTACAGAAAACTGTCTGATCTTGCTAAAACGCCAAATATTCACACTATTATAAATCATGCAGCAGCTTCAGTCTTGTGTTTCTTTCTTGCGCCGCAAACATTTGAACAGAAGAGAGAAAGCTACTGTACCAACTGAGCTTGTTTACATCTACATACTTGCAACACATCTATAAAGTGTGATGACAGCCACTCCCACCTCAGCTATCTCCCTAATGTGTGCAGCAAAGTAACGTTAACCACCTTTTTGTTTTTCATTTCCACATTTTCAACAAGTGAAGACTTGAGGAACTTTTTTTTTTGTTGTTGTTCTCAACAGTTGTCACCACAGTGAAAAATACCTGTCCTGATTTATTATCCTGGGACTTTTTCCACATCAAGTTGAAACAACTGAAACAAAAAACTTTGAAAGAGTTGCGGGTTGTTTCAGGATTTCGATTAAGTCTGATCGAAAAAGTATAAAGGACAGTTTGTATATACCTACAACAGTTCCTGCCACATTTCTCCTCAGTGGAGGTTAGTATGATCCATGATGGCTAATGACTAAAAACAATCTAAAATCAAAAGTAAATCAATATTTTAATCAATTTGTATCTTCTGCAACATCGTCTATTTGTATATTTTACCTCATCAAAGTAAATTTCAAACATATTCGATGTATATTCTTCATCTAACAGTGAGACTTCAGTGAGGTCATTTATACACAATCAATGATCGAATTAATGCAAAACTGCAACGAAGTCAATACGATAAAAAAAAACGACGTCTCATCTTGTTGTGAAACCAAAATAATTTCACGCTTGAAAGATCGAATCAAAACTTTAAAACTGTATTTTTGGATTTATTGTCATTCCGCACCTGTCAAATGCATTTACTCTCTGTAAAGGATGATGATGATGATGATGATGATGAGGAGGAGGAGGAGAGGGAGTGGATTCCGCTTCTTCCATCATCCATCAACCATCTTAATGCCTTAAACTCCTGCGATCCGATTAATTAGAAGCAGTTCAGAAATATTTTTCCTTTATTTGTTTTTTTTTTAAAGTAGTCTGGGCTCTTCAGTCTCTTAGTCAGTCAGATTATATCTTCATCTGGAAGTCCAACACATAAAGAAATAAACTGACATACTTAACAACAAATCAATTACATCACCAAGTCCCGCAGTTTTAAATCAATCATCATAGTACATAAGAAGTCATAAATAATAAATAAAACATAATTTCAGAAGTTAAAATAAAAAATATTAGTCTAAACGAGATAATACAAAAAAGTGTTTTTTGTTTCTCGGCTGTAACTTTATGTCTTATAACATTTTCGATTCAGGGACTCAACTATAAAGTCAAAAAATAAAAGCGGTAATTTCAGCTGTTGTCATTTTGCTGATTTGTATTTAAATAGTATAAAAGTCACACCCCCATATTATAAAATGCTATTTAATTATTATTATTAGTAGTAGTATTATTATTATTATTATTATTATTATTATTATTATTATTATTATTACCTATTATCATTAGATCGTGCACAGCGGTGCAGACTATTTTTCATGCAGTGATTTTGTTTTTGTCATTATCAGATCCATCCGCGTTAAATTTATTGCAGCCTGACATCATACATGACTTTGTATCAGTGGGCCTCAGCTTCCAACACCTAAAACCTCTTCTTCTATCGAGAGAGAGAGAGAGAGAGAAAGAGAGAGTGAGAGGTAACAGGAGACGGATTGAGACGCATTGACTGTAATCCGTCCAACTGAGACTTCTTTGTGGTCCAAAAAACCCCCAACAAAAATCAAAAACAGTGCAGGACAGATTTTCTAATCTGCGATAGCTGCAGAGCCGCGGTGCTGCTCAGATTCTCCGTGGAGAAAAGCTGCAGAGCGGTGTGAGGGGGGAAAAATGTTCCCAGTTCCCGGTTTAATGTTCCCAGTAAGATCCTGAGGGAAATCCAAGTCACCACTAATAGGTTATTATGGGGACGCGCAGTGATTTCTTGCCTCACAGAGGGGCTGGAGGTCTGTCATCTCATACTAACTGTCCCCAAACTGACTGACATGTGCAATAAGATACACACGTGCGGAGAGTTATAGTGTGTGTGTGTGTGCTGCTTTCAGGAACAAGGCCCAGCAGTTTGTCACCCAAAAGCACCACTAATCCGGGTTATTAAGGCTGAGAGGGAAGCGGTGTCGCCTCCAGCTGTTTGATACAAATAAGATAAGACTATATGGAGCTTTAATGTGTGGAGGCTGCTGCTTTTTTTAGGGACACGCCATCACCCGCACTGATGACTCTAACCTTTGCAGCCCAAACGGCGCGGCGGTGACACCATTAAAGTCTTTCTGCAGGTTAGCACTTCTCCCGGGCTGAGTGGCCCGGTAACTTTAGTGCGGCCTTAATGAGGACGAACGCGGGTTAACGACGTATGTAGTCGTGTTTCAGAGGCCAGGCCTGGGTTTCAGCAGAGAGGGACAAAAAGAAACAATATTTACGACACTTTTAAGCATACATCACTTTGACATCTGTTCGTCTGGCACCTGGCATCCATTAGTATTAAATATTTCATTCCGCCCTAATTTGGAGCGCTCTTTGTCCCGCACCAAGGACACTGGGAAAAAATGGAGAGCTGAACCTTCAGTGCGCTTTTACGCGGTGTTTCTTTTTGTGCAGAAAAGTGCAAATGGGGTGTTGATGCAGACCACACCGCCGCGTTATGCGCTGTAGACCCGAGGAATCGTTGAGTCATACCTGGATTGGATTTATATTGAATTTCCTCGTCCATTAAGATCCCCGCGTACGCGCAGAAACATTCCTGCAATTAGTCAGTCTTGGGCACACGAGCGTCAGACTGTTACACAATGTTATTAGATTACTGAGTGGACTGAGTGTTCAATATCCCCATAAACAAACAGAGGTCGACGCAGAGTCAGATGCGTAATGTCAGTGAGAACTGTGACAAAGCAAAAGTCCTCTGATATTTCTGTTATTTAATTAGCCGAGGTGAAGCCTGCCAGGAAAATAAACGAGTAAAAAGTTAGGAATGATAGAAATTAAAATAACTCAGCTGTATGTGATGTAATTCCTTTTGCTTATAAAGAAGAGAGCGGTGCACAGGATTAAAGCAGCGCCGAGGCCTCCTTTAATCTGCAGCGCGCATGGTGACGCTCCCAACATGCAAATGGCGTGAGACTGAAGCACCGCATAATCCGCATTGTCAAGTTTAATGACGGGTTGCATGTTAGTGGAATCTGAAGCAGCATATTTTGGCGGCAGGATCAGGTACAGTGAGGTGAATGAAGTGCTAATAATAACATCCAGTACTTGCTGAGCAACAGATGCGGTTAAAATCTGACGTTTGGCTAAAAATCTGTCCAACTGTTTCCTGGAAGCCCATGAGGCAGAAATGTTTAAGCAACTTCCTTATCTTCTTTCTCTGAAGTCTCCCCTGTGAGTCTTCAGAGGGTCACTGATGCTGCTGAGTCACACTGTGACCAGACAGCCTGCTTATTCAAAAATACAGTGGCGCCCTCTGGTGGACATTTACGAATCAGACGCCAGTCCGCACTGGAGAACTCTGGATTTTCCAGGAGTATTAATAACTCAGTACGGTGGTTCTCAAACTGTTTCTGTCACCTCCAGAAGCCGAAGTTCATGTCCAACCCACCACACAAAACCGACTCAATTCTTATCAGTCATTAATAATACTGGGGGGAGCAACAAATAAAAAAGGAGCCCAGTTGTATTTGATTAAAATAAAAGAAATAATTCAGGTCATCACTATCGCATCAGCAAACTCTTGTATTTTTAAATCATCAATCAACTTGTAGTTCCTCTCCATACTTTTCCCCCAACTACTATTCACTAGCGTATAAGAAGGTGTTTTAATAGTCTATAAGCTTAGATATAGATATTTTTTCATTTTAAAAATGTATATTTATGTATCTGTTTATGCAAATGTGTATTATTTTAATTTTTCTCTTAAGTTTTAGGTGCAATCCTCCTGCTTTTATTTGTCATTCTTCTTCTTGTGTATGGAAAAGTGTTGATCTGAGTTCTTTTTGTCAATTAAATTGCCTTCACCCTCAGTGGTGGAAAGTAACCAAGTACTGTACTTAAGTACAGTTGTGAGGTATTATTTTATTATACTTTATACTTCTACTCCACTACATCTGAGAGGAAAATGTTGCTTTAATATTACATAGTTACTTTTCAGGTCAATATTTTATAAAATATATGTTATAGATGAAACTCCACATCAGTATGTAAAGTTGTTAAAGTTAGCTCTCCCTTGACAACATTAAAACGCTGCTTACACATTAATGTATCAGTAATAATCCAATAATATATTATATTAATAGGTCGAAATGATAAATACACTCAGAATGGGTCTTTTTTGCATAATGAGTACTTTTACCTTTCATACTTTAAATACATTTTGCTGCTAATGCTTCTGTACTTTTACTTAAGTGAAGGATCTGAATACCTCCTCCACCACTGGCTGCCACCACATTGCCTTTAAGGATTTAAATAAAGGCAGAAGTGAGCTGAGCTCCGCCCACAGTTTGTGGTTGGTTGGAAAGAGTTGAAGGAGGGCTGACATGAGGTTTAAAATGTGACCTGTAGAGGGCAACCAAGGATCACACATGCCCAACACATCACATGTAGCAATGACAGTTAAGAGTAGACAAAAAGTTTTTTACTTCTTGTTTCAGGAAGGTCAGGTTTGTCCAGAGATTGGCAGCGACTGATACCTGCATCCTCTCTGTTTCCACAGTGCATGTCAGTTTGGAACAAGACAGAAACAAATAGAGAAGAGAAACTATTTTGCATGCTAGTTGTATTTAACAACACCTTTTATCTCCATACAACCTCATGTCATAAAGTCTGGAGGGTGAGAGAAATAACAGTGTTGGTGACACACAGACAACTGCACATTTATTCTTTCTCAATGCATTTTAAAACACATACCAGATTTTTCTATTCATCAAATGTTTGAGGACAAGAAAAAGAAAGATTGTTATTGTAGCCTTTTGCTAATATTGCTACTTTAAAAACAGTATTGATTGATGAGTAATGCTGCTGCTGCTGTTGTAGAAGTTCGACACTGACCATCATCATCATCTGAGTTTCAGGAGCTGCAGATCTTCTAAAGAGCCTGTCTTGATGTAAGTGAACTCACATCTCTTTACTTCAAACCATCATGTTAACAGCAGTGAGTGCAGTCAGACTTCTTGTTAGCTGAAACCATAGGAACTATTTTTTGTATTCGGTCTTGTTATTACTAATAGAGTGGGTAGATCTTTTCAAGGTACATAGTGTTTACTTATATGTTTTTCCTCCAGTGACTTCTGTAAGTGTTTATTTGGCAGTTTTGTTGCTTCCTACATAGATCAGTCTGATCAACTTATTGGGACTCACATCAACACTGCTGGGCTGCGGACGATGGCAGGTGTGGAAACAACTCCCCACTCAAAAGAGAGTAATATACAAAATTTCATTATTTTTGTGAGACTTTTACTTTTGCGTGTTTTTTTCCCCACATTAATCCGAGTTAACAAACTGAAGTGTTAATATTTCACTCTTTACGTATTCAATCGGAGCAATGACTGATTACTGCTTATTTGCAGTAGTGGAAAGTAAAGTATAAGTACATTTACTCAAGTACTGTACTTAAGTAGAATTTTAAGGTACTTATGCTACTTTATACTTCTACTCCACTACATTTTGGAGGCAAATATTGTACTTTACACTCCACTATAATTATTTGATAACTTAAGTTACTTTGCAGATTCAGATTAATAACACAAAACATAATCAACTAATAAATTATGATGTCATATTATAAATTAAGATAAATCTTTATTGATCCCGGGGGGAAATTCACAAGCAGCTGATAAAGTATATAAAGTAGTTAAAATTAGCCAGCTTCATAATTTAATATACCTGATTCTGAAATTGACCATAATGAGTACTTTTGGTACTTTGACAGCAAAACGTTTGTACTTTTACTTGAGTAAAAAATTGAATGCATGACTTTTACATATAACAGAGTATTTCTCCACTGTGGTATTGCTACTTTTACTTAAGTACAAGATCTGAGTACTTCTTCCACCTCTGATTTTTCATTTTCATCATGTTGCACAGAACTGAGAGGGAACATTGTGGCTTTCAAGTCTATTTATTTCTCTCTTCAGTTCAACACTAAAACATTTAAAAATGGGATTTCTTTGGTTAAACTGATCTGAAATTATATTAAATACAGAATCAAGATTTGAAATTAAATCAAAGCATAATGGAGTTGGCAAATCAAGAACATAAATTTACACTTTGTAAATTTCTCCACTGTGAGACTATTAAAGGATTTCTGATTCTGATTCTGATAACTGACCTTTTGGCTTCTCTAGACTGGAATAGATCTCCCTAAATATCAAATGACTTCAACTTAAAATTTCTCCTAAAAATTGATGATATTTATTGGCTTTTCCCAGTGTGTGCCATGTTGTTTTGAGCACCTTTGCTCTTAACTTGTACTTTTAAACACACGTTATTTCTATAATGTCAGAACTTTCCTGTTGATGTCCCGCTGTTTTCTAACGCTAGTTTTGTCTCTTAAAGCACCGTGTAAACAAACCTGACTTCTGTTTTTTGGACACACTTTCACTAAGCAGCACACACACACACACACACACACACACACACACACAAACACACAGCTGCTACATGATCAAGCAGCCTCACAAGACCCCAGTTTACTGCAGAGAGGGTGATGTGGCTGCCAAGTAATTATCCCCCGTAGCCCCTCTCCAAAATGCTAATGGTATTTACAGGACTGGGAGAAGGGAGCGCACACCAGCAGCAGGTGCAGCTGCTGGAGCATCATGCTACACTGAGCCGCCATACTGCACTGAGGAGTAACAGAGGGGTCATTGTGGGTGTTGGAGGTGATGGATAATCAGTCAGACTGAGATCAGATAAACACACTGGGCTTTATCTTTGTCTTTGGTTGACTCATAAGCTGCAAGCTCACAATTTGAGCCACCAGTGGTTAGAACTGGACAACAAACACAACGTAGAGGACAAAGTGGTTCCATTATGCGTGTTTGGTTAAAGGACTCAGATAAGCAGTGATTTCAAATTTAAGTATGTAAAGATTTATTTATATAGCCTAGCACTTTTCAAAACTCAAGTTGAGTCAAGTGCTCGAGAATTCAAGAAGATATCCACCCTTTTATATCTTCACGGCTGGATTATTGTAATGCTTTGTTTACTTGCCTTAAATGACCAAAACTCCATCGATTTTCACACATCAAAGTCTGTTGTGAAAAAAGTTGAATAAAGTGGCTCCAGAGGGAGTTTGATAAAGTGATGTCAGTTGAGGCGATTTATCGTCAGTTGGGGGGTCTGAAGACTATAAGTTTGAAAATGAAAAGAATCTGCTGGTGTGGAGTTAGAAAGAAGTGAGGCTACCAGACCTTTGTAGGCCGCTGCCCATTTCTGCTTGAGGCTAGCAGCTCGAGGCTACATTAGCCGCTACTAGCATAGCACACCTGAATCTCCAACCGAACCGTCAGCGGTCGAGTTGCATTCTGGGTAATGTAGGAAGGAAGGAAGAAGAATGATTGGTATAAAAAGATGCTATCTCTGGTTCTGCTGCATCGATTTTGATCCTTTTTTAAAAGTCTGACACTGTTATAGGAGTGCGATGCTAAGTCTGTGGAGTTCTTTTGTTAATGCTTGAGCTGTAGATCAGTTTCAGACTGTGCTGAACTCTCCTCTCATATCACCCCAATTTTAGCTTCTTTGCATTGGATACCAGTTTCTTTAATCAATTTTTAAATCCTATTTTTCACAAGGATTTACATGTTCAGGCACCAGAGTACCTCAGAGAACCTTTAACTCCTTACTGCCCATAAAGGCCTCTTAAATCTGATGGGTTTTAGCTGTTCCAGAGTCCCGGTTAAGGTCAAGGGGTGATCAAGCTTTTGCCGTATTGCCACCTGTCTTAAAACACATTTTTATAGACTTATTTGTTTGTATAATACAGCTCTGTCATGTTACCATTTTATCTTTGTTTATAGTACTCTTGTGGAGTGTTTGTCACCTTATGGGTGGTGGTTTATATGTAACCTTCTTTTTATGGTGGTCTTATACAGTATGTGTGATTGTCTTTTATGCCGTCTTCCTGCACTGGAGAGAACGTTGTGTTCCTTGCTCAAAAAGTGCTTTACAAATAAAAAATGATATTATTATAAAAGTGAAAGTTAGAAAAGCAAGAGGATACAAGTGGGTCTTGAGAAGGAGTGGAAGGGGACTTTAATAACTTCAATTTTTATGTATAATTTTAACTCTGGAGTAAATCACTTGATGTGGTTCAGTGTTAAATTACAGGCTTGTGGTTGATCAGTGTGCAAAATATTCATTCACTGAGGCTCCTTAGTTGCTCAGGGATAAAATGTTAAAACTGTCAGTTCCAGAACCATGTGAGAAAAATCTCCATTTGGCTGAGAAAGGGATTGGGAATGGAGAGCTGAACAACAGAGTAAATATTTGGCAGTGGAGAGCTCTTGGGAGCTGCAGAGGACCCTCTCTGGCTGAAGCCTGCGGGTGTTAAATAGATTAAGTGGCTGCTTGGGTCATTGTGGGCAGAGAAATTCCCGCTCTTTGGACATGACTTTTCTTTGCCTTTGCGTGTTTTTGCTCTCCAATCGAGTGCCCTCTGTAAACTATCCACTCCAGCAAACCTGCGGTACTGTAATCCGCTGGTGTTTGTCAACCGCTGGGAGGCTCTTGTGTACACAGACATGATGCTTGAAGGGGGGGGGGGCAGTCCTCTCAGTATTTGGTAATAGCAAATTTATTCTCAAAATTGGCTTAATAGTGTTTGTTTTCCGAGGAAACACTTGTGCGTAAAAGTTTTAAATTGGAAGAAAACGAGAGATTAAGGCTGATTTGGGAGCATTTTGGGCTGATAATACAGGTCACCGACTTTGTTGAACTATAAATATAAAAGGAATTTAATACGTCCTGAATCACACATGTAATATTGCTTCGGACTATAGACTTAGCGGCAGTAGACGCAGAGCAGTAGATAGTGTCCCAGATCCTATTCAGGTCCATTCAAAACCATGACAACACGGAACAAGCTCGGATTTATCCTGCAAAGTTAAAGGACATTGTGCCGGGGCGTCAATCAGGCATTATTGCGGGACTGAACAAATGCAAAATCTTGACTGGAACAAATGCTTCCAACGGGTCTCGGACGCGGGGCTACATTTTCCCCTTTTGTTCCCCTCCTCTGGTTGGCATGTATTTGTGTTCCCTCTCGTCCGACCACCCAGGACGACTTGGGGAGGCATGTCCACCACCACCACCACCACCGCCACTCTCCTCCCCGGCCTCATGCACCTCGCTGAAGTGGATGAGGGCCGATATCAATATCAAATACGAGGAGGGGAAAAAAAGCCCCCACATAAGGCTGGATTCACGCTTTACATTTAATGCGTTTTATATGTGTGGAGAGACAGAAAGAGCCAAGACATCAGCCTGCAGGCGTCAGTCTGCAAAGAGAATGATCGGACCACTTTAACATAAGGATATCGACATTTTTAAACGTTTTAATATGAAATTAAAGACCTAAAAAACAAGAAAGATAATGCATTAAAAGCCACAGTGTTCCCTCTAAGTTCTGTGCGTGACGCATGATAAATCATCAATAATTTATCTTGATTACCAATTAATAAAATCCTCTCAGCAGTCATCAGTCACTGCTCAAATTTGTCAGAAGCTGCAAGGCATGTTTGGAGGTTAAAGTTAAGGCATAAAAAGTCCTTATTGTACAATTAATTTGCCTCTGCAATACAATTATTAACACTTTACCCCTTATTTTGCATCTATAAACATTTACTAAATGTTTATAACTGCACTATAATTACAGAAGCACAATTATAACTTCTCATATGCAGACATATTCTGTATTATTACAAGTGTGTTTTATTTTAATGTCATATATTATCTTTTTCTTTATCTATTTATTGTGTTTATACAGCAGCCCCCACTTATGGGTGCCCACAGGAGGAGTCATAGTTGTTGACAAATGCATTCATAAACACTTATATCTGCTTATAAGAACAGTATAGTGTGTTAGAAACCATTCATTAAATGTTAAAGTTAAGTTTTACCATATTTTAAATATTTGTCATGAACTAAAATATCATCATGAATCATCCAGAAAACTCGAAAAGAAAGATTTTCCTGTTGAGCATTCCCTAAATATGTCAAAGGAGGAGCACGTTGTGGAGTCCTCCGCCGCCCATAAACGTCCAATCTTCTCACGCCTGCAATTAATACGCCTCTAATGGACGTATTAGTTAAACCAACTTGCACGCATCACGCTAATTGCTCACTTTGTATGCAAATGTTGGGCAAGAACAGGCGGGAGGAGGGTGGTGGTGGTGGTGGTGGCGGCGGTGGAGGTGGGGGGTGGTGGTGTTGATGATGGGACCGGCTCTGTTGTCAGTTGCCACCCAAGACGTGATTCAGCTCCAACAATTACCATTATCTGTTTCCCAGTTTGACGATACGCGACGAATCTGTAATGATGACGAGTGTTTCCTTCGCTCATTGTTGAAGCTCTGAGGTTTTCTCTCACCCCCCACCTCCTTACTCCACACCTACCATCATTGGGTGACAGCACTCCAGCCATTCAGGTACTCAGCGGAGGATGAGGCGGCTTTATAAGCGGAGCAGCCTTGTGTTTGCAGCTCATGGAGTGCTGTTTGTGTAAACACTGAGCCCAGTGCACACATTGGTTTCCGAGCTGGTGTTTGGACAGCGCGTAAAGTGGAGAGCATCCGCTCCGTTTTTCTCCCCCTTGGATAGACTTACGTTGAGGGCTTGCTTATTTATTTGTTTTTTCCTCTTGCGCAAAACAAACTCGGATTTTTTTTTTTACGCACGGACGCGATGGCTGCCCCGACCAAGTTCAGTTTTTCCGTCAGGAGCATCCTGGATTTGCCCGAGCAGGATGTGGAGGCAGCGCCGCGGTCCTCCCCGGTTTACTCCTCCTGCTCCTCCAGCTCGCCATACACCTCTTGGATGGACTGCGACCGGAGCCCTTGCATATGTGAGTACATGTTGGTGATGCTGAATTTGTTTAATGCAATTTATTGAAATATCTCTCGTCCTATACTCTAGAAATATTGTCAATTTTTATTTTAATAGCTTGTAGCTTTTAGCTTTATTTTGAAATTATAAGGTACCTTTAATCTATATGGATATTAGAAAAGAATGCGACCTTCGCAGCTTTATTTTGAAATTATTAGAGATAGATAGATAGATAGATAGATAGATAGATAGATAGATAGATAGATAGATAGATAGATAGATAGATAGATAGATGAGGCTATTAACTCTGTGATATCACATTATTTCTATATGAATTTGGACTGACTAACTAACTAACTAAACTACTTATTTATTTTTCCAGCTTCTGATGAAGGGAGTCTCGAGGCCTCCCCCGACTCCACCAAGCCGGATGACTCGTCCCTGGACTCGGAGCCCGACAAGAGCAAGAAGAGCAAGAAGCGCCGGGTCTTGTTCTCCAAGGCCCAGACCCTGGAGCTGGAAAGGCGCTTCCGTCAGCAGCGCTACCTGTCCGGCCCGGAGAGGGAGCAGCTGGCCAGGCTCCTCAGCCTGACCCCGACCCAGGTGAAGATCTGGTTCCAAAACCACCGCTACAAGATGAAGAGAGGCCGGGCAGAAGGAGCGCTGCAGGACTTGGAGATACCGCAGCCTCCCGTGCTGCGACGGGTCGTTGTTCCGATTCTGGTCCGGGATGGGAAACCTTTTAACACCTGCATACTTGACACGGAGAAAGCTCGCTGTTTACCTCCTTCACAAGCGGTCCCCTTTCCCTTAGCCTACCCGTCTCTTCAGCATCCGCCCCCCGTCGCTCTCCCTCCGAGGTACCACCAGCACTTTCCCACCGCGGCGGCCTCCAGGTTCGCCTGGAGAGACTTTTGGAGCGACTCGGTCCACTTTAATTCTTTCAAGTGAATTAAGGCATCATGTTCAACGCACAAACTCATTTAGAATTGCATCAAATGTTTTCTGAATGTTTTGCAAATTTTCGAGCAACTTAAACATTTAGATTTTCACTATAGAAGGAAGGATATTTTGCACATTTTATTTTGATATTTTTGAGCGTGTGTTTGTGACTATTAAATAATAAAATGCTGATAATATTTTCTCATACATGGGCTTACTGGTGTAGCCTGTAGATTTATTGATTATCCGGTGAGATAATGGATTTGTATATGAAGCTGTTTAAACTTAATATTTGTATGAATAACTTTTGTTATTTAGGCGGAGATAGAAGCCACTATTAGCCTGAATGTTTGAAGGAAAAAATAATGTTATTTGTTGTCTTTAAGGAGACTTTCTTTAAAGGTTTTGACTGTTTAAAATGTTTCTTTTTTGTGAACAAAATTATTAATAAAAAGTTTCTCATATTTTGTATGATAAATATTACTGTGGAGTGTGCTTTCTTTTTCAAGTTTAGCCCCAAAAAAGTGTATAATCTGCATCCATCTCTGAAAACAAAACAAACAGATGCACAAAAAACTTTTTTAAAATCTATTAGTTTCTATTTTTTCTGTTAGTTTGAAACAAGTTTATTTTTTCTTGTTTTTTTGTTTTTTAAAGAGAAAAGAGTTTTTAACTTCTCCCAAATGTATTAAATTCAGGCTTTACGTCAGTTCAGTGTTCAGTTTTAGAATCATAATATGTAGTCTAAAATATATTTAATTAGTAAAATCTAAAATATGTAGCAGGTCATGACAGGGGCCCATGGCTTTTATGATGTTAACAAACTAATTATGCACCCAGAAGCTGAGCAAACATCACTTCTAAAAGGACTGGATTTGGTTAAGCATAAGAAAAGCCAGTAAACATCACAGCCGCTCTCACTATAGCACCCTGTTGTCGTCTGGGCCCATGGGCTGATTTTCACTTTCACACAATTTAACTTTTATTATTCTGAGGCAGCCGGGATAAATACGGTGATTACACTCAGGCTTTTATGTGGAAATCTTGGGTTTGTGCAACTGTAGGTGTGAAGAGGATATGATTTCTGAGGGTGCAACAGGCCGTAATCCTAAATATGTTACTAGATATCTGAACGGGTGCAGTTGAGGGAGCAAGATGCTTTTTGTACTTTCATTTAAACATCGTGATAAAATATGCCTCAGTGTTTAAAATCATATCAGTATTTCATCAGTGACGAGGGGGGTCTTCTGCTTTCACGCCCCCTGTAATGATGTTTGCTCGTCCTGTGACCCCGCAGCCCATCGTCCCTGTCACCTGGTCCTTTGTCCCCCTCGCTGGGGCCACCTTGTATCACATATGGAGGGGACTGGCCGAACCCCTCAGCTCGCTGCATCTCCCCTTAAACACTCTTTTTGTCTGCGTGTCTCCCCGTGAATGGACCATTGTCCCCCATCCAAAAGGGACTGAGACAAAATCTTTAGTGTTTCAATTCCCAAGATGTTTAATCAGTCCCTGCGACAAATTTATGAGGTTTAACTGCACAATGGTGTTTTAGAGCATCTTGGGGTTTAAGGGTGACAAAGACAGGCTTTTAGAGGTTGCCATTGGTTTTTTAAGTTGGTCAGAGGAATTGTCTGAAAAGGATGGGCTTGTATTAGCCTGCCCATCCTATAGTTTTACTCACTGGTCTGTCTCCGGGGCCCCTTTAAGGAAAGTTATAAGGTCCACATAAACTAGGCCACAGGAGGAGTTTTGTTAGCGTCTAATATGTGTCAGGTCTTCATGGTCTTCAGAGTTAGAAAGACTAATTCTGTTTTTCAAATTTTAGCACGGATTATTTTTGGCAAGCTTTTTGCCGTTACATATATGCATTTCAAACACTAAAGGTCCCCCAAATATTGGCTTTTGAAATCTTTTTATTGGACATAATTAGTTAAAGTTTGTCTTCGTCCATTTGCAAACAGAATGATTGTGTAAAACCTTGCAGTATATCCTACAAAGTTAACAAAATATAATAGTTTATATGCTCAAAACATGTCAAAGTCAACATATTTTCGTCATCTGGTGACATTCTGTATCACTGCTTGATTAAAATCTCTTTTAGAAACCAGATTTAGCTAAAATGTGATATGCAACTTTAGCCTGCAATAATTTGGTATTTGCAGTATTTGAAGAACTACTGCAGCTTTTAGGTTTGTTGGTTATTCAATTCAATTCAATTCAGTTTTATTTATATATCGCCATATCATAACAAAGTTATCTCAGGACACTTTTTCAAATAGAGCAGGTCTAGACCGACTCTTTATATTTACAGAGACCCAACAATTCCCACCATGAGCAGCACTAGGCAACAGTGGCAAGTAATATATATAATGTACAACGTTGACTGCTTAATTAGCATTTTATTAACTTGTGTAAGCTTATATAATATGAGTGATCTCTGCAATATTTTGAAGTGACACTTGCATTTGTGAGTAAATTCACTTGACAGCAGGTGAAGAGAGGACATGGTGGACTTTAGAAAGTCAGAGTCAGAAAATGTGAAGGTTTTGACAGCTGCAGATCAGTGAAGCTAAAGTCGATGATGGACCACTATATAATGGTGCAATCAGAGTTAAGATATTGATAGACTTTGTATGAAGCTGAGCAAAACCAATTTAAAAGTTTAAGCAAGTGTTGTTTGGTTAGCAGCATTTCTGTGCATCTCTTTAAAATGGTAAATGGAACAAAAGTTGAAGTTGAAGTCTTTTGTTTCTGGTATTTCATTAAAAAAAAGTTTGTTAACAGGTGAATGTGTTTATACATTGAGCCATTTCCCAACCTTTTTGGGTCTGACCACTTAAAAAAGCATTTTCTACTTGCAGCCCAACGTCACAGTTTGCATCTATTTGTTGTTGTGAGCAGTTCAACCAAACCAAACGGTGATTATTCTTCTCTTTTAGTGTTTCATTGTGATACATTTTTAGAGAAAAATAAGTCATCTGCTATCTCACAAGAGAAACATTAGACAAAAATCTGAAAACATTATCATCATTTTCAGTAGTGGAAGTGTGTTTTCTTCTTTCATATTCATTCATTCAGATCTGTCATGTGATCCCTGCTGGGGTCATGTTCCCAGGATGGGAACCACTGCGGTAACTAGCGACAGTTGAGGATTGTATTAGAAGAATACCAGCTTTTAATGATGTTCATCGTGCTTTACAGACTGCAGACAGTAGTTATTAGTAATGGTAAGGCCTTTCTTAACTACAGTAAGTTAATCAGAAAGAATAAAACAGTTTCATTATCAGCATATGACTGTAGCTTTACACAGTCAGCATCCTGTTTTGAAACACCTCAGACTAAACGTAGAAAGTCCTTAAAGACAGATTTTAACTCATGTAAAAATGCAATCACCTCACCTTCTTCTACCTCACTGACAAAAATCTATGTTAATGCTATCTGCTACTACAGCAGCAACGGCCTAATTGGGTGTCATTTATAATGGCAGTGATCTGGAAAACACACCTTTGAAGTTGACTCATATTTAACAATAAAGATAAGATAAAGGTGTAATCTCACCATTATCTTTGGTTCAGTCTCAACACAGGCTGTGTAACATCATGAGAAACATATTTTTTGAACATACCAAACTGATGCTAGTAAATGAAGATGGCCATGAATGGCTCTGATGGCACCAAAACATAGTTGGTCTACATAGTTAGTCAATGCTTCTCATTTTAAAAGTTACAGTTTCTAATTGGATGTATTGGGCTTTTGTGTACGTTCATAAATTCAACGTTTTACATATAAAATGTATGCTTAATAATAGTTGCTACTCCTCCTTCAGTCTCTAACTTTCAGGAAAAGCTTGCTGTATTTTGCACTTATTGAAAGCTGTTAATTGCAGTGGCATCTTCTGTGTGACGTGTGATTAAGTCTTTGGTGTTTGTGACATAACTCTCCACTAGATGGCGCACTAACACACGGTATCGTCTCTCACCTGCTCGCGGTAAACGTGACCAAAACGGTGTGTTTAGTTCCATCTGGTGCAGACAGCCGGTGATCCACTAGGAGTCGTGCTTCACTGGGGAAAAACACCACGCTTTACTCTCCGAGTCCCCACCACTGCGTTGCTTCGCAGGCAGCAGCTGATTGGGTGCAGAAACATGGCCGCTCGTAGTGACGTGTGACTGCTTGGCGTGACGTCATGCGCCAGTATTTTGCTCGAGGGCTGAGTTTGCAAGAAGTCACTTGTCCTCTAATGAGTCCTGTTCTTTTCCCTTTATGGTGTGCAGATGAAATGTCTGCACCATAAATCTTTACATCACCACTCCTTAGCGTGAGAGGACTGGATTAGATAAAGCATGATGGTTTATTATTAGTCAGTCTGACCCTGTAGTCCACACTTCAAAGAAAGAAAGAAAGAAAGAAGGTCATCATCAGCTGAAGTCTCATGTGTGATGGTGAAGCTTTTCTTGCTGTCTTTCTTTCTTTTGTCACCTCCTTCAACACCGTCTATTTTTTTCTTTTTCTGCAGCTCATTTCCTGGTAGAACAAGAGTTTTAAGAGTTGTCGCAGGGAAAAACAGGAAAAAGTCAGAAAAAGTTTTGGGGAACAAAAATCCTCAGGGGAGCCAACAGTGTCATTGCAACAGGCGGCAGTTATTATCCTTATCTGTTAACAATAGATTAATTTAATAGGGTCTGTTTAAGGCACGCAGGCTTGAAATTATTGATGATATTTAACATATTTATATTAAAGTGGACCTCAAATGCTGTATGGTTTTTGAATGCAAAATAGCCCAAATGCAAGATAATCAGATCTACAATGTGTTATTCTATATAGGCTACACTTTGTGATACTGCATGTGCAATGGAGATAAGTGTGCGGACGTTTTGCTCTTTTTTCATGTAGCCTTGGAGATCATTTTGCGGTTCATCAGCGGGTGTAAAGTGACATTTCTTTGCACTTAATGGATAGAGAAAATATGCATTCCTAGCGAGGTGAATTTAATGATTTTTTTCGTGATTATATCTCTGCAGTGTCACTCTATTTTTATATGGTGATAAATATTTGCAGTGAATCTTGTATCTTTTATAATAGAATATTGTTTTTTTAATGGGGAATAATAATAAGTAACTTCATTTTTAGTTTGAAGTTGTTCTCTGGATTATATCATGCACCAATCAGTTCATGAACAACAACCTGAAGCCTCGATAACAAAGGCAATAGCCTCATACCCGCCACTTCAAAGTGTCCTCATTATTCTGAGGAATTAGCCGGAACATTCGGACTAATTACCGCTAATTGGCCATAATAGCAGTGTGCCAGAACAGTAAAAAGGTACTGATTTATATGATTAAGAATGTCTTGCGAAATCCCGTAATTAAGGAAGGCATAAGCAAGATTTACCTTGGATGCAGAAGCATGCTGTAATTTTAATTGCCTGCGATTATATTGCCTGCGAATTATGCGCCCGCACCTCGGCTATCATCCAAACAATTTATTTTAACTGTAATATTTAGGCTTGGACTATATGATAATATTGCTTCATTAAAGATAAGTGTAAGGCAATATAAGGGTATGGATTGTTGTGATGTGTATAGTGTGCTGTGCACCTCCATGCAGCTCTGCAGATAGTGCACATATTATCCTGCTGTAACATGCAGGCAGCCGTGAAATATGCAGCCAGAAGCCTGTAAAATACAGAACTGTGGCTGATGATCCCCGTGACAAACTGCCAGTGATCTGCATGTCACTGCAGTAATGGGACTTTACTCTGCTGCTGAGTCCGGGCTCAGTTTGACAGCTTGTTGCTGAGGCTGCATCATCATCCATTTGAGTTAAAGAAAAATCCAATAAAACTAGTTCAAATGTACGCACTTTTATTTTAGCAATGAAACAAGGAACAGTGGTTTAGAGTCCCAGTGGAATAAAACCGATCACAATATTACAAATTATTGTGTCTGCCACCAGAAGACGCTGTGTTTCTTTAATTCCTGTATAAGGAAATATCGGCTCAACCTGCAGGCACAGACTTCTTCTGTTAGGAGCTGGTGGCATCTGCTGCTGCTGCTGCTGCTGCTGCAAGACTGACGTTAGACCTCCCGGCAAGACCTTTACCAAACCGAAATTTACTAATAATATTATCTTTATTATTTTTTTACAGTAGCCATAGGCTCAGCTCCGGTATGCTCCTGACATCCACAGATTGTGTAAGTTAGAAGTTATTGTATCAATTTGAATTTTTATTTTTATTTTCTAATGTATGTCAATCATTTTGTACTGAAAAAGAAGGGGACAGGGTAAATTTGAAGCCGAATAATGACTTGTACTTAAGGCTATAGTTTTATATTAAAATGTTGGCAAGCATGTAAAATAATGTGCTGTTACTGTTCATCAAAATCATCTTATGCACATCTTTAAAAAGTGACTGGTGGTAATAGCTGATTAGCATTCTAATAAAATGTATTAATAATGACAATGACAATGACAATAATGATAATAACAATAATAATAATAAAAATAATAATAATAATAATAATAAAGAAATACGATATTATTAGAATCATTAATTTTTGGTATACAAAAACGTTTTAATTCCTATTTTGGTGCGAAATGCGCAGAAAAAGTAACCTAAAGGCTTTGCGTAAAAGATGACTTTGGCTCGGAAACAAGGCTCAGAAGATCATTTCTTGACTTCAAAGCTAGTTGGATGAAGCCCAAATCTTTCCTTATGCTCCTGTGTAAAATTTTAGAAATGAGATATGATTGAGTTAAACTGTTATGGCTCCTTGAGCATTAAGGCGAGATGCTACTGAGGGCTACCTGGCGTTGTGCTGCAGGAACAGCCTGCAGGAGAGTACTTGAACGCCGTTAACTTCACATGAGAGCCTCTCCTACTCCAGACTCTATTTTGTTGTTGTTGTTTTTTTTGTTTTTTTTTGTTTGCTTTTTTTCATCGGGTCTCTTAGACGAGTGTGTGCATCTGAATTTAGGTAACACGCTGCTTGCGTCCAATGATATCAGAAGGAAAAAAACGAGGGGGGTTAATCATTTACGCAGCTACTTAACACGCGGATGTGTATTTATTTACTTATCAGTATCAGTCAATTTCCCTCCCCGCAAGTGCACTTTTGCATGTCTGAGTACGATAAGGCATAACACAAACAATCCTGCAATCACTGGAGGCCTCTCATGGCCATTAAAAGTCAGTAGTTCAACTGAGGAGTGGTTCTCCAACTCTCAAGTCCATATAGGCCTCCTTTCATCAAGAGGCCCTCGTAAACATCACTACAGTTAATAAAGTGTATTGTGGTCAGTGCAGTCTCAAGGTGCAGCCGTGTGTTCATCAGCGACAGCAGCAAGTCACAAACTCCAAAATCCCTCAGCTGCAGCGAGTCCGGACACCGCCTGCAGCCGCCGGGATGAACATTTATGATCATGTACAGCGCTTATGTTATTGTTAGTGGGAGGGGAGCACATGTCTTGTAAGTGAAATTACGCGCGGCGAAAGGAGGCTAGAGCTGTTTTGTATTGTTGCCGATGCCCCGCCTCTGATGGTAGCCTTAAACCTGGCACCCAGCTAAAACAAACCAAAGCCAGCACCGAGCTCCCACTCAATCCAATTAAGGCGGACTTGAGGCGGCTCTCCTACGTGTTCATCTACCAGGATCGACGTTGAGACAACAGGAACCAGAGGGGCTTTGGTCAAAAAAAAAAAAAAAAGAGAAGGAGAGATTGCCTTGCCTTCTAATTTCTCCCTCTCCAGCCCCAGAACAATGTCGATGAGCCCTAAGCATACGACTCCTTTTTCTGTTTCCGATATCTTGAGTCCCCTTGAGGAGAGCTATAAGAAAGTAAGTATGGAGAATAACAACTTGGGGGCACCTCTCACTTCTTACCGGCAGCCGCAGGTCTCTCAGGCGGCGATGCAGCAGCACCACATGGGCCATAATGGGACTGTGTCTGCGGCTTACCACATGACTGCGGCAGGTGTTTCTCAGCTGTCACACACGGCCATGGGGGGCTACTGTAACGGCAACCTGGGCAACATGGGCGACCTGCCGTCTTACCAGGACGGCATGAGGGGCAGCACCACGGCCACCGGCTGGTACGGAGCCAACCCGGACCCGCGCTTCTCCACCAGTGAGTAGCCTGCACCTGTACTTTGGCTCCAGCTCTGACTTATCGCAGGATGTATAATGCGGAAATGCAGTTTTATGTGCTTGCTTTGCGTTTATGCTGCATTTTAGCGCTTGCTGTAATGTTTCTGTTACCTGTGCGCGTTTGTGCGCCAAGGTGAGCACTCTACAAACCCCTCCACTTTAGATTCCATCCGCTATAGGTTTTAATTTTCTTATTAGGGGGGGGGGGGCAAAGATAAAGTAAAATCACGCATTTCATCCACGGCGTGCAACATCTGGAAAAAGCATTCATGCTGAAAATCCCCTCTAAGCTTTTTGCCTTTATTTAAGATAATTTAATGTTGAATACTTTATCACATTAATCCAATAATAATATGCTATTGAGCTATTACTGCAATTTGTGCTCAGAGATTTAGTTGATACAATTAGCCAGTCTGATAATGTACTATGAATATGGACTTTGACACGCATTAGGGTTTGTTTTTATTGATAGCGGCACCTGCTTCGTTTTTTACTCGGCTGCTTGTCAAAATGTAGACCATGTTGAGTGGCCCAGCCATGAAAATAATTATCAGGGTTGGAATTACATGAATGCCAAAGTTAATGACATTATAACTCATAGTTCTATCAATCAAAAAGTCAATCCTCGGGCTCAAAGACAATTTTCTAGAAGGTTTTCCGCATAAGGACAGAATTGTTTTTTTTTGCATCGTGTAACTTTTACAAGTAAAATCAGTAATTTCATGCTATTAATTTTATGTTTTTTCCTCAGTTTCTCGCTTCATGGGCTCGTCGTCGGGCATGAACATGGGCAGCATGGGCAGCCTCAGCTCCCTGGCAGACGTGGGTAAAGGCATGGGCTCTCTGTCCAGCACCCCGAGGAGAAAGAGGCGAGTGCTGTTCTCCCAGGCGCAGGTCTACGAGCTGGAGCGACGCTTCAAGCAGCAGAAATACCTGTCGGCTCCGGAGAGGGAGCACCTGGCAAGTATGATCCACCTCACCCCGACGCAGGTGAAAATCTGGTTTCAGAATCACCGGTATAAGATGAAGAGGCAGGCTAAAGACAAAGTGTCCCAGCAGCAGATGCAGCAGGACAGCGGCTCCTGCCAGCAGCAGCAGCAGCAGTCCCCGCGGAGGGTGGCCGTGCCGGTGCTGGTGAAGGACGGGAAGCCGTGCCAAGGCAGCGGCCACACGCCCACATCCTCCGCACAGACCCATCACCAGCAAGGGGGCAACGTCATGATCATGTCCAACAACACGTCCGGCCTCGGGCAGCACCAGAGCCAGCAGGTGGGAAGCACAGGTCACTCTCCAGATTTGGCGCCGCACTCCTCCAGTCCGCCGTCACTGCAGAGCCAAGTGGCCGGCCTCTCCCACCTCAACTCCCCCGGCGCAGAGTACGGCTCGGCCCTGCAGTGTTCAGCCCTGTTATACGGCAGGACGTGGTGACAAGAGGCGCCGGCTATGATTTAAACCAATTCTTCTATTTAAAGAAAAAATAAGATAGACATATTTTTTTCTTTTCAAGACTCGACAAGTTTCTCTGTAAATGTGCGCATTTGAACAAGAGCCGAGAGAAATCGGTGCCGCTCTTCTTGAATTTTCACCTTTTGGAAGGAAGTGTGACTTATATGGAAGGAAGGAAGGAAGGAGAAGAGGAAAAAAACACTTTTGACCAGAAACTGCGGATGTGAAAGTCTTTGGATTTATTTATGTAAATTATATTGAGACAAAAGAAGAATCAGCAGTCATATAGGCCGCATTAGTTGGGAAAAAGTGAACCTGAACAGGGAGGCAAACTGCTGTATGGGTGCTGTTAAATCCCCCCTCCTACAAACACACATGACTCTGATTTATAATAGAATTTAATGTAAGCCGTAGATCTAGCTTGTATATTTCTGTAAAAGGTTTGAATTTTAGCTATCTGTTGTACAAAGTTTTTGACGCTATTGCCGGTTTGTTGTCGTTTCATTGGTATTTGTACGTTTTATTTCTTTGTAACTTATATAGATATTTGACTTACTACAAAACAGTCCTATTAATAAATTATGGAAACAAGACAGTTAAGCTTTTTGTTTTGTGAAATATGTCAACATGTGGCGGAAATATTCCTTTGGGGGGGAAAAAAAATCAGTAGAGCAAAAATTAAAACAGTGCGGTATTATTATTTTTATTATTATAATTATTGTTATCTCGTCTTCTATTATAGGTGTTTTTTTTCTTTTAAGGAGGTGAAATATTTATTGATTCTTGAGTTTATTGTGATACATTTTGCTGCAATTATTTACGTTGAAAAAAAAAAATCACATCAAGAACCAGGTCTCCATGTTGCCAATTAGGTTCAGGTTTGGCAAACTGACAAGAGTAAATACTTTCTCAACACTCAGGCTCTTATTCTGACATGACAATTAAATACATGGAGCCTATTTTTCCTCTTTTATTCTCTGACAAATCACACGCCGCTGCAGGCTTATCGCTAAAGCAATGCCCTGCAGAGTAAACGGAGCTTTTATGTGTGCAGATTTTTTTTCTTTTCTCTTTCTGTGTGTGTGTGTGTGTGTGTGTGTGTGCGTTTGTTTGAAGCGCTGGTGTGTGTTTTTCTATATGCTGACTGTGTGAGTCAGAAAGGTGAAGTCTCTTCGGCTCCCAACATCAAACACAAACGCTTATCGATGAAATCCCTGACCAAACAGCGCGGTATTCTTGTCAAACAGCTCGCGAGGCGAACTGTCGGCGCGAGGCTATATCAGCTGGTTTATCAATAATCAATCAGGGGATTGAAAGGAGACGGCGAAAGGCTGTTTGTGGCCCGGTGTGAATAACAAACCAGCACGAGTCTCCACAAACATTTTTTTTTTTTAAACATTAGGCTGCAAAATGTATTTTTTATTTTTTTACGGCCGCAATAACACACAACACAAGCAGTCATTTATTTCTCTGTAGGCTCTGTAAGTATAAGCTATAATAATCATTAGGGACTATTCTCCCGCCACCTAATAGCGCTACAGGTATTAACGGTAAACAATGTGGTTGCTAAGCGACTGGGATAACGACAGGTGATTTTCGTTTACGGCCGAAATAAGTTGTTTTCAAGCCAAGTGTAGTGCTACAGCTAGCCCATAATTTGAAATAGCTTTGGTCTGAATAAGATACAACCTGGCGATGAAATGATTTAATAAAAAGGCTGTTTTTTATTTGTATTTTTTAGACTTTAGCTGGAGGCCGAAATGTTTGGATTTCCTGCTTCTTTTAACGAGGATTTAAAGCGCAATTCTATTTTTTTTTTAATACAAAGATTCTTGAACACTTAAATGCTGTTTTGAGATACTAATCATTTCTGTACATGGGCCAATTTTATAAACGCATGTTCTGCTTGAAGGCGATTCTGTTTTTTTAAATTATTATTTCAAATGTTACCAAAAAACCACCTGTTTTGGGAGCTCTTATAGCTTTAATTCATGCTTAAAATGGTGAAAACGCAAACACACTTTAATCGGCTCACGCATCGTCTAACTATTCATGGCCTGTAATTGCCCTAAAAATAAGTTAGCCTTCCTGTTAAGCTACAAATTTTAAAAAAAAGTATGAAGTGTATGTTGTGCAGAAGTGCCGTGGATGGTCGCTCACGTGCAGCTGCTGCAGCTCTTCAGGCCTACTTTGCACCTGACTCCTGCTCCCCTAATGCCGTCTTTCACATGGGATCACTGATTTTGATTGAGCATTTGCAGAATCCAGACTGCATTTCTTTTTTTAGCCATAACTATAATATGCTATATTATGTTGTAAAATTATATTTGACCCTTCTGGTTATATACTTATTTTTGGTGTTAATGCATGCAACCTTTAAATAGGCTATGTGTTACTCTTTTGGAGAAACCTTTAAAAACCCTCAGAGGTTTGGTGCCATGGCTTTGACTCGGACTCAGCAGCACCTTTTTGGCTCATATAAGTGTAGTGTGCATAATAAGCATGTGAACTGATTTTTTTCTGGAGTGATTAATTTCAGGCGACACTCACTTTTATCTTTTGACATGTAACTTAAAAAAAACAAACAACGAATTTGTGCTCACAAATATTATTGAGAAAATGTGATTTTTCACCAAACTAAACTTCCACATTCGCCTCTTCTCTAATCTAATATGCGTTTTAGGCCACCAGACAGCCCCTCCAAAAGAAGAAAAGCTTTTGGGGGGACTTTTAAGTGAAATCTTACCAGCATCAGAAATTATCTTCTATTAGGTATTTTGCAGAGCTGGTTTTGTTCGGGAGCAAAGTGAGAACTTTGGGATTACATTAACATGTCTTTGGCGCGGTGTGTGGTCTTTGTGTGCAGCTTGTAGCTGTTGAGAATGACTTGTTGGAAGCGTGTGTGCTCTCATCGCTCTCTTTTGTAGAAACCCACAGTGCAACTCCCCAAGTCCTCCTGGCTTTATGGTGGGCTGGTCTCCATGAACCCCAAGCAATTAGTCCCTAATCTCAAGGTAATCATATTTGAGTTAGTGACTAGCTGTTGAATTTTATTCGCCTGTTTATCTTCTGTATCACGTTTGGGTGATATATGCTGCATCCAGAAATCCTGTTTTATGTATCAGTGGCATGAAGTTAAGACTGAACTCAAAGTTTACGATGATATCAAACATGTGTGCGTCTTAAAATTAAGGCTGCAATAAATTCCACGAAGCAGCCACACAAGCAAGAGTTGATTTAAATCTTGACAGTGGCTTCGACAAGTCACAGTAAAGCAAATTATATCGTTTTTAATTAACGGATTTTGCAACCTACACTCTAAAAAATGTCAGTCGTAACCAATAGCCTAAACATGATAAAGTCGTGTTATCATTTTCAAAATTTGTATTTTTTTTTCTTAACGAAAATTATCATTTGTAGGTTTGTTTCCACTGCATTCACACTGTTTTAAGGGAAATGTTCTGACATCTATGGTGCTTCGAGTAAATTACACATTCTCAAGATAATGCAAGTTTTAAATAATCACATCACTTGAAGATGGATATTTTTGCAGTGTTTTGCAGTGAACCAGTGCTATAGTCACAGATCTCAAACTTAAATTTGACAGACTGAGTAAATCTTTAATGGTACACTTGAAAAAAGAGAATATATCCATAATCAAATAATACCAGAAATAGAAAAAAACATGTGGCGTCTTCGTTTATTTCGTTGATTGATCTGTAGTGAACGTGCAGGTGTGATTTCTGACATATTGATGAATACATGAGGATATCACACTGACAGTTTGTGGCATTAACACTGCGCTGTAATGTAGTTGCATTAAGTAGAAGTCATTATAAACCTCAAATTAAAAAAACAACAAATCTGATAAAAACATAAAACTAGTTTTAAAACAGGTTATTATTTGTAGTTTTTCCTGTATGTTTTTTAAGTTGTTTTTCGGTTACAGATGCAAGAGGCGGACTTGGTGCTGTCCACGGTACTGAAATAGATGTAAACAGAAAATCAACACAAAAGACGGGCAATATTAACTAAACTGTGTATATATAATGTGTCAGGTAAAAACAAGTCATCATAATCAAACTAAGAAAAATCAAACACATTTTAGTAATAACTATTATAGTAAAACTCTACAGAACTAATTTTCAAAGGCAGTCTTATAATAACCTTATTTGGAGACAATGAAAATAATTATTTTTCTTCTTTTAAAGTACAGCCACTCTCGTTCCTCTTTCTTAAGTTCCTAAACATTTCACTGCAGCAGGCCTGAACATTCATGTGCATTACAAATAGGACAATTACACAGCAACTGCAATCACCCCCTTTGGTAAATGTTATTGTCAGCTTGTAGCAAAAATCTTTAATTGTCCTACGTTTATCTGGTTCTTCAAGCCATTGTTCAAAGAGCGCAAACGAGGGTCATTTGTGAACTGAAATACTTTGCATGCAAAGCGGAGCACAAGATGCTGTAATACTTGACCTTTCAGCATAATTGTTGCAGGCATGAAATGCAGCATTCAGAGCTCGCTGAGTGGAGTCTTTTCTCTCTCCCTCCCTCTGATGAACAAAGCGCATTTTATACACCTTCGGTGTTCATTTGCTTTGTTTCTTTTGAAGAAAATGTCTCTGGGACTGGCTGCAATTTATCTTCATTTTAATAATACCGCCAGGGCGAAAAACGGCACAAATCACAAGATTTCTCAATTCAGCACTTAACAATGGACTTCATGCTTAGCCTCGGGGAAAAAAAGCCAGGGAACTTGTAAATGGATGTGTTTATCAGTTTGACATGACAGGCTTTTAACTGAATGTTACTGGACAGCAGGATTTCAATGCCTTGCTCAAGAGTGACTGCTTCAGGGGTTGAACCCATATCTTTCAGACTGGATGTTAAGCAGTTTCTTTGGTCAAAAGTCACAATATTGTTAAAACAATTTCTAAAAAGATCCTCCCTAAACTTCAATTTTATATAGTACCATCAGACCCACAGTGACCTAGAAAATGTTACTGCTATTGAAGTGATTGATCTACTGTATCTTTACATTATCTTTACATTACATCCATAAAGTATATCTATACCTGCTAATTTATTTGTGACCTGCGCTTTAGAATCACCAAAGTTTGCAGGAAACACAACCAGAACTTCAAAACCATACAAACAACACATCTGAAAATATATAAATAAACATGCAGAATACAATACCTTTCTAAGAGACACAGAAGGAAACTGTATTATATTATTTTTTACCTGATGAAGGTCTGAGAACAGAAATGCTAAAAAGTGAGTACAAGTGAATTGGTTTCTTCACTAAAGATTATTACAGGAAAACACATTTGTGAATATTTTGTCTTTAAGAGAAAAAGACCACATACTTGTTGTCTATTCTTGATTCTCTTTTTCATGTGGAATAAAATCAAAAACAGAATAAGTTATGGGCAATATATAACATAATCGAAATAATATTAAAGCACATACTATCAGGTATAAAGTCTTCCTTTGCTGGTGGTTCATCTCCTAAGAACTTGTGTTACAGTAAATACAGCTGTAAGAGTTAAATGTTAATATTCCTTGTAGATTTTTTCCCCCATTAAAAGTCACCATTGTATAGACCTGTGACATCAATCAATTTTACATTTGGATTTTAAAGTAAACCGGAAAGCCTGAAATGGCAAAAAATGCCTCTGTCATTCTTTTGAGAACTTTATTCTGATTTTGATGTACATTTCAAAGTAACAGAGCAGGTTTTCTATCTCTTTCTGGTCACTCAGCTGGCAAACCACTTAAGAATTTTGAGGGCCAGACATTATCATTTCAGATTTGTTGTCATGAACTTGTAAGGACGGTAAAGAGAATCAGGTTTTAAGGAGAGTATCGTCTGCGTACAGTTTTACATCACAGCAAAACAGAAGTTAGAGTGTCTTAAGCTTTGGTCATGTGAGGTATTTCTGAGCGAAACAGAACATGTGGACAGGGTTTAGTTATGTTAGGGATTTAAATTAAGTCCTCATTGTGTGATTGGATCACTTAAAAGTGGGCGTGGCTTAACTGTTGGCCTCCCTCACCCATGTTGTCAGATCAAGAGGCAGATGAGGAAGAAATGCCTACATTAAACCTCAATCACCATTCTTTGGAAATGTAAGCAAAGTTTTTGCCAGCTGAAATCCAAACACACAGCTTACTGCTAAGATATTGCTCTGCTAGCTACCAACTAGCTAATGGTCAAGTGGGGTTTTATATGATGGCCGTGGTTAGCTAGTCATCCCAAATCACATTTAATTGTATACATTTTTGTAACCGCCCTGAGTTAAAGATGAGTCATCAAAAATAATTTTTACAGGAAGAGAAAAGAGAAGGATTTTGATGTAGGAAATACTTAAAATTAGGTTGTTGTTTTTTTTGTTTTTTTGTACCAAAAATAAATGAATAATCAACACATGGACACAGGATTAGAATTTGAAAAAATTATTTCTTATTTCACTGTATTTCTAAAGGAGGTTTGGTGCTTACAATGATGCTTTGTAAAAGCTGATTTACATGATATTAAAATGAAAAAACAAATCCAAGAGTAAAGATGGAACAACAATTACATAGCCAAGGGGGGGTTTATCTAAAATTTGAAAATTAGTGATCTGAGGATTGATCCCTAGGGCACCTCATGTTTGCTGAGGTGGATCATAAGCCGCAGGGAGTGACAAAGACTGTTTTCTGAATAACATTCAGATTTAGTTTAGTATCAGAGCCAGAAACTTTGGCGCCTAAAAAACAAGTCAATACTAAAACACGTTTTTGATCTGTAAGCTGGTCTTTCTGTGTTTTGATGAAAAAAACACAACAATAGCAGTCATATTGTCAGCATTTGAGCGCAGTCCTGTCCGTGTCTTCTTTCTCCCAATCTGGTTCAGACATCCTTCAGTTGGAAAAATGTGCAACGGGGTTTGGTTGGAGTCACGTTAGCCAAGAGTAATTGTCCTAAGATCATTTGGTTAAAACAAAATGTAAAAAACGCAAAGAAAACAAACAACAACAAAAATTGCCCAGAACAAATTACTCTTCCCACTAATGCAGACTTACCACATTCCTCACCCTCGCTCTCTTGACATCCATTTGTCAAAATCACGTAGCAGGCAGACAGAAACGCTGATGCAGAATTACTCTTTAAGGCTGGCAGAGCTGGTGTAGTTTGTTACTGTTGGCCCATTTTTGGATACCTCCACTGATTTTCTTACTCAAACCATACAGGTTTGCCTACAGATTGGAGTTTACACATATGTCTTTGAGGCAGAGCTGATTTAAGGCTCAACCAGTTTCTTGAACCTAACCAATTTCATTTTTATTATTATTTATTTTTTAAATTCGTAGATTTTGAATTGGTGGATCAGTAGGCTAGCTTAATATATGATCTCCACTGAAGCAGGAACATTAACCGTTTACAGTTTAGCTTCTTGAATTCATTGAAGTTTGTTAGAAATAGTGTCTTACTTCTATTTTTTGTTTAAAATCCTGAGTGTATTGGTGTTTAGCAGATATTCATTTGGGTGATATCGAGGATAGGGGGCTGATGAATGCATACCAGAGGTTCAAACTAAGTAAAAGCATACCCCCAAATCAGCTATAATGCAATAGCTAAGTTTATTTGGGTCAACTATTACATTATTTTGAAAAATTATTACACATACTGAAGCAAAAAACTATTAAAATGAGGGGTAGGGTTTGACAAAAGACAAATTGTGAGAGCTATACCTCAAATAAAGACATTATATTTATCGTACATGTGCAGAATTAAAGTAATATCTGCTCCATGAGGTCAGACAGTGTTGGCAGCAAACCATTTCAGTCAGTTGTTGATTGGCTCGCTTCCTCTAAACTAATGAAGTACTTTCCTGGCTGTGTCCAACTGAGCTAATACAAGTGCTTACATTGTCATCAATCAGTTCAATCAGTTTCTGTTGTCGTACATCTGTCCTTACCTTCTAAGGTAAAGGGTAAATTTAAGATTACTTAAAGTTAGTATTTGGGATTAGGATTGGGTTCAGGGTAGGGTGAGGATGATGGTTAAGGTTTGGTTATAGGCTTTGGTTAAGCTTAAGTTAATGTCTGTATTGAAATTTGTTTTATGACAAGCACCAGGCACCATGCAGGAGCTTGCAAATCATGGGTTTAACTACAAGACAGGACAGTCTGCTGTATGTTTATAGACCCTGTTTACCAGACTCTAGTCTCATGAAGATTAATTACACATTAAATTACCTGGATGACCCAGAACTCCCTTTAAAACTGCATGAATTTAGGAAAGAACTGTTGTGATTTAACCAGATAACTTGGTAATCCCATACATGCACATGCGTAATGATGGCAGCAATACTTACAATTTAATTTGTGCACATAAAGACCCGTTTTTTTCTCCCCAAATTAAACTTCACATGCACAAACAAAAGGTGTGAAGTTTTGGTTTAGTCCAAATATCAAAAGCCCCAATATTCTTTCAACTTCTTGAAAAATAAGTTTTCTCATAAGATTTTCCTTAGAAGCACAGTCAAAAACATATTTTGCTCAAAACATCTAGTACCACCAATGGTCCATTAGTTTCTTAATCCCACAAAAAATTGTCTATATTCCTTTAGCAAACCTGCTTTCATGCATCTCTATCAACCTATTCCAGTGCATCCTCGAAACACTCCTGGGCTACCACCTCATGTCACCCATAATGGCCTGAATGGGTGGAAACTTTAATATCACCTCCAAAAAACGTATCCATCTGTTTGAAATTCTGTCAAAAGCATATTTTTTTAACCAAAAACCTCAGCACCATAAGACAAACGTGAGCATACATAGCCTGGATACAGTTTTGTGTAAGTGGAATAAACGAGAATATGTTAAATATTTAGTTTTACTGATGAGTCCTTCCGATGTTTCACTGAATGAGCTGTTGTACTTGTTGTAACAGATTTGTGTTTATCCAAATATATAAACCAAACATTTCTTTTTCTTTGCATATTACAACTTTCTGGCTCCACACTGGAGCTGAATCTCACTCATTTGGATTTCTAGATTTTCCTCATAAAATTCTGCAAACTTTACGTTTAAGGTTAGTTTTTAAATCAAAATGTGGATTAGAGATAGGCTACATTGTTTGGGCTACTTTAACCTGAATAAGGGACTATATGGAGAGTCCTCACAACGATAGAAATTCAAGAAAACGTGTGTGTGTGTGTCTGTGTGTGCGCGTGCTCCCGTTAAACATGCCAATTAAACGAGACCAGACTAAAAGCGGAGTTGTCATGTCTGTGTACAGTACCAGCAGGAGTCCTTTAGAAACCAACGAGCCATCACTAACCCCGTTAACACCAAACCCTCCAGACCGACCCGGGTCCCGCTGCTCGCTCTAAAGCCCCGCAGCAATAACTTCTCCATTTAATGAAGGTTTGAATAGTCCAAGGCTATCCCTTTTCAAATGGCGAGACCTAAAGTGAATTTAAATGGATCTGCATGCCATAAATACGAGGGCACTTAAGATTTACAAATTATATAATACTTTTTATTTTACAAGGACAGGGTTAGAAAAGTTTAACATTAAAAGTCTGTGTAATATTAAGAGCAGTGGTGGAAGGTAACTAAGTACACTTTTACTAAGTATACTTTTACTTTTCTTGAGTATTTCCTTTTTCTTTTGCTACTTCATACTTCTACTCCACTATACATCTCAGAGGGAAATATAGTACTTTTTACTCCACTACATGTATTACAGCTATAGTTACTTTACAAATCAACATTTTACACTCAAAACATATGACCAGCTTATAACATATTGTATTACCACAGATTAAACTACCCAACACTAGAAGTAGTTAAAAAGAGCTACACCTTGACCAACTACAACATTAAAGTACCACTTACATATCAGTACATCAATAATAGGCCTAATGATCAAATTATTATCATTATGCATAATGACTACTTTTACTTTTAATACTTTAAGTAGCCTACATTTTGCTTCGAATACTTCTGCTGCTAAGTAACATTTTGAATGCAGGATTTTTCCTTGCAATGGAGAATTAGTACTTTTACTTAAGTAAATGATTTTAACACTTCTTCCACCACTGATTAAGAGAACATCATAAACATACTATTGTGTTATTGTTGGGTAGGAAATGCTGGAAAAAGTCACTATAACATAAATTTAAATATATTTAGTTATATATGCGTCTGTCATTTTGGGGGTCAGTGAGCAGAATAGGGTTCATGCTCATGATTAAAATTAAATAGGCTAATACATTTTTTTATCTGAGTTACTGCTGAAATAAATTAATAATAAAACGTGTTCCTAGTTAAGTGGGGAGACTTGAGGAAACTATCCTGAATGTAATGCTCCACCAGTGAGTCCATTCTTCAGTGTGAGTGAATAGTGGGGTTCCTCTCTTTGCAGGCTGAAAAAAAAATTCCTTGAATGTTGCTACAATAAGCAATCAAGATCCCAAAGCCTGTACATTTGACAGCTTAATGAGTTCAGGCTGCAATCACTTTAAGAAAAGGCCTAGTCCATTTTAATCCGAGCGCAGCATATAGCCAGCCTATGAGCTGAGCTGAGAAAAGCCTCCTGCATTTAACTCACAGTAAAAACGCACATAACTACAGGTTAATAAAAACACAGGGTGGAGGTGCACGTAAATAGGTCCCGTGTATTAGGACCTGTTGAGACTTGGATGTTTTGTTCTGCGACCGGGAGGAGGGGTGATATTTGCCCCCCTAATGAAATATGTCATTACGAGGAATTCATGTGACACAAAAGGGGCGACAGTCAAAAATTGCCCCACTGCTGTTCAGTAATTACATAGTTTGCCCTGGCAGCGCCTTCAGGCAGGTGGCTGGTCCATCATGCAAATGGATTGGCTGTGCCGACATAATTAGCCACTGCGAGCCGCTTAAATTAACAATTAGCTAACATGCAATTCTGTTCACAACGCGGTAGTTCTCTTTTTAGGCCAATTGTCACTGTATGCTACTCCGGTGGCTGAATTGCTCAGTAGGATATAGCCTATGTGATTTCTTACATGGTCAATTTACAGGCTAAATGAACGGAAATCGACAGAATAAGGGCTTATATATATATATATATATATATATATATATATCCTGATCCCCATGTATCCTTATGTGTGCTGCATGAAGGCACATTTATGTTAAACACTTCTTAGCATCAAAAGCCTGCAACATCTCAGGGATGTCAGGCAGCTCAATAAAAGTGTGTGTGTGTGTGGGGGGGGGGGGGGGTGTCAGGTGTTCATAGTAAAATGGCAGTTTAACAGAAAACAGCAGTATAAGTGAGAGTGAATCGGACTCAGAGGCCACATGCTGCGTCTCAGCCACCCCAAAAGGTTCTGCTTTTCTAACCTCTCCACTGATCCCCTTGCAGCCTGAGTCCTAAACACTATTGCCTTACTGAAGGCCAATCACGGCCCACCCACTCTCTCATTATTCTCGCTGCCCTCCGACATGACACGGGAACAAAGTAGACATTAAGCAACATTAAACCCGGGGATGGGAGTAGTCAGGAACCCGTTATCTCTTAATGAAGGAAAACACATGCCGAGCGATACACATAGCCGGATAATCAATAGAGACGCCGGACAAAGGGAATCGGAGCGCCCCAAAAAAAAAAAGGGAAATGCAAATCAATTAGAATCGTTGTTTGCTTTGAAACCGTTGAGTCTATTTCCATTAATTACATGTTCATTAAAAGTAATTCGTCCAGGCTACACAGCAACAACGGTTGTCTCCCCTCTTGTCCTTTTTTACGGAGTGATGGACAAGACACTGGCTGGGTTCCAAGTCCCCCCTTTATTTTCTTTTTTTTCTTTTTTATTTAGCATTTAATCTCACTCAGTCTGGGACTTTGTTTTGGAGCAAGATGAGTTTGAGGCAAGCGTGCTAAACTGTTTGTATTTAGCTCAAAATTGCCTCAAAGTCTCACATGAGTCCATTTTAAACTCCATGTTGTCCATTCTTATCCTTAAAAAGCCATTTGATGCAACATTCATATTCACACTCATTTGTTTTAGCCTGGCTACTTGCTTAGTAAAAAAAAAAAGCCTGAACTCTGTTGTTTAACTGAGTGTTATGTTAAAATGTCATGTTCCACCATCATGATCAGTATGCTATCTTATCTCCTTTTTTTTCCTACACAATCAGAGTTGCTTTTACCAAAGGCCCACAACCTCTTGTTGGTTGCTATAGCATTTTCAAGCACCATTCTGCTAAATCCCAACCCCCACATAGACCTGCTCTGCACACTTGTAATAAATTATCCTCAAGTGAAACGACTAAAACGAGCCGGACCAAAGCTGGACAGGGCCACTTTACTGAATCACACCTCATAAATATTTTCATTTTTCTGTGACTTGACCCCCAAAAAGCTTTTATACAGTCAATGCATGCGTCTGTGTCTTTCAGCACATGTCCTCTAAACCTTGCCATCTCTATGGGGCCTACTGTTATTGCAGCTCTTATCTGCCTGCTGATGACTGATGTTATGCAATCACATTTTGCAACAGCAGTAGACAAAATCTGTAGGCGGCTGGATGCATCTCATGCAGAGCCTCCTCCTTATCCTACAGCCTGAAGTGGAAACATATGCGTCTGGAATGCCAGCGAGAAGAGCGATGATTTGTTGATTAATTAAACATGCTCCCCCAAAAATGCCCCCGAATAAAAGCACACGTTCACAACGCGGTACCACCAAGTTTTAGTGGTGAACAAGTGGAAATTTGAATCAGCCTCTTTATTCTATGAGCCCCATCTTTGCCAAATTGAATGCAGATTGAAAATAATTTTTCAGCTCTTGACTTCAGCTATTCACGGCTCTCTGAATTGGTTTTGCTACTGTCACATTGCCATACAAATGTAAATAAAAGCATTTGAGTCTGGAGAAAATCCTTCAAATGATTGTCAGTTTAGGGATACTGTAAGATTACACAGTGTTAAGTTACTGTAAATAAATTATTATACTGAATTAATCATGAAATCCTGGATAGTATTTCTTAAATGTTTTAAATGATAACATGTCTTTTCTTTTGCAGAATATACACTAAACAACACTGACAAGTCAACCATGAATGATTAATAAATCACCTTAACCTTTTTCTATTTTATATTTTGCAGCACCTTGCCCTGTAGACAACCACTGCAGTTTTACGATTTTAATAAACACTTTTTTTCACCTTAATATATGTACACATCAATGTCTGCAACAAACTCCATTTGCGCTCACCTCCTCCAGTGGTTTCCCAGTGCAGGACCAGTGCCTGCTGTGTTTTGGCAGGAAATCAATACGGGGTGGAAAATCTGTTCTAATCATCTGTACATTTACCATCACAATCAACAATCAAAGCCAAGACCTGAATCTTTATTTGTAGGCCTGAACTGAACAATTTTCCCACTGTGAAAGGCAAGCTAAATTAGAACCCTTGGTTCCTGTTAGTAGCTCTTAATGGCTCTGATTTGTGAACTGCTAAATGAGGTTATGTAAATTGATCCTGAATGTAGGCAGAGGCCCGCAGGTGACAGGTGCAGTCGGCTGAAGGTGGGGGGCAGGGATGGTGTCATGAAATGAGGAGGGGGGAGTAATATAGCAAGATGTATTTGTAGGGCCACCGAGAGACAGATTTACAGACTGAGGTGAGACAGATTGTCTGTGGACTGAGTGAAAAGTTAAAAATATTCAAATTCCAAGAAATAGGCCTATGTTTAACTTTTTTTTTTTAACATGACAACATTATTAAATACATTGCACTTTAAAGATTCATAAGGATTTAGCTACACATACACCAAATACCAGTAGTGGAAAGTAACATTTGTGTAAGTACTTCACTTTAGTATTTCTATTTTTCTTTATACTTCCACTTCACTACAATTTAGAAGCAAATATTGTACTTTTACTACACTATATTTATTTTAAATATATAGGGTAACGCTTTATGTTTAGTATATACAAATGTAATAAATGGTTTACAACTCACTATAATGATGCAGTTATAAGCAGATATAAAGTCTTTTAAGTGTTCATTGATGTAGTTGTTGAAACTTTAATTCCTGTAAAGCATCCATGACTGGGTACCAGTATATAAATATAACAGAAATGTAATTATATAAAAATATGTCTTCATATGAGAGGTTATAATTGCTGAAAATACTAAACACTTAAAATGTCCTTATATCTGCTTATAACTACATTGTATTGTGCAATAAATGTGTATATGCTGATTATAGATGATAAATAGGGCAGTTAAAGTAAAGTGTTACCAGATACAGTTACTCATTACTTTGCTGCTCAAACTTTTAAATGCAAAACATATGATCAGCTTATAAAATATGATGCATTTTTAAAGGCTGAACTGCCCAGCAGCATATAAACTAATTCAAATGAGCTTCACCTCAACAAGATAAAACATTAAAATGCTGCTTACACAGGAAGTTAGAAAAAATAATCCACTTGTATAATATAGCACTCTGACAGGGGTTATTCTGCTGCATAATGAGTACTTCTACTTTTGATACTTTAAGTACATATGCCTACTTTTGTATGTACAATTATGAATGCAGTACTTTTACTTTTAACTGCTGTTGCTCAAAAAGGAACTCACATCCCTACAACAACATCACTTTCATTCATTTGTTTGTCGTTATCCGTCACAAATATCTCAAGTCTTGATCAGTATATCTGGCTCTGGCAGGCGGCCATGTTTCAGACGCGTCTCCATAGTTCTGACTGAGGATGTAATAACAAGGGAACTATCAACATACAGCCTCTCAGGGAAAGACTGCTGAGTGAAGCGCTCTGACTCACTGCACTTCACTCCGGCCATTTAGGCTCCGCTGGTTCCTGTCTCAGCTGCAGGGAGGACGATGACATAGAAGGACTAACTCGTACCTTGGTCAGTCCTTACCTAAGCGGGGAGAGCTGACCAGTGGTGGAATGTAATTAAATACATGTGCTTAAGTACTGTATTTCGTTACAATTGTGACTTTTACTCAGGGAACTTTAGACTTCTACTCAACTACATTATTGAAGGAAATATTGTACTTTTCATTGACAGCTTTAGACAAGGCCATAGCTACCAGTGAGGGCACAGAGGTCATGACATCAGTAATATTTCATGAGGAGGAGTTTACTTTCCACTATTACCACCTATTACACATTAGGCTGATTTTAATATATTTATAAATATATATATATATTTTTTTATTATTATTCTTTTTTAATTATTTAATTAATTTTTTAAAATTATCTTATAATTAGTGTTTTGTTTTGTTTTTTGGCCACTTGGGGTCAGCAGAACAAACTGTAAACTCAACACTGACATATTATCACTTTTTATTTATTTATTACGACCCATGTTTACATTTAATGTTAGGTGGCGACCTATAAAGAGCGCCAAACAACACAGGACTTTCACCAAGGAGACCGCTGTTCGTGTCCTTTGTGAAACCAAAAGTCAGCATTGACTTATTTTAACTTGCGTAGCCTCCGTGACTTAAGTTACGTATGTAACTAACATAACTCAAACCACGATCTTTTCCTAAACCTAACCAAGTCGTTTTGGTGCCTAAACCTAACCAAACTGCAACCGTTTCACAACGTTAACCACATGTTGTTGTTGTTAAAATGATGACTAAGGCCCAGTACGCCTCTATATGTCGTTTTGGGAGTCACTGGAAAATTATCTATTCTATCTTTTAGGTTGGAGGACTTGTTGGTTTCTGGTCAATAGTCGCTCTCCTTTTAGCTGTTTTGGTCTCCACCCACTCCTGAGGGAAATATCTGGCTGTTTAGCTGCTAACTGTTCCACTATGTTCACCAGCTGGTCGCTAACTTTGTCTGCTGTCTGGTGCTGGGCAGGTAGTGTACAGTGGGTGAGCTTTTTGCTGAAAACAGCAGCCTGCTGAATACAACACTGATGAAAGCAATGCGAGGGAACCAAAACAGTAACGTTGCAGGTTGTTAAGCCAAAACAATGAGATTAAAGACACTAAAATGCCCCATAGAGCTGAGAGGAACTGCAGAGTCGAGTGATAATGCTCTGTGGTTTCGTCACAGGATTTGAGTTGTTTTTTCAACTACTGTTTCTGAGGTCAAGAATTGAACCTCAGTTTTTGAGCCAACATGGATGAGAAGGCTGTAAAGTGCTCTGAGAAAAAAATCTATAGTTTCATGAAAACCGGGCAAACTTTGTCTGCTGAGGAAAGCTCCAGAAAGCTACTGAATTGGCACTTTTGGTGAGATTTCTTCTTTCACCACTGGTGCTGACTTGTGTTATCTCCCCAGTTTTACAATTGTGTTATGTTATTTTTGCCAGTTGTGTGATGTGTCAGATATGAGATGACTAAAAGAACACGATTTACAGACAGTCAAAGGCATGTAATGGAAAACCATCTGAACATAGGTCAGGCAAGAGGCCTCTTGAATCGCTCCATATGTGCAAGGGAACCTGTATTAAGCTGATTAAGCAATTGCACATGGAAGGGCTGAAGTGCTGGTGGCCATGCATCTTCCTCTTGCTGATTGGAAATGTGGCAGGAACAGCAGTGTGCAGCAGTAAAAGCCAGTTAATAACTTTATGAGGATCCTTAGCGCTTTGTCCATATCATTAATGCTCTTCACAGTCAGAAGTGGCTTAAAGCAATAACCTGCCTGCCTACCCCTGTGGCTAACTTTCAGTGGAGACTGCAATGCACTGGAGTGTGGTGTTTTCCCCGTCACATTAACTCAGTGAGCGTTTGATGGAGCTGGGTTTGCCTCCGTGTGAGCAGAAAAAACAGTATGGACATTTTTTTTCCCTGTCTGGCGTTGGTCAGTGTTGGGTTTTTAGCCACACTAGTGCTGTGTCTTTAGGGATAGATAGCAATGATGGTCTGTTGTCTGTTCGTCAGTCAGTCCACCACTTTGGTCCAGACTGAAATATCTCAACAACTATTGGATGGATTATCATGAAATTCTGTACAGGCATTCATGGTTCCCAGAGGATGAATCCTACTGGCTTTGGTGATCTCCTGATTTTTCATCTAGTGCCACCAACCGGCTGACATTTCAGGTTTAGAGTGAAAGATCTCAACAACTATTGGATGGATTGGGATGAAATTGTGATAACTTTACTGATCCCTTAACTTTTCTCTTAACCTCCAGCAGGTCAAAATTTTAACTTGTACAATACTTTGATTTTGTGACCAAACTAATGACATTCCCATCAGTCTCAGCTGTACTTTCTGTTTAGTGCTAATTAGTTAACATTAGCATGCTAACAAGTGAAACTAGTGAAATATCGCAACAACTAATGTATGGATGGCTGTGAAATTTTGAAATAGATGTTCATGGTTCCCAGAGGAAGAACCCCAATGACTTTGGTGATCCCCTGACTTTTCTGCTAGCACCATTTATTATTGACTGTGATTTTGAGTGAAATGTGAAACTACTATTGGATGGATTGCCATGAAACTTGGTGCACACATTCATGCTCCCCTCAGGATGAACTGAAACTGTGGTGATCCCTAAACTTTTCATTTCTTTAATACTTTAGTTTTGGACCAAACGCCTGCAAAACTAATAACATTCCCATTCGCTTCAGCTGTCCTTTGTGTTTAGTGCTACTTAGCTAATATTAGCATGCTAAAATGGTGAACATGGTAAACATTATTCCTGCTAAATGTCAGCTTGTTAGCATTGTCATTGTGAGCATGTTAGCATGCCGACCTTAGCATTTAGCTCAAAGCATTGCTGTGTCTAAGTACAACCTCACAGAGCCGCTAGCATGGCTGTAGACTCTTGAATGAAGAAATAACCAGGCATTTCAACATATTTTCCCATTTTATCCACTGTGATGTTTTCCTGCTTCAAGAACAAGTGGTTCCCTTCTCACAATAAAAGATTATTGTTAAAAACATTGGTTGAAAGTTATTAAAAGCAATGTTTCTACATGTTCAGCTGCAGTGGGGAACTCGGTCTCAAGTCCACAGGAAAGGAATACATTTAATTATTCCTCTCTCTCAGTTAAACGGGACAAAACCTTCCCACCGCAATCCACTTGCCTCTCTTCATTGTGCTCCCTCTTTCTCCCGACCCTCCCGTCTGGCCTTTACTCTGTCTCATGCTCTTGTCAACATCATCTGCCGCCGTGGAGCAGACAGGCTCAAAAGCGGACCTTTTTACTTTCCTGCAGGTGGCTGATGTGACTGAGGCAAGAGGCAGCAGCAATCCCTCTTCACTCGCTTCCCTCCACCACCACCTCCACCACCACCAGCACCTTGTTTCCTGTACAACACAAACTCCCTCTCCCTGCCAAGACTGCATTCTTGTGAACCAAAGTACAAGTTTTCCACCGAACAAGGTATCTCAGTATCACCCTTAACATTCGTAAGCAGTCTATAAACAATTAATGAATGGTTTATAACACAACATAACACAACATAATGTTGTTCTAAGCAACCAAATTTGAGTTTTGCAGACATTTGTGGTCACTTAATGCTCTAGTGGTTCTGTTTTCTTTTTTTTTTTTTTTTTTTTAAAAAAAGAACCTCATGGGGTTAAATATTTAAAAATGCACTTAAATGCACCTCAAAAACTCTTGTCAGACATGTACGATAATTCAGTACTTCCAAACTCACAAAACTAGTTTTCAATCAGTGTTTTGCCTTTTGTGCGTCTTTTCAATGAGTTTTCTATTCAAACAAAATGTTTAAAAGGAGAAACTGGTAACACTTTACTTTAACTCCCTTATTTGGCATTTATAAGCAGTATATAAACACTTGTTTATAACAAATTGCACATGTAGTTGAAAGCTGATATAAGGACATTTTAAGTGGATATTACTGTATTTGTCAACAAGTATAACTCCTTTGAAGTACTAGTAATTGGTGTATACAGATACTGAATTACTGACAATTTAACACAGTTGTAGTCATAATGTCTTCATATTTTATATGATTGTGAAGTATTAATGAAGGCCTATTTATATACTTATAAATATTTTTTTAACTCTTCATGACAACTTAGCAAAGTCCACCTGCTGATGAAAGCCATGATGTGGCTGAAAGCACCGACAGAAATCTAGTAAGTGGACCTTGACCAAACTATGACAGTATTTTCAAGATCAAGAATGATTCTTTAAGCCCCACATGTGTTCATGAACACCTTAATAAACAGTTTTAAATCCACATGTAAATAATTTGTACATGTGTAAGTTAATAAAAAGTTAATGTTTTATTACTCATTGTAAAGGATTGTGTTTGTAATTATATATAATTAAATATTATTACGGCTCTGTTATACAGTGTTATCAATCATTCATAAACTGTTTACACACCAGTTACTGGTGCATCATAGTACCAACTGTTGACAAATATATGAATAATCATTAATTACACATTAAAATTACCTTATATCTTGCTTACAATTATATTTATAACATTTATAACATTTATAGGATGTTGTACTATGCTACTATGTTTCATTAACTGTTTATACACTAGTTATGGATGTAACAATAAACAAGTTATAATTTTTGACAAATACATTGATAAATACTTAAAAATGACCTCATATCTGCTTACAGTTAAATTTATAGTGTGTTATAAACAATTTAATAAGTGTTTATATACTGCTTGTGAATGCTAGAGTGGTTAATATTTTTAAAGATTTTGTTTGTATGAAAACTCATTCAAAACATGTGTTGCATACTTTAAAAATTGCTGTAAGTGGTTGAAATTTGTAGTTGTTCCATTGCTGATTTGTATTTATAATTTTATAGCATCTGGAGAAAACAAAAGATGAAATGTTGTGTAAAATCTTACTAGTTTTGTGAGTTTGGAAGTATTGATTTTTATATTTGCTAGCAAAGTTTTGAAGTGCATTCAGTCTTTTCCAGTGGTAGAAAGTAACTAAGTACATTTACTCAAGTTGTACTTCAGTTCAATTTTGAGATACTTGAACTTTACTTTAGTATTTCCAATTTGTGCTATTTTATACTTATTATTCCACTACATTTATTTCACAGCTGTGGTACTTACTTTTCAGATTAAGGTTTTACATACAAAACAAACTAGTAGTTAAAGATTCTAGTATAAAATATGATGCATTAGTACAGATTTAACTATCTTAAAGGACATAAAGCAGGTAAAATTAGCTTCCCACAACATTAAAGTATTGCTTATATATTGATGCATCAGAAATAACAATCCAATAATATAATACAGTACTGACAGGGCCCATTCTGCATAATGAGTACTTTTACTTTTTGTAACTTTAAGTACATTTTATTGCCAATAATTCTGTACTTTCATTTGAGTAAAATTTAGAATATTGGACTTTTACTTGTAATAGAATATTTTTAGTGTTCTATCAAAAACAGTACCACAATAGCATAATGTGGCATTCAAAGACCGAGATTGTCTGCAAAACTCAAATTAACGTAAAATATCACCAAGTTTTTTTTGGGCTAATCTAAGCACCTTTAAATCACATTTCTTGCCAGTTTAAAGGAAAAAAAAAAGTTGTCACAGCTCTTGGGTCTGCAGCCAGGCAAATTAAATGAGCAGTTTTTTAATTTCTGAGCTCCTTGCTGTGTGGGAACATTCAGCAATGGCTCAGCATGTCAAACCATGTCAAGTGTTACAGTTCCCTTCCTGTTTCAGGAGGAAAAAAATATCACCCCAGAGATGAATTAAACCAAAAAGGCTTGTCTTCAGACCCCTTCCCAAAATGATTAACCCTTCTAGAGAGCATTATTGAGCTCTGAGTGGTTGTGCTTTCTCATTGCCTGTAATTGTTCTTTTTCTGTTGTTGCCTTCATCAGTCTCTCTCCTCATTATATAAAAAGAAGGGAAAAATGTCTGAATAGAGGAGGGAGATTTTCCCACAGTCACTCAACTCAGAAAAATACGCCATTGTCGCCAGGTTCCCATCCTAATGCCCTGCTGCACAGTCCGCCACAGTCTCAGGGACAATGTTCTTATAATTGAGTGACCATTCTTCATCCTGTTTGAAAAGTAAGTGATGGAGAATGCAGTTAAATGTAGCTAGAAATCTCACATTTGAGTCAGTCCAGTCTGCAGGTAGCCATGTCCGATTGTTTCTTATTTGACTACAGATATAATGACTGCAGAGTGAGAATGTAGTCATTTAAACTGTTAATGTAGTCAATGTAGATATGCACATGTAATTATGCCCATTACAAGATCATTTTCTTCTTTGAGCATCATTCATCTTGTATTTCACCAAGTACCGAAAAGCTTTAGTGTGTACTGATATGATGAGTCATGTGTATTATGTGTCGAATTTGTGCACCAGCGACACTGAGCCTTTTTAACTCTTAATGAGAACAAAGTGACATTTTATTCTGCTGAAGCCTCTTCTAATAATATTAACATTACCTGCAACAACTACAGCTATAAGGCAAGGCAAAGCAGATTTATTTATGTAGCTCAATACATGTACAGGGGCAGTTTCAAAGTGTTTACATACATTTAAACGTTATAAAAGCAAACTTTAAAAGAGTGAACACAAGAAAATATGAACATATAAACAAATTTAGATTCAATCCAGACATAAAAATGAAAATAATGACATATAAACACAGGGACAATACAATAAAAACAAAATTAAAGTGATAAACATGACATTAGAAGGCAACCAAGAATAATTCACACACTTTTTCAGAGATTAGGTGCACCTTTGATTCGCTAGTTACTAGTTATGTTGTAGATCAAGATTTTACACACAAATCAGATGACGAGTTTATAAAAGATGATGATTTGTTATTAAACTATCTAACAGCATATACAGTTGTTAGAAATATCATCAACTTGACCACCTGCAACACTAACATGCTGCTTGCTAATAGTAATAATCCAAATATGTCATACTGTAACACTTATGCATAAGGAGTACTTTTATGTTTGATGTTTGAGTACGTTTTGCTAGTTATATATATATATATATATATATATATATATATATATACTTGGAATATGGAGTATTTTGAGATTATTATTATCCTGAAGGAAATTTTGTTTTCAGGCACGCACTGAAGCAGCAACCGATGGTAAAATATAAAACAATTTCAAAATATTTAATAACAAGTGAAAGATGAAAATAGGAAATGAAGATATTAAAAATAATTATTCCTATTAACAGTTATACAAAGCAGCAGCTGATAAAGCCACATAGAAACAAATGCAGAGCGATTAAAAGATTCAGACCCACGCCAAGTAAAGCAAATTAAATTACATTATTTTCTATAAACTGTGCAATAAACCCAATCCAGATGCAGAACAACTGGGTAGCTGCTTCCATCCACTCTGTACAACTGCGCAGGCGTCAACGGTTGTGCGAGTGCACGCATGCGTGTCATTCTAACCAATCAGCGGGCAGTGTGGTGCTGGCGTCGAATTGCTATGGCGGAGACAATGAAGCCGGGTGGAAGTCACGCTCCTCCTAATGAATTCAGCGAAGTGTCCAGCCACAGGGACTGCGTGTGTGCGATACTGAAGCTGCTGGCAGACTTCGGGAAAGAGGTTGGTTGACGTCGTTTGAGCCACGAAGCCTCGAGAGACGTCCCTTTCAGTCCGCGTCGTTAGCTGGCTACATGCTAATGTTTTTAGCATCCCCGGCCGAGCAGGGCTGCAGAGACGCCTCCGACTTCAGTCATCGTTGCTCGACATTCAGGCGGTGTTATTGGCAAGCGGGTTGCTACAAAGCAAAAGTGGTTGTGTCTTCTGCTAGACTATTTAACTGTTTAACGTATCTAACGTTGGCCACTTCGTCTCATTCAGTTTTAAGGAGAACTCTTGATTTCACTTCAGCTTTATTGTCATTGTTAAAGTCACCCCATACACAGGCACAGGTCTTTCTGCCTTGCAACCTGCATTTAACAAATGAACTATATCGCATAGTATGACCGTTTGGTTGCGTTATTCCGTACACGTGGTCTCTATTCCTGCCCTTTGTCTAGTAAGGAAGAATAAGTAACGTTACACAACGTGTGAAAACATCATCAGCTCTGTTTGTATATGTATAAATCTTCTTGCACCTACTCTGCCTTAACCATGTAGATGAGCTTTATATCTTTAGTATTAGTAGCATCATCATAGTGGTTTTGCACTACTGTTTTACAGCAAAGAGTAAAGGTGGGGGGGCCAAGATGATGTTTTCAAATTGCTTCTTTTGTATGACCGAAAGATATTCAATTTACAATTATATAAAACAGAGAAAAGCAGAAAATACTGCACATTGAAGAAGCTGGTACCAGCTTTTCTTAAAGAGACTACATGATTAACCCTAATAGATTAGGGTTTATTTTCAGGTCATCGGCTAATCAACTAAGTGACTTACAATTACTTGACAAATGTGTATATTATCCTCAGACCATGCTAATCTATGTTAAACACTGAATCTGCTTTACACTAATGTCCAGGGCAGTGTAACCTCACTCTGTTTGTGAATTTGAAATTAAGCTCAAATTAAGTGATGCTGCTCTGAGGATAGAAGTCAACATCAACGCTGTGGATCTTCCGTCATCGCCAGACGCTCACGTGTACAGCTCTTTGCAGGAGCATATCACTAAATTACAGGTAAAGTGGCTACACAGATTGCTAATTTCTGCATTTTCAGATTGGTTAAATTGCATGATTTTATCATGTTAAGGCTAAAAGCGTTTGCTGAAATAAATTTGAATTGACGACCAATACATAATTTCAGATGGGACAAGGCTATTTTGAAATATATCATACCCTTTTTCCTTTTTATTAATCTTTAATTTAAAAAAATATTACTTGTTCTTTGATGTAATATTCTTTCTGCCCCAACTGTTAATATACAGGCTGTTTCAGAAAGCTTAAAGACACTGGTGGATGCTGATGTTGATACATCTACAAAAGACAACACATCAGATGATGCTGTCACCTCATCGTCACTCAAAGAGCAGACAACTGTACTGTCTGAGGACCATCCTCCCAGCTCAGAGGCTGCACAAGGCAAGACGGCGGCTGATGACGTCATGGTTCAGATCAGAGCCAGGAAGTCAGAGGTTGGTCTCAGTCAGCAGATCTGTCAGCTGTTCTGGCAGTGACATTTTTAGAGCCCTCTTTACTCTCTCCATCAAGCAAATGAATAATCATAAGTAATTGCTCCCAATGATGTGCACATGACGTGCTGCAGTGAAGCAAATGCTTGATGGAGATCTGATAAGCCGAGTTCAGCAGAGAATAAGGGGTTCTTTAGTGCTGTGGTCGGGTAGAACAGACCACATTGCTGGAGGGCTTTGAGAGAGGGCCAGGTCCTTGATGGATTATGAAGTGGATGCTCATTACTCTGAGATTGCATGTGGATGAAGGACAAGAGGCCCCATTCTGTTGTGCATTTATTTTGGTAGCCAAGCAAACAGTATTCATATTCCATCATGTGATTTTTGGCTACCTGGAATAATTTCCTACTACGTTTCTCATTCCGTGTAATGTAAATTGCTGCACCGTTTGCCCCGGATGATTAGACTTGCGTCGGCAAAGAACCTCATTGCATTCTTGACATCTCTCAATAGCTCATCAATCCATCGTATCTTATTATCTGTGTTGTCTTTCCTTTGTGACTGTAGATTGAGCGAAGAATATCTGCATTTATGGAACGCAAGCAGATGGAGATCAATGAAAACAATGTACGCGAGTTTTGCAACGTGATCGACTGCAATCAGGGTGAGAATGGGAAAGAGGTTGGGGGCAGGGTGGAGAGGGAGCCTGCACACAGATTGCCAATGTTTGGGAGAGAGCTGATTTCCACAGGCGAGAGGTCAGGCTGAACTGCTCCAAGAGTGGGGCTGAAGTAGCTAACACATTCGGCCTCAAAACACAACCAGCTTACTCCAGAAAAAACACGAGACAGAGGGCCTTTTTTTAATTCAGCCTGTGTGAGACACGAGTTATAGAAATCAGGACACACTAATGGTTATAGATGTAATTGAAGTGATATAAAAAAAAATCTATTCACTTTTACATTACGTATTAAATACATTTTAAATAAAAAATTTTCCTCTGTAGAAAACAGCTGTGCCAGAACAGATGCCGTTTTCACTCCTTATCCAGGTTTTAAAAGCCACGTGAAAGGTAAGAAAATAAATATTTTCCACAAATGTCAATGTGACAATATTTTCACACACTGTAACCATCATTTTTTAAATTAAACACACCATTTTGAAAAAGTCATAGGCCCATAATCCTTAAAAATCTCATTAGAAATGACTTAATAAGAAATGTTAATTTAATTAATACAATTCAAATGTCACTCTACAGTCCATTACATGTGTCATGAGAAAAATCTGTTTTTGGCTCAGCTTGCTGCCAGAAATCATAAAAAAGAAGGGCTAAACAATTAAAAGCACCAAAAGATTTCTCATCTAAACTAAATGTTAAGGGTTTAGTGGGACACCTTCATGCATCTGCATGCTTTGTACATGACGCAAGACTCTGTTAAACCATACTGTTAACTAGTCTCTGGTTAATAATGGGCTACAGCTTCTGTTTATGTGTTATGTTGCTTGACTGGCTAGTTACGCGGGTGGTAAACACTTACGGGCCCCAGACTCGTGGTGGGGGAGGCCAAGGAGAGGCTGGGGAGCAGCAGAGGGGGCCAATGGCAAGAGACTGTGGAAATGCAGCCATAGAAGAACGACTTCACAACATCGAGACTCACCTGAAACTCCCAACAGGTCAGAGAAGGAAAAGACACAAACGTTTTACTAATACTAAAAGCAATGTGTCTGTTTTATATGTCTGAAAGGGTTGCATGTCATTACAGATCCTTTTTTAAAATGTCTGCAAATGCCTGTAACAGGTGTTCATTTTCAACTAAACTGGAATATTTGCCCTTTCTCATGATAAGTCTTAAAAGATAGCAATTTACCATTACAATGTATAGTAAATGCAAGATACTGAAATGTAATGATGAAGCTTAATTCATCATTTCTAGTGAATAAGATGTTTATAAATAAGTCAATTTTTAACCACCTTTTATTATGGCCCTGCTTCTCTTTAACACTTATACACATGCCTTACTCACAATCTCCACCCTACATTTGTCGAATTTGTCAGGTAAAATCATTAGTATTCAGGCTGTTCAACAAGTGTTTTATTCCTTAGCGGGCCCAGTTCCATTGAGTGTCTACCAGAGACTAAAGAGGCTGGAGGATCGTATTCTGGAGTTGGAGGGACTCTCACCCGAGTATTTTCAGTCCACAGTGAGTCTCCTGGCTTTGAAATATACATGAAAGGCACTTAATAATTATTAGTCAGGGTTCATACACAGATCTTACAGTAATGAATGTAATTTAGACATTTTAATGTTTGCATTAAACTTATGGATATGGGTTTTGTTTGTGCTAGTGTGCTATTTTGAATTTACTTAATTTGCACAGATTATATATAATCAAGTTACTAAAAGTCATAGGTTTATTCTTTCTTTGCTGCACACATTTGAACTCTTATGATTTTGGCAGCCCAGACCTTTGACAGTTTATGGACCTCTTACATTTAAATGATGGCACATGCTCAATGAACATGTTCCTATTGGTGTGTGTGTGTGTTACAATGGGTGAGACTACATTGTGTTACAAATAGTTTAATTTCAGTTTTCTATAAAAGTTGATCAATTAAAACCACCTCACAGTGCAGTGACTAAATAGTTAATAATTGATTCCTGACTTTTGAAATTTTAGGTATATTCCCCAGACAGTTACACGGTTATAGTGATTTAACATAAATGATTGCCTTTAAAATATTGTGTAATTGCAGAACTGCCTGTACTGTCATACAGCCGTAATCAGGAGCAACATATAATGATAGTATTGTGTTGGCAGTTACTATATGATTCCCACCTCTTCTTATCAGTTGTAGCCAGCTCTCCAGTGTGAACTTAAATGTGTCCTGTGAAGTGTTCCTGTAAACAAACAAAAGTCATGTTTACATTCAGTGCACCAAAATGCAATTTATGTGTCCTTGAGGTCTAACAAACCTGTTGAATGCATTTCCTTCCTCATAAAAAAATAAAGCCATTTTTTAAAAATATTTTGGAACCTGCATTGTCTACGTCCATGTTTACTTGCTAGCATTTTTTTTCTTCCCTGCCTCTGCTGGCGAATTGCTGTATTTCTTGGCACGTTGTCGCCACCTGTAGTTCAGTGGAACAGTGTGAAATCATTCGCAGGATGTTGCGTCACCTACGAGCTTGTGCGCATGAACAAGAGCAAACAAATGGGGACCCACTCATAAAAACATGGCTTCACAGTGCTACTGATGGTTAAAAAAAAAAAAGCTCCACAGGGTGCCTTTAAGTCTCTGCTATTGGCAACTTCTCTTACCTGACAGGGTGGAGGTTCACCAAAAGAAACTCCTCCCAAAAGGGCACAGGCCAAGGTGAATTAACATGAGACATGGATTATGAACATTTTTGGTGCGGTTTACCTGTTGGCTCTCTGTTATGGGCCACGTTTGTACAGGTACGTCCTGTATTTTGGATACTTGGATTGAAAGAACCCCAGAATTTGCATTAAAAAATTGGACAGTATTTCTGACAATGACGTCCATTGTATTGGTGAGAAGCTCCTAAAGAGTATTTTTAGTTTGCCCGTTTCACACGCTCTCCATCAGTTGGTGCATTTAATGTGTATGATGCTTAAATTGGCATGTAGAATATTGGTTTCCTGTAGGCAAAATCATTTCAAAATGAAATCTACTTGCTGAGAGGAGTTTGTGGGTGATGCTAATGGAGTTTCCCCTGATATGCCCTGACACTTCAACACGTTTCCCTCCTCGAGTTACACTTAAGTTGATTTGAGTCAGAAATGCAACGCGTTAGATTTACTTTAACGTTTCACTGCAGACAGCTCACTCGAGAAATGACTACAGCATGTTTTATAGAGAAGCGCAGACTCAAAAGATGGCAGTAAGTAATTTATTTTTATTGGACTTCATATTCAACCCGACAGACTTCAGCAGAGTCTCACAGACTCTAATTTCCCATCTTGAAGGAGTCTGTCCAGTGTATGTTTAGTTATCTGAGTAAGTGTGCTTAAGATGCTGCATGTCTCTTCACACTGGTATTTCTCAGCACAGCATGCTGCTTCTGTGAGTATGCTGCTCTCCATCTGCTTTTGACTCACTGCATGTTTGTGTGAGGAGAGCAAGAGATGTCGAGTGTCTTTGAATAAACTGATGGGATCTTTTATATTCGGAGTACCACTTTTTTTTTTTTTTGGCAATTTCTGAAAATACTGTAGTTTGGTGTTTGCTGAAGAGCTGTACACAGTTGGCCCACGGTTTCAGGAACAACATTTTAACACTGATCAGCAAAGGAGGCTCCTTAACAACTTATGCAACAACTTAGAAATAAGCAATTCCACAAGGTTTTACAGTTAGAGTGGAAGATGTGGAGTAAAATACGTTTCTCTAAGCAGTCTTACACACATGCCATGTAACCGTGACATCCCCTGTTCAAGTTTCATGAGGACATTTGTCAGATGTTGCCCCTTTTTATCTCTCCTCCCATGTTCAGTAACACCATTGTCAAAACATCTAGTAAAGGCAAAATACCATTAAAAGTAATCTTAAAATACTGTATTTCTCTTATAATCTTCAACAAGTGTCTCCTCTTCTTTGCTTTTAAAAGTTTACCTCCCTGTATTTCATTAAGTGGACATTAGGGAACCAAAAAAGTTTTTGATTTGCAAAACGTCTTTCCACTGCATTGTGTCTGTGTCTCTGAGTAAATTCTTTTCTCAGTCCTTGAAGCGAAGAAAGAAGTGGAACAGACAAGTACCTCAGTATGCTTTTAAGAGCTCGAGCAAGTTTAGAAATTGTGCTAATTAAAAAGGTCTAATGTGTACTTGTGTGCTTCTTTTTGTAGAGTCACCTGCACAAGCGACCAAAGACATCCCCAGCTCAGGTTAGTAGTTGTTTTTTTTTTTGTTTCCTTGTACCTGCATTTTGTAAGTGCAGGTTGATCGATTGATCAGTTTTTTCTTCCTTTGTCCTTCAGGCCTGCAGTCTGACAGAGCTGGATGAGAAGATCAGTGCAGTGAAATCGGCACTACTGAAGAGGGTGAATGATTTCGGGCCTGGATATGGAACAGAGTGCCCACTGTAACATACCCACAACCCAATGCTCCAAACACACTATGTCTATTAATGCATTCAACAAGCATCATTTGGTTTCTTTTTGTATTCCTCAGCTCTTCAATAGCACCAGTCTCACAATATGCAACTAAAAACACAAACATTTCATTGAGCTTCAGTTCATGGCCATTACAGACAAAAACTGTATTCATCTAAATAGTTTTGTAGTTAACTAAGATGTTATTTCTCTGTAAATAAAGGTATTTTTTTCCTTCATGAAAACTTGGACTCATAATTTAATCACGAGCTAAACATGTCAACAATTAACTGTAATGTGCAATCTGATTCCAATCAGTCATTCCTTTATTGGTAGAAAATTGGGCTACAGCTAATGATTTTCATTGATTAATATGCCATTTTCTTACTCGATTAATTGTTTGGTCTATAAGATGTCAGCAAATGGTGGAAACTTCCCGAAGCCTGTGATGGAGTGTTCAAATGTCCAGAACCCAAAGATATCCAATTTACTGTCATTTACATTTGAAAAGCTGTAATTAGTGATTTTGTGCTGATATTCTAACTTAAACGACTAACAATTATCAATTGTTGCTGATTAACTTTCTGACAATTGACGAATCGTTTCAGCTCTAATAGATAAAACAACAATCCTGAACTACACCTTTAAAAAAAAACAGAAAATGAATATTATATTAAATTAATTTATCATGGATGTTTAACATTTTCATCTTTAATGTCTATTGCTTGTGAGGTGTGTGTGTGTGTGTGTTTATGTCTGTGTACATGTGTGTAATTGAGATGAATCTGAGAGAGCACCTGATTTATCTGCTTGACTGCTGTGTGACGATCATCACCACTAATGGTTGTCATTATAACAAATGACCTGATTACTGCAACTCTGTTTGGAAAACATATTGGAGACCCAACAAACCAGCATTAAATGGGACGCCGCTGTGTTTGACACTGTGACATGTTTATAAAAGGCTTTCGGCTGTTGGCTGAAGCAGTCATTCAGATTTATTTCTGTTATATTAAACCTGGGCCCCGTTTTTTGTACGTGACATGATTTGACATGAGTCTGGATTTTTTTTGGTTTTTCAAAGCCGGATCTTGGAACTGTTGTCAGAGCAACAAATCCTTAAGCCCAAACCTGCAAAAGTGCAGCTTATTGACAGTTAGCTGGATCATGGCCACACAGATGGCTCGCTTTCTTCGATTTATAATAAAAGAGTGTTGATATAAATATGATTATAGATGAGAACATACAGCGTTATTGAGGAATCATTATGATCTGTTGGTGTAATTATCCAAGAGTTACCTATACTTATACATGATGAAATATAAAAGCCAGAATATATGGCATTTCATTTGACATTAAAATGGGAGTCTGTCATTTGGACACTGAAACCTTCAATTAAATTAACTGCAAAACTCACTTTGCAGTACATTGTTCATGCAATTAAAGCTGCTTTTTAACATATTTTTAGAAAGGTTTCATTTCATGGTAGACTTCTGATTATCACCTAAAAGTCTCTTTCGTGTCCATTGGGAACCCCCACCAATCACACACCAACATCACTTGTAGTCCACATTCACTGGTAACATATAATGTTTAACAGTGATGAAAAGTGTGGAAACATTGCAGAGCACAATGTAGAACAAAATAACACCAGTTATGCAGAGAACATAAAATGAGCCTTATATCCATGAATCTATTGCCCCAATGCATGCTGGCAGGGTTCCCAGCACACCTACCCTATTTAACTGCAATCACATGATCAGCACTCAGCCAATCATATTAACACTAATCATTGTTTCAATTCTCTACTCATTTTGCCTTTAGTTCAAAATAAGAGTGCACTGTTACTCAAGATAACTTCATCCAGGATCAACAAATCAATCCTCAAACTGCATCAAAGAACCAAATTAGCTGAATGAGAATAAACAGGATTATTTTAGCCTGATAACATGTTAGCCTGAATTAGTTAAGCCACATTTGAAGAACAGGGCCCTGGAGGATTATTGCCTTGAAACTGCAGTCAAGGATTATTTAAGTTTTGCAGTTATTAGGGTATATGTTTGCAGTAATGGAAGAAGCATTCAGATCCTTAAGTAAAAGTTCCAATACAACAAAGTAAAAATACTATACTTTAGATACTGAACTTTGCTTTTTTGGTGATATATTGGATAATTGTTCCTCTTTGGGCCTCATACAGTTATTGAAATGAAACCATGTCTGCTAACAACTAAAACGTGACAAGAGGCCCCATAGACACAAAATGTTGCAAAAAACGTTAGAAGCCACTGGTTTAATCTTAAACAATGCATTGTATTAGCATAAACTTATCATATGTTTTTTATGTAAGATCTTACCCACATTAACTTAAAATTGGTCACGACTGGGATCATTTTAAACTCAAGTTGAAATAGTTTTTAAAGACGAAACAGTCACGTAGTCATGAATGATCTGGTGCATGTCATTTAGTTTAATGGTATCATTGTTTGTTTTGTTCTGTATGCATTTTATTATTGAGTTTTGTGTATTTACAAACCCTTCTAGGGGTCAGGATTGCAAATTAGATTAGCCTATTAATGCTGTATTATGTGGCATTGGTTGATACTAGTCTCTATACAAATAAACATTATATAAGTAATACAAATAAATAAGAAATGTAAATGTAGAGGAGTAGAGGTAGGAAGTTGCATAAAAAGGAAATGCTCAAGTAAAGTACAAGTACCTCACAATTGTACTTAAGCACATGTACTTGAGTAAAATGTATTTGCTTACCAAGGCTGTCTGAGCCAGGCTTAAAAGAGAGGAAAGTAGAAACTTCCTCAATAACATATGAAACATGAAACTCTTATAAACTGGTTAATTGCAAATAATATAAATGGTTCATGGTTGACTGAATAAAAGGACAGACACAAACTGTCTTTTAGAGCCACTGGAAGTTTAAGGAGCTTCAAAATGTAACTCCTTTTGTGCCTCTTCTCATATAGAAGAAAAAGACAATAATACGTGGCATTTTTAAAAGTTTGCAACAGGTGGGACAAACAGAAACGGGGGGGGGGACAACTTTCTCACGTCTTTGGAAATTACTGTAACTCCCCTTCCTTTTCTTTGCAGTTGCTCTTTGTATGTCACGTCAAGATTTATTTCAGAGTTGATTGATGGAGTGACCTGAATACAATAGAAGACGCTGGATTGTGTTTTTCGGAAGATATTTCATTCTTAACACGGAAATGGGGATTTTCTTTTTCACCCCCTCTTTCAGGTGTACCTCGCTTGTTCGTGGCTCTGTCCGTCTCTTGCTCATAGACTGGAACCTTCTGGGCAACAAGGGGCCACAATGTGCTGGGAAGGGGAGCACTTGAGCTGCAGCCATGTGGATGGACGTGGGCTGAGGGCTGGGGGGTTGCTCATTGTTCCCCGGGAGCTTTTGTCTCAGACACAGTCCCCTTATGAGGGTTAATGAGGACAAATTGGTCTGAGTGTAACAAATGGATTATGGAGTTGGACAAAAGGTTGTATTTTGTGGGCTGCGTTTGCTGGGATCCACCCATCATCTGCCCATTGAGCCGAGCTCGCTGACTAGCGTCTGCATGAAGTGGCTCACTAAATATCTCATTATCTTTATCCTGTCTGTTTTATTACATGAGCACATTATGTTTGCAGCTTCCTGCAGTGAATTTAACTAAAATGTAAAGTTTATATCGCAATAAGGCAGTTTTTTGTAATCACAGTAATTACCTGGCTTATTTCCTACAGTTTATGTCAAGAATATAAAGTCAATATGTCAACATTAGTGTCAGTGGTTAGTGCTCTAAGGTTGGGTGGCCGTAGTGTACCCTTTCAAATTAACAAAGAGCCACTTCCTCATTGACTCTAATGTCTGCCTGTCAATCAGTCCTCCCTCTGCCTGATTTCTTGTCCTTGGGAACCTCGGTAAAAAGACACAGAGGTGTTCCTTGTCTTCTATGGGTCCAGCTGTATTTTTTGGTGGGGTCGAAGGAGAGGATTCATATCCATTCATATCTCACAAACTCTTAATGGGCTCCAAGCCCTCCAAAAAGAAAGCTCTTTCCTGTGACTAGTCAGCTCCAGTCTTTATTCATCTGTGGCTCCGTGTCAAAAGAGACTGTTGCTCGTTTGTGCCCTGAACAATGAGGAACAAGGCTAAATCTCTAGCTGGGAACAAAAGAAAGAAAACAGGCTTTTCACTCTGCAGAACATTAGATTCTGACACATTTTGCCATGGCAGTTTTTTCCCCCATCCTGAGTGCTGTGGCTCTGGTCTTTTAAAGAGACCACCTGTTGGCAACAAGCCTGTTCTTCACTACAGACAGCCCTATTATCACAGGATGAGGAGCGCCACAGGCTAACTTTTTTAAGTTAACCCTGCTGCAGTTTCCCAAGCTGGCCGATTGGGAAACATAAATTACGTATTACCACTGGAAAATCTATTTCTGCTCGTAATTTTATATCTTGTTTTTGAATAAGGGCTTTTGTCGGCATAAGAGGGAAGTACTTCATTCATTCCCTTGTCAGTTACAAATGTCACAGACAAAGAGACTCCAATGTATGCAGCTTGAATGTTCTCTAACGACAGATTCAGAGCCGAATTCATATGCATTGTTTGGAGAAAACCCAAATGTACTTACTGTAAAGTTGTTGATGGTGGTCTTATGTTTTTCATTCAATTATATATGGGCATCTGGAGGGTTTTTGTTCTTCTTTTGAAAGCAGATTTGAGCAATTTTTAACCCCCCAAAACATTAGCATAACCACAGCACAATAATGATTTTCACAACTGTGTGAAAAATAAAAGTACTGTAGGTGGCAATAAGAAGCAATCATGTGCATACTTTGGCTTTGAATTGGACATGATAAACACAGGCTGACAGGAATAAGAGAGTTTTTTTTTTTTTGGTCCGATTGTGTGGAGATTTTAAAGATAATGTTGAATAATTTATGGTCTTTATTGCTCGGAAACCCACAGATACACCATCAAAAGTTTTTCATGAATAACCTCAGCTGGAGATTTGGTTGTATACGCACAAAACTTGCACATACTGTATTGTAGAGCTTTTTGGAACAAGTGGCCTCAGGACAGCAAGGGGGCAAATTTTTCTTCCCCATAATGCGACATTAAAACAGCAAATACCTCTGTCATGCTCATGCCATCACTGTCGGAGTAAACCCGATGCAGTCGCACTTGTTTCATGTTCACAAACACCCAGAGGAGGGGGGTGCATGCACCTGTGACCCTCCCCCACAAAGCAGACAGCACAAGAGAGGATCCCCCTGCAGCCCACAGGCTTCAACAAGAGGCAGTCAGCTGCTCTCTGTGGCCCTGCTGTACGGTCCCCAGGCTCTCTGGAGTTAAATGTGCCGGTGATATTGCCAGGAGGGAGCAGCGGGAGTTGAATACAGGCAATTACAATCAAGTCAGGGCATAGTTAGTGCGTGGGCCCTGGCAGCACCTGAGCTGGATGCTGATGAGACACTTAGTCCCAAACCCTCATGCATTGGCCCAGGCGCTGTGTAGAGCAAGCCCTCCTCCCTCCCCTTCTCCTTCTCCCTCTCTCTCTCTCTCTTCCCACAGCAGCAGACCCCCTACTGGACACTTCCACTTCCCTTCACCTCATTTAGGACTCTAGAGCTCTCTCACCCTCTCTCTCTCTCTCTGGCCCCTCACATTGCAATACTTTTGCTTTATATAGGTGGCGTGGAGTACTGCACTCAATCACTCTTCATTCATTCACACTGTACAATAATAGACAACTGCTCCGATATTGTCCTTCAAGCACCTGTGCATAGCAGAGCTTCAAACATGAATCATGTGATGTGTCATGCCAAGTTCTTGAGAAATATGTGAAAGAGTTATTTCTCTTGAAGGTACAAAAAAAAAGAAGAAAAAAATAAGCAACAGGTAAGTCTAAGTCGCTTTTGATCATTTCTGTTACACCTTGATGTGCAGAAGAAAGCACCTTTAGAAGAGTCTTTCTGCCTGTCCCCCATCTTTATTACACATCAGACCATCAAGCTCAAGCCCCATCACACTGCCTTTTCTGCACAAATATTCATTTGCAGGTGGCTGTCTATAGGACTCCATGTCCTGACTGATGTGTTATGGCGACAGGAAGAGAGAATAGAAAGGGATGTGCGGTTCTTTAATATCTATGACCCAAGAATATGGAGTCAGGCATCACAACAACACTCTTAGCCCCTTTTCCCAATAAGATGCTCTCAGCTCTTTCTGAGGGAAAGCCTCCCTGCTCCCGCCCTCTCTCAGCCACCACACTTTGCTGAAGTGTCATTAGGATTGTAAAGGGCAGGTTGCTATAGAACTCGGATTGCTGCAGATGTATGGACTCATAGAACCACCATATATTGAATGTAAAGATCTGTGTGTGGCGCCTAATACGAGGGGGCCATACTGGGGGGACCACACTTGCTGTTTCTTCATCTGTAGTCTGTGTGCATGCATCTTTCATGTATCGCTTTAGTGCTCTGTTTTGTGAGATTGCTAGCTTTGCTCTTCAATCCACTTTCATTGTCTATCTGTGGCTGTGCTTGTTAGTTAGAGCTGGGCATAGTATTTGGCGGAGCCAAGGGGAAAGGTGGAACACCTCTTTTACGATTTTTGCCATAATGGTTGTCTTTTGATTTTTCCTGGGCTTTGGAGACTACCAGGGATTGTCTCTTTGAAATTATTCCATTTTGGCAGAGAAAAAGAAAATGGATTGCGCTGATCCTGTTTTGTTCCTGGGGGGACGGCTGCAGTATTATCCTGGGCTGACACCGTTGGCGAAGAGGCAATCACAGTGGCCCTCGCTCTGACAAAAACACTCCATCTGCAAGGAGAGGAGGAAATCACACCACAATGATGTCTGACTCTTCTGCCTCACTCTGGCAGCTGGGCCCTGGGACCCATGAACTGCTACACAACCGCCACCACAATGGCTGTTATACAAACGCACAAACACCACACTACAAATCAGCAGCTGTAACACACAAAGGCAATGCACCTGCCATCACACAACAACAAGAACAGGACGGATTTGTTTAAAAAGTTTCTTTGGCTGCTTAAGGCTGTTTAGAATGGTCTCTGTTTTATCTGCTGCATGCTTATTATTATTACAGTTAGTATTGACATTATTATTAGAATTAGAGCTATTAGTATTGATATTACTATTGGAAGTATTAGCATTAGAATAATATCATTAGTTTCAGTTTCTCCTGTTTTTTAGATCAAATGAATCCACAGTACATTTTCTGAGCTTTAAACCCACTAAGCTAACTGTTTGCCTACAAAACACAAATACTATTAGGATATCAAGCACACACACACACACACATACACACACACACCAGATGAAAGATAAGCAGCCGTGTAGCTGGCCCTGTTAGTATTCAGTAGTGTCACCTCTTTCCCTCCGTGTCCCATACCTGGGGATCAAACGCACCTCTTTGTGAGAGAGGCCTGACCCCCTGCTATTAGCAAACAGAGGAGAGCCCAGCTGACACCACTCTTGAGATGTGCCATGCAGACGGAGGCCTGTGATTACAGCACAATCCTGAGGAGACAACCCTCCACCCCGCTCCAGCCCCAACCTCCTGCAACTCCCACACACACACAACCCGCCCACCCCCCACCACCGCCACCTCTCCTCCACGACAAATTCACCTATCTCTGAAATAGATGTTAATCTCTCGCCCAACTGGCTGCCTCTGAGACCTCATTGACACACATATAGCCATGCCCGACCCATGAATAATCAATAGGGCGCTATTTTCGTGAACATATTTCCCAGAACAGGTCATTTCTTGTGACTATTACTGTGGCAGATTAGAATCTGAGATTGGACTTTCAGATTGGTGGTGAAGGTGGGTGTGCATGTATGTTTCTTCCTATGTGTGTGTGTTCATGTATATGGATACAGGAGCTCTCTCTAAGAATACAGTGCAACACAGAGTGATATAGGTTTGTCTAGTGCCTTCATAGCGCCACATGAAAACCAATGAAGGTAAAGCAAGAGGGAGGATTAATTTGTTGTGAGAGAGGCAGAGGCTCAAGTGGGTCTTCCAATAGCAAATTAGCAAACCCTCATTTCAAAAACCCTCATACATACTAGAGAATAGTAATGCACAAACACACGCAACATGCATGTACACATGCGAACAGTATGTTTTTGCCAGGTTGTAGACTAAAAATCAAACACTTTTTCTTTCTTTCGGAAATATCTTTTCCTACTTTTCTTTTTCACTCTCTGTCCCTCGTTGACACACACACACACACACACACACTTGTGCGCACACACAAGAAGAAAACTTCAATTCTATCTGCAGGGGCAGAAATCAATCTCACATCTCTTTAGTTAATCCGCAATGGCTCTCTACAGATCCTGACACTAATAAGGTATTGAGCAGGTGAGGCCAGGGGCTGAGGAGGAGAACAGAGGGAGAGGAGAGGCCTGCGGTCTGGGGCCCGACTGGCGGCTGGCACTGTTCCAGTGCAATTATGGGGCTTGTGTATGGGAGAGAAGGGTGCAGGAAAGAAGCAGCAGAGATAGAAGGGAGAGAGAGAGGCATAGAGAAAGAGCGAGAAAGAGGGGGTGGGGGGAAAAATTGATCCCATCTGTGGTATGATGGTTAATTAAAGCAGCTCTTGAGCAGCCCAAGGATGAGAGGCTTGGCTGGGCTCCTGGAGGCACAGCTCTGATTACTCACACAGAATGGATGGTTTCTTAGCAATGAAAGGAGGAGGCCAAGAGCTGCCTGGTGGGGTGCACAGACGACGTCAAGGAGGAGAGACATGTGCATGCTGCACACTTACACATGTGCACGCACACACGTGCAAATGGGCTCACATACAGACATGCACTTGCATGCGCATGCATACATATACATATGTAAACACTCGGTCACACACACGTATACACCACGAGCCTGTAGACACGAGTGCAAACATCATCAAATTAAATCAAAATAAGTGCATCAGGAAACTAATCAGATATAATGCGAGTCCACTAAATGTGAATTTCTACAACAAGATGAGCACAAGAGGTTAATGACAAAACAACCAAAGTTCATCTAATTGCAGCTTATGGTGCATACTAATGTCATGCGTCACTACAGTCATGTCACAGATTTATTACTGAGAATCTATAGGTCCACATGGAGTTTCACAGGAAGAAACCCATCATCTTTAGGAGGAATTACAAGTTAATTTTGCATACTATTGTTATTCTTTCCTAATACACTTGTCTCCATCATACACCTGAATAAGAAGACACTGATTCTGCCTCCAATTTCCCCGGTCATCAAAGATTCATCTTATCTTACCCTTACATTTAGATAACCCCAAAGCCCATTACACCCTCCTCATTGACATTCATGGCTCTCTCATATTGAGAGGGCATGGGTGACAGCACTGGCACTTTGGTATGACCCCACCCCCCCATGGTGAGATTTGGTATTGCATAACATGGCCAGGCAAAATAAAAATAAGTGTTTTCTGCATTTAGGCAGGTACATACGGTAAGAGCACACACTTTAACATCTACTATTGCTTGGTTTGAGATTTAAATCATTACTAGTGTGCAGTGCTTTATAACTTGATCATAAGGCATTGATAAATGAAGCTCATCTTTGTCTTAATATTGCAAGATGTAACAACAGTCACTGAGACGATGTAACAAGGGTTCTTGAAAGATGATATGTAGTTGGAACAGAAAGACAGCCCATCCTCCTATTTTTATAAAGTTGAAGATATAATCATACCCTCAGAGTTAGAGAGGGGTTATAATAAACCTCCAAATCTGAGGTGTATGAATTATGTATATAGCGATGATTTGATGGCTGCAAAATAGAAAAGAGAGTGTAAGCGGCTGATTGAGGTGCGCCACGTGGTGCATCGTTCCTCGCCATGTCTCCTGGTACAGACATCTGAGGTCAGGGCCCCGTGCTAATTGGTGTCGGGCTGAACGCTTGTGAGCTAAATGAGAAAATTACACGTTCTGGGAGGAATCAGCTGCAGTTGTTGGGGTGCCTTTTACAGTGTGGCTGCAGTTGTATCTGTGTGGCGGAGACAGACGTCTGGCTCTCTGTTTGTTGAGGGGGAAGGAGGCAAGTTAGAAGGTAAACTTTAGTCTGGGAGCTCCAGTTCACTTAAACAGCCCCACCCATTAGATATACATACCCTGGCTGAGCATATGTGGCTACAGTGAGGAAAGCAGTACATGTAATGTGTGTATAAACAGCATTAAGCATTTGGCAAAACATGTTTTTCCTTTAAAATTTTACTTTTCTTGCATGGTACATTGTCTTTAAAACAACTTTAAAAGGTCAGTTCACCCACATCACAAAAAAAGATACCCAAAGTGGTAAGAAGACATTCAAGATATTTTTTTAAGGTTTTAAGATAGTCCACCCCAACAAAGCAGAGGTGAATACAGTTTTGTTTTGTGATGCTCAAAGCATTGAAAAAAGCCATTTACAATACATGATCATCCTGAGTCTGGAAAGAGAAATTGCTGTTGAGGTTTGCAGCAGAAATGTCAAAAAATTAAAGCTGCTATACCCAATATTTTTATATTAACAATGGATCAAATTACTTTGTGTAAATGTGGAAAGTGGCGCTCGTAGTGACGATCTCAGAGAATTATCACCACTCTGCAGTTCCCCTCAGCTCTACAGAGCGTTTTAGCATCTTTCAACCCATTGTTTTAGTTATACAGCCCGCATCTTCCTGTTTTGGCTCTCATTGGTTTCCAGCAGCAACAGGCAGCTTTTTACCACGAAAAAGCTCTATAAACCCACTGTACACTACCTGCCCAGTACCAAACAACAGACAGACACAGTTAGAAACATAGTGGGGCAGTCACCAGCTAAAGAGCCAGATATTTCTCTCAGGAGTTGGTGGAGACCAAAAAAAGAGTTAGGAGAGTAAACACTGGACTTACACAACTCCAAATGAATAATAATGTTGCTCTATATCTGCTGGATGGGTAAAGTTTGCCATATCAACATGGGTAATAAAATGACAGTGTTGTATTTATAGCTTGTTTTCAACCCCCTAAGTGGCCAAAAATCTGTTATAGCACATTTAAGTACAATTTTGAGGTACTCTTACTATATTTTCCATTTGATTCTACTTTATACTTCTACCCTGCTGCCTTTAGAGGGAAATATTTTACTTATTACATTATTACATTTATCTGACAGCTATAGTTAGTAACTTTAAATAAGAAACACATGATCATCTTATAAAACATGTTAAATTGTCTTAGATTGATGTCTTCGCTTCTGTACTTTTAAAGGTTTGTAAGGTTTAAATGAGTAATTAAGTACTTTTGCATTGGGGTACTTCTACCACTGCCAGACACTTCTAGGAGTGAGTAAAATATGTTTTTGTAGTTGTTTTTTCCTCTTTTTCTGCCTGTGATTTGGGTGAATTGAACCATCGTCAAGGTGACTAAAGGGAAATGGCAATGTTGACACGCTAACACTGCAGAAACAAGACTACCTAAAGTTAAATAATAAAAAATTGAATGCCTTTTTTTTTTGCCATTATAAATCAGCATATACGGTCACTTTTGACTTTTTCCTGTATTTATTCATATCATACAGCAAAGTCCACTAAACACAATCAACATGATCCACTCGACATGATCTACATGAAGAAGAATTCTTTTTTCAAATCAATGTATTGAATTCCCTGATGAGTGATACTGTTTGAGAAAATGTCATTCTACTTAAATTATCTTTTATTCATGAAATGCTTTTTCCCACACGCCTTTGTGTGCAGGTAGAGTTGTGCCTGTATGTGTCATTCAAGGCCCAAGCGAATTATTCACTTTTAAACACAACATTCATCCACTCCTCCGGCACACCCAACAAACAAACAACAATGCAGACTAAATGACTAAAGCGTTGAATTGCCTTTCTTTTGTTCCTTCCCTTATTTCTCCTTTCTGCTGGCTCTTTCTCTTTCCAAGACAAGACTCCTTTGGTGGTGAGCTCCGGTAATCTTAAGTAAACGTCATCAACTGTTTGCTCATATCGCCCACAGAAAGTATGCCACAGCCTCCTTTGTCTCACTATCAGTTGTTTAAAGAGGTTTGTGCTGTAATGGCGTGGTCAGCCAGTGCCAGGGGCTTTGAAGTGCCGTCTCACCCGGAGAATTAACCTCTATGGTCACTAAAAGCTAACCCTGAAGTTGCAATTTCAGCAGGTCATGTGGCAAAATAACTACAAACCTCTGTACACATACTTTTCTCAATGCATGTTTTCACATTTGCAGAAAGAAAACCTGCACCACTTTCTAATAAGTCACACTTTATGAAGGCTTTATCAGTTGTAACTAATGGCTTTATGGTTAATAAGTCATTTATAAATGCTTTATAGATCATGAATGAGCCATTAATGGACACATCTGGACAGCTTTTTGGTTGTCAGGTTGTGAAAAATCCCTTTTGATTGGTGTGTGTCACCAGGTTCAAGGTACATTTATTTGTCCTTCTACAACACAGAGCTGCACAAAGAAATATTACAAATATGCAAAATCAGAATAGAATAAAAATAAACACAAAAACAATATATATAGTTACTTATTTACATATATTATACAAAGGGTAGTGGTATGGTAATGTGCAAAACTAGCATAACAGAAAGCTTCATGTCATTTATTCATGGTGGAACGTGGAGGATGAGGTGGAGTTGAGGAGGAAAGAAGCTCCTCTAGAGTAACTTGCTTTTTCTTTTTGACTACTTACTTTCTTTAAAGGAGCTGCAAAGCATCCAAACCAAAAACTATTTTTTCGTTTTTATTTTGCTCATTTGCTTAAAATTTAGCCCAACATACAGTATTCGACCTGTGGAAACCAGTGAGTCAGTGAGGTTAAAGAGCTAAATAACAAGACAAGTTATGCCGGAAGATGATACACACAGCAGCTAAATACATTTACTCAAGTAAGTACAATTTTGAGGTACTTGTACTTTACTTGAGTAATTCCATTTTATGTTACTTTACACTTACATTTCAGAGGCAGATATTGTACTTTATACTCCACTACATTTTTTTTGGTTAGCTTTAGTTACTTTGCAAATACAGATTATTGATATAAAATATGATTAATGATGATTAATCTACTCAGGTGTATATAAAGCTGTTAAAATTCGCTCCACTTTTACCAGCTGCATCATTAATGCACCAGTAATTATAATCCAATATTGTAATATACATTATTCTGAAACAGGCTATTCTGCATAATCAGTACTTTTACTTTTGCTACTTTATGTATATTTTGATGCTAATACTTTTGTACTTATAAGAGCTGCAAGCTCTGTGAACATTTTTAAACGACAATTGAAAACTTATTTATTCAGCAATGCCTTTAATTGTCACTCTTCCTTTGTTTTATTCTTATCTTTTATATATGTTATTGTTCTTAGCATACCTGTTCTTGTTATTTTTTGCCTCTTTTTTGTTAATCACATGATTGCTCGGTCTCATTGCGTAGTATTTGCACTTGTTTTAATTTGCCTGTTTTTATTTATTCTCTTGTTTCTTCACTTCTATTGTAAAGCACTTTGAGCTACACCCCCTGTATGAAAGGTGCCATATAAATAAAGTATATTATTATTATTACTATTAACTTTTGGAAGAATGACTTTTACTTGAAACAGAGTATTTCTACACCGTGGTATTGCTACTTTTACTTAAGAAAAAAGATCTGTGTACTTCTCTCACCACTGGACACCAGCAGGGATTTTTCAAAACCTGCAACCAAAAAGTTATTCCTGGCTTATTGCTCATCTAGAAAGCATTAATAACTTATTAATTCATCATTAAAAAGCCATTACAACTTATAAAGCATGCTCTTTTTAGACCAATAATAAAAGGGTTTTTAGAAAGGTTTTATCTCCATTTTCTTAAAATGGCACTAACTTAGTGTTAAGATGCTTTTGGGGACCCAAGCCTATTATTATAGAGATTTTGACACCGGCAGAACCTGGGTGAGTAATGGCAGAGGTGCATTAGGGGAGAGAGGGAGAGAGATGTGTGATAGCCTGAGTTGTGAGTCAACATCAGAGGCCTTGGGCTGACCCCACAGGGGATTACACACTCTGATTTAAGAGCATCTCTCCACTCTCCACCCTCTCCTCTCTGTAGCACTCGTGTCCCCTCGGTGCATACAACACCCACCTGATGCAACATAACGTCCAGGAATACAGACACAAGCTCACGTGCATGCTCACACGCACACACTTGTATGCGGGATCATTCTCGTTATGCCCTTATTCTTAGCCGTGCTCCATCTTCTGTTACAGGGTCGGGGCAGAGTAGGATCCTATCAGGGTTTGTATCCAGAGAGGGAGAGAGAGAGAGATCGGAGCCCCTGCAGTGGTAAGTAAATACAGCCTAATGGCCTCTGATTAATTCTACATTGCTCTCATCGGGCCAGTAAAAAGAGATGTAATGACCTGCATCTCTCTCTCCCTCTCTTTCCTTCTCCCTCATTTCTCTCTCTCACCCCCACCCCACCCCCACCCCCCTCTCTCTCAGTCTTTCTCAATTTCTCCCTCATTTGCTCAGCTTTTGATTATGAATTAAAAGGGATTGCAAATGGTATGCTGTTGGTTGGCCCCCTGATTGCCATATTTGATTAAGAAATGTCAGTGTGCATGTTTCCCATGTCTGTCTTTTTTTAGTCCCTCTGTTCGCTGCAACATTCACACATGCACGAGGAACACAATGGCTCCACGGCTCTCAGACAGTCTGCCATGAACAGCAAACTTGCGCTAATCAAACACATTCTTCCGTCTTCCCTTTCTCTTTTTCTCAGCCTCTTTTCTCATTTTATTTATTTTTTTTTTTTGCCTTTTCAAGACTCGGTGCGTTTTTGGATCAGCTGTGAGACACGCCAACAAGGGAGAAATCACAGGAAATTAAAGAGCATTGAGAAAGACAGGTAGAGCAGAGAATGAGGACATGAACAAGTGATGGAGATCTGTGTTCTTTCCTGAGGCCTGAAATCAGAGCAGACAGGGGCTAGTTTCCTATCACTGTAAGTTAATTATAATCCTCAAAATGGAAACTTCTGGCAGTTGTTTGGTAGTATGATTTTGATTTGTATTTTCCTTCTTTTAGTTTACATACATATATATAAATATATATATAAATATATATATATACACATTCTGAAGCTTTTAACAAGTGCAGCTAAAAGCAAAAGAAGAAAAGTACCCTGACTGCATTAACATGGAGGCTGCAACTGATCCTTTTGTATAAATCTCTATGATGCATACAAAGGCTGCCTGTTATACAGCTTAATCTTTCAGTGCACTGGCTGACTGCAGTTTGGTCCCTTTCTCCATAGGGACCGCCAACCCGCCATAGCAGGTTGGCGGTCAGCTGGCCTCCAGTCAGCGGCTTGGGAATGGGAAACACCTTCTAACCAGTCAAAATGTGGGACCTAGTCATTGGTTTGAAAGTCACAGGTGTTTGAAAGTCTCATCTCTTGATACTTAACTCCCTTTAGTCCAGTCTGAGTGCCAGGAGCCGGTTACACCAGCTCCTTGTAAGTTCAAACTTGGCCTAGTTATAAAATAAGTGATAAGTAAGGGGAGATCTTGTGAAATAGTTAATAGTAACTTTATTGTCTTCTGCTTCAGAGAGAGTTATGAAAAAACAATACACGACAATTGGCAGCAGGAACACAGTACCAACAAACAACATGATTTAAAAACCATAATCTGGAAAGATTTGCTCTGTCAATTTTGTTAAATGTCAATAAATTAAAAAGGACTGCACCACACAAAACTAGTTTTTACATAGAGATTAGTTCAGGGTTCGTACAGCTAAAAACAGAGTAAAATTCAAGCACTTTTCAAGAACTGTCAAGGTACCTAAACCAAAAATTTCCAGACTCTAAGGCTTTATCATAACATCTACATTGTTACTATAAATGCCAGTAGACAACAAACAAATATGACGAAGGGACTGTTTCATTTAAATTATTATTGGTTTACAGTGATTGTGTAGATGATGAAACACCAGATTATGTTGAAAATTAAGCATTTTTCAAGGAGTATATTCGAATTCAAGCATATTCCCAACCTTGAAAACATAACGGTTAAACGTAAGTATTTTCCAAACCTTCAAGACTTTGTACGAACCCTGTTAGTTGTTTCTGAATATTAACACCCAGCAACTGCCAGGTGTAGCCTAACTGTTGTGTAGCTAATGGAGCCAACTGACAAAACTATTGTTAGCTTGCTGACATATGACCCGTTTAAGGTGAAGGGTAAAAGAGGCAACTAATGTGGAATTCGGTCACCATATCTGACATGGCACTTGATAAAATGCTATTTAACAATAATGTAAGCTGGGAAGATTTTGAATATCTCAAAAATCACACAATTTACCTCAAACGTTATGCTAATGACATCGGACTAAACGACTCATTCTAAACTGGCTAAACAATCAGTTTTTGCAGGTTTAATGAACATTTAATGGTGCAACTCAATATAGTCAATCACTAGTGTGAAATAGATACTAAGACCTTAGGAAATACTTAACACAAAAACTTATTGATGGATTAACGAAAAGCTGGTGCAACCCAGTCCAGGTCCTAAACTTTGGGACTGTGTCCTGAACAAGCCACAAAGTGTTCTTCACCAAATGTGATGCCATTTTAATATTTAAACACCAACAAATAACTGTAAACTGAATACTTTTTATACTGTAATTTTAAAGTTATAAAGTTTGCCATATTTATTTATTTAATTTAACTACTGGCTTTGGCAGCCACGTCAGTACAAAACCAAAACCAAAAACTGTGACAAGTAAGTAAACAAAACAAAGTGACTCTTCTATTTAATCTTAACTACACTGTGATTTTTGACCCATGTTTTGCATATTCCACTTGTTTTTTTATTTTTTATGTTTTTGTAGCGTTTGGATTTGAAGAGAATAACCTTTTTGTAGCTTTTTAAGTGGCAGTTTTCCCATAAAATCTATAAAATCCTGGCTAAAAGTGTCACTGGATATGTTTACTGTCATTAGTTTTGTACAGTAGTTTACCTGCTGTGTCTCGGAATATGCTGAAGAAGCTAACATTTTTCCACTTTGGGTAAGGGGTAACAGGTCTTTTTAATCATAATTTTCAATTCCAAGTAAAGTCAGAGGTCATTTGTTTTAAAGTTATTAAAGTTGCAAGACTTTTTTGATTTTGTCAAGCCTAGTCTGAAGTCATCAAATGACTGACTCAAGGCTGGACTCAAGTCCAAGACATGTAAGTACTGCACGTCTACCTGTAGCTCTGGTTTCTGCCCTCAAATGACCCAAAGATTTTAGCTTTGAGCTGGTGTATCACCACTCTCTCACCTCTCTCCACGATTCAGGTATCTTCAGCTTTGAATGTTTCTCTCCTGTGACCTCTTCAACTCTCTCTCTGCTCCTGTCAGAGCCATTAGTTTGTGCTCAGCAGCACATATCTCACGGTCTTAAACCTCAATCGCAAAAACAGCCCTCGCAGCTATTCTCTGCACATCAGCTCACAGGCCACACTGACTGAGTTTGTGTGAGTATGTGTGCTGCTGCTTGCATGCATGTACATTTGAGTGGCATGTGTATGTGCGTTGTGTCCACGAGTCGATACTTGTGTGCATGTGCGTGTGTCGCAGCGTGTCTGTATGCATGAACATGTGAACAAGTGCTCTTGTGTGTGTGTGTGTGTGTGTGTGTGTGTGTGAGCGAGTGTGTGTGTGCTTGCACTTGTGTGTGATAATGGGCTGTGTCCATCAGCACACAGAGCACGAGCCCTCTGTATCAGGCAGAAGACACACTTAATGCCTGTCACAGGGTCAGATCAAGTGTGTACAAAGGAGAATTGAATCCTTTGAAAAACAGAATCCAACCAAGGACAGTTTTCCCATTTGCCAAGGAGTAAGAAAGAGAAAGAGAGAGGTGTATAGAAAGAGTGAGAGGGAGAAAATGGGAGAGAGAAATGGTGTAGGTGCCTGCAGGAGAGAAATGTGTTGATCTTTTGAGATGAAAAGCCCTACTTTCACAGGCTGCAAAATGGAATGGTGGGCTTCGGGGCCAAGGCTATATGAAGAGGAGTTTCTTTCCCCTCTAGGTCCTTTTGTTATCCTCTCATCAGTCCATCTCAGAGGAGGTGGAGGTACTGGGCGAGGGCGCGGGAGGAGGTGGCTATGACGGAGGTGGCTAAAAATCGAGGTGGCTAAAAATCGTCTCCCTCCCCGGCCCTCAGGGGGGTAGATACACAAGCCACCTTATGCTGGAGATGAACAGTACAGGAAGAGGTGAGATTGAAGTTTGAAGCGGGCGCAGAGCAGAGGAGAGTGTTAATGAGGGGACGGCACAAGTAGAAAAGGTTCCACTGGGCTCTTTTTTAGAAGGTGGCCCCTCTCGCATTATATTCTTGACTCCCCTGCAGGAGGGCCTAATGATGCTCTCTAAGGATTGCGGTCTTGTGGAGAAAGAGAGAGTGGGGGGGTTGGGCTGACATACCGGGAAGAAGCACCCCGAAAGCCACAGAGGAGGTAGCCAAGAAAAGGGAAAGAGAATGGTGTCCCCACTAGAGAGACGAGTGAGAAGGAGCTCTTTTTCTCAAGACTCTTCATGTGCCCATCTTCCTCTCACTTCAATCTCTCTCTTCTTCTCTGACTCACCTCTCCACCTCCACCCATCCTCCCTGTTCTTGCTGCTCTGTCCTCTGGAGCAGGTTGGTAATTGTCACACACAGCAGCACTATTTTCCATTAACTTAAGTATGTACAAGGAGCTAATACCTAATTGAGCTAAATGTGGATTTAGTTGTGATTTCAAGCTCCATCACAGACAGAAAGGGGACCCTTAGGTAGCACCGGAGAGTACAAAATATATAAACATTTCTGAGAATGTCCCAGCCTTCCAGATTGTTTTTTTTTTTTTGCCATCTCCAAAACAAATTCATAATCCACACCCATCTACCCCCAACTCCTTCTATTCCCCAAGAATGTCAGAGTATCCATAAACAAAATCAGAGGGTACAGTAAGGTCTCTAATCAAGGCAATCAGTGCTGTTTTCAGAGGTGTACAGCACAGCAGCAGCGCTGGTCTCATCTTTGTGCTTTAATTACTTGCTTTTGCATTTTGATGGAGGGGGGTGACGGGGGTGATTGTGCCTTATCACCTATCTCCAAGGATAAAAGACTACCCAATTACTTTGTTTGGATGCTAATGATTGCATTTCATTAGTAGCCGCTCTTAGCCCTCCTCACCCAGTAAATGAATGAATATGCCGTAATTTCAATTATTGGAATTATGAAAATTGCTTTTAAAAAGACGGCACGGGTATCATCAGCTTTCCACTGTGACATAATGCCATTTTAATTTCTATAATAGTTTTAATTGTCAGTGGCCCCGCTGTGCATTAATCATTTAATTGTATTGTCTTTTTCTGCTGCAAACACCTACACCCCCTGAACACCCACACGCTTTCCCGCCCCAGCTTTGAAAATACAAATCACAATCAGCACTATCATCTTGAGAGTGATGAGAGACGGTGAAAACAAAACCAAGTTAGAGGCGTAATTCAAAGTTCTGAGATGGTGGAAGATAGTTTTTCTTTGTTCTGGGTTTTTGCAGAGGGAATATATACAGTGTTTGGACAATGTGTGACCTTGGATTTATCTGATATTTTGGTCAGATTATTTGTAAAAACATGATAAAAGCTAACTGAAGCAGGTGAAAAATGAAAAGTTTATTTTAGCTTTACACTGCAGGTTTTAATAGCTGGCTAATAATGGCTTCATGGCAAAAGTCACACTGAATACAGGTTGAACTATATCATTCTAAGATATTAAGCTATTAAAAATCAACATTTATTCATTCTCTAAGCCAAAAAACATGAAATATTTTGTATTTTGTTGTATTTAAGGGTGATCTACAGGCTGTTTTTAGGTTACATTGCTGAGATAGTACATTTTAAAAACCCGGACTCCAGATGTCTATGACTACATAGAAAGGTCAAAGGTCAAGGACATGCCACAGGCCTCCACTGAGAAGAACAGTGTCTTTGTGGCCATAGTGACGTCCAATAATCACCCCCAATGCAAGAAAATCAATGATTTATTGGTTCAGAGCTTTTTGTTGGACCAAGATCAATTTTGCTTTTATGTTCATGATAATATTGTTCTCATAATTGTAACAATTACGCAGGTTATGTGTTATTCACTTTGCATGACACTTAACATGACATACTTAACATAAACCAAAGAATTTAGCAAATAATTGAAACTCATTAAAAATACATTGTGAAATAGAATAATAAAGAAACAACAATAAAAAGGAACAGATACACTAATGAAATCAATTATAAATTAAAAGAAATTCTCAAAATATTCATGTTCTGTTCCCTATCTACTCCCTTATCTGTGTTTGTGTACAGATGTTTTTTAATTCACATTTTACACATTTCACAGAACTTGGCAGCATCCACATATGCTGTAAGGCAAAATAAAAATAGTACAACCACAGCTAATTATGATGTTTAAGCACAAAAAGCCAGTAATGCAGCGCCGCACTGAAACAAAGGTGTCAAATCAAATACTCAACATGTCAATTTATTCACTGTTTTATACGTGTGGAGCCGGGGGCCGTGCAGCAGCAGCAGCAGCAGCTCCATGAGAGGAAAAAGTCTGACTGACAGCCTTGAGAAGCCCTCCACTGTCTCCTCCATCGCTCCTCGAGAGGGAGGAGGTCAAGTGTACCCCCTCAAACAAACACACTCGGATGCCCATGTAGAACACCTTGCCAAGCCTTTTAGCCACAGCTATTTTTCTTAAACTCATGTCATCAAGAGTACCAGAGGCATCTCTCAGCCTTGAACTTCTGGGGGTGAAGTGCGCCGACGACCGGGTAGGAAAATACATCAGTGTTAGGCGGATTGGGTGTGCTCCCCCCCATGAATACATTTAATGCCTCAACCTCCAAATCTTTTTTCTTTCTAGTGTGTTTTGAAAAGAGGAAAAACATTCTGCAAGGATACCACCAACGTTTATATGCCACCAAATTAGTTGGAATCTAGTTACATAGAAAAGGGCACTTCAGTTCAGGCTCTGAGATCAGCCTCTCTGAAAGCACAACAGTACCTTTTCGCATAGAAATATGAAGTTGTTTTTTTTTTAAATGTCTAAACGTCTACATGGTTTTTGGGAGGGGGATTTGTGATATTGGGCTATATAAATGGAATTGACTTGACATGTTGTTCCTACGGTCTCTGTTAATGTCACAGGGTGTGGTGGCACGTACGTGTTTTAAATTATGTTTAGTTTGCTGTTGTTGAAAGAAGTGGAGTGTAGCACAGAAGAGAACGGTGCACTAAAACCAAAAACATCTAGCAGGCAACAGCTGGCACATTGGGGGAGAATGGACATGTTTAAGCATGCACACAGTGGCCACTTTATTAGGGAAACCTGTACAATGTAATACAACAGCCCTGCCATAACATCTATCTTTACTAAGCTCATAATGTTCAGTTTTTGGTTAAATGTGTAAATTCAGTTGCTGAGGTCATAGTTAAAGGTGGTGTTATACTGGACTACATTATATTGAGATTATTTTGTGTCCTCCTATTTTTTTGTCCTCCCTATTTACATACATGACAGGGGCAGAATATTAGAAGCACCTCTGAATATAATGCAGTCCAGTACAACATCACCACTAACTATGACCACAGTGCTAAAAATACAATATAATTTAATTACACCTCTATGACAGTGTCAACAAAAACTGAACATTATAGCCATCATAAAAGTAATTTTATGGCAGAACAGTTGTATTGGATTGCATCAGACTGCACAGATGTACATAATAAAATGGACACTGAGTGTATGTCAACAGTTTAATGAAGTGAGACATGTTGTGTCAGGAATCAAGATTTTTGTTCTGCTGACCGGTGGGTCACGCAGCAACATGCAGATATTTTTGCATCTGACCTCAGCTTCATATTTCTATGAGAGTAGGTCTATAATCATTAACTGCTGATCCAAGTGTTGACTAATCATAAACTCAAATATAAACTCCAAGTGACTTGACCATTTCATGCATTCAATTGTCATGACACTGGTTATGCATTATCTAAGCATCAGTTTTGTGAACTTATAATAAAGTTTTACCAACTTTTAAATCAAGTAAGCGCAGTTCCACCAAATTTCAGTAAAACCATTCATTTTAAAAAGTTTCTTGAGAAATGGTGCTAACTCAGGGGTGTCAAACTCATTTTAGTTCATGGGCCACATGCAGCCCAATTTGATGTCAGGTGGGCCGGACCAGTAAAACCACTGCATAATAACCTATAAATAATAACACCTCCAAATGTTCCCCTTTCTTTATGTGAAGAAGTACAAGTACATTCTGAAAACGTTCACAATTAACCATCCATTTACAAAACAGATGATGTACAGTCTTAAGAAAAATAAGTGCATTTTCAACAATATGTCTCCGTTTTTCCACATTCAGTAAGTCTACTGTCATTACATGTGCGTTACAATCTGCAAAGGCACAAAACGTTTTCTTGGAAAACCCGACACTCTGTGTCCACTTTTTTCCTCTTTGACAAAGACATTGTCCAGCGGCGGCTGCATGAACAGTAGCCTAGCTTGACAGTGCTGTGTCACGTAGCGTGTATGTAAGTACGTGGATCTATAATAGCATATCCAGCACAGCTCCTGCTACTCGCACGCAGGAGACGTTAGCCTTCAGGGATTTCTGCCAGAAAGGCTTTGAGTCTGCTGCTCTCATTAGGACAGCACAGTAGGAATAGCAGTGCATTTTACTGAAAAACTGGAATTAATGACTTCTGCTATTTTCACACTTTGTAAAGTCATCCAGTGGGCCAGATTGGACCCTTTGACGGGCCGGTTCTGGCCCGTGGGCCGTAAGTTTGACACCCCTGTGCTAACTAGCAAAAAGATGAACAAACTAACAAACTAAATTTGTATCATAAATAATCTGCACAAGGAGCAGCTGAATTGTTATTTAAAGTCATTTCTTTTTAATCACATTTCATTCAAAATGTGACAATAGAAAGCTGAGTGTAAAATCTGCACTTAGCTCATAGCAGAGTTCCTCAAGCAAGAAAGTAAAACTAAAGTTCAATGAGGATATTGAACTTTTATTGAAATTAAAGACTCTCCAAGTAATGTGAGTTTATAAGGTCAAGTAGCTCTGTTCTTGAATCATTTTGATAATTAGCGTATGTCCCACAAATATAGCGTGGGCTGTAGTAGTCCCAGAAACACCGGAGCTTGTTTCTAGTTGTTGTCTCTTCTTTGGCTTTATTACTTTATTAATATTATTACTGGTGCTTTACGGCTAAAATTGACAGACATTAAAGTTGAGGAATCATAACATTCAGCGCAGTGCCACTCTGAAGGTGTTTTTTTTTTTTTTTATAGGGACTTTTGTGACCAGGACCAGGCGCTGTCACTCAAGAGTGCCAAGAAGGACAGAGCGAAAGAAAGAAAAAGCAAGTCTGTGTGTGTGTGAGTGTGTGTGTGAGTGACAGAGACAGAATGTGGGTAGAAAATAAAAAAAACGAGTGCGAGAGCGAGCAGAAGACAGGAAAGTACACTTGATGGAGAGAGGATTTACAAAAGACTTGACCTTGGTGAGTTTGAATTATATGACTCAGTGGAAGGGCCACATACTCTTCATCTGAGGCTCTTTCTTTTCGCCCAAGAATATATATATATTTTGTTTTTGCAAAAGAAAGTCATTTTGGCAACTTCTACACTACCTTCAGGGCAAAGGGTCAAGAGGTCTCTTAACATACAGTGAACAAAGATGGAGATACTGGTTGTTGTTTTTTTGGTTGGTTTTTTTATGAGCGTCTAAGGGAGAAGACCTCAGTGACAGGCTTTTTATATTGCATCAATGGCATGGCGATGAATGCCTGGCCTGTGACCAGTTCCTACACAATTGTGCCACCTTCTGGAATAAATGGGGAAATCTCCCAAGGACAGGGAAGAATTCAACAGGGATTTGGTTTGAGAATAACTTTGTTTGAGTACAGTTTTATTTATCTGCTTGTTAATGAATGTTAATGTGCTCCTTTCCAGCTTATTGCAACTTTAAAAACCTTCAGTATCCTATAAAATATCACATGAAATTCAAATTTACTTTCCTTATTAATATATTTTATTTTACAGGTGCATAATTTAATAAAAATGTCCAAGGAAGCTTTCTGGAATGAGCTATTTTTCTTGGTACTAATTATAGGTAAAATCGTGGTACCCTATAATGGGAATTGGTATACTAAATTGGTCTTTTAGTCAAATTTGTCATAAAATTAAACATATTTGGAGAATAAACTTTCCAATAATAAATGAATAATGAATGAATATTTACTTGGGTGGTGCAGTTCTTTCAAGACAATTCCCTTTTTCCCTATAATTAGTAACGAATTACATAGTTCTTTTAAAAGAATTTCTTATGAAATTATTAGCAAATTATTTGGATATTACTGACCTGCACAATTACCAAGAAATTCAACAGTGATGGTATTTGCAGAAATAGCAACATCAATCAGTTTTAGACATCCTCAATTAAATCAAAATGTTTTGACGTTGTCATGGCCATCTTCACAGTTGGTTTGGATGGATATATATTTCTATTTGGGGTTTGTGGAGCTGTCAGAAAGGCTGATGAGTGTATGTGCGTGTGTGTGTCCGTGTGTGTGTGTGTGTGTGTGGAAACCCGTGAAAGCGTGGGTGTATGGATGCGTTTGTGTATTTGGGGTTGTGAGATTGGGGATTGGGGAGAGATTGGGGAGTGATTCAATCACTACACAAATGGATTTGGCTAATAGAAGGAGCCTGTGATCCTGACTGGGGCACAGCTGGAGCTCCCCTAATTGGAGAGGGTGAAGAGTGGAGAAGAGAGTGGAGAGAGAAAAGAGAAAGAGAGAATATGGCCCCCAGAGAAAATGCACCTCCGCTGTAACACTATTGACTCGACGAAAGATCATGCCAAACATTAATAACGGTGAAAAAGGACACGCGTCTGGAAAGAAAGTCATGGGGAGGCTCATCGTAGTTCACTGTTCATATTCTCACCTTGTATAATCGTTATCAGTGTTTTAAATATCTGATGAAGGGTGCCATATGAGCAAAAAGTGGCGCGCTCTCTGACCCACTTCACATCAGCAAGGACCATTAGAGAAATAACTCCTGATAGATGCAAACAGGAACCTTATAACCATTTAGCAGCACTGAGTACACGCCACTTTCTGTCAGTGAATTGGATTCATTGTTAAAAGAAATCAAGATACAGCATGTGATGCACTATTATTGATGACCTTCCTTGTTATTCGACCGAGCTCTGAGCTACTATCTGAGATAGATAAGTAAAAAAAAATAGTTCAGGCAAGAATGAATTCACTATTAAATTCCTGAATAGATTAAAAGAGGTGAAAGTCATTGTAAGGAAGATTTCCCATCACTGTTGCCTTTGTGGAAGCATGAACAGATGAGAGTGTGTGCAAAAACATCCAAAACGAGAGCAAGGCTCATCATTTTGACAGCTACTATGACTACTGTCCAGCAATGAAAGATTATAAGAGCCCATTATCCTTTGAATGCCTCCACTGATGCTCCAGAAAACATAAAAAAGGAGACAAACAAAACAGAGTCCTCCACAAATTTCACATCCCAGCAAAAACAAAAAACTGAAGACAAGAAATGTGCTTTACACTTTTTCTTTTTCCTATACCCAAAAGCAATATGCTAACTCATAAATTATTTGCTTTCATACGCACAAAATCACAGTTGTCATAAGAGTAAATGGGTGACAAGTGCAGAATATAAAAAGTTTTCCCCAATTTTGCTGCAAGAAACAGCACAAAAGATATATGAATCTGTTTGTGGCCGCTTAACTGTCTAAATGGTTTAGAAAATACTACTTGTTCTGTGGATGAAATCTGTGGTTTACACTTGTTTGCTGAATGTGTGTGACAGAAAAACACTTGTTTATAATGACAAACAAAACTAAAGGTATACCGGGGTAACTAAAGGCGACGCAACTCTGAATGTGGCTTAAAACCTAAAAGACAAAAATAAAAATGTAATTAAAGACTCATGAAAAAACAAGGTCATCTCTACAACACCACTGAACAAAAAGCCATAAGTCAGACAAAGTTTTTTCAAATGCATGACAGAAATCTATTCTTATAACCATCTTTGGAAACGAGGTGGAATTGCTGTTTTCCAGTCAGAGAATCATTTTTTTGACCAGTACCGTTGTCATCATCAAAGCAGATTCTAAGTGAGAGGGAGGTGGTAAAGTCTCCTCCGAGCATCCGAAAATAACCTGTGGGGAATATATTCTTTTATATATGCTGAAAAATTATTCTAACATTGGACACTCCCAAAATAAAAGTAGAGTTGCTTGATTTTAAAATGGAGGCGCTGAAGGATAAAATAAAAATAGGTACAACCTTAAACTGTATCAACCCATGCCTGGTGTTTACCAAACAAGTGTGGATTTGTGCTACAACAGACTTCCATACCATCTTGCCAATAAGTTAATAAAGTTAATTAAATGACAAAAATACATAGTTTGTCATTGCCCTTCAGAACAACTGATATAAGCCTTTTCTGATCTGACGCCGATATCAACAGGACAACACTGTTTGTCAGTGCCTTCCAAAACTGTTACTAATCACTGTGTTAAAAACAAAACCTGTTTTCAGATCTTACACCTCTATGGCTAAGATTTGGTTAGGTTAAGGGAAAGATCATGGTTTGGGTTCAAATGGCTACTTTGTTAAGGTTAGGGGACCTTTGTTGTCATGGTTACAATAATAAGGTTTGGGAAGGGCCGTGATCATGGTAAAAAGAAACCAGCGTTGACTGTCTGTAGGAAAGGGGAAACAAACAGCAGACGTTTTGTTGACCCGATAGACAAGTGTCATAATTCCTACGATCGCTAGAGGGCTTTGTCACTTGAACATACACATTATGTCATTTTTTGGCATTTTCTGAAACAACTAATGCTGTTGTTTTTCTTACTCTCCCAAACTTCTTGGACATAACGTCATGTATTTAGAGTGTGGAGTGTTAAAGTGAAGTTTTGAGCCAAGTTTTGACCAAAATGTAAGATTTATGAGTTTGAGAGCACATACAAATGTGACAAAGAATTATTGTAAGAGAAGAGAAGAGGTGTCTGGACCACCTGAGAAAGTGTGTGAGAGAGAAATGAAAGAGATTCGTTCTTGCAGGACAGTTTGTCTCTGCCGGCCACAACAAGAGCTGCTGAGCTACATCAGGCCTCAGACTGTTCTTTTCTTTATATATTATATGTATATATAATTGGCTATATCCTGCACATGCACAACAATCAATAATCAAAAAATGAGCTTGTGATTCCTTCCTTCCTTTTCATGTTTGTTTGTTCATCAAGCACTTTGGCTCAGTTGGTTTGTTTTGGGATTTTCTTGTGCTGTTAAAGTTTCGTACAAAATGTATATATACATACAGTCAATGTATATAGATGTCTTTATATTGTAATTGTAGTAATTCGTAGTGCTTTGGCAATACTGTATTTTGTTATGGTCATGCCAATAAAGCTAACTGAATTGAACTGATTTGAGAGAGAGAGAGAGAGAGAGACAGAGAGAGAGCTGTTGTGTGTATTCTAAAAGCAGGGGGTCTCTTCCAATCACCCACAACACAAAGAGCTGCTCAGCATGAACCCACCAGAGGGGCTCTTAGGAAACCCATCAGCTCACAGGGAAAGGGCAGAGGAAAGACTTACATATAGGAAACGGGCTGTATAGGAGCACACACACACAGACACACACACACATCCTCAACTCCTGTCTGAGGTTTCCATCCGTACTGTAGAAGTAGGAAACAGAACGGGAGAAACCTGACGTGGACAAAACTGAGAGGGAAACACACACTTTTACATATGTCCACGCTGAACGTATGTGCACAGCATGTGTCTAAACTGTAAGGCAAAAAAAACTGTGCACTCTCTGGACTACGTGGAGGAGAAGACCTACACCCCATGCTGCCCATTTGAGAATCCACAACCTAAGATCAACATATTAGTGTACAAACACAGACAAACTGTCAGATCTTGCGGGGACACTCACACACAGAGGCAGGACGGCAGACCCTCCCACTGTGTTTCCATTGTAGCGGCCATTGTAACAGTTTTGTCTGAGCCATATGGGCTGGTTTAGGGGATGTGGACCCCCGGCAGCTGAGGCTTTGTCCCCATGTCACAGAGGTCGCTGGGATTGTGTTCCCAGCTAATTCCCTCTTTCAGGGACTGCAGATCAGAGTCTATAATGATCTGGGCGGCCTAGCACAGGGATTACCGCTGCTGCCTCTGACATCAACAGGCTTGCCTGTGTGTGTGTGTGTGTGTGTGTGTGTGGGGGGGGGGGGGGGTGAGAAAGAGAGCAAGATAGAGAGAGATGACATCTTCAGATGAAACATTGTTGCTACTCTTTAACAACAGGAATCAATTGATTCCCCCCATACACCGAAATAGATCCACCCCACCTCCCAAACACACACACACACACACACACACTCACACACACTCTCTGAGTTTTCCACCTCATTTCCCTCAATCTAGCTTAGGCAAACATTATTAGCGGAGAAAGTGAAGGCAGTGAAGGGAAAGTAATAGCTTCTTGTGTCTTGACTGACCTCCATTGTCATCATATGGTTTACAAATTACAGAGCACTGTCTGGATATTTTGCCTTACACCTCTAGTGTAGCCGCTTCTCTCCTACTACAACTAATTAATCCACCATTTAATGATCTGTTGTTCCTTATCTGCCATGGTAGGCATCTTTTACTTTAAGTAAAACCAGCACCGCAGTGTGTAAATACTCCATTACGAGTAAAAAGTCCCGCATTCAAAAGTTTAATTAAGTAAAAGTAATTATCAGCCAAATATACTTAAAGTATCACTCATAAAACTTAATGCAGAATACAATATTACAATGTTATATATTATAGTATTGATTTATTAATACTGATGTATTAACTTGTATGAAACATTTGAATATAGTTGAGGAGGAGCTTTTTGTATTTATTTCATATTAGAGCTGAAATGATTAGTTGATTAATCAAGTAATCTATCAACTGTTTTAATAGTCGATAGATCGTTTAAGTTATTTCTTCATTACCTAGTTCCAGCTTCTCACTTGTGAGTATTTGCTGTTTTTTTCTTTGTCTTATAGGACAGAAACCTGAAAGTCTTTGGGCTGTGAGTGAGACAAAACAAGTAATGGTAATCAAACATAAAAATAATTGTTACTTACAGCCCTTTTTATATACTGTTGGGTAGTTTAATGTACTGTATAACAATCATATTTTTTTTGCTCATCATATGTTTTTTAAAACGTATTTTACAAAGAAACTATAGCACGACTAATACTGGATTTCTTAGGTCGACACTTGATATTTAATAGTTCAAAAAATCCAACAACAAGATATCAGCCAATTTTATATTTAACATAAATGAACAATCTTGAAATGGATCCCTTAGTTTTTTTATTTTTTTTATTTAATAACTGTGATCAAAATTGATACTGAGCGGGACATTTTACATTTGAAAAATGAACTTGTCAGTATTTGTCAGATATGGTCTTTAAATGACCTCAAACCTAGTTTGGCACTTCTGTACTTCAATTTCTTGTTACTTATCAGCCGATATATACACCAATACCAATATATATCTGCAATGAGCTAATATCAGCCAAATATATTGGCCTGGCCAAGTTACTGGTCTAGCTCTAAAATAAACAATAACTGTTAAATGCAGTGGAGTAGAAAAGTAGCATAAAATGGAAGCATAGAATATAAAGTATTTACTTGATTAATGGTCCTTAAGTCACTTTCCACTACTGTTTATCTGTAATTATACCGCAACACATTGATAATCTTTGAGCATATTTTGCTTCATGACATGTGAAATGGTACAAAAATGCAGAATGAATGAAAACTAAAAGTCAGTTTCTCTTGACTCTATGAGCACTCACTGAGAGCACAAGCAGAAAAGCCTGCATTTAAATTAATGGCTTATTGCAACAAGAGCATATCAATTACTCCCAGGAAAAAGTACAGCGCACAATTGAATCCATATATTTGAACATTGTTGTTGTTGTATTGGATTGTTATAAACAATTCTTGCCAGAAATACTTCCAGGAAATAGGGAACCAACCTGAGTAATCAGATATATGTGTTCTCACCAAGAGAGACATCTACATCCTAAATGAAGAGCACTCACACACATACATGCTGAAGACAAAGCACCCTACTCTTCATGAAGCCCTTCAATTCTTGATAAAGAGTACTTTCAATAAGGCAGCTGAAAACAAAACTTGTTTGCTTTCCTTCATTCCACTTTTAATTTTCTGCTCTCATTTGTTTCTGTAGGCATCTTTCCATATTTTATTCTCTTTCTTCTTTCCCCCGGTGAAAGGGACTTTCATTGAAATTCATGCACTCAAGGACCGGCACCCATGCAAGGCCAGAAGATAATAGGCCGACCTATTTACCCAGCAGTTTTATTAACCCCCCCCCTCCCGGCTTTGGATTGATCATGGTCGCTGCAAGATGACAGCTGTCTCCTGTGCATTAGCATTGCAAATGAAATAGAAGAAAAAGAAGTGGAGCTTCAGTGTGTTGAGCCACAGGCCTGCAGTCTGGACTGGGAGAGAGCGGATCAGCATCCTGACCGAGTGCTGCCAGGACTCTGTGGAACGAGGAGCAGCTGACAGTGGGACATGGAGACAGCGGTGTCGGCGGCGGCTTTGACAAAAAAAATATTTTCAAGATAGCTAAATTAGCCTTTTGATTGCATTTTTAATAGTATCCGTGATGAACTTATTAGTGACCAGTGGCCACACAGACATATGAAGTTTAAATTATGTTTTGTTTTGTCTATATGTGGAGCAGATGGCCAGGTGGCACCTGAGTATCATGCCTTTAATGTTAATAAAAACACAGTAAATAATATATTTAATTTTACATTTAAATTTACAGGGGTACTCGGCAGTCCTATGCACACGTCACCTTAATTTGGTTACAATTGAAGCTTACATTGAAGAGTTATAGGGGTTTATTCACAGAGGCCACACCAACTTAGGGAGGCAACTTTACTAACTCTGGTAACTAATTATAGGAAGACAGTAAGGAATATAAAAAAACAAATAAAACAAAAAGTTGTTTCTGGGATTGTCCAAATACGATATGTTTGGTGAAGATTGGATACAATATGAAGAATAGGGAGGGAAAATTGTGTTTTACAAAAAAATTAAATTAAATTAAATTAAAAAAATAAAATTTTAAAAAACTCAAAACGGCAAGCTAGAATTTTTTGGGCCTCATGCGCTGGGTTTCAGTATCCAATTTCTAAAATACTTCATATATCCATGGCCTTGATCAAAGGAAACTAGAAATATTTTTTCTTCTATGCCTCACGGTTCATGACTTAGCCAAAACACAAAATCTCTATAACTGGCCACACAGTGGCGCTATTGCTGCTATTTCTTATAGTTTGATGGCAAAATTCTAGGAACCCTGTGAACCAACTTTGATGTCTTTTATATTTTTTGAGATATTTGATGAGAAAGTGCTTGTCGTCTACACTTTAAATGATGGGGTGTCCATAATGGCAATGCACATAATAGGTTTGCGTGTAGATGGTCATTTATTCAGCTTTTTTTTTTACTAGGTCCATGGGAGGATCAATCAATGCAGGATTATTGATTTTTATTCATAAAAATCCAATGCTGCAAGGACTCCTCACATATTGTGTTGAAAGAGCATCACGTGTGTGTGTGTGTGTGTGTGTGTGTGTGTGTGGAGGGAAAATGCATTTACTTTGGCCATGTGATGAATGCAGTTGTACAAAAACAGGATCGATTAACACAATGTAATAACTCGTCCGTATGTTGGTATCCAAGGACAAATCTTATTAATATCACTTCTACAAGGAAGCAATACAGGTAGGTGATTGTTCCAAACCCCCACAAAGAAGTATTGTCATGGTAACCGGTGAGCACTTCAGACAAAGCTGCATGTATCCTCATGGAGTGAGAACTCAAACACACACACATGTACATGAATGCATAAGCAGGCGTACAAAAATCATAGAGAACGAGACAAAGACAACAGTGTTGTGAGAAATGCTGAAAAGACTGTGAAAGTTTACATGAGAGACAATTCAAGTACTGTTTTGAGGTACTTTTTATGCTCCATCAAATAATGTACTTGTTAGTCAACTACATTTATTTGACAGTTATATTTACTAGTTGCTTTGCAGATTAAGATTTTAAGTTTATAAAATACATACTAGTGGTTCTCAACCTTTGTGGCTTGTGACCACTTAAAACAAAAAGCAGCATCTGTTGAGGCTCTTTGTTCATGTTTCAGATGTATATGAGTTGAGATGTCAAAGAGTGATTTCCCCTCTAAAAAAATCCCCTCCAGTCATATTTCAAGACATAATAATTTGTGTATAAAATGGTTTTTCCATAAAAAGGTAAATTACCTAAATTCTACTTTCTACCTCATTGAAAAATCCATAATCTATTAATATGCAAATAGTGTTGATTTCAAAAGTTTTACTGCTGGAAATGAGACGTCTCCTACTTCACAGAAAAGTCCATTCTCATTGTTTGTGCGCCGGAGGTTTCAAGTTTTCACATCACTTTTGTGTTAAGTTGCATACTGGACAACGACTGGCCTCAAAATTATTTGTGTGTACGTACACTTAAAGTGAGCACAGAGAAACTTTCTCCCTTCAGCAGATGAATGTGAAAAACAGCCTTCAAGTATCAAACTGTGCACAAACATCAATCCACACAGTGAAAATTGAAGTAACAATAAGCAAAACACATTTTTGAGATTTTAAATATTGTAATTGTTTGAGGCTAAAAGAGGCTAAATTATCCAATATTTCACAAAAATGGCAAAGTTTGGAGAAAAGTTTTTGTCCCTAATCTTTGCTTTTTCTTCTTTATCCCTTTGGAGGCCCTGATCCCTAGACTGGCAACCACTGGATTAAACTACCAAACTGTATATAAAGTAGTTAAACTAGCTCCACCTAAACCAGCTACAACAGTTAAATGCTCCATACGCATCGTTGAATCCGTATTAAAAATCTAATAATGTAATATATAATAATATATAGAATAATAATAATATATCCCTGGGGGAATTTTTCAGCAGAACAAGTACTTTTACATGTGATACTTTAAGTACATTTTGCTTAATATCTCTGCACTTTTACTTAAATAAGATTTTGAAAGCAGGACTTTTACTTGAAATGGAATATTTTTACAGTGCAATACTGGTATTTTACTTAGGTAAAGCATCTGTTTACTTCTGCCACCACTGTTAATGAGAGTTACCTGAGAAAGATCAGTGATGTAGCTTCTCTGCTTGAGCCCACCTCAGATTTCACGGGGCCAAAGAGACGCACAGAGGAAGGACAAGAAAACTGGCTCGGCCCTTTACAAATGCTAGAGTGGCCATCCTCCCACTACCAGTCCCTCACACAGGACCACAATTAAATTCTTCGCCCACTCATTCTTTTCCTCTTTTTTTGTCTCTTGAGAAGACACCTCACTTGAGAAACCACTGAGGCTGCTTTTTAAAGGTCCCTGTGTGGCAGGGTGACAGAGGACACCACTCTCTGCCTTTTCTCTCATTTGGAAAGACCGAGAGAAATTGAAAAGGGGGTCCTCAGCTCCCTCCCTGAAGACCCTCTCTACCCCTGCTCCCCTCCACCTCACCCCACACCCACCGTCCCCGCCTCGGCCTGGGTGGACTCCCTTGGTCGGTTCTCAGACCTCCCCTGTCTGTGTGATGTCAGCGGTATTGTGAGAGGCTGACAAAGAACAGGAAGCCTGGGGGTCGGCAGGGCAGGACTGAAGGTCAGCTCAATCAGTCTCTGTATGATGGATGCAGCGCGGGGGCCGGGTCACCTGAAAGTGCACCAAACAAGATGGCCGAATGCACATTCTCCTGCCCTGGTCCTTTTGCATCTTCTGCTCTTCCCCTCTTTAATTCTCCCTCACACACACACACACACACACACAAATACAGTTATTGTCTACTTCCTTCTGTCAGCTACATTTTGTTTTATAAGACACTGTATGAGGGGTTTTGCAGGTGCATCTAAATTTGTGTTTAGAGGAGCCAGAAAACAGTAGCATTAGATTTCAAAGCCTGCAAAGCAAGATGAGAACATTTGATTGCATATTTTAAGCCAAATAATTTATTATATAATGTATTAGTGTAACTTGACAGAGAATATAAACCTGCAACCTCAGCATCAACTACCAGCTCAAGAAAGGAAAATATACATGTCATCACTGTCCACTAAAAACCATGTATCTCCAAATTTTCACAGGACGACAGGATGGTAACGATGTGAAGAATAATTCAAAAGCACTAACTAATGTACCAGAAGAGTGATTAATAATTGTAATTTGTTTTATAACCTTACCACAACTTACACAGTAAGGATCAATTCACCCAAATCACAAAAAAACATATCTACCAATGTATCTCTGTGGTGTTAAGCCATGCAGATAGTTTTTGTTTTATTTAGTCAAAGCATATAAAAATGACAATCTACTACTTTTCCAATGCAGTTTATCTAAAGTCATTTGGACATTTTTTCTCCAAAGACGGAAGGCTTTTGAGTTTACCAAATGTAATATTTTGATGGTTTGGGTGACACAAATGCCACTACACTTAAATCTAAAAAGAAAATCTAAAGAAAAGTTTAGTGGATCAAAATGTGGGCAAATAAAACCAAAATGACCTGCAAGGCTAATTATCATGGGTAGAAAAATGTGTGTTTTTTATATTTATTTTGTGATTTGGATGAACAGACCCTGTAATTGGAGATATTCTGTTGAATTTAAAAGGTTACCTCTGAACTACATTTCACTTGTGCTCATTGCAGGTGTCTTTTCCATGATTAGCTAGAAACCTTAAACAAACTGCTTTACAAGAAGAAAAAAGGAGAAAGAGGGAAGACAAAAGAGACCGAGAAGACATGTAAAAACGAGCAAAAATTAAGTGTAAAACCCACAAAATAAAAAGGTGTAAAACCAAGAGAAAGCCAGAGAAAACAAATGGGTTTAATGATACTTTGTAAAGGTGTGCCCTGACTCATCTTTATTTACAACTGTATTGATTTTTGTTCAGTTTTCTTAAAAGAAAAATATTTAAAAAAAATAACACCAGTCTGACACAAGTGACACACTGATGTAAGTTATATGAATTTTATTATGAGAGTCTTGTGAGAGTCCCATACCACTTTCTCTGGCATCCCAGCAGCCTGAGCGATGTGTCAGTGGGTGGGAGGAGGTGTGTGTGTGTGGAGGGGTGTCCATCGTCGTCATGGAGACCCCTGTGTGTGGGAAGCAGTCCAAACATGACAGGCCTGAGTTTACTGACTCAAGGTGACTGGGCCGAGGGCACAACAGCACACAACGGGGGGACAATGGCCGCTCCATTAGTGCTAATGGGGGGACACATGTAACTGGATTAGGGTGGGGACACCTGGGGGGAGGGGACCACATGGGGAGATGGTACACCCGTCCCACCCCCCAACCTCTCCCTGTCCCACTCCATCAAACTTGCACAAAACCAGGAGTCTGCTGTGGAGCGACGGCTGCCTGCCCACCATGATGTTTGCCATTTAGTCAGCTATAATCAGCTATAAATCATTTAATGTGGCTTTTTTATCCATTAAAACTGGCCATATAGTACTTAAATATATGAGGTTAATGTAGTAGTGTAAACAGAGTTACTGTAAATGGAAATCAAGAAACATCTGGCCCAGCAACAGTAACGATGTTCTGAAACTATGATGGGTTTCTTCAATTACAGCCAAATCTGAAACTGTTAATAACGCAGAATGATTTAGAAATAATAATGCCCAATTAGAACAGCTATATCTCCACATTGCCACAACTCTCGCCTTCCTAGCAGCAATGTAAATCAAACGGAAATAAATCTGAGACAGAGGTCAGTGAATCTTCATTGGTGGACTGTGAATCTTCCTGGGTTGTCCCGCCCCTCCATCCCTCTCAGCTCATCCCTCATCCCCACTTTTCCGTCTCCCCCTTCTGCAAATTCCTGAACTCTGCCCAAGACGCCCAGTCAATTAATAAGACATTGTCTCCTCCCCTTGGAGCCCGTGCACAAGAGGCCACCCAGGAGCCAGCGGGCCTTCCCTCTAAAGCCGCTTCACTGGTGGCCCCCAGGAATGCCAATCGCTTTGGGAACAGGCAGAACAGGGTAGGATGGGGGGGTGGCCCTGGGAAGCTGGATAATAGAAACAGCCCCATCATGCTCATGTGCTGGTGCAAGCCAGTCAAAAATTGGAGGGCAACAAAAGGAAATGCGTTCCACTCCCAAGGATCGGAGGCACTTCACCCCTCTACAGTCCGGCCTAAACCCCGCCCTCTGAAACACACAGGCAAGTACACACACACACAAACACGCACACACTCATTGGTCTTGCCATACTTTAGAGAACATCACATGGGCTTCCTGCCGGCTTACCATAAACTTAGCCCTAGCCGTAATCTTAACCAGTGAGCCAAAAATCATGATGAGACCTGGCCAAAACATCTGCGCAGGACTAGTTTGGTGTCAAGAGTCAGTCCTGTCAAGTATAGCTGAACGAGACCACCACCACACACTCATCAAAACCCAGCTCGGTGCTCAAACTCCTCCATCGTGTCCTGTCCCATTTTATATTCATCTATTAGCTCCCCCATTTGAGGAAATGCCCTCTGGGAGAAGGTATAGATAACTGTGTAGACAAGTAGTTTTCAGCTTATGGAATTGTTTGGAACTATTTATGGTATTTTATGTATTTTAAAAAGTTTAGGTCATACATCTGAATTGTAAACCTTTGGCACTTCAACGTAGCTTATCTTATCTATATTTTGGTACTGTGTATTTTATTTTATTTATATGATGGTTTTAGTATTATGCTGTGTTGAATGTTGTCCTGTCTGTCCGGCACTGACGTCACCAAGGCAATTTCCTGAAGTTTGTTGTAACTCAACTCAGCCCTGCCCCAGTTAAACTCTCCCTAACTCACAACTCCTGATAGCTTGCTACCTAGCTAGCTATCTGTCTGTGGCTTTTTCATGGTTTGGACTGGGCTGCGTGGTTCCAATCAAGGGAACTCTTAAAGTGAACCTGTGCAACTTTTGCGACAGATGACAGCAACTGACTCAGTCATTTCCATTATACAGCAATATCTAAAGTTTGCTGATATTAGCTAACACTAGCCACACAAGATAATAATCATACCAGACCAAGTAAGGCTGTAGCAGCAAAACCCCTGAGTGTATTACATTCCAGTTTTTGTTGCTTTTAAATGTAATCTTTATTTGTAAAAGGAAGAGCGTGTTATTTCCTCTTTCAAAAGTTACATACAGTAGTCTCTACAGTACACAATTATATTTTAGACAATAATGTGCTTCCGACATGGTGGGAGCAGTTTGGGGAAGGCTCTTTTTCCTGCACAAAGCGAGGTCCGTAAAGAAATTGTTTTCTGAGTTTGGTGTGGAAGACCTGCAGAGACCCATAACTCCAAACCCATCCAACACCATTGAGATCTATCTATCTATCTATGGTGTGCATACATAGTTAATTTAAATGAAGTCATCAGTTGTTTTTAGATGTTAAAACTTGTACGAATAAGAATATGTTTTGGTAGAGGTCTTCCTCTCATTTCCAAGGTTTTCTTCTCCGTGTCACATTTAGACATTTTGAGTGCCGTATTGACGAAGTACTTCCAACACCAAAGAGAGTCTTTTGGAAATATGGTTGTCAACTATACATGTTGACATGAACGAGAACAAAAGTAAAACTGTTTCACGTTGTTTACAGAGTGCTTTGAAGGTGAACAAAAAAGGCTTTGCATAAATAGGCAGAATTATGCTTCATAGCACAACAAAGGTTCACATAGTCTTGACTTGACTACTAAATTTCAAAACTGCATCAGACATCACTACGCCATCGTAACTAAAAATTAGAGTCTACTAATCACAAAATCACAAAAAGAAAATTAAATCAACTTACCATATCTTATACTTGGCCTTCCTTTTGGGTCTGTTGTCAAGGATTTTAAAATGTTTGTATTTCTGGGTGTATTTTTGTGTTTCTTGATGTATTAGCCGATAGCCTCCCTCTAAATATCTCAGTGATGGATTTTAGAGTGCAGAGCCTCCATCTGAATACTTGACCACAATATACAACACATTATTTAGTAATGGATAGCATGTTAATGCAGAGAGATTTCAAAGAAAAGAGATATCATGCACACACGCACACACACACACACACCATGTAATGAGTTTCTCTCAGTGAACATCCATATTGACATCCGCATTGTAAAAATAGCCTGGGAAAAGTGCTCTGTAAGTGCACCATCTGTATTGTTGCATATAGTAGCAAGTGGGGTGAAACCACAATAAGTGGACTGAAAGCCTTGCATAAAAGAATCTGCTTTGTTTTTTAAATATTGTGCAGTAGTACTGTATCAACCTGTCCCACATAAGCCACCGTAGACGTCAAAACATGACCTGCCCGCTGCCTTGTGTTGAAGTGACATTAGATTTGATGATGGAAAAAGCAGAAATAAAACACAGAAAAGGGAAATGTATCATTTAAAACCCTACAAACTAAACATGAATCCTCAAAACATTTTGATATTTGCAAAAAATTCAGCATCTTTAAATCACTTCACCATAAATCTAGATTTAATGGATATTGTTTAAAAAAATATATACTTTCAAATGTTACTCATACAACAGAAATTCAGGAAGGATATTTCTTTGAGCAACTGTGCACACAGATGATCCAGACCCTCTCAGGTGACTACCTCACTTGAAGCAAATTATTACTGGTTTGGTTTGGGAGTACAATCTGATTTTTCTCACCTGGAGTTTCCCTCTTGTGTGTTCACCTGCTCAACATCAAAAACTCAGTTTCACTTATTTATATGTCACTTTTCCCAAGGAGCAGATGAATTTGACAGGAGCAGTCATAGTCCAGCTGATTGAGAGCCAAAGAGCGTCCTCTACTGTCAGTACATGGTAGTACACAACAAAGAAGACAACTTGTAGCTTTATACTCTGTGTATAATAGAGTTGCAACAATTAGTCGATTAATCGATTGGTAGATTGACAGAAAAGTAGTCGGCAACTACTTTATTAATCAGTTCATCTTTTTACTATTTTTTAAAGCAAAAATGCCAACTATTCACTGGTTTTAGCTTCATCTTGACATAGGCCTTATAAACACCAAGCACATGTGTGTAGGCAGGTTAATTATTAGCCAAATAAATATGTTCAGTTACAACAGTTACATCCAATGGGTTTGGGTGGCGCGCTGGTGCTGGCATTAGCATTATCAGGTGTCTTATTTGGCTCTTGCTCAGTGGAACAACTAGCCTAGTGCTTGCTATCGCTATCTCATCTTTCTATTTTTAAAGAAACTGCTTATTTTGCAGGCTTTGCTTTTTCTTTCTCGGCTGCTTCTTTCAGTGTTTGCTTCTGAAACCCACTAGCTAGCTAACTCTACTGTGTGGATTTTGCTACGCATCAGTACGCATGTCCATAATAACCGTAAACCTGAATTCCGCGGGCACTTTTTTGAACATGAAATTGCTCATTAATCATTATTTAAACTTAATTTAGAAATGTAACATAGCGGTATGATTCAATAAACTATGTGCTTGTAGGCCTATATGTAAAACGTTTTTTATGTTATTATGTTGTGATTTATTTGTGAATAAAATGAAGTTTTGCAACACCATCGAGCAGATGACTTGACTTATTGAATACTTTAAATACGTAAATGTAACAGCATTTCCTGTAATTTACAGTATATTCAGCGCTGATCTGTTGGTTTCTTACATAATAAAATTAATATATTTGTTGGGAGGACAGAATAAGTAATAGGCCTACGAATAAGTCAATTTTGGCTTGTGTTAGGCATTTTTCCACAATTTTCTAATATTTTATAGATCAAACAATTAATCAATTAATAAAGTAATCTTCAAATTAAGTGACAATGAAAATAATCATTAGTTGCAGCCCTAGTGGAGAAGATAAGAGAATATTTTAATTGTTTTATTGCGACATGTGACAAACATATTTTCTGAAAGGATTCAAACAACCTAAAGCCCTTAACTTCTAAAATAAACATTTCTTCACAAATATAATTTTTCCAAACACAAACAATGCTCACTTTAATAATCATTAATAATTTCCCAATGACCCATATAACCAAGAGTTCATTCAGCTCTTCCTCAGGTGGACAAGTCTAACACTAGTATTTTGTCATACAGTATTAAATATGCATCTTAAAACCACTCTTTAAGAGACTGGAAACCTTTTGTCAGGTCCACTGTATATGACTATTTTAATCAGAGGATAAAAATAATATAACTGGACATTTACAGTTTACTTTTTAAGACACAAATCTTAGTTTGGTTATAAATATGCATTTAATCGACCTGGTACATAGATATAACTCTCTAGTCCTTCCAGACAACATGAAAAATTATATTTTAGTCTTGAAGCACATTTAACACAATCTTATATTTGACTCATCTATGAATAAATCATAAAGGCTGAAAGGAGTTCATGGTGCACAGTAAACTGTTCTCCGAGTGGTACTTTATTCCACACTGCCATCTAGAGGCTGCCCGCTGAAATAAAGGTTCCATGTCTCCTAACATGCCTTTTATATTTGAATGCCATTTTTAAATATGAAAAGGTTTGTACCTAATTTATTAGTCAAGATCAATAAATGAACAGGAACTCGTACATTTATTGTCCTTCTGACAACCATACACACAAATCCTGGTATCACAAAATATCTTCAGAAATGATGTAAATACACTTGAAAATACATTGAAGCCAAGGATCTATTAAAAGACTCATCATGACTGGTATCAGGTTATTAAATGTACAGATGTATTCAGCCAGCAAGTAAAGCATTTATTGAAGCAAATAAAGGGTTTTCCTCATGTCAACGGTGTGCCTAAAGACCTGAATGATGGTGTTCACAGTGCCCTAAAAAAGCAGGTATGCACATGGTGTATCCTTGCAGTAAAAGTACTATCCGGTGTTGAGGTTTATGTTTTAGTGTCGTCTTAAAAATGTTGGACGACGGCCATCAACAGAAACAGACAGATGAATAAGTTGAAACATCTGAACCTGCACAAAGTCAAAGAGGACATTTCTTTTTCTTTTACAAAAAACAAAACAAAAAAACAATATCATGATTAAAATAACATACAAGTGCAAAGTTCTGCCCTTAAAGCTTGATTGCGTGTTTTAAAACAGTTTAATATTGACCAATCTCAAAGGGATTCACTGCTACAGTACTTTTTGACACGCTTCAGTAACAATATGACAAGGATATGATAAAAATAAAAAGAATAATTATTGATAGGAATCAAGCAGTAGCACATGCATGATAGTGATGGCTGTGGTAACGACGAAGATGATGATGATGATGCCTAAAGTGGCAGGTTGGCATGAGCACTGAATGACATGGCTTTCAACTTGTGTCCTCAATAAAACAAAACACCAAAACCTTTTCATGTAGCATTAATCTCTGTCAACAATACTAGACTGACTAGACTGAAAAACACATGTTCAAGTCCCAATGTTGGCAGGCGCCCAACCTGTTGAAGTGCCTTTGAGCAAGAGAACAGTGCTATTCTGTAGCTGACCATGTGCTTTGACCTTTCAGGAAGGGGTAAGAGAAAAATAATTCCCCCAATACAATCATTAAAGGGTCAGATCACAGAAATTCCAAAAAACATACAGCATTTTCTTACGAGTGGTATCTAGCTTTGGTTTTTATGTGGCCATATTGTTACATATCAGTCTATGAAATTCCTGCTGCAGCCCAAATATAGTATAAAAACGGTCATTTCTCAGGTTCCAGCTGCAGCTGCTTTGGATAATACACACACCATGCTGTCAACAGTTTTCATTAAAATTATTTTCTCCCAGAGAAAACCTGTTCACGGCATGTTTTTGTTGTTTTTGTAATTTGAGTGAACTGACCCGTTAAAGCAGTCATTCCCAACATTTTTTTGTCTGAAGTTACCTGACAGTCCTTTAGAAGTTTATATAAATCTGGATGTTATTTAACACTATTAATTCAGAAAACTGAACATTGTTTTGATTCTTTTTTTCATACAAGACATAGTGATCCTGAAATTGTTGATGTTTAGGCTTCGTCTATTTTTTTTCAGTATGTTTGGTCAAGTTTGCATTCAGCAATTTCACTGATCATTTTGGGTTTTCTTCTCACTTGCTGACTGGTTTTCGCCGTCAACAGTCTCAGGTTGGTGAAAGCTTTGTCCTGTGCAGTCAGCTTAATGGAACTGGTAGATTAATGGAAACTGTGACAATAAATACACTCAAGAGTAGTCCACCGATTTAAATTGCTCTCCTAAAACACTGTCAGACTCATGATGGACAGTCGAAAAAAACTTATCAAAATCGATGCAGCAGAACCAGAGATATCGCCTTTTTTATTCCGCTCCATTTGTCTTCCTTGCCAAAACTTGGCGCCTACATTACCCACACCCACCCAACCACTGACAGTTCGGTTAGAGATTCAGGTGTGTTGTGCTAGCAGCGGCTAATGTAGCCCCAAGCTGCTAGCTCAAGCAGAGATGAAGAGCAGGCTACAGAGGTTGGGTGAGCTCACTTCTTTCTAACACCACACCAATAGATTTTTTTCATTTTCAAACTTGTAGTCTTCAGACCCAACCGACCAATGACTCAGCAACTTAAAGGCTTTATACAACTTTTTTCACATATGCAGTAGTACTCCCAGAGACCTGTATACAGTCTTTGATGTGTAAAATCAGTGGAGTTCCCCTTTAAGATCGGCCCCATACCAATTTGTAATCCAATTTGTGTGTTTGTTTTCCTCACTTTAAGAACTAGAAAGGCACCCCCTGGCAACTGCAAAAGTAACCCCCGGCGTACAAGTACTCCTGGTTGGGAATCACTGCTTTAAAAAGGATCACATTATTACAGGTCATTGTGGAAAGCCACTTGTTTTTGCAGCAGTACCCCCAGAAGTTTGGCCACTTCAGCACCGTGGACAGCTCCACATGATCCCATACTAAAAGCTGACCAAAAAGAACCACACTAGTCACAGAATCTGTCCCAAAAATGACCACTTTCACAGACAGTACATACTAAAAGCACCTTACTGAGAAGCTGTGCTTTCAGAGCACAATGTTGGATGTCACTTTCAGCTTTGGCACCCACATCTGTCTCTTAAGCACATACATGACACCAGTATAGAAGCACACAGGAACATCCCAAGTCCAATCCTTTGACTCCAAAACGCACAACAGCAGTCACTGATGTATACAAAACTATTCAAACAACCAGCCCTCTAATTAATGTTGCAAAAAGGTACAAAGGTTTAGCTTATCAGGTGGGGAGCAAAAAAGAGGAAGCACTATAGACAGAAAAGGAACATTCATTCAAATTCCAGGGAACCAATAAAGAAAATGTATCAAAGACAATAGGATGTAATATCAAATCAAATAAAATCCCTCCCTCCTCCTCCTCCTCATGGTGGCACACTGAACGAGCTGTTCATCAAAGGGGGGAAAACCTAGTTTGAAAATCAGCCCCGAGAGACGTTGGTACTAAACCAACCCTTTCCTTATTTTTTCCCTACAAAGAAAAGTGAGCTGGGTCCCACAGAGGCAGTGAGTGGAGTACGGTATTTTCTTTGGAACAAACAGCACTGCAGCACATCAGCTAATAGAGCCTGGCTCCCAGAGGGGAGCTCAATATAGGACACTTTTCCTCTTCCTCCACTTGAGCTATTAATACACCCAAACAAAAGAAAAGAGGCTTAATGAAGCAGCAACGGGGAACTCATGCGAACTAAGTTAGACAAGAGCTTTGTAGTGTTTAGCTCCAAGGATTCCAGCTTTTCATACGGGCAGTGGATCCTACTTTGCTATTTCTATTGTGGCTAATGCTATGGGAGTAAAAGTACAGTATATGTACACCATGTTGCACCCTTTTAAGCGTTATGTTTGGACCCATTTGGTGAGGCCTTTTTGAAATGGCATAAGCAACACAACAGCGAAAAGAGATGCATAGTTTTGAGCATGATAATGTGCTGGATAAGGATATTATAGATCCTATAAAGAATCTCTCAAAAAACACACTGTACGCTGTTACAAAGTTACCTAAGCTAGAAACATCAAACATATTTCACCAGCTGGACAGAACAAACAGAAACCGTGATATATGAAGCATTTCTTTGCATATTTGCATGAAAGTAAAATATCTCATGCAGCTTAGAGCAGCTACCTTGAAGTTAATGCTTTGGTTCAGATTCAGAGTGCATTCAAACGGAAGAAGATGAGGGAGTGTATCTAAATGCACACAGTAGTCCAACTAAGAATTTGTACCCTTATTTAGCAGGAGAAACTCTTTCTAGGCAGCTTCACATACTGAACACAAATACCGCTGTACATAAACAGAATACAGTATTTCATCTATTACCATGGAAACAGACTAACACATACTTGCAAACAACAATTCACAGAGCATGGCATTTACTTGCCTAACTATCCTGGCTAACACCAGTATTGTAACATTGGAACATTACAATATTCAGGCTATTGTAAAAGGGGTTTTGGTGTCTACATCCACACACCTCAAACAGCAAAACTTCAAAGTCCCGAATGAAATCGGGAGATATTCAAATGTGCAAGTAAACAAACTCACATTAAATCAAGTAAGAATCTGCCCATAAAAACAAAGAAAAAGAAGAGGTTGATGTTTCAGTTTACATCATGCACTGGGGACTTAATATTAACCAGATATCTGCCTCAAAGTGAGAGCTGTCACACAGTGCAAAGATCACCATTTCAGTCATGCAGTACAACATGGTAAATAGAGCAAGGGATGGTGTCAAAATAAGTGTTTGTTGAGGTCTGTCCTCAGGAACTTTTTCCATAAAGGGTAGATTATTTAGCAGTAGTTTTAAGACTTAGGGCAGTGACAAGGGGCAACTTTTTGCACTGTATTACCTTAAAATGTCCTACTGTATCACCACCTATAATTCATAGGCTCAAACCTGTCCATTACCTGATTTTAGGGTTGCGTGATATGACGGTATATACCGTGTGATGGTAGAGATGTGTCCACCATTAGAGATTTGGCAATATCGTTTCCACCATGGCAGCTATCCCTTAGTGTCTCTGCTGTATATTCGGGGCAGGCTATGTAGCAAATCAGGGCTGAATTCTCACGTGATCTCGCAAATTCAGCTGCCTTGCAAGGTAATGTGACCTGGGCGGCAGGACTGCTTACCACGACAGTTGGTCTAAGCTGTAGAGTAAAATTGTAAATACAGAGCATAAAGTACGGTATGGTTACTTTAAACCATTTCTTCCATTTCTTAATTTAATTTACAGAACAATTACTGTATCGTCATATAAAAAAATTACATATACCGTGATAGAAGATTTTGGCCATATCGCCCACCCCTACCTGATTTGATTGCATTTTTTGGCACATAAACCTTTCCATTTTAAAATAACTTTATCTCGTTCTATCTGAAAAGGAAGCCCCTTAAAGCTGCCCTTTGGCATCTTGGATCTCAGAAAACTCAACCTCAAACTTCTTGACGCATTCACCTCGCACTAAGCTGATCTAAATTTTCCATTTGGGGCATTCTGCTCAATCCAATTGGTTGTAGTGATAATGAGACAATTAAGTCCTATACCACACAAGGCAAATCCACTGCTGGGCTAAATACTGACTTGAGGATCAGAGAATGTGGAACAGCAGCAATGCTGTGCCTTGAAGTAGTCATACTCCCACATCAGAGGCAAAAATAAGTCTAAATATAGCTCTTCTTGTAGGGTCACATCCCCACAGGCAGCAGTACTCCCCATACAACAATAAAACCAAAGATTTGGCTGAACATACTACATCCACATTTGGTTGTTCCTACAAAAAGATGTTTACACTTTTGCTTCTTTAATCCTTATGAACAAGAAAACTGACTTTTTTTGACCACTAAACACAGCTGCAGTTCAATCCCAAAATTCACCAAACTCTATAAATAATCCCTTTGGTTACATAAATGTGACAAACTGCTTCACAACCATTAACAGTAGCTAATGGTGTTAATCTCTTCTTGCCTATAATAGTCTTACAATATCTACATGACTGTGTCTCAGTAACCTACTTGAAGCACTGATGTCTATGATGATTACAAAGATGACTGAACAACCATCAGACTACATGGAAACAGTCTTTTGAGCTGAAACATACGCACATACACAAAATGTCTTCTATTTGTTTTTTAAAAAGACTCACTGTATCCATTATTTCTTTTCAGATCAGTCTGAACCATAAATAAGTTAACAATATAGCTTATCATAAATACATTTCAGTCTGTAAAATTCACATATAAATACCCTGCTCCATCTTGCAGAGACTTCCCAGAAAAGGGAAGTGGACCCATGTTACGTTACACTGCAGCACGTTGCTTTTCTTCTCTCCCTTTGACAAAAAAATACAAAGCATCCATGGTGTAAACACTATGACTTTCCCTTTAAAACCTCTGGAGGCATCGACAAAGACAGGTAAATGGAGCGGACAGAGTAAGAGTCATAACGAGACTGAAGATGTCTCTCCATTGTCTGTCTGGACCTGGGGCAGTAGGGCAGCCCTTTTCATTTTGGACACCAGTGACAACGTCTTCCTGGTCCAGTCCCTGATTGATACAGTCTGTGTGTGAAAGTGAGAGAGAAAGAAAAAGGATAGGCTATTGCTAGTGATGATTGATTGATTGATACTGAGGTGACGGTTGCTGCTCCTGCTGCATGCTTGGTTTTGGAGACGTGCGAACGTCCATGCAATTGAACCAGAGGCAGAGAGCTGCCAGGGACAGAGAGAAAGAAAAGAGAGCCGTCTCTACGCTGTTCCAAGCCATCTTGCGGTTTCGCTTTCCTTTCGCTGTCTCACTGTCCTTCTGAGAAGTGAAAGGCCGGATGCGCTGTTTGGTGTTCAGAGTCCGTTCCCAGGGTCACGGGTGTGTTGACAGGTGTGCTTTTGGATGGCTGCGGGTTGGTGTCGACGCCTGGAAAAGTCTTCTCCTGAGACTGGGAAGAGGAGGACGAGGAATGGGTGCTCTCACTGGAACTGCTGCGCGTCTCTGTGCTGGTACTCGTCTTTTTCATTTTCCTCCTCTTGGCCAGTGGTGCCTTGTCCACCGTCTGCAGGCGGAAACCTTCCCGCTTACATTTGTTAAATGCCTGGGACAAAAATAAGATTTCTCTGAATTATTCATTTTCCAAGGGACACACTGATCCAGCTCTCTCTCTCCCGATACTGCACCAATACTGATCCGGTGTATTGGATCTATGCATCCCTGCATTTTCCCCAACTTTGGATTACTTGCGTAAATTGTGTTTTTACTAGGCATAAAAAACTGATTTACAACATTTTGTTTGGACTAGTGCTGCAACTGATAATTTCCATTATCGAATTATCTGCCAGTATTTCTTTTGTGAAACAATTAACGGTTCATCCATAAAATGATGAAAACGGTTAATCGCTTCTCAAAGCCCTAGGTGATATCTTTAGATCGCTTGTTTTGTTTGACCAACAGTCCAAAAAAGACAAAAGCAAAGTAGCAAAGGATTAAAAGGATTAATTGATTATCAAAATAGTTTTTAAATATACATTTTCTGTTGGTCGCCTTTAGGTCAGTCAGTATTGGTTTAAGAGTAGCTTCTGTACAGTCCATGGGCAGCAGCAGGTTGGCAGCTTGAACAGCAGTTATTCAATACAACCCACATTTTACAAAGGGAAGACCAAAGGTTGGGAATTCCTGACCTGACCTGACATCTAATACAAGCATGCACTGCTGGTCATTTCTTACATTAAAGGTAGCTTTGACATAGGTGTGGACGGAGGCAGTGGAGGAGCCGAGAATGTCCGGGGTCATGAGTGGGTTGGAGGACAGCTGGCTGTCGTCCTGGAGCCAGGCATTGTAACGTAGGCCGCACATCTTAATCCTCTTGTTTGGGTCCACCGTCAGCAGCTCTGCAGGAACAAGACACAGATAATTAATTACCTTTAGCGCTCTTAATACACGAGTGAGAGGAAGTGATTTCCTCTCCAGGTAGGCAGCTCAGTCACTGTGAGCTACTTTGTGTAGCTTGTTGACAGGTCTTTTAAAACACACACCAACCCTATATACAACTCTACTAAACAAGAGGCCTGTATTTTCAATTACGATTAGTTGAAAAACACACAAAATCACACTATTAATCTTACTCTTAGTTCCAAGTCTGATGATTACATCTGTAATTTGTATGGTCTAAATTCAGGAGGGGGCATAACACAAAGGTCTTGTGGTCCTGTAATGTTTTACAATTACAATATTTTAGCCAATTTACATAAGTTCACATATAGTGAAACAATTCGCTCTAAAATCTTAATTTTTTGTCACTAATACACTAAAAACGTACTCTCATCTTATGAAAAAAAAACAACATATTTTAAGACATTTGATTTAACAACAAGCCAGCAGTTCCATCCCCACCTTGTATAAGGTCCTTGGCCTGCTCGGACACATTTCTCCAGGCCTCGCCTTCAAAAGAGAAGTCCCCCTGTTTGATCTTCTTCATGATCTCCTCAGCACTGGTGTGGGTCAGGCTCTTCTCCTGACACTGAAAAGGCACCTGGCCAGACAGCATGGTGTACTGCAAACACAGGGAAAACACGCAATCTGCTGTCAAAAGACCATAAATACAGTTTCCAGGCTTAAATATCGACACTGTAAATCAAATCTAAACATTTTGTACAGTCAGTGTGGCACCGGAAATGCTACGTGCATCGTAGGCATCATGTTTGGGAAAGTAACCAGGAATTAGTGTTATTACATATCTGCTGTTAAAATAACAACATGCTGTAGAAGAGCTCTTAACCGATCACGACTGTCCACATTTTTCCATTGTTATGCTGCGTGTTGTTGACCGTGGTTGAACCAGCACTAAACAGAAGAGCGGCCTGTGCTCAGCTGAATGAACAGGATACTCTCACCTTGGCCTGCTTACGTCTGCCCCCAGATTTCTCATTAAAATGACAGTAGTTGGGAACAGCCCTTTTGGCAGTGGAGGATCTGTCGTGCCCTGATCTCTCCCTCCCTCTCTGTGTTGGCTCACTTTGCTTCCAGGGCATTGTGCACACATCTTGTCAGTAGCCATTTCATCACAGCTCCATGAGGCACACTACTCCCATATCCCCCCAGGGGGCGACGGTACGAAACAACACTTGCACAGAGAGACCAGATGACTGGCCATGTACAGAAATCTCTCTCTCAACTCTCCGCCCTCTCCTGTCTACCTCTCCTTTTAATATTCCTCCTCAATGCAGAAAAAGGTTGAATTAGGATGACATTTCCACTACCGGGAAGCAACATCTCATATGAGCGCAGCCTCAACCAGCTCTAAGAACCAGACTGGTTGCCCTTCCCTCCGCAGTGAGCGTTTAAAGTGTGTCAGCTCACCACAGGATGCTGAGGGTTGTAACACTGAACAAGAGGGGAGATGAGTATCATGCAAATCCGATTCAACAGAACATGCACACACATGCTTACATACATGTGTGCGCTGATACGCAAAAACACCCCCCTACATACACACACACACACACACACACACAGACACAGAAACTACAGCCAAAATCAGTTAAAATAACAGCTGATTGCTTAATCAGAATGGCCTGCAGCACGTTTAATCCATAAACTGGATAACATCAACAAATCAACACTGTATGGAGCTCTTGATTAAACATTTATTTGATTTTAGAAATGCTTTGGTTAACATTATGAAAAACAACTTTAAAGTGGAGCCTGGAGCTGTGGATTTTGAAAAGATTTTTTATGAATTATAAATTTATATAATCAGGTCACTTTCCTGGGGCATTGTGGGAAGTAGGCCTATACTTGTTAAGACTACTGTGCAGTTATAAATAATGATGCTCCTGAATAGAGCTAATCAATGATCTGTTTTCTATTCCTGACTGAGCATTAATGTCATCAAACTGAAAGATTCATTTTGATGTGGGACGTAATTCTTTAAGTATCCTCAGTAACTTTTAACCCGAGAATGCTATATTGAAGCCTACAGCCCCTTACTTAATTAATCATTTATCATAATGGGCACAGGTTAACAATTAAGTGACCACTTGTTTCAGCACTAAGTTGGAAGTTGCATTCTTTTCTTTGAAAAAATAAAGTATTGTATGCCAACGTAATTTTTTAATTTCTGCTCAAATTGTTGTAAAAATAAAATACTTGTGGAACTGCTGAGATAAATGGCTGCCGATATGTTCCTTTCCCCTCAGGATAATGTTGAGTTGAATAATGAATGATTCTCCATCAGTCCGACTTGCAGTATTTTGTTCTAACCTGAGCATGGCTCTGTCGCCCCACGCCCACTCACCAGAATGACCCCCAGACTCCACAGGTCACAGGACTCATCGTAGCCGTCATATTTGAGTATCTCTGGTGCTGCGTACTGCAGGGTGAAGCAGGGAGTCTTCAGGAGCTGATTGTCTGGTGGTTTGAGGCGAGCAAAGCCAAAGTCTATGATTTTTATCTCGGAGTTCTCACTCTCGTCTGTGAAGAGCAGGTTCTGCGAAGCAATTGGAGATACGGACAGCAATCATTTCTTTCTGCTCAGCAAAACTGGTCCACTCAAGAAGAGCTTGCTAAATTGGACATCAAGACTTGTCTGACCAGGTACTTTTGACCCATGTTAGGGTCAAACAATTTTACTCTTGTTTTGTAGAAGATTGCAGAGTCAGAATGGCAATACGACAGATCACACAAAGTGCAGAAAAACACAGTAATTCAGTTTTTAAAGCTTATGATTCAGTGTGTCTGTAGTCATCACACAGACACAAACTGTGGTCAGACAGAGAAGAATATCTAGCAGTAATCCTGTTGAATGTATGTCCAATACCTCCGGTTTAAGGTCCCTGTGCACCACTCCCACATCATGCATGTGACTGACAGCCGACACCAGTTTTCGCATGATGCGGCTGGCCTCTGTTTCGCTGAAATGTTGCTTTCTGCGGATCCTCTCCAGCAGCTCCCCTCCACCGAGCAGCTCCAAAACCACATACGTGTGGAGCTAAAGCAAACACACACATACACAATATATTTACACTTCTCTTTGGTCACACCCTTTTCCAACCTATATTCTTTGACATGCTCTGACATAGTACAGCAGGTGCAAACATTCCCATAGGTTTCGCAATTAAACAAATATTGAAATGTTTTCTAATGTATAATAAATTTTGCTTTCACAGCTTGAACTGCAAGTTGAAACAGATGAATGCTAACGTGTGAAATGGTGAATTTTTTTTTGTGCATAATAAATATAGCAACAACAGCTCATCCTTGATCCCATGATGGTAAGATCAAACCATAATGGTATTGAGTAAAAGTGAAAAGGGGCCAAACAAAGTGGGAAGGGAATAATGTGTCTGGGCAGCAGGGTAGAGTTTCTCATTAGTGCTGGGTCTGGGGAACAAAGGCAGGACTCGGTTGAGGCGAGGCGAGGCAGCGCTGCTTTGATCTGGGTCACAGGCCTCTGAGGTACAGTAATAACCCCACTGAGCTCATCAGGACTAAAGTGGTGCTCCTGGGCTTGAAGGACCGGGGCTAATGAACCTGTACACAGTCAGCCACACGGACACACCTTCCCAATAACCGAGGTAAGCTTCAGCTGGAACACATGCACACTTAGTTTGGTTTGAGTGTGAGGCTCGATTAGCAACACAAGTAAATCTGGGTTGTTTCTATTCAGTGGTACAAAATGGATGTTTGTACAGCTGCAGTTTAAAAATACGTTTGGTGTGAAATATCGAGCACACGGAGAGATGTTTATGGGACAATACATGAAGAGAAGAGATATACAAAGACCTCAGGGCTCAAAGCTTCCCCATTAATCTGCCTTGTTCCAGTTCCAGGACTTAATAAGGCTGCAGGCTCCACAGAGAGCCATGCAAAACAGAATTTATGGTGGCAAATGTAACCTTACCTGGTCGTGGTAAATTTCATGTAACTTGACGATGTTAGGGTGGCCATCGCAGAGCTTCAGGGCTGCTATTTCCCGTTGAGTCTGTGCCTCCATCCTACAGCAAACACAAGCAGGAAGCCAGATCACTGTCACAAAATACAACATAAATACACACATACACAGCAGAGTGAGAAACTGACTTGTCAGAGGGCAGTTTTTGTATCCTTTAACAGGTTTTCAATTGCCATTTTGGTCCTCAGCCAGTGCATCTAGCACCCATTAACTTTCTACTTTTTGTACAACATTTGTACAATATCATTTTTGACAATGGGTTGTGTGGGGTTGGCATTTTCTTTATTCCCCACAAATCACCTAGGGTAGCCTACAATGTTCTCACATTTTCAATTCAGAGGTATTTCTATTCAATTTTTAAGTTTTGCTCTGCAACCCCACTGATTTTTTGACTCTCTGACATGGACAAATTCCACCTAATGCACTGTTAGAAAACAATGTAGTGCTGTGAACAAAGTGTGATTTACTTCCCAAACATGCCTGTCTGGATTTCAGGAACATGTTTTTGCGTCAGGAGGATTGCGCCCCCCCCCCTTATTAGAGCCATAATAATTGGTGCCACACAGTTAGTGGAGGAGTGTAGTGGGTAGGATGGCGGTCAACACACATGATCAAAGCTTATTTTGGAGCAGTTTCCAGCAAAAACAACCATGTTTGTGAGCAGAGATGTATTTACATGTATCCAGCCCACTTCTGGCAACCTTACACAGAGTGATAAGCCAAATACAATCTGAGAAATTATGTAATCAAGTCAAATTATGTATATTATTTTTGCATTCATCAGTTTAACAGAACATTCCTAACTTTTGTTTAGAGTTGGCTGACAACGGTCCAATTTCTGCCAGGGAGAGGACGAGGGTGGCTGACTCATTTAGCTCAAACTACAAACATCACAAAGCCAAAAGCATCTGGGTTGACCAGCACATCTGAGCAAGCCGGCTGCGAGCTCGTACCTCTTGCTGACAATCTTGACTGCATATTTCTGCCCAGTTTTCTTGTGTGTGCACCGTCTGCAGATGGAGAAGCTACCCTCCCCCAGAACACTGTCCCTCAGGTCCATCTCATAACTCATGTAGAACGGTGAGTCCTGGGGTGGGGGACCAAAACAAGTCATCAAATATACATTTTAAGTGAGAGGCATCACCAAAGTGTCCAATAATTACAAGTGAAATTAAAGAATGACCTCAATGTTGCCAAGTCTTCAATAAAACGGTCATAAAACGGGGGTAAGTAAAATCCCAAAATCACTAAATTCTTTAGTGTGATTTCAATAAGAAAAGATTTTGTACACTCCTGTATTTCTGGTGATCATTAGGGCTGGGACGATATGCTTATCTCCCGATTTAATACTATCACAAACTTGGGTGCTGATTCGATATTTATCGCAGTTCTTAAGTACTGCGATTCGATATTACAATTCACTGTGATTTTTGCTTGTTTTTTTTAACACTAGACCATGGGAAAAAGTAGAATCACACACTTCTAGAGACTGTATATTGTGAGTCATATTTCCAAAAACAATGCACACCACATGTCAGTCAGTCTTTCTGAGTTTTATTTCAGCAGCGTCATCGCTATACTACATGTAAAAGTGGTAAAGAAAATATTATGAATATATGAATATATATATTATTAATGTATCATAAAATAATATTGATTCAGGAATTTTTAAAATGCTTAAAAAAATCATTAAAAAAAGAATCACGATACTTAAGTGAATCGATCTATTTGATCATGTGCAGATCAAATTAATTTGCCATTTATTTGAATGTGATCTCAGCACCACAGCTGCTTTTATTTTTTCTATAGAGAATACTGTAACTTGGCGTACATTACACAGATCATGTCCTTGGTACACTTTTCTTTACATTCCATGCTATGTCTCATTCTCCTCACCAAGACACAATTCATGTAGGTGAGGAATAAACAGTCTTTTATGTCTTCTCAAATGTAAGTCTAATCTAGAGGTCATACAGCATTTATTTTACAACATGTAACCTAATTCAATAACCATTGACAACAACCTGAAACGCCTCAGCCCATCTCACCCTTCAATTGACTGCTGTGTCTTTGCTTGTCTTTTTTTGTAAATATTGCTTATTCTATGATTATAATATTATTGATATTATTGTTGCTGTTTTGCGATCATAAAAAGTGCCTGCTTTTTTAAGTATATCACACACAGTGGTCTGCAGCATTTTATGAGGAACCCAGTAAACTCTTGTTGTGCAATGTTGTCAAAATTAATTTGCATACAAAAAGAGAAATATGGAAGTGGCAAATGTACATAGAAACCAAGTGGTGGAAAATCTAGATTTTCCAGATCTGAATTACAATATTAAAGATCACTACAAGACAAGAAAGACTGTTAACTAGCTTCCGGTTTGGGACAAAAAATGGCATAAAAACCTGTAAAGCACAGTGAGCTGAGGCTTTATTGGAATTCTGTGCACATTTGGAGCACACTGTTGCCTGACTGCTCAGCTGAAACTTCCCCTTTCTAAAGTGTGTAAGCACTAAAGGATATAAGCAGGATATGACCCAAGTTACATGCAAACCAAAATGCTGATTTTCTTTTTATGAAAATTCAATTTAATACCCCAGCATTTTGTTGATTAATTAAACATTGCTAAAAAGGTTTTTGGCCCTGACTGAAAAGCATTAAAATGATTAATCATAATCCCTATCACCAATATAACAAACCTGATAACAAATCTTGAAAATGGCAAAGTTTGTGAAACTGCTCAATTTCATATCACTTAAATCAACACAAAATCTCTTCCACCCAGGATGTTGATGAGAAAGCTTGAAACCCAATGAGCACACTTAAGGCAATGCACTGCTACCTTCTCAAAAAGCATTTTGTTGCATTCATGAACAAACATCATTAAATAAATAAGCTCATGCCTGAAAACTGAATCTCAGTGCAGTAAAACAAGTACAGTAGAAAAAAAGGTTCTAGTGGAATGGAGAGGAGGGAGAAGTCTCGTCTGTCTGTGACAGCAGCCATTAGCTTAAGTGTGTTTGTACAGGGGGATCCAAGCCCATTCATCTTACCTTCATCATGGCGCTGCGGGCCACCGCTGCAGAGCCTGGCCTCTCAGAGCCCCCACACAGCTGGACAGGGTCGTCCATCACCACATTCCTCTTAAACAGGATGGAGGGGGCCATGAAAGAGTAGCCCTGCACACAGAGACACATGCACTCTAGGTGTTTACCTTTTAGACTTAAAGTGAGTGTTGGACTATATGGACAGAGGGAAAGGAAACATCCATTGCTGCAGTTCACAGCCTCAGAAAATACTGCAGCGTTAAAATCACCCTAATTACACTTTATTCTATATATTACAGAGATTTATAGAAACTTAATGTATTTCATATTTTTTCCATATTTACTGTAAAACTTAAAATTGTTGTGCATTTTTCTTCAAATGTTTCTGAGTCTCACCAGCCTGTCAGCTCCACAATAAACCCAATCCTGTTCATTTGTGAGTGACAGTGGCTGTCCAGCTGTTGCTATTGTTAGACTTGTCATTGTGGAGCGCTGCCTGCTTAATTCCAGCTGTGGGGAGCCCAAAGCTTTGAGCTGGCATTAATCTCTCTTTCCCTTTTTCACCGACACACACACACAGCTGTGTGGTATGTAGTGACAGCCATGGATGGACGGAAGGATGGATGTTGAATGAATGAGATGCCCTAAATTGCCGGGCTTGAATATTTGATTGCTCTGCTGTGAAATTACATCTTGGCGCTCTTAATGCAATTTTAATTTTGTTTTGTGAGGCACCGTGGGGGAGCAAGTACACGGTTTAAAACTGGGATTGCTGTCGTTATCTCAGAGATTGCTAGGCTTGCAAATTATAAAGACCACAAAATTTCACACTATGTGAATGGCAGCTGAGAGCGAAAAAAGCCAAGATGAAGTTGGCAATCAAAGACTGAAGGCGTAACCGAGACAGACGTGGTGATGCTCTCAAAGTGTAACCTTTTATTCCATGAGAGAAGCCCGTTAATGGATCTATTGATCTACCGAGCTCAAGGATCCAGAAGGCAATCAGAGTTGAAATTTCATGCAATACATCAGACAGCCATCAGCTGGCACGGAGCTGTGGGCCATATTATGGTTCAAAGCTACATCAAAAATAGTCATTCACATCTGTTACTTCAATAAGAGCTGCATATGGCAGCAATTACTTCAATAAAAGACCCTTTAGTCGATTTGAATACCAGTGCACACAGACAGACTCATGTTGACTTACAGCAACCTTTTGAGGACATTCAAAACTTCACTTGATTACTTCAATTGCTGTGGAGTATGTCAAAAATAGTCACAGGCAAAAAGTGGATAATGTATAATGCGATTTTTCATCCGTGTCAACATGTCACAGTGGCTGGAACCAAAGCCCAGACAAACATCAGCACAAAGCAGATGCAAATATAGATGTTGTCCTGTGCGATGGCCTGCAAGGAGCACAAAGGAATGTTCCTTGTCTGTAAACAACAAGGCTGTGAGTCACAACAAAAAAAACACTCTGGTTGTCTAACATTCCTCAACACCCTCCCACCTGGAAGATGCGGTCACAGTTCTGAGGCAGAGCTGCAGGAGAGTAGGTGGGGTCCATCTCTGTGAACTCTTCTGCAAAGTTGCTGACATCCAGCTCGTCCCGGATCACTGGTTTGAACGGGGCAGGCACCTTCTTAGCTGCCAAGTCCTCCCAGTTAATTTTCTAGAGTTTGAAAAAAGAAAAAACATTGTCGTTCATCCCCATCCTTATTAACATGGCTTGTACAAACACTCAGTTTTCCTAAATGCTGCTCACTCAAAGCAGCCCCATTATGTATAGTAACAGCCCACCCTACCATTTAGCTTTTCTAAATATTGTGAATTGTTCAGGACAGGCAATGAAATCCACCTGGTAAAACGGGTGTTTTTTTATATTCTCTGCTCCATCAGGACCAGAGCCCAATCTCTTCTTTGGATCTTTGATGAGGAGTCGCTGGATGAGGTCTTTGGCCAGTGGTCCCATATCTTTGGGGAAAGGAGGATCCTTTTTGGAAATCCTCCTGTGGTGTGTGAGACAGATATGGTCAGTGTCGTAGAAAGCGATTATGACTGAAGGCTAGCTGAAAACTGTGGCTGACGATCAGGGAGAATCCATACTTGGCAATGTCTGTGTGTGAGTTCTCATCTCCATCAACGGTGAAGGGTGATCCGCCAGTCAAAAGCTCGTACATCAACACGCCGAGGCTCCACCAGTCCACCGCCTGGAATGCATGAAAGCAGCCACCCGTGACTTTGGCTTAATAGACTAAAAGAAAAATCTCACTGGAAAGCACACACATTCAGGAATACAGAGAGGAGAGCCTGGGCTGCTAGATTTGATCGAACAGAAGACAGCATAAAAGATTAAACTACAAATTACCTTGTCATGTCCAGACTCTCCGCCTTCCACAATTTCTGGAGCCATATATTCAATGGTGCCGCAGACAGAAAACGCCCTTTCCATCTGTTTCAACAGCGCACAAATGCATCAAGACACATTTTAGTAAAAAACAGAGGATATTAGTCTTTTCTGTGTAAAATGTCAGCAAGTGGCCAGGACTGTGAGAGAACGACTAAAGCCCCTGAAAAACTTGGTTTCAAATCTTAAGTATTTTTCTCTAACATTTAAAAGGTTGGTTGACCTCTAGTAGCGCTATGGAGTAGTTTTTCTATGAGTGGGTCCCCATCTTGTTTGTCTCATATATGCACAGGGACACGCACGTGCATGTGGGTGACGCTATATACATTCTTGCCAATGTTTTCACACTATTCAACTGACCTACAGGTCGCAGTAATCATAGGTGTAGTGCTGACAGAGCGCACGCTCCGCCACTTTTTTACTCCAAGTGAGGAAATAGAATATTCGTGGTTCACACAATCTGTGTTGAAACTCATTTAAATTTTTTGAGTGCTTGGAGATCCAATCATGACTAAAGCATGTCATGCAAGAGAGCCAATGAAAAATAAATGGAATGGGCCAAACTGTCATATTGACATTAAGGGTGTGTTGATTGATTCACGGCGTCAACTCATGCATTGAGTAACATGTAAGAAAACATTCCACCTTGAAAGTTGTCAGTAGCCTTTGAGCGGCACAGTGAATTAAATTATTTTTGCTCCAGTCTATAGCTAGCTAACGTTAACTAGTAAAGATGAAAAAGCAGCAATCAATCAATCAATCAAACTTTATTTGTATAGCACCTTTCATACAGGTTAGTGCAGTTCAAAATGCTTCACAGATGACTGACGAGCCAAACATACTTTACATTTTTGGAACGGATGTTTGGCTGACTGCTGCGTGGTATTCTCAACATGATGAAACTATTCATAAAGACAGTCTAACATTTGATCGTGTGGTCAGTTATAGTTGACTAATGTATGTAAATTTGCCACCGTAGGAACAGTGGTTACATAACCTTCGAAACGAGCCACAACTTAACTGTGCATGCGAGTCATATGTGCACTCCAGTACTAACAAATAGCACTACACCCCTGGTATAAACGCAACAAGATATGCAGCAATGAGACAACAAAGGCAGGAAAGAAAAAGACTGCTGAATGTAAACAATGCAGGTTTTAAGCTTTTAGGAAAAACCAGCTTTGCAAATGTTTTATGAGGAAGGAAATGCATTCATCACCATCACCTGTTAGACCTCAAGGACACAAACATTTGGTGTGTAATGCTGAATGTAAACATAACTTTTGTTTGTTTTCAGGAAAACTCCACAGGGCACCTTTAATATTCATGACTAAATGAGCAACAATTTAAATCCATAAAGAGATCTCTTTATAAGGAGTTTAACACTCAAAAACTCAGCTAATCTGATATTATATCTAATAGTGTGTTCAAGTAGGATCCCATTGCTCACAGAAAAAAAAAGCTAATTCAGAAAGTAAGGTTTTTGAGGGCCTTTCAGGAAAAAGCAAAACACCATTTTTGGTTCTTTCTAAATCCATTATGAGAACAGACAGATAAGTCCATCAGCTTTCACACTGCATCCTCAGGATTTTAGAGAGGTTTTAACACATATTGTTGAGACATACTGCACCTGATCAAATTCTTTACTGAGGCCAAAGTCTGTGAGAACTATATGACCACTTGAATCCAGTAGAATATTCTCAAGTTTCAGGTCCCGATAGACAATCCCAAGCTGCAACAAGAAAATGACAGAGGGGCAAGTGAAACACGAAGCACGTAAGCAGCAATAGAACAGACAAGAGGCCTTGATTGTGTTGAATCTGGGGGTTACCGTGTGTAGATGTTCTAGTGCCAACACAATCTCTCCACTGTACAAGGCTACTTCTTGCTCCTTAAATCGCACCCTTTGCACCAAATGTGTGAAGAGCTCCCCACCATTTACATAATCTATAATGGAAGATAATCATGCATGTCATGTTTCATCCAAAATAAATTGGTTAGTTTTTCTACAGGGAATGGCAAATACTTCTTTTAAATTTCTGTTTATGCTAACTCATTCAGCTTGTGAAAATCCATTTCTTTCCCTGGGTTAAAGACAAGCATTAACCTTTTCCTTTCCTTGTATAAACATAACACACAAGAGGCAATCTGCAGCGCATGAAAGGCAGTTTCCTATAAAATATCCTAACCGAGAATGAGGTGCAGCTTGGTATCCGTCTGGAAGGCGTAGTGAAGTGTGACGAGGAATGGAGACTGGCGGATGTGCTCCAGCACTTGCCGCTCCGTCCGTGTGTGTTCAGCAGTCTTTGCCTTTTGTACGATAGTGGCCTTCTTCAAAACCTTCATGGCATACAGCTTCCCTGCATCATGACCACTCACTTTCCTCACCAGGAACACCTTGCCGTATGCTGGTGGTTAAAATAAACAAAGACAGAGGGCAAAGTTCAGCGCAGAGCAAAGGCTTATGCTCTGTATGACACGCTTATCATTCCAAAAACACACAATATCGGATGCCAGGCTGGCATGCAAACTATCATCTAAATGTCATGTTCTGTTCAACACACAGAGAGACTGAAGTTAAGAGTCTTACTCACCTCCTGTGCCTAGCACCTTTAATAGCTCAAAGTTTTCAATGCCCACTCGCTCTACATGGCCCGTCAGGTTGGCTGAAGTCAGAGCAGAAATAAAATATTAAAAGAGAATCAGATAAACCACTCGATTCATAAAACAAAACAAATGTGGCTTGAATGACACAATAAAAAGAAATAAACATCATGTTACTGGAGAGTACATGTATTCCCTTAAGGGGTCATTCACGCTCAGAAAATGATGTGTGACAGTATATTTTCACAATATCAATGAGTAGCTAGACCTAGATATTTTTACACTGATTGACCACCTGAGGCTTATCTGGAACAAGGGAAAATTTATGTTTATATTCACTGCAGTGACAGCTCTACTGTTTGCGACTGCAATTGCTGTTTGCAGTAGCATTATAAATCTCCCACCTACCACATTACAACGACTCACTGGAGAATTAGCATGACCTACAAGGCATACACTAATAATGGCAAAATACTATGTACTAGAACCAAGACATTCAAGATATTAAAAGATAAATGTTGTGGTAGATTGTAACATAAAAGTGAAGGGTCTGTCTTTAGACCACCTTTAATCCTGGTCCTTCTCTACAGTGTAACTGTTTCTGCTCTGAAATGATAAAAAGGTGAAAAGATGCATAGTTAACCAGCAAGGTAACGAGCTGACATTTCAATGAATAGTGAAGGCATTCTCATTGTCTATTCAGTACAGATCATACAGCTAAGTTGTAACTACATTTGGAACCGATCAACTGTTTTTAGCTATTGTTGCCAAAAGCTGCTGACCTTGCATGGACACCCGAAGGCACATACTTTTGTTTTGTAACTGGTGCCCACGTTATAAATAATGTATTCTTCTTGCATTTTATTTTGATGCAAGGAGACTCTCGGCCATGACGCTTTGAGACCAATGAAGTCGAAAAGGCTGGAGAAGTGGGCTTTAACCTGGACGATCAGCGATTTAAAACACTGGACCAGTTAGGAAAGTCTGTGTGGTGTTTAAATGGATGCAGAGCCAACAGCAGCAGACTGGTAGTACTGGGCATCTTGTAATCAATCATCTTGAATTTGTTAAAGTGTAAAAATGCGCAAATACTGCAGACATAACACATGCATAACCAATGAACTTCCTTCATCTCCACAAAGATCTAAAGAAAGCAAGTCTTGTGCTAAAAAAACTCTTAATTTTCTTCACTCTCTCTCAAATATGCAACAGTATAAGATAATCTTCCATGCATCTGCAAGCAAACTTGCTACATTAACCCACAAAATGTCATTATCTTCCATCAAAGATCTCCAGTGAATTCGGCACACACTGTCAGTGACTCCTCGTGTCTTTCTAAATCACGGTGTCCCAGTACAGCTGATTGAGCACAGCACGCTCTTAGACATGCATGTCCATTGTAGTGAACACATTCCTTCTGTCTCACACTCTTAAAACAGGCTACTGAGCAATTAAAATGGCTGATTTAATCTTTTCCGCTGCTTCTCCTGTTACACACGAGAAGAAATGCTGCAACTATTAGGCACGTCGAGCGCATACTGTGTCATTTCAAAACAACAACGCCGTCCTTCAAATTTGAGGTCACAGGTTCAGGTTGCATAACACTCTTGTCAAGCTCACCCTACCAAGGCCAAGCTTGATTTCAGTGGTTATTAATAGACTGACAGGGGTGTCTGACCAGATGATGCCTTACTGCTAGACAAGAGGGACCTCCTCAGTCTCGTCGGGGGAAAATGCTGATGCTGCTCGAAATAAAAACCGTTTCTTGTGTACTCTGGTTGGTTTCCTGAACGATCAAACTTAAAAACCCAACAACTAATTGCAACTACAACAAACCGTTGTCCATTAGGAAAAGTGGCTATTCTGTCTTTTTATTGCATAAAGCATCAACACAACCATCAGTAAGATTTTACAATTTTCCATACAAAAATCCTTGATATCTAGCAGGAAGATTTAGACAGAAAGGCACAGTGATCACTTCTGTATTGATCTTGCATTACATTGCTTGAGAACAACATATTTGCAAAAAATGATGATATATAAATATGATAGAAAAAGTCAGGCCTGGACTGAATGGTTGCACATGTTAATCCGTTTATTTTGCTATATCTCTCCACTGAGTCAAACGCTACTACAGCAAGGGTCCAAAGAGGGTTAAGTTGATACAAAAAAAAACAAAAAAACGAGTGCCTGTGACAACTAGACTGACTGCATATTTAGGGCAGGGCAGTAAATGGGGGTGCAGCATAGTCATGTTGCAGCCTGAACAGCAGCACTGTGTCATTATAAACCAGTTGCAGCTGAGGCAGCGTTGAACTTCATTCAGCAGCCCTCTGCATTGATTCATTAGACTTGCCACTCTACTCAAAACAGCCACCCTCACTTAAGTCTCAGTCATAAATATTTAGTGAATGTAACAGTAAATATAACTGTATTTCCTGTGAGCCTTTAGGAGTCATGTCTTGACATTCTGCTGGTACATGTCAACACTACTTCACACTGTACTATCCATTCAGTAAAATTGCTCCAACAAAAACAAAAGCCAGTAGGATTCAGCGACAAACGTTTTTACAGTTTTACCTCGAGGATGATGTTCAATTGTGTTAAGTTAACAAAGGCCAGCCAATCTTCCCGTCTGCCGTTATTACACGAACCAACAGCGCCTAACGCTGCTGTAGGTGTACACCCCTGTTAAATGTGCGCAATGAAACCAAGCTAACGTTTACTCTTGTGACTTGACAGCACTGCGACTGTGCCTGCTCTTCGTTGGCCAAGGAGAAGTTAGCTGTGACCGCCAACAAAACCCAGGCAATAACAGGAAAACCAACTCGCTCAGCAATTAACGTTAAGTTGAGGCGTGTGCACAGGCGTAAACTTGCTTAAGATTTCTGCCGCTGGGTCTGACTTAGCCTAGTTACACGTTAACAACTAGCTTAAGCTAATTATATTACCTGTGTTGACCGCGGTTATTAAGCAGCAGTTAGCTAACGTTAGTAAACCGGTTAGGTGACGTTAACGTTAAGTTTGCGTGAGTTGGCGGACGTTAGCCTTCCTCTGCCATTTTTGGACTTGAGTAACGTTAACAGTTGACGTTAACGTTGATGTTAGCGCTCACTACAAATGCCCACTGCCGGGGTGACAGCTAGCCAGCTAACATTTCCCCAGGGCACGCGTCTCCTGGAAGACAAATGGTAAATAAAACGCGCTGCATTAAAAGTTTAACCAGCTCGCAGCCAACTTACCGTTTTTCAGCTCATGTTTCACAGTAAAGAGGTCACCTTCTCTGGAAGATCCCTCCATCGGGGATGGCATCGTAATTTCGTGCTCCAATTGTGTTCAAAGATGCTTTTCAGACAAGGTTACGTTCACCTCGCAAGCTAATTTGCAATATTAACATGCAGAAACTCAATTATTAAGCAAGACGATTAAACGCCTGATAGTTAGGCGCCAAACTTAACAGATATATATATGCAGAGTGTTGCCACTAAACGCAGCAGCAAGCAAGTCCAAAGGCAGCACTTGCTTCTTCCAGCACGCCAACACTACCACTACCTTCGCAACCAGACAGTCCCTCTTCGCTGATTGGGGTTGCTATGTGAAAATCTGGCCTCTGATTGGATGTTTTTCTGTTAGCGACACGTGATCCCGCCTTCCACAAAAGAATGGTGCTGCCTTCAAATGTCCCTCGTACGCGCTTATGTCAAGGGTCAGAATGTAAACAGTGCAATCAAGACACATCCAAGTGAAGAACAGAATTGTAAATATAGCAGAACTGTGCCTTGTGTACATTTTATATTACTTTATGATTATACCCAAGTAGGCCTACATTCAAAGGCAAATATTGCATCTTTTACTCCACCACATTTATTTGAAATGTATAGTTACTAGTTTGACAAACACATGATCATCTTATAAAATATGATGCGTTATCACTTATTACACATAACTGCATTAGTAAATAATCCGATAACATAGCACATGACCATCAACCTGGCGGCACGCACGTCTATAATAAAAGGTAATTACTTTTATGAAATGTCTTTAAATGTTTCAACAGCAATTAAGATGCTCTTGTTTTGCCACAGTGAAAGGTATATAGTGGTATGAAACAGTACAATTTTAGGCAAGACGAACAGCAGAGCCTATCTCGAAACTGATCAGTTCCTGTTAGTTGAGGTTAAAACATCTGAGGTACCAGAGATTAAGAACATGATTAAATCATAACTTGAAGTGTATTTGGTTATTTTCTTTTTAGTTTATGTTGTTTTTGTTTGAGGTAACAGTGGGATGTGCTCATTTTACAGGGAGTCTTATAAGCTTTGACCTGCTATAGAAAAAAGGGGCTGCAGCTTTATCATCAATCTATAGTTATCCCTGTCTGACCTAAAACCTGGAGGAAACCTTAGGTCCACTCAGCAGTGCACCCTGTTAATGTGTTGGAGCAATTTCTCAAAAAGAGGTCAATGTATTGTAGTTCACCAATTTGTACACGGGGTGTCAGCTTTGTGCCGTGATCTATATAATGTATAGGAAGTAACTTTCACTCACCAGGTATTGCGCTACAATATGTGTGTTGTGTGTAATTTGCAGTGGTGGAAGGAGTAGGCCTACTTAAGTGTAAGTACCAATATAATAATGTAAAAATACTCCTTTACAATCCAAACTGTTGAAGAGACATGCAGAATTGATAGTTGTGAGAAACAGAGGACTAATTTTATACAAACCTAACAACATATATACAAAACACTCAAACATTTTTTGTGCTTTATTGTTGAATGTTCAGGACATGGAGTTTGCTGTTACATAACGTACAGTAAACATTTATTAACAGACAGTTCAACACACCCAGAGTTAAATTCATAATAACACAGAATAAAGAAAAAATATGACATTTTAAAAAAACAGATATTGCTGATACAGTTCATATGACCTCACAGCTTGTTTTGTGATGAGATGGTCTTAATGTAAGAATCTATATCGTTACGAAAGGATAAGCGTAGCTTCATCTTTGCAAACTTGCAAAGTATTTGTCCTGAAGGACAGTTAGGGTCAGTTCTGGATCTATACTTAAGTCTTAAGATGGTACCAAAATACCAAAAATCATATCTGAATACAAAGTCATTTATGTTAAAGTTAATGAAAAAACAAACATCTGTCCAACATTTGCAGCAGTTTGAAGTCTCTCTAACTGATTTCTGCCTCCGCCTTGTGGTAGCATCCTGCTATTGCTTTCAGTTGGTCTAATAATCATGCTTTACATTGCAGGTTTGCCCCATGCTTACATTTGTAATGACTACAGTGTCTCATATCATGTGTGTCCGACACATATTTAAAAATAATTTGAACGATAAAGTGGATTTAAAACAAGAATTTCCAGTCGTCGGCGTCCAGATGTTTGGTTTATATCGGGCTTGGGAAGTGGCCGCGTTTAGGAGGCGTTTTGTAGTCCTTGAACGTCCAATGCGCTTCGAGTTCCTCCCGAGTCAGCCAATGGCGTGCGAGTGTATTCAGTGAACGCCAATCAGCTTCTGGTCCGATTGATCCCGTTTTCAGGAAGTGGCGCAAAGTCACCAGTGATAACACTTTTGACAGCGAGCTAGTTAGCTTCACTTCACCCCGGTGCTGACTGACCTCCGCTCCCAAGATGGCTGGTGTCCGAGCCCTTGGCGTTCTCTCCAGGTTGACATCAAGAAGATATGCTCTCTTCACAGGTAGAAATCACATGTGTTTAGTGTGTTAAATTTAAAGAGATACCGATTCGCTGCGTACCGCAGTTGGGTAATTAGCTTGTTAGACTAGCTGTTAGCTCCGAAGGATGCAAGGCACAAATGATGACATGACGTGATTTTCAGCAAACGCACATCGCAGTGAAAGTTCAACCAGAATATTCTTTGAAAGTGGAACTTGTGAACTTCTTGTTTCAGCGGGCAAACCCGAGCGTAAGGTTAAACATGCTATCTGTGCTGGCTAGCCCGGCTGCTGGGGAGTCGCGTGAGTTGAGTCAGGAGGGGTTTTGGTTCAGAGTTGAAAGCTTTAAGTCAGACTGTTTGCTTCCACTTTTGGCTGAAAAGAGGTACCCGACGAGACAGCTTAGACGGGGATTTGAAACTTGTGCCACTGTGATGGCTGCTGCCGCCTCTGTCGGTCTGAACGGGAGGCGGAGAATCTAGGTGAAGGGTCATTTTGCACCGGATTGCACAGCATGGCCGAGACCGTCTGAGGTCATGGCAATATTATGTGAACGACTGATACACATTTAATGTGTATGTTGTGCGGGGACAGTTTTTAGTGCTTAATATAATGGTTTTAATGAGACTTGCATTTATAAAGTATGTAGGTCATGTGACTTTATTAATGTGTTGCTTGTCTTTTCCTTTTTACAGGCAGTAGTTTTCGCACTTTCTCAGTAGCTCCAGCTATGTTAGGTAATGATATGAAATCACTGCACATTTATATAGCATGTGTAAAATAGGCCAGCCTGTCCAGTGGCACAATTATTTTCTCACTGTCTGTACAATATCTCCCTTCTCTATTTTTAGCTCGAACCCATGTGAACTATGAAGTCAAGGGCGATGTTGCTGTTGTACGCATCAACGACCCAAACTCCAAGGTGTGAGCTCATTAAAAATGAATGTGAGCGTTTTCACCTCTGAATTATGTGGATGTAATGTGAACCTAATGGTCATATTCAACTTCCAGGTGAACACGCTGTCAATCCAAATGCAAAAAGAAATGGCAGAAGTGATGAATGAAGTGTGGGCCAACAGCGCTGTTCAAAGTGCTGTCCTCATCTCCTCAAAGCCGGGATGCTTCATTGCAGGAGCTGATATTAAGTAAGACAAATCTCATTAAAGCCGCTGAAATTTGTGTGTGGAACCTTTGTCACATAATGTGCCTACTTCTGTTATTTACTGTACAGTATAATTATACGATTACTATGAAAATCGCATCTCTGTCCTTCTATGTGTGGTCTCAAATTAAAAGTTTATTAGTATCATGTATCCTCAGTATTAAGATCTTTTATATATTTGAATGAATCGTCAAAATGGCCATGCCGTGGATTTTGTAGAATTCTTTTAATATAATCCACATCTGTAACAGCATGATCCAGGCCTGCAACAATGCAGAAGAGGTCACCTTACTTTCTCAGGAGGGGCAGAAGATGTTCGAGCTGATTGAAAAATCTCCGAAGCCCATTGTTGCTGCCATCAACGGCTCTTGCTTAGGAGGAGGCTTAGAGGTAAACAAAAATTATTTCAGCTACCGACTATGTTTGACTATATTGGGAATATTTGACTAGGATGATTGATAATAATGTGTTATCTAATGGGCTCTTTTTGCATTTCAGTTTGCCATTGCCTGTCAGTACAGAATTGCAACAAAGAGCAAGAAAACAGTTCTTGGTACTCCTGAAGTAATGCTGGGTCTTTTACCTGGAGCTGGTGGAACTCAGAGACTCCCCAAAATGGTTAGTACTGGAATTATATTCCACTGTTTGAGTTACTTGACTTTATTTAAGTGCAGAAACCACACAGTATGCAGGATGATGCAGATCTTACGTCAGGACAAGACCTGAAATGACAAGGCTGCAGTGCAAAATAATCTGGTTAATGCTCATAATTGGTTTAAGATGCTTACGTGCACCTCTGAGACCCTGCAAACCAGCAGATTATTTACCCCCCAACAACCCTTTTCTTCAAAGTGCAGGATTATGACTAATAACATATGTTCATAACATGAAAAAAAATTTAACATTAAAATTTGTTTCTTTTTTATGCACAACACACTCAGTATTGATGGTAAATCCGTTCACATATGTTTTCTTTTATTACCTTTAGGTTGGTCTACCCAGTGCCTTTGACATGATGCTGACAGGAAGAAATATCCGAGCAGATAAAGCCAAGAAGATGGGGCTTGTCGACCAACTTGTAGACCCCCTAGGTAAGCTATCTCAACTCGCATATACTGTAATTACAACGACCCATTTGAAGCAGTTCAGTGGGTTTTTTTAAGTATTACCACCTGTAGAAATTGTAATCCGTAATCTTTAGTCAGTAATTCACTACTCAATGTAACTGCATGGGTTTAGAGTATTTTACTGTGCATCAGTTGACCTTTAGGTTCAAATTAATTGTTAAAATTAATCTTTGCATGCTATTTCTGCTCGTATTGTAGGACCTGGGCTGAAGAGTCCAGAGGAAAGAACAATAGACTACCTCGAGGAAATTGCCATCGAATGTGCCAAAGGGATCGTCAATAAGAAGATCCCTCTCCGCAAAGAGAAAGGCATGATGCAGAGTAAGTTGTGCTGCGTTTACTGCTCATTTGACTCTTTGTAGTCACTTGAGTTTGTTTCATCATGAATAAAAAAATACTACATTAAAGAGTTAATGTTGTTTCTCCATAGAACTTCAAGACTACGTTATGAGCTTTGAGTTGGTACGGAAGCAAATTTACAAAACTGTCCATGGAAAGGTTATGAAGCAGAGCAAGGGACTTTATCCAGCACCCCTGAAAATAATTGAAGTAAGTAAAAACTCCTAAGCAAGAACCCGACAACTATTTCTAAGAAGAAATTTAATAAATAATTAAATTAAAACAATTAAAATACCAAACATTCACTGGCCACAGCTTGTTAAATATGAATAATTGGTTTGTGAAATCCTCTAGACTACCAGTCTGTTTTGTTAATCTTGTTAGAATATTTTTAGAAAGTTAGTCTCATATCTAACATGATTTGAAATCTGTCTTTTAATTTTTATTTATTTTTACCAATTCCCCTTCTCAGTGTGTGAAGACTGGAGTAGAACAAGGCCCCACTGCTGGATACTTAGCTGAGTGTCAGGTAAGGTTCATTGGCCTACATATGTAATATTTACAGTAGAACATTGTGCAAGTGAACATCACCAATTTCCATGTTTGTCACAGAATTTTGGTCAGTTGGCAAAAACCTCTGAATCTGCAGCCCTGATTGGTCTCTACCATGGCCAAGTTGCGTGCAAGAAGAACCGCTTTGGAACTCCTCAAGGAGAAGTGAAGTAAGCATATATCAAATAACACATTTTCAACCTGCATTTGATGTTTCAGACCAGTTTGTTTTCGGTCACGATACTCTTTGTTGACATGTTTACACTGATGGCAAACAGGAGACTACCCCGAGTCTTTGCTTTGGTTTAAAGGAAGTATAAGAGTCTTAGGATCAATCGCCCTATCGTCTCCTATTCTCTATTGCTTTTTTTAGGTGGTAGATAAATTGTATCTCTTTGTTATTTACCACTAGGACTCTTGCCATCTTGGGAGCAGGTCTGATGGGAGCAGGTATTGCCCAGGTGACTGTGGACAAAGGTGTGCACACAATCCTGAAGGACACCACTCTGGATGGACTGGCCAGGGGGGAACAGCAGGTTTACAAAGGGTGGGTTATCACATCAGGAATTTAAATATTAGTTCTTTTGGTCATGGAGAATGTTTTTTCAGCATGTTAAGTATTTAAATCAAATCCTGAGTGTAAATTTGGTAGATAGTTCCAGTCTAATGACTCGAATCGGCTATGAAATATGATATTTGAAAGTAGTAGAACCTAAAATGTGTGATCTGAAAGTATGTTGACGAATCATTTGACTCTTATTTTAAACAAGGCTCAATGACAAGACCAAAAAGAGGAACATCACGTCATTTCAGAGAGACTCCATACTGTCCAACCTGACTGGCCAGCTGGATTACAGTGGCTTTGAAAAGGCCGACATGGTTATTGAAGCTGTGTTTGAAGACATTAACATCAAGCATGCAGTCCTGAAGGAGGTGGAGGCTGTAAGTGTGACTGAAAAAGAGGCTTAGTAGGATGTTACAAACAGAATGTGTTGTAAATATTGGTCTGTTGTATTTACATTTGTAGCATTATTGGTTTAGCTGTGACTGAGCTACGATCTGACAGACGTTTGCCTGCAGGTGGTTTCCCCTCACTGCATATTTGCCAGCAACACGTCTGCTCTGCCCATCAAGGATATTGCTGCTGCCAGCAAGAGACCGGACAAGGTTTGTACTTGGGAGCCTTGTAATTTAAAGGTGCTTCTAGATTAAAGAAAGCAATGTTTCTGAATATAATATTAATATTAATTTCTCTGTGTCCTCAGGTGATTGGAATGCACTACTTCTCACCAGTGGACAAGATGCAGCTCCTTGAGATTATAACCACTGATCAAACGTCAAAGGACACCACAGCCTCTGCCGTGGCAGTCGGCCTGAAGCAGGGCAAAGTCATCATAGTTGTTGGGGTGAGGTTTAGCATCACGTTTGTTTCTTCTTTCCCTGTGTTAGTTACTGACCAGTGAATACCTGGTGTAAAACTTGACAACAAAGTGGATGGATGAAGGTGATTCAGCAAAAATATTAGTCACTTCAGCAGCTTGAAGTAATGACCGCCATGATGATGCATGTTAATACGTATAATGTTAATGCACTTCAGTAAAATATTGCACACATTTCTTTGCAGGATGGACCTGGATTCTATACGACAAGGTGTCTGGCTCCCATGTTGGCTGAAGCAGTACGAGTACTTCAGGTGAGTAGTATTACTACAGTAGAAAATTCAGCTGTGATCTCAGTGCTTATTATTTAAATACTGTATTTGTTATCTACTGCAATACATGTAGGATTAAGATAGACAGACTTGGCTTACTTGAACAAAGCATATTCATTATTTCAGGACAGCTGTTATACATATTAAAAATTCATCTATTTGCACTTACAGGAAGGGGTTGACCCCAAGAAGTTAGATGCACTCACCACAGGCTTTGGGTTCCCTGTGGGTGCAGCCACACTGGCTGATGAAGTCGGTATTGACGTCGCCGCCCACGTGGCCGAGGACCTCGGCAAAGCTTTTGGCTCCCGCTTTGGTGGTGGAAATGTGGAGGTTCTGAAGACCATGGTGGACCTGGGATTCAAGGGTATGGGTGGTCACAAAGAAGGATTGTGCCCAGTTTTAATTGGATAAAGTACTTGAGCTTCAATTTAAGTGTACGTGTTTTATTAAAATGTATTAATCCTTGCTTTGTTTTTGCTTTTTTTTTTTTTCCTCAAGGCCGCAAATCAGGAAAGGGTTGCTATGTCTACCAGCCAGGACTCAAGTCCAAAGATGTCAACCCGGATATTGGAGAAATCCTTGAGAAATACAAGATGACACCAAATCCTGCTGTGTAAGTTGACACTGGACAATTGCAGAAGAAGCAATGCAGTCATTTAAGCCACACTATATATATAAAATTATTATTATATACTGTTGATTTGGACAAATTGTTCCATTTGTTACTTGTAAGAACTTTTTGATAGAAAAACAAAACCTATTGAGCCTTGATATTACATTTTACAGATGTTACATTTGAACATGTTTAACTATTTAAATACTCTGTTCTTACTTGTGAATCTTTTTACAGTTCATCAGACTCTGATGTGCAGTACAGACTCATCTCTCGATTCGTCAACGAGGCCGTGCTGTGTTTGCAAGAGGGCATTTTGAACAACCCCTTGGAAGGAGACATTGGCGCTGTGTTTGGCCTGGGATTCCCCCCCTGCCTCGGAGGTCAGAGTCCAACCTTAGCCATGGTCATCTGAGCTGCTTGTGCTCAGAGGCTGCATCCTCTGTCAATGAAGAGAGCGTAACCTCCCTAAAGGGCGTCCCTTTGTTATACGTTTCATGTGAATTTGAAAGCCCAGGAATTGTAGTGACCTTAAGGACCAACTTAAGTTTGTTAAGTTGAACTTTTAAGTACTGTTTAATAAGTGTTACCAAGTTAATTTAATTAAGTTCAGTAACTCAGCTAAGAGGTGTTTTCATAAGTGTCTCAGGAAAGCAGGTCATATTGTGACAAGCCTGTCTTGAATGAGTCTAAACAAAACAAAACAAAACTGAACCAGGATTAAACAGACTCAGTCTTTCATAAGACTTTAAAACACAGACCAAACACATAAATGACTGATCACATCAATTCACAGTGAAGTAACCAGACATCTGAAGACATAACTGTCCATATCAATTGAATTATGTTACTTGTTTTGCACAAGAGCCTCCATAGGGTGAAAAAACAGTTTAAATAAGTTCAGATTGGCTGACTGCCCCAGACTTCTGGGTGTCTGTTTCTTAAATTTTATTTGAGAACGAATAGTGAAACTGTTTCTCACTATGAAGCTACAGTCATGTCAAAGTTGATTATTAGCTTTATTGTAATTGCAGTGCATTCAAAACACACATCTGGAATACTGTGAAGATACTTTAGACTGAAAAAAGACTGTTAACTGGAAACAAACTCATGTTCACACCCCTCTGGTGTTTACAAAACAGCTCTTCATGGAGAAATGAAAACATGCCTAGAGCAATATCCCCCTACTATCCGTTTAACATGTATCCTGTGCTAACATTTCTAACATAATATCGTACCGCTTCCAGGGCCTTTCCGTTTCGTGGACACCTTTGGTGCTGACAAGTTGGTGGAGAAGATGAGGCAATTCGAAGCGGTCTACGGCAACCAGTTCACACCATGCCAGCTCCTACTGGATCATGCAAAGGATTCTAGCAAGAAGTTTCACAAGTGACCGACCCACCAGTGCCAGTAGCTTTTTATAGAACTCCAGCCTGCCGCTAGAATGTGCCTAACATTTATATCATGGAGGCAAACATACTGAGAATACGCTCAGTTGACGGTTTATTAGGTACACCTAGCTAAAACTAATGCAGTCTAATACAACAATCCTGCAATAAATTCAACCTACCTAAAGGTTATGTTCAGCTTTTGTTTAAACCTTTTTAGAGAAGTGTTGATTTAAATGTATGGTTATTTGGGAGGATGTAGTTTGTTTTGCTGTTGAACTATATTGTGTTATATAGAGGTGTATTTAGCCTACACTCACTGATGGGGTGGACACATACACCTCTATATATCCTCTATATATAACACAATAAAGTTCAACAGCACCACAACATCATCCTCCAAAATGACCATAAATTTAAATCAACACCTCTAAAACAGTTTCAACAAAAACTGATTATAACCTTCATGATGGTAGGATCTATTGTAGGACTGTTGTATTAGTCTGCATTCGTTTTAGCTGGGTGTACCTAATAATAACCTGGCGACTGAGTGTGTGCTGTCAGCAAAAATGGATGTGTTTTGGGTTTTTTTTTTTTGGTTTTTTTTTGTACTTTAACATTATTGATTTACTTGATGATGTATAGATTGAGGAGCAGATGGAGGCTAATTATTCACACATTGCAGATGTAAAGATACTGTAGAGGCAGAAGAATTAAAATATTTTCCAACTGGCAAATTAGTTCTTCATTATTGATGAATGTCTTCCCAGTAAGGTTCAGCGAGTGTCTTTATGTTTTTTTTTTTTTTGGGTTTTTTTTGTACATTAAAAGACTTCCTGGTTTGAAGACTGATGTAAATGTGAAGCCTGAATAAAAAATTTTGTTATTGAATCAAAACCCGCTTTTTCTCTCAAGGTGCGTCCAAGTGCTAGTTGGAGGGTAATTTATCATGATTACAGAATTAGACCATAGCTGCGTACCACGAGAAAATTTGCTCGAATGCAATTGGTTGCGTAGGTCACATGTCTTACTTCCATTGTCCGCAGAGCGGGGTGTGTCCAGCGGGGAGGCTGTGTGGGCTGGGCCGGGGTGGTTGGGTGTTTATCCTCAGCAGCATCCTTTAATATCTTGTGACATCGCTTCCTCTCTGGAAGATGCTCAGGGCGGAGGAGACGCTGCGTTCATCGGGAGGATGAGTGCTGCGCACATGAGGTGTGTCTGTCTTGTCTGACTGCTTTTACCAAATGAAATAGTAGCTGCTACCTGCACCTGTACGGAGAAGGAAAACTGTGGACCACGCCCCGAGAAAAGGCTTTTTTTCTAACGTGGTGAGGATAGTTATGCCTTTTTACCTTTGACCAAAATGTCTAAAACCAAACATTGCGAGGCGGTCAGGGTGGTGGTCCGCTGCCGGCCATTAAGCAGGAGAGAGGAGACAGCGGAGTGTGAAAACATTTTGGCGATTGATGACAAACTGGGGCAGATCACCATCAGGAACCCGAAGGCACCACCTGATGATCCAATGAAGGTATTCACGTTTGACTCTGTGTATGGCTGGGATTCAAAACAAAGCCACATTTATGACGATGCAGTGAGACCTCTCGTGGAGTCCGTGCTTCAGGGCTTCAACGTGACTGTGTTTGCCTACGGACAAACTGGGACAGGTAAAACGCACACCATGCAGGGGGTTTCAAACGACCCAGAGATGAGAGGGGTGATACCAAATTCATTTCAGCACATTTTTACACAAATATCCAGAACTCAGAATCAGAAGTACCTGGTGAGGTCATCATACCTTGAGATCTACCAGGAGGAAATCAGAGACCTGATGTGCAAAGACAACAATAATAAACTGGAGCTGAAAGAAAGTCCTGACTTTGGTGTTTATGTGAAAGGCCTGTCTTCAGTAGTCACAAAGAATGCCACTGAGATTGAACATGTGATGAACATAGGCAACCAGTCCAGGTCTGTGGGGTTCACTAACATGAATGAACGCAGCTCTCGGTCTCATGCGATTTTTGTCGTGACCGTGGAGTGCAGCGAAGTAGGGCCAGATGGTGAGGACCACATACGCGTTGGAAAGCTGAACATGGTTGACCTGGCTGGCAGCGAGCGCCAGAGCAAGACAGGTGCTAAGGGGAAGCGCCTGAAGGAAGCAGCCAAAATCAACCTGTCCCTTTCGGCACTGGGGAATGTCATTTCGGCTCTGGTGGATGGGAAGAGCACCCACATCCCATACAGAGACTCCAAACTGACCCGCTTGCTCCAGGACTCACTGGGTGGCAATGCAAAGACAGTCATGATAGCAACAGTGGGGCCATCGCACAAGAACTTCGATGAATCCCTGGCCACGCTGAGGTACGCCAGCAGGGCCAAGAACATAAAGAACAAACCTCGGATTAACGAGGATCCCAAAGACGCCCTGCTGAGGGAGTTTCAGGAGGAGATCGCACGCCTGAAAGTCCAGCTAGAGGAGCGGGGGATGCTCACAAAGGAGAGGAGGAGGAGAAGGAACAGCAAAAGACTGAGTAAAAGTCTGGCTGGTCTGGAGGAGGAGATGCTCAAGGAGAGGGATGCGGATGTGTGGAAGGCTCTTGAGGAGGAACAAGAGGTGAAACATCACATGAAAGAGGAGAGTGTCACCCCCAAGGTCCTGACCTGCCAGGGAAGCGGCGAGAAGTTAAAGTACCTGAAAGACAACAGAAAAAGCGTGGAGGACATGCAGTGGGACCAAGATGCTTTGGAGAAGATCATTGAGAAATATAAGGTACTTGTGAAGATCACGCACCTTATTATAATACAGTGCGGAGTCTAATAAATGAGACGCTGGTGGAACAAAAGAAATTTACATAAATAATTAATTGTATGTCTTTGTTCACAGGCTATGGAGAGCAAACTGTTAGTTGGAGGGAAGACCATAATCGATCACACCAACGAGCAGCAAAAAATGCTGGAGCTGAAGAGGCAAGAAATTGCAGAACAGGTATGTAAAAAAAACAATAATTAAAGTACATACTTTTCCATTCATAATAAAAGTATAATTCTGGGTTGTCTGACCTTATACAGGAAGATGTTTTGAAAACAGACCTTCATTTTTAAGTTTGTATTAATCTTTAATGGAGCTGAGTGTTCTGTCTGTCTGATTTGCAGATACGACGAGAGAGAGAGATCCAGCAGCAGATGATGTTGCAGGATGAGGAGACCTTAGAAATGATAGAGACCTTCTCCTCCCTGCAGCAGGAGGTGGAACTTAAGACAAAGAAGCTGAAGAGGGTGAGATGACTCACCGGCTGCTGTGTCCCAATGCCATTATCCCGAAATCAACTAACCCTAATTTAATCAGTCGGTCTTATTTGCAATTGAGAATGCTTTTTTCAAGAGAGACATCAACTAGGAGAGGTAACACTGGTTGAGTTCAGGTTACTCTGGACACAGCTTTACTTCCTGGTGTGTAGGAATAATTCAATTTCTCATTTCTGGTTGGTGGAGAAGATTTTTCTACTTGTCTCCTCAGCAAAACATGCATTTATTTAGTCTAAATTGGGTAAATGAAAAGCTTTTTATTTTAATTTCTGTTATATGTTGGCATTCTGAATTAGGCCCTTAGTGTGTGTTTTGTATAAACATCCTATCTAGTACAGCTTTAATGACACCAGTAACTAATATTTTCCTGTTCTGTACAGATGTATGCCAAACTCCAGATGGTGAAGGCAGAGATGAGAGATGTCATTGATGAGCATGTCACAACCAGACAGGAGCTTGAACAGACACAGACTGAACTCACCAGAGAACTCAAGTACAAGTGAGTCGCCATGTTAGTGAATGTGCACATATACTGTATGCAGTGTCATCCCCATGCATATAAAGACAGAGAAAGCACAACATACATTTTTGCTGTGCCGTTTATTAACAAAATTCATGATTTTATCATGGCAGGGTTGCTACGAGTCAAAAAGAGTCATTGTTTTACAAAAAGGGTTACAGATTTCCATCATTTATAACTGGATGCTATCAGACATTATCATATTGTTGTAAAATGTTTTCTACAAATAATTCCTGTTATGTATTGAGCATGATCTAATTGATGAAATGCAGTAAAAGCTGTGTTGTATTGTATTTGCCAAAATGTAGCTTGTAATACATCTGACATTGGAAATACTCATTAAGATGACAGTAAACTCTTTACATTTACATTTTTTGCTAGTGTGAAATATGGCAATATTCTGAAAATCAGAAACATTAAGGATACTATGCACAGTTTGCCATGAACAGTTTAAATTATGCTACTTGTTTTTAATAGTTTATGATTAAAAAGGAGCAAACAACCCACTTTTCAGACTATACCTGCTGTGTATTTAAATATTGTTATGATCAAGAGACATCAGTGGCATTTGAGAGCATTTTGTTCTTAAATACTATTAATGTTTTTCCTGTTAAATCAGGATATCAGGGCAGGATCACTAAGCAGGGAAAGAAAGCCTTCTTGCTGCTTGGTAAGCAGTTTGTTTAATGGACAGAGGGATGACACTGTCAGAAAGAAAATGCTAGTTCTGTGTTATTGGATGACTTTTATTTATGTGTACTGGTACATTACGAAAGCAGTAATGTCACAACTTTTCCAGGCATAAAAAGTTGAATTTATATGTAAGTGGAGGGAAATATTTTTTAATTACATTTATTCTGGAATAGTGGTTTAACTATTTGATTTCATTTTGTTGTTGTTTTAACCAGATGCTTCCTGTGACTGCAGCTGACGCATGCTTGTGTTCCATATTTCAGATATCTCTTGATTGAGAATTTTATACCTCCAGAGGAAAAGAACAAGATCATGAACAGGCTGCACTTTGACAGGGAGGAGGATCAGTGGAGACTCCAACCGGTCCTTCCACCAGAGAGGTCAGTGAATTAAGTTCGCATTGCTGACAGAAGGGACTGTTATGTGGTACAGTAGAGACAGAAAAATCCTCAAAAACAAATTGTAAATCAGCACTGAATCATAAATCCTTTACTGAAGCAGCAGAAATGCTAGTTTCTGCACCATCAGTTACCTGAATAATGCAATGCAGCTGTAAGGTATTACGTTTTTAAGTAAGTGTTGCTTCTTTAAAACTGGCAAAACTTGAACTCTACTATTGCTATTTTGGTTCTTTTGACCTCCATATATTACACCTGATAATGCACCTGCACATTCCTTCTCCAAGGCCTGTCAGTCAATATTCTGGGAAATGTAGGAAATCATTAACATAAGTATGAATAGATTAGGCAGGCTCGGAGTACAGCATTGTAAACACAAATTACCTCCTATAATAAAAGTTATAGATTGGTGATACAGAGTTTACTTTTGTTTAATTGTAAATTATTCTAATGGCCAAATTATTCTCCAGTGTTTATTTTGGTACAACCACTAGAAGTCGCCAAAGTCAGATTTTTAAAAAATAGTACACGGAAGGACTGTAAAGCAATCTAACCTTACATGCAATAGATCATTTATGTATTCTGCCTTTCCAAGAAACAGATATCTTTATATAAAGGAGAACCAGACACCCTTGGTATTTGTCTGCACTGCCACAGTTGGAAAGCTGAATGGAAGATGGCACAGGGGAGATAACAGGGGGGATGTTTATGGTGGGAGATGATCAGTTGACCATATATGGGGCACTTGAGGTTCCAGAAGCTCACGTCTTAACCGCTAAACTGAGTCTAAGTGTATTAAACTGAATCCAAATCTTTCTTTTCCCATGTCTTTATCCCAGTGCACCCACTCAGGTCAAGAGAAGGCCCCTCTCAGCTGTGGGATACAAGAGGCCAATCAGCCAATATGCACAGATGGCTGTTGCCACGGCAACTGGGGCCCCATGTAGATACCAGGTCAGTGCTCGGACATTCACGGGGAGAGTTGGCAGAAGTGCAGCAGAGAAAAAGATGTGAAATAGTGGTCTCACAACGCACCCTAATTTCCATGTTCGCAGCCTTGGCTGGAGGATATGAAGATGGTTGTAGCCATGGAAACCATTCACAGCTTTAATAGTTGCATCTTACGCTACAGTGAACCATCAATGTAATGTTACAAAGCAAATACTTTACATTATTTAATAAAAGTCAGCACTCAGATAATGGCTGGATTTCAAATAACATCAGGGGATGCAGTCTTTTGGAATAAATAAAGGTCAAGGGAAACACCTGGAATTACCTATCTGTATCTATATTGGTTCACATACAGTAATAATATAATAATAGTAACCAGTTTAGCATAATCTGCATTTTAACAGCATTATTTTTCAATGTATCCATGCTATAGTCCACCCTCTATTGCTCTGGGTTTAAATTAACTCAGATCAAGCTCACTTTGCAGTGCTTTGTTATTGTTAAGACATTGCTAATGAAACTTGACATTCACAATAGAAGCTTTCAATGAAAGTGACTGGATTATGCACCTGAATCAATGGAAGGGTTTTAATGTGAAACAGGTGGAAGAAGCAACCAAAAACATAACAAACGATCGGTTTATAAAACAGGGAGGGTTCTTACTAAAAAAAATGCATTTACATGTGTAATTATGCTATTATAACTACAGCTTTACATGTATCTGTTCTTACAGGCTGAGAATATAATGCTGTTGGAGTTAGACATGTCTCCACCGACCATGTTCACCTTGAACCTTAATGGCGCTCACCTGGAGAGAGCCTTTTCTCCCAGGCTGATGCGGGACCTTCTGGTAAATGTTCCCATGAGAGACAGGACCACTGCATCATCACGGGTCAGGAAATCCCAATCCTGGTGAGAGAACAGCGGACAAAAGCAGACGCCTCACATGCTTACAGATGCTGAAAGTTTCCCCCTTTTTTTTAGGAAATTGTTACACTTTGTAATTGACTCCTATGTTTCTGAAATACAATTATAAGCATGTGTTCGTGGTGTCAGTTAACTGTGGGGTGGGCTGTAATTGTATCACAATGTCGAAAGTGAGTTTTAAAGCACTGCACAAGTGTTTTTGCATGTTTTTTTCCCTCTTAACCACAAACCACATCTAATTTCCATCTCTAATGAACAATTTCCCCCAAAATACCAACGTTTCTTGTGCATGCAAATTCACTGGTATAGACTTTAAAATCTTAGCAAGTCTTAGCACTTGATGAAATATTTACATATACAGTGTATATTGCTATTGAAACATATAATTTTTATGGTCTACAGGTATCAAGCACCACAAGCAGCGTCCGTCACATCGTCCTCATCATCCACCACTCTGACATCTGAGTCTCAGAGCTTCTCTCCTTCTCAGAGACAGAGACCATCCTCTGCTGCCTATCTTCCACTGGGAGGTCCACTTGAGACAAGCCCCTGATATGTGGCCTTAGGTCAAGGTGGCACAAAGGAGACATGGGGGAAATGTTATGCCTTGACTTTAAATTGATTTCACACCTTTTTTTTGGGGAAAAAAAAAATCACATTAGTAAGCATGTATACAACTTAACCGGAAAGACAAATGTAATTTTTGCCTACTGTTGCCTAGTTTCTCGTGGCTTACGGCAGTCTCAATGAATAGCACCGCCAAAACTTAATATTCTAAAACCAGGTATGACATACAGTAACTTGTTTGAAAGATCTTTACAGTTCTTATTTTGGATGTAATTACATTTTAATTTACTTTAAAGCAACACTTTAATCGGCTATTTTCTAAAAGATAAAAGCCTGTAAAATGTATCTGGTCTTTGCCAAAAGGGTGATGGAGGGAACTGAGGGCCCCAACTGCTGGGGGCCACCCTGGTTACATGCTCGATGAATTGTTGCTTCAATTTCTAGCTAATGTAATTGTGAGCCAAAAACAAATGTGAAGAAAGCTTGCAACACTCTCTCGATTAGCTGCCTTATTTTTTCATAGTTGTGAAATCGTGCGAAATCCATTTGCTTACACATGAAAATAAACACACTGAAGCGATCTTGAACCGCCTACTGTGTTTTCCCAAGAGCTGCGGTCGTCCCGTGATCCTGGTCATAATTGCAGTTGACGGCTACATAAATATTATGTGGGGAAACTTGAGGACTTTTGAAATGACAGCTATATACAGTAAGGTGACGTTTCCTTCGGAGTCACATGACTCTTTACAGTAAGTCCAACATGGCAGACGGAGTGGGTCTTACGCGGTAACTAAAGCAACATTTCAGCTGGAACGGACACATTCAACACTACTCTGCAGGAAGGCGTCAACTATGAGGGAGAGACAGAAGAAAAAGAAGGGGAGGACGTGGGCGGAAGCCGCTAAAACGGTATTCTGGGTGTTTTTCAATCTGCCGTTTGTTGTGGTTGTTTTCCTTGAACGCTCCCACTTGTACTACTGTGTTTATGAGTTCATGACCCGCTGGTGGAGACGAAATGTTGCGCGCACCGCGCAAGGCCCGTGTTGACGGTTAGACATTTGGAGGACCGCCGTCACTAGCCGGTCCGGTCTAGCTTTGCTTCATCTGTCAGCGTTGAGCGTAAATGCCAGCTGTGTGCACCCAAGCATCTTTCCGCAGCCCGTCCGTGCGCCGTGCTTAGACGGTGCAGGTGGCGCGTCTGTCACGGTCTGAAGTCGAATAAAGTAGCCGTGGAGGAATCGCGCCAGCTTAGCGCGCTAGCTCCTGCTAACGCAACTCGGTTCGTCAACAAGTTTGTCCGATATCGGTTGCAGATAAGACACTGTAAAAACGCGGCACTGTCCGTGTTAAACTAATTTACCCTACATTACCTTAACGCAGTAACGGATCACCAAGTCAATCTATTGCATGCCAACGTTTGGCGAGATAGCAGAGCACAGTAGTATGTGTTGCTAGCGTTGTAGCTAGCTGTCTAGCGGAGCATGCTAATGACTACAAAATATCAAAACTCCCTGCAACTGTTTCACAATTAAAGCGCAATTGCTTGTGTGGACATTCAGTGTCCCGGCGACGCATTAGCTCCACTGAGTTATTTGCAGTTACTAGTTTGCTCACGTAACGTAGCTAACTCCAAATGTATTAAATTGTAATAGCGTTAGTTTCTAAACACCCATGAAGTCCTGTTTCACTGAGACGCAACATACTGTACGAGCAGTCATCGCAAACATGTACGAGGTGGGAGCAAAATAAAAGCACGATTGTGTTCTCAACTCCAGATGTTTTCATGTATCTATGCTGAAGTGAAAGTGTCTGTTGTGTAACGTTACCGTGAGACATGTTTTACTGTTGGCTAATGTTAACGTTGCATTTATCTTGCTGCATTCCCTGTTCGTGCCCATAACATATGGCAGTGTTTCCTAGGATGACAGCCATATGTCAAAATTATAACATAGTAGTTAACCACGTGTTATTTATTATCAGCGTGATTGCAGATATGCATTCATCACAGCAGAACGTCTAAATCTATTGAAGGCAAAAAGCCACAATGTTTGTGAAAGGTTTGTGGTCCTGATTATGCTGAGCATCATATCCTGTACTTACACAATCAAGGGATCTGAGGCTTTGTGGAAACCCATTTGAAAGAAGTGAAATCTTGCCTTGAGACCACATCACGTTTTATGACAACCACTTTCACTTGAATAACTCAGCTGTACAATGGTATCATGAATTTTTTTTCATTAATGATGTTTTATTATTGTAGGTTTTGGAGAAATACCCCAATACGCCTATGAGCCATAAAGAGATCTTGCAGGTGATCCAAAGAGAGAGGCTTAAGGAAATAAGGTAAATATCTTCCTGGCATCGTAGCTTTTCTGCAGCAAATGCCCTTCAGATAGGAGACATTTTCATGACAGAGAGCACTGCGGTTTTCTCCCTCTGTTATTGATTGCTCATATCATGTACTTTCCTTTTTCCTGTTCACGTAGAAACGATTATTTTACTCAATTAATAATTCTTTCATTTCTTTTTGTTTCATTGTCACTGTTCACATCCAGAAGGTAAGAAAAAGCTAGCCCCCCCCCACCCCTTATCTTAACAAACTCACTGCAATGCCACTTTGTTTGGTGTTACCTTTTGCATGTTATTAACAATAACATGTTGTAGGTTCAGTTGCATAAAGAAGCAGTGTTAGACTCACACTCACATTTTACCTAGATTTGCTATTGCCATTAGAGCCACCTGTTGCATAAAAACACAATTCTATTTTCCAGTATGGTAAATTACTCGACGTTCTAACGAAATAAAGCATGGACGCAGATGGCAATGTTTTTACTTTATAGATTCGAAAGTTCAACACAGCTACATGACATTATCCAAAGAATTTAGCAGGGGTGTAAATTTAATGAGATAAATTCTCTGGCAGATTTTAGCATTTTAGCCAGCAATATTTGTACGCCTGACTAGTGCAGTTTTCTAAATGAATAACAGATGTTGCATTTTTCTCAATCTCAATGCATTTTCTTACTAAACATTTTGCTTAATGTACTTTAAGTAATATATTGTATGTTGCACTGTAAAATACTCAAATGGAAGTTGACAAAAATACATTTTTGGTTCACTGTGTACCTCTGGATACATCTCTTGCATGACTGCTGAGGCATTATTGTGCACTCTTAATTAACTCAAGTTAGTTTTGAAACTGTTTGACTTAACTAGAACAGATTTTTATGCAACAGACATAGTTATGTCAGACCAGTTTAATCTGAGAATATCAATTCCTTACGATGATTAGATTAGTCATGAACCAGTTTTATGCAACTGATTCTGTATAAAACATTCAGTAAATTGCCTCACGACTGTACTGATGTGAATCTGACCTGAACTCCTCTTGATGCATGATGGCAATTTCTCCCCAGATATCAGACCAGCATTTACCCTTCTTATGTCTTTCTCCCAGCTGTGTGATTTATTGGGGAACAGATGTGTAATTTGCGTTTTTCTCTCATGATCCAGTGGAACCTCACCGCTGGCATGTCTGAATGCAATGCTGCACACAAACTCTCGTGGTGAGGAGGGGATCTTCTACAAAGTTCCTGGCAGAATGGGGGTCTACACATTAAAGGTTAGTTAGACACAAAGCACCTTTGACTACTACTGTGTCCTATAAGGCCAAAAAATTGTGAATGGGCCACTATTAAGTAAAAGATCATTCACAATCGTTAATTTTGGTAATTGCAACCATTTGTCTGTCTACATTAGGGACAGGAAAACATAAATCTTGGTTAGCATCATGACGTGATAACCAAAGATAAATATGTTTACACTCAAAAAAGTATCTTCTTTTTCTGTATCTATGACATAAAGGGAATATACGCTATGTTCTCTGTTTTTTATGTAGAAGGACATCTCAGATGTGGCGAAGGAGCTGTCTGAGGAGGAATCCGAGGAGAGCAGTGACAATCTTTCTGACTCCCAAAGCACAGAAAACAGCAGCGGTGCCATCAGTCAAGAGGGCAGGAGAGGGAGGTGGATGCGAAGAGGTACTGTGCATCATTATTAACAGTTTGTACGTCACTGCATCTCTTAAGTCACTTCTTTAAGTAGGGTTTACGCATCATCTTCACAAGGTTTTTTGGGTCATTCAGGAAACCAATCAACATTCATAAAAGCCTGATTACATTAATACATTTAAGAAATTAAAAAATGTCACCATTACTTCATAGCTAGAAGTTCCCGATGGTAGACCAATTTTGCAAGCTAACTAATATTAAGTACCCCTAAAATTCAATGTTCAAATTTGTGTCAATCAGCTTTATTTGCAAGCTCTGGCCTTCTTTCTTGTTGCCTAATCATTCAGACAGAATAAATAGAAGAGAAAGATACCCCATTCTCCATCAACAGCAGCCTCAATAGAAAGTACCACACTAAGTAAGGGCCGTAGCATTAGCTGAATTTCGCTGGTTGGTTCCTTAGCTTTGTTATGACGACGAGAGTTAACGCCCCTTCTCAGCCGTCGTCAAAAGTCATTGCGGAAACACAGGAAATCTGCTGAAGCAGCAGTAGATGAGGCAAGTTGATAGAAAGTGGCTTCACCACAAACATAAATTACACCATCTCATCACAAAATAATTTCTGGAATACACTGAGAGTCAACCATGATGATAGCAAAAGGTGGGTTTCATTTTTATACAAACACGCTGTGTTCATAATGTCTTCCGTTAATTGTCGACACAGAAGCAGCAGGCTGTACATGACGGTCACATCACAGCAGTTTTTGCTCTTTTGTGCGTGTGTGTCAAATCATTGGCTTTATTGTGAATTGCACACCTGATTGTGCCTGATTGCAGAGCGACTTCGGCGAATGAACTTTTTCTTCAAGTACCAATTATTTTGTTTTCCTCAGGCTGTGCTCTCACTGACTCTCATTATTTCTCTCTGCCACTTGAATATCTTAAGTGACTGTTAAAACAGGAAACTGTATTTTCTCAGCATGACCCGTGACCACTTCCTTGTTATGCACAAGTTAGAAAACTGCAAAGCAAATAACCTTGCTTTACATCCGAGTGGGAGGACTCTGATAATGTTTTATTTTTAAAGAAATCAATGCAAAGATCCGCAAAGTCAAATGCAAATGAAGTGGCATCGAAAAAGAAACAAGTGGAACTGCTACGGTATGTAGAAAAGGGGTTTTATCAGACAGCAGAGAGGTTTTTGTGAACAATCTTCCTATTGAGATGTCCAGCCCTTTTTTAGTAATATGATATTTTAGCAAGGGAATGCAATCTGCTTCTTTGTGCACAGTATTGGTTTCAGTGTCATCAAAACAAAAGCATGATGTGATAAAACCTATACACCACCCTCAGGAAGTGTAACATCTGTTTTGTGCTGTTGTAGTTCCCTCCAAGCTGCAGTCACAGCCGTCTTCTCCGCAGCCTCGATGCTCGTCGCCTTCTGTCCCCTCCAGTAAACTCATCTCTCCCTCGCAGAAACACAGCAAGAAAGCTTTGAAACAGGTACGGATGGGCTCTGTATTCTCTATTTTTTAATTGTTTATTGCGTTAATCACAGCTACTTTGTGGAATAAATACTATATTCACTCTTTGTGCAAACACACGTCTCAGATGTTGCATGAGTTCCTGCCACACCCTCATACTCGCATTCACCCATGTAAATCCCTGCCACCTTACTCTGCAGCACACAGATGCATTCTTCCTGATCTGAATCTGAGTCAACTGTCCCTCAACAACTGAGGTTATTATTCTATGTGACATATTTAGATTTTTAATGTCAAAATACTTACTCATACGTTTCTGCAGATTTCACTTCTACTTTTTAGCTGACACGTTTTCATTGAACATGTACATAAGCCATGTTTGTGGTTCAGCAGGCGCCACATATCCTTCCATTCTCTGTCTGTTTAACATCTTGTGCTGATTATTTAGGAACAATGAGGCTACAGGGAAAAATGCCTATAGCTGGTTTTACAGTATTAATGTTCTCATAATCCACCCGTTCAACTTTTTCCTATTGGCTGCTTTGTGCCTTTTGTGTTCCATTTAATTAGATTTCACTTGATTGCACAGATTGTAATTCACTCCATCTGTGCTCGTGTGGAGTTTTCAGCTCTGTAAGACCAATTTGTATTCATTTATTGGGCTTAGGCAACACTAGAAGATGGCGATTTGGCTAAAATATTAGTGCTGGAGAGACCGATTCTGTATTTTCCTTGTTGTTGTTTTTTTAATCAGCTAAAAGAAAAGATCCGCACTCAGTGGACTGTCCTGGATTGCTTCTTTAATCTGTTGACATTGTGTTTGTGAGGTGATCAGACTTCTTGACAGATTTACAACACAGAGATGATTTATGCTTGTGTTACGCAAGCTATGTTTCATTGTTGTGCTGTTATTTAGCTGTTATTTAACCAGGCAAGTGGGCCTGGGGGAGTAGTTGCAGGGAAACAGAGGGTTACACACATTCACACTCACTCTTTTTCTCATACTGCTGGCTATTTGTTCCTTCCTTATTTTGCTCGTTTTCAGGCCCTGAAGCAGCAGCAACAGAGAAACCAGCGCAGACAGGGGGGAATGCCAGCCACCTCCAGTCCCAGACTGCTTCTGAAAACCATCAAAGATATGCCCGACAACATTACTATAACGACTGGTAGGTGGCAGCTATTATATTGTCAAATTCAATATAAAATTAAATGAATAGTTGCTCACAGAAACAAGGTGTGATATTCAGTCAGTTTAGATATTATTTTATGTACATTGCATGATATTGTGCACAATTGTGAAGACAGATGACTGATATTGATGCAGTTCTTAGGTATTGTCCTGTTATTGTAGGTTTTTATAACTAGACAACACAAGGCATTGTATTATCATCATCATCCAAACATGAGTCATATAATTGGCAGCATCAGTGTGGAAACTGTTAGATCTGTGGTTTGCAATTTCTGAGAGCTTTTCCTTTCGCTCCTATCCAAACAGACTTATGCCACCCAGTTGTCCCTAGCAAGGTTTCCCAGAGGTCAGGCCGCCTTAGTGCAGGTAAGTCAGACATCTACTTTAATCTAATCCAGTGGTTTGGAAATCTTAAAAGAAAGGCATGGCGATGTTTTATATTTTCATTGCCTGTGTTGCCAAAGCCTAGTATAGCATTTTCCTCTTTGCCATAGACCTCCATTGTTGTCCAGAAACTATTACAAACCACATCATTGCACTGGATGACATGTTCTTCAGTGCATTCAGTGAACGCAGACAATGTAGTTTATCTTGGGTCAATCTCAGCTACACTGTCCTGGTGCCGTAAATACTCACTAGTGCACCAAAATATGTATTAATCCGCAGCTTGAAATAGTCCCCAATAAATGCACTTGTTACTCCTGATGGGTAGCATTTACTAAAAACTACAGTGCCCAGCTGTTTTAAGACATTATTTACCTTTTTAGAACCAGTGTGCTTGGGGCTTTGTGCCACAGGGTAGGGAAGTCGGAAAGTATTGAGAGAGGGACACATGCAATGTTGGTTTTGGTCTTTTAATGTGGTTTGTTGCCAGTAAGAAAATGTAGAACAACACCAACCTTATCCATTAAAATAGTTTAATAAATAATAATCTGACAGTTGGGTGCAAACTTAAATCTGCCTGCTTGCTTGGACCTAGATGGAGTTAAATGCATTATTTCAAGAAGTCGAGGAACAAGTGAAATGATCCCACATTAGCGGAACAAAACAAATTCTATGACTACATGTGAGAGAAAATTACTCAATGTCAGATATCAGTTGCAAGATCGACATGTTCCTGCGTCGTTGGATCTGTCTTGGCTTACATCTGTTTCCTCTTTGATATTGCAGGGCAGCTGAAACGTACCAAGTGTAAAATAGATGTGGAAACACCAGACTCCATTTTAGTTAACACCAACCTGCGGGCGATCATCAACAAGCACACCTTCTCTGTCCTGCCCCCAGACTGCCAACAGAGGCTGCTCAAACTTCTGCCTGAAGTTGACCGGCAGGTGGCTCGAAGATTATTCATACTTGTTACGCTTCTGTTGCATTATCTAGCACTAAATGTAGAGAGTGTAATATTATTGCATGGCATTTACTCATCTTTCTTGTCAATTATCGTACAATGTATTAAACTATCTCACAAAATAGTTTGGAAATATTTTTAAAAAGTAGAAAACATCTCTGCACATGGACGTACATTTTACGCACAGCTAACCTCTGTATAGCATTCATTCATATTCACTGATTCTACATGTTAACTGTACATCACATATGGGAAGCATAAGTGCAGCAATGGTGATTGTGATGATGTTAGTCATAACATTGTGCCGCCTCTCTGCAGGCTTGCATGGACGGCCTCCTGAAGGTCACTAGTTCTGCCTTAAACAATGAGTTCTTCACATCAGCAGCACAGTCGTGGAAGGAGAGACTGGCTGAGGGTCAGTGCAACTGTTTCCAGCTGATAATAACAGCATTCACTTCACATTCAAAGTGAAAAGTTATGTCACTGATGTGCAGTGTGTATAACATAACCTTTCTTTTTCTTTTATTATGTAACTTTTTTTTTCCTTTACAGGGGAATTCACTCCTGAGTTGCAGCTGCGAATGCGCCAAGAAATTGAGAAGGAAAAGAAAGTTGAGCACTGGAAAGAGGCCTTCTTTGAAAATTATTATGGCGAAAAGTAGGTTCCTCCTATGTGATTGAAAGTTTGGATTATTTCTTGATTCACTAATCCAGTTTGGAGGTGTTGGAAGGCATATTTAATGCCAAAAGAAAGGTCCTTTCAAATTAAAAGCCCTCTACCTATAGGACCTACAAACACTAGAATGACCGTCTTGCTTTTTCTAAGGATTTTCTTTCTTTATGTCATTAACAAGATTGACTATCTAATTTCAGAAATGCATTGTTATTACATGGTGGCGTGTTTGAAAAGATTATTTACCAGCCTCAACTCCCTCTCACATTACAGGAGTAGATGAATACCTGATAAGATTTCTTCTTGGAAACACATAACTATACTATTAGTAGAATTACCGTGGAATTGTTCACACTATTCGTCACATTGTATTGAATTGCTTTCTATGTAACAACGTCAAATTGCTTCAACACAAGGCTAAATCAAATTGAATCGAGCTGTTAGCTGCTTAAAAATGTGTCTAATTTGGAGGCTCATTGATTGTGTATCAAGATGGCAATCTCAGCGCTCTCACTGGGTGCAAAAGACTGAATGGATGATTACAAAAATCATACTCGCCTTATCTCATCACTCAGGTGTAGAATATGTTTTATTCGTTTAAAAAATACTTGGGTGTAAATTCATAACTCGGCATGTCAAAATGAACACAGATGTAGGGAATCTGACATTTATCATTAATCAACATTTATTTTTTTAAAAGTAAACAAAAACTAGACCGTAATGTTTTTTTTCTGTGATGTATAAAACAATACTAGCAGCTAAAATGTTGTTTTTAGTATGTTTTGAGTCATTGTCACGCTCAAAGCCCAACTTTGTGTGTATTCCTTTTAAAAGCTCTGTTTTATATATATTATACGTTCCTTTTAAGAAAGAAAATGCTTGATTTATGGATTTATTTCTTTTTGTCTGTCTTTCTACCTCCCTCTTCTCTTTCTCTCTCTCTCTCCATAGTTCTGGGCTCAGCTTTGAGGAATCTGAAGAGCTGACAAAGGCTGATCTGAATCAGGCATCTGCCAGGCCCCAGTCCCCCCGTCATCAGACAGGACCTGCTGCTCAAGCACCGGAGGATCCCAAAGGCACCAAGGACAGCAGCCAGTCTGATGCTGCTGCTGCCGCTGTGAAAAACATGAAGCCAACACAGGAGCCTCTGAAGGCACAGCCTGCTCCAAAAGAGCCAGTCTTCACCGCAGAGCCCATGAAGACGCGGCGCTCACAGTACGCTGAGGATCGTAAGTTGAACACAGCAGCACAGTCTGGACCAGCCACTGCGGTGACAACACCTGAGGTTGAGAGACAGACTGAATGGGCCTCGGTAGGTACACTGCCTGAAAAGGGGCATAAAGAGGAATCGAAGCAGGAGAAAATGGAACTCCCCCAGTCGCCTGTGAAGAAGAGCCGTCCACCAAAGGCTGGTTCAGAGTTAAAAGAGGATCAGCCAGCATCTGTGGTTAAGCCTGCCGAGGAGAGCGAAGAGGTCATCTCTGAGCCCAGTGGCCCCTCAGAGCCGCTGAAAAGGAAATCTGTCAGTGAGATGGAGGGTGAATTGACACCAGAGAAAAGGCCCCGTATGTCCTCAGTTTCCTCTGTGTCTTCAGTCTCCTCCGTGTCTCCTCCAGCATCATCCACATCCAGCCCTCCTACACCAACTCAAATGACAAATCAGAGGGTTCCACCACTCAAGGTAGGGAAAGAGTCTCCTCTGATCTACTTTTCTTTTGAGTTTCAAAATCTCACCACTTGTAGGCTTGAAAGGTGGCTCTGACAAATCTGTAGCTTGCTTCTTAGCGGAGGGATGACAGCTGTAGTCGGCTTGGATTCACAGCAGTTAGAGTGGATTCCAATGGCAACTGAGAATGTGTCAAAAATGATCAATATGTCCACAGAAAATTCTCAAACCCCTCCTGCATTGCTCTGCCGTTGATCTTTATCCTCAGTATGTTCCAAACAGTCTTGCCTTTCCCACTAAATTAAAATTAGCTACTTTCACCAGGGTTACGTAGCTGTGTGGAGGCGATAACGTGACATTGAAATAGTATATTTAGCTGTTATGGAGAAACGTTTAGTTTAATTTGTATTATGGATGTTTTTTCCTTTACTTATATATGCATGTCTTGAAATAATTCTCTAACATCTCTGTTTTGTTTTCACCCTGCAGATCCCAGTGGTACGAATTCTTCCTGTTCCTGTGTCACCTAGCCAAGTCTCACCCAGGACTCCCCTCCCGGCCCCGCTCAGCAGCCCGGGCCGCACTGGTGCTCGCACTTTGGCTGACATCAAAGCCAAAGCTCAGCTCGCTCGAGCGCAGCGAGCAGCGGCTGCCGCAGTGTCATCCGCATCGAAGGGAGCGGTGCCAGGCCCAGGGCCAGGGGGAGGTGGTGATGAGCAGACACAGCCATCGCCCAGCCCCAGCCCAACGTCCCCACATGCATCAAGTAGGTTACCAGCCTCCACCTGGGACAGCAGCAGCAGTCAGACCAGTACACCTCCTTCTCGCCTACTGGACTCTTTTGGTCAGCTAAGCCCAAACCGGTCTCAAACGTTTTACTCAAGCATAACTGACGAAAAACACAAAGGTCATTCTGCTGGTACTGTCAGTGCAGGACCTGATAGCATTCAAAAAAGTTCAATCACATCAACGCAACCCACTCCTTCATCTGTGCATGGTCTGAATGGACAGGAGAACCCATCACCTGCTGGATCATCAACCAGGACCAGCTCCTGTATCCCCGCAAACAACCCGCTGGTCACTCAGCTTCTGCAGGGCAAAGAGGTTCCGTTGGAACAGATTCTCCCAAAACCGCTATCCAAGATGGAAGTGAAGATGTCCAACTTATCATCTGGTAGTAAGGTGAAGACATCACACTCTGCTGAGCACAGGTCTGAGAAGCAGATATCCCACCAGTTCAATACAGCAGGACGAGCAGGAGTTTTCTCAGAATACACGCGGCATCACAGGGAACTTCCTGATAAGGAGACTCAGGAGCAGATCCTACAGGCTCTAATGCAGAGGAAAAGCCAGCAGGGCCAGCCTTATGGTGGTATGGGGCCTCAGCACCCTCAGTACAAAATCCATCAGCTGATGCATGCAGAAGAGCGTCAGGACCAATCCAGGATTTCAGTAGGGTTTCTGGGTCGTAAGAGGATGCCCAGGCCCGCCATGACGGGACATTACCTGCTCAATGTGTCCACATATGGCCGAGGACCAGAGAGCAAGAGACTGCAGCAGTCTGCGATCCCAAACACGTCTGTGTCCAGTTTAAAAAGGGAAAGCACAGAAGAAGAGGAGGCGGCTAAGGAAGAAGAACCAGCGGGGAAGATTTTCTCTCCTGTTCCTGGGGTTAAAACAGAGCAGCAGCGATACTCAATAACCAAGTTTGATGAAGCATGGAGCAGTCAGCATTGCTCCAATGTAAAGGCTGAGCCTGGATCAGAGGATAGTGCAGCTGGTGCCGATAACAACAGCACCAGCGCGACAGCCAAAGACACCAGCCCTTTTTTTCAGTCACACCGAAGGCACCTCGAACTCTGCAATAGTAATCAAGGAAACTCCGAGCCATATCTTACCCAAGTGGACCCCAGTCACCAGCAGCCGTCTGCCTTTCAAACCCAGAGAATGCTCAATAACCTGGAACCCGTGGCGGCATCGTGCTACGGTGGCACTATCAGCATGTCTGTACCTCACACTTTGAACCACAGCACTGCAGGCACCGGCTCTTCCACAGCCTCGTCAGAGGCCGACGGCAGCGGCGTCCACGGGAGCGTCATGTCTTTCTCAGTGACTGTCACCACCATACCTGCTGGTCACTCATTAGACCACGGCAACCAGCACGAGCCCTCACCCGAACAGTCATTCATCGAGGGCTCCAACATGGAGGACGTCCAGTCTAAATGTTACTGCCGCCTGAAGGCGATGATCATGTGCAAAGGATGTGGTGCCTTTTGCCATGATGACTGCATTGGCCCCTCGAAACTGTGTGTGTCTTGCTTAGTTGTACGATGATATGAAATTAGTAATAATTAGAAGATATCGTGGTTTGATTTGTATTGAAGCAAGGCACAAAGCAGAAGCAGGTCATTCAGAATCAATACAGAATCAATGCTGGGGTGAAGCATGTTAGCCACGCTAAACAACCAGCATGTGGTGGCTGTTGGAAAGACAAGGATTTACACTGGATGGTCTGTTGTTTCACCAACATCTATGAAAAGTTGTTTTGTGCAATTTTTTGGTAGAAATGTCAATCAGTTTTCAATCAAACCAGTAGTCTGTCAGATGTGTGACAAATATAAAATCTGGCAATGTTTGCACTCGGCTAGGATTAGTGTGATATATTTTTTTAAATATATATATCTATATATATATATATATATATATGTGTGTGTGTAGTTTTAAAAAAAAAAAAAAAAAAAAAAGGAGGGAAAAATGAATGTTGCTATTTTTGTAGAACATAATGACTGTTGTGTTTTAGACTGACACTTTTTATTATTGGGCCTAATCAGTTATGGTTAAAGGCAAAAAAAAAAAAGGGCGCTAATGATAATCATTGGTTGTAGAGTACCTCCTATTTGGCATTTATGCACGCATGGCAGGGAAGTGCAACTTACAGTAACTATTTTATATAAAAACTGTACATTTATTACTGAACACACTCAGATTTAAGAACTAGAAAAGAGCATGTATAGTTTTAGAAGGAGAATATAAAAGGAATTTTGAGTGATACTTCAGCTCGTGAAGATTGCACATCACATTGTGTTTTGACTAACAGTTACAGGGCGAAGCACTTGAAAACCACCTTGATATATGGTAGTAACTGTGTACAGCACTTACATTCAAATGTAGGGAAAAAGAAGAATCATTTATGTATAAAAAATGCCTATATGTTCCTTTTGGCAAATTTGAGATCTTTTCCATTCCAGGTCAAGATCTAGACTCACTTCCTACTGTGTGAACCTCCATTTTCTCCCCAAAAAGCCAGTTTGTAGATATTGTCTCCATTAAGTTGGGGTTTCCTCATGCTTGTATGTCTGTATAGATAGATCAGCAGTGGCAAACAGTAAAAAAACACTCAAGGCAAGGGGAGAAAATTAAGATAATTTTGTTTTTTCACTGTAAATATTTGCGCATTTACGATATATGCCTAGATGTAGAAAATGTATTTTATTTTATTCGTGCAGCACACCTTGCTTGAGCATATCCAGCTGTTTATTACATAATTATTTTTACTGTGGAAAGAAAATAGAGAAGAACGGTAAGTTACGCTAAAACGCTAAATGCTTTATCTTTGAATGATTCAGCATAGTAAGCTTCAGTTTTACTAATTGATTTGGATGTACAATATGACGCAGATTAACAGGCGGGCGTAACACTTCACTTTAAAATGGCCTTTTTCCAGAGAATTGAGAAAGTTATCCTCCATATAAATGTGGTATGGAGTATTGTAAGCACAAAATAATACTGTGTCATGTTTATATAATGTACAGTAATGTATGTGTGTGACGTGTAGGGATGAAACCAGCACATTTGTGGTGTGAACGCTGTTTGTTACAACCTTGTAGCTGCATTACGATGATGTTAACACAGCATATACGCTTACTTTACCACATATTAACATGCAAAAAGGCCAGTGTGAAGAGTTACCTCGGCAGGTTTTTTCAAGTGTTCATGCTGATTGCAAATTAAGACTCATCAACTATATTTTGAAATCTCCTGGAGGTGCAAAGTAGGCCTGTTTTATAGCAATTATTTCCAAGGTAATATGCCAAAGTCACCTTAAAGAAACCTAAATAATCAGAACTTGTTTTTAATGTCTGACTAGTTAATCAAAGTAATATATTTTAATTAATATATTTTAATATAAAAAAATCTATTTGCTAATTGTTTTTGAAAATCAACAGGGTATTTACTATAATAATGTCTTGGCTGTCCGTTTTTTCCTATGATTTTGTTTAGACTGGACAGACCACCGTACAGAGAATAACATGACTTTTTATAATTCAAATTGCCCAGGTATCAATATTCTGTATGGCCCAGGTGTTTTTTCAATGGATCCATTGGTCTATATTTTTTCATAGAGATGTTGTCTAATGTGTGTATCGTTTTAGCTGTCTACATTTGTGTCATTACCTTATGAAAACAAAAAGATATGTTTTTAAAGCACCATTTTTAGGTAAGTGGATTAATCAAAGTCCATTATTAAATGTATTTGTTATTAAATGGGGGGGTTGTGTCTTGGTTTCAAGACTGTAGGGCTAAAGTCAGGAGAGGATTTCACTAAAACTGGTACACCAGTATTTGATTTGACCACAAATTTAATTTATCCCCCATAAATATTTTGGTCTTATTTGGTTGAATGTGATTGTTAGGATGCTGTATTTACTCATGTGGATTTGGGGACTGGATTGCACTGCAAAACGATTAACAAAAAAACAACAACATTCAATCAACCCAAAAGGCAGCTGAAATCTTTGTTAATAACGACTGAAATATGAGTCAGGCAGCAGTCCCCACTGTCATTGAAGTTACCTGTTGTGTGTGTATTCAGAAGAGCAGTTCATATACATAAAGTGTCATGGGCAATTCCCACCATTTTAAAATGTCACGTTTATCACTAGGTGAATTTGTTTAATATGTCTGTGTCATTTTGTCTCCATTTAAACTCCAGGTGAATGTAAAATAGTAATCAGCACTTGTAAAAAAAGTGTATTTTATCAAAAGTTATAGACTATTATGAATAAATAATGAAAAGAAAAGCATTGTGTGTGTGTTTACTGGTGCTTATCTTACACAGAGGGTTGCAAGGGGAAGTTCAGTTTACTCGACACAATGAGTACTAAACAGTAATAAATTGTCAAGGATTTCGCTTGAAACTTTAAAATTTAAAAGCAGAAAGCATGAGTTACAAACTGTAGGTGTGGAGTTTGAAAGAAGTGGGCTTTTAAGAGGCAAGGACTGGTTCTGGAAGTAAAACTCCCATTAATTTTTCCCATAGACAATGTTTCGTGACTCACAGTTGAATCACTTGTTCAGCTTGGATCGGCATGATACTGTCCAGGCTGAATCATCAGTAAAAAGAAAATGGAACAAAACTGCTTTAGAAAATATCTGTTTGATAAAAAGTCAAAGGTGGTACAACCCTGCGTACATAAAAACTTTGGGGGAGAATTTAACGACTCCCAAGGTGCATTTTGGCAAGAAACATCCAATGACAGAGCTTAAAACTGTTGTGTGCGCCACTGATGGCGAGCTGAAGCTAAAGATCAACAGTTATAATAAATAAAGAGAAAACTGGTAAAATAAAAAAATCTGCAGCTTAAATGAATTTGTTTTGGATTCTTGGTCAATTTTGGATGAATTAAGCAATGTGGCACCGTGTTTTGTTCACAATTGCAATGACAAAGCGTTCTGAATTTGCTACCACTCTGATTTGACTGCCATCTTCTCCATGGCAACGGATGCCGAGGCTCATGTGCAGTGTTGTATTTTACATATCGTATTTAGGGCCGTCTTCCATGCTAAATGGGCAAACAGATGGACAAAACATGATATTTTATGTTGTAAAAACGAATAAACAGGTGACTATAACAGAGCCTGCACTGTCAAACATTAGTCAGCAGAGTTCCGTGTTTCTATGTTAAGTAACAATGAGGATATTAATAATGAAATATTTGAAATGGGAATACAGAATGGGGGGGGGGGGGGGGCACCCACACAGACGCTGTTGCGTTGCATTATGGGAATTGTAGGATCCAGTGTTTTGGGAAAAGTCAGGATATCTCTGCCTCTGCTGCTTTGATTGTGTTCATTCTTTTTAAAATCTGTCTCTTTTGAGGCCCCGGACTTTATGAAAGTACAATATGAAATCGCTGGAGTATCCCTTTAAACTAAATTGAATCTGTGTTTCTTGTTTTAATATCCACTCTATTATGCTGGGAATCATAATTCAGAGTAAAAGCAGCAAAAGTAGTAGTGCGCCTTTAACCAGCGTGCGTGCGCACATGCGTAAATTATAGTAGGTGGTCGCGCATGGCATCTCCGTGCCTGCTTGCGCTCTGCTCTGCCGTCCTCTGCCGCTGGGTCGATAATGATGCCGCTCGGAGTGGGGCGCTTGTACATTTCTGTGTGCGGCTACAACCGCAGTTCCCAAGATTGAAGACGAATGAAACGGGAGAGGAGCTTGGAATATGATGATGGATCGTCCGAGTCGTTTCTCATCGCTCGGACAGCTGTAACGTCGGCGGACACACGCGTGGATTCATCAAAGGTGAGAGTGAGGCTGTGAATCACGGAGGAAATATCCTCCTTATTCACCCTGGACCACTTATCCTCCCCATCTGATGCTGCTGCTGCTGCCGATGATGATGGTGATGCTCTAAACGCAACCTGCGTGATTTTCCTCCGGTAAAGGCCAGTTCCCTGCTATGCCTCTCATTGTTGTTGAGCCACCAGTGAGAATTGGAAAAGATGAAGGATAACCATTGTTTCATATCACAAAATGTTACGGGCATCACGACACACCATTCCCATTGCGGAAATAAGGTAAATATGCAGTTAAATCAGCAATATGGCTGCGTTTGTGCTCTGCCGTCGCTTCAGAAGTGAATCTTAAGTGTTGCAGGATTTCTCACTGTGAGAATTGAGGCTTGTAGAAACCGAGAAGTGAATGATATCAGCGGAAGGGAGGTACTGCAGTAACCGAGTCCTTATGTTGACTCGCGTCAAAGGATGTTGTCATTACCTCGAAGCTGAAGGTGCGGTTAAAATGCACCTTTACGGGCCTATAATGATAATTACGCAGCCTTACATGTATAACAAAGGGCTGACATTAAAATAACTATGAGTTTATGATTATGTATGTGCAAATGAATAAATGCAGTTGACTAAAAACCTCATAAATTCAGACCTTTGTCACACTGATTCTGCTCTGTGCCTTTGAATGTGCTCCGGTCTGTGAATTCATTTTGTCTATGAATTATTAAGAGCTTGTCTCTGTTTCCTTATCTGACATGAAATAATCAACTCATGTATTAAACTGTCACATGCCGCTGCTTTCATTTTTCTGAACATTGCCTGCCAGTGCAAGGCCTGAGTTGCCTACTCATGAATTTCTGCAGTTATTTCATAGGCTGAATATTTGCAATGAACCATTGTGTTGTTTTGCTGACATGTGTTGTCTGTTGGGTCTCCCACTGCATAGCAGATGTTTTATACAATTTCCCCCCAAAGCACAGCAGTGCTTCTCATCCCTAAATATGCTACAGTGTGTGTTGCCCCATTTAGGAGCCAATTTAATGTGTAATGTGGTGTTTTCAAGTGGCCAGAGTGAACCCTTAATCCTGACTGAGTTATTGTCATGATTTGCCCACTGAGCTACAAAGAGCCTTAAGACTGTTTCAGAACATTAAAACTGCTGTTTATTTTAGCACAAAGTGGTTTATTGCTGTCTCAGAATGAAGCCATATCTGGTGGTCGTGAAGTCAGCGATCATAATTACAGATGAAACAATTTATTGGCAACTATTACTATAAGCATGCCAAACATTCTCCATTTTCAGCTTCTCAAAAGTGAGGATTTTTCTGCTTTTGTCTTTTATACAATTTGTAAATTCAGTATTTTTGAGGTTAGACATTTAAAGATGTCACCTTATGCTCTGGGAAATGGTGATGGGTAGGGCTGCAAGTAATGATTATTTTCATGATTAATCCATTAATTGTTTTGTCTATAAAATGTCAGAAAATAGTGATAAATGCCTGTTATATCTCCCCAGAGCCCAAGGTGACGTCTTCAAATGTCTTGTTTTGTCCGATCAATAATCCAATACCCAAAGGTATTCAATTTACTACCATACATGATACAGAAAAACAGTCAATTCTCACATTTTGGAAGCAAATGTTTGGTACTTTTGCTTAAGAAATGACCAAAAGGATTATTTATTAATTATCAAAATAGTTGCTGATTAGTTTTCTGTTGATCGACTAATTGATTAATGGACTAATCGTTGCAGCTCTAGTGATGGGCACTGTTGATACTGATATTGATATTTCATAGGCTAAAATAATCATTAGTTGAAACCATGATTATATAATACCAATTGTTTTACATAATAAAAGAGATAATGCTTGAACTGAATACTGCACTTTAGTGGATGGGGTCCTTTTAAGGACCCTTGCTGGTGCCTTTAACTATAAGAAGAACCACTCAACACGAGCCAGAGTAGCAAGTTAGTGACTGGAAAGAGGCTCTGTCATAACAGTAGAGATCACCATGAGAAGAAGAGTGTCTCTAAAAAAAGGCTTGATGCAAAACAAAATAGAGAAATCCTCCCTGTCTGTCGACTTCCTGAAGGTAGCAGAACCTTGGCGTGTTCGCTCACGCTCTGCTGGTCATCTGACCCACCCATCCACTCACCCCCCATTGTTTGGGGCGCTCGGTCCCCTGGCCCGAGGCTGTCCGGGGCACCCAGCGCATCTCACTCATTGGCCAGCTGTAATGTGCTCTGTGTCCGTCATCATTAGGTGGTTCCTTTGCAGCTCAGTCGGTGTCATTAGCCCACAGGATGCAGTCACTGCCAAGCGGCATGTCATAGAGAATTATCATTTTCACAGACCACAGGCGCTGGAGAGTTCCCCAGCCAGCTCATCAATATCTCTACAGGAAGAGAAGGAGGGGAAGCAAAAGCACAAATTGAGAGCTAATGAAGCACTTGAAAGGGGGGGGGGGGGGTGTTAATTACTTATTTAAAAGTCAACTACATTTTGTCAGCGAGGATCTCTCATAGGAATGGTGACATCAAGTGGAAAGACACCCTCGCTAACTCTTTCAATGTGGCTTTTCTTTGCAGGGTTGACATTCAGGGCTTCACTTTGTTTGACATTCAGCCAGCGACAGGTAAATACTTTTAAAATGTTCATAACACCAGATGTACAATGCTAAAGTTATATCTTATGTAGTATATGACATAATGTATCTGTCACAGGCTTAAAACAAATGAAACTATTTCTATTACATTATAGCCTACCACAGATTTATGCCACTGAAAGAACACAAGGTAATATTACTGTTAAAGAACAGGTGAAGATATCTCTCAAATGAAAATGTCCACTGTTTAAGACAAATGACACCTACTCTGAAGAAATGACTTGTACCACAGCATTAAAAACTCTGATGACACTTTTTGAAGAATGAATGAATGAATGAATGAATGAAATAAGGAAAGCCGTATTGTTTCAAAGGGAATTTGTCTTCCAAAAGCAGGAGTATTATGTTGAAACAAAAAAAGAGACACGAACAATGAACCCCTTTTGAAAAAACACACAGCAGAGCCAACACTGAAGTTGAATCAGACGTCAGCACAAAAGTGAAAGTTTAAATTGTTCAATAGATGCAGATTCTTTGGTATGAAAGAGATGAGTGTCCTTTTCTGTTCCTCCATGCAGCGTCTGATACCTGCATGATGAAGGTTAAAGTCTTTGTGGTGAAGTTTTATTATGCTTTTGATTAGACATCAGCATCATTTTTATCTTTGTGCAGTTGAAAGCTAAATACAGATTGTCAATGCTAAAGGAATACTTTGGGAAAGGTGCTTATTTTCTTTCTTTCCGGTTAGCTTAGCACAAAATTGGCCTGGCTAAGAAATAATCCAGCACACAACCCCTTCTGTAAAAAACACATCTTGACATTTTGACATTTTTGTTTTTTGTATGGATTAAACAGTGCAATATAACGTGTTAATTAGCGAGCTTTAGTGGTGGTGCTTGGCAGATTTTGTTACAGTTGAACATAGTCACGCTAGCTGTTTGTTGTAATCGGCGGCTGGCTGTAGCTTCATATTTAGCGTACAGACATGAGAGTGGTATCAATCTTCTCATCTAACTCTTGGCAAGAAAGCAAATAAGCAAATTTCCTGAACTGAAATATTCCTTTGAACAAAAGTCACATTTTTGTCAACATTAAGTTTTCTTAGTTGCTGCTGATCACCTACCTTTGTAGTGACCTTTTAAATGTAAGAAATTATAATTAATCTCTGGTTTTCAGAATCTTAAACTGCATCCCACGTCTTTAACATTTTCAGCGATTCAAATAGCGAATGAAGTGAAACAAACTGACAATTCACTCCAATTATTAGGTTTTTTCAGAATCTTTCAAAATGAAAGATCAATGATCAATGAAATTTTTGGTGTACCACTCAAAAAAAAAGAAAAACTGTCAATTTCATCCCTATAACTGGTGTTATCATCTGTTAAACAGCCAACCAAAGCCGAATAGTCTGTATATTTTACAAAGTGAATAGCCAGAGTGATGACTAATGCAGTCCTTGATGTACAGGGCCAACAATAAAGATGAAAGAACATACTGTATCCTTTTGGTATACCAGCGTTCAGGAGCCCTCATGTGCATATTAGCTGATCACGTAACAGGTGAAAGGCAGAATAATGCACACAAAGACCAGATCCTCTATGTTTCAGAGATGTTGATTTATAAGCTTTAGGTAACTATTTATTTTCCAACAAAAATTATTAGTCATAGTCTGAAACATTTTCTTCAATTGCACTAATAATATATATACATATATAGCCAATTACTCATCCTCACTTGCAGGGTGTCTGGTTGATTTTGGACATTGAAAAGAGCTGTGTGTTGCATTTATTAACATGCTGCTGTCTGAACTGTAAGCGTCGCATGCTCTGCTGTTTGATGTGCCACAGAATGATCGAGGAAGGCAGTAAACGAGGCAAGGCCATGGTGGAGAAGAGACAGCTCTTCATGGAAATGAGTGAGTGGAGTCGACTGAGAGAAATCTCTTTTCACTATTCACAGTCAGCGGCAGCTCATGTAATTCCTTGACTGGCTCGAAGTTGCGCAGGAGATGCATGGTGCCTCACACGTACAGTATAATTCCTCCCACACAAAGACAGTGATAGTGTTAAAATGTACCTACAGTGAGCCTGATTGTGTTTGGAAAGAATGTATTTCATTAAACTTGACAGGCATAGCATTAATCTGAGATCAGATGAGACTTTCTTTATGCGTTGTTTTTTTGCAGGAGCTCAAAACTTCGATGTAATCAGACTGTCGACTTACAGGACTGCCTGCAAACTCCGGTTTGTGCAAAAGAGATGCAACCGTAAGAGCATATAAGAGATTATTAAAGATCTTCCTCTCCTTTCAACTGTAACCAATAGAAACATTTGTTCCAACATGAATACAGACCTAATTGATCACAGTTTGTCTGTTTCCCCCCCATCACAGTTCATCTGGTGGATGTCTGGAATATGATCGAAGCCTTTCGTGACAACGGGCTCAACACATTGGACCACAACGCTGAGATCAATGTGTCGCGGCTGGAGACTATCCTGTCTTCAATCTACTACCAGCTCAACAAGCGGCTGCCCACCACCCACCAGATCAATGTGGAGCAGTCCATCGGGCTGCTGCTCAACTTCATGGTGGCCACCTACGACAGGTATGGGGGGCAGGTGGTCAGTGCAGAGGAGCACTGCGCTCTGTAGGTGGTGATCATTGGAATCACTGTATCTGTTGTTTGGGTAGCGTTGCTGCAGAAGCCACATCAAACTGTAGGGTCGAATGTTAACACGTGCCTCAGAAGCTAAATGACATGTATTCAACAAACCACATACACATTTCACATTTTAGAGCAGTGGTTCCCAAACGTTTTACCTTGTGACCCATGAAAACGAAGCTATGTTGCTAGATGTGTGTTTTTTGAATAATATTTAGAGGCCTGAAGAGGTCAAATATTCTAGTATTTCACAAGGAAAAAGAATCTAAAAAACAAACAAACATAATTTGTTTTTTTTTGTTGCTTTTGGACCCCAGGTAAAACATACCTTTTCTCAAGTTGTTTTGCCACTAAGGCCTTACTTGATCTGGTATGACCAGTATCTTATGGTGGCTCAATCAGTGTGCCATTATCCTGTACAGCAATCTCCACTTTTGGCCACAGCAGCTGCTGTTCAAAAAAGTTGTAACATCTCCCTTTAAACCTCACACTACCAACTGTGAAAAAAAAGAACTTACTAAAACCAAAGTACTATAGTAAATGACAGGTAGTGTGTTGAGTATTTCAAAAATAATAATAACAATGATTAATAATTACCTGGCTGCTACCGAGTCTTTTGAAATAATGTCCTGTTGACAGTCAGCTGATTTACAGTTGAGTCATTTTCGTGGCCTATCAAAGCAAAAAGTGGCACCCTTTATGACACCCATAACCCAAAACCCACTTTGGATTTTTCCTACATTATGTATTGAGTAAACTGTTTTATTTATATTGAGCAGATTAAGGGAATTTCATTCAACTAATTAACTAAAACTTTTAAGTTATCTATCAAGCAAAAATGCCCCCAAAAATCAGTGGTTTTAGCTTCTTCAGTGTGAGGATTTGATGCTCTCCTCGTCTGAAAGTATGTTAGACTGTTGGTCAGACAAAACAAAAAAATGGGAAGAACTCCCAAACACTGTCTCATTATCTGCTGAAATATTTATTGATTACAACGCTTCAGTCTGTCCAACCTTCATCAGGTATATAAGGTCAGACAAAACAAGAAATTTTAAGACGTTATCTTAGACTCAATTGTTATGGCCATTTTTATTTTCTGGTATTTTATAAACGGAACGATGAATAAAACAACTGCCACATCAACATTCACTGTTTTCCCTATAATTAATACCAAATTACATAGTTCTTAATTTCCAGGAAACTTTGGAAATTGGAAACCATGAAATTGTCAGGAAATTACAGACCTACTGTAAAAAATAAAGCGTTAGCATTTTATTTCCCAATACAAATATCTAAATGCTGTTTTAAAGTCCTCTCCACACGCCAGGAATGAAATTCTGCTGTCATCCTTTATTTAATTATTTTGTTAGACTAAGAGTAGTCAGATGTAATACAGTGTCAAATATTGGAATCAGCCAAAAAAAAAAAAAAAAATACTGTCATGTGTAAGTTTTTAACTGTAGAAGATAAACCAAATTCCCACAACAAGTATGCAGCACATGACCCAATCAGGAGGCAAACGTGGGTGTCTGCATCATGTTTTAAAATGTCTTAGTTTCCGCCCGTCCTCACTAAAACGCAATCCCGGAGTTTTCAAACTAAAACAGGGTCAGTAGCTTTTTCCAAAGTCTCTGTTACAGGGGTTTGAAAACGCTGGAGTAGTATGGACGCTAGGCGTAAACGTAGCAAAAGTCATGTGTTTTAAAACAAAAATGAATGAGTGTTTATGTAGCGTAGTGTCCTCAATGCTATGGCCCTGACTTTACTGTACAAAAAGTCCATCCAGTCAGGATCTAAGCCTCAGAAATTGTGGCAATAAGATGACAAATGTTGGAACAAATACAGATCTGAATGCTTTCTCTATCACACCACAGATAGAAAAGTGTGCTGTGTAAAAAACGTCCCCATCAGCTGAAGTATCCCTGGAGATCTTGTACTGTATATCCCTCCTCTTGATGTCTGCTCTGTGCTCATGGCCCCAGACACTGTGCATCCTGGAGCGCAGAGGTTTATCATTGACCGTAAAGCTCTCTCTCTTGTTATTGTACCTTGTGTGCTCATGTGGATTGGCTGCTTGCCCTGTCCATTCATTGACCCATTCAATTGGTTTACTTATATCTGTAAGGCCATTCTGGTCGTCCCGCTCCGTTATAATTATTATTCATGCTGCCGTATCTCTGGGAAACTTTGTGGAAATGACTGTCTGCGATCACAGGAAGCAGTTTCGCTATCTGTCCCTGAGGTCCAAACTGAATTAAGCAGAAGAGCTTTCATGTACTCTGTTACCTCTGCTCGGAAGCCAGAGCTAAATGAATCTGAAATGAAAGAGCCGGTCTCTCTTGGCAAGTTAAAAAAGATTTTAAGGGGTCTTGAGGCAGCGTTATAATGATTTGGATGTACTGTGTTAATATGTGATTTGAGGCTTAGTTCATGATTTTTGATCAAAGCTGCACTGATGTGTTTCAGTTGTAGTTTGGCATATGCATTGCTGTATATTGTGTTTATTATTGTGCCAGTTTTCCTCTACCTAACAGAATACAAAAGATAAAATAATAACATTCTACCTTTAACTGCAACCTAAATTTATATCTGAATAGTTATAAACATGTAATATTTCTGTGCAAACATTACATTATCTTTTATTAAAGCAAGTGTGTGTAACTTCATCTTAACAGCGGCCACTGTGGCCATAATATGATATTATATGCTAAAACATTACAGTAACACAAGCAGAGGAGAGTTATAAAGTCAGCTAACTGATTTAGCTAACATTAGCAACCAAATGCTACTGGTCATACCAGACCAAGTTAGGCTGCAGCAGCAAAATCAGTCAGTGTATAGAATTGAATAAAGGTGTGTTTTACTGCTTATGAATTCAACTTTTCATTTCTAAGACTAAGATTATGTTGTTTCTTCTTTCAAGCGTTGTATTTAATGTACTGATGAAAGGTCACCTTTCTTTCTACTCGCAGTGAAAGCCATGGGAAGCTGACAGTGTTCTCAATGAAAGCCATGCTGTCAACAATGTGTGGAGGGAAAATTGTGGACAAACTACGCTGTAAGTACATTTCTGATCACCTTGCGCACGCCATGTCAGAAGATATATATGTTAATGAGCTGAATTTTTTAAATTAGTTTGAATGAACTCTGATGTCATGGCTACCTGCACATGCCAGAGTTTCCTGGGACAGCTTCATGTAGTAGCTCAAGTGAAACACACGGGGGCACTGTTGAAACATGTATGCAGAGTTAATTGTGCTTTAACTGTGCATATTTGAACTCCCTGCTGAGTATAAGGACTGTGGATCAATAATATACATTCACAGAAATGTGAAAAGCCTGTTTTGCACTCTGTTTTTGCTAAAAAAAAAAAAAAAGTCTGACATTTGCTGTCTCTCAGATATTTTCTCACAGATCTCTGACTCAAGTGGAGTCATGATGTTTGCAAAGTTTGATCAGTTTCTCCGGGAGGTGCTGAAACTCCCCACAGCCGTGTTCGAGGGCCCCTCTTTTGGCTACACAGAGCATTCGGTCCGGACGTGCTTCCCTCAGCAGGTATGAGGAGACATTTGAACACTCCATCCTCTTCTTCTTCTTCTTCTTCTTCTTCACTATCTTCTTTTAAATCTCTAATAATGTCCACGTCTTGTTTAATACATGTATGTGTGTGTTTGTATCTAGAAGAAGATCATGCTGAACACGTTTTTGGATGTGTTGATGGCAGATCCTCCCCCTCAATGCCTCGTGTGGCTCCCGCTCATGCACCGACTTGCTAATGTTGAAAATGGTAAGATCTGGACTCTCAGCTATTTATATTTATACTGTGCATCCACATTGACATCAACATTTGAAGTTAAAAGTTCCTAAATTATTTTTTTCTAAATTTGAAACTACTCTACAACTGCAGTTGGTTTCCAACCTAAGGATCGGGCCCCTCCTAAGGGTCACCAGATAAATCTGAGGGGTTGTGCGATGATTAATGGGAGAGGAAAGACGAACAAAACAAAGTTCTCTTACATGCATTTGTTTTACATTTTTGGACTTTTCTCTAATCCTTAATGTTTTTGTGAAATAATGGAAATGTTTCTCTTTGTCAAAACTGGTAACAACTCATCTAAAATGTGACAATGGGCCCCAACTAGATACTGCTTTTTGTAAGCAATAACAAGCCTTATAGTTTAGGAAGCACTGGTTTAAGCTCATCATGTGTTTTTAATGTAAAATCTTAAAATCTGTAAAGTAATTCTGTATTTGTCAAATAAATGTAGTGCAGTAAAAAGTACAATATTTCCCTCTGAAATGTAGTGGAGTAAGTAAAGTAACATACTCAGGTAAAGTACAAGTACCTCAAAATTGTACTTACTTTAGTATAGTTCTTGAGTAAATAAACTCAAGAACTATAGGTACTTTCCACCTCTGGCTGCAGGCGTACATCAGACAAAAAAAGGTTAGAAACTTCTGCCTTAAAACTGACTGTATTCAGAGGTTTTTGATAGTGACTCTGTAAGAAAATACGTCTCTGACAGAAAATCCTGTCTTTGCTTTTTGCCGCTCAGTCTTCCATCCGGTAGAATGTTCATATTGCCGGAGCGAGAGCATGATGGGTTTCCGGTACCGGTGCCAGCAATGCCATGGCTACCAGCTCTGTCAGAGCTGCTTCTGGCGTGGCCATGCTAATGGTCCCCATAGCAACCAGCACCAGATGAAGGAGCACTCATCTTGGGTAAGGCAAAGCCCTGATCGCTCTCAATTTTACATCATGTTGTTCCCTTTTTCTAAACAATCCAAAAGTCAATATCTCCGCGAGAGCGTGGAATGATTTTACAGCAGACTATTCAGCCGTCTTCCTACATTTCCTGCCCTCTCAAAGCAATCCACGAGGGATTTTTATGGGGTTTTACTCATTTTGGCAAATTAATGAATTGTATTGATTGAATTTGCCATGTTGCCGCATTCCCCCAAAGCTCGATCATTATGTTATAAATCGAAACAAGGGAAGTCATAGGCGCTGGATCCCAAATCCAATTCCCATCACACTCGGTTTTTGTACATATTAGAATGACTGTTCATGAAGCCTGAATAACACAAAACACTGCCTGTGATATGAAAAGACATTTATGATGTTTATGACGGAGGTTAGGTGGACAAATCTGTTCTGGATATTTTCCTACATTTGTGAAAAATTGGTGTAAATTGTATATCTCTGAAACATATCTGTGGCGTCTGTTCATCACATTTCATTTGGTTTCCAAATGTGTTTGTTTTTGGCATTTGGCAGCGTTTTCCATCTGCCACTATTCTGATTAGTTGGCAGTATCACTGGCCATTTCCCTTACTGTATCAGAAAAAAATGGCTGCTCATACAGGAGCAAGACCATTGCTGTGTCTGCAACTATACCTACTTTCTGCCTTTTTTGTGAGTGTATTCTAAGGGTAAATTGCACTATATAAAGGCAAGGTCATTTTATTCCTATAACACATTTCCCACTCACAGTGATTTACATTAATGATCGATAGATGATAGATCTCTGGTCATCAGGCAGTTTGAACTAAAGAACAGGAACAAAGTAACTGACAGTACCATCTCAAAAATTCACACAATCAGATTAAAAATGTGTGTGTGTGTGCCTCTCCACAATGCAATATTTTGCTTTTGTTAGATATGTTAATTAAAATTGCCAGTTTATTAGGTGCACCTAGCTAAAACTAATGCAGGCTGATACAACAGTCCTGCAATAAATCCTCAAAATCCCTTAAAGTAGATCATTTTGGAGGCTGCAGTTCATGATGCTGTTGAATTCTATTGCGTTACACTGAGAGGTGTTTCTATTATTTTGACCACCCCATTCATATCAACAAGGATAGGCTAAATAACAGAAACACATCTCGGTATAATGCAACATCACAAACTACATCCTCCAAAATGATCATAAAGTTTCATAAAACTGTTTCACCCTAAAAACAGTTGTGTTGAAACCTTTAAAACCCCAATTAAAACTTTACTTTCTTTGAATTTTTTTTTTATCTGCTCTTTTTTTCCTAAACGATGGCACATGCTACACTGATCATCCCGCCTTAAGGAGCTGCTATCCCATCTTACCTAAAATTATTTAATTGGTGTTTAGACTTTATGACCCTGCCAAGAATAAAATTCTGGAGAATCAGATTTGAAAACACTGAAATTGGTAATCAGTGACTATAATATATATAAGTACAGTATCATGTATCAAAAAAATATTTTACCAATAATGGTACGGTATGGTTATGCCACATTAATGTCATATCAGAGTTACTGTAATCGCCAGTTACCGACTTGTAAATAGCGTTTACATCAAACTCAGATTTTTCTGAAAGTTCTGGTATATCCAACTTTGCACTTCCTAAAATTGAATGTACATGATGTTGTTGTCTACGCACAGTATTTTTAACCCATACACACAAACTCTACAATCATACTGTCTTCAGTTCTCCATTTGACATTAATTCAGAATAGTAGAATAGAATAGAATAGAATAGAATAGAATAGAATAGAAAAGACTTTATTGTCCACCTTTTGTGTGCAAAGGGCAGAAATTTGTCTTTGCTTGCATGTGCAAAAATCTGCTATTAAAAAGGGTTACATTAGGACACAACATACAGACCGAATACATTAAAACACATTTACATAAAAACACAATAGAAGCTACATTAAAAGGAGGTAGCAGTCTGTCTTCAAAAGGTGGCTGTCCCTACTGATTAGGATATTTTATGGCAACAGGAACAAACAATTTTCGATAGATGTTTTTCTTTGCATAGGGGACTCTGCACCTTTGCCCTGAGGGCAGTAGCTGACGGTGGTGATTTAAGGGATGGCTATGATCGTCCAAGATTTTGCCACTTAAGTGTTGGACTGCTTTGCCATGGTGTTAGGACAGCTGGGGTTGTTTGCAGCCTGTAATCGTAACTACTTTGGAAAGCTTTGTCTTGCTTTTGACACTTAGGTGCTCGAACCAGGACACAATGTTAAAAATGAGTATACTTTCAGTTAGGGATTGGTATACTCTATTTAAAGTGCATTGGCTGACCTCAAAATTCCTTAGTTTACGCAGCAGGAAGAGTCTCATTGCATTGCAGTTTTGGGACCGTGGGGCCTCCACCAAAACTGCATGTGAAGTAGCAGATACAAGCACTTTCTGAGTATGCACAAACTACTGCTGATACACACTTTTGACACAGCAGACAAACTGTTGACCTAGTTATGTTAATTACTTCTGAAGCTGCTTAAAACTGTTTCTACTATTCCAACATGATGACGGGTACAACACCCAAGGTGACAACAGATGCTTTGCTTGTCCTGCCCTCCTCACAGAAGTCTCCGGCCAAAAAGCTGAGCCACGCTATCAGCAAATCTCTGGGCTGCGTCCCCATCGGAGAGCCGCCACATCCTGTGTTCCCCGAGCAAGCCGAGAGACCACAGGAACTCACCCATACTGTGTAAGTGCCATTCCCAAAGCATTTGTTACCACTATTTGTTTCATTAATGAGGGGATGCCCAACTGATTTGTTGATTAACACCACAGCGAGGTCCAGTGTGCTCATGATCTATGGTCTGTTCTTGTCATGTATCTGCCTCCATCTTTCCATTTTGCCCGTCACTACATGACTGATAGAGTGCCATCTCGCTAAGACGTCAAGCCCATGATTATTTGCTAACGTGGAAATTGTGATATACTATGCCGGTTCAGCCGCTGCCGCCGTTAACAGCACAGTCGTCCTCATCAGTCTGTTGGCAATGAAACGGGGAGGATGGTATAAATCTCACACCCCAGGCTTTGAGGCTCCTGGAAGTCATTACAGGAAATGCATTATATTCTGCTGCTGTCTTAAACCCTGCACACTCATTTACATTTCAGTTGAAAAATAGTACGATTTCCATAATCAATTCCACCACCAAGATACATCCGCACAGGTCCACATCGCTAAGGTCACTTCATATTTTTCTCATCATTGTTACGCCGAAACTCTGATGCTTTTTCCTCCACCAAGACAAAATCTAATAATGTTTCAAATTAAAAAAAAAAAAAGAAAAAAAGAAGTGATTTATGATTTTGCTTGTTTGTGGCATTAATTGGATCACAGGAAATCTCTCAACTTTCTCAGCTGAGCTTTCAACATTTCTCATGGCACATTTCATAACAAAAATCCTGCTCCATATTCCAGTCACGACCGTAAACCTAAGCTGTCTGTATATGCTTTCGCTGCTGGCAAGTGTCAGTGAGTAATTGATAGTGAGCTACATCACGGAGAGAGAAACTAACTCAGCGAATGCCAAGAAAAATAGACACAATGCAAATAGATCAACACGATTTCCTGTTTTCCCGCCTGATAGATACGATCATCTCTGAATCAGTTCTCACATCCAGGCTATGCCTGCTGGCAGGGAGATTTTTCTGCATTGTGCCCAAACTTATGCATTTAAGATGAAGTTTACATTTGCATACATTTCCAATTCATCACAATGTGGAGAATCAGCTGTCGACCTGGATGTTTTCCTCCAACTGAGAGATGAGGCGATTGGATTAGCCTGCGCGGTGTACGCTGTGTAGCATGAAATTACATCACACAAGTAGATTAATATTGATTAAAATAAAATTTGTGGCTAAACTACTTTGGATTATGTCTCTCCAGTGCCCTCAGCAAGCAGTAATCCGTGTCAGGGTTTTTTTTTTTTTTCTTTACGATGTTGATTATTTCAGATGATGGAGGCCCCACAAATATTGAGTTCTGTATATTTCAGGCTCTTGGTTATATTGGATTTTATAGCACAGAGGACTTTTATTGTAATTATTATTTACCTCAGAATGATTATCCCATGAACTGAAGGGTCCTGTTTGAGTATTTCTTACTGTAAAAAGATATATTAGTTATTTATGGTGGTGGAAAGTGACAAAGTACATCAAGTAGACTATTTCCACTTTATGCTACTTTATACTTATATATTGTACTGAAATATTGTACTTTTTACTCGATTCAGATAGTTATTAGTTACTTTTCAGATTAAGATTTTACATAAAAAAAGCATATGATAAGTTCATAAATTGCAGTGTATTGTTAAAGATGAAACCAGTGGTTCCCAACCTTGTTGTCTTGTGACCATTTACATAAAAGCCTTTAGTTTTTCTTCGTACCTTTCCCAACAATCATCTCTCAGATTTATCTTGTTACTCTTAGGAGGGAGCCCGACCCCTAATTTGAGAACCACAGAACTAAACTAGCTCCACTTCATCCAGCTTCAACAGTAAAATGCTGCATACACATTGATGCACCAGTATTATCAGTCACAGGTGCCATTTTTCTGCAGAAAAAGTACTTTTACTTTTGATAATTTAAGTACAGTTAGCTGATAATACTTTATCAACCTATTTATAGACCTTTTGCTTATAATGGAGTATTTTTAGATTGTTGTACTGGCACTTTTACTTGAGTCTACTTGATATCTGAATACTTCTTCCTGGTTATTGGATACACATAGCAAAATACAGTATATACTATAAATAGATATCTGTGTTATCTCTAAAATGGATGTTTTTTGGGGGAGAAGATCCAGGAACTTCTTGTTGTTATGTTTTGCTTTAAGACTTTAATGGTTAAAGTGCATTCTCGTGCTTTCACAGATGGCATTTCAAGGTTGGTGGCACCATCTGTGCATGTGTTCACTGACTTTTAGGCTAATGGATGTGACTGTTGACCCCTGAGACTTGTTTGTATGTCTCTCTGTCTCTATTGTTGTGTCTGACGCAGGGAAGGTATTTACCAAAAGTCCCCGTCTTTGATGATGGAAAAAAGGTCTATTTTTGGTTCCAGAAGCATTTATGTTTTTATTTGTGCGTGGTGATTAAGTAGCGCCTCTCATCAACCGTGCCATGAAAGGATGTTTTTTAAACCTGACAACCATTCAAAATATGTATTCATCAGTGACTGCTATTCTCAGTTTTGGTTCAGATTTTATGCTCCCATATTTAACTGCGCATGTCTTCGAACAGCTGAACAGATTTTATTGGCAAATCACATCCAAAGAAAAATGCAAAGAGTCTATTTTCACAGGTGAAAATATCCATATTTAACTTTTTATTAGTTCATACTTTGAGATTTTAACATTTACAGGATGAGTAGATCAATACCTCTCTGTCTGTCTCCCCTATCTCCCCAAGTGACTTTATGTCTCCCCAAGTGACTTTATGTCTTAACACAGAAACCACATCGTGGATTTTGTTACCTTCTGACAGAGCCAGGCTAGCTGTTTCCCCCTGTTTCCAGTCTTTATGCTATGCTAAGCTAACTGGCTGCTGGTTGTAGCTTCATATTTAAAGGATAGATATTAGAGTGGTATCGATCAAATCATCCAACTCTTCGCAAGAAAGCACATGAGCATATTTCCAAAAATGTTTAACTTTTATTTTAAATCCAACATACCAATTGTAAATCTGAAGGAATATAAGGAAGATATGGCACTAATGGAATAATTCCCATTTGTTAAGGTCCATTTTCTGAGAAATTATGGGTGAATACAGTAATTGTCTGCCTACCATTCCCATGTTGATTTCCCTGCTGGCTGCAAAAACCCTCCCTCAGATTCAGATAATTAGTCACAGGAAAACTGCCAAGCCTTCAATTTTATTCTACACTGACTTCATTTTATTGATGACACATAACAGAGAGAGAAATGTGCTGTTGGTATCCCAAAAGTAGTGCAGCTAGTTGCCAATTCCTGATGAATGTTGTCTGTGAAGAGGTGTTATTTCATGTTGTGAACCAGGAGACATTCATCAGCGTGGTCTCTCAGGTGTGTGTGTGTGTGTGTGAGGCCTGTGAGTGAGTAATAATGGCAGAATCAGGGTAGAGCGTCAGGTTTGATCAAAACTCCCAAATCGAACGGACATGAGTCTCCCAGTTGTCCGACCCCTCGCATCATCTTCAGACAAAATGTAGCTATTCTGATGCTTGTTGTTTTTTTTTTTTTAAATATTTACTGCCATCTGAAAGCAAAGACTAACAGCGAGCTGAGCTGTGAATTTTTTTCCCTCCACTCAAACTGTCAGCGAGATTCTTGGGGATTTGTGTTTTGGAGAGGAGTTATAGGTTTGGGATGCACCGTCTGTCTCAGGAACTTTAAATCTATGATACGGCTTCTTACCTTCAGACTTTGCACCGCTTGTGCCAAAAAGACTTTAAGCACCGAAATAGTCTAAGAGTCAAAAATAGGCATCTTACCGTACTTTGCATTAATGTGGAACACACACTATAGCGTCAAATTCTCAGTGCCATGTTAAATATTTAGCAACCAATTTTCCACTCTCTATATAATCTCCAGAAATCCCATAACATCTTTAAAACGCCTTCCTCTGTTTTGCATCTTTTTTTATTCTCTGGGTCAATGCAAATAATATCAATGCCATTTAAATGGAGAGAACAGCCATGTAATTCACTTTTCTGTGAGTGTGATCCATTGGGGTTTTTTGTGGCTGAGGTACTGACAGCCTCCCGGGGAAATAGGAGCACCTTTGCCAGCAGCAGGAGAGGATGCTTCATGTTTGCGTATTATTTTTAGCCGACTGAGGGCGATTGAAGGCAGCCATGCATCTGCTGCTGTCAGAAATAAGGTGAATGTGTGTGTGTGTGTGTATGAAGCTCCACCAGACTTAATTTTCCCTGTACCCCTGCCAACTGCCAAGTACAAGGAAAGGGTGGTACATTGTCATTCACTGCACACAGGTGCCATGAGGCTTAGCGCATTGCAGACTTTGATCTCTTAGTGCCTAAGTGTTGTGTCAATTCACTCCCATTTGACCTCTGAGGCACCGTCTGAATGACTGGATGGTGCGTCCTTAATCAACATTTCTTCAGTCAGTGAAGCGAGCGGCTGCAGACACTGATGTGAATGAGTTAGGACGCCTGTTAGAATTAATCCAAATTCGTAGAGGAAAGTGAAATATTTCTACTGTCAAGCTTTTACGTAAGAGGAAGCTCTTTTTTATTGCGCCCCACTGTTACACAGGAGTTATATTAGTCTACTCAAAAAGGACTGATTATTATTTATAGAAAGATAGCTGCAAAGAGCTTTGACTTATGTAACTCTGTGAAGGTAAGAGGAAGAGTTAAGATATGTAAATGCAATTATAGTATAGGCTGCAGAGGCCAGTTTGTTACATGTCAAGGGATGAGAGTAGATTTGTGCTTTTTTTAGACGTTGCAATTGAGGTATTTTGAGCAAATGGCATTTCCCCTAATTTTCCCAGTGTGTATTCATGTGTTAGAGAGAGAGGTGAAAAGACAGAGTCAGAGCAGAGAGAGAGAGAGAGAGAGAGAGAGAGAGAAATCTACGTCGTCATAAAGTCATGTGACCGCTGAGTTTCCTTGGAGACAGCAGCAGTGTAGAACATTGAGATGCTCGCCTGCTCAGTTGAGGGCAGATTAGGCATCTGGCAACAGCAGCAGTTGGATGTATTTTGCCAGCCAGACAGGTGCTTTCTCTCCTCACAGAGGTAAGTGTGATGCCTCTTCTGTCTGGAGCTCACCTTCAGGGCGGACCAGTGTAACATAATGAGCGTTAAATGAGAGGTAAACGTTTTTTTCACATGGGCTGTGATTTTACTTCACTCTGTCCGTGAAGGAGACTAGAAGGCAATGTGTGCAAGGTCCGAGGAGTGACTGAGTTGCTTTTTCCTTTTTCCTGGTATAATTTTATTGCTTGAAACATGATAATCAGCAGGATTGTGTTTGTGCAAATGGCCCTAGAAACTAAAAAATTAGGACTGATGAATTACTCATGTAAGACTGTCCGTGGTTTTCTTTTGAATCTGTTAGGCTAGTCCTGAGGGAAATTCAAATGTTTGAACTAATAAATAATTGCAGTGTGTGTCTTTAAAAAGAACATGCTGAACCTCTCATGAGCATCTTTGGTTTGTGGACAAATAACGCTGCAAATTATCTGAATAATAATATTCTCTTTTCTTTTATGTCTGTTTTGTTTTAAGTAGCACACTAATATACAGAAGAGAAGACTATGTGTGCTGTTGAGGCACTGTGTGGCACCGTAGCAGAAAAAGGCTTCCAGTGCCTCATGCTGATAAGAGTATTATGCACAATGTGGATATAAATTGTTTGATTCTGGACAAAAATGCTGATTGGACAAATGAGCACAACAGGACACAATGCTGTTCAGTGTTTTTGCCTTTTATGTGCTAATGAGTGCTTTAAATAAAACAATAGAAACAACTCGTGCAGATTGAGGATGTGCAACTGCAGAGACGTGGAAGTCGAGTGCTGTCATGAGTGGCTGCTGTTTTCTGTGCCGGGTGAAGTGTGAAGCTGAGAGCACCTGAGATGTGCGGAGTGATATTTTTGATCCGTTAATGAGACTCTGTGGTCCGGGGGTTTTGGGCTACGATGAGCTCGCCGGGGCCACCGATTCAGCTGCCAGATGGACCCCATGGCTTTGTTTACTCTCACAAATTACCTCCCACAATGTCACCTTTTCTAGTTTTTCACAGACTTCCAGTGTAATTAGATTTCTTGTCTGCTGTTGTTGTTTCTGCTCATGTTAATTAGGTTTAAGCTAATTGCCCTAAAAGCATTTAAATTGTCGTTCCCGGAAAAAAAGTCAATTATTTTGCAACAATTTTAAGTTAACTCGAATACAACATGTTGCCTATTTTGTACCCCACAGTCTGTAGTTTATAATGATCCCCCCTGCTTCCTCTCTTCCCCTCCTTTGTACAGTTGGATTAAATTGAAGTCAGGATCGCTGATTCATGATTACTAATAAAATGCAAATGCCCTCTACTCCATTCCCTGGTGACAAGCACCACAGGCCTCTGCAGTGTAGCATTAAAGACCTCTAATCTTGTCTTTTAGTCAGCCGAAACCAGTGGCCAACAACATGAACGACACAATGCTCATGTCCTCCGGGGCACCCACTCCTACCAAAAGGTAAGCACTCACAGGCATAATGCACAATGTATTCTTGAAGATATTATTCTGATGATTCCACAGAATTAGCTTCACGTTTTGTGATCATTACCTCTAATGTATTCTTTAAACATGACAAAATGTCACTGTGCTCAGAGCAGGTGACAGATTCTCTCTCATCAGTGGGAATAAGAAGAGCAGCGCGACAAATCAGACTACAGATGTTATTTGTTCCCTCACACTTTGACACACATTTTTTGCATCTGAGCAGCGTGCCCTTGCGAGTGTATTTTTAGAGGAAAATTTGTTACGCTGTCATGATGAATATGTGAGCACTCCTCCTACTTAAAGGGTTGATTTGACAAATACATTATGATAGAACTGGAGCCTTATCATGTAAGCAGATAGCGCCCTGTGAAAGCAGCCTAATTGTACTCTCATTCCACCCCCTCTCAGTTAAAGGCCATCTCTATTATTATTTACTCACAGTGGTAATGAGCCATTGTGGTTACGAATTCGATAATGGAGAGCACTCTGAGGCGGCTGTATCTGCGCTCTGTCCTGCAGGTCTGTGCTGGCTGAATTTTCCTTTTGTGTACGGTATCTGTCTATCACATCTTTCTGGCAATTTGTGTTTTGCAAGATGGGACTGCTCGGGGACTCAGGGCTTCCCACGGCACATTAGAAGGGAAGAGACGTCACTGTCGGGTGCATACAGAAAGAATAGAGGTGTGCACGTTTCCCTGTTTAAGATCAGGTGTTTGATTGCAATCCAGACAAAGACTTTGGTGGAGAATTCAGGAGGAGCTTGAATTGAGTTTTTTTCCACTTGTGCTCTTCTGGGACGGGTTATCATACAGTGTTACACCAAGGACCCAAGCAGCTGAAGGGCAGCATGCACACTGCAAAAAATGTCCAACACAGCAAGACTGAACCTTAAAATGTTTTTAATCATAAAAATCTGCCAAAAGTGATTCATTTTGAACACAGAGTAATTATCCAACCTTGCTAAAAGATCCCCTATCTGTGTTTAGAGAGGAGATGCTAACAATCGATACTAGATTAAGTTTCTTGCCGAGATGAACATTTTGTGACAGTATCAAGATCAGATCGGGTTTGAGGGAAGCTGACAAGATAGGGACACCCGAGGCTGTAAACGATGCCTTGCATCCAGAACCGCGGAGGTCAGTGGAAGACGTCACGTGTTGCAGCATGTACAAGAGCAACGCGACGCTCTCCTGAGGTTTGTTTCACTGTGGCAGTAATGAAGAAGCCTGATAACCTTTGTCTTGACATTTTGCTCTGTGAGTCAGAGCTGTTTTGGGAAGATGTCATGCACTGAGGATGCTGTTGCCTTGGGGGGGCATAACAACTACAAAGCTGCCATTTTTAGGGCAGAAATTGCGCATTAAGCCACCGTGACGCTTCCAAAATAGGTTGTGTTGAGAGTCAGTGTGGATACCGGTAGATAAGGTGTTGAATGAGGAGGGAAGGAGCAGGCTTCAGTTAGGTTTGGTTGCAGAGAGCAGAAGGCCAGTTCCTACCAGCCTCTCACTGAGTCACATTTGGTTAGTAAATATTAATCTATTGTTATAATTAGCCAGCTCTGGCCTGCCTGCTTTCACATGAAGGGCCTATGAGTCAAAGATGCTACTGCTGAATAATGCAAAGCTCCTTGTGGCTCTGCCTCAGTTCAAGAACCCCAAACTGAAAAGCAGCACCAGTTCTGTCCTTGTTTGTCGACCCTTTCAGATTCCACTTTTTTTTTTTTAATCAGAGAAAAGATACACAACACATTCATGATTGTGGGTCAGTGCAGAGTCGAAACTGAATGCACTCTGCATGAGAAATTGTGCGTGTTGTGCTTTCAGCCTCCATCACAGTCTGCTTTCTGATACTGCCTGCTCTGCTGACATGGCATCTGCTCCCTCCCACCTCGCTCTCTCACAGACAATCGCTCACCACTAGCCGGTCCTCCAAGGGCGAACCGCAATTTATTACCTGTTAGTCATGCAGACCCACGGTGGCAGAAGATAAAATAAAAAATTTAAAAAAAAGGGAAATGCGTGATGAGTTTTAATTCAGAGTTAACTGAGAATTGACCAAATGTGAGTCAGCGTGGCAACACAGCTGGTTTGAGTTTCTATCGGGAGGTGTCATTATGTAAGACTTATGAACTCCTAATATTTAATTGAGTGACATATGCTTAACATAACAGTTTAGATTAAAACATTAAACCATTACCTGGTGTGTCTTCTGGTGAGTAAACTAAACTAAAGTTTTGTTTTACACGTGTGAGGAGTTTTGTCTGACATAATGCAAAACTGTGTTCTTGCATTGCATTGAACGATGATTTAATTACTTTAAATGTGTTTTTACTTAGACTTTACTTAAACACAAGTCATCATTGTTATAAATTACAAGATTTAAAAGAGACAAGAAATGTAAGATAAGAAACTTTAACAGTAGAGCTTTATAGATCATATTCCAAGATGATTATCCCTTTATCCCTCTTGTCAATATGAAAGTCCATCCAACTTTGCGATACAGAGTGATGATGAGTATGACATTTGTCTTTAGAAATAAAGAAATTAGATGTATTACATAACAAATTCAGAAAGAAATACTATTATTAGTAAACATGCTGCAGGGCCAATCAGAAACAAGATGTATCATCCCTCCAGATGTTCAACAACCTTGGATCTCTGGCCTCTTAAAGTTTTGACCTTTAGTTAAAGTACCATCAGGCAAATCAGAACACAGTGTTTAAAAAGCGTAATCTTCACGTTTCTAACCAAAATAGCACCAGCAGTGTCTGAGATATTGTGTTTCAGTAAAAAAAGAATGCCGGTATCTTCAAATGTGTGACAAAAATAAAAGGTGCCTGGGAAATATGCCATGTTCAGGACGGCTTGAAGGCAATTCATGCATCTTTGTCCAAAACCTGGCTGGCACAGACCGTCAGATGGTGCCAGGAAACTCCCTGACGAAGCAGAGGCAGGGCTTCTGTATAGATAGCCCGAGGATCCAGACAAGCAGTTCGGCTCCAAAAGACCTCGTAGGGTCACAGCATTTCCAGAGCCAACCGGAGCAGCTCCCCGATGTGCGCTAATGTATTACTTCTTAATCTCGGGCTCCTCTAACATGCCAGGCTACTTCAGAAACCTCAGGCTGTGTCTCTGCTTTAGCCTGAGGGTGAGACTGTAAATTATTTAGAAAGTGTCCCATTTAACAAGACGTTTCTTGACATTTTGCCTCAAAACAAGTGCTTTGACATGTTGGTGGAGAGATTTCACTTTTTTCCTAGTGTTTTTTTTGTTTTTTGTTTTTTTTGAGTCAGGTGACACTATCTTGAAAGAAGTCGAATGACCCGCCAAGTATTTTAAGATATCATCACTGGGCTTTGAAAACCCTTGAAACAAGCGAGGTAGGAGCTGGAGCAGCTAAAATTATCTCATCACACGGACAGTTTTTTTTAATCTGCTTTGAGAAAGATAAGATTTTAACACAAATGTCGATTAAAAAAAAGGCTGGTTTGCAGTGTGTTTTGGGCCTGAGGAGTCAAAGCTGCAGGGACTGTGGTTGTTGATGCAGCAGGTTTGGAGCCAGATTGGGTTTAATGGTCTTAATCATTGCTCACTCTCCAGCCAGAGTTATATAGCACCATTTCAGCTCTCCTTCACTCTTCATTGCAGACTTGCCGGCCGAGAGGGGACAGCATATGTCCTGTCATCTGTCCACGCCATATGTCACGCCCATGATCATTTAAAGTCTCATGCCTTATTTGACATTTCCAGTCAGTGATGAAATGGCCAGAACGGGCGTTGGCACAGTCACAACTGCATTTGGCATGCTGCATTCACTCCTATTCATCTCAGTTCATTGTCATGACCAATTATCTCAGACTGTCTATCAACTCTGGAGTCAAAGCCAAGTGTCATATATGAAGGTCACCTAAATTATAAAGTTGTTGTTTTTTTTTTCATGCAAATTGTTTTACATAAACACTTTGACTGTACAAACTTTCCCTTCTACTTACATAAGAGCTTTTTACACTAGAGTCAGTGTTGCTATGTGTGTGTGTGTGTGTGTGTGTGTGTGTGTGTCTGTGTGTGATGTATTTCTCTGTCTCTGTCTTTGGCCAGTGTCTTGGAGAGTCCCAGCCGGCTAGATGAAGAGCACCGCCTCATCGCTCGCTACGCTGCCCGCCTGGCAGCCGAGGCGGGCAACTCCACAGTGAGTGTCTCGCAGGACGCCCCCGTGGTGGGCTTCAGTCAACCTGCATTTCACATTTAATGCGTTGATGAGTTATTGTTAGGCGCTTCATTGTGGCTGGAGAACTTGAAGAAATGTTGAAGCTCGAACTTACAAGTCAGACTGTGTAATACCATAAATAATACACTATGATCCTTGCATAAAAAATTTCAGTGAGTGACCAGCAATTATGAAGTATTATGATACTTGACCTTATAAATGCTTTATAATGTGTTATGATTATTGTTTTAAAGCATTATGAATATTTACAAGTGCTTATTACTATAATTAAACAGTGCTATAAGCAGATTATAACGCATTATGAGAATGTTTATAATGTATTTAAGGACATGGGCGTCATAGAGAGTGTTACCGTTTGTTAATGTCATTTTATGATCATTTTGTTTTTCAGCAACAGTGTCCTCCATCAGATCTGAGTTTCAACTTCGATGCCAATAAGCAGCAGAGACAGCTGATTGCAGAGCTGGAGAACAAAAACAGGTACAATTTATCATTTAAACATCAGTTATACTTTGGAAACAAATCAGTGTTTTTTGACTGATTGGTTGGCTGGCTGGTTGGCAGTGATGGAAAGTAACTAAGTATTATTCACTTGGGTATCACTTAAGGGTTTTTTTATACCATTTTATACTTCTAGTATACTACGTTTCTCTGCAAATATCGCACTTTTGACTCCACTACATTTATCTATCATGTAACTATGATTACTAGTTTGCAGATTCAGATTTTACATGCAAACCATATATAAGCTTATAAAACATGATGCATTGCTACAAATTTAAACAACCCAGCACTATTTAAGATACTTAAAGGAAAAGAAGATCGATACCACTCTCATGTCTGTCTGGTAAATATATGGCTACAGCAAGCAGTCGATTAGCTTAGCTTAGTTTAGCTTAGCATAAAGACTGGAAACAGGGGGAAACAGTTAGCCTGGCTCTGTCAAAAGGACACAAAATCTACCTACCAGCACCTCTAAAGCTCACTAATTAAAGAAGAAGAAGCATATTTCCCAAATGTCAAATTATTCCTTCAAAATAACCTCCACCTCAACCAGCTACAACAATAAAATGCTGCTTACACGTTAATGCATCAAAAATAATAATCCAATAATATAATATCTAAATATAATATGAAAGCAGTCACTCTGTAGAGTAGTAGATTTGTTACTGTAAGTACATTTTGCTGTTAATACTTCACTGTACATTTACTTATGTAAAATGTATAATGCAGGATTACTTTGTTGTATTTCTACTTCAACTTAAGTAAAGAATCTCAGCATTTCTTCCACCGCTGCTGTTCAGTTAACTGATTGATTGACTAACTCGTTCAGGGAGATCCTCCAGGAGATCCAGCGGCTGCGTCTGGAGCACGAGCAGGCCTCTCAGCCGACCCCAGAAAAAGCCCAACAGAACCCCACACTTCTGACTGAACTGCGGCTGCTCAGGTATCATCCCCCCCTGCTACCACCACCACCACACCTCTTATAAGAGCATCTTCTTCCCAACAACAGGAAGACAGAGCCGTATATTAAGCAAACGAAGTAGTAAAACCACTTCAGGGCTGTTGTATTTATGTAGGCTGGACTCTTTCTTTAAGTGGGAGTAATGTCTTGCTAATTCAGGAGAGTGTTTTTGAATTAGCTTTACCAGCAGCAGTGTGGGTATTTGTCATGCTGGCAGGACGCTGAGACTCACCGTGAGAGAACGCGTTACAGCACTTGTTGCCCTGAATGACTCCTTGTTGCTCTGGCCTAAATAATGAATTAGCAGTAAAGGTTATGGTCAAGGGCCATGACAAATATTTAAATTTTATATTCATTTAATGTTTTATAACATAAATTATTGCCGACCCTTCAATGCTGGTTAATAACATACAGTTATAGCAGAACTAGAGATGAATGTGAATTATACTGTCTCACCACCCACACAGTCAGAGGATTGTTGTATGTACAGGGATCTATCATTATATGTATTTAAAAAACAAAGTAATTAAACTGTAAAATAATTGGTTTATACATTTATTCCACTTATTATTTCTCCCAGTTTAATTCTAACATGTCTAGAAGCATGTTTCAGCTCACTGCGCCTGTTTGTGATACAGGTTTTAGACCAGGATATTATCAAGTAGTAATATTTCATCACAGGCTGTGTGCTGTGTTTGGAGCCTGGCTGGACGGCTCCGGTATCGCCTTAATTCCGCCCGGGGATACAGAGCAGAGCCGAGGTGTTTACAGTCTGCAGATGTTTGTGAGTTTGGGATAATACGGCTCCAAACAGGCAGATGATTGCTACAGTTCTTTGAGGCGTTTTCAAAAATGCAGTTACACCTTGTGAACACCAGAGGGTGATAATAATCCAGAAAGCAGAGGGTCAGATATTTACTGTAACTCCTTAACAAGGGTTTTAAACTCAAATTACCTGGGGGCCACGATGTTTGCTCCTAAATGAGATTTTCAACAGTTAATTTAAACTTTGTACACTCTAAAGCTGAGCTGCCCTACTGCTGCTTTCTCCTCTCCTCTCCTCTACACCTCTCTTGAAACTGTCAGTGCTCCAGGTCAACATTTTTGGTTTGTAAAGAGACATTTTGGTGTCAGGTGCACCGCAGTAAATCAGAGTTTGGTTGGTCACAAGTTTGAATTTTTATGTTGACCAGTAGTGCAGCTAGGTGCAGCTTGTGAACGTCGTTTTTATGGTCCAATATTGCAGCCTTGCTAAAAAAAAAAAAAAAAAGGAAGGTGTGAAGTAAATGTCTTTTTTCAGTGTTGAGGGAATGGATGACAGATTAATAACAAAATAAAACACTAGAGAAATAATATTATACTAGACCTTAATAGCAACAAGGAGTCAGAGCAACAGGAGCTTAATACAGTGCAGTGGCATGATGCAAATGATGGAAATGTCATATGACTCTACATACATTCAACACGCAGTATCTGTGTGTCTGCAACTGATCCTTGACTTATTGGACCCTAAGGTGAAGCTGCTTCACAAATAAAAAAGTATCCCCCCTCACACACATCTGTACAGATATGTGGGAGAAAATTAACATGAAATATATGTATTTGTGAAATAATCTGCAAACTGTTCACAAAAAAGGAAATGGATTCCCCAAACAATCAAGGCACACTGCTTTGTTAAAGTACTGAAGTTTCTTGTGAACAGTATTATGTCTGCCTGTGCGTTGTGTCTTATTGCTGTCAGGGCCAAGTAGCACTTCCTCCCTTGTTTTTTGCAATGTACACCCATACTCTTTCCTTCTGCTGCAGACACAGGAAGGACGAGCTGGAGAGGCGCATGTCAGCCTTGCAGGAGAGCAGACGGGAGCTGATGGTGCAGCTGGAGGGACTCATGAGGCTGCTAAAGGTAAGACGATCACCTGTTTCTAGAAGATTTAGGTGTGATAAAAAGGCCTCTGAATCAGTATTAATATCCTAGGATGGCGCTTAAACACTACACCATTGTCCTAAATCTGCTGTTCTTTAGCATTTTAGAGGTTTTGTTAGTGTTAATCTAGTTCACATGATTTGGTTTTTAAAGCTTGGTGGCATGTTTGATGAAATGAGATGTTGGCATGTTTGATTCTTTAAAACCAAGTCATTGCAGTGATCTTAAGTTTTGTTAATGTGCCTTGTGGTGCATGCAGAAAATCCCTTTCTTCTTCTTTTTCTTCTTCTTCTTCCGCTGCTTTAATTCTGTTGCTCTCACTCTTCTTGCTCTCTCTCACTGCTTACCTGTGCTGGCTGATAGGATGAGGAGCAGAAGCAGGCTGTAAGTTGCCCTTAATTCAGTTTGCAAGGCTCGATACCTGGATAGTCTCAGCACTTAGTTTAATGCCACTATACTCCCCCCCTTCACACAGATGTGATTGAAGGAAGTTTTTATAATAGATTTTAAGATGGATATTAGGAAAGATAACAGGATTCCACTATCTAACTGGGTTACACTAATCTAGTCCTACTCCACCACATCCTTGCTAGCACCATTGGAGATCGAAAACTATTGACTGCGACACAATCTGTAAAATTTTCTCAGGTCCTTGGTCCAAACAAGTTCAGAGAACTGTGTTTTTCTTACTCCAAATGTCAGGGACTTGTTCCTTTCATCGGCGCTAACAACCTCCCTTCTAATGTGACTGCAGTCTGGCCGGCCATCTGCTGCCTGGCTCTGAGCCATCGACCTGGGCCTGCACCAGTCCCAGAGACACACAGTGATCCTTTCTCTGTGAGATATACCTCTCGTCTCAGCACAGGCCCCAGTCGCTCACCCTCACATGGTTCTCATTACACCCTCGATGCAGTAAAGGTGCACTATAGAGACAAGGAGTAGAGCCAGCCAGTATAGGATTTCCAGAGGGTTTTCTTGCCTTAAAACTCGTTGTTTTTGTTTGTTCTCCCTATACGGATTAAGTTCTTTGGGTCACATCTGTGTCTGTGTTTGTTTTAATAAAAGTCATCTTTAGAAGCAAAAAGGTCATCTCTCCCCAAAGCTGCAATCTGTGATTGCAATATGGCATCTTCCACTCAAATGCAGTTAATCCAGAATTGGCTTTGTTGATGTAGAGATTAATTGGATTTAAAGCCCAGATTCACTAAAGACTTGCACATGGAAGACTATCCAGTATGTCATGAAAATAACCAAATATCCCATGTTATTTGCTAACTATGCACCAGCAAAAAGATGCCTAGTTACATTGGTCAGCTAGTCTTTTTGCACCTGTCATGGTCAAACACCTAAACATAATGTGTATGTCTCTTTCTTTTAGTGATATAGTATTTATTTGCTGATGCAAATCAAGATTGCGACCAACTCATAAACATGTTTCAAGACCAACTTTCTCAAATTATTGCGAGACTTTTTAAAAAGCCATGAAAATAGGCATATTGTCTTATGTATTATGAAATGACTAAACTTGAGTTTAAAGGAAAAGTTGGACATTCTTGCTAAAAGTTAGATGAGAAGATCAATACCAATGTGTGAATGGTAAATGTGAAGCTACCCCCCAGCAGTTAGTGTAGCTTAGCATAAAGACTGGAAACAGGGTTCCCCCCAGCTAGCCTGGCTCTGTCCAAAGGTAACAATATCTGCATACCAGCACCTCTAAAGCTCACTAATATTCATGTTGCATTTCTTTGTTTAATCCATACAAAAACAGAAGTGTAAAAATGACATGTTCTGGTTTCGTATAGACATGAGATCAATATCAATCTTCTCATCTAACGTTCGGCAAGAAGGCAATTAAGCATATTTCCCAAATGTGGAATTTTCCATGTAAAACTCTTTGATGGAGTACATGCGGAAAATGCCTAATTCTAAAGGTTAAGTTGTTTTGCTGATGATACTGTAACTATCACGGGTGTTTTTATGTTGCAGTCCCAGTCTGGAGGCTCCCCTCATTCTTCCCCCAGTCACGGCGCGGGCTGCTCCATGCCCATGCCCATACGCTCCACCTCGGCTGGGTCAACCCCAACCCACACACCACAGGACTGCCTGGCAGGGGTGGGAGGGGACGTGCTTGAGGCCTTTGCTCAGGGTGAGTTAGTGCACCAACACCTTAAACAAAGAGCATTCATTATAAAACTTGTGCACGATCTATAACATATGGAGCAGTTATGTTTGAAGACCTCATACAGAAAACTAAATCCGATTAAATCCACACCTTCAAATGATACTTTCAACGACAATGCAGTCATTCTACCACCAGGATATGCACTTCAACTGCCTTTGCCTATGTACACTTTCACATGATTACACTGCAAGACTATAAACTGCATGTGTTTTTAATTTGATTTGAAAATGTCTCTGTTTTCCAGGTGTACCTAGAAATCTTCGGAATGATCTATTAGTTGCTGCTGACTCAATCACAAACACCATGTCATCACTGGTGAAAGAGCTGCACTCAGGTTGGTCTATACCGCACGTTTATTATGTTATGTTCTGTTTAAGACTGTTTTAAGGGATTTAACATGTCATTAGTGAGTTCTCTACAACAGATCATTATTCAAAAAAACATCTGAAATTCATAACATTTTGATGAATTACACAATCTTTGTTTTTATCTATATAAGTATGACTATTGATATTTTATAGGTGTGTGTGGGGGGTATCTTCATAAGCCATTTTTGGCTTATTTTAAATTTAAATTTTTAAATTCTTACTGACTTTTATATATATATATATATATATATATATATATATGTGTGTGCAAATAAACTAAGCTATCTTTCATTTTTGTCATTGTCACACCTGCTTCTGATATGTTTCCCTCTATATTTTTGAGTTCTTACATAGTAATAAGAAACATTGTCACTGAAATATCTGGTTTTATTTTTAAAGTAGATGATGTGGGACTGGAAGAGGAGACCAACATGAGGAATGGTGGGGACAGAGGTAAGTCTAAGTACATGCTAATAGTTTGCTAATTTCATCTTTCAGAGCCAGTCATACTATATAGAGTATTCCACTCAAAAACAGAATGAACAGTTCTTTCTGTTGATCATAAAGATTGGGCAAAACATAAATATGCAATATTTCCTTTCTTTTTTTTCCAGCTCAAGCAGAATGAACAACACAAAGTAGGAATTACAATTAATTAATATTAAATTATGCATATATAACGTAGTATGCAAGCTGCAAACGGCTGTGGTTGTAATTGAGATCACAAGTTACTTCTCCTGGTATTTCAAGATATCACCTTTTTTTTTCTCGTGATAATGGGTTAATTATCTCGTTATCTTGAGACAACAAGCTGGTTGAAGCAAAAAGAAAGAAAACTAAAGGCCATTTTGTGAAGTGCGTTAATTATCCCATTATCTTAAAAAAAAAAAACATTGTTATGTCGACATACCGACATAATTAACCCGTTATCACAAGAAAACAACTTACTGTTGTTGTATCTCAGGAAACATCCACTTGTTAACAAGATAATTAACCCCTCATCCTGACAAAATGACTCTGATATCCTGAGATAAGGAGATAATTAACTCATCATCTCAAGATAATGAATGAAATAAAATGACTGCAAACCACAGCTGTTCTTGGCTTCCGTATGTAATAATTTTCTAGAAATGAGTTGCCTGAAGTACATTTACTTTCTGCAACTTGCCAAACAGTAGTTGGTGCTAATTATCACGGCATTGTTTCTTCATTTGTTGGATTGGAAGATTTGGCCGCGGCTAAACATTTGCATGGCACCTTTATCAGCCAATAAAATACTTGTTTGGCTCTTTATAATGAGCTTCTGCTTCAACCCCCTAAAGTAGCAAGGCATCATGGCACATTGCCATTGCCATTTATACTTTTTTTTTTTTTTTTTTTTTACAAATTAATTCAGACTGTTCAGGCTGTCAGCAGCACTACATTTGCTCTTCTGTGTGTGTTTCCAGGCACAGCGAGACTACAGAAGCACTGAGGAAAAGAGAACACCATTCCACCCTGTAAGGACATACAGTCATCAAACGGGAAGAATCAGTAACAACAACAACAACAACAACCCCTGGCATTAGCACGTAGAGTAATGCATGCTGTAATCTAACAGGATTTCACTATGTGAAAAAAAAAAGTTTCTTCACACCTTGCAGGTAGCAAGATATGTCTAATTAGCGAGTGTGTATGTTGTCCTGTAAACAAAAACTGCTGTAATTACCCAATGATTTCCCTCATGACTGCTAAGGAATGGCTTGCTGTGCTTTCTCCCCCAACTGTTCCATCGCAGCAGATCATTCTGTATATAAAAATACTGTAAACACATGACCACGGGAACGCCCCGACATGAAGCTGACCTCCTGTCACAACATGTTCCCTGTCGTTGCTTTTGTATGATTAGCACTAGTATTTTTTTCTGTTCTTTTTTTTTTTTTTTTTTTTTAAATCATTTTTGCATGAAGTTGCACTCATGTCTGGATTTAGGTACTGTACCAGGCAATGCCAGCTCTTTGTGGGTTTGTGATGACAGCTGAGGGTGTCAGAAGTGTCCTGCCTCACAATTCACGCTGAGTGTGTTTACTCGCACGTCCATATTCTGAAGCTGAAGTTTTGTAAAAGCAGACTTCTCTGAGTCTTGCCGTCACCGTGAGGGTGCCAGGCAACGAGTGGAGACTCCAGGAAGTCACTGCACCCGGACAAGAAATAGTCCAGCACACAGTCCCCCATAAAAACCACAACTTGTTGTTTTTACACTTTGGTTTTTGTACCCATTAAACAAGATATAACAAAACAAATAGTGAGCTTTTTTTTTACCTTTGGACAGAAGCAGGCTAGCTGTTTGCCCCTGTTTCCAGGATTTATGCTAAGCTAACCATCTCCTGGCCATCCAAAACCTTTGGCTTTATTTAATTCATTTTATTTGTAAGGGAACATGTTGAATATTAAACATAAATGTTACCATTTGATGTATTGTACAGGAGTTGACTTAAAGCTAATTTTCATCTGCAAATGTGAAAACAACAAGTTGCAGTTTTACAGGGGCTTAGATGCTGGACTATTTCTTGGCCGAGCGCAGTGGCTTCCTGGAGCCTTGTTGTTAAAGTGCAAGGCAAAATAACCCCCGCAAAACCACAACACAGCTGTTTCCCGCCTGATTCCTGTCTTTATGCTAAGCTAAGCTAACCGGCTGCTGGCTGTAGCGTCATATCTACTTGCAGACATGAGAGTGGGATCGATCTTCTCATCTTACTCTCGACAAGACAGCAAAAAATCAACAGGTTATTTAATAATGAAACTGTTAGTTGCAGCTCTCGCCAGGAGACCAAACACTTCCTGCTGTTTGCATAATGTCAGTTGGGTTTCCATGATGATATTCTTCCTGTTAATGTGCGCAGGGATATCTGTTATTACAGTATGAAGATAAGTATAAAGTCCTTATCCCCATTCAGATCTTAATAGCTGGTATCCAGAATACTGCGTGCATGTAAACACACTCACAGTCACATACTGTACTGCTGCTACTGTGCTCTCAGTGAGCCACCCTTGCAAATAAGAGGGCTGTGCGATTAAGAGAAACCAAGGGGCTACTACAAATACAATAATAAGCCGACTCTCGTTGTTTCCTCCCCCGTGAAAACTTAACTGAACACACCTGACTAGCTGCGGTAGCCTCAGTATTTATTGTTTCAAGTGTAGGGAAGCACCTCAGGATGTTTAAATAGTCACGAACTAGGCACTGAGTTTTAGTTGTGAGTTACAAAATGAACATGTAAACAGTATATGAGGATGTAAGGTCGTAGTGAGCAAGTAGGAAACGCTATGATAGCTTTATTTAGTTAATAAAGGAATACTGAAAATGTTTATGTGCAATGAAGGTGCTCAGGGACTGCAGAGCTACTCTAGGTGAAATATAGTGGTAATGTCCTTTAACTGCTAGACGTCATTGGCATCAGACTGAGAGGTTAAAGGTCAATGATAAAAAAAAAGGAGGGTTTCTGTCCAAAATATACATCCACTTATTCACAAATAAGTCCTTCAACTTTCTTGTAATATCCTGTCGTAAGATTTAGTTGAAACCTCCTAAAGAAGTTCATTTGTCTCATTTTAGAATAAAACTCTTTATATATGTAGAGGAAAACAAGAGCAAGTGATTAAACGCTGGGTAAAGAATGTGCATCATTAGAAGGAGAGAAGTTTTTCTGAAGTGCTATTTGGTGAAGCATGTCGATGGATATAATTTGTGTGTCTTTCACAGAAAAGCAAAGCTGTTGCAGAGGTGGCTGTCACCCAGGGAGGATGTTTTATTTTGAGTCAGACAGAGATACAGTTACCTTTACATTTTTGTCTTCTGGTTCAGCGTTCTTTGTCCTTCAGGGTAGCCATTCATCTCAAATGAAAATGAGCAATGTTTGCTTTTGAGTAAATGCGACGTGATGAAGGTCTGGGAGCAGTTTTAGAGCAACGTGTTCAGTTCTCAGAGGAAGTTGTGGGTAAAATCGGACTGAATCGAACTGAAAACCTTTTTTTGTTTTGAGATTTGTACAGTAAGCCTATCCTATAAGCTAAGTATAAGGTTTCAACAACCTGTTACACTGTGTCAAGAAAACATAACAAGAGGCTCCTCTGTTGTCGACGTTCTAAATGTGATGTTTTCATTCAGTCCTCCGTTCTGCTCCGTTATCATTATTGTTATTAATCTGGTTTACAGTATTAGTGGAGTATAGTCAATGTAATGAGTTTGTCAATTCACATGCACACTCAGTCGCCCAAATATAAATGAATATGAAGAAGGTATAAAAACTGATGTACCATAATTAAAAATTCTGTGACCACTGAAGTTTATTCAGCGGATAGGTTAAAATTTAAACAGTCTTCCCCTTCATTCTGGTCACGCATTTGAATTAAAAAGTTATTTTTCTTTTTTCAGTTTGTGCCTGTAGCTGTTCTGTAAAGTGCTGTATAAAGTAACCATTCAGCAAATAAGACGATCTATCAGCCTTTATGTCGGAGTTTTAGTCTGTGATTTCTGTAGAGATTTTATTTATTTATTAAATGTGTTCCGGGGGAAACTGATGCTCAGCCTTTACATTTGTGCCAAACTGTTTGCAGACATTGTGTGTCATACAAGTCACAGGTATATATCAAAGTATATCTGCATTGTTGTTGTTGCTCATAGTTTATTCACAGAATGCCTGGAGATGTTCACAGTTAATGTTTCCCACTGCTGGTAAAACTTGCATTTAATAGTTAGTAAAGAAAGAAAACACATTCCAGATCTACTGATAGACAGTCACTGATGTCATTTTAGCCAACGTGGAGGCAATACTGTATATACCCTGTCAGACCAAACTCGGGGTGGTACAAATAAAACACAGCCGGTCATACAGAGGTGCATACATTGTGATCCTTTTATTGTTTGCAGAGAGAATGTGCAAAGAGGACATCCTCGACAACGACGCTCCCCTGATGTTATTTATCTGTGTGTGTTCTGTACGGTTCTGCTTCTGGTACACATTTGTTTCTCATGTTGATTTTACAAAACATAGTTTTATGTCACAAAGGCCACTGTCTTTTGTAAATAAATCAATTGTGAGATATATTAAAAAGATTTAAAATATGGCTTTGACCGATCATGTCATAATTGTTAGTGTGTTTATTTTTTATGATTAATCATCACTAAATGTCTTTCAGTCATTACCAAACACACATCATTTATTGGTGTTGGAAAGTAACTGAGTACACTTCTTAATAATTTTGAGATAATTATACTTCATATTTCTGAACTTCTACTCCACTACTTTTCAAATAATTGTACTATTTAGTCTATTAAATGACAGCTGGAGTTACTTTGCAAATTAATTTTTTTATAATACATTGTCACATACTAAACTACAGAATAGTATATCAAATAGTCAAAATTAGCTCCAGCTCAACCAGCTATAACATTAAAATGCTGCTTACACATAAATGCATCAGTAATAATTTAATAATATAATATGACCATTCTTAATAATGAGTACTTTAACTAGCAAATATACAAATACTGAAGTATATTTTGCAGAATATTTGCAGAATGCAGTAGTTTTACTTTATTACTGTATTACCACTTTTACTCAAGTAAAGGATCTGAATCTTCCACTGTTGTTATTTATAAAGCCACTTTATGGAATATGGGAAACAAAATAAAAGTGGCAATTATTGCATGCTTATCTTATGAAGAGAAAAATCCTTTAGTTTTTGTTCAAACAAACATGAGCACCTGATTTTGCCATTTGGATCAATGCTTTATGAATCACTCGCTTTAGAGCATATTTTACAGGTTTGCAAAGACCCAATCACACGTCTCTGAAGTGCACTAGATGAGTTGTGCTTTCCCAAACCATTTTATCAGGTGACATTCAGTGGTAATTTAGATGTTAAAAACTGACACATTGCTTCATAAGCCAAGGCAATGACTTTATATACCATCAGCAGGTAATTGGTCAGAACCAATATTTGACTTTTTCTCCTCTACATTTATTTGGAGAATTTGAGCTTAAGTTGTTATTACGTTGCACATTCAGATTTTACATATAAATATATTAATATTGCAAAATCAACAAACAAATGATCTCTTGTATTGTTATTGATTAAACAACCCAGATGTATATAAAGTAACTAAAATTAGCTCCACCCTGACCAGCTACGATAAAAAGCTGCTTACAATGAATGCATCATATTACAATCCAATATTATAATATATACTGTATAATAATATAACACTCTGGAAGCAGGCATTCTGCTGATAATATTTCTCTACTTTTACTTAAGTGAATTTTTTAATATAGGACTCCCTTTTGTTTCAGTGTGTGTTTTCAGTTTCTTTATTTCTGATACAGACCTCAGCTCACAGGGGGCTAGAAAGAGCTGTAATTCTTTGCCGTTTTAAATATGCTGACATTCAAGTTAAAGTGGATTGTTTGTCGTGGACATTGAGGTAAATAAACCCCTTAAATCGCACTCTTTTTTTTCTTTTAAACACAAAATGGGTAAACAGCAGAATCAGCCAAAAGAAAGATGCCCTTTCATGCTTCGCCTACAAACCTCAATCAAAAACAACCCTTTTTCCTGTTGCCTCAGGCACAGACAATGACAAAAACTAGACAGATGAGGTGAGATGAGGTCGAGACACTCTGACCTATCAGCATCCTCCTCTGTGGGTTTCTGGGAGAGAGTTTCCACCAGCCAGCCGGCAGCACAGCGCTCCTGTCTGTAGGTCATGTGGCGTCTTGCTGCTGCTGTCCTCAGATGAACCACTCAGTGCCATCGACTCTGAGAAAGTGGAGATGCCACCACTTCCAGATCAGTGAACCACATCCGCCTGCTGCACACACATTTCCTCTCACCCCCCTTGCCCCTCAAACGCACTCAATCTGCCTCACAGGGAGTTGCCCTGTGAGCCTCTAGCTGCATCTGGCAACTTGTAACGTTTAACTCACTGTGTCTCCGTCTAGTGGGCATGCATGGGACAAATGCTGGTTGCGGTGGTGGGCTGCTGTAGGGTTAATGGAATTAAAGTCATAAGAGATTTGATATCTTGTTCTAGGTGCACTTTAGGAAATGAAATGGAGATAAAATCTATGAGACTGTAGGATGAGCTACATACTCCTACATCCGTTTTGATATACAGATTTAAGGTCAAATAAGTCCAGTACTGCTTATTTGAGCATGTTTGAGAAAAAAGAAATGTGTAAAATGCTTTCATAAGCATATATACTTAAAAGGCACATGACATATTTTTCATATTTCTATTAGTGAGGTCTCATAATGTTGTTATACAGCTAAATTGTGCAAAAATCACTACTATGGCAATGTTTGCATCCCTCACTTTTACATGGTTTTTATTGCCATTTTAGTTTTGAGAGAGGAGACACAAACTTCTTCTGTCATAGAGCTTTTGGAAGCTGAAAAATTGTTTAATTAATTTGTATAAAGTGATAATACTGGAGAAACTAATAACAGAAGGAGCTACGTTGAATTTGACTCAAATAAGATGATCAAGAATATGAACTGTGCGTCTCTTCATGCATGTTTCTTATTAATTTCTAATGTGCAAATGAAAAATTCAGTATTTACACACAAAAGACACAGGAATTTGCTGCTATACTGACAATAACGCCATTATTTTGGATTTGACTAGCATACTTGCTTGATGAGCAGCGAGCATCACCAATTTTCTTTCCCTGTCAGAAGTCTGTCCATCTTGTACTTTACATATTGTTTTGCTTTCCGAATAAATGTTGCTCACGTTAATCTAGATAGCATCACAGCACACATTCGTTTCTCTATCGTCCCCAAATTAATCAGATGTGTCAAACTTTTTCACACAGCCACACAATTGCAGTTACCTGGCTGCTGAGCTCTCCTTCCTGGCCAAACAAAAGATGGGGCTGAGGGTGGAGCCTGATTTTATGCCGAGGCGCAACCCAAGGGCTATACCAAGAGCTCTGTCAGCCTGGGGGGGATCTGGGTTTCTTTGTGTTGAGTTTTAGTTATGGTTTATGTTGTCCTCCCCTGCATTTGTTTATTGGTTTGATCGTTGAGTATATAGGTTTCCCTCAGGCCTCATTTAGGCAGGTCTGTTAGTTGAGTTGACTTCTTGTTTTGTTAGCTGTATTTTTCAGTAGAGACCTCTTTTAGGAGCCTTATAACTCTTAGCTCAGTTTTCTTCAGTTACTTTTTTGTGGAATTCTTTTGTTGGAAATAAACCAAACCTTTGTTTGAACTTTAAAACCTGTGTTACCATGTGCTTTGGCTGCTTGGTCCACGACAGTTTGACAAGTCAAAATGTCTGCTGTCAAAACAGTTAATAAGATAAGAGGACTACAAAGAGTACACAGCACAGGTGAAACTCGAAAGTTTAGGACTTGGGACTTGACTCGGGACTTGCCTGTCTTGACTTGTAACTTGACTTGGGACTTGTCTGTCTTGACTTGGAACTTGAGTGTAAAGACTTGGGAGTTACTGGTGACCTGCAAAACAAACACCTCTGGTACACAGAGCATAAAAATATATGAAGAATGAACAAACGTCATGCATGAATGACAAAGGAATGTCAAAAGTGTACAAATGTGACCACATGTACTGGAATAGGGGGCTTGTATGGTGTAATAGTTGAGGTTTGTGCAATGGAATGTGCAAATGTCAGCAACCACTATATATACTGTATGAAGCACTTTACCACACTGTACTCAAAAACAGTGTCTACACAGAAGTGCACACACTGAGTACACAGTGAGCTTGTGTGTGTGAGTATGTGTAAGAGATGAGACGTTAGATTAAAAGTTTACATCCATTTGCAAGAAGTAAATATGCAATGTAGTATTATCAGAACAATAACTACAGAGAGCACATGTTTCACTTCACTAGGCCTCAAAGCTGGCCTGAGGCATCAGCTAATTACTTGGCTGCTTAGGGCCCCACAGCCACCAGGGGGCCCATAAATGCAGCAAATTAAAAACGGGGGAAGTCTCCTCAGGTTCCTGTGTTCATTTTGTCAACATTTTAATAACATTACTTTGTGTTTGTTGTACTTGAATATTTCATGCACTTTTCAAAAGATTGTACTGAACAGACGCTACGTTTTACCAAGATAATGAATGTTTTGCCTTTTGGTTATTCTAATTGTATTTAACTGTAATTAATTAATAAATCTGCATCATGCTAAGATCACTTTGAAACACAGAAGGTGTTACCTAATTTAGATTAAATGTACACCACATTTCAAATGCCACTGCTGATATATTTCAATGTGATGTGAGAATATCATCGCATACATTTACAGTTCCCTCCTAGATTTTCACATAAGTGACCATAAAAAAATATTCCCTATAGCCCCAAACAGGCAGGGGCGGGTGCTGCTTGGCCTACACACTGGCACTTTAGCAATTGAATTAACATAAACCAAATCTCTCTGAGGGGAAGGGGTGAAAATAAGAAAAGGGCACTCGTCTTCGCACACAGGTCTAGTGTTTATTTTTGCCCTAAGGTCACATCAGACGGGCAACTTATGACGACCAGAGTGGTACTTAGGGGGCCCTCAAATGTCTCTCAGGTGTAATATTAGTTTTAAAAAATTACATGTAAGTGCTCCAATTGGGCACTAATGTTTAAACCTTTAACTAAAAATGCTGAAGCACCCCTGTGACCTAGTGGTAAGATGCAAACAACATGATCCCAACATCCCTGGTTCAATTTCAGCTTTTGACCCTATGTTACACCTCTTGTTTTATCTCCATGTTTACTCTATATTGCCATATGTCAAATAAATGTAAAATTGACCAATTTTACATTTCATACAAAAATGCAATAAATAAATAAATGAATAAAGGGCACTTCAGTAGTGTTTTCCGCACGCCACTGGGCTCCTGAGCAAATCATGTGTAATATCATAAAGAGATCTAGATGTGTGTGTATTAGGGGGGTCCATGATAATGACTGAGACCACCTCCACCCCGCCTTCCCCACCCCCTCTGCACGCTCTAACCGGGTTGTGAACCGATAGTCTTTAGGACCCTGTGGCAGCCAGCAGACGGTCTGCAGGCCCCTGCAGTGAGAGCGGTGCATCTAGAAGAGAGCTGGCCGGCTGGGGAGGTGGAGGACGGGGAGAGAAGAGGAAGGAGGCTCCGGGAGCAAGCGAGACAAAAAGGGTCAGGCCTGGGACTTGGGAAAATCGGGTAACGAACACACAGCGATTCACGCATTTAAATCCGTTTAACCCGGCACTGGTTAGCTGCGCAGGAAGGGTAACCTTTATGTGAACAAAAACGTGAAAGCCCCGAGAGCGGAAGGCGCTCGATGGAAATGGGGAAATAGCGATTTAGGGTTTAGCTTTTTGCAGATGTGCTGATTGGACATCGCGATGTGCCCTTGAGCTTGGCCGAATTTACAGCACAGAACCAGGATCGCGGCTCCTGAAAACACTGGCCTCATTAAAAATAATAAAATTAAATAACGGGGATTTTATACTTGAGTGGCCGTGGCCTGTAAAAAAGCCACAACCCCCTGGGTCATATTGCAGACTTCCCCTGCTGTAAAGACGTCTAAAACTTTGCAATTTTAACGCATAGCCAATTGAATATTAAATGCAAGTGAGTCGATCGCAGGAATGTAAGCGTATGGCCTGCGTGTAGCTTGGTGTGCGTGGAAATGCGGTGACATTAAACGCCTGTGTGGCCCTATAATAATTTTTTTTCAAGATAACACGTTCTGGCTGTTGCCTGCAATTATACGATTTAATTCCAGTAGCCTATTAGACCTTTTAAGTAAGTCAGAACCGGCTGTCATCAATCTTGAATTAACCCTTAGAGGGAATTAAACACATCCTATCTGGATATAGATGTGATTTCTTTTTATTTTTGCACATTTCCACGAGTGCAACAGTGTAACTGTGGCTCCGCTGTGTGCGCATGGCTGATTGCTAGACTAACTTTGACCCAGACACATGAAATATTATTAATTTAAGAAATTATTCAAACAATATAATCGTCCTGGATTTATTTTGTTTATTTAGTTTATTCAGGTTGTTGTGCGCACATAAGCAGCCATTTAATGTCGACTACTGTGCACGGATACATCCATGTGGTGTTAAAAAGTGGCCTAGGCCCTATAGGCATAGCAGCCATATAGTATCCTATAGAAGCCTGTGAGGTTCCTATACATGACATGCACTCAACAAAGGAAAGCTGGTGCTCAGAAAGTACCTCTTTATGACAGAAACTACCATTTAGGCAAACTGATTTGAGGAAATGTGCACAATGTGTGTCAGGCTTGTCACTGCAGCATGCAATTTGCATGAAACTCTGCCCACCTCTGAATGAAAGCATCACTGCAAAACTAGAGTGTATCTAATGTGTGAGGAATGAGCAAGTTTCCCTTCTTATCTTCCAGGAGAGCCGAGAGAAGAGGGATCATCTGTCATTTCTTTTTTTTTTTTTTTGTTCCTTTGAGTTTACTTTCATCTACATCGCCCATTACCAGACATTACCTATAAGACCCTCAACGATGCCGTCCAACACTGTCACCAACACCAACACCACTGCATTCAAAGGCTCAGACTATGCCGAGTCACCTGGAAACAGAATGGTAAGAAACACGTGTGAAAGATAAAAGTATGCCTCAGGAATCTCACTTTAGGTATTTATGAGACTCCTCTGAAGCCGGGTATGTTGGTGAATGACTCAGGATTTCTCAACTTTATAGCTGGCGGGCTCAAAGAGTTCATTCAGGCATGTTGTTGTGGCTTTTTGAATGACTTGGGCTAAGCTGCTGATTAATTTGGGATTTGACTCTCCATCACTGCAAAATGCAATTTTTATGAAATGCCTCTCAAAGTCACCAGAGCTGATTTAAAAGGAGATTACTCACTCCTGGGCTCAGCCAGCAACGATGTAGTACAGCGTGCCTTTTAGTATTTTCCTAAAAATATCTTTAAAGAGTACATGTGTGCATGCATGCATGTACGCATGTGTGCGTTATTACATTGATGGAGCCCTGGTTTGCACAGTCACTTCAGGTCAAAGCCAATTAAAATGGAGTTAATCAATCGGTCAAGCTAATGCCTTATTGATCTCTGCAATCCAAAGACTTACTGGAGTTGACTCAGTCGCATGGATTCCTTCTGTTTATTGAAGAAATAGTCCGATTTTTATACTGAAGAATGAAACAGCATGTAGAGTGCCATGTCACCTTTCATGATGCAGACGGACTCATTATCAGAGTCTGTGTGTAACTGCAGCATCACTGATGCTCCACGGTGGCAGCGATAGCAGCATCACTGAGGAGGCTGTTGCGAGATGCAGCTTATTATGTGACATTTGCTGTTGTAATGGTGGTTGGTGACGTGGGCGTTGGCTGGTGTAGGTTGAGCTGGAGCTGGAATGGCTCTACAGCTCTTTTGCTGGGGGGATCTGTCCTCTTCCTCTGCGTTCCCATTACACAGTACTGCCCTTAGTCTTGTTGCCTGGCAACAGACATCGCCTTAAATAACCGGCTACCCAGACGGAAATAGTGCAGAGATATTGACAGTGTAGTAGGGTTCAATCCAGGCAACTACAAATCATATTTCAGGCTTTTCAGTTGTTTTTTTTCACCAGAAAATATTAGGGCGAAGCTGTGTGTGAATATGGCGCGTTATTTTCATTCAGTGTGTCTGAGCGCTCGGGTTGGGAATTGGATGAACGGTGGTGGTGTAGGCTGTTCCTGCAGGCACCACTGAATTGTGTCATCCATGTAAGTGGTTCCCAAATGAGCCTGCACACCAGGCTGCACTCAAAACGTGCTATTATGTATGCAAATTCTGCTGCCCTGTAAGGAAAAACTGAAGCACCAGGCTCCCTATTAGTAATCACACAATGAACGGGCGCCATCTGCAAAACACATTCTCTCACAAAAGCATCCATATCTGCATTTAAAAATAACCTTGATGGTAACCTCTGTATTTTTATCCAGAAATTCATTGATGAATATTCTATGATTTTTTTCCCCCAGATTTTACAGCGATATTCATCAGTTATAACCCTGTACCCATTAATCACAGCAACAGTTACTCTGATCACATCTATCTCTTTATGCAAATTAGTTTATCACCCTGGGACACTAATGGTTGATGGATTTATTCCATTTTAGCAGCAAACACTCTCAGGACGTAACATGGCCTGACCTTTGAAATTCCTGCCTGTGTTTATTAACGTCCTGCATCATTTAAATTATTTAACAGGTAGAGTCTGCTGGAATCTGTGCGTGCACAAGTGCAGTTTTTTAAGACTGTTGTTATGGCATCTTTGCCTTTACTGGACAGTTGATGGAGAAAAGAGAAGAGAGAGCAGGTGATGAGATGTCAAAGGTTACTGGCCAGTGCTACATCATATACTGTGACGTGTCAGATTGTGTGACCTGATCAGGAGTGTTGGTTGTATTGCCACTGCAAAGGTTTTTGTCACGTTAAAAGCGTTATTTTCATTGCTGCTACCAAAAATGGCGACGCTTTTATTTTTTATTTATTATGTCATACAAGTGCTAAGGCCACATGAAACCAAAATACTGTTGCAGTGGTGAAACATTTGTCAGATATGAACATAACCTCTTGCAAATAACATTACATTGCAAACAAGGAACTTCTTGCAGATAGAGTTTCCCCAAGGGTTTAAATCTAGCATGGAGAAGATAAGTCCTTAAAGTGTCCAAAAAAAAGGAAAATTGAATATCAACTGTGCAAACTCCATCCGCATGAAGATCATGTGATAAGACTGAAAGCTCTAGAGCAGCTACTACACGGACTAAATGGAAAATGTTTTCATGTGAGACACAAAACTAATTGAAACTTACAGTAAATTAATGCATGTCTAAAATACACCACTGGTTGTTCCATAGCCTGGATAGCACAGTGATTTTGTATCATGTTAAAATGCAGTGTAAGTCTCACACCCAAATGTATTTTGATTTGCAATTTTGAGTCGTTTCCAGATAGTTTTTTAAGCAGGAAGATAATGTAACTGCACACTGCACAAATTAAAGTTGTTGCACCTGTCCCAGGTCTCCCCTACTTTTCTTCTGTAATTCAGTCACTGAATGGTCTTGCTATATTTAACACCATCCATTGTACAAAGACAAAGTCATGTAGTATCTTGCAGTAATCGTCTCTCATGTCATCCTACGCCACAGTGCCCAAGATTAAAATAAAAGTACTTAACAACAAGTCAGCAGAGGGACTCGGTTACCAGAATGCCTTACAGTGCGGAGAGCTCATTTATCTTGGAGGGAATCTCACATTCAATACTGAAGGAATTTAATAAGGACCCAGCCCTCCACCCCCCACCGCAGCTGTCAGGAATGGCCTTGCAATCTCATTTGCATTCAGACCTGGTGCTGGTGGTCCTATTCAGTCAATATTGAAACTCAAAGCATCTACATTAGGATCATCTTTTCTCCCATCAACCCCAGGGGTACTTGGTGGTGGCGGACATGGGGCTTTGTTCATGGGGGTAGACAGTTTTATTAATCAAAGGGAAATTGCAGCAGGGGAAGGTGGGGGCTGGTCGACGTCTTTGTAACGGTGTCAAGAGAGGATTGTCTGTGGAAGGTCAGCGCTGCGTCCGTGGAGCTTTCACTTCAGTCTAGTTCAAAGGAACGTGCCATTCAATTTCTATCTGTCTCATTGTCCACTCATGCCAAAGACACTCAAGGACCCGCTGCAGTCCCACCAAGTGTTCAAGTGTTCAAGTGTGGTGCAGTTTTGTGTGCATCCTGCAGATCTAGTATCACTCCTGCTGCATCTTTGGCGCCACTCAGCTTACTGTATGCACAAATAGCCTGCAGTCTTTCATAACCTGGAAAGATGCAAGGTCTTATGTGCATCCAGGCCTAAAATGTACATTTGACATTCCCATAGTTACTCCAATTATTAGAGGATATTGAGTCCAAATCATGGTGTGTATGATGTGTTGTTTTTTTGTTGTTGTTGACAGGGTGAAAGCACAATACTGAACATGGACCTGACGACAGAGGAGAAGTCGGCTAAAAGTGGTGCCTCTTGTAAAGTTGGCAAGCCCGGAAGAAAGCGCAAGCAGTTTCCAGTGAGTTCTGACATGACAGAAATGTTACAACTGCATACATCCATCCTTGCTTTATTGTGATTTTCTATCAGTTTTCATAGTCAGTTGTTAAGTAGTAAATTACACATAGCCACAACATCCACGGTTTGATTCTAGCCAGGGACCTTTGTTGCCCTTGTTTCCTGTCTGCCTCTTCAATGTAAACTGTCAAATAAAAGGCAAAAATGGCACACAAAAAAAAAAAAAAATGAATCTAATTTTAAAAAAACGTGTTGTCCAGTCACACCTTAAGCCAGCTGATCCGACCGTCCACACTCGTGGGATGAAAATCTTGTACATTTTTAGACAATCTTTTCTAGAAGGTATTCATCATGTTGCACTCATTTGAGCACATGAGAAGTGACAGAAATAGTTGCACTAAGAATGAAAAAAGAGAGCTTGAGAGAGAAGTTCAAACCTTGATTACTTCCTCACCTCCACGCAGCTGGCCAATCACTGCTTGAAGTGGGTGTGCATGTCGGATTGCAGAAATTGTCGGACATAGCCCCCGCAATGCCGTCGTCAGAAAGGTGTCGGGGGAGGGTGTTTCAGACGCTGTTCGACCATCCGATAAGCACCTTGGTTGGAGAATAACTCTGCTCTTAGAACAAACAAAGTGCTTGTCGGATGGTCAAACAGCACCATAAACCCTCTCCCCTCTAGCCTGATAATCAGAGTGAATTCACAATCTAGTTCATTCTACATATTTATATGTACTATATGAACCACTGAATAAATTGGAGATGTGGGGCAGTGATTCAACCTCCCCCCACACCTTTTCGACATTGGGATTGCAGGCGCTGTGTCGATCAATTTTTGTGACTTTTCAAAACCGACAATCAGACATTTACGCCCACTTTGTGCCGCGATTAAGCATGCAGGGTCTGAACTTCTCTCTGAAGCTCTTTTTTTCCCCATTCTTCTTCAAAATGAGTGCAGTACGGTGAACGCCTTTAAGGAGAAACATTCTCCCCTCTCTCTATGACAGCAGGCCTTTCGCTGCACTATCAAGTGTGGCCTTTTGGAACAGCTACTGTATAAACACTTTTGCCATATGACACATCATATGAACTAGTTCGTTTTAAGTATACCCCGGCCTTAAGTGTCCCATGATGTTAAATGCTAATTCAGAGACTTTAAATAGTAAAATGTCTTGGTGAAACATTGCACATTTCAGCAAAATGTTTGCAAATTTCGATGTTCTGTCGCTATGAAACTGAAAGAATTTAAAAACATTGAATATCTGCACAAGATATCACCTATCAGCAGCATTTGTATAAAAATAAAGGTGTTGTTTCAGCCTTCTGAAACACATATACTACTTTGTACTCATGCATAAACATCACTCCACCATGTTTCTGTGCACAAACACTACACTAACACCATTTGTAACCTGTTTGTGATGTCTTTTGTAGTTAAAAGCCCGGATTTAATAATGACTCTTGGGCCAAAATGTATCTGGGTATTTTTTTCTCTCCCTGAGATGTTATCATTTGCATAAGCCTCTGCTTAAAATCGTGTTAATTAATTCTCACAGTGTGATTTAACAAACCAAAAAAAGGATTACAAAAGCATTTACAGATGATGTATGGTAGGGAAGGATATGCCGGAGGGTTTGAGTCAGCATGTATTTAAAGCAGCTGAGTGGTACTACCAATGACAGATAAAGAAAGGCTACAGTCAGAATCAGGGCGCGTTAGTGTGTGTTTTCACAGCTGTGGGGGATTGACCACATGTGCCAGATGCTCCAATTTAATAGGTGTTTCGTTGTTGTTATTCTTCTCTGAGTGAGTCGCTCTAAAATGTAGCTGCCGACTTAATATGCTGTGTATAAGGCATTATTTGGATTTTCAGTTTGAATCCTGAAGACACTGTGACATGGATTAGAGGTTTGTTGTTTCTTTCTTTGTGCTAATCATTAAATGTCAGGTAAAGCTGTTAAAGGTTGTATATCACAAGCCTCGAGCCTTTTCCCATAAAGTACACAGACATCATGGACAAGGTCAAATTAAGTCCTGATAGGAAATGTTGAATGAGTGGTTGAAAAATGCCAAGCAAAGTATTTGTTCATTCATCTCAGTTCACAGGGTTTTATTTACATATTAACTGACCTTGCTGGTCTTTACTATCATATGCAACATTCGGTGCCCTCAGTTAGTCTGAAGGAGGTTAAACAAAGCTCAGCTGGTTACATGTTTCAGCACTGAATCTGCACTTAAATTCATAATGTAATATAATTGGGATCACCTAATTACACCTAATTGGGATCAATAAAGTGTTAAGGTCTTAAAGCCTGTGGGAGTATAATGTAAGACAAACTGGCTGTGTGTTGGCAAGTCGTTTCATTCATAAGATTAGGAATTAATGAGTGGAGTGAGAACTTACTGATCAATAAATAAATAAATGTATCTAAATATATGTAGATACAACATGTTTAAAGGCACTCTTCTTTTAGCTAGTCACGAACTTTGTCTGTCTGCCCTTTGGTGCTGAGCGGGTAGTGTTCAGCGGGTTTATCAGAGGTTGTCCGCTGAAAACGACGCTGATGAGAGCGCTAAGAGTGAACCAAAACAGCAAAGTTGTGGAGTGTGAAAATACCAAAACAATGAGCTGAAACATGCTAAAAAGAAAATGCTTTGTAGAGCTGAGAGGAACGGCAGATGGATAATATTACACATTATACATAGTCTTTTGATCCATTGTTAATATTAAAATATTAGTGCAGCTTTAACAGTTAATTAAATGTATTATGTGTGAATTGCAATGCTGCAGCAGTGAGTTGGAGCTTCAGTTTGACCTCTGTCCGCCTGTCTGAACTGCCTGATTTACTGACTGTGACCTTTGACCTCTGGCAGGGGCCACATGTAGTTCACTGGGTCAGTAATCTGTTGCGTAATTCTTTCAGCGACGGTCGTGTTTACTGTTTGTGTGTGTGTGTTAGCATATTGCCTGAGTTTGTGCTTGTGTCTGTTTGCCTAAACCCACACACACACACACACTGCAGCCCCCTTGTTCTAGTTATGAATTGAGTGTGAATATTAATAATGCCAGAGCTGTTTGTTTTCATTCATCGTGTCAAACAGATTTACGGGAGCGCTGCTCTTTGCATGAGTGCAACTGTTCAACATTTACAGTTAATTTGTTCTCAGTTACTACAATGATGAAGTCATTTAGAGTTTTGTGGCCTGCGAGGAATGCCACAAAACCAACTTTGGCTTCATGTAGCTTTGTTTAACGATACAGTACGACTTTCACAGAAGTTTATTTAGCATCTCTGTTCCGCATAATTTGCATTGCATTCATTACACAGACATTTTACAGGTCTCTGGGTCGCATTAAAGCTAGTTTTACATTGTGTTTTCCTCTTCAGTCTGCAAGAATGAGATTACGTTTGACCTTTTAGCTTCCAGCACAGGATCTTGTGTTTGCTAAATATCGTCTGCTGAAAGACAGAGGCCCCCTGAGGGCGTTGCTGTTGCCTGCCTTAAATGCAAACTGCTGTATCTACATCTACAGGAGACGAAAGCTTCAGCGCTGCTCTCATCAGTGTTGACAGTCTGATCTCACAAGACATGCTCCACTTTCTGCTTCCAGTGACCCAGTAATGGGATTGTGAGAAAGTGTGTTTTTATGGCTATTTTTAGGCAGGAGCACAGACACTATCACATTTCTTCACACATTTTGGAGTTGAAAAATCTTTTCTAGGTCTTCCAAGACAGTTGCTGCCTTTTTTTTACGTACTGTAACTTAAACTGGAGCTTTAGGTAGGTCAGCTCTCTTTGAATTGACTCCTCTGCGTAGAATGAAATAGTTTAACTGGGCGTTCCAAACTGGACGGAGTGAAAAGCTTCTTCGTTGACAAACAGCCAACATTCTTGACATATTTCCGTGCTGCTGTAATGATGAATGCACGGCTACAGGAAGCTCAGTAGAGTACCTGATGAACTCTGAATGTAATCCCTTCCTCACTTGCAAGTTAATGGCTGTACAGCAGATTTACTGGCACAACTTTAAAGTTTACAACTCTAGTTTAACAGAGCTGAGTGGGAAATGCCATAATTCACTGACTAATAAGTGTACAAGTTGAGCCACATGTTTGATTCTCTTCAGATAGAGCTGAGGAGGCTTAAGGGGTGAAATTAAGCTTAACTAATATGAAATGGATGAATGCTTTAATTCACATTTTCTTTCAAATAGCCCATTTAGCCAACAGAGACTGGTGCTTATCCTCACTCTGGTAATGCCAGCTGTTTTATTGTTGCTCTCTGAGATGACCTTTTTTCAAGCGTGCATGATGATTTGTTGTAACTCCTGAATGGTTCTGTTTATTGCACAGCCAGCTACAGTACATCCAGTGATATGTCATAACTGCTGACAGGCACAACACTGTTGTACACCTTCGAAACATCAAACTGTAACATACTGCTACAGCAATAATACTCTCTAAAGCTGATAGATTGCCAGGATGTTAACATTTCAACCTCCTCTTCTCCTGCCTGCAGGTCGAGAGCTGTGGCTCTCTCAAAGGCCTTGTGGGTGTGGGCAACAGCTACGCTGGGGTGGGTAGGCCGTCCATGGCACAGGTCCACAATGGAGACGTGGGCGGGCACAGAGACAGGACGTCCGACGCCTGCTTCCCCAAACAGGAGAAGAGGGAAGTGGAGAACGGGATCCCCAGAGACCCTTTCTCCTGCCGGGCAGAGGACAGCTCCCAGGGTCAGAGTCTGAGCCTGTCCCAGGAGAACGGATTCCTGCCCAGCCGGGAAGATCAGGACTTGGAAAAAGATAAGGACGACAGCCTGACGACGCCGCGCAAGAAACGAGGGAGGCGGAAACTGGAGCGCCCAACGAAATGTGAGTTTTTTGGCTTCTGCTTTCGCAGCCCGGCTGTGTTTTGATCTGCTCTCTGTGGAAACAGCAGGAGAAGTCATGTGACTATTACAAGATGTTGAGTAATGAACTGTAAATGGATGTCAGACTGAGTGGGTCTGTGCAGCTCAACACACAGAGCATGGCACTGACACTGCCAGGATTAGTAACACTGAGGCTAAAAGTGTTGCATTCATGCAGCTGCACAGTGCTGTGAAGGAAAGGCACTGGTAGATAGATATAAGGGCTGCAGTGTAAATCAGACAAAATTACAATATTTATACTGTTATTATTCATCTTATAGATATTATATTGAATGTGATGCATGCTATATTTCACTTCTTTTGAATGTCTCAGTGTGGCTCACCAAATGCTTTCACTATGCACAACCAGTTGACATTTGAGAATGTGCAGCGTGCATCATGTGACCAAAATAAAACGTATGACGGAGAAACATGCAGCTGCAATGACAAAGAAAGAGGGAACATTTTATATACTATATTAGATTATCTTTGAAATCATGTAGCAAAAAAGAAAGTGGAGCCCCCCAACATCTAAATGTGGAAATATTATTTCAGTTTTTACAAGTTAATCCCGATGTGTCATTTGAATAGAAAAGAATAGAATACAACTTAACAAAGGTGGAAAATTGTCTTTTGCCCATCTGGCAGTTCATTAAATCATCAAAACATACACACACACACACACACACACCACTTAACATACAGCTGCAGGTTCTGTGCACAGTTTGTCTTTTGATTGTTACTAAATTATACCCAAACATATTGAAGTAGTAATTATTTATGCGTAGCGCTGAAACAAAAAAAGTTGATTCATTGATTAGTCAGTTGATGGAAAATTAATCTGCAACTATTTTGATAAATGATTAATTGTTTAAGTCATTTTTCAAGCAAAAATGTCAGACATTCTCTGGGTTTTAGCTTCTTAAATGTGAATATTTGCTGCTTTTCTTTGTCTTAAGTCAGAGAAATGAGCAGCTATGAGTTTTTGATTGTTGGTCAGAAGAAACAAGCGATTTGAAAATGTCACCTAGTGCTTTAGGAAACACTGATGGGGCTTTTTTAACCACGGTATTTTCTTATATTTTATATACCAAACAATTAATCGAGACAGTAAACGTCATATTAATTGATTATGAAAACAATTGTTAGTTTCCCTAATTATGTGAATTTTGTTAATAAGGACACATTAACTGCTAAGACAACAGGAAAATATCATTCAGAAAAGGCGACATTATTTGTTCTAATGTGAAATGCAACAAAATCTTTATTCCTGAAATGATAACAATAACTTAAATTACGTATGAAATGACAATTAGTTGAGATAAAATAACCAGCTTAAATGCAAACAGTACACATTTTAATTATAATAAATTATTTTAAATTGAGTTTCGGTCCTACAGAACTGAATCTGCAGCAGCCACAGTGCAGCAGTAGACGACGTTAGCGTATAAAGATGATATAAATCAGGGGGGTATTGTTGGGAAAGAGTGGAGCTGACAGGTACTTTTTAGTCCAAGATGGAGATTAACAATATCACTTAGCCGGCCTCCTCCCACTCTCTGCGTTTTAGTCCTATCTCTCTCTCTCTCTCTCAGCCACGTGTCTCTCTCGCTCCTCTCTCGGCCACAGAGACACCGGCTCTGACCTTGATGAGGAGCGCAGTAAATAAAGCCAGGGGAGGAGCAACTCGTCTCCTGGCAACGAGCCTCTGTTGGGAGCTGGCAGGTCTCTGTTGTGGCCGCCTCCCTGTCGGGGGCCCTGCCAGGTGGATGGCGTTGTGCCCAGAACTCTTTACAAACTGAGTCTGCACTCGGCATTCACCTGATCTGAGCTTCTAGGATCTGTTACTTTACTTCAAAGCCAAAATCTGGGATCACCCTGTTTGCTTTTAGTGTCAGTGGCTAAAAACTGGTTTTCCGAACCAGGTCTGCAACTCTACTCCCTAATCTGTGTTTGGGTCCAGTGCTGCTCAGCTCAAGAATGATACAGTGGTGAACACAGAAGGCATGACAAATATCTAAATGTCACATATTTACCTTGATGATGATAAATTCATAATACATCATACGTTTGATAACTACCATCAGGGTTCCCTAACAACGACAGATCTGCTTTATATGATCTGCGTAAAGATTGTGTTTTAAATAAGATAAACTGTTAAAGCGTTAACACTCATTGTTATAAATGAGGATGTAGAATTAAAGCAAAATGAGGCAGGTGAATGTGACTGGATAATGTTTTAGTTTTTAGGGGTAGGGATTACGAAAGCTGAGGATCATTTCTCTTGTTAGTCAGCCTGTGAAAACATTTATAAACTCTTGGGTTTACCAAGGAGAGAGGGCCTAACGCAAAGATGCCACTGAGCTGCATTATGGGAAGTGTAGGAACAAGCACTTTTAGAGTTAGTAGTATCTCTCTTTTTTAATCTGTTTCTTGTGAGTCCCCCAACTTTATGAAAGTGCAGCATTAAATCTCTGGTGAGACACGCTTTGTTACTAAAGCGGTAACCCTTCTATACCCTACAAGAGTAAATACTGCCACAGCCTCTAGCATTCTCAGCCATAAATTGCTTTGTTTTTGATCACATGATTACAGAGCTTAAGTTGACACATTAACTTCTTAAAGGTGGCCATATAAAGAGAAGAAATCCCACATAATTGCACTAGATTATCTTCTCTGTCCTGCATATTTAACCACTTTTAACAAGCCCTGTGTAGTAGAAACATGTAGGGAACTACAGATGTATCAGCCTGGTATGTGCATGAGTGAATAGTCAAACATGGGATGAGGTAGGTCTATCAAACTGACTCAAACCAGGTTTATAAAATCCTTCACATATTGTACAGGCCTTCAGTAAGAGGACGATAAGTCTCGCTGACAATTTGCTAGCAAACGGTACAGGCCGTAGCCAATAACAAAACCCATTAGCTGTTAGAGTTAGCTCTCAACTAGCCTCTCACTAAGACTCCCACATATACAGTATAGACTAACTTGAGCTCACCCAACCCAACTCTCACAGATACTCTATCTTACACAAATCACTGTTATAGGTGGATGGAGTGACTGACAGGCTTCACAGCATCTAAGCTGACCACATGTTTACTGACACGCTGGAAATTGCAGTAGCAGCACCTGCAATAAACAGCCCTTTAATAACATGTATAACATTAACTCTTAACATGTTACACAGTTTCTTACAATATGTTGTTTTAAACGTTTGTATACTGACTTACAGAAAGTGATGTATTTTACATGTTCAATAGAAGCAGCAAAGATTAGACTGCTTGTGATCAACAGAAAGAGGAACTAAGTAGTCAGCAGGAGCGGTGTTAGCCACAAAGCCGAAGAAAAGACGTACAGAAATTCAGATTAGAGGTCTGCGCCGAGTCCGCAGCTCCCTCAAGGCCTGCAGCAGATGTTAGTGTTGTTAGTGTTTTTTGTTTTTTTTCTTTCAAGGCTGCGAGCGGGCATCGGCAGTCATGTTTGTAATGTGTGAACATAGTGCAGGATGGATAGTTTGTTGCTTGCAAGCTGCACACAGATGTGATGTTTGGCATCAGTTTGTGAGTAATATTTGATGCCTATGACACATTGAAAGAACACTTATGGGATTTCTTTCAATCAGGACATCAAAATAATATGGAGGATTAAAATGAAATAAAATGCACACTGCACAGATTGCTGGTTAGTGAGAGCAGGCTTGGCGCAAAGGATTGTGGAGCAAAAAGCAGCAAAGAGTGGGCAAAAAATAGGGGCTACAGACTTTTAATTCAGATTACATCAACAGTACTGCCCAGAGTTTAATTGCTAAGTGTTTTCTGGGAAGTACAAAAAACACCACATGCTGTTGCTCCTGCATGATGTCTTGATTTACCTTAAATGCACTAAACAGCTAATACTGTGACTTGTAATGAAGTGTACATACAGGGAGGTATTAAACTCGATACCAAACAAGTTTGAATAGAGGGGGCGCTGGTATATTCATCTGAGAGAGGAGAGTCCTTGGTGGGGGGCAGTGTGGTGGATCGATACTCTGCTAAACAGGGTTTCTGTTATCCATCTGGAGGGAACAGGAAGGATTTGAGCTCCGGCTGGAGTGGAACTGAGCTCTAGCAATACGAGAGCTGGAACCCGCTCAAACTGGCAAGGTATACTCTCTGTGGGCAACATTAGCCAGCTCCCCTCACAAACCCAATGACCTTGGCAGTGCGCACTGCCTCACCGATTTGTTATATAGTCACTTATTCCTGATGAGGACGAGGAGACCAGACCAGAGGAGAGAGGGATGGAAAAAAAAAAAAAGTGCAAGGGGGAGGGAGGAACAGGGGGCTCAACTACACATGGAACCAACTTGAAGAGGCTGCTAAGAGAGCGGACTATTGTTTGGACAGGTCTGTAGGGTACTTCACTGACAAGCCAGAATTGGCTGTGCAGAAAACATGCCATCAAAAGTTGTCCTTAGCCTCTCAGGGCTCAAGTGTTATGATAGTGTTTGGGCTTCGACTCAGCAGATAGTCATGTTTACTCAGGCTGTGCCATCATGCTAATTTAGGGCACAGCTGCTTGAATGAGGTGTATATACTCTGCTGGTGTCATATCACAGAGCCTGGACACTTTTAGAAACACTCGCTTACACTGAAATGAAACTTCAAATGAGCCTCTGTGATGAAGCTGATTTTGGCTTCCTTATCTATTTTTCTGTTGCTGCTGCTGTGGGTGAAATACTTTTCATGAATCATGAATCCTGACTGCTGTCCTAGTGTTTCAGTTGGGTGGTATCCATGCTCCCTGGCTAACCCCTCACTGCTCTGTTGAACACAGGAAAACAATGCTGTTTAAGAATGAATAACATGCCCTTGTTGTTGTGGACCTCCAGGTCTTAAATCATGGCCAAGTTAATGGGAAATCCCAACTGTAGCTTTTATTGTGTTCAAGACATTTTTATTAGACTGCGGTTTCAGTGCACGTTTCACCAAATATTTTCGGTGCTATTTTTGACGATCTTTACCCTGCTGCTGCACCTCTCGGCTTTGGTTGCACAACTTCCCCTCTGTATATATGGGCATTTTCTTTCCTGTGGAAAATATTTGTCTTCCTAAGAAACCGCTGATAGTATTCAAGAGTTTTTGAATCCTTGCAATACATCAGTGTTGGAAGAAGTATTTAGATCCTTTACTTAATTAAAAGTAGCAATACTGCAATTTAAAAATACTCCATTACAGGTTAAAGTCCCACAAAGTCTAGAAGTATAAGTGGCAGAATATATTGAAGTGTCCCAAGTAAAAGTACTTATTATTAGAGCTGAATCTATTAATCAATGAATCGATAATGAATTGTAATTAATATGGAACAATTTTGATAATCAAATCATCGCAAAAACATTCACATACAAGATCATACAAGACCCAAAAAAGTATTTGCAGGTTTTCTTAGTCTTCTATGATAGTAGACTGAATATTTTTGGGTATTGGACTGCAGACAAATTGTGATTTTTTTTTCACTATTTTCTGACATTTTATAGACCAATTCATTAATCAATTAATTGAGAAAATAACTGGCAGATTAATCAGTACTGAAAATAATACAACTGGGCAACAGGTGAGACTATTTTGTCATCTGCTTCTTCCAAGGTCAAGAATGTACAAGTACCTCAAGGTTGTACTTAAGTAGAGAACTTGAGTAAATTACTTACTTTTATGCCATGCTAATAGCATCCAGCTGTGTGTCTCATGAAGGGGGGATATAAGGTCAGAAGTGTGACATTTGCCAAAGTAAACCTGGCCCATTTCCACACTCATCATAACCTGGGCAGCCACTCCAAACCGTCTGGGTTGCATCAAACCCTCATATGGCACCTGAGCGCACAAGCCCCCGTGATCCCAGACGATTTTAAACTCTGAGCAAGCATAAGGAGTTTCCCCCGAGCCAGTATCTCTCAGCAGTTTTATTAATCTGACTTTAATTTGACCAAACTCATAGTTAATGGGATGATGTGGAGGGCGAGCTTAACAATTTGGGTTAATAAATGTGTCATATGAGTTACTGATGAATGCGAGGCCACTCAAGTTTAACACAGACAGGAGGATAACCAATGTGGTCAATTTCCACTCTCCTATGAATGATTCAGGCCATCCATTGTGTCGCTGTCTTCCCTCTAGATGTGGAGCACAAGGAGGAGGACGGAGGTCATGCAGTCAAGACCGAGGTAAGATTTCTGCTCTGTTGAGTCTCTGTTCTCAGGCTGATGTAACTCTTAAGGTGTCTTTCACACTTGCCAGGGCTGTAGCTTCCTTTTTTGAGGGTGAATTACCTTTCCTGTCACAAACCGTGAATCCTCTTCTAGCCAGCATAACAGATGGTTTTGGTGCAGCTTGAACAGAAGCAAAAGTGCTTTTCTTGACATGAAAAAGGACAGTTTTTGTAGAAGAAATACTGAATATAACTGGATTCTCCACCTGCTTTATACTGGTATGTTTTAAAAACATCAACCCATACAGTGTTGTTACAACAATTTTCTTCTTTTCTCTTACTACTTATTCTTGATTGTAGGACAGGTTGTATGCTTGATATGGGGAAGTTTACGTGTTGTTTTGCATAACCGTAGCTGGGTAGAAATTGTTTGACATTTTGGGAAAATACACTTACTTGTTTTCTTGCCGAGTTAGATGAGAGGATTTATAGGTAAATATGAAGCTACAGCTAGCAGTCAGTTATCTTAGCTTAGCAAAAAGACTGGAAACAGCGGGCAGCAGCTAGCCTAGCATTATCCACTGCAGTTCGCCAGTTTGGAAAATACGCTTATTTGCTTTCTTGCCGAGAGTTAGATGAGAAGATTGATACCACTCTCATATCTGTCCGTTAAAGCTGGGGTAGGCAAAATCTCTGCAACCTGTGCAAAACCTTCCGCCTCTCTCTCTGCTGTCTTGTATCACTCCGCTAAGCCCCTCCCACCAAACCCACAACTTGAGCTAATGAGCCCGAAGCTCCGTGTGGAGGGACGCGTTGCTGCAGGCAAAGGAGGTATTGGAAATTTATCACAAGTTGCAGGATTTTCGGCAGGATTTTCCGCCATCAAATCAGGATTTCACCATCTGAAGGGACGTGTACGTGCGTCTGCATTTGGAGAACAGCCAATACAAACGCACTGTCTCTCTGAAATAACCTGTGATTGGCTAAAGTCATGGGCTAGATTTTCTGAAAACAGAGCCAAGAGCAGGGGCTGAAGTAGAGGTTTGCTCTCAGACCACTTGAATTACTATATGCTGCACAGTTATTATGGATTTGTTGGCCAGTGATGCCAAAAAAATACTGCCTACCCAAACTTTAAATATGAAGCACATATGAAGCTGGAGCCTGTTAGCTTATAGCTTAACATAAAGACTGGAAACGGGGAAACAACTAGCCTGGTTGTGCCCAGCGATAACAAAATCCCCCAACCAGCACCTCTAAATTTTACTAATGAATACGCAATTGTGGTGGTGGGGCGTGGTTTGAGCTTGGCTGCAGAGTGGGAGAGGTGGAGGAGTGGCTCAGGAGCTCAGTGCAGGTAGCCCCAGGTGCAGTGCATTAATCAATATGTGCTTATATATCAGTAGTGGCAGCCCTGAGGAGGGTGGCTGGGAAAGGAGTGGAGAACGCGCCCTAAAAGGAACTGAGCTGGCCGGAATGGCAGACCGGGCCAGAGGACACCAGAACGGCAATAGTATTGTAAATAGTTGTAAATAGTTGTGAATAAACGAGCCGAACGGCTCATAAATACTTCCAGCGTGTGACAGAGTTTCTCTGTTGACAGACCCGCAGTAGCAGTTGTCGCTACAGCAATATTTTTCTTGTTTAATCTGTACAAAAACCATAGTGTAAAAACCACAATTCAACATTTTACGGGACTATTTCTTGGCCAGGACCAGTGACGTTCTGGCATTAAACATCCGTTAAAATAAACGAGATGCAACGTGTTAATTTGTGAGCTTTAGAGGTGCTGTTAGGCGGATTATGTTACCTTTGGACAGAGCCAGGCTAGCTGTTTCCCCCTGTTTCCAGTCTTTAGGCTAAGCTACGCTAACCGTCTGCTGGCTCCAGCTTCATATTGAACGGACAGATATGAGAGCAGTATAGCTCTTCTCTCGGCAAGAAAGTGAATAAGCCTATTTCTCAAAATATCAGACTATTCCTTTAAGCCTATTCTGTGTTTCTCTAAACTTTTTTTCCACCTACTCTTCTACAAATGTATGACGAAAGCTTGCACTGAAAGTAAACTGTGTCTGCACCATTGCTTGACTAGAAGCTTTGCATAGTTGCCCATCTTCAAGGTCCAGAAAAAGTGAGTAGTTCTCTTGCCTTTGGACTTGTGAAAGAAATGGTACCTAATGGTGTATAGATTTGAAATATCAAATACACTTGGGAGCTTCTCGAATCAGTTGGTGCTGGTGACCTTGAGACTGTTGCCAGGGAGTCGTGATTAGACACTGTGGCATCAGTTCTTGCTGCCTGACCAATCACAAGCTGATAGCACCATACGGCACACCAACATGTGAGTCATCATCTTTTTAGAAATTAGACAACCCCATCGCCTCAACCGTAAATTACTCACTTGTTAACAAGAGTCTGTCTCACAGGCTCTAGTGACAGATTGGATGCACAGATTTACGACAAATCTGGATTCTTCCTTACGAGAGAAACTCTAAGAGAAAGAATTAAAAACAAGTAGCTAACTTTTTTTTTTAACACCTTAAACAGGGAGGTCGAGGCAGGCTGCGAAGGGGAGTTGGTTGGGAGATCAGCCTTCGTCAGAGGCCCGTGCCCAGAATAACCTTCCAGGCTGGTGACCCTTATTACATTAGCAAGCGGACCAGAGAGGAGTGGCTGGCCAAATGGAAGATGGAGGTGAGTACCCCAGCTCTGTCCCAGCCACCGTAGATTACAGGGCGAGTGACAGGCGTGGACTAAAGCTGCCAGGGTCAAAGATAGGGATTGTGGTGTGTTCACGGCCAAGTGTATTTGATGGGTCATTTGATATCTCATGAAGGTACCATTTATTTCAGTGGATTTCCAGGGCCATTGGCTCAGTCAGCTCCTGCATTTCCTGACTTTGTTCTTGTCTTTGTACCAGCAGAGGAGAAAACTCATGCAGCTGCGTTGATCACAACTGTTTGATGCCTTGATATGATTCATGCTTCCCGGATGAAAATGTTGCTGTAAATTTTTGCTTTGCGTCATTCTGACTGCTTTTGTTGTCTTGAAGTTGTGGCGAAGTGATTCAACATTAAAGAGTCAGTTCACCTAAATCACCAAAAAACATACTTTCCCGGGGTGGCTGTGCTCAGGAGGAGGTAGGGCGGATTAGCAGCCATTAATCACAAGGATGGGGGTTTGAATCCCGGCTCCTCCTGTCCACATGTCAAAGGGTCCTTGAGCAAGACACTGAACTCCAAGTTGCTCCCAATGGTCAGGCCAGCTCCGCCGCTATCGTGTGTGTGTGTGTGTGTGTGTGAATGGCTGAATGAAAGGCAAACATTGTAAAAATTGTCCAGTTTAATGGTTTTTATTCACAAAAGTTTTGTCTCTTTCCAGAAGCAATGTCCTTGTTAATCTGGATAATCCACAGGCTCTGTTGGCGTTCAGGCTGAGAACACCAAACGCCAAAACACTGCACAGCGGTTTATAATTTGATGAGGAAGGATTTTACCGCTTTGAGTTAAAGTTATCAGAGTGACAGTACTTTTATCTTGTGTCACCACTATTGAGAAGTAAAAAGTAGAAATATGATGTTCACATTACAAAGTAATCTACCTGTACTGGTGTTGAGTCTAAAGTTAAGCCTGGTTCAACTTTTTTCCTTTTCAAATGAATAAGGGGCTAAAGTTGGTCTGATTTCTTTGTTCCAGTTCCAGTTAAACTTTCCATAGAGCAATAGTAAACAGTTGAAAGTTCATTCTTGACCTTGTAAACAGTAGTTGACAACAAGCCGTTCCATTTCCGTTCTATTTTGCAGCTTTCAGTTGTCCAGAGCAGCTACTAAATGGACCTTTTGAGGAGATTTCTTTGACAACTACTGTTTCCAAGGTCCAGAACAAACTTTTCATCTCATCTTTGAAGCCAGCGTGGACGAGAAGCCCTAAAAGTGTTCAGATAAATGAAAATTTAAACATCTACAATTCTATGACAACTGAGAAAACGCCATGTACTCATGAAGATCATGTGATCCGATGGAAAGCTTCAGAACTGGTACTTGTAGATTGCTTTGTCAACAAACTGGTATTATTTTACTGCATTCAGGATGATCACACAGCAAATGTAGTAACAAGCTCTGATTTCAGCATGATCTTATAAAAATGAACATTGCTCATTACTTCCATCCATCCATCCATTTGCTCATTACTTAGTCATGTTAAATATGACTCCTGGTAGTAATGTGATGTAGTGCACATTCATCTGTTACATAACGAGGAGTCTCCGTAGTATCAACATGGGGTCTTCCATTTCTTCTGCCTCCCCGCCCCCCTCTGCTCTCCTCTGGAGAAGGCTCGGAGAGCGGCCATAAAAGTGTCTCCATGGAGGAAATATTGCCAAATTAGCAGGACATGCCGGGGTCTCACAAGTGAAATGTCATAAAATACAAGGCAAGTAAGCAGTTCACGTTTTCCAAACAGAGGTGGATTTTCTTTTACAAGTAGCTCTACAAGGCTGAGATTTAAGGGGATTTGCAAGATGCAAATTTTGAGTGTGCCTGTTTTTCCCCCTTTTCTCATCTGGCGTATTGCAAGCTTTGATCTAATTTGCACACAGACCGATTTGTTCTGGCGTTAAAGCACTTTCCTGAGGAGTAATATGAAGCACAGCCTTTGGTTTTGGTTCTGCGCTTGACACAGAGCCTTTTGCTGTTGCATGTTTCTGCAGCGGGGGGGGGACATGATGGCTGAAAGGGTTACTGCCGTCTTGCTCTTTCTCCAGGATCTCTCTTTTTTTCACGTGCCTTGTGTTACAGTGGACTTCTCCGTCTCTCCCTCTCTGTTTCCCTCCCCCATTCTTCTCCTGACCCCTCCCCCAGCTATGGAAATGAACTCTGTGCTATGGATATGAGGGTGAAGATGAGGTTTGCAGCAAATTTCCAGCAAGACAGCCTCTTGGCTCGCTGCCAACATTTTGCAAGTCCTCTCTAGCCAACCAGAATTCCTGTCGGCAATCACCTGACCCTGAATTCCCAGACAAAGAAATGTTCATGCTTTCTTTTTTTAAGCGATCTCTTCTACCCTGAGAGTGGGGGTGAAAAAAACTCAAGCCCCACACTGGATTATGAGGGTTGCGCGCTGGTGTGTATGGGTATGTGCACTGCATTGTTTGTTTGATAACACGGGGGGATAGTGTGCATGTTTGATTAGCCTGCTTACAGCGAGGGGAATATGCTGACTTCAGGTATTTCCACGAGAGTTGTCGTGAACCATCTGCTCTGCACGGCTTAAAGGGAAACCGGAAGAGTGAGCAGGCTTTAGCCGTGTTTGGGAAAAAGTTGCTTGCTTGAAAAAACTTTTTCCCGTGGGGTGAATATGTACTGAAACTATTTCCTGTTTCATAGCAGCGCCTAAAAATGTCAGAGTAGTATCATTTAAATTTTAGGTCAGATATATTTACCTTCAAAAATGTTGCTGTGTTTTGAGAGCCACCATGATTTCACCTTACTTAACATTTAACTGGGAAAAAGGTGAAGTTGTTGTGTAGGCCTCAGATCCCTTTCCTTCCTATCATTGTGTACATTGCTCTGTTTGACTCAGGACATAGATTTACTGTAAGAAGAGTAATTTGATTATTTGAGAAGATTTTAAAGGGCTTTGGAGTAAGCCGAGCAGCCTCCTCAGGGAGCTTTTTTAACAACTCCACTTGTGGATTCATGGGGAATTCTGTTTATGTATTCATGGCTGACTCTGTAATATTCCTAATTATCTCTTAAAAGGACGCAATACAATGAGAACCAGATGGCCTATTTTGGTGTGACCCCCCAAGGCCACTCGTGAAATACACAGCCTTTGTAGGGATCTGTGCTAAAACCAGGCTAATGAATGCAGTAGCCACATCGCTGCACAACAGAACCTGCCACTTGTGCATTTTCAGACAGTATTTCCACTTTTAAAGCAGCCCCCTTTTTTCAAGGTTTAGGAGCAGCTTTTGCAGCGTTCTCAGTCTGATGCATCTCGAGTTAACTTCACCTGACGTGACTTAAGGAAGTTTTTATTATTTGTCCGCAGTCCTGCTCAGCAGATAAGCTTAGGTCTTTGCACTGAAGACATATCTCACTGTATTATCCATCAAACAATTACACAAAACAGTCCCTGCTGCGGCTCTCCTGCCTGTTGCGCATGAGAGACTACTGCATTCAAAGGTCAAACTCTTTTGTGTTGCTTCAAAGGCTCGCTGTCATGTTGTGTGAGGAAGTAATGTTCAGTGACAGTTTATTTCATCTAACTTATACCTTTAATCAGAATTTGCAGAATTCTTGTTTGTTTTGATTCGTTGATTCGGCACATGAGCTGCTACTTTATTTTTTTTCTAATATCTAATTTGTTTGATTGTCTCTGTATTACATGTGAGTTTTCAGGGCTTATGCACGATGGTGTTTGATCTTAACAACTGCACTTTTGACTCTTTGAGACTAAGAAAATTTCCTCGTAAAGTTAACAACATTATAATATGCAGTTGTTGTCTTATAAATAACTGAACCTGCACAGTAAACGTGACCTTTGTGTTAACAAGTACAGCCCAGATTAGATACTTAAGTATCATCTGCACACCCCAGAGACCAATATCTCTTCTCTTTTTTCTGCCTCCCAGTGCACTCTGTCACCCCTTGAGCCCTCGGGGTATCATGCTGCACAGACCTCTAAGTCAGATTATCCCTTATTGTGCACCCAACATGTCTCTACACTCTGCCAGAGGCCTGTAGAGCTTCTGTTTTCACTCTATCCATAACAAAATCCACTGTTAGTACAGTAACTTAGGTTTTGTTTTCATATGTTTTCGTATATAACATAGTTTTTTCCAAGGTGAAAAGGTGTAGATGTTTTCACTGTGAGGTTGTTTAAACACATTTGCTCTGCTGTGTTTATACATCTACAGTATGTCTGCTGTCATTTTTGGTATTTGTCTGCAGCGCAGCGTGACAGTGGATATAAGTGGTGGTATTTCTGAGCTGTCAGTGACGGGCAGGCGTGCGTAAATGATAAAGACCGCATTGTGTCCCTGCTACCTCCTTTCCTATTTTCCCCTTTAGACTCAGAGGGCCTGTCTTGCTGGTGGAGCTGCACACACACTGTGAGGCCCCCCAAAGGGGGGCATTTACAACTGGGAAGAAGTCCAGAGACAAATATCTGGTTCTTATAGCCACTGTACTTTCTCTCCTCCCCCCACTGGCATTTTCAGCGTCACTCTCTCATTGGCTCTGAGGAGAAGGAACCCTGGAGACTGTCTGACCCTAAACACACGCAAAATGAGCACAGTAACAGTAGCTCAGCCGCTTTATTGCCATTTACAGATCTCCCAGTATACCTGTGATTACTGGTCACCAGAGATGGAGTAGCTCACACACAGCTTTGCAATCGTTCTCAGTCTGCCCTTTTCTTCCCGTCTGCACCGGCAACTGTTCTCCTCACTTGCCGATATTATTACAGATTGTTTCTCCCCATACACATAACGCATTTAGCAGTTTAATTGACATTTGTTAGTTTTTGCAGTTTACCATCTGGAACCACACATCCAAGCAGGCTGTCGAACACTAACTCCAATGTGCTTGTGCCGGAGCCAAGAGGACTAACACATATGGCCAAGGGCTTTGAACCATCCATCCAGCACTACAGTACAGATATTTATAAACCACAGCAGAGCCTCTTGATTGAAGAGCACATGTTTCTACTCTTCTGCGCCGAAACCCCTCCCCATGCTGTCTAGGCACCACCTCCCCTTAAAGGCGCTATTGTTTACGAGTCGCACTGGGAGAGTGGACGGAGGGCTGTGCTGTACTCTCTCTCAGTCTCGCTCCTTCTTCCCTTTTTTCTCCTCTTCCCACACGCCCAGTCCACCTCTGGACATTTACAGTGTGTGTGAGACCTGAGAACTTGAGAAAGACTTGAGGAAAATAAGCACAGCTGTGCAGCTCTGCTCTCACGTGGAGCCTATAGTGGAGCCTATAGTATCACTAACACGTGTTTACATATGGGGCTGCAGATATATTTTCTGTAAGTGTGTGCGTGTTTTGAAGAAAAAGAGTGAGAGGAGGAGAAGAAAGTTAACATGTGTGTGCATGTGAGGACTACCGTGTGTGTGTTTGAGAGAGAGATATCAGAATGAGTGCAGCTGTTGGGGATTTACTGTGAGAGGCTTAAGTCCCGGCTGCGTCTCGTCCCCTCTGATCGACCTAGCGGTTCAGTGTCAGGTACCACAAACCCAGTGAACTCTCTGCCGCAGCTCTGGACACTAGAGAGTTACTGTATACCGTGCTGTTGATGAATGGGCCTTACAGTCGGAGATAAAGCCATGTTTACAAAGGCTGTCGAGATTCTGCACTTACACAGCACAGACGATGTGCACAACTTGTGATGTACAGCTAAATGGCTACAAATGCTATCAGCCTCTATTTATACTGTATTTGGTAGTAATACAATTTTATTAGGAATGCACATCGCCATGATTCAGGCAGAATTTATGATTACATATATGATTAAGATGGACACGTATGTACAACTGGATTTCTACTTAAAGCTGCATTAATCAATATCTTTAAATTAGCAATGGGTCAGATGATTGTGTGTAATGTGAAAGGTGTCGCTCGTAGTGACAAACCCACAGAAAATGATCACCCGTCTTTGCAGTTCCCCGCAGCTCTGCGACGCGTTTTGGCGTCTTTCAGCTCATTGTTTTGGTTTTACAGCGCGCGACTTTAATGTTTGGGTTCACTCTCGCCGCTCTCATCAGCGTCTTTTCCAGCCCCAGCAGGCAGCTGTTTTCAGCAAAAATAAAAAAAACTGTGATAAACTCCTCACACATACAGTACAGACAAAGTTAGCTGGTGATCATAGTGGAGCATTTAGCAGCTAAAGAGCCAGATATTTCCCTCAGGAGTCCTAAGTCGACTTTTTGGTCTACGTTCACTGGGTGGCCAGAAACACAACTCCAAATGAATGCTAATGTTGTTCTCAGTCTGGCTGTTGGCTAACATGTTAGCCATAACAATTGTTCTGATGTCTCTAAGTTGATTAAGAGTCAGACATTTTGCAAAATTGTTCATTGTCTTACCTCCAGGCAGATCAGAAGCTGGTATCACTTTCATCTCTGTGTGTCCTGTACATGTGTCTAGCCTAGCTTAGCACAAAGATGTCACAAGCCTCAATACTTTTGAGTTAAAAATTCAGTTCATAGCACCTGAACACTGTCAAGTACTCAAAGATTGCACTTAATTCTCAGTCAGATCTATTTGTAAGCATGCATTTGACTTCTTTCCTGATTTATTTCCACGAGTATGGTCTCGAGGTCGATGTCTTATTTCACGCTTCACTTCTTCACAAAGGCTAGTGTTAGCCAGAGAGCATCTGGGCATCGTGGCTAACATTAAGAGTTTTGTTTGGGTTTTCTGAGGTTGTTTTGGTTTTGAGTTTGTTATGTCTGCCTTGCATTAGGGCCCTATTCTTTCTATTCCTTTTAGAACAATTTTCTGTCAAGTTTGATCAATGTCAAGGGTCTTTTAATCTCAGTGGGGGAGGATTTCCCAAGACGTTTGACATTTTTCCTGATTTGACTAATCTTATAATTAAAAAAGTAAATTATCCAGCTGGTATTAAAAACTCAGTCCTGATACTCAGCCTTAAACACTGGACACATCATCTGAAAAGACCTGTCCTCATCATTGCTGTCACTGGTCTGTGTTTCAGGCAGAGAAAAAGGCCAAACTGATGTCAGCGATGAACGCGATGAAGGATCACGAGGAGAATGAAACAGAGACTCAGACAGAAGAAGTCTCAATAATCAAGCACCCATCGCCTTCAAAGCAGCAGCAGCAGCAGCAGCAGCAGCCTCATTCGCACACTCAGTCACAGCCTCAGTATCAACAGCAATCACAGCCGTCGTTGCCACAGCAACAACAACAACAACATCAGCCACCTCCGCAGCAGCAGCAGCCTACTGACCCCGCCTCCCCTACTGTGGCCACAACTCCTGAGCCCGTCGCCATCCTAGGTGGAGACAAGACATCCCCCAAGTCTGCAGACACTGAGCCCGAATATGAGGTAAGATGGTTTTGAGCTCGATTCGCACTGATTAATGTCCGAGACAGGAATTTACAACAGAGATCTCTATTGGAAAAAGGATTTAGTTTAAGGCCAGGGTTAATCCGTGTCGACCAAAGCAGCCATTCATGTTTAGGGAAGTTATTCACTTCAGGTGTTTTACAACTGTCAGCCTTATGGCAAATATGTCATGTTGAATTTTAAGGAAATGTGTATAAAGTGATGCAGAAGATGTACAGTACGTTTACATTTGATGTAATGCTGCAGCATAAAAAACATTGTGTTGTGTGTGTTTTATGGAATGTTTGTATATATATATGTACATAATACTATCATATAGTGTGATATTTTCTTCTGAATATATAAAGAGGGACCTCACTTTAATAAATTTCCCAGACCTAGTACAGGCTTTATACAAGTACTTTCTTACTTACTTACAACTATTTTCACACATTTCGTGCTATTCACCAATCAGTAAACAGACTATGATTTGACTATGATGACGAACTTGCCCTTTAACAGGGAAATGAAGAGTTTTAAGAAATTTAAATTTGTTTATTTATGCATTCAGTTTGACTAATCGTTTCAGCTCTAAAATAAATCATAACAGAAAATCCTCAATTAGTTGACAGAAGATTCATCAACAACTATTTTGAAAATCTTTTAATCATTTAAATCATTTTCAAACAAAAATGCCAGAGATTCCCAAGTTCCAGCATCTCAGTTTTGAGGACGTGCTGCTTTTCTTTTGTCTTTGTTAAATATGTTTAGGCTCTGGAAAAAAAAGCAAAAGAAATTTGAATATGTCACCTGGGGATTTGGGAAATTGTGATGCTCATGTTTGACTTTTTTCTTGACCAAAAATAAATCTATTGACCAAGAAAATAATTGGAAGATTAATGGATAATGAAAATAATCTTTAGTTGAAGCCCTAATTCATATTATAAGTAATCAACTTTATATATTGTCATTTTAGTATATATTATTTGTTATATTATTGTTTTATATACATGGTGGAGACGAGGTTGTGTGGCTCAGGTCTGTTTGCCGGCACCAGGAAGTCCTCACTGATCCATATTCTTCACATACGATTACAATCTATCTATACTTTTGTCATCCTGATTGATACTGTAATCTTACTATGTTGGTGTATTCTGTGCACACAACATCTATTGCATGTTTGTCCGTCCCGGGGAGAGGGATCCCTCCTCTGTTGCTCTTCCTGAGGTTTCTTCCATTTTTTTCCCCATTAAAAGGTTTTTTGGGGAGTTTTTTCCTCATCCGAATAGAGGGTCTAAGGATAGAGGGTGCCGTATGCTGTACAGAATGTAAAAGCCCCTTTAGGCAAATTTGTGATCTGTGATATTGGGCTATATAAATAAGATAGACTTGACTTGATTTTACCATCCCAAAGAAAAACAAACTGAGACAGAGAGTGTTTAAAAAGGTTTCAGTATTATGCCCAGAAGCTAATACAGGGAGGATGATTTGTCTTTTATTTTGGCTGCAGGACGGCCGTGGTTTTGGCATCGGCGAGCTGGTTTGGGGAAAGCTGCGAGGGTTCTCGTGGTGGCCAGGCCGCATCGTATCCTGGTGGATGACGGGCCGGAGCAGAGCTGCTGACGGAACCAGATGGGTCATGTGGTTTGGAGATGGAAAATTCTCAGTGGTGAGTGTTCAGAGCCAACATTAATATTGCTGTCAGGTGATTTTTTTTTTTTTCACCAGACATTAAGCAAAACAACCTTCCGTTTATAGCGACAACCACACGTTATAACAAGCTTTTTTTTTGTTTTGTTTTATTTGCTCAACTAATTGCTCTTTTCCAGTATAAACATAAAAGTAATTTATCTCCAGACACTTTTTAATTCAACAGCACAATTTTTCTAACATTTGAAGTAAACAATTACTTAATTTTCTATGTATTTTACAGGTCTGTGTAGAGAAACTCTTGCCTTTAAGCTCCTTCAATAATGCCTTTCACCAACCAACTTACAACAAGCAGCCTACGTACAAGAAAGCCATCTATGAAGTGCTACAGGTGAGAACAAGAATAAAATCTGCCTATTAAACTAAGCTCATTGACTGGTAGCACTGTACAGTTGTTTTCAGTTCTTCGGAGGAATAATTTGACATTTTGGTAAATGCACTTATTGACTTTCTTGCAGAGAGCTAGATGAGAAGATTGATACCGCTTTCATGTCTGTACGCTAAAAATGAAGCTAGAGCCAACAGACGATTAGCTTAGCTTAGCATAAAGACTGGAAGCAGGGGGAAACGGCTAGCCTGTCGCTGTACAAAGTGTGAAAAATACTCCTACTAGCACCTCTAAAGCACACTAACAAAATTGTGGTTTCACAGGGACTTAAGTTCTGGAACTATTTCTTCTCATTTAATTCTCTGCAAAAAAACGTGTGGTGTATTTCCCAATATGTTGAACTATTCCTGAGCATCTATAGCCAGACGCTGTTTGTGCACTGACCATAAAACCATACAGATGTTGAAACTTTAAATTTCAAAATAAGTGCTTAGATGAGGAATAAAGAGAAAAGAATTCTGATCCCTTTTTTTGGATAGGAGGTAGCTGAAGTATTTTGTTGAGACACTGACCGCACTGCATCAGTAGATGATCATTTCTGTAGGTATATTGAGGAAGAACTTCTTTCATAAATGTTTTTTGTGTATTCGTAGGCGGCTAGCACCCGGGCAGGCAAAGCCTTCATGGCCTGCCCCGACAGTGACGAGACAGAAACCTCCAAATCAGTGGAAATGCTGAACAAGCAGATGATTGACTGGGCTATGACAGGATTTCAGCCCACTGGACCCAAGGCCTTAGAGCCACCAGAGGGTAAGAGGAAGCTAATATTATGAAGCTTTAATTGTTGGACTCTTGTGTAAGTTTGTTGCCAGCAACTGGGAGTCTCGACTTTTTACATTTCCAAGAAACTTCCCATGTGTATCAACTCCTCTATTTCTCACAGATAAAAGCTGTTAATGGACCTCCTCGACTACAACTTTCTCAAATTAAGCACGATTGAATAATTCATAATGTTGCCTGTAATATTAATTGTCTTATATCCTGTGCACCCCAGAGGAGCGTAACCCATACAAAGAGGTTTACCCTGAGATGTGGGTGGAGCCTGAAGCAGCAGCCTATACGCCTCCTCCTGCCAAAAAGCCTCGCAAAAGCACAGCAGAGAAACCCAAGGTCAAGGACATCATTGATGAGAGGACACGAGGTAAGGTGCCTCATTTATTAGGTTAAATAGGAGTCATGAACTCCATATTCCTTCCCTTGGGGAGGACTCAGCAGAGTTGTACATCAGACTTAAGTGGTCAGAGAAGTCGTGTGTGGACAAGAGGTCCATTAGAGTGGCAGGTTTAAGATGAAAGTGAGTGATGTGACAAGGCAAAAAGGTTTGGGCTGTTCCAAAGACAATGAATAGATGTTTATTTGAGTTTATTCCCAAACAAGCTTCATTGATATTACTGTAGGAGGTCTTGGCAATGAGTACATGATTCAGTAACATAACAGACACCAGTATCGGTGTAGCCTAATGTTAGAAAAGCTTTTGTTAAAATCTGTTGTTGAACTTATTATTACGGTGGTTTTATGTTGTTCTTTTATTTTGTTTAATTCCTCTATGTTTTACTATAATCTGAAATTATTGTTGCATTTCATGGTATTGCATTAAATGTGCACATATAAGCACCTTGTAACTCTGATCCTATAGATATGAAGTTTACTTATTGACTGTAGAATATTTTAAATGAAAATGTTAAAGCTAAATTCTTTGAAGCTCTCTCTATAATTTATTGCTGGATAATGATGTGGACATCACCTCTCATATAATAACAAAATATCTTCTCCTGCTCAGACTTTGTTCTGAATCGGATACATTAGCATCTGATTATTTCACCCTGAACTGGATGATTTAATGAGAATGTTTTAGCAGTAAATGTATTAATTTAATGTACCTTATACATGTACTGCTAAGGGTAATAATGCTCCATCTTTCCTACATGAAAAACAGGTAGTCAGGCTGGATTTAATGACAAACTGGACCCCAAAATGTCTCCTTTTGTAACATTTTCTCTTATAATAATAGCTCCTCCTAGAATTTGGTGTACCGCAGGGGTCAATTTTGGGGCCTTTACATAAATGACCTGGCTAATGTTTGTAAATTGACATCTAATATTTTATTTGCTGGTTTCATTAGTGTGTTTCATTCTCATAGAAACGTCAGAAACCTTGGGTTGTTTCCAAAAATGTCTCATTTACAGTAGAGATTTAAATTTGAATTACATTTTGTGTCAATTACAGGAGCTCACAGATATCCTTTTTATAAGCTCTGACATTTTGCACTGTTTTCAGCTGCAAATGTGCAGTTTATACGGGGCTATTTAAAACATTCAGCTATCTGTTTTGAGCAATTTTATACTTCTAGTACCTTTCACAACTACCAAAACAGAAATAGTCTTAAGAACATAAATGTCCAATTTTGAATTCCTCACACAGGTACTTTAATCTTGAATTCAGTTCCCACTAGAGCTTTTAAAAAAATGTGTCAAGAAATTCCTGATTTCCAACTTCTAGCATAATTTCATCTAGCTTTTACATAATAACGATTTACTGTGTATATTTATGCACAAAACACAAATGTTCAGATCATCAGAGTACCTTTTGTTTTGGATATACACAGATGGTTGATTATTTATAGTTTTTTCTGTTAACCTGTGTGAATAAATAAACTAAAACAACAACAAAAATTGGAACTGTTGACCCTCACAAATGTAGTGTGTCTGTAACGGTGTGTCGATTGCGTTAACCTACATTTCTCATCAGGTGTATCTTGTGTTGTATTTTCAGAGCGGCTCGTTCATGAAGTGAGACAAAAGTGCCGCAGCATAGAGGGTAAGTGATGTGTCCTCTGTGTGCTCTAGCTTGTAGCTTGTAGCACCGGGGGGGCTCTCAGGGGATGAACACCTAGACGCCTTACACTTGCCCTTGTTGTTGACAAGCAAAGCAGTGGAAATGTATGCATCTGTGTTAATAAAACGATCAAAGAGTAAAGATGAAGAAATAACATCTCCTTGATTTTTCCTGGCTCCCTTGTGAGTTCTCTCTAAATATACCAGCTAATCTCATTAGATCTACACCTGCGTCACAGCTGTTCAAATAATTTCATTGAAGTGTGAAGTTCGGAGCGTCGCAGAGTGTTCACACCTCTCTGACCTCCACTCTGCCTGTTAAATACTGACATACTGCTCTTCTTTCTACAGACATCTGTATCTCCTGTGGAAGTCTGAATGTTAGCCTTGAGCACCCGCTGTTTTCTGGAGGAATGTGCCAGGGCTGTAAGGTAAGCTGTGATAGAGGTCATTAAAAGTCTGGGACTCAACTCCAACTACTGTGTCGTAAAAAACTTCACAGCTCCTTTCAAAGCTAATAATAAGCTGAACATATTTCAAGCAGCACCTGATGTGACCTCATAAAATTTAGTTTCTCAAATGTGTCAAACTGCTCACTCCTGATTTGTTTTTATTTGGCCTCCTTTTCACAGAACTGCTTCCTAGAATGTGCATATCAGTATGACGACGATGGTTACCAGTCGTACTGCACTATCTGCTGCGGAGGACGAGAGGTGCTCATGTGTGGAAACAACAACTGTTGTCGGTGAGGTTTCTACTGAGTTCTACTGTGTAATGGAGGAGGAAGGTGCTAATAGAAACCACAATAGCCACAATGTCTTCATCGACAGTGTAAGAAAGAAGCAATATACTGTATGTGTGTGTATTGTGGTTGGCAGTGTCATGATATCTAAACATGTGGCAAGTGTACAATTATCAGGTTTCTGTCCAGATGTAGTGCAAATTTTAGGCGAATTTCCAGTAAATCGGCGAAAGAAAATTTGAATTAGTGCACGTTTCCATCCACTACCTGTTATACAAATATTATGAGTTGAATGCAAGAGGTAGACTGTTGGTGGCGGTAATTATACAGTCAGATGTCATTAAACTGAAGAAGAAGAAGAAGAAGAAGAAGAAGAAGAGGGCGCAATGAGACGATATAATTAAGTAAGCACCAGTCAGACCTCAAGTGAATTTCTGGCGGGTTTTTTTATGGGTAAATTGAAAACGCGCATAAAAATAGGTGGTATAGGAAAATAAAAAAATGTATTTAAACGAAATAAATTAAAAATAAGTCGCACATACAGAAGTGAGAGATGCAGTCCACCATGAAATGAAAAGAAATCCTTTCACAGTAAGTTCTTAGCTACGCTTGAAACACAAACACTTTGTCTATTTTTATATAGGTCCAAAAAAAGGTCCCATCTTCCAGTTGACCTTTTAATCTTCTGAGCATAGACTCAGAGGATGCTAGTGTATCTCTGCATTTACCCAAATCTGTCAAATCTGGAAGTTATTTCTGGAGGCTGTAAACATATCCAGCGTAATAACTGAAAAGGCACATTTTGATATAGTATGTTTGGTAATGTGACATCTGTCCCCGGATTAACACAGATAACTAGTTACTGAACCAAACCATCCACCCAGAACTTCCATAGCTTTGACCCACAATGACCTGACTAATGTACATTGCCATATACAGTATAATGTAGTAAAGTTCCCACTGCCAGCACAAATTATTCTTCATCAGTTCCATTGTGTGGCGTCTTCCTGGAGTATGACAATAGCTAAATAATATTTTATATTTTGTAAACTCTTTTACATATTAACCACATTCTACCGAGATGTTCAGCCATTTTCCATGTTCAAATTATTCTTTCGATGTCTCTGCCATTACAATTTTCACAGAGTGAATTTGTGATTACTTGTAAAATTGTTGGTTAATTTATAAAATTGTGAAGCTGTGTGGCATTCCTGCAGCAAATCCAAATAATCCACATGTAGTTGTCTGTGACACTATTGAACCTAGATGTTACACAATCTCTTATTTGTGAAGGCAAATTGTTCAAATAAATCTTCACAGAACATAAATACATCATATTTATACAAATCAGAAGTTTGTATGCCACTGCCTCCAATGTACAGTTGTTTTTCCAATACAGATAGCAGGATTGTGCCATCATTGCACATAATGAATACATAATAGAGTCTTTGTAGTGGTGTCACAAATCTCATAGCAGTGATGTCTCCATCATGGAGGTCCATTGGAGAAGCTTCTGATCACAAATATTATGTAAAGTGTGGTTGTATGTCAGTTGAATAGACCACTGTTAACTATAAAGAAATAGTCTATTAAAGTATCCTCACACAGCCAGACTACGAGATTTAAGTCTAGAAAAATACCACTGAGAACAGATTCAGCCTTGTCAGTCACATGTCAGAGCAATCAGGAAACAATGGTTTGCTGTGTGTTTAGATGATGGCATTTGACATTTGGGTGACATTTTGATGACAACTCGCTGCCTCTCTAAACTCCCAAACCTCATTCAAAACCATTAAAACTAGGTCTCGTAGATGTAAAACGAAAAAAAAGTGTGGCCTGTTTCTGACCTCTGATTGATTTAGAAATTGATTTTGGGAGGAGGGAGCTGTCAGTCATTTTCATTGTACAGCCTACTTTAAAGGCTGACTATCTGACCATGCTTCTGTTATTGTCAACAAATCTCATTAAAAGACAGAAACAAACAGTGCGTTAGTCCAGTCCTCAATCATTTTCGACTTCACTTCGCTCTCTGTGGCACTCAGCCCCAAGCCCTGCTCAAGACTTATAGACCAATATTTAAAAACAGGTCACGAATATATACAGTTTCATTTTCAAAAAAGGCTTAATAATTTCCTAAAACATTTGTGTTTAGCGAATTAATTTAATGCACTTGTGAGTATTTACACCAGCTGGATGAATGGAGCATGTCCCACCCGGTGCAACGGTGTGGCTCACTGATGTATTTTTAATAGTTTTTGGACAACATTGGAGCTCTATGGCACAAAGGAATAAGATACATCAGGCTTTGGCTACACAGATACTTGTTAGCAGGATCAATTCATTGCTTTTTCAGGTCTTTTAAGGAAAAATATGCAGACCCAAGCATGTGTTTAATGACACGTCTCAAACAAATTGACACATGGCGTTGCCAGACTACAATAAGAGAAGCACAAGTTGTGGGATGACATTGCCATAAGGTAGATTTGTTTAGAAAATGTACACTTCTGTTACTGTTATCTGCACAAACAGGTGGTTCTTGGCTTTATTAAACAGCTAAATAGCCTGTTGTTCTACTAGATGCTAGATAGATATATCGTCACTTGTACTAATTAACCTCCTTGGCCTGTGATCAGGTGTTTCTGTGTGGAGTGTGTCGACCTCCTGGTTGGTCAAGGAGCGGCCCACGCAGCCATCAAAGAGGACCCGTGGAACTGCTACATGTGTGGTCAGAAGGATGTGTTTGGTCTACTGAGGCGTCGCACTGACTGGCCCAGCCGTCTCCAGCACTTCTTTGCAAATAATCATGACCAAGATTTTGTAAGTGCACCTTCAGGCTAACTGTCTCACAGAGGAGTCTTTTTCCTGTGCGTCTCATTTTCTTCTCCCCTCTCTCTCTCTCTCGCTCTCTCTCTCTTTTGGTGTTGTATTTCAGGACTCACCAAAGCTTTACCCCCCAGTCATGGTGGAGAAGAGGAAGCCCGTTCGTGTCCTGTCACTATTTGACGGCATAGCAACAGGTTAGACCAGAACGGGATCCCCTTTCTCTAATCAAAGTCTGTATGAAATGTTCTGTTCATATCAAATTACACCAAATGCCCCCTTTCTTAATGAAACGCAACATTTTCATAATCATTTTTCATCAATTCAGTTGACTTCCATGTCATGATATATTCTCTTACTGGACAATAAACATGAAAATATTATTTGATTTTTACTTTTTACAGTGCGTTCATAGTAGTAAGTTTGTAGTCAATCAATACACATAAAAATGTAATCTAATACCACTATCATAGTCATTGTAAGAGTCTATCAGTCAATATGTGACTGATATCAGAACATTATATTGATGAAGGGAGAGTGATGTAGGTTGAGCATGTTTCAGATACTGTATGAGTATTAAACGGAGGATTTGAATGGTCATTTTCAGTTGTACTCAGGTTGTTTTGTTTTCGCTCCAAACCTACAGTCCTTAGTTTTCTATGTTCTGTCTGACCTTTGACCCCGTCCTGTGCAGGGCTGCTGGTGCTGAGAGAACTTGGCATCGAAGTGGACCGCTATGTAGCTTCTGAGGTGTGCGAAGACTCCATCACTGTGGGTATCGTCAGACATCAGGGTCGCATCATGTATGTTGGCGATGTGAGGAACGTCACACGTAAACATGTGAGTTTTTTATTTTTTTATTTTTTTGCTTAGGTTTGTGTGAAGTGTGATTGGTCTTTTTCAGTTGTAGCATGCTTCACATTCATACAAGGAGTTGATTTATACAACAGCAACCTTGTTGTGTTGAGCACTAAAGCTGGGGACAGACCGGAAGAGTAGCTGAAACTTACTGGTTAAATCGCACATAATGACAGATTTCTTAGTTAATTTTTCTTGCATATTCCGGTACCAAAACAGAAACACACACTCATCAAAAAGAGTTAAGCTAACTGCTAATTTACACTGCAAAAAAAGGGGAAAAAGGGAAAGAAACAGATGAAAAATGCTATATTTGGATGAGATGGTGGATGGAGAAACGAAGGCAACACAGACTGTAACTCCACTGAGAGAGCTGAATGAGACAGAACTTCATCAGAGTGAGGTCAACTTCATTTGAGCTGTGGCTCTTAACCTGAAGTGGATGATAGAATAGCAGCTACTCTCTCACTCACAGTACATCCCACTAGTTTGATCGCTGTTTTAGGCTGGTTTTGTTTTCTTCTCTCTCACACAGGTGATGTCACTGGTTGTAAATGTGAAATCTGTTTCAATTCCACACTCTGTATCATTTTATTTCCCAACTGTCAACACCAACTGACCCAGACAGGAACAGATTCAGTGCAGCTTGATCTGATCAGTGGCGATGCCCAAATCATATTTATAATCGTCTTAACAGTCCCGGCCTTAAGAAGCTCCGCTGCAGCAGGGGCTGGTTCTCTGGTGTTGTTAAAACTATATTAGGAATATAGTAAAAAAAAAAATGCCTTAACCACAAAATAGGGCTCCAATATACATGCAGATACCCCCGATGAGGACGTTATATGTTCTTCCTGCTTGAAATTCTGATACGATGTACAGATGTTTCTGCTCACAATGGGCGTCATGCAAGAACCACTCGAACGAAGAGATTTGTTCCTACGTGTCTCTTAGGTACTAATGAAATTTTCGAGTGGTCCAGACCTGTTGTCCCGTACAGATAGTCTGCCTTTCTTCACTGAGCAAAAAAACACTAAATTGACCTGAAATCACAATGACTGATGAATTTGGAGTTAAAATATGATAACGAAATTAACAAAAATAAAATATATTACGAAGACAAATAGTCTTTAGTCTTTATGCAGGTCGCTGTCCAGCATCATTCTCTATTATAACACCAGACAGTGTAACATCACCCACTGCATGCTATAATACCATCACATCTAATATCTCTGTGACTGTCACATGACCGCCTCTCATATTAGTCATGGGCCGATGTTATTTAGCATCTGACCTCATGTTAAACAATTCCCTCTTTATTTCTGTCTGATGACACATCGTTGACAGCTGTGCTATTAATATTTTCGAGTTAATAACTGCTAAATTTGTTTGCTGATTTCTAATGGCAGGTAAAATTCTTCTTTTTACTATTATCAGGGCTCGTACAAAGTCTTGAAAGTTTGAAAAAAGCTTAATTTTCAACATAATCTGGTGTTTCATCATTTATACAATCACTCATGTAAACCAAAAATCTTTTAATATTTGAAATGAAATGATCCCATCGTCATATTTGTTTGTTGTCTTCTGGTGTTTATAGTAACAATTTAGATGTGATAATAAAGGCTTCGAGAGTCTAGAAATTTTTGGTTTAGGTTTCTTGAAAGTGCTTGAAAAGTGCTTGAATTTTACTCTTAAAAAGCTGTACTAACCCTGTATTATTTGGTTACAGTTTTGTGAGTGAAACTTGCCCTCAAACAGAGCGGAACAGGTAGCCTTTTATGGCAGTTTTAGGAGTTGAGATTATGTAAATGATCAAATCTCACAAACGCGCACACCTCCTCATGAACAGGTGGCAATCATCAAGCTGAAACAAGTGTTTTACGTGTTTTAAGTTTGTGCAGTTAAGAGAGTTTGGTGAATCTGACTAACACTCATAACAGAAGAGAAGTTTAGGATAAGAATACAAAAATGTTGTTGCATGAGACCTTATGTCTCCTAAACAGCAGTCTCCTAACCCTCTCAAACATTAAATCTGCAGTCTCTTTTATGCCTGACTATCAAGGTTCCCAAACATGCCAGATGTACAGTTTACAGACATCATATTATTGTACATGATTCCTGGCCTCTGACATTCAATATGTTACGTTATCTGTTTACCAAAGTGCATGAACTCCATTAAAGGTAATAACTGGAGACCGGAATACAATAAAGACATGTTTTAAAGCCTCCACCAGACTCTGCAAGTAGAGCTGAATATGTATTTGTATTTGCTGCATAATATACCTGAAAGTTGGATGAGTATAATGCTGGATCACTTTATCATTATCTATACTGTCTCTGTCTTTATCTCTGTACATGTTATCTGTGTGCAGATACACGAGTGGGGTCCTTTTGACCTAGTTATCGGTGGAAGCCCATGCAATGACCTCTCTATAGTCAATCCTGCTAGGAAAGGTCTTTATGGTAGGTTTACTGTTCACTGTTATGACTCTTTCTTTATGGTGTTGTTTTGGGTCTTCAAAAAGTTGATATCTGCATAGACAAAGTATCATCAGTACGTATGTGCCCCTTACTGCACTTCAGCACTGTTTAATGACTGTTTCTGTCCCACAGAGGGCACCGGGCGCCTGTTCTTTGAGTTTTACAGGCTGCTCCACGAGGCTCGGCCGAAGGAGGGGGACGACCGGCCTTTCTTCTGGCTCTTTGAAAATGTGGTCGCCATGGGTGTCAGCGATAAGAGGGACATATCTCGCTTTTTAGAGGTCAGCTTCTCTCTGTCAGCTGAACTTGTTGCTGAATAACTACTTTATCTGATTCTTCAGGTCATAACTAGTCGTAACTTCTACCAGCTAGTTAAATCTTAAACTGCAGTGTAGATATGATGTGACACCAGTGGCATAAAGACTGATGGATTATGAATGCCCCCTTGTGACACTAATTCATTATCTTTAGACACAGATAATTAGAAGGGAACACTGACTCTCTTAATCTTGATGTAACAATGTGCTATGTTTAATGTGATCTCCATACTGTGTTTTGTCCTGTAAAGATCTGGTTGGTTTAAAAACATTCTTGTTTGGCTTTTGAAACCATTTTTAAATGGTGGGTTACAGTAAAAAAATGCATTGAAGCTGACTTTTGGAGGATTTCACCTGACCCTGAATTGATTTTAGTCAGTCAAAACTAAGGATTTTTTTTCAGTACCAGTAATACCGTACTATATATAATGGTAACTCTGCTTCACTGTACTGTAATACACTATATGTAAAAGAGCCTCTTGTCTTGGTTCCTCTCTGACTCGTGTCTTTTCTCCTCTGCTTTACTTGGATTTCAGTGCAACCCGGTGATGATTGATGCCAAGGAAGTGTCTGCTGCCCACCGCGCCCGCTACTTCTGGGGTAACCTTCCTGGCATGAACAGGTTGGTGTGCGAATGGTGAGGGAAGCAGCAGCCTGTGACATACACAACGGAAAAAACAAACCCCATGAACAAGGGACTACACTTGACAGAGCTTCTGTCTAACATAGCCCAAGTTAAGATAGTTAGTGACTATGCCAGCCCATATATTAGCTAAATTAAGAAGACTGCACTTTTGGTTTTGCCTACACTTAGATATCGGACACTAGAATCATGATATGTAACGGACCAATCAGCACGCTTTTAGATGGTGACATGACCTGCCACCTCTCCAAAATCCCAAACCTCGTTTACAGCTATTAAAACTAGTTGTTGTAGATATAAAATGAGGCATGATTCTGGTTATGCCTTTGTGGGTTTTCTGCGGGTGAACCGGCTTCTTCCCACAGTCCAAAGACATGCAGGTTAGGCATTAGATTGGCAACTCTGAATTGCCCGTTGGTGTGAATGTAAGCATGAATGGTTGTCTGTCTCTATGTGTATGTATTGACTGGCAACCTGTCCAGGGTGTACCCCTGCCTCTCGCCCAATGTCAGCTGGGATTGGCTCCAGCCCCCTGCGACCCTCTAAGGATAAGCAGGTATAACTAATGGATGGATAATTCTGGCCTATTCTGAAACTGATCTTGGTGGATAGTTTAGGAGAAATTTGACAGTTCCAGTACATATGTTTTCCTGTTTGAAAATTGCAGGAAAAGACCAATACAGCCCAGCAAGTTGTGTGTGAATGCAATCAGGTGTATGCAAATTTGAAGATGAGAAGTGTCATTCATTGAAAAGACATCCAACTAGACCACAATCAGCAAAGCGAAAAACGTGCAGTTGCTACAATGTGCAGACTTTACAAGCAAAGTCTAAAGTTATAAATTCAGTGTAAATATAAATTGTGGCTCCTGTTATTTCTCCTTTTCAGGCCTTTGAGTGCTATGTGCAATGACAGGCTGGACCTCCAGGACTGTTTAGAACACGGCAGAACAGCTAAGGTACTTGTGTAAAACATATTACAACAGAAGTGCATGCATCACCTGGCGAAATGTCAACATGTAAGATCTTTTGGATGCTCTGTATGCAACTGTGGACTTATCTTTCAGTCTGACACCTTTACATTGCTCACACAACATTATTTTGTCCAAAGCAACCTACAATAGGTGCATTCAAAGATGCTGATCGCAGCAAGATAAATTAAGTTTTCTCTGTCATGTCATGCTTTCAAAACCAGGGAAACCAGTTTGTGACAGTCAGCACTGTAATTAAAAAACACACCGTATTTAATTTGATTGCTCAGAGAAGGAGTAAGCAACTTTGCACACGGGCGGCTCCCAGTGGCAGCAAGAGGTAACAGTTTGAAAGTCCAGTTCAAACATCAGTTAGTACTGAGAAGATCACTGCACACAGAAGTTTAATCAATCGATCTGATCTGTAATACCGTAATGAAAGAGGTCAAATCTTTGAAAGAATCTCTGAACGCTGAAAAACACAGAGGTAGTTAGACTCATGGACTAATATTTCTCTTGTTCCCTTTTTTCTCTGTCAGTTTGGCAAGGTGAGGACCATCACCACCAGGTCTAATTCCATCAAGCAGGGCAAGGACCAGCACTTCCCCGTCTACATGAATGAGAAGGAAGACATACTGTGGTGCACTGAGATGGAGAGGTATGTAAGCGTAAATATCGTCCGTCAAACTACCTGTCACAGCTGTTTCAGCGATCAAAATCTCAAAATGATCTTCCTGTCTTCCCCTGTCCTGCTCCCTCCCCCCCTGCCTCCCTGCCTGTCTGTCTGTGTGTCCTGCTGGTTGTTTTGTATCTGGCTGGTTTCCCTGTCAGGGTCTTTGGCTTCCCAGTCCACTATACAGACGTGTCCAACATGAGCCGACTGGCAAGGCAGAGGCTCCTGGGCAGATCATGGAGCGTCCCGGTTATCCGCCACCTGTTTGCACCACTCAAAGATTACTTTTCCTGTGTTTGAGCAGCAAGAAAACTCGCTGGGAACCATTTAGGAACTGCAACTGTATGTTGTGACTAGAAATAAGAGCCTTGATCCTCAAATTATACTCTTGTATAATTTGCAAGCAAAACATTGACGTAGATTTCACATTATTTCTTGTATTTGAATTGTAATTCTTATTCTATTTAATTTTGATATGTCATTTTACCTTTTAGCAGTGTTATCAAGTATTGTTGATTTGTTTGTGCAAGCTATACTTGAGACTATGCTTTCTTCTCAAGACACTGAGACAGAAAAGTGCTAAACATGTATTTTAAAAAGAGACGGTGACGTGATGGGAAAGATCCGAGAGATAGGAAATGGTTTTGAGATATGTGAAATGTTTCTGCTGTGTGAGCGTACTGTACGTCGGGGGCTGCGAGATTCCCACCTGCAGTTCAGCCATGCTTCCAGCTACTGAGCCTCACAGAGATGTGAAGAGAAAGGCCATTTTCTTCAGTGTCAGGAGAGCTGCGTCTCTTAAGAATCCAAAACACCAGATCACATATACCTCTTTGTTTACAGTTTCTATACACAACTGAAGGTAATAAAGGTACTACTGTAATATGGTTACAATACCATGGTGCTCCAAGGTGATGAGAAACATCATAGCCCATGTGGCACTACAACTTTAGACAATACGGCGCTCTTTAACCTGTTGCTGGAAAAACTTGTGTTTGATGTTTTTACACTTAATGAAAAAAAAAATTCTGTTCTGTTCTGTGTGACAGACAGATGACTGCAATCTAGAGCATATGCTCTTTTCTGCATGTCACAGCTTTTTATACAGTTTGTACTGGTGCTCATTTAATCTGTCAGCCTTGCTACGCTCAGGCTCACTACCTGGATCTGCACAAACAGAAAGTGAAGCTAGCCACATGGGAAATGATGTTTTCCGTCATTCAAAGAAAAAAAGAAAACAAAACAAAAAAACAAACAAAAAAACCATAAGATCAAAGTCTGTGAAACTATTTTTTTTTCTAGTTTCATCCTGACCAATGATATTACTGTACAACTGTTAGCAACTGTGGTCGCTGAAGGGAGAGAGGTTGACCAGGCCGGGTGACTCTGCTCCTCAACTTCCACCTCTCTAAACTGAAAAACTGTCAGGTGCAAATCCTCAACAATATGGTGCGGCTTCACAAAGTTCTTCTACCTTTTTATAGCAATTTGTGCTGTTTTATCAACATTATAAAGCACTTTTATATGTATACTTTCTTTTTTTCTTGATATTTAAAAAAAAAAAATATTGGTTCTTGTGAATTGTTTTCTGTTTTGTTTTATGATGTGAACTGATCTACCCTCGTGTAATACTTTTTGTATACAGTAGGGCTGTGCCAATAGAAGTGAAAGAATGGATTTTGATATGTGAAACCCATGTTATTTGACTCAGTGTACAGTAGATGGATTGACATTTGTAACCCCAAACCTTTTTCCATTTCCTCCATCATCCATATTGTTCTCTGTTTCAAAGCAGCAATACAGTATGTTACTACCCAGATTCAGAATGTCTTTCTGTTAAGATTGTAAAATGTAAGACAGAGTTAAAGAACTATGTCATGCTCTTTGTATAATATTTTGTCCCTTGTGAAGGACAGTTGGCCCTGATAAATCGTAATCGTCATGTTGACAAATTTTAAGCGCTGATCCAAGTTTGGATCACATTAACAAACTAAATTCTCTTGATTGTAACCTCTAAGCTAAATATGGAGGATTTAGGCTGCAGTTTGTCAAAACGAAAAACTGACACAGTGTTTAACGAAGACGTCAGCACTCAAAGAGTAAAGAGGGTAATAAAAACAGATGTTATCGCTTATCTATATCATATTTAAGATTAAAAAATTTGAAATTTAATTTCTTAATGTAATTAATTTCTTAAGTGACCTTATTGCCATCCCTTTTGTCCATACACGCTGCGCTCAATATGAGCTCTCGTGCTTTGTGATATTTTAACCAGATGTTATTTCCCCCTCCTCCTATAATACGTAACACCCCCTCATGTTTGTACATTTTGTACATAGAGTTTTCCGGTTGCTGTTTTCAATTTGTTTTATCTTTTTTTAAATTTTTTATTATTACGTATGAGATGTACAAATATAATTCTTTGCTAATATATATCATCAAATTAGGAAGAAATCTTAGGTTAAAAATAAAAAAAATCAAGTGACAAATTTGATTCAAAACTTGCTTTGAGCATTAGATGTAGGGAGACTCCAAGTCGACTTTATCGTACTGATTTGTTTGTGTCAAGTGAATCCAGATTTAATGTCATGTGATCTTAACAGTGGCCTATGGACAGCTTTAAGATGAACGGTCTCAACTTCACTGCACAGCCCTACATGGTGGTGTTCTTTTGCTTCTGTTTCCTTTTGTAAGACTTTAAAAAAAGGGGGATTGTAGGTGTTTCCGATGGTGCTAAACATTTTATCTAATCAAGAAAAATATATTTGATTGGAAGAGAAATAAACACGTCTCGACAATGACTGTTTTTAAGTTCCTTGTAGTAATGGAAAAAGAACTATTATTTCACTCATATAAATATATTAACAAAGGCATTTTAACTTTGTACTTGAAAAAATAAGGATAACAAATAATGAAAGGTTTCCTATATTGTTTTAGACTAGAGATTGCTGTAGTTGGTGCTTATCTGTGGGAAAATTGTGTGAGAAAAAAAAAACGGTAATAACTTTTACTGTAGCATAATGTATGCTTAATACGCATTGCTTCTTAACCCTACATTCCATGCCGTACTATTCTTCATGTCCGTTTTCCAAGTGTTGTTTTGAATTGATTGTTTTTTTGGTTTTTTTTTATCAGAAACAACATTTCATTTTTACTGTTCAAGGCAGGTCAATAATTCTATATTCGGTGATACTGTTGACTTTCTTTCTGTCATAACTGTTTCTGGCCTATACGCTTTTCCTCAAGACCAGTTCGTACAGCAAATGTAGCAGTCATTCTCCACTTTGACCCCCCCAACCCCATACTTATGTTTAGTGTCCAGAGAGAAGATAAAGGCTCCGTATGTACTTGTGCTGGAGAACACTTGAATAAATGTATTGTTTTTGTGCAAAAATCTGCCACCTCCTGTCCTTTTTTTATTCATATTTAACACAATTTTCCCCCGACCATTTGAATAATATACATGAAAAAAAAAAAACCTGAAAATGTGGTTTCCAATCTCAAGCATTTCTATGTAATATAAAATATTCATTATTAAATGTGCCACAGTCAAAGTTAGATTAGTTGATAGGTGTTATTTATTAAGAATTAAACTCTTAAAAACTCATGTTAATCTGCTTCATCAGCACTGTGTGGGTGTGGTTCGATCAGATTTAATTGACAGCGGCCGGGCAGGACTTATATTCAAATCTTGCTAAATTCTGATTGGTGTACAGAAATACATGACATCACTTTTTTTTCCAGCTCAGTCCCACCCACTTCAAGTCAGTGAGAAGAGCACAGAATTAATAAAAATATACATACACATCTCTCATGTGAAAAAAACAAACAAAAAATGTATGCTCATTCAAGACCCCATTGCTCACAGTAAGAAGCTTATTGAGAAAAGAAAAAAAAAATTTCAGGGCCTTTAATTGTATTTAATTATAATGGCCTATAATTAGGCCATTAGTGGTGAATCTGTTAATAGTGTGGAATGTACACACTCACAGGTGCTTTTTAAAATCTAATTACCACATATTTCAGCTAAACCAGTGTGAATATATATATATATATATTTTTTTTTGTTTGTTTGTTTGTTTTTTGTTATTTTCTTGCTGTTGGTGTACAAGTACAAGCATACTAAATAGTGTTATACTAAGAGAAGTGATACAACTGCAACTTTAAAATGCCAATTAAAATACACAGCACAGCAAATAGTTTTTCTAAAAATGTAATAAGATTTTTTTGTTTTGTTTTCTGACATGTTCCTGGAGCTGTTTCACCACCATCCACATTTTTGAGTGTACTTGATTTCGTCACTTTTCTGGTGTGAACACTCTCCATACTCAAAAATCTGCTTAGAATTAGTATGTAGTGTGGATTTGTCTTACTGGGACACATGAATATAACAGAGCCACCATTAATGTTATTAGTAACGCCTGTGCTTTTCCTTCTATGACGAGTCAAGTCAGGTCTATTACACACATGGAAGACAATTTTTGCCAGTTTAAAAAATAATTATTATTATGTTTTTTGTTATAATTATGAGAGAAAAAAACATCTAATGATGAAAAAAAGGTCATAGTAGGAAAAGCAGGTGTTACAAATAACATTAAGGATGGCTCTCTTCTATTCAAGTAATTTTGAGATTGTATCACATAATAATTGTCATATTTATGAGACACTAAGCCAGAATTATGATATACTATCTCATATTTATGAGAAATCTTGTAATTATGAGAAACTATTTTGTGATTATGATACAATAAAGTCAGATTTATGGGGAGAAAAAACTCTACTTAAGTGGCAGAGAAGGGCTTCCTTTGACACTTGGTCTCATTAAAATGCTGATAGTTGGGATATTTGGACATAATTAATGTTCACATGATGAAGGAGATGTGGACATTGACATTCAGCTCCAGATTCCATGCCACTGTGCCCTCCAGCAGGCAGTCTGTTACTCAGTGGCTCGACACCTGGGTCTTCACCACCCTCAGTGCTTTCAGTAAGGGTGTTGCCCTGCAGCTCTTCACTGATCAGACCTGAACACATTGCCTCTCTACAGCCTTTCATTCAGCCATTGATCAGACAGATTTTATGGGCTTGCACTTACATTTCCTACTAATGCCATATGCTTGTGAATATATTATATATGATCTGTTTTATGTTTCTTTTTTCTTCAACTATAATTGTGGCAGATCAAGCCCAGGTCATGTACGGTAAGACATACGGAAGACTAGGTTATTAATATATCAAATTAAAGCTCATAGAGACATTTAAGCCTTTAAATCCATGATAATAGTAATGATAATGCATTATGAAACTCTATTATGCGGCCTCACTCTGCTGTTATCTTCATGTCACCCTCTTCCTCTCATAGTGGTACAGCCTCCTCAGAGCGGACACGCCCCAAGTCCAAAGCAATTGGTTGCTTAGGCGACCAAGCCTTCACTCAGCGTCGCTGATTGGAGCGTCGCACCGTCGCACGGCCTGGATGCTGCGAGCTGCATCAGGTTAACCGCAGAAAGATGGAGTGGTATCGGAAGACTGGCGATTTGCCTACAAAATAAAAGCACAAGAATGTGTCCCGAGTGAGTCACAGTGAGTGCTTGTAGTCAAACACTTTTTATATGTTGATCAGTGATGCCAATGTAATGCTCTCAATCTTCAACAATAACAAAGAAGATAGTTAGGCCACTGTAATATTTGTATTTGATCATATAAAAGTTGTGTAAAATTATGTAAAATTTATTTAAAGTAATTGCTGGAAGTAATTATCTGTGAAGAGTAGTCATTATACGTTTCAGCGGTACATTTGAATTTATACAATTACAATTACATTACATTACATAATTTTAGTAGTCTATGGGGTCACCTAATGAACAATTTGCATCATTGCCTGTAGTTTTGAGAGGTATTTATTAAGATTATCATCTTAAATAATGATGTTAATGTTAATTATTGACTTTATTACTAACAATATTAATATAATATAAAGATTATATAAATTATATAGTATTATGTAAGTATATACAGCATGAGACAGTAGAAAAACTGCAGCCTGGACAAGTAGAGGGTATTATCTTGTCTAGTACATGGTGGGAGAAGGTCTATTGCACAGATCTATATGGGGCTTGTAGTAAAAACTGTGGAAATTTCACATGGGGGAAATTAATTTTAATTTCATACAGATTGCCTCTTGAATACAGTCATCTGAATTGCCGCTCACATCTCCATCTCCAATTTGTTCATCAGCACGTTTTGTCACATCACATCGTTGCAAGGGAAAACCATTTGGATTTTATTTTGAAAGCCCTAGCCGAAAGTCTCACTTGTATCTCCTTGCTGACTTGACGGTAATGATGCTGCGGTCTGCTGGTCCCAGACCGGCCAGGAAGGCATCCATCTGGTGTGAGTGTGTGTGTGTATCTCCTTGGGAAGTGCCATCCACGGGTTGTGTTGCATTCTGTTCCTGTCAGAAAGTAACCAGAGAGCCGAGTGGAGCAGCAGCAGCAGCAGGCCCTTAGAGGAGGTATGTGGTCCACATCATGAGCATTATTCTGACTAGTTGGCTGCAGCGGCTCTGTCTGCGGGGAAATACAGTGCTGGAGACTTTGTTTCCATGCCCCCTGGCTACACGCCTGGGTGTCTGCCCTGCCTGCTGTTCCTGCCACCCTCCCAGGATCCGTACGCACCCTGAAGTACAACTACACCACTTAACCTGGCCGGAGGGCTGTGTGATTATAGCGTGAGGCCACTTTGCGCCGTTAGATAGCAAGCTGGTCTTCATTGTGGAGGAGGGAGAGGAGGGACTAGGGCGGACTGAGAGTTAGGAAGGCGGTTTCTAGGTCGCTGTGATAGCCGATCATGCCGGATGGAGACCGGTTTCTTTGTGTCAAGTCGCACAAGTGGAAGTGTCATCATTTCACTGCGATCACACTGTTGCAGTAAAATTACATTATTTGCCTGGATAATTCTTCTATTTGATACTAACTGACATATACGTGAGATCGTGTTTGATTTGGAGCAGATTTAATAGATTTTAATGGACAATCATATAAAATATAGAGATATAAAGACATTTGACCAATACACTGCTGCCAGGGCCTATAGTTTTATAATTGTACTCCAAAGTGAACATTTAAAACACGTGTTTAAAATGCTGCTCATACTGTAGTTGCATATATTGAATTTATGTATGTGTTATTTCATTTCATATTTGCTCAACTAAAACAAAGTCTTTATATTGATTTATTGTGCACGCCTCAAACCAGGTAACATAAGCTCACCTGTTTATTATTGACTCACCGGCGTCAACTTCCATAGTGGTTACTAAGCAATAGGCCCTAAAATATAATAATAACTTTAGCCTGTAGCTGCTTCCTGGCTTTGGGGGGCAGAGGACATGTTGTACGAGTGTCTCGCCTTCTAACTTGTAGCCTGTTTGTATTAATGCATGAACATTTTAAGAAGGAACCATCCTCCACATTATCAACCACCAGATCTGGATGTGTGAAGGAGTCCATGCCATGCAGTAAAGTTGCCGCACCCTCATACGTACGCATCCTGCACGCACACACGCACGCAAGCACGCAGGATGGGCTCACACACATCACATCATTAATACAGTGGTGTAAAAGAGAAGGGAGGAGGCAGGTCTTGGAGATTGTGTCTTTGTTATTGATGAATAGTTAATCACTGGCAGTAATCACACCCAGTTTACCCAAGAACTGATTTGAAGAAAATCATTTGTGCATGATTTTGCCTGTGATTTTTGTGTTGTTTAGAATAGAGAGCAGAACAGTGTAGAGCACAGTAGAGTAGAGCAACCTTTGTGGTTGTGACCAGCATTGTAGCCAGAACTGTAGACATACTGAGATCATGAGACCCCAGCCTCACCCCCTGCAGTTCAGCAAATTTAATTTCAGAACATGAAGGTCTAAATTCTGATTCAATTATCCACACTGCCAGGAATAAAATTCTGGATACTGAATCCATTATTCAATTTTTGTGGGTCAAAAGTCGTCCGATATAAATCTGAGTCAAAAAAATACTGGAATCAGCCTGTAACACACCCACCATGTGTACATTTCTAAATGTAGAATGTAAAGTCTTTACAAGTTGCTAAAATTCTCAAATTCCCAGAAAAATTACAGAAGATATGATCTCTATGTCCTCAATGGTCTGCTGTTCCTGTGACCCCTTGTCACGCGATGCATGTGTATGAGTTGTGAGCTGTTCACCTTTTTCAGATTGTTTCATCAGAATCATTTCAGATGCTGATGGGGTAAAACTATCCAGTATTTGGCAAAGTATTTAAAAAATAAACATAGTTTTGTGTAATAGAAGTTTTTTATTTCACAGCTGATAGAATAGAGACAGACAGGAAACAGGGTAGGAAGAGAGGGGGTATGACATGCAACAAAGGTCCCAGGCTGGAACTGAACCAGGGACGTTGCGTTTACATGGTATAACTAACCCAGTAATCACCTGGCGACCCCTTAGATTTATCTTGCAACCCTTTGTAGGGTACCAATCCACTGGTTGGGAAGCTCTGTAGTAGAGATATAGAGTGTAGAGCTATTCGGCATGTTGTGAAAGAAAACCCACCTCCACTTACTTTATTCATATTTCTCAGCCCCTGTGATTCTTTCTATATAGATTCATAGTGAGTGATTGAGTGAGTATCATTGTAAGTGGCTTTATGCAGCTTTAGTGCTTTCAAAATAATGGCCTTATTGACCGTTGTCTGCCTTATTGTGATCCTCAACTGGACTCAGCTTCTTTCTATTTACCACTACATCACCGTCCACTGGGACGTCACAGGCGGTGACTGACACAGCCTACTCAGTCCTGGAGCTGATGTCAGTCACAGCCTGACATACTGGTCACAGGGCAGCATCACTGATTCTTGTCTCTGCTAGACTTACTACATTTTCTCAGAATGAGGTACTGTAAAAGAAAAAGTTATTTATCAAGTTTCTTGTAGAAAAAGTTGCTGTTGCTGTGACTTTTCTTGTGCTTTTTGTAGTTTAGTGGTTTTTACATTTAGTCAGTTTATCACAGTTTTAGCATCTGCTCACATTACCTGACAAAAAAGGTGTAAAAACCCATTTGTAAATCTATTTTTCTCTCTCTTCCTTACAGAGCTATAGCCATGTCTTCCAGCTCAGCGATGGTGCGGATCCTGATAAAGGGTGGCAAGGTGGTGAACGACGACTGCACCCAGGAGGCCGACGTCTACATCGAGAACGGCATCATCCAGCAGGTGGGGAAGGAGCTGATGATTCCAGGTGGAGCCAAAGTGATCGACGCCTCAGGAAAACTGGTCCTCCCCGGGGGTATCGACACCAGCGTCCACCTGGAGGAGAGCTTCATGAACGCGATCACGGCAGATGACTTCTACAGCGGCACCAAGGTAATGTCCTGCTGGAAATGGAAAGAAAGAAGAAGAAAGAAGGGGATTAGATTGGAAGTAGGGCAACTGGTGTTGTCCTAATTGTAGAAAAGAGCAAAAACAAAATGTCACAACATGTTTTTCAGTCAAAGCAGGAAACAGGAACCATGTTTCTGCAGATTAAGATTCAGAAACTCAGTTTTCTATCAAAAAGTGTGTGCAGATGTGCTAAAGTTAGCTCAACTCTCTTGTATATCCAGCTAACTTTGATATTGCTTATGATCTCAAATGTGTTTTCTTTCTCTATCAGATAGAAATCGATGAAAGCTTTCCACTGATGCTAATTTTAGCCAAGATGTCAGTGAGGTTTCTTTAGTTTGGTTTTGACGAGATGAGACAGCTTCTTAATGTTTTGGCGTCAAATATGGTGATTATTTTAGACACAACTTCTCTTGCTGTGAAAGTAAAAAGACAAAATTAGGACATATTGTAAACACTAAAACTGCAATAGTAAAATAACATTATATATAGAGCATTGAAATAGAATAATAGACTAAACTAGGCAGATTATGGTGGCAGTTTGGGCACTAAGAAGGCTGTATTGCTTAGAAGTATGTTCTGTTATTTAGTAGCTACATCAGTCTTGGAGGTAAAGCCCCAACAAAATTAATCAGGTTCAATGTTTTCTGGCTTTCTTACTCTTCTATGATTGTAAACTGAGTTTCTTTGAGTTTTGAACTGTTGGTTGGACAAAACAAGACTTTTGAAGATGCCAGATGTCACCAATCTTGCTTCAAAATTGCAAGTAACCATGAACCAGATAAACAGCGGACATAATTCGGATAATCGCTTAAAAACGTGCACATAAAATAGGGAAGAAGCATTTAAATATAAAAACAAGCTGCGAGCTAAAACAACAAGTGCAAACCACATACAACTTGTGATGGGCATCTTTTAAATTTTCTGACATTTTACAGACAAAATGATTAATTTATTATTCAAGAAAATAATCAGTAGATTTATAGATAAAGAAAATAATCATTAGCTGCAGCCCTACTTGGCAGCTTTATGTGTTTTTTCATATTTGGAAGTGTCACAAGGTTGCAGAGTCTGTGTTTCACCAACATCACAGAAAGATGATTTGGCACTTTGCTCTTGGCGAGGCTGATAGCTGCCCGACAGTGTGGAATGGAGTCATCATGGCTGCTGCTAAGACTGGGATACCCCACTCTGCTACAGGGCACCATGATGACTCATCACTCTGTAGCACTTTAAGATGATGGAGGCTGAAAGACGACGGACGCTGGGTTCCAGTTATTTTAGTGGCTGCTGGACAGACAGACAGACAGACAGACAGACAGACAGACAGGCCGTAGCCGGTGGATGCTGGTGACAGACGCTATTCTCCACTATTCTCTCTCCTCGCCCCTCATTCCTCCGTCCAGCTCTCTTTCTCCCCTCGCCCCTCCCCGCCTCCTCCGCTGCCGCCGTGCTCCAAAATAAGTCCGGAGACAAATGCAGATCAGTATCTGTTTCCATGGATACCAGGGGGCTGCTGCAAAGACTGCTGCAAAGCCTTTTCACTCACGCCATTGTGCCTGGAGACAATGGTTCTCAGACCCACGCCCCCCTCGTCCTCCCTCCCACTACACACTACTCGACTCTCTAGGGTCAGCTGACAGATGCTCACTGAAGCATGCACTCATACACAAAACACACTCTGTCTTCACTTGTTGGGGTTATTAAGATATAATGTAGTTTGAGTTTAAAACATCTAAATCTGTTTTTGGAGGATAAAAAGTAAGAAGTGCTGATACCGTAAAGAAATTAGAGTTATTGCTTTAAATGCCTCTTGATTATCCTGTGAGGGGCAGCCAATCCTGTGCTTTAACTACTGAAGGATTTATATTTCCCTTAGCAGTCATCTGCAAATAACTATAAAGATAAGCATTAATGGCAACTGAAGCTTTTACTTTTATGCTTAGAGCAGGAGCTGTGTTGATTAGTAGATTACAGCCCCTTCAGTACTTATGGACTTAATAAATCAATATCTTCTACTTTAACGCCACTTAATGCCTCAGTTTAATGATCATTTTGGTTAATTTAAGGTCAGCTCATTTCATTTAACCTCAGTTCATTTTAATCTTTAATGGCAATTGATTAAAAAAAACACAGGAAAAATCAGGACGATGGAGTTTACACACTGAAAGATCCCAATGCATCTCCACAAATGACTGAGTGACACCAAAAAAAAATAACATAGTAAACTATACAATCATTTTGCATAATTAATCGCAGAACTACATCCAACATTTTAAGTAAATTGTTTAAGCTATTGTTTGCGTTTCTCCAGGCTGCTCTAGCTGGCGGTACAACAATGGTGATCGGACACATTCTGCCAGAGAAGAATGAGTCTTTGCTGGAAGCCTACGAGAAGTGCCGCAGCTCGGCCGACTCCAAAGTCTGCTGCGACTACGCTCTGCACGTGGGAGTGACTTGGTGGGGACCCAAGGTACTCCAGCACTGTGCTTTCCTCTCCACATGATCATATTTTCCCCCGAATCGTGTATTTTTATGGGGGGACATTTAGTCTAACTGTGCTGTAATGTTCAGGAGATTGTTTCTTACTTCTGCTCTATCTCTGTTAGTGACTTCCTACAATTCCCAGAATGCTTTTTGACAACCTGCTTACATGTTTCTTTCAGCTCCTTATATGTGTAGGTGGAGACATGGAGAACAATACCTAAACAAGAGGGGTTTTTTTTTTATGCCAGGACAAAGCGAAAGTTGTGTCATACTTAAAACATGAAATGTCATGAGGCTGGTAGAGAAATGTTTTCTCTCTTTTTCAATGATGAATTTCTGACTGTATAACTGTTAAACACTGGTTCAAAATGGTGACATAAGAAAGAAGCTCTTGCTGTTTGATTCAAAAACCTCATGTTTGCACTAGATATTTTAGATTCTACTTATACCACCAAATAACAACATGGACACAAAATAAAAATACACCAATCGCTGTGTTCCGGTTCGGGCTGAGAGATGCTGAGAGCTCATCTACACTACTCTTTCTTGCAGGTGCAAGCTGAGATGGAGAAGCTGGTGAGAGAGAAAGGAGTGAATTCCTTTCAGATGTTCATGGCCTATAAGGACATGTTCATGCTGAGGGACAGCGAGCTCTTCCAGGCTCTGCAGCACTGTAAGGACATTGGAGCTATAGCAAGAGTCCATGCTGAGAACGGGGAACTGGTGGCAGAGGTGAGGGAGAATCATTTCACTACCTTCTTCTTCTCATTCATATTTCTGTCTATTATATCGTTTGTCTTATACACAAATTTAATGATGAATGATTAAATGCTTGTGTTAATGAGCTTTCCTTGTAATTTTATTGATTTTCATTTATTCTGTTATGTTTTTACAAATGCATTTTGTACTAATTTGTTGTGCACATAATTCATGGTATTCTCTTGCCTCTTCTCAGGGTGCAAAAGAAGCATTGGACCTGGGCATCAGTGGCCCAGAGGGGATTGAAATCAGCAGGCCTGAAGAGGTATGATAATTAGGATTACCCGGGTTTCCCCTCATGTACTGTCAAGCTAAAATACAATTATTTTTCTTATATCCAGACTCTTTTCAAGAGTGTTAATATCATTTCTGTAATGAAATAAATCCAGTCTCTATTTTAGTATCTCAGTATGATTCCTCACAGTCTTCTGTTTCTTTACAGTTGGAAGCAGAGGCGACCCACAGGGCAATTACCATCGGCAACAGGGTGAAAGAGATTTCTCCAGCACAAATAAAGAAATATGTAATGGTGAAAAGACAGGATATGTTTTTGTATATTACATACTGTATTTTGTGTGTGCATGTGTTTTCTGTTAGGCCCACTGCCCGATCTATCTTGTCAATGTGTCCAGTATGGCTGCAGGAGATGTCTTGGCTACAGCCAAGATGCAGGGTAAGGACTATTTTCTGTTACACGTACCATTATCATGTTGGGGATTTTTCCAAAGCAAATAATAATGATTTAAAATGCAATACCTACTTTTAGAAAAGATTTGCTTTTATTAAATTAAAGGAGATTTCCTTTCATCTCAACTAACAAAAACTCAAGTTATATGAGGCAACATTGGGAAAAAGAGATAAGACTGGAAATGTCAGGGAAACTCAGTGTGTAGTAGCTCCATCAATTTCACTGACCTGGAAGGATTTTTGATGAAAAATCTGATTTGGTTCTGTATAACCCCTGAAATCCAAATGAACTGGGACTGAGTTTGGAGCAGCACTGGTGGAACATGCACACATATTTTGGAATTGCCCAAATATTCTACCTTTTTCTGAGAAAGTGGGGCACTAGGATGATTTAGACGATTCAGCTACAGAAAGACTGGATGAAATGGGATTGTTACTCTCAGGAAACAGACTGATTATTTGCCCTCACACACACAACTTTTAACATTCTTCTTTATTTCTACTTTTTTATGGTGTCTGTGTTTAATTTATGATTCCATCCTAGTCCTCATATTTTTGTTCTGCATTCCACTTCCTATATTAAATTAAAAATGTTATACAAAATAATTCAATTCAATTCAGTTTTATTTATATAGCGCCATATCATAACAAAGTTATCTCAGGGCACTTTTTCGAATAGAGCAAGTCTAGACCGACTCTTTATAATAAAAGTCATTTTCTGGTGTTTTAGAGTGAAACTTCATAATTTTTGGATGAGTCATGGTTGGCTTGCTTAATCTTTTAATCTCTTGTTTGCTTAATCTCCGCCCCTTTTCTTACAACACTCCTTTTCACTATCATTGATACATCCATATTGTACTGTCTGACCACAGGTAAGGTGGTCCACGGTGAAACTACCACAGCCCACGCTGTGCTGAACGGCATGCAGTACTATCATCAGGACTGGGCCCACGCTGCTGCCCATGTTACCGTGCCTCCTCTCCGCCTGGACCCCAATACTCCCAATTATCTAATGAGCCTGCTGGGAAAGTGAGGAAAACACTGTAAAATCTCACATTAAATGTAATATGATGTTCTGGTTTCTTCCACTGCTGCAGTTGTAAATGTGACGTTCTGTCTCACTCTGTTCGGCCGCAGTGACACTCTGAATGTCGTCGGGTCAGACCACCGTCCATTCACCATCAAACAGAGAGCCATGGGCAAGGATGATTTCACAAAGATCCCCCATGGGCTTCCTGGCATTCAGGATCGCATGAGCGTCATCTGGGAGAAAGGAGTGGTATGTGTAGCTCCTTTGTTCCTATCTGGCCGCCGGAGAACTTCCACAAATAGGACATCTGTTTTGGTTTGGCGGTTATCGATGTGAACCTTTTTAAGAAAATAAAACACAGACAGTAGAGGCACAAAAAAAACCATCTGCTCCTGCTTTTGGTGAATAAGTTGATTCTGTCAGATTATGTGTATGATTTTAAGCTCATCCTTGAGATTTCAAACATATTTTAAGTTGTGTCTTTGTTATAATTCACAGATTGGAGGTAAGATGGATGAGAATCGCTTTGTAGCAGTCACAAGCTCAAACGCAGCCAAGATCTACAACCTCTACCCCAGGAAAGGGAGGATCATCCCGGGAGCAGATGCTGATGTGGTGGTCTGGGACCCCGAGGGATCAAAGTATGAAACCTGATGCATCCATTCATCGACCAGCTTGTCTCATTGCAGCTTTTATCTCGAGTCTCTGAAGCTGATTAGGTTTTCAGGATTTAACTGGGTCATCTTTTTCTTTCCAATCTGTCTCCGCAGGACCATTTCTGTGGATAACCAGGTCCAGGGAGGAGACGTTAACCTGTATGAAGGTCTCCGTTGCCATGGTGTACCCCTGGTCACCATCAGCCGTGGCCGCCTGGTCTATGAAAATGGCATATTCACATGTGCTGAGGGCTCTGGGAAGTTTTGCCCCCTGAGAACCTTCCCAGATTACCTTTACAAGAAGATGGTTCAGAGGGAAAAGGTATCAGACAGAACTGTGTTTGTTAAAACAACAGTGGATCAATCTGAAAAATGACTAGAAATGCACATTAAGTATTGAGTGACACAGCCTTTGATTGTGTGATAACAGAAGCCATTTATCAAACATTAAAATGATACAACATTGAATTTGAGACAGCTGTCGGGTTGAAATGTATAGTCTTTTATTCATTTCACATAAACACTTGGATATACAGCATGTTGCCTATTTATTATCATTATTAGTGAGCCTGCTATTGGCAAGAAACAATTCCTTTCCTTAACCAGCACTGGTAGTGCAAACACTGCTGCTAATAGATATTAGTAGTTTTTTTAGTAAGTTCTAAACCTAGTAATGTTGCATTCACTTAAGTGGACTTTTAATGAAACTTCACAATTTCTTTTTCTTTTGTTTACTTGTTTGGTTTCCTTCCTTCTTTCGTTCTGGTTTTGTTCCCTTGTTTTCTTGTCTCATTTCCTTCTTAACTTATTTCTTTCTTCTTTTATTTCCTTGTGTCATTCCTCTGTGCACTACAAGTGTGCAGACTGCACATTTGCTAGAAAAGTAAACTGCACGATTGTTGTTCTTGACTTGCATGAACAAAGTTTAAGCGGTAGAATAAAACATTTCCTGCTTGCGTCAGACTTCAACCTCTGACACAACTCACCATTGTTGATACTGAATCTTACAGTCCAGCTGTCATTGTGACCATATGTAACAAATCTGCTATTACTGAGAGTTGTCAAAAGAGCTACGTTTGGTCTTTCATGTAAGAAGTTCTCAACAAAAGTAATCTTAATTCTACAATATTTTATTTAACATCTTCATTAACCTGATTGTATTCATTTGTATATGTAAAATATATGTGTTTGTGTGTTGACATGTCCTACCAGTGCCAGGCTGTGAAAGCTGTTGAACGGGAGCCCTACACAGGTGAAGTTGTTGCGTTGGCGAACTCAGGAAAGAGGGACTTTGGGGCTTCAGATGTGGACACTCCGACGCGCCCCTCCACCCGGCACGGGGGCCAGAGGGACCTCCACGAGTCCAGCTTCAGCCTGTCTGGTAAGAATCAACAGATTCATTCAGATATCAGTGAAAATGTTTGTAATGTAATTTTCTTTACATATAATTATATTACAAGTGTAAGAGGGAGTATTTTTTAGACTGTGTTCTATACCTGAAAACTCAGGTATTCTTTCATACACTGGTAACTGGAGTACTTTTGGTGAAACTTGGAGGGATGCTGTATTTAGTCACTGCCTTTCCGACCTTTAAAACATACACTAATTGGCCTGATGAGGGCGCCATATTTGAAGAAATTTGGAGGGACAGTGTGTCTGGTTGGCCCAGTAGATACCTGCATCAGTGTGGAGGATGAAACGTTGAAGATTAAACTTGTTTATAGCACTTATCAAAAGTTACAAATTGCTTTGCCAAACCAAGGTATAGTGGCTAGACTCAAACCAGGCATGTTCTGGTTTACAGTCGGCACCTTAACCCCTAGGCCACGAAGGCGCCCCCCTAGTACACTTTAAGGCCAATGAGGAATAATTACTGAGATTTTATGGCATCAAATGTGCAATATCTTGGTGCCTGAGGATTCATTTTGCCTCGGCAGTTGACATAGTTTTCTCGGTTTGAGTATAACCATAATTCAGGCAACAGAAAGCCAGATTCTATGCCATAAATGTGTAATTTACACCAAAATACTTGCCAGTAACTGTAAATGGTTTGAGCAGCATTTTAAAGGGAATGAGACGAATTGCTTTGATCTTTTGAAGTATACTGCATTGCTTAAATTCGCCTGGAACTTAACATAAGCTGTTTAGAGAACTCTTTACCACATACCAGTACCACACAAGAACATATGATTGAGCTGCACATAAATACTACTAGGAAATAGTAGTTCCTTATGTTTCACTGCTGAGCCCGCTCACATGATCACGTTCCCTGCTGCTCCAGGTGCCCAGATCGATGACAACATTCCAAAGAGATCCTCGGCCAGGATCCTCGCTCCTCCTGGAGGGAGATCCAGCGGGATCTGGTAACCAATCAGACGGTCACTACATGAAGCGGAAGAATGACACCTGAGGGAAACATATGGCCAAGCAAGATGACTTGTTTTTCTCTCTGGAAGCTTAGAATATGTGTGGGGTGATGGAGTCATGTTTTTATTTTGAACTCAGCACAGTTACATAGGACTGTAAAACGTTAAACTGTATGACATTGCCGTAATAATATTGGAATATGGATCAAGGAAAATGATTGCTAAGTGGTTATAGTTACCAAATTTCAGTCAAATGTTAACCAAATATAAGCAGCAAGTAAAAAATGAGTTGCCAACGAATTATTTTGGCTGTTGGTATCACGTTAGGGGAAATATCTTACCAATAGTTTTAGGAATATGAAGGTGAGACATGGTTTTTATGATGCGATTGTGTTACCTCACTGTAAAATACAATTTTGCACCTGTTTCATGTACTATTTAGATGCCTTTTTACATGATTTAATGTCACAAATATCACAAATGTCTTTTTACCGCGAGCCATGGTGAATGAAATGTAATAAATTAAATTATTACAAAGGTGTTGGCATGACATTAATATGTCACTTCTGAAAAATATAATTGCAATTGACCAATTGATGAAAAATATCATAATGCAAGCTAACCTTTTAAATGTGTTTTGTTTATTTATTTTTTATATTGCATTTATTTGTGCTATTTTACGTTGATTATTTCCTAAATAAGACTGAGGTCTTTGTTCAGTAGTTCATCATTGTCAGATTAGCATTTCAGATCATGTTTACAGCCTTATAGCAGAATAGACTTCTGTTTCACCCCCACCAAATGTGAATGAACCTATGCTGTGCGTACTGTGCATGGTAGCATAGTTAGAACTACTGTAATAAGCACTAATATTACTCATTTGTGATCGTATCCATTTTCCACAGTGAGCAAGAAGTCTCACCCAAACTGCCTTTTTCTCACCTGAGAGAACACTGACACCCACAAACACTCCGTCCCATACTGCCAGTACAGATCACGACATGTTGATCGTCTTTCTGCTGCTTCGATGCGCTCTGGTCTGAAACGGCAGGGTTTAAAATGTTCCTCTGACACTTCCGATGTCACGCACCACAGTGAAGCATACGGAGAAGGTGAAGTGGCCCTCTTTAGCATTCACAGAGTCGAAGTTTAACAGCAGACACGTTAAGTCAATTAATGCCATTTGTTTAGGGGATCAAATGCCTTCATACTGTATGTCACTGAAAGCTCAGCATCATAACTGGGAGGCATGATTGTTTAGCAACTACAGAAAAAGCACTGATATTACTACTGTATTTTTATTTTAGTTACAGATTTCTTCTTGTGAATAATTGTCTTAGTTGGTTTTGTTGTATTTTTGTCAACACTGCAGTGTAAGCAGGGATGCACATGAGATTTTGATCATACTTTAGACCAAGATATGTTCAGGAGATCATCATGCGATATCATTGTTTGGGGTTTTTTTGGGGGGCTGATTTCACTTTTGATCTTTAGAAGCTCCAGTGAATCTTGTTGTGTCTTCCCTCTCCCAAACGTACACTGGTGCTGAACAATGTGTCGTCACATTGAATTCCTTTCATCTCTTATTCCGTCTTGCAGCTCTTTATCACATGATTTGAGTGCAAATAAACCACGATGAAATCTCCAACTGAATCCTGTGTCTGATTGCTGACCCGTGGTGGAAAGTAACTGACTACATTTACTCAAGTACTGAAATATTGTGCTTTTTACTCCACTACTTTCATTACACAGCTATAGTTAGTTACTTTTAAACCTGTGGTTTCCAACCTTTTTGGCTTGTGACCTCTAACAAAAAAGTGTCTGGTTGAGGTCTGTTGCCACATTTCAGATGTGTTATTCTGTGAGTTGTTAGCAGCGTCACCAATAACTGATTTTCCTTCTGTACGTCCTTAGATGTAGAAGTTTTATGCAAATAATTGTTTAAGGGCCACAGAGGTAAATCTCTGTGATATTTCACCAAAAAAGCATATACCAAAAAATCGATACAAATTTGTGTAGCAGTACCTTCATTTTTCTTCTTTCCTACACATTTAATCATCTCACAACCCCTCAGATTTATCTTGTGACCCTTAGGAAGGGTCCAACCCCTAAGTTGGGAGCCACTGCACTAAACTACCAAACTGTATAATATAATAATATATCAATCATCAATCCTTGCAGAACGAGCATTTTTACTTTTGCTACTTTAAGTACATTTTGCTGATAATACTTCTGTACTTTCACTTAAAAAGGATTTCAATGCTGGACTTTTACTTGTTCTGCTTATCCAATATGAGGATTTCCTGTTCTTCTCTGTTTCACATCATTGTAAATTATATTTATATGGGGTTTGGACTGTTGGTTGGACAAGACAAGACAAACATAATTTCTGGCTTAAAGAAATTGATAGATGGATGGATTTTCACTGTTTTGTGACATCTTAGACAAAACAATTAATCAAGAAAATAATCACCAGATCAATCGATAATCACCAGATCAATCGATAACCAGATCAATCGATAACAAATAGCCTTAAATAAGCACTTTTACTTAAGTAAAGCAGCTGAATGCTTCTTCCACCACTGTTGCTGACGTTTCTTGTCCAGCAGCAGATAAAACACTAACATAAGGCATTTTTGTGCAGCCTGACCTCAGTAAAGCCTCAGTCACTAGCAGGCCTAAAATCCAACCAGACACATCATGTGTCTCTTAGCTGCAACAGGCCGAAGTCCTATTTATAATGAACCTTTAACAGCATGGAGTCGGACGCATGCGCGGTTGGAGCTGGATTGTTGCAGCCCCAGACAGGGCGGCCCGTTACCAAGTACTGCACCGCGCAGGGTCTCACAACGACGACAGCAACGGGCACTGACATAAGGCATACTGCCTGCGTGATAACAACACAAGACACTCCCGAATACAGTGAGTATCAACGCACGAAGAATCCGTTCACCCACTATGTCTCGTTTGTTTCTCTTTTTGTGCGTGTAAGCGTTTTTGCGGGGGAGCTGTGTTTTATTCCCATGGATATTTTGTGCACTGACAGCCCTGAGGTATTCTGGGAGGCCTGTAGAGGGGGCCGCTACCGGAGCAGCACCAGCGTTGCGGGTTTTTAACCAAAAGGCACCCAGCGAACGGGCACATTTATTGTTCTCAGCTCGAGCTCGAAATGTCAGCCTCCCCCCCTCCGCCTATTTCTTCTTGCTAGACTTGGGTTTTTTTTTTTCTGCAGTCATTATCGGAGCTTTCTCAAAGGCCCGGCACATTTTAGGAGAATGGATTGACTTCCCTTTCATGCGCCGTTCTCGATACAATAATCCTTATTTATCCATATAAATGGAGACCCCAATGCAATGTCTATGCTCGTCAATGTAGCTGAACCTGCATGGTCTTATTTACGGTTTTATTGTTGGTTATATGGTTGGAAGTCATAATCATGTAATTGTAGGCTAGCCAAGCCCCAAGGGGGACTGCTGGTGTAATGCACGCTGCTGAAGGTGCATTCACTTCAATATTATTGGTGTTAAAACCAGAGATGACTGCTTACGCTGCAGGTTAAGCGTGATTCAGTTGTTATTTTCGTGAAATTTGGTGGCATACTGTAATCTCTGGCTGTCACCTGCAGACACAGAGCGGCGTGTGACCTTATAACCATCATTTCACAGTGTGTGTCTTGCCTGTGTTTTTTTTTTTTTTTTTTACTGCAGGGGATGTCAAGGTGTTACAGGCCCGTTTTGACATGACACGCGCTTGAAGGTTTTAGCAGGCAAGCAAAGTGAGCACAGAGGAGGCTGGAGCTGCCAGATGTGTAAAGCTGCTCACAACCGTCAGGATATTTCTGTTTGATCTAGGAGGGGATTATGCTCACAACACATCTGTAGATTAAACCTGAAACTAAAGATGCTTCTCAGGCGCTGTGTTTACTGTCAAAAAGTTACTGTCAAAAAAGTCAAGTGCAAGTTCCCCATAGGCCAGTATCACCAGTCTCAGTTGGCTTTACAGGCCCACAGCTGCAACGGTTTCTGACTAAGCCCGAGATCTCTAATCTGAAAACCTTTGCAGCACATAAGGAAAAAAATGGTAGAACCCTCCAGAAAGTGAATTTAATCCACAGATAGCTGGGGGTGCAGTTGGGAAAATGACAATTACAACATAGTGACAGATATTTGTAACAGTTTATATAGATTAAAGTAGCGTCTAATACTACCATAGTACATCCTGCATCAGAAATCCAGGACACTTAGATCAAGAAATGGGTTAATTGAAATTAGTCCAATAAAGTAGGCCCATGAATAAGTCTAGAGCTGAAATAATTAGTCGATCAATCAACAGGAATTTAATCAGTAACTATTTTGATAATAGATTCATTCTTTAAGTCATTTGTTGAAGTAAAAATACCAAACATTCCCTTGTTCCAGCCTCTCTGTGTGAACTCAAAACTCGACCCAGACTCGAAATCGATTTTGGGTTTTGGACTGTTGATCGGACAAATCAGGTTATTTGAAGACATCAATTTACGCTTTAGGAAGTTGCATTTTTCTGTATTTTGTGACATTTTATAGGTAAAATGATTCATCAAGAAAATAATTGGCAGATTAATCATTAATGAAAATAATCCTTAGTTGAAGTATATCAGTTCTGCGAGATCTCTGGTAGGTTGGGTAAAGGTTATGGGGAGGATCAGTGGACGGGGGCAGTGGAGGACGTGGTGTGCAGCTTGGTTTAGTAGAGCACTGGATATCTTAAAAGATGGAGGAGGCCCCACTTGATTATATGATAAGAGCAATCTGTGTTTATCTATTTATCGACAGTGGCTAATCAAAGGCAGATTAAGTAATCAGTTTGAAGCATTATGATTTGGTTAGTGTGTTGTTCTTTGGCCCATGACCCTAACTTTAAACCAAATCCCATTGAAAGTTTTTGAGAATCAGCTGACAGACATCAAAAACTTCTTCTTGTGTTGTTTGTTTTCCTGCAGGGGATGGCAGTGAATGTGTACGCCACATCTGTGTCCATTGACAACCTCAGCCGACATGACATGCTGGCATGGGTCAACGATTCTTTGCATCTCACCTACACTAAGATTGAACAGCTCTGTTCAGGTAAGGCTAAAGTGTCTATTCAATACTGTTCAGCAAAGAAATCGGAACAAGACAACAAAAAACAAATGATTGTTGACGTCTTTGTGTTTTCCAGGAGCGGCATATTGCCAGTTCATGGACATGTTGTTTCCAGGTTGTATCCTTCTGAAGAAGGTCAAATTTCAAGCCAAGCTGGAGCACGAATCTATACACAACTTCAAAGTTCTTCAGGCAGCTTTTAAAAGGATGGGTGTTGACAAAGTCAGAATACTTTTATCATATTTTCATGTATATTTTTGATCATATTTAAGATGATTTTTGTTTCATTTTTTCTACTTTTGTACCTCATATAACAGCAGCATAAGATGCATGTTATGTCACATGGAGCTATTCAAGCATTTCCTGTTTCCATCCTCCAGATTATTCCTGTAGAAAAGCTTGTAAAAGGGAAGTTCCAGGACAACTTTGAGTTCGTGCAGTGGTTCAAGAAGTTCTTTGACGCCAACTACGACGGGAAGGAGTATGACCCTTTACTAGCCAGACAGGGGCAGGACGTGGCCCCTGCCCCCAACCCAGGTGATCACTTTATCCACAAACCAAAGAGAAACCCAGGTAAACCAAACAGTTTTGCCTTTGCTGCACGGTCTTCCTGAGCTTTGGATGGCTCAAAAGCGCTCCCTTGCAAGCAAGTGGTGTGAGCAGCACGATTCACAGAATGACTGCTGTCTTCGTAGATCCATCTCACTGTCCAGCATTCACAAGCAACATGACACTGTGTAGGTATGACTGAGTCACTGGTGGGATTGTAGTAGTCACCACAGCACCACAGTGACAAGTGCGATGCATCATTAGTGGGGTTGAATATCCCCCAACATGCAACTCCAATTGTAATTTGCTTTCCAAATTCTAATTGATCATGATCAGCAATGCCAGAAGACCTACAGAAATATCAAATGCAACTATTTTCTCCAGTGTTCTGCATCAAGCAGCTGATGCAACACTGTCACAGCTCCACCTCTCTCTGAAAGCTGGACTGATGAAGAAGAAAGTTTGTCTCATTTTACTAACAAGAGTAACGTCAGCCTGAGCAGCCTTGCTATGTCTCTGTGAAAGCTTTTTGCTTGGAAATCATGGCGAACAATCTAATTTCACTTGTAGTGTGACATAAGCCTGCTTTGTGACTTTGTCACTGGTAAGCAGCGTGGTTGTAAATGGGCAGAATGACTGCGTTTATTTTCAAAACTGATAATGCATGTTTTGACTTTGAGTTTATTTGAAACACCTCTGCTGAAGCACTTATAGAGGTTTGGCAGGACACAGGTTTTTTTTCTTAAAGATTTTGACTCAAATAAGTGTGACATACTGTCATTTTAAAGTTTTTATTTATAATTTGGCTTTTTAAAAATCTGGCAATCCAAATTTGTGTCTTTTATATCGGTTGTGTTGTAAAACAATTTGAAATCCTTTCACAAAAATGGCATATCAAAGGCACAACATTATGCTATAAGCTGATAACATCAGCTCTCTATAATGTGCTATATCCATTGCCACAATTGCTTCAAAGCCAATATAAATGCAGTAAATCCATTTGAATTCAAATGACAAACATCTCTGATCATCTCTGACCACTCCAGGACCACAGAGGACATCTCCAACAGTTCCCAAAAACATGCCAACACCACAGCGGGTCCAACACAACACTCCGGCTATGAGGAAGAATCCATCTTTGTCTAGAAACGGGGGCAGTGATGCCGAGATCATGGAGCTAAATCAACAGGTAGAGTTGCATGGAGACAAAGGAGAGATCTATCTTATCCCTTTTCAATCTCATGTCTTTGGATCCATACCAATTGAAAGCAATTGATTTATTGCATTTATAAAAGACGTGTAAATAATAAAATTAATGATGGCTGAATTCCATTTAGCTTTAGTTTCAGGGTCCTGGTATTGTGCATGCTCACTGTCAAACTGTCATGGCTTACTGGAAGCGATTGTTAATGTTAGTATCACCTGTGCTTTCCTTCAATGTCAAGTCAATGCTCAAACTTATTTTCCTGTGACAATTTATGTTTTAAAATATTTTTTAGAATTGTGCCACCTAAACAGGTTGTGAGCCTTATTTATTTTTTATTTTTTGGATTTGCTGCCTTCCTATCTATCCACTATAATTTTTTTTGCTAGATTTCCCCTCTTCTTATATTACTACTTTTTGTGAGGCGAAAGCAAAAGCAGTTAACTGACAATCACATTCAAACTACTGTGATTAGATTCAAAGTTAAAATATGAAAAACAGGAGCTAGTTTTGCCCTCCACCCTTTATTTGCTTTCATTCGCTGTTAAATGTTTCAGAATAGTGGAAAGAAAGTGAAACGTGTTGCTGTTGTTGGTGTTAATAAAATATCCATGATATATATACTACATGGTTCAGCATAGTTTTTGAAGACTACCAGTGTAAAGATATTTTTTTTCTTTCCTTTCTAAGCTGATGGAGTTGAAGTTGACTGTAGACGGACTAGAGAAGGAGAGAGACTTCTACTTCAGCAAACTACGGGACATTGAGCTGATCTGCCAGGAACACGAGAGTGAAAACAACGCCGTCCTCAGCAGGATAATCAACATTCTCTACGCAACAGAGGTATCCATCAACAGTAATATCAACAACAAATACAGGCTGCGCTGCACCGTTTCAACCTGCGTGTTACTATAGAGAGTTCAAATGAAACCAGAAGAAAGTAAACCTAATTCAAAATCCCACTGACATTTGTAATAACGCAAATTACTAAAAATCCAGCCTTGGAACACAACCATACTCGACTGTATGTTGTGTGGCTCACTCCATATCTTTAGATAAGGATGTTTCTTTGTTTTTTATTACCGATCTAATATCGTTATTTATTCAATATTTCTGTTTTTAGATGCCTTTAACAAAGACCATTTCCCATAAATCCTTGACAATCGTGGGTTAAATGTCATGGCTCGGCAGACTAGGCGAGTCCATGGGCAGGTCAAAGGGCCGTGGCAAGTTCAGACATGTCTGGGATAACAGCAGGACCATGGATATATTAAGGAGAACTGGATACTGCATTCAAAGATGGAGCTGAGCAGGACAGAGAGGACCGAACAGTGTAGAAGTTTTAAGACAGCAGAGATTACAGCAAAAAAAGTCATATCATAGTTACAGTTATGGGCGAAACCAAGTTATGATGAGTAGTGCAGTGGATGCCAATTTGTCTTAGTATAGGGACAGTAAACCCCAGGAACCCATTTATTTTTTCAGAAAGATGAATCAAATGCTTAATGAGAGATTGCAGTGAGTTAGAGAAGCCAGTAGGGACTTCGGCTCTCTATGTAAAAATGTTTATCTGTTTGAACAGAAAAATCTGATGGTTAACAGAAAATAAAATAAAGCAGAAAACCTGAATAATACCCTTTTTCCCTGTTTTTCAGGAAGGCTTTGCGCCTCCTGAGGATGATGACCTCGATGAACAAGCTCACCTGGACCAGGATGAATACTGAACCCTTCATGTCCCTCCCCCCTAATATCTCCATCTTCCCTTTCCTTTTCTTATGGCCCTCATTTGTTTTCTACTCTCTCTGCACGCTCTATAAATACTCACCATTATCCCTCCTCTCTGTCTGTCTTTTCCTTTCTTTCTCATTTGTATATCTGTTCGTGACCTCCCCCCAATCCACCCTCTGGCCGTCTACATACTATACACAACTACTCTGCATCATCATTCGCTGCTCTTCCCTGCCTCCACTTACACAGCAACAATAACAGTAACATACAACATATCCCAGTTATTTCAGCATGAGTAACGCAGAAAATCGAGCCGAGCCTGGCATGAAGGTTGTGAATTTTAAGTCTGTAAATATTACCGACATTTTGATTTCTGAGAGAACAATGTCTTTGCTCATTATGGAGTTATTTATTTGCGTTTGGTGCGCTGTGAAACAGAACAACGCTGCTCCAATGTGCCATCAGAACACTCCCAGAGCTACTAAAACTGTAACAAAAGTGACTTTTTAATAACAATTTCTTATTTATTTAACTTATATTTAATTTAGATTAACTTTTTGTAGCAAGATTGGTGCAAAGCCTACTGTACATGAATTGAAAACTGAGGCCATGTGTGTAATTTCAGTTACGGTTTGTGCTTGAGTCAGCATCAAGCTTTTAATCTCTGTAATGGTGGGTTCATGGCATGTAGAAACGCTGAAGGAAATTATTTGGTGTAATGACTCAAGGCATATGATCAGTGCTCAGCGATTATTCATTATTGATCAGCAATATATCTGAGCATGAGAATGTTACACAGTGACTGTGAATGACTGATATTTTGTAAATGTATTTTGTGTGGAGATTTTGTCTGATGTCGCACGATCCTGGTTAATTGCCGTCGTATCTTTTAGGCCGACACGCAGAAGCCTATACGTTTAAAATTTAGAGGTGGAAAGCCACCTGCAGACTGACAACATGGTTGTAGATTGTAGCAGTTCTAATGTTTTATTCTAAAATATAAGGGAGCCTGACTGAATTAATACAGACACATTTTCACATGACAGCTTTTATCATGTTTTTCCTGCTAATCATACTGTGTTTACACTTTTCATTTGCTGTTAAGGGTCGCCCAGGGTGTATGAGTTGTAGTTTGAAAGAAAGTTAGTTGACTGGTCATCAATAGCATCCACTTAAACCAAGGAAGTCTCCTTGTCTTTCCCCAGCTATTTTTACTTTGCAAACTGGCTGTTGTCTGCTCTGGAACTTGCATTCATTGACCATGTAAACATTTACAGAACACTCATCTTTTGAGTTTTGAATAAATAAACAGTTGTGAAATAAATTGTTGTGGATTCTTGCGTATGAGGAGACATGAAGTTTCAGTTAGAGGAAAGCTCACATGGGCCACGTGTGAACTCCACTAAAGTAACCCAACAAATTATAGGGTTAGTTTAATTGAATCTGACATTATGTGTGGTCCACACTAAAGCCTATGTTCATTTATGACTAGTATATTTAGTAAGAGATACAAAAAATGAGCATGACACCTCTTTTGGTGTGCAGGTCAGAGTTTTAATGGGCATGTGAACACCACGGAGTGGAGGATTCGCGTCCCATCTAATTCCAATCAAGTCAAATATTGAACCTAATACTTGGATGATGACGGCTTCTTCCAAGCGACACTGGAAGTGGTTTGTTAACGTGGACGGTTATGTTACCGTCACAACATTTTTAAAAACGTAACGTTGACAGACAGATTTAAGTGTCCATAACGTATTCAGAAATAAAATGTCTCCATGTCCACTTGCTCCGAACGGGGGATTAGCTCAAATGGTAGAGCGCTCGCTTAGCATGCGAGAGGTAGCGGGATCGATGCCCGCATCCTCCAGGATACTTTTCTTGGCTCGACAACTGACTGTATGCTTCAAAGACTTAACTATTTAAACATCCATTACCTTCGAAAGAATAAACAGCTTTCCATTTGCCAACTCGGCCGTCGCCGTCGCCGTCGTAGTAATGGGGAAAGGGTACCTTCAGTTTTCCGCGTTAACTGACTGTTTTTAATTCAGTAGAAACTCAAAAGTCGTTTGTCTGGCTAGCATGGCGGCTTGCAAAAGGATTACAGACAGCCTTCGACCAAAGTAGCATTTCTACAGTGCTTCACTGAGGTATACAAAAACATCACGCGTGTCAGTCGTATTCAGTACTCTGTTGCTGTGATCTGCAAGTTTCTCTGGTCTAACGTACACAGGTCAAAAACTCTTTGAAGATTAACCCAGAGCTTCACCGTCCTTCAAAATGCATAAGTGCGATGTTTTTGCCTGCAAAATGTACACGATTCAGCCGCCTGAATATCACATCACCATGACAGAATAAACAGCAGTGCGTTTAGAGCCATTGAGGACCAGAAGATGGCAGCACAGCATCATATATGTGCTGGGAGCTGTTATTAGAGGACAAATTAAAGTTACACGGTTTCACAGACTATTAGGAGGTACAATTCACACCGTGAATTAACATAAAACCCCAAAACAGAGCTTTATTTAGCAGTGGATCAATAATTCGTGATTTGTTACCACTAACTTTACTATTGCAGAGGGGGATTAGCTCAAATGGTAGAGCGCTCGCTTAGCATGCGAGAGGTAGCGGGATCGATGCCCGCATCCTCCAGTTATACATTTAGCGTTTCTATCTACTTTGTATTTCAAAAATTATCAATTTAACCGTAGCTTTTCACCTTCCACTTTGGCTAATCTAATCGACAGATCGGCCATCAAATGCTTACTTTGAGAAGTGTCGGTGTAGTTAGCCAAGCTAACTGTGGTTTCAGTTATAGCATTCTACCATGCCAAACTTTTCCAGATCCAGAAACTAAACGAAACTGTAAACCAGTCATACTAGGTCTACATCCTGCTAATAATACAGTCTCTTACAGGCTCTTCATGATGAGCTGACAAGCAAATTTTCAAGTTAGCTTGTTTTCGGCGTCCACTTTGGATATTAATCAATATCAGTGAATTCCCACCTTCTCCAGGTACAACTTTACCTGACTGCACTATTTGTCGTTTACTTGCCAGTCAAATAATTTTTTTCCAGTCAGATCTTTCCTCGCCTTCTCATCATTTTTAACAGAAATGCTTCCCCTCCCTATCCCCTATCTCAGCATATATGAAACTCAAACTACCAAACCAAACAGCACAAAATAAGTATTTTTCCTACATTTCCTTAAAAATACCAAAAACATCTGAATATTGTTTGCTCACGTAAGAAGACTGAGAATTTTTTAAGTTGTCAATAAATAACTTTAGAAGGAAAATTCATGAGACATGAAAGCTGCTGTCACTGGGCAACACTGGAGAACTTTACTGTTGGTACGGTAACAGCCATGTATGTGAACAGATGACCAGACAGATGATGTTAAGATTAGAAACATTTGTAGTTGTCACTTTATTCACACATTCAAAAGTCAGACAAATACTGCACACTGTTGACAAACTGTTGAGTTCACAAAAAATCAGCACAAAGGTGACAGTCTTACCTTGCAACAGCAGCAACCACAACAACCACAACAATAATAATAATAATATAAGCAACATTAAACTAACCGTGATTGTGAAATAATAACAAATTTGCACCACTACATTGCAGTAATGGATGTTAGCGATTACATGTCAATATGAGAATAAGATTGCCTTATTGCACTGTAGCCATACTAATGTTTATAATCTGTCTTTTGACAAATGGCAAGAAAAAAAAAACTAGAACACAAGGGCAACTTACAAGTGAAATTATTTCTTTGTGTGTGAAATATTAAAATCCAAGAGATATCTCAAGCCCCCAACATTTTCTTCACCATGTAACCAGGCATGTTGTACAGGAAAAGACCCAAGATGGCCAGCAGCAGGAGAGCAGTGACAATCTTGATGGTCAGCCACCTGTACTGGTCACAGATCAGGTGTTTCGCAGCTTTGAAAGGGATGAGGAACCAGAGGAGTGCAATGTCTGGGCGGCTGGTGGAGCACAAAGACAAACAATGTGTTAGAAATTTGACAATATAAATTCAAAAATCCATTGGGACCAAATATAATGTATATATCATAAGTGGTGCTCTAATAAAGTAGTGATACATCCTGAGGTAATAATCACTTCCTCTCAACCAGGCTTGACTCATTTCAAGGACTCTCCTGATTGCAGTCGAGTGGTTCTTCATGAATATCTAGTTTTTAAGAACATCTAACAGTAATTTTGCTTTTACTAGATTTTTGATGAAACAATGTACTCAGCTAAATTTGGAATGGTAACAAGGGCCGTAATAGTCTGTTGTAATGGTGTTGACTACATGAGCCTTTTTAGTGCTTTACCTTAGACTTCTAAGGAAAAGATGGTCATCACTTTCAAGAGCACCACAAGAACGTGATTGGTTGGGTTTATTCACATAGAAATGGTTAGAATCATTTGACTTTGACAGCGATGTGACTAAGTAACTGTTTGAGTTGAAGCTATTTAGTACTTTTACTTGGGAAGTTTTCAAAAAAAGTAAGCTTAGACCAAGCCATGCGTTTAAACCTTGTACTTACAGATGATGAATTTCTAAGGCACGCGCTGTCCTTTCAGTTTCCTAATACAAACTCATGTATACACAGACGACAGGACTACCAGACAAGGGGATGGTTCAGAGGTCAATTTATGCACAAATTTGAAATATCATACATAGACACATAAACAGGACAACATGACAAAACTTTGTTCATGCAAGAAAATCTGAACTCCAAAACAAGCCGACTACACTATGCTAAAAAGCAATTAAACTTTTAATATCTCCAACTGATAACTGTTTGTTTTCATTGGTGAGGAATGGACATTGAATGAATTTAATGTGAATAAAGAAAACCACATTTTAAGAAGCAAGAAAAACTGCATCACACCAACAGCAGCAATATGTTGATATTTGTACACATTAGACTACATTAATAACCAATGATGGATGCACTCAAGATGTATTATTACCACTGCTATTGTAATTGTGCTCTTTTGATTATTCATTGATTATTTTGTCAAATGGTAAATTGCAAAACGTTCACAAAACAATCCTAATTATTACTGAATACACACCCTTTGAAAAAAGTTATCATGCGCTGGTTTTTAACTCAGGCTCCCAACATTTTCTTCACCATGTAACCGGGCATGCTGTAGAGGAAAAGAGCCAGCAAGGCCAGCAGCAGGAGGGCAGTGAAAATCTTGATGGCCAGCCACCTGTACTGGTCACACACCAGGTGTTTTATGGCTTTGAAGGGAGTGAGGAACCACAGAAGGCTGGTGTCTGGGCGGCTGGAAGGACGAAAACAGTAATGCAGACTTTAAGCATTATGGGCCATCTTACTGTTGCTCTCTTTCTAAGCTACATTTAAATGTAAATACAGCTGACATTACTGGAACATGGGCAAGACAGAGAGACAATTTACAGTATTTTGAGAACTTAAAGATGATTCTAGATAGAAACACACAAAAGATATGAAGAAACAGCAACTTACCACGTAAAGAAAGAAGATCCTAGGTACAAGTCCAGAACTTGGTGGAAGTAAATGCGTACAAATGTCTTTCCTCATTTCGGCAAATTGTTTATTTGGTTATTATTTTATTATGTTATTTTATGATTTATGTTTATTCTTGTTTAATGTTTGTTTGAGAATTCACATTTTTTTGTTTATGACTGATTTATCTTTTTGTTTATTCATGTATTTATTATCATTTTATTTATCAGAGTATTTATTTTGTTATTTCTGGCCTGTTTCGCATTAGACCACCAACTCTTTTGGTCAAGCTGGACTTGCAGCAGCTGAACAATATGTATGCTCTGTGTGTTTATAGCGAGGGTGAAAAGGTAGCCATAGAGTAATCTGAGCAATTTAACTGAGAAAAATAGATCAAAAGAGTGGTCAGTAATAAAAGCGTGGACAGTGGGGTGATAGCAGAACATCCTTCATACTTGGGTTTCTCCAGTGGCTCTGGTTCATTGCGTCCTTCACCAACTGGGCTTTTCTCTGCTTCCTCTCCTGTCAGGAGGTGCAGCTCTGCTTCCACTTTTCCCTAAAAAGGACAACAAAAACACTCCCAGTCACAAGGAGGTTTTAAGCTACTGTCCAACTTTGATACACTCAGCCAACTTTTTAGTTTTAGTTCTTGCAGTCATGACCAACATTTCAGGTTACTTTTTACTTCGACCTACCGTGAGTTCAAACTCGTCCTCTTCATTTCTGGCCACAAATGGCCACCAGCCTTTGATCCTCTTCTGTTTGAAGATGGAGACTATGGGCATCTCTGTCTCATTTGTCACCATTTCAATGGTGCACTGCTTGGCAGTCTTCGCACCACGTGGAAAACGGTTGAGGTCCAGCTCAATTGCACCTATGAAGAGATGTTATTTAACTCAGTTAAATGCAAGAAAGGTTAATTGGCAGGGTGGAATAAACAATAGGTAGTAAATAGACAGATCAACGTCTTCACAAATCATCATTTGGGGAAAAAATGATCCAGTCTTCAAAAGTGGTATTTGGTCAACAAAGATCTCAAGTTACCCCATAAGCAACATCTGTTTTAATTCTGTGGCATTAACAGTGATTTATGAAGCCAATCATTTATAAATGATTGTCCACTGCACCTAAGAAGTCATCTGCGGAGAAATGGTCAGCGTCCCACACTTGCAGGTTAAGACGAGCTGGGATCTTGTATTCAGTCTCATCCCAGGCAAACATGGACTCTTTTTTGGAGATGACGATCTTCTCTTCGGCCATGAGGTAGTCGAAGGGGTAGACGAAGCGCCAGTTGAAGTTGCCCTCCCCAGTGATGGAGTGGTAGTGGACATCTGTGTCCTGCTTGTCCTCCTGCTGCCCTTTCAACCAGCTATTACAGGAAAAGGTGTAGGATAGATTCACAATCTTGAACAAATCAAGTTTTGTTTTTAATAATTGGTTGTTTTTTTCATATAAATCTAAATCAGAATTAAATCATTGTGTTTTCATTAGTTATGAATTTGTCTAGTTGGGCCTAAAAATGTAAAGACAAAACACAAAAAAACCCATCAAAAACATATAGAGCTCATAATTACCCTCGCACAAATATGTCGCTCGATTTCTCGCCAGTGAAGATATCATCATCCTCCAGAACGACCTCATCTGTGTTCCAGATGATCACCCTCAGTTCAAACCTGGACACAAGCAAGAATGACAAGTTGATATGATGAAACACTAATCAATAATGATAATAAGCAACATTTCTTGATTAAACCTTAACATTTATTTAGATAAAAGCTCAAGGAGCACTCCTCTGGTTGTTGGATTTTATCAGCACCGTTTGGCTAAACATGTGTTTATAGTGTATATGAAAGCTGTAAACTAACAGGTTTGACTAGACAACATACTTCTTTGGTTTCCTTGGTGAAATGTCAAGTGCAGGGCCAGGTGCAGTCATATCCTTAGGGAACATATCCACCCACATCTCAATTCTCCCCTAAAAGAAATTGAACACAAGGAAATACTTATTTAGTATAAAGAGGCTTGATTAACAGATGTAACTGGCTGGAGTAGAGCCAGCATGAGTGCACTGAATCACATACTTGTTCAATTCCAGGTTTGTCAGGGTGGAGCAGTGGTCTGGTTTCCACATGTTCTGGGACAAGTTTGCAGCCGACCCGTGGGATTTCCTCCCAGTGCTTCAACACGGTCAGAGCCAGATGTTCATCTGTCTGCTTCTTCAAACCTGACAAACATCATCAAATAATGTTTGTTTTTTTACATTTAGGCAATTAGCTGCTGCTCCAGAGCATTTTAGAACAAGTACAGATGTAAAATCACACAAAAATGTAACTTGTTTCTTGGTAGATGATTCGTTTTATTCAGTGGGAGAAACAAAAGGGTATGAGTGACATTAACATGTACCATTTTCATCCTCTATCTCGGTCTGTGCCATGAAGACACGGTTCTCCACCTTCACTCTTCCTCCAGGGCCGTAGTGAGGCCCATCCAGCTTGCCATCCTTACACAGCTTAGCCAGGATTTGTGTGGGTTTCATTGGGTCCCGCCACACATTGTAACCATGGCTACAGAAAAGAGCAAAGGCAGTTACAGTTACATGAAAAACAATGCATTATTTATATCTATCATAACCCTACAATATGTAATACAAACATACCTTGTTTATAAAACAGGTTAGGACACTACATTCACGTAAAAAACGTGTAACATATATGTGTGGTTTACCATGTAGAACACACACAACTATGAGTATTTAAAAGTCAATTTGTAGTATTCTGTTACTGACTAATACTACCCGAATCATCATGATGCTTCACCTATCCTGTATTCAATCATTTATCTCTATTTTCCCACAATCTACCACACACAGCTAGAGGGATTTTGGTCTTTGATTCTTACATGGCATAGTTACGTGAGATACCACATGTGGCTCTGTGTTTACTGTAGAAACGGTTCTCAAGGTCAAGTTTGGTTTCTCCAATCAGATCATCGGTTCCCACCAGGTCCCAGTCATAAATTGACACGGTGAGTGTGGAATCCATTGGGAATGTGGCCTCCACGTCAAAAGATCTGATAAGATGAGAAATACAGCATCATAGAAGATCATAGAAGTAATGATACTTTTATCAGAAATAAAGCATTTCTACTTACTTGCCAAACAATGGGTTCAGCTGTTTTGAGATGTAGTTCTCTTTGTCTTTGATCTCTGTCCTTCCCAGTTTGATTGCAATGTATGGATCAGCTTTCCCATTAATGTCAGCTGGATGCAGATCAGTTGCCTACCAAAAAAAAAAAAAAGGATAATTTAAGAATGAAATAGATAATCTGAGTGTCAGTATTCTCATTAAATTGCAGCGAAGTGCAGAACACATAGCCTACCCTGATAACATAGATGCGGATGAGGACATTGATGGGATCGTTGTGAGGAATGTTCTGAAACATTCCCATGTTGGAGTCAAAGCTCATGTCTCTGGGCATGTCATCCGACACTTTGTACATGCACAGTGAGCCCTAAAGGGACACAGTTAAACGAATGAAAAAAAAATATTGTGAAAAACAAGTTACCTAAAATTGTTACATACAATGTTGTGGTGTCGCGGCAGATCTGCTGAGAAGTTTAAGTGTGTCATGTTTATTTGTACGTCAAGTTATTCACATATAGTCTTGTTTGGCACTTCCTGTTTTATTGTGGTTTCCTTTTGTGTCTGTACCTGACTTCCTCCCTTTGTGTGTTTTCCCGCTGTGTTGATTGTCTGCCCCGCCCCGGATTGGTTTCACCTGTGCTCCCTCACCTTTTGTATATATAGTCCTCGTCTCCCCTTGTCCTGTGCCAGTTCGTCTTGTTCAGTTTGAGTGTCAGTCGGTCCAAGCGAGCCAGCGTACCCCCATGCCTCAAGTTACTGTCAGGTTTTTGTGTTTTTCTTTGTACTTTGGTTTTCCTCCTTTCTGGAGCGTTTTGAGTTTTGACTTTGTTAGTGTTTCCTCTGCACGAGTGATTTTCTGTTGTACTTTTTATTATCCTCCTTGTGAGCGTTTTTTGTTGTACTTTGCATTATCTTGAACGTCTTTTTGTTATTCTTGTTTTTTTCAGTAAAGAGTTTAAGTATTGAAACGTCTGAGTTGAGAGTCGTGCATTTGAGTCCTGCTTCCTGTGCCACAGTTCGTAACGCATGTAAAGCATCCCGTACTGTCTGCAACTGTCTTATGTTAGCTAAACAAAAGAGTATTCTATGACCGGCTTGTTCCTCAATAAATGGCAAATGTTTATACAGACAACTGATGTAACTGAAGAAAAACACAAATTAATTCTTACTTTAAATTTTCCGACAATTCTGTCCTCATCCGTCACGTTTTGGTCGTCATCATCGCCGCCTTTTCCCCTGAACAGGTTAAAACTGTGAAGCCAGTCCTCAAAGCTGTCAAAGTCACTCTCCAGTTCCTTAGGGTACACCTTGTTTGAGAATACAAAAATGAATTTGGTTTTGAATGATCTCTTTTTCTAAGAATGTGGCACTTTTCCCCGTGTTACACTTCAGCCTGTACCATCTTGTCAAGTACAACCAACAAGTATGTAGAATTGCTTTCAGCTGCAGTGCAGGTGGCTGAGTGCAGTACCTTCAGCTCATCCAGCTTTGGCTTTTTCTTCTCGAACGGGTCGGCTGCCGGCTTCTTCTTTTCCTTCTTTCCTTTTCCTCTCTTTGTGCCTTTCACAGGAGATTCATCAGGTTTGATATCTGAGTACAGGTTAGCGGTGAGGACGACGTGAAGAGGGGGAATGGGGTGGGGGGGTTGGAGGAGCAGAGCACTCGAGACATGAATTCCACATGAAAGTTGCCAAAACCAGCTGAATACAACAAGCATACCATTGAATTGTATACTGTTGTAGTATACAGTTCAGTGGGGATACTTGGTGTGACAGGATCCTCCAGGCAGGCAGCTGTGTAGTCCCTGTAAAGCCCGTTAAAGACAAGCTCGCAACTTGACTGGTTCTTGTCATTATCAACCAGTCAAGTCATGTCAAAGTATATGTTCAGTAATATGCACCATATAATACAGTGTATACTACATGTAAATAGTTGATTCTGTGCAGCCTGGTTGGCACAGCACAGAATCAAACATGTTTCAAATTGATTTTATATCATGTCATCAAATTGCATTGTGTGTGTGTTTTTTTTTATTCACTGTAATTTTTCACTGACAACTTTCATGGCAAGCATATGGCTAATATGCATATATGGGAGAGGAAAAGGCGGTTGTCCCACGCATGGAAATTTGGATTCATGTCAGGATCTACATGGAGGCATTCTTGGGCTACGAGGGCTAAGAGGTTCACTACTGCACTGTAGAAGAAAGCAACAATTGGAGTTAGTGAGCTCATAAAAGATGAACATGCATGAACAAGAACAACCTCTGTGTTTTAGGACCCTACATGACATTTAAAACATCACAGATTTGCTACTCCACCACATTAAGACAAGGAGAACTTGTTGCTGCTACTTAGTTTAGAGCTGTCACAGAGGAAATTGATGACATAAACAAGACTAGTGTTTGTCTTGTTTGCTGTTTCATCTGGTTTTACCTCCACCATCTGCAATGTCCATGTCATCTTTGTCCTCGGAATCTGAAAGAGCAGCTTCTTGAGCCTTGAGAGCCTGTAGAAGCAGAAGGTAATTTCTCAAAAAGATCATCAAGACCAAAACAAGATCCCGTTTACCCAAGATACTTAGGTTAAGATCTGAGTTAATCAAGTTTTAAAAAAAAAAAAAGTAAGAGCATTTCATTTCAGCTGCCATCATACTTTGTAACAGAGGCTGAGCTCAACTATATCCAGCTCAATTGCAGTCAGTAAATCGAAAGAAGACTCAAAATGGCTGTGCTGTTTTCCTGTCACCCACCTCTGTCAAAGTTTCAATGGAGGCAAAATATTTGGACCACCAGTCCAACATGCTCTCGTCAAGTTCCTCCTCTTCAATCTCATCGCCCTTCTTCCTCTTCCTCTTCTTCCCCTTTCCATCCTTGTCGTCATCCTTTTTATACGAGATGCATTAAATACGTTGTCAGTAAAGCTTTAGGGTTTCTCGCAACAACATAACATCTTTCAGTTTTGATTAGTTAAATGCTTACCTCAACTTTGACCACAGCATCAGAGCACTAGGTAGAAAAACAGATTGCATAATGTCAAATAATGTGAATAAAACATGTTTATGTATAATTACAAACTTGTTTTCGTGATCATTATCTGATTTGTTGTTTACTCTGCGTTTGTTATACTGCTTGTGTGCAAATGCTGTTTGTCAAGAGCTGTCTGTTTTATGTCCTTTATGTAGAATTATTATTCAAACTGGGTCTAATTCTTTGAATAAAGGTTACATGAAATTTAAAAAATGAAACCTACAGAGTCTAGTTTGACCACAGTGTCCATCTTCTTGTAACCAGGCTCGGGTTCCATGTTGACAACAATAATTTCCTCTGAAAGATAAACGGATAACATGAGTGTTAACATGTGTGTTTGTAAACTGTCATGCATGGGTAAACACAAACTGTACTTTATCATTTCAGTTTAGATTATTGCATTTTGTTCCTAAGTAACAATAATGTCTCCAGGTTTTAGTTTATACCTGTAGTGGACCAGTTGTTGGCCTGCTTGTCTGTTGGCCTGTAGATGAACTTCCGCAGGCTGGTGACAGCAATGGAGCCAACCAGAGTGTAGCGGCCAAAAGCCCTGCAGTCCACCACTCGGATGTTCAGCGGCGGGTGAAGCAACTCATTCTCAGGCAAATCCTGACACACAAAATCCAGAATTGGTTTGATTGATGAGGTGAGAATACACTCAATGCTTCTATTCTAATGTGCATGGAATGTAAATATGATTTTAGGATAGTAAAAGGTGAGAAAATATTAATGAAGCAATTTAAATGATAAAATACCACTTCAAACCACTTGACAAGGGTGCTGAAGTTGGGGTTTTTCTTGTAGTTGGGGATGAGGGCAGACTGTACTCCCTTTCCGGCACATTCAATGTCCACACGAGGCCGATCCACCTGGGCCAGATTCACCCTCTTCAAGTCCCTCAAGCCCCAGAACAAAACCTGAGGGATAGAGAGATTCAGACATTTTGTTGTTGTTTAATTTTAGTACTAAACTGGTCAAGTTGAAGCTAAAACAATGTCTTCACCTCAATCCTGTACTTGCTGAGCACTGGTCGGATCCCCAGTGGTACAGGCAGGATTGGGCCGCGGTCCATATCTGTGGGGCCATCAATGGGTGGCAGGTCAGCCTTCCCATTGGGGCCAATCTAACAGACGACAAAAAAAAGCATTAGAAATCATTTATTTTCAACATGATCTGATGACTTTAGTCCTGTAAACAGCGCCCTCTGTGTCTGACAGACTAACCTGCAGCAGTTCAAAGGCTGCCAGCATTTCTCCAGCGGTGCAGTTCCCACGGTAGATCTGATAGTACTCCAGCTGGGGAGGGAAGCGTGGGGGACCATAGTGTTCGTCCGCCATCTTGACCACAGGCTTGGCAAATGTTCTGCCCATGAAGTCAGCTTTACCCTGGAAGCACAATGGTAAATTAAACCTTAAATATCCACTCCATAAAACATGAATTCTGGTTTGAATATTTGAAAGAATGGTCTTTTTAGGCTATCGTATCCAATTCATCAGTATTCATGTAATACTATATTCTAATATTATATAACACTACTATTCAAATAAAGTAATTAAACAAGGGTGCTTTTGGCGTAATCATTAATTTGATTGGTCCTATCAGTAGGAAGAAACATGACTTGAGATGCACATGTTTCTAGGCAGATTACATAAAAAAACACTGAAGATAAAAGAGCCCAAAAGACAAAAATAAACAAAACCAGCATATCTAAAATAACCAGTGAACTGCAAAACAGATGTGTATTTATGTAATGTCAAAAGAACATTGAATGATTACTTAATGTTTCAAAAAATATACAATATTAAATCTCTCTTGCAGTTAGTGGTTATGAAGAGTCCAAATTCTCTGTTGGACACATACAAAAAGCACAAAATGTCACTTAAAGGAATGCAACAGGTATAAGCTGATCAAGGATGAGGTCCATCTATCCTTATGGACATGTCTTATTCCTCTTGCATGCCTTTCAATACAATTTACTCTGCACACATTACAGTGCATCTAGTATATCAAGCCATCAGAATCCACACTCTACTTATCCAAATGGGTCATCCAAAACAATGGTGTTATAGCCAGGAGCAAATATAGAGTTGTCAGTCAGCAAAAGCATTCTTTCAAATATAATTCATATCAGGTTGCTAATGACACAAACTAAAGTGGCACATCTCAAAAACCCCTTAAAATCAACTCAGACATTTTACTAATAAAAAGTAACAGTAAAACACATTATCAAGGGCATACACACACACACACACACTGGTTTTAGACTTATTAAGTGACATGCTGAGTATTACATTTCAAGGGAAAGACAGGCAGACTGTTAAATTATTAGGATGCTAAGGATGGAGGATTGCTATCTAGAAATTCAAGCTGTGTGAAGGTAGACTGTTTGCTCACAATAATACAAATGGAAACAGAGAGGCGTCTCCATTTCAAAACAACCCTCACCACTGTGTCTTGATCATAGATTTCAATGACGATAATGGGAGGGTCGTCTCTGAGCTCGCAGGCCTCTCCAAACAACTCCACATTCTCAAAGACCAGCAGCTGGTCCCATGTCGGGCACAGAGTCTCAGCCAGCACCTGAAGAAAACAAAACATTTGACAAAGATGCAGGATCTGCTATACAGTAAATCATATCTTAGGCTGACAGCTGACTTCCTAAAAAGCGATTTTGAGTGTGCTCACCTCAGTGACCTGGCTTTGTGTTGAGAAGAAGACCCTTGCAAAGGGATCAGACAGACCGGAGCTATCAGCAGCAAACAGGCTGCGAGCTTGGTACATGTGGACCCTCAGCTGGAAGATCTGTTTCACTGTGAAAGGATAAAGTCCAATAAAGATGTGTGCCATGAAGTTACAGACATTTATAAAAATTATATTAGAATTATCTTAATTATATGTCTCTAAAACATGGTGGATAAGGTATTTAAAATATCATCGTTTTGTCAATTGATAACTTAACATATTGTAAAAGGTGTCAGATTTCATAAATGGTGGATATCTCATTTTATTAGGAAAGTCTTTATTTCAGACTGTGTGTAAAGTTAACATAGAAGAAATATTGAATTATTGGTTGATGGTCTTACTCATGTAGGTGAGGCTGATGGGAGGTGAGCATGGCAGACCAGGTCCTTTGGACAACTTGTTTTCCTCAAATCCGTTGGGCAGGCCGTTCAGGTAGTCTTTGCGCTGTCTATTCAGACCCAGCCACAGATAAATCTCTATCTTGGACTGGACTGTCCAGCCAGCAGGCCCAAAGCCTTTCTTACCAGGGATCTTAAGTATATGAGGGGGAAAAAAACTAAATTACTAAATCATGGCAAAACAGCATGGGTACTGAAAATGAAAGGGAATTTGATGCAACATTCAAAATATATAGCAGGTTTGATTGATTATCTTACTACAGGGTTCGAACAGCTTTTTAAGAGTAAAATTCAAACACTTTTCAAGCACTTTCAGGGTACCTAAACCAAAAATTTCCAGGCTCTTGAAGCCTTTATTATCACATCTAAATTGTTACTATAAATCCCAGAAGACAGCAAACAAATATGACGACGGGATCGTTTCATTTTAAATATTAAAAGATTTTTGCTTTACATGAGTGATTGTATAAATGATGAAACACCAGATTATGTTGAAAATTAAGCATTTTTCAAGGAGTATATTCGAATTCAAGCATATTCCTAACCTTGAAAACATAACGGTTAAAATTAAGCATTTTCCAAACTTTCAAGACTTTGTACGAACCCTGTTACTATATTTCGTGTAAACTCACCCTCAGAAAGATTGTCTTGACTTTGCCACAGTCCTTTCCTGTCTCCTCTTCTGTACTGGAATAAAGGATGTCTTTGGAAGGAACGCGCGCATAGGCAATGCGCTTCCCATTACTTATCATCCATATGAAAACATCAGGAACGCTGTGTTGAGGCTGCAGTAAGAAAGAGTCCTCACGTTAAACATGAAATGACCACAATGAAACAAGCATATGCAACAAACATCATCATTTGTAAATGCTAGACATAATGTTGTAGATCTTACTTCATCAGCCAGGAAGCGCAGCTTTGTGAGGAAGTTCTGAGCCAGCTTGACTTTATCTCTTACTGTGCTTTTCTTCACTTGGGACCTCATGGCTTTAGCTTGCTGGCCGATGGTCTCCTAAACCCAGAAACAGCCCAGCATTTAGCAAGACAGTACAAGTTTTAACAAAGCAGAGGAAAAAAATATAGGTCCTTTTTAGCTGACATACCACATCTGACATGCACAGCTTCAGTCTCTCCCTGTCGAGTTTGGTTCTGCCAGACTGGTTCTGGTCCTTGTTTGCCAGCGAAAGAAACTGACTGAAAGAAGTGGAGCTCAGTCAGTGTCAAAGACTACATTAATCTATTAGACTTACCGTTAAAAACAGCTCGCTTTTACAATCTGTAGTTTGAGTTTGTGACTACAGACCTGCAGCCCTGGCTGAGTTCCTCGAGGACGCCTCTCAGCCTGCGCTCAGGATAGGTCTTCTCTGTCTTGATGATCTCTTGCACATCATTCAGTCCATCCTCCTGTAGCAGCAAAAGAAGAAGTTTAGGCTCACTCAGCAAAAGATAAACATTTTTAATACTATGCTCATTGTGTATGACTTGCCAGTTTATCCGCAATGTTGTCTATAATGTTGGCATTGTACAGCCTCCTTCTCTGGTCCTGCCACCAACTCTTGATGTAGATACACGGCTTCCTCTCAAAATACGGCAGGTGGAAGTAGTTTCTGAGGGTACAAATAAGGAATACATATCATCGAAATGGAAAAAATAAATCACCTGGCTGGTTAAGAGCTGCATTGATCCTACAAAAACGCATCTAACAAAGTGAATAGACTCTAATATGCATAGGTTTACATTTTCAGTTTTAAAACACCTAAAATTCAAAAGACATCTGGTAAGATTCTGTACTGGAAAATAAGTACTATTTAGGACTATTTTAATAACTTAAAAAAAAAAAAATCACAATATAAGAAACAGCTTAGGCATCAGTTTTCCTTTGTTAATAGTAGGATTTGTTCATGAATCTCTTTCTGAACTACAGTTGTTTGTTGTTATTTGCACTGTCACTCTGTGATGATGATGTTTTTGCTCTGACCGGTCAGTGATGACAGGTTTCATGGGGGGCGTAGTTGCCACTGAAGTCAGGTCCCCGTCATCATCCATCTCCTCCTCACTGGAGTTGTGGATCAGTTCAGTTTCCTCTTCGTCACCATCTCCTCCCCCCTTCTTTCCCTTCGTTTTTGGCCTGGCAACCCCGTCAATCTCGTTCCCATAGTAACCTGGCACACAGCAACTATGTTACTAGTCACATCCTTAAATGTGCTGCACCTTCAACTCATGATGATAAGCATACAGCAACAACACTATAATGTTAGTAAGTTTTGGTAATTCCTAAAACTGCCTTATGCATCTTTCACATGTTGGGACTCCTCGTACATAATGCCAGTTTAGCACTAGGAATTTTTACAAAGACTTTGCAGATTTCTCACTAAATACTGCTCAGAAATTACACTGAAAATGAGCTTAAGCGTCCACAGATTCAATTTGAGCCTCGGGATGAGACAGCGAGAGACATTAGGAAAATTAGATAATGAGAAAATAATGGAAAATACCTATGGTGACCTCAAAGTTGATGGGCTTGTCACCAATCTTTCTGTCAATCATTGTGGCCTCCAGGAAAGACCCAAAGAGGAAAAATTCCTCAACCTTCCCAGTAGCGGTCTGTGAAATAGACAAACAAATGTGAGTAACTGAATGTGGGTAAACCCTGTTTCACTTTCTTCACTTTTTCTTAATTAAATAAAAGTTTAAACTATACAAGACACTTGAATTCACCAAATTCTGACAGCTGTCTCACATTGATAACATATTAAGTAACGTAGTAGTCCTGACAACCCTGTAATACAAGCTGTTGGACAGTGAAAACTGAATCCCTGAGGACTCGGGGTTACGGTCCCTCTGTGCTCAATTGAATTTGCTGTGTGACTTACATTGTCCACCAACAAAAAGAAGCCACATTAATGCAAACAGCATGTTAATAATGTACCAGGTGGGCTAAATAAATATAATTAATAATTCACAATAATCGCAGCACAATGACCTGTCAGAATGAGTAACAATTGGCTTCCTCTGCATGGCTGCCCATCCAAGCAGGGACCCACCTCTGAGATGTTGGGTACTCCCTCCAGCTGCACCTCTGTGGAGCTGGTAATGTCAGGTGAGGAGGGGTCCAGGATCTCCACGCCCAGGCTGATGAGCAGACGGGCCCTGAAGGACACCCCCTCTCCGAGCCCTTCGTTTAACTCCTGGTACTCGTCCATCAGGGTGTAGGTACGAGTGGAGCCGTACATGTTAACCCACGCAGGTCCCAGCGTGGGAAGGAAGCCTGAGGGATAAAGAATAAAAATAATTTGATAATTGGCTCATTATGGACTGAATGGTATTACCTGACAGATGCTTTTAACAGCACTGAGTAGATCTGATTGCAAGGTCAAAAAACCTGCATGTGTATTGTTTACAACAGTGTAGAAGTTTCTCAAATCACATCCAAATCAAATGTTCTGCAGTTAAATAAGATAACCTCGAGGATGCTTCTTTGTATTGTAAAAGGCACATCCCACTAGCTTCTGAAATTTAGGAAGGAGATCTTTTCAGGGAAAAATGTTTAAAAGAGCAAATGATGCATCACCTTTGTCCCCATCATTGGAAATCTTCCGCAGGTCCAGGAAGTGAGTTCCTATAGCAACATCATTCACTTTATCTGAGTCGCGGATCTGGATCTTCATGCGCTTGCACAGTGGTGGAAACATCTCAGTGAAAACTATTTGCTCATTCCAGATAGGCTCATAGCAGCTTTTTTGAACTGATGTTTTCCCCTGTAATCACACATTACAATCATATTGTTGTTTGAATCAATTCATGAAGTGTAATTTATATTTTGACCTGGCTGAGATTAAACAGACACAAAAACAGAGGGCAATGGATGTTTGGGATCCTTGCTATTACCTTCTGCCCAGCAAACTGTACTTGGACATAAGGATCAACCAGGTCCTTATTTTCTCCTATGAAGGCCTTTTTGACATTGGCCATGATGCTGGTGTTCATTCTGGGGAGACCCTCGGCTCTGTAGATCTTCAGGTAATAACGAGCCCACTGTCGCTCTGCAGGCACCCCCTCTGGTAATAAGAGATTGCTGAAACAGAAATGGGACACAATGAAATAAGATAACAAATAAGACCCTAACATCTGAGCTGAATCAAATTTCTGACCGATAAAGCAGTCATTAATGGTGCAAATGTCATGTTAATAAATTCATCAATGCTCAGTGATCACTATTTGAAGTCTACCCAGAGTCCTTCTTGGCAATTTATATTTTTAGAAGAATAAAGAATCATGCACAATAAAAATTTTGTTACCCCTCTATGTCATCTTCATCTGATTCATTGGCCTTGTGTGGAGTCTTTATAGTATCTCCTTTGGCCACAACTGCAATATCACACTTAACGTAGCCTTTACAGCCCGCTGAGATGTCATCAGGGTCAGTCAACAAAGCCCACTTGTGGTAAAACTGATGTTCTGCAAGACAAAGGAGAAGACAAATTAATTGAAATATCGGTATCATCAATTCATAATAACAAAGCTGATTTTCATTGATTCTTTACCGGGCTGGGAGTAGATTGTGCCAACATCCAGTTTAAAAGTCCCAACCAGTGTTCCACTACGCAGAAGATTTTTGGAGTGGACTACCTGAGGGTTGGTTCAGGGAAAATAAACATTACAACATTAAAGACACATGTCTTGTAGAAAAGAAGGAGTTATATACATTTTTTATGTTTTATGTTACACTGTTATGAATTAAACAACTTACAGACAATTTCAGGATTTTGTCGAACATAACATCTGGAGGGACGTGGAAGTCGAACACAAAATACTGGACAGAGAAAAGAGTTAGTGACGATATTGTTAGCATCAACCCTGTATTTACATACATAGTAAGCTTTTTTCCCCAAAACAGAAATGAATATAGATACAATATGTTGTAATGATGGACTCACTTCATTGTAGTATGGGCAGTTGGTTGATTCCTTCATTGAGGTGTACTTTTTATCTTCTCCAATCTCCACACAGACCATTGGATCCATGTTCAGTCCCACCAGCTGCCTGGCTTCAATCACTGTCACGCTGACCTGAAATTAAATGATCAAGTAACTTACAGTGATTAACTGATTATGTACCAGACAAGATAAACCATGCCTGTGCAAGTACAATAACTTTATATATATTCTACAATGACTGGTCCGCAATTCATCAGGACACACTAGAAAAATTAAAGAACTGGGCCAATAAAATTATGGGTGAGATTTCTCTTACTTGGTAATCTACTGGTCTTCCAGAACTCGGCTCCATCTTTATGTCTGGCTTTGATCTGTAAGACAATGAGGTGTCACACATCAGTGGGAATCTTCAGACAGACTCACATGATTAACGATAGCAATAAAAATGTTTAAAAGGCAGTCATATGCAGAACAGAACCACGCTTGCCTCTTATTTGATACATTGGTGGTGACAGCTGTGACTGAGGCCAGCGAGATGGTGTCGGGATCTGGGCCTCCTCCCATGAACATGCCCTGACGATCCAGGTTCTCTGTCTCCAGAATAGCTGGCTCATCTGGAGAGCATACAAAAGACACACAATAAGGACAACATGTACTAAAATTGAAGTACTTAAAAATGGTGACAGTGAAAGCTTAGTACATTCTTGTACTATGATACGTCCTCCTCAAACATTATGTGTTATTGTGTGTTTTATTCTGAAATTCATCCTGGGATCTTTTTATTAAAGTCAGTGACATGATATGACAAGTGAAAAGAAGCAGAAAGAAGGTGTAATACTTGCAGTATTGATGAATGCATTTGAGTCAACTGCAGGATTGGTTAATAAAGGCCCAAAAGCTACTATGCCATTTACAGGTCAACAACAAGATCAAAATGTGGAAAGTCAAGTAACTGTTGCATTTGTATTTTTCAGGATAAGAATAAATGTAGAGAAAAATCTTTGGTTCTTTGGTTTGACCAAATGTCCTCTAGTGGGCTGAAGCAGGATGAAAGGGGCCGTAAGCCAACAGGAGTTTGTAATATCAGCCAGGATTTCCTATCTTAATTGACCTAATCCTCTGTCATCCATCTTAGCTACTGATACCTCCGTTTCTGTCCTCCTTGTGTCCACGGTGCTTACTGCGCTTCATGGTTCAAAACAATTCTCTGTGTGCTCTGTGAAAGACATTTAAAGAGATTCACTATTTCGTAGACAATAGGGTTGCACTTTTATGAAGAAAATATTGGTATAGATGCAACTACTGTCAATTAGTTAAAAACAAAGAAGAAGTTAACAATTTTTTAATGCATGTTAATCTCATTTTCTATGCATGTTCTGCAGTCAGAATACCTGAACAGCCACAAAACCTGTTTAAAAAACAGGAGCGTAAAGCCACAGCAGACTAAACATGACGCTTACTCCAATGTCTTGGAGAAAGAAGGAGGCCAACAGCTAAATGCTATCAAAAAAAAGTCCAAGAGCAATTGGAAAATGCCTAAATTATTAAGAGCATTTAAAACATTTAATGCATATTTATTCCGAAACTAACATATGAGTTAGGAAACATATTTCAAAGTGTCACGACAGAACTAATGTATGCTACCACACCCTGGCTTAGCCTTCAAAAGGGGCTTTCAATTATTCAAATCAGCTGACCTTGATACATCAATTAAAGCGGATACATTTCACATGCATTGTGAAAAATAATATACTTAAAATAATTAATCTGTTGTAATTAATCAGAAACGTGTCCTTTCTACAGGTGCACGTTTTTAATCTAAAAGTCATTTTTTGACGTGATCAAGTGTGCTAATTATTTCCAGGATTGGCATTTTCAAAGGTATAAACAAAGAAGCTACAACCATTCATAAAGGGCTGACACTTTCTTCCTAAATGTTTTGTTTACTTTTTTGAAATATTTCTTATTCTCTTACATTTCTTAGAGTTGTGTGTAATTGTCAAAAACAGAAAACAAACTGGAACACATCAAAACTATGCACCATATATTTTAAACACATATCACAATGCTTGAAACTTCAAAACCAAGAGCTCAGCAAAATAATGAAACTCCCCTATGAGCTGCATGTTACACAGAAAAAGACTCATGACATTTAGAATAACCACAAAGCATGCAATTAAAAACAAATGCAAGAGACAGAGAATGCAAAGTTCTAAATATTTCTGTGGTATCCAAATGGAAAAAAAACAGAAAGCCCCTCCTCAAAGAAACAGTATCTCAAATATGCTGCAAAACACTGAGGCCTAAATGCCCAAGCTTTGGCTGTCACTTCTGATCTTTGCTTAGCATGATGTTGCAGATGAAATAATGTAATGTTATAATACATACCATACAAGAAGATGATGCTCTTGTCTCCCTCCTCTGAGTAGCTCCAAGAGGTTTCCTGCAAGGGAAACAGCAACTTTGTTTCTCTGAGATGGAAGCAACACTACGTAAACATTTTAGACATTTACACAGCAGTAAGAATAAGGCTACAAAGTAAAGTTGCACAGAAAAGAATTGGGTTTGTCCAAGTCTGAAGTTGGGCAGGAGTGATGTGATACACCAATGAATAGTGCATGAGTGTTGAACCCGAGACTGGTAACTATAACTAGGGACTGCTGAGAGACGTCACTGTCAGCGGAGTCTGACAATCCACATAGGCTGTGCACAAAACAAAAGAAAATATTTAACTTTTTTTTTTCTTAAATCCTAAATCATCCTTTAAGATGGTCACTGAAAAGCCAACCAGCAACTTTTACATACAAGCCAAGAGGCCGTCAAATGAATACAACTGATAAATTGTATGTGTATACACCATATAAAGTGTATAGTGCTTCTGCATAATGGAGCTCAAAAAGCCTCATCCTAACAAAAGTAATGAATAGCCACAAAGTTCAAGATGTTGCCTTTTGTGCCTTTGAGAATTATTAAAGTATCTGGCATGCTACAAGGTGGAGAGAAACACAAATTAAAGTCTGTGTTATATTCAAAAAGAGTTTGGCAATGTACATCTGTGCATTTGTAATTGTAATATCAAAACAGTACTTCACTGGAAAAGCTTCAAAATGTGTGAGCATGAGGTAATCAATATATTGCCATGTCACTAATGATAGAATTTCATGGAAGTAAACAAAATGTCAGACCAGCCTGGTTGGAAAAATGCTCCCTTTTAATCTTTAATAGGGTGCAGCTCCAAATTGGGTGTTGGTGCAGACAAACTGTCTTTTGTCATGGAATCATCACCAAATTATGTCAAGTCCTATTTGCAGCGCCTTGTGTTTCAAATTCATTCAGGTTTGAGCCTTAAGATTTAAAAACTGACCTCAATTTTGAATCACACAAGTACTGTTGATACATTTTTGCATGAGGCTATTTACTTGAATAACTAAGGATCGAATAAGGAAAACGTGGTATGATGTGTTTCCTCACAAACTGCAATAAAGCACTGTTAAAAGCACTGATTATGTTGCATTATTTTACTGAGTTGAGGCATGCTTTAGCAACTTCTATTCAATGCAACTTCTATTGAATGCCAAAGTAAAACTCATCATCTTATCAGTTACACATACAGCCAAGTCTGTAAGCCATACGTCAAAGTCTAAAGTTGCTGGTATCCGATGAAACAAGGCTCTAAATTATTTAAGCGCTCCAGTCAGTGTTGCATGTGGCATCCTCATTATGTGGAGGTATCACTGTTCACAACAAAAGAAATAGATTTAGCTTAGAGACAATAAGAGGTTAAAAAAAATGTTATCATTATTATTAAATTGGGAAAATATCTTTATGTTTTGCCCATTTAAGGACATGATAGCTTTCTACATTCAAGGATACTTATATGAACCAATATTTAGAAGATATGTAACAAACAAAACATCATGCTTAACTTTATGTAACTCCTTCCTCACCTAGAATTGTAATGGATGCATCCTTTTCCATCTTGCACAGCTGGAAGTGTGTGATACTCTCAGTGACACCAACCTGACCACACTCTCTGTTAAGGGATTCTGCCCTTAATTACATGATTCAATACCAGCTACAAGGGGTTGAGGAGATGTCCTAGTTCCTCCAGGATGGCCGGTAACCATGTCACCAATCGTGCAAAGTTACAGCTTGCTCCTGTAGTCTAATATACTAACCTCATTCTCTGATGGGTGTTGTCATCAAATGCAACTTTAAACACTTTGAAGTCAGCCACCAAACCAATGTGCCATGGTTGACTCTTCTGGTGTGATAAAGAACATAAAGTATTTAACTTGACTAAAAAAAGAATTATGTGCGACCTGACTTTACTTTATCAGAGAATCTCTAAGTAGAGGTGAGCGGTCTCATGTGCAAGATATCAGCTATAAAACACAAACATCTAATATCTATGCAATATAAAAGACAGTTATTATTTGTATTTTGGATGAATATTTAACACTAATGAATATGCATGAGCAAGCAACCAAGCCCTTAAATTGACACCTTTGACAACGTCGTCTAGGGTGAACCACAGAATGACTTGATACCAACCATGCAATCTTATCCTGCGTAGGTCCAGTGTCCCAAAGCCCTTTTTTGGCTGTTGGTTGTAGGCGGGTTGTCACCATCTTGTTTGTGCACCAGTGACTCTGTGGGCACACCACCTGACCGTGGTGTAGTGTATCCTTACGACACATTTCAGACTCTTCGATGGGGGAGGTTGGCAAGCTTCATCAGTGAAACACAGCCAGAGGGCATTGTTATTGTTGGTGTCTGGGGGGGGCATTGTACTAGGCAGCACGCACGTATAGGGCCAAGGCAGATCTGACCTCAAGTGACCCCCAGGAACTTAGTTAAAATTAGCAACTCAACTTTTAATGGTCTTCTACATCAACAAACCCTTGCATCGTATGTTACTTAAATGGACAAAAAGGTTTGGCCTATTTGTGGCACAATTTTGCCCAAACTGTGTACATACCTGTCTTCTCCTTCAGGAGCCTGCAGTGAGGGAGGGTCCCAATGCTTTAAATGCCAGCTGTGTCTCATTGTCTCTCTCTCCTAGGGCCCACCCGTCCAGGTTTTGGTTTGGTTGTTCAGCCTTCAGCACTAACACACACATTCCTCACTCATCCATATATTGCACCCACTGCTTATGTACTGCTCTCCACACCTCATGTTCATCTTTTGTAAATAGTTATGTTGCTTATTTCTAATAAAACACTTAATTGGCCCTTTAACTTGGCTCGTCTCCCCTCCTTGTCACATGCATTGAGCTGGTTTGTGACACTTTCATCCAATGCCATCACGATGAACACAGATAGGTGAGCCTCTAGCAAATATCTGTCTAGATATACCCACTCTAGATGATATACTATACTTACTGTATATGGGCTACCTGTTTCGGCCACAGTAATGAATGGAAGCACCACCTGGTGGCCAAAGAGGTGTCATCGTTGTAGGTTGAACTATGTACCTTTCAATGGTAAGTGGAAGGCAGTTTAACAGGTGAAATAAACTTACTTAAACTGGACTAATTTTTGCACACAGTGTACAGGCCTGCTAAACTGTTAGCTATAACTGCTACTAATGCAAATTTACATAATTAAAATGCCATAATTTTGCCTCAAACTTGTACAGAAGTTGCTCATGCTTTCGCCGATAGTCTTTGATAACGACTTAGACTCTAGCAAAATCTAGTGCTAATTTTGCGTAATGTTTGCCAGGTTAAACCTTAGCTATGTAGCATAGCAGTTAGCGTAGTTTAGCTAATATTAAATTAACAATATTGATAATATTGTCCCACGCGCACACATTAACGGAGCATCACGGAAAACAGTGAGCTTCACCTTAAAGTAAATGGTTATCAGTGGTTTATCAATAACAGCAACCAGCTTATTCACTCAGTTACAGTGTCTAATATGTACTTATATTTGCAGTAACTAATTACATCCCCTTTGATTCTTGTAAAAGAATAAAACAGTTTTAATGGCAATGAATATCCATGAATGTCTGTACAGATTTTCATGGAAATCCATCCAATAGTTCTGATCTTTCAGTTGTGAAGAAAATGGGGTTTGGTTATACATAAAATAGCAATTTATGTGAATGACTGAACCTTTTGATTTTATAATGTTAAGTGTACCATACTGATTGCTGCCTGTCAACATAGGGTACAACTTAATGTGGCTGAGCGGTTGGCATGAGATAAGTCAAAGAAATAAATAACTACATGCAGGAACAAAAAGAGAGAATTTCATTCAGGGCTTTTGCTCGTTTATCCCTGATTAAAAACATCAAATTTAGGTCAAAGAAGTTGACTTATGTGAATGTAGCAGAGGCCAAGACAAGGCTTGTTCTCTAGAAAGAAAGACCTCCATCTAGTGGTCATACCATTTCATTCATCAAGGAGGAATCATGGGTAAAAAAAAAATAAAAAACTCAAATTTTTGCCTCATCTATTGAGGACACTGCCTCTATCAGAGAGAGTTAATGTCCAAGCAATGTATGTCACTGAATATTATACCACCGTTGTCATGGTAATTATTCACGTGAACAGGCTCTCAGCTTTGCTTCCATTTTTTTTTTTTCTGTCTCCAGCAAACACTGCATCCCTTTGGCCTCTTCCATCTAGCAAGCAGGCAGTGTGGTGGGGGAATTAAAGTGACACAGCTATATTATGTGAAAGTAAAGCAGAGCAGCTCACAAGGGTGAGATCTTTAAAGAGGGAGTAGCCTTTTTATAGACGAGACTCATTGAGGATCAGAATCTCTCCAGACTTCCATAACCTTAAAGGAGACAGGAGTACATTTCCATCGTGGATAATCTTGATTTAATTTATCTCTTACCCGCTGGACAGGGGTATAACTGGATGCTTTGTTGTCATGCTTTTCTCTCTATTGGTTTGAAAAGCACAGATGGACGAGCAGCTGATGCAGAGGGCAGCTCCTTGCACAGCAGCGCACTTGGAAAACGAGGAGCCGAAGGCATCTTGAAATAGAAATTCAAAAGAGGAGGAGGAGGAGGAGGAGGAGAGAAAGGAGGGGGGTTTTCAGTGAGAGCATTGGTATGCCAGGCTCAAAACCTAGCATGGCTGTGAAGAAGAAACAGAGTGTCATCCCTCCATCGCAGGCACCACTTTCTACACGTACCATCGAGACCCAGAGGAAGGGGGATGGATGTGAAAGAACAGGAGGTTAGTAGCGTTAACTATGCTCTTGTTTAAGAAGGATTTGTATGGTATCTGGTCCAAACAAGCCTTTTCTTGAAGCAAAGCCAGAATCACAAATACAGGATCTGATCATATTGATGATGCATGAATAGAATACATAGATTATACAACCCCTCTGAGAAATCATTTATATTTTTTTCAATTGAGCATGGCTACCATAAACATGAGGAAATCAGGGGGCATCTGTGGACCCAGATTACATAATATACATAGAATAATCAACATCCTGATATTGTTTTACCCTAAAGGAATACTGTAGATCCATGTGATTTTTTCACCAATTACTCATCAGTGTTGTGTGGCGCCTCTGTGCCTTGACCTTTTTCATCGCCTGTTTCAGTCATCTTCATGAGGACTGGTCAGGTGCTAGCATGTTCTCTTCGCCTTTTATACGCAGACAGTTTATAATGGCTCTTTTATTTGCAGCTGACCCTAAGGCCATCCCAGTCCACAATAGCCACTATTTGGGACTGATTTTTCATTTTTCATGCCCCTTCACATCATCTGTTGTACGTAAAAGATGCATTTAGGGGTAGAATCCTATGTATGTTTACAAATAGTAGAAAATCCAAATATCAAGGGTATTATTGAGTGTCAGATTATGAAAAATAAAAGCTTGAAGACATCTGAGGTATTGCTATATTTTTACCAAATAATATGTTTTTTCCCCTCACCTTTAGACAATATCAAACCAAATTCACAGGCAAAGAAAACAGCCTGTTCTGTCAACAAGTCTGCCCAAATCTGCAACGCAGCCACTCCACGGGCAAATGCAGGTTTGATACAGCTCTCACATTCACCCTTTTATCAGGCAGCTGTCATATTATTAGGATACTGTATTAGATGATGACTTTCCACATGACTTCCTCGTACAGGCTGCCTTGATTTACGTTTTTGATGTCTAATATAACTAATAGTATTACTTTATGTGATTTATGGCATCAAACAAGTGACTACAAAGTGTTATTTTGGCGTTCTAGTTGCTAACGGACTAAATGTTGATGAGAGGCTGAAAGCAGCACGGGAAAGAAGAGAAGAGAACCAGAAGTTAATTGGTATGTGAGCTCCTATGGTGGTACAATTCACACGACACTGTCAATGCATTGTCCTCAATTTCTAATAAGATTAACATACAGTCGATATAACTGATGAATCTATTTATACTGGTTCACTTTTTTTACCACCCAGCCTCTCGGGAACTGAGCAGGTTGGAGCGGGAGCAGCGGGCCAGGCGATACTATGAACAACAACTGCAGCAGCGCAAGAAGAAGCTCCTGGAGCAGAGGCTCAAAGAGGAGAGGAGGCGTGCTGCTGTGGAAGAGAAGCGCAAGCAGAGACTGAAGGAGGAGAAAGTGAGTTTTGATGGTGGAAATTTAAAAAAAAACCTTTTTTTTTTAGTGAGGCCGATGCTTTCACAGCTCTGGAGTGAGTAACTTGTTTTTCTGAATTAAGGAGCGATATGAATCTGCAGTGCGTAGGACACTGGAGAAGAGCCAGAGGGCCCAACAGAACCTCAGTCAAAACTCAAGAGGAAGGAAGCCCACCAAGAACAGTAAGTAGAGATCAATGTGCTTTCTTTTTTTCCTCTCTTTTAACACAATCTTTCTAAACTCCTAACACCATACTAAACAGTATCTGCTCTCTGTGTAACTTATCTTAACACAATTCTTGGAGTTCCTTATCTTTTGCTTTTGCTGCACTAAAACCTTTATACTGATCAATACGCTAGTTCCACGTCGCTTACCACTGACAACATGGGAGAAGAACTTGGTCAGTCGACTCCTTACCCCCACATGCTCTTATCTGGCCAGGAGCAAGAGTGCTGGTTGTCAGTCAGGAGAAGAAGGTACTCTCCCCCATGATAACATAATGCACCCATTTGCTTTAATATTACGGCAATGCAATGCTAATGGTTTGTAGATACTACTACAACTACCCTTTCCAGGCTCTTTGATTACTAACACTGCTCATTTTCCTCTCTTGTTTACGCGCTGCTTCACATTTCCATCACTGTTTCCACCATTTGTCCACATTTCCTCCAATTTCCCATAATTATGGCACAAATCATTTGCTCAGTTGTCCATGTTTGTCGCCGTGCAGCTTCATTCCACTCCATGAATACCACCACCCCTCATAAACCCCAGCACCACTCTGGTTCAGTCCACCACAGGCCATCTGCCTCCCCCAGTCCCAGCAACAGCCAGCACAGAAGCATCAATCTGGCACAGGTAATTCTAGCTGTTCCAGCTGTCCCGCTCTTTTTTTAATCTTTAATTTTTGAGTCAGATTTTTGGTCTGACAGAGCAGAAATTAATTCTGTTTCTTTTTCTTCTTTCTGATTTAGATCAAAGCAACAAGACAGCAACACGCTAATAAGAAGAACTCAAACAGTGGCTCAAATACTAGATCACCTGCCGTCAACACCAGTGTGAAGACCGCCACAGTTGAACAAAGCAGAACAGCCTCCCCCTCACCTGAACGGTAGGTGAAATGTGTTTTCATGACATAGTAACAGTAATCTGAACAAAGTGGGACATCTGCTCTCTTCTGCTTGATCTTGAAGGACCCCCCGAAGATCAATCAGCAGACATTCAACCCCGCTGCAGCTCGAGCTCCCATCGGTCCCTGAGGAAGATGTTGCCGTTTGTAGTTCTGCCCTCTCTCCCGGTAACTCAAGGCCTGTCAGGACATCAGCTGAAGGTCAGCAAAAGAAAATGAGGGATGTAAATCCACCAGAGACTCCATGTTTGAACCTGCCTGAGAAGAAGACAGAAGCTATAACCAGAACAGCAGGAGATGGAAGTAAGCTAGAGAAATGCTTAAAACAGAAAGTGCAGTATTTAAAGGGATAGCTAATGTGTTTCAGATATACATTGAAGTTGGTATTATTTCTCTTCAGGTCCTCCCCAAACACCTCCTCATCCAGCTCCACAGCCTCCTGAAGTCACGTGCAGGGCTTCAGCCGGGACTACGGACCCAGAGGAGGCGTCACGTCTCCTGGCCGAAAAGAGGAGAGAGGCCCGACTACAACGGGAGAGAGAGGAGCAGGAGCGCTTGCAAAGAGAGGAGGCCGAAAGGTAAAAGGCATGTCCACCTACGACACAGAAGCACTGCAGTAGCAGGCCATTAAGACTGTTGTATTACAATTTATGACTCGTCCAGGCGGAGTCGTGAAGAACTGGAGCGCAGGAGGGCAGAGGAACGAGCAAGACAGCAGGCCGAGGCTCAACGGCTCATAGAGGAGAAGAGGAGAAGGGAGGAAGAGGAGCAGAGGCGAGCTGAGGAAGAAAGAGCCCAGGCTATGAAGGAAGCCGCCCTTCTGCAGAAACAGGTGGGAAATGCAAACATTCCTCAGTGCAAGAGGGAAATTGCAGAAGGAACCACATCTGCACCTACAGTCGTCCTTATGGATGCTTCTTGTTTTTCCACTCATTTATATTTAATGGACAATCACTGCTTTCCTTTTTTTGTGTTTTTGTCTAATATAGAGAGAGGAGGAACAAGCCAGAGAGAGGGAAAAAGCAGAGCAGATGAAACAAGAGCGAGAAATCCTCGCGCAGAAAGAGGAGGCAGCACGCCAAGCACGGAAAAAGGTGACAAGTTTGAAAATGTTTCATTAAAAAGTTAGATTACTATATCTGTACACAACTATGCATTATCTGTGTTCATCAAAATGAATAATATCAAAAGTTCTGTCTTATTTAAGAGGCTTTTCACAAAGCCTAATATGACAGCATTTTAATGAAAGGCGTTTTCTTTTCCAGCGACTTGAGGAGATCATGCGGAGAACCAGAAGGACAGATTCTCCAGATACGGTGAGATTTGCTGTTCAGTTTTTAAAAAGTACATTGCCCATGGGGTCTTATGACGCACATCCAGTATCCACTAATAACTAACCAGCACCACTTGAAAGCCAAACAGTTTGTCCTTGACTAAATTGGTTAATACTTTTTAACACAGAAATCTGCACCAGTGAGGAACTTGCCAAATGAAGCCCAACCAAAGGAAAACACAGAGCCTGTGCACAATGGCACTATAGAAGATGCTGTCAAGGTGCCAGTGGGGACTAAGACCTCACAGCTGGGGCTGAACAATGAGGAGGACATGGTACCTGTTGTGGCCTTCAAAGAACGCAGGTCTCTCAGGACGCTCACAGGCCTGGAGGAAATCCAGACCCACCAACGAGCAGGTGAGACGCGACCAGCAGATCACTTGAGAACACTTGTCCTCAGGGTGGGAAATTAACACCAACCACCAACAATGTCTTCATCAGGCAAAACCTGATGTGTGTGGGGACAGCCTCTCCTTTTCTTGTATAATACACTATCCCTTAATGAAAATTTAAAATGCATCACAAATGTTTTACTTACCTCTTAAGCTGCTCTGAAACATTTTATTTGATATCTTTTTTTTGTCTCCCTATTGTGCATTCTTCAGAGGTCATCTGAGCACCTGCAAAGTGGGCAGACGTTCAAAGCCTTTGTTGGAGAGCTGCGATTTCTCTGTGAAACACAGGAGTTACTGCAGTACAGCCATTTTGCTGCCCTTCGGCACCTTGAAAAAGCATGTAAAACTACAGCCTTGCCTCTCACTGAGGACGTCAGCATTTGGTCACTTTTCTGTGTGTAACCAGTGGCACAAATATTGGGCAAGTTATTTAATAATGTCTTCAGTACAGCAGGTTTCTGAACTAATAATGACTATCCAAAAAACAGTAGATGTAGACAGTGATAATGGTAGTTTGCTGAATAGAGTTGCCTCTGTGAAATACTAGGAATAGCCATTCTAACAATCACAACATATGTTAGCCATATGCTTTTTGCTTATTCCTGATATTTCGTGCTATCCAAGCACTTTTCCTTCCTCAGTTTTGTCACTGTGGAATAAGAATAGCTAAAGTGGCTGTTTGCGCTAAGAACACAAGAGTCTAGGTTGTTGGTGAAAAGTTCACTTCCTACATGAATTCCTATCTTACCGTTGGATTTTGTGAAGTATAGCAATCACATATTTCAAAGCTGCTAAGGAACTTAGTTTCCAAAGACTTGGCTTCAGTTTTGTGAGTGTTGTTTTAGAGAATACGATGCACAAAGCGTTTATTGCACTGACAGTTGCTTTGTTTGATATTACGCAATCACTATACAAAGCAAAGTTTGAGGCGTAGAGGTTAAGTGAGTTTATTATAATAAAAGCATATAAAAACAAATGTATCTGATCATCAATATTTGATCTTATAGTTTAAGTATTGCTTATAACTATCACTTGTTAACCTGTTAAAAAGAAACATATGCCACATTTGATTAAAGTTGATACTATGCCGCATCTCTGCCTTGTTTTCCACTTAATTTGTCGACTGTAAACATAAAAACTCTGATGTAAAATAAACATTAAAACACCAAGTACGATATAAAAATGCTGCTTGTCCAAACAGTGCATGAATGTAAACACCTCGTGCAGTCCACACTGTGCACATCTCTCAGTATTTGTACCGAGTAAGTCAAGGGTTAACAGAAGATGGAGAAAGGGGCTCAATCATTTGCAGCAGCCGTCTGGTTTCCTCCGTCTGCGCATGCACCTTCCAGAGCTGAAGCTCCAACTCACTGTTGGCCAACACAGAGGAAAAGTCTCCATCTGCAGAGGAAGACAGCACAATCATAATGCCTGATTATTTCAAATTTGCCTAGGGACATCTACTATGATCAGATAATTTAAATGGCTGCAGTGCCCTCAGTTACTAAACACGTAGGTGTACAACAAATACAAACCTTTCTTCAGGTTGAATATTGTACCTATGCCAAGCTGCTGGAACTTAACATCTTTCTTTTTGAGAAATACCAACAGGTACTCCAACATGGTAACATAGTGAGGTCTCAGTAACTGGACCATCTCCCCTAGGTGAATAGAGTAAAAACATACAGAACATAACAATATTTAATATGCATGATTATTTGATGTTTTCTATCAGTAAGGAAAACTTGCACATAACATTACCAGTCATTTCTAGTTTGCTGATGATGGCCGCGCTGTTGTACGACAACTGAGGATTTTGTGTTTGTCCCGACAACTTCACTAGTCTTGAAACTTGTTCTAATGTTATTGTCACCGACAAGTTCGACTTAAGTGGATCTGAAATAGTGACAAATTGTGAAAGATTATGAAAATTATTAATGTAAAAAAGGGATCTTATTACGTAATGGTTAACAGTGAGTAGTCTATATTTAAGTTATATTCCACAGCAAACATTCAAAACAGAACAGACAAATACTAATTACGTTCAGGTCACTTACCCCAGGTCATCAGGTGATGTAAGTGTGATGTCACATGCAGCAAGGTCTCATCTGACAGGGCAGGAGACAGAAGAGCCCAGAGGAGTCCTGATAAACACTGACTTTCCATCACAGCCTAGATAACAATGATGGGATTCAGCATGACTTTATCATGACTTTATCAATATGAGGCACCGTGCACAAACAAATCATGTACTTACTTCAGACATGTGACATGAATTATAGCCTTGGCGTACCTGCTGACCCATGCAGGAGCTGCACAGGTCAGTGATTATCTTGCAGCTGTGTGTGATTATAACAGAGCTGGATCTGTGATGATGAAGCAGCTGACCGATTTCATCCAGCAGTCCTTCACTCACCAGGACGTCCTGCAATCAAAAGATATTATCAGTATTGGGATTTAAACAGAATAGTTGCCTCATATCTGTAGTCCCTTTTTTTGACATTCAGTGATTACTACTTCAAGGAAAGGAAAAATGTAAATAAATCATTTTCAGCCACTTCACAGCTGTCTCTGTACGCCACAGATAAAACTCCATCATTATTCTACTCCTGCTGTGTAGGAAATCGTACACTGTTTGGCGGGTGTGCAGACAGTGCAGACAGTAGTGTTATGGCTGACTCAGGAGAAGAGGTTTTCAGCAGCGCCTTCAGAGGCAACACACAGTCAAGATCCATCAGCTGCTCCTGGATCAGAACTACACACAAAAAAAATTACAAACAGCATCTGCTTTGGGTATGGTGTCAATTTCTGGCTTCATTGTTTATATTTACCATTCTTTGAGAGAGTTTCTAGGCATCTGCACGCTTGGGTTGAATTCTGAAAAAGAAATAAATGTTTTTATTGAACATTGTTGCTGATTTACCTTATCAGCCACTGAAGTTCACAATTACCTTCTGCACTGAAGAAGACATGAGTGTCAGAAGAGACTTTAACAAAAAATGACCCCCAATGCTGAGCAACTTTGGGTGGTGCTCCTGAACAGCAGCGATGTTGCGCAGAGCGGCACAGCTGTAAAACTGAACCTCTGAAGCCGAGGACTGCAGCAGAAGTACCAGGACAGGAATGGCTCCTGCTTGACATAAGATCCTTATTGACCTGTCTAGAAAGAAGAAAGAGAACATTTTTGGATAATGTTTCCATGTTATATTCAAGCAAAGTAACACTGGAAAGAACAAAAACACAGCCGCTTCTGGTTTTCTAAAAAAGATGTGAACATTGAGATTTTAAAGGAAATGATCCCACCTGACTGTGTGAGATGTAACAAAGCCCAAGTTGCGTTCTGTTGCACCTGTGGGTCGAAGGATTTTGCTAAAGCCAACAGTGGTATGATTCCATCCACCGTGATAGCTTCCCTGTTTGATTCTGTATGAAAAGAAAGAAAAACTTCCGCACATACGCTCAGCTGATCTAGACAGACTTACAACATTATGTTGTCTCTCTGCAGTCATACACATGATAACATTTTGGGCAAGCCGAGGTGGCCAATAGCTGGTCAAATTTGTAATACACAAATACATTGATTGCTATGTTTTCTATATATTATTTCTTTTTCAGTCCTTAAAAGGTTTCACCAAATGCAACTGATTTACTGTCTAGACAGGTGTGAGAACTATTACATAATAATAATAATAATAATAATAATAATAATAATAATAAGACTTGAAGACAGAGTCCTCCGTGTCTGTACAAACCTGAGGAGGCCAGCATGGTGACGCAGGCACATGAGTGACACTGAGCGGAGGCATCACCAGACTGGAACAACTCCAGTATGGGCGCTAGCATCCCCATTTCAATCACTAACTCTTTGCACACTGAAATCAGATGTCATGGACAGTTACACAATTACACAAGCTATTTCAGATGGAAGCTGTGATACATTACTGGTTTCACCCGTTAAAACAACTTACATACAGACGAGACATTAAGGATTAGGAATTAACAAAAGACAATACTTTAAATATAGATTCTCATCGCTTACCATTATTCTTTACTAGCAGATTGACCAAGGAGAGAGAAATTGTCTTTTGCACATTGAGGTCAGTTGACAAAAGTAAGGCCATGACTGGCTCCATGAAGGCTTCTGGTAAGGGAGATTTCACTGTAACACACAATTACAAAGAGCAAAAAAAGAATAAAATAAAGACAAGTCAAAAAAGGTTGTGGTTGAAGAAGCAGAATTTTACAAGTCAGTTAAAGTATATTTAGAATAGGCAAGAATAATCTACAAGTTCAACACAATCTAAATTAGCTCAGTCAGTCTCACTAGATAAAGCCAAAAGTTAGTAATTAACATGAAATATTTGACTGGTGGTTGGTTTTAAATTCTAGTCCCTAAAGAGATATCCCACCTTTGTTCTACCAACCTCAACCAAGTAAGCACAGGAATCTGTCAACGGCCACATTTATGCAAAATACAATGTGGTCCCACATTTGCACACTACTGGACATAACCTGTACTTAGCTTATCGATACAATGATCTGACCAAAGAGAAACTGAACTACAAGTAATACAGTCACTTTTTATGTACCACAGTTCCTGTAGTTACCAGTTTTTCATAATAAAGGATATCATGCTGTTGGATTTCAAAATCAACCCCTCCCCCCCCCCCACCCTTCATAATGACACAAAAGCCCACACATGCTGGGAATTATCTGCCAACCCTGGAAAAAATATGGTTGAACATTTGCATAATACTGGTCATACCCGTTAGGGAGCTTATCTATATATGATATGTGATATGAGAAACCTGAAGTGCAAACAAGAGTGTCATTTCATGTGCCACTGATCTGGAAGTCATTGTTATCATGAAGGTTGTCAGAAGCAACATAAAAATCTGTTTGATTTTTTTTACTCACAATGATGACTGAGATGTAAATAATACATGGCTGCAGTCATTTGTAGATCAGCGTTTTCTGAGGTTGCAAGTCTGTTCAGTCCTTGTAGACTGTCCTGATTAAGTAGTTGAGTTTCATCATCTAAGAGGAGAAACAGAGCAACAATGATGAATATCAACTGGGTAAAATCTGTCTCACAAATAATAAAAAAAGACAGATTAAGTCTGTATAAGTGCGTTTCCCCTCCACATCAATGCTGTCTACAACAAAGAAAAGACCAGCTACAAGGCTCTTACCATACAGAAGGTGTAAAGAGGGCAACTCTTGAGTCGCCCTCCTCAGGAAACTCATCTCAGGTGTTTTCCTAAAGCAGGTGCACTGAGAAAGTTCTTTGAAAACGTCCCTTATTTTTTGCTCAAACTCTCTGCAAACTTTCCTCAAATGAGCAGTAAATTCTTTGAGCAGTCGGGAGCAATTTCCACAAAAGCCAGAAGCCATGGCCACATTTTCAGTCGAGAGGTACCGCAACTGCCTAATTCACGCAGCCTGCACATAGACACGCCTACTGGAACATCACGTGACTGTAAGGTAAATTACAGTTCATTGTTATAGAACATCACATGTTCAGACCCTCTACACAACTCTTATTAAAAAGCAAAAGTCCTGACTTCAGTGTTTAAAATTAAATTAAATGTATGGTGGTTTATTAGAAGCAACACCTGGCCCCATTTTAAAGTGTTAAATTATAAATGCATAACGTGTTAACAGTATTAAATGCAGTAGGTTGGGTAGTTTTATACTACAGCAGTGCATTTTAGGCCATTATCTCAAGTCGAAATGATGAGATAAAAAGTCAAAATTATGAGATACTTTCAAACAACAATGAGAGTAGCAGCTCTTTGAGTTCTCCTGATTAATTTGTCAGAAATGGATTGTGAGAACATTGAGGACTTTAAACGTGGCTTTACAACAAATGAAATACTTCACCTGTTTGCTGATTCACGTGGGATTGAAGAAGGAGTTCTGGCTTAGAAAGAATAAAACCAATGTGACAGAGGTGGCAACTTAATACAACATCAAACATTTACAAAAGTCAGCTGTTGCCTTATTTAGGATTGCATATCGTTGGGGGTTACGGGTGGTGTATGCGCACTTTCTATCTCATAATTATGACTTTTTTATCTCATAATTTCGACTTTTTTCATTTTTTTTTTGTTTGTTTTTACTGGCGGAAATGGGCTTCCATAGTTTTCTGTGTTCAAATTGTAAAAAATAATAATAATAATAATAATAAAAAATTGTGTATTTGCACCTGCATCACATAAATTGTGTTGGAGTAAAAAGTACATTTCACGCAGTACCTCACAACCGCGCTTACATCTTTTTATGATGACGTTATTTCTACGCTTACGCTCGTGAGGTAGCTACGTAGCTACGTAGACAGGTACGTAATTTCGATTCTTCTGTCCTTTAATTTCATTGGTGTACTTGTTGTTTTTGTCCGTACGTCACGCCCCGCCCCGCCCCCGCGTTCACCCTTGTTGTGGTTGACTTGGAAACCGTCGCGGCGTCGTCGGCGGAATCACTGCAGTTACCCAGAGCTAACTCCTGCGTGTAAATCTGGTTTATTTTGAAGCTCAGACTGTTTGTTGAAGAAACTAAAATTTACTCCACCAAACGTAGTGAGCTAACAGTGCCGCTCAGGTTAGCTAAGGTTAGCGCTTACCCTAGCAAGCTAACTAACGTAACGTTAGCTGACTGTTAGCTTCTCACGATGGCTGCTTTACCTAAGATTGTTTTAGCCTCAGACAAGCAGATATCAAATAAAACACGATGCGGGTTTGTTCCAGTGTTTTCGTCCAAACTGCAACTCGCATGAAACACTTAGCTAAACTAATTGCGCACCTTATAAACCAGCGTAGGATGATCCAGCAGAGATTTTGTTGTGCAGCGTTAACGTTGTCCTTGTTTTGTATTTTTAGGATGAAAGTCTTCCTCCCTGGATTACTCTCCCTTTGCGCTCAGAATGAGATATATTACGGTGCCTGAGAATGCCGGCAGGTGAGTTTCCTGCTGTCTCCTCAACACACCTGTGGTAGAAGAAATACTCGGATTCTTTAAAGTATTAATACCGCAGTCTAAAAATCACCCCTTATATGTAAAAGTCAAGCAATACAAATGTACACAAGTATTATCAACAAAATATTCTTAAGTAGGTATCAAAAGTAAAAGTTCTTATAATGCAGAATACCTGCTTTCAGTCCTATATTATTATATATGGTATATATGATATTAGTGGACCATTATTATTTCTGCATTCTGCACAAGTGTGAGCAGCATCGTAATGTTATAGCTGATCAAAGTGGGGCTAATTTAGACACCGTTGAGTCGTTTAGTCTACAGAAATGCATAATATTTTATTTGTTGATCATGTTTTGTTTGTATTTAAATAAATGTAATGAAGTTAAAAACACTATTTAAATCTGAAATGTGGTGGAGTAGAAGTAAAATGGAAGCAAGTACAAGTACCTCAACATTGTACTTAAGTACAGTACTTGTAAATTTACAGTACTTGTAAACACACCACTGCTTTGATCATGTAGTATTAACTGATCTCAATGTAGTCAGCCCATGTCCACTTTGCCCATTAATGAAGATAGTGTAACCTTTTTACAGGTGAGAGTGAAGACCGGGCAAAGACCCGGGAAAGATTCAATGAAGTGTTCAAGAAATACACTGAAACAGAGAAGAAAAAGGTCAAGAAGAAAAACACTGAAACTCAGGAGACTATTGTGGTATGTGTAATTTTACCTTCAGTGTTGGAGAATATCACATCAAACTTCAAGATCTGATAGTTTAGTGTGGAAATATATATAATAAATCTTTGCTCTCCCTTTCCTCTGTTTCATTTAGCTTCAGAACCTAAAAAAGAATCTCAACCTTGACAAGGATACAGAAGAAGATGAGACCATCCTCCAGAACACGTATCACCCTGAACAGGGCAGCCCTCGCTACACCAAGAATAAACGAAGAGAAAGGGAAACAGTGGAAAAGATTAATATCAACAACAGTAGGAACCAAGAGGAGACTCAAACTTCAAAAGGCAAGAGGAAAAGTAAGAGGGAGCTTCCCTCCCTCCCTGTAACTGAGGACACCACAAGTTACATCCAGACGGATGAGGATGCTTCCAAATCTGAGATCGCTTTGGAGCCAGATGATGTAGGTGGTGGAAAGGAACCAAAGCAAAAAAGTAAGAAGGGGAAAAGCGAAGGAGCTACAGAGGCCAAGGCAGAGAGTCAGGTGGAGGACGCAGAGGACAAGCTGCTGCATGACTACCAGCAGCAGATTGCACAGGAGGAGGAGAGGACTTTAAAGAAGACAAGGGTCAAGACTGAGGAAGAGAGTGTTGTCTCCCAAACTGTTGTGCTAAATAATGATGTTGGGAAGAAGAAAAAGAAAAAGCTGAAATCTGTAATCACACAGTCGGAAGTAGGGTGGGTATACCTACTAATATTATAGATTTTTATTTTTATTTTTTTTACATTTAGTAATAAGGCTACAGTCCTTTTTAGCAGCATATTGATTTGAGATTTAATACTTTCTGGTCCTCTAGGGATCAAGATGATGATGCTGACCAGGATGCTGATGTGGAAAACGAAACAGAATTCAAGGGAAAGAAGAAAAAGAAGAAGAAAAAACATGGTAACTGGATCATCATTTACAAAATTCCATTAAAAAGTCAGTACAATGTATGATGTTGATGAATTTCATGTTTTTTAATTTCCTGTTTTTCAGTTGTCAAAGAAGAGAGTGAAACGGAGGCAGAAGTACCACAGCAACCAACATTTGATGACAGCCTTGTACTGGGAGTGTACGTCCACAGAGCAGATCGCCTCAAGACCGACTTACTGGTCTCACACCCCATGGTGAAGATCCATGTTGTCGATGAAATCACTGGACAGTATGTGAAGAAAGAAGACTGGTGAGAATGGACACACTCAGACACCTACATTACTGCAGTTCAGTGTTAAATTGTGTTTTGTGTTGACTGAACACAATATACTGCAAACCCTCTAACTGTATGGCTTAAGTTTCAGTATTTTTTTGCATTTTCTTTGTCTTGTTTTTCATAGCCATCGGCCAGTCTCCTCATTTTATGAGCAAGAGAACGTTGACCACATTATCCCCATCATGACTCAACCTTTTGACTTCAAGAAGAACAAATCAATCATTCCCGAGTGGCAGGAGCAGATCATCTTCAATGAACGCTTTGGTTACTTTGTTCAACAAAATGATGAAAGCCCCAGAGTTATACTCTTTTTTGAAGTAAGAGGCACTTCATTTAGACATATTTGGCCAATTTCAATGTAGCTGTGAATAACTGTTTTTATTTAAATATTTCGTAAAGATCCTGGACTTCATAACCATGGAAGAAGCAAGAGCCAACGTTGATGTTGACAAGCACGAGCGAGGATTCAGAAAGATTGCATGGGCATTCCTCAAGGTACTATGTTTAGCCTGGTCATTTATAAAAAAAGAAAAGACCAGTCTGAATGTGTTTTTAATTGCTCTTTTTAATACTTATTTTTCCTTGTATCCTTTAGCTTGTCGGCACAAATGGTGTACTGAATATTGACAGTAAACTTCGCCTCCAGCTCTTCTGCCCTCCACCTCGGGCAAAGAGACAATCCAAAACAATTGAGGTGGTCGAGTGGTGGAGGAAGTCCCCCCGGAACAAATACGCATCCACCCTTTATGTTACGGTGAAAGGCATTAAACTCCCTGAGCATGTAAGTTATTTGCTGCTTTACAGCTGCTATTTATTATTTATTTGTTTATCTTTATAATGTATACTTCTGTCACACATTTCTGCTATATGTATGTAGATATGCAAATGTTTGGCATGTTACATGTTAGTAATACTAGTATACTGTAGATAATATTGTCTCAGATTCTGGTGTAAAGTTGTAATCAAGCCACAAGTGGATTCAGTTATACGTTGTAGCTGAGCTGGTTTTCGTTCTGCAGGTGGACCCCAGTATTCGGTCCATGATGGCGCTGCAGGAGGAGAGGGGTAGCACCTCCTATAGTGAACTGCAGAATGAGGTCACCAAGAGAAGCCTGACACAGCCTCTAGACAGAAAGCCGCCTGTCTTGAGGTGGAGCAGGCTGCCTGGACAGGTTGGTGGAATTAGGAATTAGTATTTGATATAAAACATGTCAAAAGAATATATTTACCATTGCAAATCATTCTTATGAGTTGGTTATTTTTTGAGTATAATAACATTCTCAGATCAGTAGAATTACATCATTTTTGTAGATTGTTTTAAGCTGCATGCACCATGATATAGTTTAGATAGGGTTTACTGCATCAGCACAGACTGGATAGTGTGAGGTAACTACACTCACATACTCGTGGGTACATTAAAACTGTTTCTGGTCTCTGAGGTCATTCCTCTTTACTGGCTGTGAAGTGATCTCTTCCTCATGCAATTCCAGTGTAAGAGATAAGAGTCAAAATCCACAGTCCTTGTTCTGAGTTACACAACTCAAGTGGGTATTTTCCAAAGTTACAGTCTTTTTTTATACGCAATTCCCTCTTGGATTTACTGTCCTTTTGCTGTGGCTCAGCAAGGAAACACCACCTGGGGGAATACAAAGAAGGTACTAAAAATAGTGTAAATTTGGAAGATCCCCTCTTGATTTGTTTAACTCAGACTGCTGAAGCCTCACATTATCTTTTGCACAGAATGAGGACTGTGGATCTTGTCCCAAGTCACTTACATTTCATGTGTGGACAGGAGGAACAATTGCAGCGACCAGTAACACTTACTGTACATATGCACATGTCAGTGTTGTTTTAACATAGACAACAATGTTAATCTGTCGTTAAAACAGGGTTGATTGCATAAGCCTTACCAGAGTTTTTCTGTTTAAGGTCTGTCGGATTCCTAACAAGTCCATGCTGTCATTCCGTGGTGGTCAGATGGGCTGCTTCACAGTGCTCTTCTCTCATGCCGGGACAATACTGGCTGCTGCCTGTGCTGACAGAGATGCTTTCCCTGTCGTAGGTAAGCAACAGCTCGTCTGTGTAAAACTCCCCCTGCTGATGCTCCTCTTGACACCTCAGCAGAAATTGCCAGCTAATTAACTTGCTGTTTGTACACAGTAGCCATGAGCAGCTCTGGTGATGACCTCAGAACTCTACAACTTCCAAGCATATACAAAAAAATTACATTGTTAAAAAAATAACCTATTAATTTACTGTTTCAGTGTATGAGATTCCCTCTGGCAAGGTTTTGGCTGCCTTCACTGGCCATCTCAAAATAGTCTATGATCTCTGCTGGTCCAGAGACGATCGGAGTCTTTTGTCTGCCTCCTCTGATGGAACTGTCAGGTGAGTTTCTGTTTGTTAGATAAATAAATAAATAAATAAAACTGAGTAGGAGTGAATGAAACAGTTGTGTATGAGGTGTCACTGCTGGTGACTGAATTGCTGCAATTGCTGTTTTTTGTAGGACCTCTAGGGGGTGTAAGTACTCCTGGTAGTAAATGGCTCAATATGTGTTTTCTGTTACCAGTGACACAGCATGTTTTGGGCTATAGTGGTGGTTGTCTGACTCAAGAGTATAATTTATAGAACACAGTTTCTTTGCACAAAAGAGTGTTTGCAGTATTCAATTTTTCCTGCTCTCCTCCCTCAGAGAGTGGAACGTGGAGAGGCTTCTGGGAACAGCTCAGAAGGTGCTCCCTCATCCATCCTTTGTGTACTGTGCTCAGTACCACCCCACAGCCCAGAACCTGGTGGTGACCGGGGGCTACGACTCTCTTGTACGAGTGTGGAGACTTGATGTCGACAACGTGAATGGCCAGCTGCTGCGGGAGTTTGAGGGTCACAACAGTTTCATCAACACACTTTGTTTTGACTCTGAAGGTATTGTGTTTTCAACGCTGTGTCAGTGTGTAAACCCTATCCTATCATAAACTGGCTACCTGTCCATGGTGTGTACCTCTCACTCAGTGCATGCTGAGATAGGCCCACAACCACCTGCTACCCTGCACAAGATAAGAATAAATGCGGTATCTTAAAAATGATTTCCCTCATATGAGTTTTAAGTGAACGTTACTGTGTTTATGAATAATGTTACATAAAGTAGGGCTTGGATGACAGTATGAAAATAGAGGGGATCCACTGCTTGTACATGCAAGAAATACTGAATGGTATAAAGTTTGTATTTGGCTTGCCTTAATTGTTTTATTTTTGTTATGTCTATTGGCCACCAAGATGGAATGTATTCATAGTCATAAACCAAAGTCCATTGAGGTGGTCTAGTATTTTGAGGGGGGTTATATTTAGTATTTATACTCTGACCATATATTGTAAAGCAAATTGTGGTGCTCTGTTCATGAAATGTGAGGCTTGGCTTCTTTTGTAAAGAAGAATATTGCACTTGTGCCTTCTTATAGCTGATGTTCCTTTTGTTGTATTTGTTTTAATTAGGAAGGAGAATGTTCTCTGCAGACAATACAGGCTTAATCATTGTGTGGAAAACTTCAGTAAATGACAGCAAGCAGCATGAGCCATGTCATCGCTGGTGTACAGAGAAGGTACGGGAGATGATGTTTGTAATGTTTGATCTACATGTACATATCATACAGTATAGTTAAGATTTGTCAGATAGTGGTCCAATTAAATAATTAACAAAAATACTGAATGAAATGAAATTTGATAGAAATTTGAATTTCTGCATGTTTTCTCTTTGCAGACAATTGATGAGAGTGACCTCCGCGGTATCCCCATCAACATGCTGCAACTCCATCCAAATGGGCGGTGCCTGCTCATCCATGCCAAAGACAGTGTCCTGAGGATGATGGACTTGAGAATGTAAGTAAGATAAGACAAAACAGAAAAAGCACTATCTGTAATAACAGGAAGCCGTGACCTTTGTTCTGCTTTTTGGGTGTCGCTGCTGCTTTTGTTATATAGCCATTTCAATTACCCAGTGCAAAAGAAGGTTTGGTGATTTGTTATGGACTGGAGAGAGTGGGTGCACCTTAGCCTTGGCATTAACTTACTTAAGCATCAGTATTAAGTCAAGCATTACCAACACATTATACATCTTTACACTAAGTTGACAGCGCAGAGCAGCTGTTAAAGTTATATTATGTAGCCTGAGTTATTACTGAATCTCAGGAAGCTTGTACTCACCAATTCTGGGTTAGACGGAATACATTAACACATTTTTAGAGCTGTTGAAACCACATGATGTCACCATCCATAACTAAAACACAGACAAAAGACGACGTCTCATTTAAACCTCGTTCCAAACCACATATCACACCAAAACACAACATTGGGGTTGCATTTTTTTGGTAGTAATGACTTTGATGATAACTGGGGCTTTGTAGGAGCAAATGGTAGTAGGATAAATCAAAGGAAAATATTTTAACACACAATATAACCAACACTAACAGTAGTAAAAAAGTTACAGGGGAATGTATCATCAGAAAATTGATTAAAACATATTGCATTGCCCAGAACAGTTGTTGTTACAGTGCAAAAACATATATTACATCTAAAATCTATTTATATCTTTTCAACAATGTATCTGCCCCTTTCAGCCTGGCTGTAAAGAAGTACACTGGAGCCACAAACTACAGAGAGAGGATCTATAGCACTTTCACGCCGTGTGGGAACTTCATCTTCTCTGGTAGCGAGGATGGGATGGCATATGTCTGGAATACAGACACAGGTGAGAATCATGGGGGGTTTTGTAATAAAGAAGGTTGTTGGTTCTTAACAGTTTTGACAGCATTCTGCATAGTGGCTCCAGCTGTCAGCTGTTTTGTCTTCTCAGGTGACCAAGTTGCAGTCTACTCTGAGCTCTGTTACCCCACTGCTCTCCACTGCGTGTCATTCCACCCTCACGAAAACATGGTCGCTTTCTGTGCCTTCGGTCAGAGCCAGGCGATCATTGTGTACCTGTACGATCGCAAAGGTTTGTGAAAACACCAAATGCTGCTTTTTTCTGTGGATACAGCCCCTGAATCTCTCTTTCATCAAACTGTGCTCACTTTTTTCTTCAGATCTGAATGTTAGTTCAGTCAGCTGAGCTATTTGAGTCAGTTGATACATACAGGCATTAAAATACAAACTAAGCTAAGACTATGTCCTGCTGTATCACACAGTTTCCCAGCTGGAAGTGCACAATATAAAAGTCGCGTCAACTGTGAGCAGATCGGCTTCTGCAGACACCAAAACCATCAGAAACACACCTGACCCCTCAGCGTTACAGGACACATCTGCTGCTTCAGCCATGGATCAGTTTGCCCAAGCAGCAAGACTTGCATTAAAAATGCAGTGTGTCAAGGAGCAACTCAATTCCGTGCTTGTAAATACTCATCCTCTATTACTTAGAAATAAGTTAAGCAGTAAGTTAATACGTAGAAAATTCAATATACACCAAAACTCACCCTTTCAAACCATTTTTAGTTACCACATCAGAGGTCTTCAACTTCTGGATACATTTATGAGCAAGGTACTGTATGTGTTTTAGATTTTAACTGTCGCACAGTTTTATATGATGAACATGGTGTGCTGCATTACATCTGGTTTAACCTGTGCTGTATTTACATGGAAATATTTGTGTGTGTTTGGTTTACAGACAAAATGGGCATTACTCACACAGGGAGGAGCTTGACATCAGATTCTGGCACTGTGAGTTTTTGATCAGTACTCCTTGAACACACCTTTGTATACTTGGTCTTTATTCAGGTCATAGATGGTGACATAACCTGTCGAGCCCTTCATGCCAACATTGATTTCGTTCTCTAATCTGTCTAAACCAGCTTGTTCTTCAGTTTCCTCTCAAGCACTGAGGAAGGAAACACCACAAAAATAATTCTATAAATTATTTTTGTGTATTTTTAATGATAAACTCAATTATTGGTTAGCACAGCATTACAGAAGTGCATTGCATTTCCACTGGGCTGTTTGTTATCCAAGTTATCCTGCTGACTGCCATTGTGTTTTGTCTTTGATGTCATAGAAAACTTTAAAGTTTTTATCTCATCTTGACCTTAAATTGACCCCTGCACAACAAAATTGCATTAGGAGGCCTGAGCAGGTCTACATGAAATAGAAAGTAGTGATTAAATTACTGCTATTTTGAAATTAAATAAATAAATAAATTGTTATGGAACTCAAGTCCAGCTTTTTCTTTTCAGATGGGATTAAATGCTTCGTTACCGCCTCCGTCCCTCCTGTCACCGCACTCCAAGCTGCAGCTGTCTGGTTCTCTAGCGGAGCAGCTTATCCCCCAGGCAGCCCTGAGCACCCAAAACCGTGAGTGGCTTGTACAGTTAATCACACTGTTATGTGTCTTTAACCAATGAATGGCTTCTGCAGCTCTGTTGATATGTGAGGTCAAATATTTTCCAAGATTATAGCTGCACAAAGTATAGCATGGGGTGACCAGGACCAAATGCCTCCAGCATTGTGGTTTAGAGTCTCCTGAAGCATGTACACCATACATAGAGACAAAGATGGACCGCTGGTGATTTTCACTTGTGTCTGTAAGTGATCTCTGTTAACACAAGTCACTGGATGGTGTTATAGTCTGAATTGAAATATTTATGCTTGCTCTTTGTTGTTGTTTTCTAGGTGGGTTCAGTCCAGTGAGTCAGCGTCTAAAAGGATCTTTCAGGCTACAGACGGTAAGGCTGTTACAGTTTTATAAGTATATTTCTTCATTCTTCTTTTTTTTTTCTCTCTGTCAACTGAATCTTAACCAACTGCTAATGGGGTCTGCCAAATAGCATATGTCCTCTAAAATTCCTACCAGAGGATTAAAATTATCTTCTTTTTCTCCATCAGACCCTTCCTGATCACGTTTCTTCAGGCATCCATGTGGAAACAGATTCTGCCCCTGTTCAACAAGTAGTACGTATCCACTGTAGCTGTGGGCTCAGTCACATGCAACATTTTCCCCTCTCATATTCAATCCCTCCACCTTTGTGTTCCTCTTCTAGGTCATCTCGCTCTATGACTACAGAGCTAATCGATCTGATGAACTGACCATACGCCGCGGTGATGTCATCCAAGTGCTGTACAAAGACAACGACAACTGGTGGTTTGGGCGTCTGGCCAATGGGCAGCAGGGATATTTTCTTGCTTCTTATGTGGCAGATCAGAGTAAGTGGATTGTATTTTCTCGTGATAGACACCTGATGGATAATATATATAAAACTTCCAAATGTGGTGCAAGATGCTGAGTTCTTTTATGTTGTAGGAGATTTCAATGAAGGGGTGACTCAGGCTGTAGAGGCACACACAGCCTTGTCTGAGGGGACTGTTGAGAGGTCAACACCAACCAGGGTAAGGAGACAGAATAATACAGTGGCGTCTGTCCTGGATGTGAATCACAGTTTTTCATCAGTAAAAAATATGGGCGTAAAGGTGAAACAGGGTTTGGCTGTAACAGGGGTTTGAATTTCTTGCATTCCAGATGCAGGTCTTCTTTCTCTTGTGTCTATTGTGCGTTTGTTTCTGTTTGGTAAAGTGATACTTCACCTCAATCTTTCTTTTGACCATCACACACCCTCTGCAGGCCTGAAAGGTGGCTTTAAAAAGTTTGATGATGGCACCTTTTGGAAGAACTGTAGTTATGATCAACTTGAATTCATGTCAGCTGCAATAAGATTAAACAACAAACAAATACCTGCACACTGCTGTCTGGTTCCCAATTCTTCTTTATTCTATATTCTGTAGAAATGACAATGTTTTGACCAAAAATTATTTTCCACAGGGCACCTTTTTGTGCATACATGTTACATGTTACCTCAAGTCACCTGAGGAAGATAATTTGCGGTTGAAACATTGTCATGTCATGAGAATAAAAGAAGGATTGTGAACGAGATAGCAGTGTGCCAGTATTAGTATCACTTTAATTCATACTTTTTAGTGCATAAAAAATGCATGATGATTGTGGTCTATCTAACTGTATCTGTATGGTATGATGTCTTTACTGTCCTTCTTCTGCTTGTCATTTTATTTCTTCTTGTTCCTTACTTTTCCAAGGTATCTGCTGCAATTAGTTCTTCTGGGGAACTTAGGTTTCTTTCCGAGCCAACCCTTTCTGACACTGAACCTGAGCTGACTGATGCCAGGTAAGTGGCTCACTTTGCTTAAGACGCATTCGCAGGGTCATGGTGGTTTTTGAACACTGCATGAGGCTCCAAGACAACATGGGTTTATGACTGACATGTTATATTATGGTTTAGAAATAATGTAATACTGATTGTGAACTATGGTTTTCCCACAGAGCTAGAAGGAAAAAGAAGGTGAAAAAGCCAGGAGTCCATGCACCTTCATCTCAAGCCACATTTTCAGATGCAGATGCTTCAGAGTCGACCAGCACCAGGAGGAGAGCCAGATCAACAGACAGACCTCTCCCAAAGAGACCGACAGGCCGGACTAACGGTGCCTTCGAGCCTGATACATAAACTCAGAGACACGATTGTTTTCAACTCGAGAGCTTTCATCTTTATTCTTTTTTCCTATAAAATACATTTTTGTAATGACAATAAAGGTGTGTTGTATTTTGACAGGTTTTTTTTTATATTTGTATAAGATAGAATCAGTATGTTCATATTCTGTATTGTACTTGATTGATCAATGAAATGTTAAAATTTGTTAATTAAAAAATTGTCTTCACTTAAAGAATTGTACAATTCTAGGAATTCTTTTTGTATGTTTTACCTATTTATTGACATAAGCATAGATTGACTCTTGTGTACATTACAGATTTAGAAAACATTTCTGTAATATTGTATTTTATTTTCTTAGCCTGTAAGAGATTAACAAAATTTGTATATGCCACTTCTTCACAGCTATAAAAATACAGAATATTTATTTCTAAATGTTTTGTTGATCTCTATCTATAAATCATATGTAAAGTCACACTTTTGATATCAATTTGTAAAAAATAAATATGCTTATTAAGGGCTGTTTTGATCATGTATGCATTACATTTCTGGAACGCACCCGTTGAATTTTACTATATTTCAAAATTATTTGAGACAGTCAAGTAGAGTTACCTATAAATTAACATTCATGTGTGGTGTTAAAATTTGAATTTGCATGTAATGATTTTATATGTACCTTTCGATATGTAAACGTCTTTTCATTTCAAGATTCTAATATTTTAATATCAAGAGGATATTGATTAGTTTTTAGTATGAAACACTTGGAAATTACAATACAGCTAATATATCAGTGGGTAACTGAAATTTAGTGCAGTGCAATTTTAGCAGTGCATGATGTCAGCTCAGGTTAACTTGAACATGGCGTGCACAGAAATAGTATGGACAGAGTGAATGAACACACAGGTGAGTGTTTTCTCATTTATATATTTACTGTTTTTATTCAAATGTGCAAAAGTCTTAAAATTGTTCTGTCAGAAAAGAAGGCACAACACAAAATCACTAGCTGCAGTGAAATGTGACTTGATGCTCCCTGTTATATTGAATTGTACTGCATTGCATAATATATCACTTCAATGACAATGTACTGTGAATGTGGTTGGCAGCTCTTGACGTGTGACTTCAACATGGAATCCAAGTCATGGGATGTAGAAAACTAAGATCATTAATAGAGCAGCGCTTCAGAACAAAAGGCACATTTAGTTTTGGATCTAGACTTTGAATGTTTTGTGGTTTCCAGTGTTTGACTTCATTCATTCATGTTACATTCATCCAAAGGGAAACTTGAGAGCTACCAACTTAAGAGTCAGTAATACAGTTGCACTGCTTTGTACCCACTATGAACACAGTTTTTAAATATTTCATATAAACAACAATATTACATAAAAATAAGCAAAGTAAAAATCATTACAATCCCTGCCACACCAAAAATATATAATTTAAAAGCATTAAAAAGTTAATAAAATTAATAATAACAAAAAAATCAATTTGTGTAACTTGGAGGCCGATGCCCACAAGTAGCTGAAACATTAAGATCATGTTTTGTTCAGCATGGCATACTTCCACATGTCGCTGAGGGCTTCATTCATTCAGGAGAGGAGTGGTTTCATCTGTTTGTCGACTACTTTCTCGAATCCTTAAATTCAAACATAAAAGTGAGCGTTACACCCAGCATGTTCTTGGAAACTGCACAAATAAAATCTAAACAGCCTTACACTTAGTATACAGTATGTATAAATATATGAGGCATCTAAATATATGACATAAATCTGATTATCTTGATTTTAAGATAATGATTACCTTTGTTGTTGTTGTTGTTGTGGGCGTTGACAGAGATAATACACAGCGAGGAGAGAGGCCTGAGGACAGAGTGGTCATTGAGTTTCCCGTCTCTTTCTCTATCAGTCTTCATGGTGTGTTGTTTAACCAACTGAATGATTACCAGACTTGGAAATCACATTTCTCCATCTTTAATTAAATGCCATGCAAATAAAGCGGTCACAGTCTCTTGCTGTCTCTGTCACACTGGCAACGTTTCACAGGCCTGAAAGCCAGATCAGCCGCGTGACCACTGTCTCTAGCATAAGACTTGAGTGCATGAGTAACTAATCATTTATTCTTGATGATATGGGATCTTTCAAATCACAAGAAGACAATAAATCTGCTAATATGCCAGCAAGTGAGAATGTCATTGCAATTTTCATGGCTTCATGTGTCCTTTTCTCACATGGATCGTCATGCAAATGCCTGAATAAACTGATACTTACAGCCAAAAACGCCAAGCCTCCTTGGACTGCAGCTGCCCACTCAAAGCTTAGATGTTGTGTGACAAGGCCACCCACTATTGGGCCATAAAACATCCTTTAAAAGTAAACAAATGTCCACTTTAAAATCCTAATCTAAGCATTAAGAAATAAAGGGCAGGAAATAAGTACCAACCAGTGAGAGAAATGATTTTATATCTGCTCTATTATCAACGTCTGGGGTCTTTTTTTTTCTTGATTCAGAAAAACAGTAGGACTTACCCCATGGACCAAACTGCCCCAAACAGCCCAGACACCATTCCAAGAGTGCTTAGTCCCTCTTCAAATCCTTGTTCACTACACAGAAGAAAAGAAAAGAATGTGGAGTATGTGTTTCACCGGAGTATGTGTTTCACCTTGCATAAATATATATATATATATAAAACACGACAGGTCATGAATGTAGGAGCACAACATGTGAAGCCACTCACTATGCACATGTGATGATCTCAGGGAACGTGGGGATCGCAGTCATGCCCAGAGAAAACCCAATTACACCAAGCATGAGGACCAGCAACCACAGATGACTACACATGCAAACACACACACACACACACACACACACACACACACACAAAAACAGAAAAAAATATGAGTTAATACTTTGAGTACACTGAAAAGCACGACATATCAATTTGATTTGCTATTATTGGTAGTAATATAAAAATCTTAAAAGCAAAAGCATTCATAGTGAAGGAGTTGAGTGTTTCATACTTTCAGTGAAGGTGAGGATTTTGCCACACTATGTTTATATATGTATATATATATATACAGTGTATGGTAACGGTTCTGTTTGACTATATGACATTTACCTGATGAAGGTCTGAGGACCCGACCGATGTTAAAAATTGAGTATAAGTGATCGACAGTTTTTTGGTTCTTTCACAGTCAGTTGATGAAGAAAAGGAAGTTAAGAAAGAGGGAAAGTTATAGGAAAATAAAGAACAAAATAGGGATATAAAGAAGGAAAGAAGAAGAAAGGAAGAACAAAAGAAAAGACAGAAAAAAAGTCTTGTAAGTACAAGTGGAGTAAATCCTCCCAAACTTGTCATCAAGCTAAAGCAAGGCTGTTTTTCATAGTTCCTGAGAAGTTGTAATTAAGAAGACACAACTTTTAAGCCAAGAACAGCAATATTTATCTTACAATGACTGTCAAATGTAAATGTTGTCCAGCAAAAAGTACAATATTTCCCTAGTTAATATACTGTATTCCAAATTAAAAAGAGAAGATCAATACCACTCTCATGTCTTGCCATTAAGTATGAAGCTACAGCTAGCAGCCACTTAGCTTAGCTTAGCATAAAGACTGGAAACAGGGTGAAGCGGCTAGCCTGGCTGTGTCCAACAGTAACACAATCTGCTTACCAGCAACTCTAAAGCTCACTAATTAATATGTTATATCTTGATTGTTTAATACATAATTAAACAAACAATTAAACATAGTTTGTTTAATACTTAATACGTAAAAACAACAAGTTGTGGTTTTACTCTGGGTAATGTGCCAGACTACCTCTTGGCTGCTGCAGTAACTTCCTGGAGTCTTGTCTCCAGCTTTAGAGGTGCTGGTAGGTGGATTTTGTTAGCTTTCCACAGAGCCAGGCTAACTGTTTCCCCCTGTTTCCAGTCTTTATGCTAAGCTAAGCTAACAGTCTGCCAGCTGTAGCTCCATATTAAACGGACAGATATGAGAGCGGTATCGATCTTCTCATCTAACTCTCAGCAAGAAAGCGGAATAAGCGCATTTCCAAAAGTGTGGGAGTAGTAGAGAGTCTTTGTCACTTTCCATCTTTACCACATGCTCACCTCGGGATGTGAAGGAAAGGGGCAGGACCAAGCAGACAGAAGCCAATCGCTGTGGCGACACCTCCTGTCACCATTAACCAACTCCTGGTGGCCTGAAAAACACCAACACACACAAGTGATTTAGTTTAAGTTCAAAATGACAAACGTCTTATTATATGAAAGAATTATCCATATTTAATTATTCTGGTTGCTTTCATACTCACAGGATATTTATCAGTGAAATACCCCATCACCGGTGATGCCAGACAGTATGGTAACGACAAACCAAGCATGATGAGTCCCACGTGGCCAAATGAGAGACCAAACTAGGTACAACAGAGAGAGGAATATAAACTCAATCACACAATGCACAATGGAATTTCTTCCTGGAGTTGACTTTATCAGAAGAAAGGAAATTACCCTGTCAATAGCAAACAGGGACAATGTGGCATCCAAGAAGCCCAGACCTGCGCTAAGAGTGAATATCACACAGCAGATCAGGACTATTTTCACTTGGGTCAGGAGTCCAAAGAATGAATCCTTCGAAGGATCTGCATCTGAGGGAACAGAGGCACAAAACACAGCTCACAATCTGAGAAATAAAAGAATTGAGATTTATTGAAATGACTGAAAATGAACAAATAATATGGTACTAAAATCTCAAACTGCTACCAATGGTTGGCAAGACGTATATGTTGAAAGGAACCATAATCAATAGGAAACATCCAAGAAGCATAAAGGGGACTTCATATCCAAATGACTGGTAGAACCACCCTCCGACTGGTGGCCCCATTATAAGACCAAGTCCTGTGAAAATCTCCAAACTACCCTAAAGAGAGAGAGAATTGCGTCACATTAAAATATGAATTTACATAAACAGTACTATATATATAATGAAGCAGAATGAGAACATTTTTTCAGCTTCAATACTATCACTACCTACATATATGCCAGAAACAATTTATTATTTTCTACGGCACTGGGAGAAATGGCAGATACATAACAACCCTAAATATAATGCTTTTTTTGTTTGCTCGTGATACTAATGTCTAACCAACATGCCAGTCACACAAGGGTTGCCTCCACTCACCAAAACAGTTGCCACATTGTTTGGGAATATTTTTGCTGTCATGGCAAAAGAGGAGGTCATCGCGGCGGCAAAGCCCACAGCGTCGACGGACCTCACTACAAAGCACAGAGTAATGAAAGCCGGTCCTGCAGGAACCCGGTCGAGTAATCTGCGAGAAAAGAAAGCAGAGACAATCAATTAATGTCAAACAGGAATCAAAATAGAAAGATTGAACTACTGCAGACTGAACTAATGTCCCAAATGGGCTGTTGGTTTAGTCTTAAATAGTCTGACTAAAGACAAGAATCATAGTTTTTTACACCAAATGAAATCACAAATCCACATTTGCACTTGCAGTCATACAATTTACTAAATTACATGAAGATTTTTTTTCACAGTTATCTTAAAGGTGAGGCTGGTGTTATTCTATATTTTTCTGACTGTCAACAAATCCCATGAAGAGACCAACAATGTCTGCGTTTGTCTGTCTCTCAACACTTTCCATCTTTCCCACCCTGTCTGTGGCTCTCAGCCCCAATTCCATTTATTCCTACTGAAGATGTAAATCTGTCACAAATATATTGTTTCACCTTTTTAAAAAAGGCTAGATAATTTCCTAAAACAGCTCGGCACTGTAGTTTTTAGCAAACCTTACTTAAACAGGAGTAAATGGTGCATTTGTTGGAACTATTTTCATCATTTGGCGCTCTGTAGTAGTGAGTATTTACAGCCGCAGGACGGTGTATGTGGATTCAACTCACAATAAAGTAAAGTTCCCATGTGCATTATATTGAAGGAACACGTCACCCAGTGCAACGGTGTGGCTCATTGATGTGTTTTTAATAGTTTTTGGACAACAATGGCGCTCTTTGGCACGGAGAAATAAGCTACTACACAGACTTGTTAGTAAGATTGATTTACCGTTGGTTTCGGTTTTTCATTAGATTTGTTGACAATAAGAGTACAGAATATTTCCAGCCTTTGTTGATGTGCAGCCAGACAGCTCAAATATAAAGTTTGGCCCAGACAAAATCAAACACTAATCATTTTAAACAGAATATATGAAGCCTAGAGGCCTAAATCAACAAGTTCAATAATGAAAACATTCAGAAAGCTACATCTTCTGTTAAGTGAGCATATCAGGTGTTTTAGTGACAATTTCTGTTGTAACTTTAATTCAGTATTAGGGTTGCTCCCTGAGTGCTTTCAAAAGCTCTAAAAAACGTGCTAAAATATATTATGATTACTTTATTATATGAGATACAACTGTGCTTAACACGTTCTGTTTCTGTGGCCATCATCATTATTGACGTAGCACACAGGACCAACACTTACCCAAACAGAATGGTGCAGCCTGACGACACAAAAAGCCCTGCGACAAGCATGAACTTTGCACCAATTTGGACAATCTGATACAACGAACAAAGAGAGAGTAAATGACTGGAAACCTGGGCAGCAAATCACACTTCACATAACATGAACTGATAAGAAATAATGCCATTTACTTACATATCTTCCCAGTATCAATGAACCAATTAAATTGCAGACGGCGTAGCAGCCAAATATGAGACCAATGACAGTTTGACTGGCTCCCTTCTTTAATGCCTGTGTAGAAATATTCATATAATGTATTTATCAGTCTGAGGAGAAATTATTATTTCACGGAACACTATGAAAGTAGATGAAATCCCATCATCTTAACCAGTGGCTCCCAACCTTTTTTTGTCCGACGTACCCCCACAGCCCTATCAGATAGGCCTAAGAACCCCTTTATCATTCCTGTTTGATGGAAGGGATGGCTTTATGGTATTGATCAATGGTATTTTTTAGTAGTTCTGGCCAAGTTTGCATTTGTACTACTGCAATTTGGAGTGACAGAAACTGGTTGTGTCAACCATTTACAGTATCTTTAGTTGTAGCTTAACTAGTCTTTCTGCAGTCTTAATCAACTTACAATTGACTCTGAAAACTGTGCAGTCAGACTAAGGTGAGTTATTGACACGCAAGACATGCATGACAATAACCATAAAGACCAGCATCACACAAATTTGTAATCTTACTTGTGTGTTGATTTTTCTCCTAAACACAAGTATGTGGATATATATTATCAAATCATAATTTCTATTTTTTTTTAAATTAGCTGAGCTTCACAATTTTCACTATATATGTAAAAAAGAAAAAAAATTCCCCACTCGCCCCTGTGGGCGGTCTATTCCTCCTTCAAGCTCGGGTCCTCTACCAGAGGCCTGGGCGCTTGAGGGTCCTGCGCAGTATCTTAGCTGTTCCTAGTACTGCACTCTTCTGGACAGAGATCTCGGATGTTGTTCCTGGAATCTGCTGGAGCCACTCTCCCAGTTTGTTGCCTTCACTTTCCACATCTCTTCTAGCTCCTCTTTCAGCCCTTGGTATTTCTCGAGCTTCTCGTGTTCCTTCTTCCTGATGTTGCCGTCGCTTGGGATTGCTACGTCTATCACTACTGCCTTCTTCTGTTGTTTGTCCACCACTACTTTGTCCGGTTGATTTGCCATCACCAGTTTGTCAGTCTGTATCTGGAAGTCCCACAGGATCTTAGCTTGGTCATTCTCAACCACCTTCGGAGGTGTGTCCCATCTTGACCGTGGGACTTCCAGCCCATACTCGGCACAGATGTTCCTGTACACTATGCCAGCTACTTGGTTATGGCGTTCCATGTCCTGCTTGCATCTTACACCCCGCTGTTATGTGCTGGATTGTCTCAGGGACATCTTTTCACAGTCTGCACCTGGCGTCCTGCCTGGTGTGGTAGATCTGAGCTATCCAGCCGCATACATATGTATGTATGTATATATATATGTAATGATGTATACTATTTTATTTGGAGAAAGCATATTACATGTATTACTGTTGGTTTTCACGACACATTGCCTTGCTGTTGTACATTGTCTTGACTTAGTACAGTGTTCCTGTTTGATTTTGTTTCGCTTCTGCTGTTTGACGTTACACATCACTTGTGTCATTTGCATTTGTCCGCAGCTTCTAGCAACAGAAACTCTTTAAGTCCACATTAAACAAGACATTGAAATGCTAATGCCAGTGACAAATCAATGCTATAAAATGCACCAATATTATCAATAATAATATCAATATAGGCACAAACTGAACTTCATTGGCATAAGACAAACTCAACCACAAGGGATGTAGAAAGCAATGACATACAACAGCAAGTAAATGTGTAAACAAGGAGCAGCAACTTCTAAAAAATAATATAACTTGTGAGTTGCCAGTTTGTGAAAAATCCCTTTGACTAATTGGACCATACTTTCTGGAAAAGGGCTGCATAAATCCTGGACCAAAAAACATTTATGAAGAACGTAATTAATGGATTACCAACTGCTGTAACTGCACTATTACCAAATAAAAGGGTTAAACACCAGCCAATGGGATGTTCACTACCTGGCAACACAAAATGTGTTCCTATATAAGTTATCTATAAAGCATCAGTAAATTATTTATTAACTATTTAAGCTAGCCTATGTAACTATTGCTGAAGTGAGGGTTTTGGATAATGCTTTAGTTAGTTATTTGTTTACTTGTCAGGGACTAGAATTTTCTCTTTTCAACAGAGTAGAGAAAAACTGACATTAAAAAAGTCTAAATTCATAGCTTTGTACTGTGGTACGCTGAATGCTGGTGAATCGAGTATCTTGGAGTGAAGGGCGTGGCGCTACAATGTACATTTTGAATTCAATATTCCTTGCATGTGGTGGTAAAGACAATGTAGAAAAACACGACATTCATTTTGATTTGGTATGTTGTGGAGACTGCCATGGGGCGAAGGCAGGGGGGGTGTGGTGCTCACATCCCACCCCTACAACCCCTACACTGTGAAAATCGCTGCTCCACCCCTGGACATGTCATTTATAAGTTACACAGTGACCTTCTTTTAACTTACCTCATTGGGGAAAAATGGGCCTAATATCGAGTAGCAGATCATTGAACTGAAGTTGACAGATGCCATCGATATTAAAGTGAGAATCTGCTGTCTTGTCATCCTCGGGGGAGGATCTGTTGCTTCAGCTGGAGTGTTTTTATCTGTTGTGAATACAAGTAAAGGAACAGAAATAGGGACAATGACGTTTGACAATGCTGAATGTAAAGGGCATAAAGTTCATGACGGAATTAATCGCATTCAAATGGCAGTTAAGGGTTAATTCACTGCCACTGTGGTTATCAAGACATTTTTTACACAGCTATAAAAGTCACCAACCTCTTTGCTCAAGGTCCACGTGCGGGTCCATTCTTACTTTTTAGGTTTACGTCTCCAAATGTTCAGGACAGAAACTGAGACGGTAACATAACGGCACACAGATGAGACCAGGACACATCAACAGCAGACAGTCGACCAGCTCCTAACCTTACGGCGAGGAGGTCGCGTCACATGGCTCTGGTCACAATCACAGAAAGCACACTGTCAAAATAAAAGCCCTGATACGCAGCTTCCGGTGGCTGCAGCGATTCAGCCTTCCTACCCATAGACATATATACGTATATGTCTATGGCCACGATCATATAAAATTAGGCCAAATCTTAACTTTCTTTGAATCATTCCAGTTCTTTTGTTTACATAGGCAATCGCTCATTAGCATCAACAATCCATTTTTATGATTTAATAAGATAAGATAAGATAAGCCTTTATTGTCCCACAGCGGGGACATTTTTTTTAATATGTTATTTAATTTGTGGGTTTGTTTTTTCAATCTCTTGAATAAATGTATGTTTGTCTTTTTATGTTTTTGGTTGTAATGTTGTTCCAAAAACTGTTTTACATATGAAATATATATATAAAAAAAGTAACATAACATTATAAACGCACTATTACTGATACAAAAAAAATATTATTAATATCAATACTATTGTTAGCATCAGTATCGATATCTCAGAATTATGATTTCTTTTTATGGATTTTTATTATAATGATATTCTTTTGAAACAACAATTAATAATTGTACAGGAGTTTTTCTGTAATAACAATAATCCTTTAGTTATTACGTTTTATGCAGTAACAATAATCATGACTCTAGACTACCACTACAGCAAAGCCATTACAATATATGTTAAATAAAAAAATAACCTTTTAGTGATATTTTCTATAATTTATGCATAAACATTCCTAAATTATGTAATACTCATAAAAACCAAGCAAACAAATCTGCCTTTTTTTTTCAGAACTACTGTACTGTACAATTGATTGTTTCATAACAGCAAAACAAGCAGACTAAAGGAGGAAGCCTGTGGTGTGGGCTCCTGGGATCACTAACTTTACATCAGAGAGTGAAAGAGCCAAACTGGAAATAAAACATAATAACAAAATCATTTGGAACAATGTAGTTTTATTACATTTTGGCCAGCCTATAGGTCCATGTAAACCTATGGTCATATCATATTTGTTTCCTTCACAAAATAAGAGAAGAAAAAAAAGAAAAACAGGCAACCGAATTTTCATTAGGCAGTATTGCTGATAACTGACACTGTTGCTGAAGTCTCTGAAGCTGCATTACTGTAAATGAAAAGCTCTTAAATGAAAACTCTCTGCACTAAATTTCCTGTGGCTCCTCTCAAAATACTTTCTTCCTATACTTTAAAATAACCTTCTATTAGCAAATGACAAATGTCCAGACATTTTCACATGTTTCTTTATACATTAGCACCAAAATCTACATGAATCTCACTCCTACTAACAGTTAATCTTAGCAACTTATGAATGTGTTGTATTTAATACCTTTGCAAGTTTATTGTTCTCATTCTTTTTTGTAACATCAAAAAACTCTTGGTACAATGTTAAAGCAAAGGTGAAGTACAAAATTACTGAAAGTAGCAACATATACGCACAGTTTTCTAAGCATATAATGATGTTAAGTCATTTACTAAATACACAGTGCAAGCAGCTTTGTATTTTCTTTTGCAAGTACATCAGTTCTATGTAGGTAGCATTATTGCACACAAGCTCTATCTATCTAAAGCAGCACTGATTTCCAACGAGGCAAACTACTGATGTAGCAGCATCATAAACACCCAACGAAAACAACACAGAGCCAACCGAGTTTGAGATTCACTGAGAGGATCTCTGTGTTTATGCACATTTTTTGTTTGTTTGTGGGGATGGGACCATTTTCTACCATCTTCCCCACTAACTTGCTTCCAGCCAAATGCGTATGGCTATATTTTACACACATAAACTGACCATTGACCATTACTGACAATTGTAGAGGGGAGTTTTGGAAATGAAAAGGAACATGTAAATTTACACATGAAAAAAAAAGAAGAATACGTTGTCAGATCATAACAACTCTGACTGAATAATGATTTGCAGTATTGTGGCCAAAAGAATATGATTTACTATGTTCATTGCACCACTTCATAGAAGTATCATGAATAGAAAATATACAAACTATGGTAAACTGTAATCAACTCTTCATGTTGCAGTTACAGAATCAATATATTCTTCTATTGCACGTTTAGCAATTTGAACATAATGTGGAGGACATTTAACAAACAAAACAGACCAAAAATCAAATCATTGCCTTGAACCAATGGGATTTAAATAAAGAATAAAGATACAAATAAAGGTATCGAAAAAAAAACCCCAGTAACAATCAGTTTGATATTCATAATAAAGCCTTACAACGTATTTACTTAAAACCTTAAAACTGAATTTAAATAGTGCAATGTTTGTATCAGATATGGTATGGCTTCATGAAAATGTATTTGCAATTTTGAATGCCACTGTACCTCACAATGTAGATATTTGCCATGTATATTATTTATTAACATCACAAACATAAATAAATATAGTTACTAATTTGAAATACATTGAATCAGCCATCATTTTAAGAGAGGGAAGATGTCTTTGGCAAAACATGTGGTACTTAACCTCTGCTTTTAAACTGCTTTTAAAATCCATCAATTTTTTTTTACTTCACAAAATAACATTTTAATAATAAATAAATAAATAATAACAATAATACATTCAACATATGAACTAGAAATGATGGAGTAACTGGTCTCCAGTCTCCATGACCACTGATATAGACTGACTTTGCCTTCAACAGACTGACTGTAAATGGCCTGCATGTGCAAGGCCAACTTGTATATTAATCTATTCTTTAAAAAAAGAACCACCACAACGCTGACATTTTCCCAGCTATAGCCCCACACATTGGGGTATTGGACCAGTGTGGCTTCTTTTGAATTAGTCTACAACAGCACAAAATAACCTCTTCACTTTAGCCTTTGAGTCACATTGGCCAAGGCAACAGCAAATGCCTGCACTGCTGAGAAAGGATACTGGAAATCCAAGATATAGGCATTCCCATCAATTCGCCCAAACTGCATCACCTAAAAAAGATAGAAAACAGGCAGACGTTTCAGAAAGCATGTATTAACCAATAAATCAGCAGTTGTTTTATTGATTCATCTAGGGCTGCAACTACCGATTATTTTCATTACAGATTAAATTTTCTTGGATTTTATAAAATGCCAATTACACTTTCCCAGAGCCCAAGGTGAAATGTTTAAATTGCTTGTTTTTTATAACCCACAGTCCCAAACCCAAAGATATTCAAAATACTTAGAAATAAGACAAAGAAAAGCAGCAAATCATCACATTTGAAAAGCTGAAACCAATGAATATTTGGTTTGTTTAAAATGTGAGTAATAAAAAAGTTGCATACATTTTCTGTTGATTGCCTAAAAGAGAAATTGACTAATCATGTCAGCTCTACATTCTTTGGGATTTCTTATCACATTACCTGTCTACCATCCAGCTCAATTTGAAAATTCTTTGCTGACTCCTGCGTGACTCGTCCTCCAAAATCTAGCTGGTAGACCTGGGTGGCTTCGTTCCACAATGGTTGTTTATTGGCCATGACATAGACAAATCCTTGGCTTCCCAAACTACGGTCCTCTCTTTCATTTGCCTTGCGGCACTTTATCTCCTCCAGCTCGCTCGCCATACGCAGGCTGCGCTTGTTCTTCCAGCTTTTCTTACTACTCTGGTTCTGGTTCATGAGCTCATCGCCGCTAATAAACAGCTCCGGCTCACTCTCTGAGCTATCCTGGAACTCATTTGTGGTCCTGCTCATCTTCTTGGTTTTATTGAGTTGCTCTCTCTGCCCCTTGGGCTTCTTCTTCTCTCTGCTGCCAAGCCTTGGGCTGGAAATGAGAGTGTTGAAATCAGAGAGCGCACGGCCTTCCTTTCTGGATTTGCCCTCAGACACTGTGGGCATGTTGGCCTCCTCGGCTCTGCTGTCTAGTCTTTTGCGGCTCTTCTTGTTGAAGCGCTCCGACTCCTGTGGCACAGGGCTTTCATTCAGGGATGATGGCTCTGGAAAGTTGTTGGCAGACTCTGCCAGATCCTCTGTGGCACTTTTGGATGGTGGTAGCTCAGTAGGTGGAGGAGGAGGGGGCAAAGGAGGGGGTGGCGGCGGCACAGTAGGAGGAGGTGGGGAGAGAATCGGCTTCTCTAAAATCTGATGAGTTTTGGTAGGGAGGGGAGGTGCTGGAGGGTCTTGCATGGGAGGCGGGCAGGGGTAAGGGTTCCAGGGGTGAAGGCTGACAGGGTGCAGCTGAAGTCCAGCACATGAGCTGGCTCCTGGATACATTGGAGGGAGAGGGCAGCAGGCCAAGTTAGCAAGATTTGGAGGATAGCCTGGTGGCAAGACCAAGTTGGGGTCCTGCTGAGCAAAAGGGACTGAAGCAACCACTTCATTTGGAGAGCACTGTGGTGGAGGGTTCTGTAAAGTCTGAAGAGGGGGACCACTGTGACCCACACCTGGAGGAAAAGGTGAGAGGGATATCTGGTAACCTGATGGGAAAGTAAGAGTGCTTGTGCTCTGACTAGTTGGAGGTTTAGTCGTGAGGACAAACGGTAGCCGAGTCATGTCCAAGTGCTGAGCTTGACTGATGATGAGTGGAGGCGGTTTATGAGGTCCTGGTGGAGGACCTAACATTGTCTGTTCTGGGGTGAGCCAGAACTCCTCTGTGGTGGAGTTGTCCCACTGGTAAGGCGGAGGGCGTTTAACTGTCAAACTGACATCGCCGAGAGTCAGCTGACGTACAGATTTTTCAAGGTGACACTGCTGATTTAAAGTCTCATCTTCAGTAAAGGCAGAGTTAACATACACCGTTCTGTCCCTGCTGTTATCAACAGCACCCAGCAGACTGTAAGATGACTGAGAGGCCAGGGGTGAGGCACCTTTGGAGTGCACAATAATGGTACTGTGATGTGCTCCTTTCCCTGGTGGGAAGTCCTGCCTCACCACCGTGCCACCGGCAATGCCACTACTTGTAGTTCCCCCACCACTAACACTGACACTAGTGCTGCTGCTGTTGCTGCTGCACTGTGTGCATGTGTACAGTGCAGTGGGCACCCTCTGCTGGTAGGTAAGTGCTAGTGCACTGTTCATTTTAGCCTTGGTGGGAAGGGTTCTTGAGCTTTCCATCATCTGTGGCACTTTAAGTCCCATGTCCCTGCCGTCACGACGTAGAGTGGCATGAATCAGACTGCTATCAATTCTCTGAGGAGGAGGCAGTGTAGCAGTTACTTGATTGGCTGGATCAGGGTAAGGAGGAGGGTCTCCACTAGGTATTGAGTAGCGAGGGACAGAGAGACGACTCAATGTTGCTGAGCTGTAGGGAAGCTGAATTTTTTTACTCTCAGAGGAAGTGACTTTGAGTGTGGCTGAGCCATGGACAGCATATGCATTTTGGTTACGAATGAGGCGCCTGCGTGGCCGACAAACCTCCTCCACATTGCCGCTGCTGTCAAAGGTTGTGATCCTTTCATACCCCAGAGGTGTTGGGTACTGTATGGTGACAGGGTGAAGCAAAAATTCATCCTTCTTCAGGCAGGGGTCTGTCGCCAGGACATTTAGGTTGTCACAGTTTGTGACAAGAGTTTGAGGTGTAGCGGCGGCTGTAGCTGCAGACACTACAGTGCCTGGGTATGGAGGAGGAGGATTCACCTTCCTCATCTGAATCTCCACAGACCCATCCGCGTCACTGAAGGGAGGTAAAATCCGTGGCAAACCTGGCTTAAGAGTGTGTCCATGCTCCACCCTGTCGAGCCCAGGCTCAGCAGTAGGAGGAGCAATCTGAGGCAGAAGATGAAGACGTTGCAAGGAAATGGTTGGATAGCCAGTCGGAGGAGGGGGCAGTGACATCTGCATCTTCAGCTGCTGCTGCATTTGGTGGTGCTGCCACTGCATCTGTTGATGTTGCTGCTGGATTTGCTGGTGCTGCTGCTGGAGCTGCTGCTGCTGCTGCCTCATCTCCTGGATCTGTTGCCTGATTTGCTGCTGCTGCTGTTGCATCTGCTGCTGCTGCTGCTGCATTTGTTCGTGCTGCAGCTGCATCTGTTGTTGCTGCTGCTGGATTTGATGTTGGTGCTGAAGTTGTTGGGGAGTCACTTGCTGTTGATTTTTTTGTATTTGTTGGTGTTGCTGAACCTGGTGTTGTTGATGTTGTTGCTGCTGTTGATGTAGCGTCTGCTGGTGGTGCAGTTGCTGTAGCTGTTGATGTTGCTGCTGTAATTGTTGTTGCTGCTGCTGTAATTGTTGTTGTTGTTGTTGTTGCTGTTGTGATTGGGACTGATGATGGTGTTGCTGCTGCTGCTGTTGTTGCTGCTGCTGCTGCTGCTGTTGAAGATTATGCATTTTCTGCTGCTGCTGTGTCTGCATTTGTTGTGACTGTTTGGACTGCTGTTGGCGAGGCTGCTGTGGATGAGACCGCTGCGGGTGAGGCTGTGGTGGGAGATGGTGAGGTGGAGGTGGGGGAGGAAGAGTACCAGGAAGAAGAGGACCCATCTCCAGCCCATTGAAGATCACCTGACCAGGGTTTGAGTATCTAGTTGGCACTGGGTACGGTGTTGCAACTGCATCCTGCCCATGATCAGTAACAGGGACAGAAGCTGCTGCCGCTGCAGCTGCAGCTGCTGCTGTGGCTGTAGGGTTGGTCAGGACATCAAGCTGAATATTCTGATTGGCCAGAAGAGACTGAACCAGGCCGATGCTCTGAGTCGGAGACATGGCCTGAGCCGGGCTGTGGATGGGAGCAATGGGAATGTTGACCGTACAGGGAGGATTATCTCCTGCCACTCCAGATGGCCCCATCACTTTATAAAAACACAGAGGAGAACTGTGTAAATGACTTTTAACACATACAAAAATTGAGTGAGGTGCATTGAAAATAAATGCAATTACACGAATTTCTTAATATTTTCATGAGCTTCTGTAGTGAGAAAATTGTACTTTTATTCATTCACACCTGGTAAGTCATCCTCATCCTCACTGAACACATTGGGGTTGAACACAGGCAGGCTCATAAAGTCATGAGAAATCTTTCGTACTTCTGGAAGGTAGATAGTCATCTGTCTTGGTTGCAGATGAAGCAAACTGGTCTTATAGATGACTGAAACACAGAAGAAAGTTGAGGTGATGTGATTGTTAAATTCATCAGAATGGTCAATGTGATGTGTAGGTGTGACTTTTCGAGACGTTTACCTGCACCGAGATTGGCAGGGAGAAAAGAAGCAAGTCCAACAATTTTGAATTTTGTCCCCCAAATGTTGGATGTGACTTGAGCAAGGTAGTTGTGCTTTGAAGCGGAAGAGATGGAAAAAAAATGAGAATCATCGGTGTGACAAGAAAATGAATCAGGAGTTGACATGAGCCTACAGGTACACAAAATGGTATTAACATAAAATGATCTGTTTTTTGTTTGTTTTGATTTTGACATTAAAGAAGTAACAGAAGAGGAACATTTTAGGTAAGAGAATCATTTGTCACTTTTTTCCCCCAGATTCACAATTTAAAGCCTTTTGTGACACTAGTTACTTTTTAGCACTTCTATGTTATAATAGCTTATAATTGTATTGTGAAAAATTTGATTATTTTGACGTTTAAGACAAAATACTACTACAACTTCAACTTTCTAGCGTATCATACCTCTGTGATCCCATCCATAGAAAACTCTCGTCGTGTCAGACTGGGAGACCGAACTGGAGGCTTTTTTGTTGGTAAACGTGGCGACCGTTGGCCTTCCTGATGGGCGCGTGAAAGTTTGGGAGATTTTCTCAATTCCATGTTCATCCTTTGAAACAAAGAGGTACATTTGTCAATCATCTTTTCCTTTTCAATTTAGCATTGTGAAACAAATGCTATAAAAATGTCTGCAAGTGCTCTGTGGTTCAGGCCTGTGTAATGTGTAAAAAAAGAGGTCATTTCTGACATGTAGCGTTTGGGTGACCTGTTTCCTCGGGATAACTTGGGTGACTTCTTCCCAACCCACTCATCGCTCAACTCAATGTCACTGGAGTCTGAGCAGTTACAGCTGTCAGTGTATGTGATCATGGGATTCACACACACCTCCTCTGGAAAAAAAACCCCCACAAAACAGAAAAGGTGAGTTTGAGCTGAGTCCTCGCACATACTAACATGGCATTAAACAACCCCTGCGTAAAGAACATCATTAAAAGCAAATGTTTGGTGGGACCACAGGCCAAATGCAACCCTAGTGCAGCCAGGTCATGGTACAGGCTATTCCTGTATCAAGCCTCAGACCATGTTACATCAGAGAAAAGCAGTCATCACCAGAGTCTGTATTTGTTCTTACTCAAGGTGAATGATGGGCACGCCACATGAATATGCGCAGCTTTTTAAAAATGGAGCACAAGTTTAAAGAGATGAACAGGCACAGATTTACTTCAAGATGACAAGGAACAAGATTAATGACCTTTGGGAAGGTCTGCTACTATTAGCAGCAGTAGACTAGTGTCTTGAGTCTACTGGCCTCTCAGTATTTCAAAAGCTCATAATCCATTTCAACTCTTTTGAAGAACATTTTGGGAAATATGCTTAGTCGCTTTCTTGCCAATAGTTAGAGGAGAAGATCGACTCTTATGTCTGTCTGTTAAATATAAGGCTACTGCTAGCAGCATTAGCTTAGCCTAGCATAAAGACTGGAAGCAGGGGGAAACAGCTAGCCTGGCTCTGTTAAATACAAAGTGAAATAGAAAAAACATTTTCCAAGTTATAATCCTGTGTCCCTGTGTTAACTGTTCAGTTATCTCTTGGCAGCTGTCAAATATATGTCAAATATGTTTTTGTTTATTTGAGTATTTAAATATTGAACTCCAGGAAGTCACTGGCCAAGAAATAGCTCCAGCACATAACTTGTCATTTTTACATTTCTGTTTGTGTACAGATTAAACAAACGAGATACAACATGTTAATAAGTAAAATTTAGAGGTGTTGGTAGGTGTTTTTTTTTTTACTAAGCGTCTCCTGGCTCTAGTCTCATATTTAGCACACAGACATGAGAGTGGTATCGATCTTCTCATCCAACTCTCGGCAAGAGAGCGAACAAGCATCTTTCCCAAAATGTCAAACTATTCCTTTAACTAGTCAGTTTACCCAATTTACACAAAAATGTATTTTCTCACCGACCCCTAGTGCTACCTAGCCACGCAGATAGTTTTAGCTTCATGAGCTGTGGCCTTCAGATATTATGCCTCTGGAACGTCTGCCACCTCACCAATACAGGTGTGGAGGTAATGGAGTTTGTGATACCTCCGGATAATTATAATACCTCACTGTAAACACTTTTCACTGGAATTACTGCCTACCAAAGAAACAGTCCCTATGAAAAGTATAATGAGCTGTAAGGTCTAAGCCCACCTGCTTTGCTGTCTGTTTTTGGATCCATGATGACAAACTCGGGGCGTAGTTTACTGATGCGCCTTCCCTTCAGAATAGGCACCAGTCCTCCTAAATATTCTAGGTAGAGAGTGTAGCAGGGTCCGCCCGCCTCAGGGCTGTCCTCTGCTCGCTTCATGGTGCAGTGGAGCCTCTCATTCCCAGCTGTGGGATAGCTCACAAAGTCACGGATGTTGTTGGGGTCAGGGATTGGGGGCTAGAACAAAGAGAGGAAAGGGCTGTAAGATTGCTGGACGCTCAAATGAAAACATGTCTGAGTCAGCAGTTTTCCATTACCACAGTGGTAAGAAGCTGTCTGTGACTGTTACTGCACAGCGATTAATCAGGCATCAATGCACCTTGATGGTGGGTATGAAAGCAGTGGTGACGTAAGAGCAGAGCAGCGAAGGCATGTTCAGTTTCCCCACATCTTTCTCCTCTCGCAGGGCGCTGGCGATGCCCTGCTGGCATAACAGTTGGAGGCTGGCCACCCTGTGCTCCACACGCACCACATACAGTGCTGGTCCACATGCAAGGAACAGACGAGAGTCTCTGTGACCCCAACAGATGGTGGTGATGGGTCTCTGAAAAACAGTTATTCACAATAAAAGGATTCCTACAGTAACCAACAATCAACATTCATGGCACTCATATAACAAGGACAGACTGCTGATGATATTACTGATTCATCTGCTGTTAATCTTTCCAATCCTGTCTGTTTTTCATTTGCACTTCAGACCCTAAAAATAACAATCTGTGTAAACATAGTGTGCATAATTCATATATTATATATATTCAGTGCACAGTTAATACAGTCTCAAGGACAATTCTGCACCTCACTGTATAGCTTTTAGCAATATCTACATGACTTGCACTAATGTGCATTATATTACAGTATATTACTATTATTGTACAGTGTACATTCAGTACATGTGAGGTTAGGTTTTTCCTTAATTGTATTTTATATTTTCATATTTTATTTTGACTGTTTTAGTTACTCTATATAATCTGGCATTTTAATTGTACTTCTATCTATCTATCTATCTGATTGTAAATTCACAGTCAGTTGTACAGATTTCTCCAAATGTTTGTATCTGTTCTGTTATTATTTACCCTTTATATTCAAGCTCTTAATTGTGAAGTGCTGAAAAGTGCAATAGAAAGTACTGATGAGGTTCAACTCGTTCTGGCATAATTGTTTCAAATAAAGCTGGAAAAATATTTTAGAAAGGCTAACATTTGAAGGATATTTTTACCTTTGGTACTTACTTCAATACAGGTGTATTTAAAGTACGGATGACTCAAAGGGGACCTCTTACACTGACAGTGTACTAGAGCTGAGCAATATAGTAGATGATAAATAATATATGTATCATCTACTTTTTGTAATAATATAACAATTTAATACACATTTTAATTGTCTTAATAGCCTTTACATGGACTCCAGGAAGAAAGAAAAAATCCAGTTTGACTTCTCATTGTTTTGCAGTCCAGTTTGATGGACATCAACTAGAGAAATGAATAGATAATTTCAATGCTTAAACAGATATTGAAAGTCTTATGGTTATTATAATATTTTATTTCATATTGCACAGCCAGACATTTACTATGTCCCTTCATTTATACAGGACTAACCTGTGCAGGTGTTTCCAAGGTGTAGATGTGTTCTCCTTGGACATTATAGAACTTAACAAGGGCGTTCCTCATGATGGACGAGCAGGCAGAGTCGCCAGGAAGCCCGTGCCTCTCCATGCCGGCCACAGCCAGGAGGTCCCCCTGGGAGCACCACTGGGCCTCAACATCTGTGGAGGGAAGGAGTACAAAAACCTTATGTGTTATGGGTGATATGATCAACACAATTCATTAGCATACTTGCATTTTTCTACCTTTCAGCCCTGAGCGAATTATGGCAGGAGAGAGGTCATCATAGTTGTTCATTAAACTGATATCTCCTGATAAGAAGGTGACGGTCAACAAAGGCTTGACTCTCCGCACTTGGAGGAACGAAGAAAAGTAAGTACATTAGCTTTCCACAGCCAACACAAGGTAGCAAGCCTGTCATATGAACAACGGGGGAACGTGTTTGTACCTAAAGGCAGAATATTGTCGTCGGAGTCTGTGTCGCTTTCGGTGCTGTCCTCGACCAGGAAATCAGGGCAGTTCCAGGACATGCTCACGATCCCATCAGACTCGTGTAACAGAACATGGGCAAGCATTCGTCCGTGACAGTCCATCACTATCACCTGACCATCTGCTGTACCAAACAAGACCTGAGGGGGTATTGTACATCAAATTTTAATGGATGACATGATGAAAATGCTCTGGAGCATCAAAGACTTGGCTGAAAAGTGCTGCAAAAAAGCTCATTATATAAGTCGTTTCATCTTGTATTTGAGAATAGCATTCGAAGCAAGGGGAAATTACATCACCCCACATGTAATTCTTCATATTAAACATAGCTTTTTTTAATATTTTATGACAGAAAGGTTAAATAATACAAAAAAAGTAATTCATATAGGCTCAACCAGATAGCGTGTACCTGTTGATCATCAGGTGTCCAGATGCCGCAGGTGATTTGACTCTCCAGGTTGATCTCGGAGGACCAGTGTCTTTGTCCGCTGACCGAGCCAACTAACACAAAGCCATCCCTGTATGCGATCAGGGCTTGGGTGCCATCATGTGACCAAGTAAAGTCACTCACCTGGAGGAAAGAAATGTTCACCTTCAAGACATTTGTGTATGTATACAGGACATAAGTAAATACATGAGTCTTAGTCCTTTCTGAGGTAGTTTTTGTGTGTCGTCAGTTGCATTACAGATGCATGTACAAATGTGTTAATATACCAGGATAATATATTTAAGTGAATGTGTCTTTGCACTAGTACAAGCAATAACATTTTATGAAATTTATATTTTCAAAGCCATTTTCTTTAGTCAGTCTTCAGAAAAAGAAGTGTCTACCTGGGCTCCTCTGTCGTTCACTAACTCTACAGACCATCTTCCTTCATACTGGATCCATACAAAAATACCTCCTTCCATATCACAGGTGGCCAGCTTCTGAAAGGGTTCATTCCAACGCACCAAGACAACCTGCAAAAGCCCCCCCCCCAAAAAAAGACACTGTTACTATTTTTTCCGCAAACGCAGGTGGCTTTCTGCACAGAGGAACATTCATGATTAATACACAGCATGAGCACAATGCTAAAAAAGCATTTTGGGCTGAATGTGATTTCATAAGCCCACTGCAGTTGGAAGGAAAGTCAGCATACAGAGAAAACACAGACACAACGTTGATGTTATCTGAATCTGTCAATTGGATGCATTTGATGAGCTAGAAAAAATGATTTTACCGTCAATGTGATGCACATTTTACACAGCTAGATATGCTCTAATTTCTTTTAACATATCTTATTTTTATCATCTGATTTATATCGCATACAACAGAACTAAATAAACATTTATATCTCATATTTTTTCTACACTACGTTTTGACATTGTATACATATTTTTTGTCTCAGTATGTTCATGTGTAATTTAGTTCTATAGTGTGCCAGACCATTACATTATTTCCATTATTGTTCTACTTGTATAAACATATATTTAGTGTAGAGTTGTAATTGTGGGCTGCATTTCTATTTTACCTCTATTTTCTTTATGATTATTTATATGCGAATTTCTAGATTTATCCTTGTATTCTTTGCTGCTGCAACAACATGTTTAGATCATGGCGGAGGATTCTGAAATGGTGAGTTAAATATAATTACATGGCAGTTTTGTGAGAAAGTGTTCTGAGTGGGAAGGACTTTAGAGGGGGAAATGAGAGAGAAAAGGAGCATTTTTCCCTGTGGAATTGCTTCTTATGTATTTAACTCTCTTTCAATAAAAACATATTGCAAAACAAAAAGACAGTGAAGGCTGGAGTCAAGACCACACCTCACTGTTGTGTCCTCGCAGGTTAAAATTGATTCTCTGAGGTGTAGTTCTGTCCCTCCTGCAGTGACTCGATGTGAACGTCACCCCAACAACTCCTCTCCCGTTCCCTGTGGCGAGCCAGCCCTCCTCATAGTACCGTCTCCGGCACACCGGCTTGTCCTTTTCGCTCTTGGGGACCCTGCCTTTCCACGAGAGGCAGAGGATGTTGGAGTCGCTGCAGAGGATGGGACCATGTTCCACGGCAGCCAACATCCCTACTGAGTGACCAGGCTGGTAGGTAAAGCAGAGGAGGAGACAAGTTGAAGCTGCAACATACAACTTTTTTTGACCAGATTCAATGTACGTCATCAGTTTGTGTTGGTCTGTTTCCTTAAATGTACTTAAAACTGGCTTCTGTTGATGTTCAGGACATTTTGGGACAAACACTGTTGGCTGTGGAAAAGCATTGTGGCTACTCCATTACAAGACGTACAGTAAAACAAACCATTTAATAGTTGAGATTGAAACTTCATTCTTGACCTTGGAAACAGTCTTACTTCTTGGGCCTTATGGCGACTCCGTCTGCTGAGGAAGATTGTGTGATACGATCAAAAGCCTCAGCTACTAAATTAAGCTTGTGGTGAGATTATTCTGCAAATTACTGTTTCCAACTTTCAATCTCAACGTTTAAGCCAACATAGACGAGAAGTCCTTAAAGTGCTTGGAAAAATGGTGGTGAGATTGTTCTGTCAAAAAATGAAACAGATAGCTTTGCATACTTGTTACCAGGACAAGGATCATCAAGATGAATGATTAATGTGATCAAGTGAAGAGCAGGAGGGTGAATTTAACATTAAAAGAAAACTCACGCTGAAAGAAGACCCACCAATAACCTATAATGTAGGCAATACCTACAGTGCATACACAGATACCAATGGGCATCACCTTAATGAGGTAGTTCGCAGGCACCAAATTAGTGACTGAAACACAGGGGCTCATGCGCTCTTTGTTTGAGATATTCCATCCAAATGAGTTTCTTTCGAGTGAGCAGAGCTTGCAACGGTGAATCACGAAATGTGCCCTTAAAACCAGTAAAATCACCACGGCTGCTGCTCATGGTGTTCTCGCTGTTGTTCTATTATTCACTGTCTATGGAGCAGCTCCAGGATTTGTCTCTAGATGACATCATCACCACAGTCTGTCTTTTATTTGGACAAAGTCACTGGAAGTATTGTTGAAACAGCGTGTATATTCTATTTTAGGGCTGATTTCCCCCTCTACAAAATGTCTGCAGCATTTTGACGTGTGTTGAAATAACTGTTACTGGCTTTGTTCATTTAGGTTAGTTATATCTCAGACTGAGTGCATTCATTTCCAACCTTGTCCAATCTGCTCTGTCTGAAAACAAAATTTCCCAAAGGGCTCACATGTATATTTTGAAGTAGGATCTAATGTAAGGGTTTTATCCACTTACATGTAAAAACCCTTTAACATACAGCTTTGCCATTTTATTTCCCCTTAAGTATCTGTACATTTATTAAAATCAGTATTGCATATTCTCTTCTTGTTTCATGTCTTCGTTAAAGCTACATTATGTTTACACTGAGTAAAATAGTGAAACTTAAGACTCCATGTTAGTGGCTGCACAATTTATGTTTTATGAAACATATTCTTCATGTCTTGTGCGTCGTGTGCAACACATTTCAGAAATTTTAGTCTGACTTGCTTGGTATCTTTGGAAACTTCGGGATCTCCTCTACACTTTAAAATCAAGTCCTGTGAATCTGAATGTATGTATAATGTTTGGCTGCACAGAATGACTTTATACTAACTGACCCACTGGCAGGTATAGATTGCAGAATATGTGCCTAATGATATATAAAATGGCCAAGAAAGCTGTAAAATTACTGCAAGATTAGATATGACAGCAATTCAACATACCTCATAGTTCCTGGGCATGTTGAGTCAAAATTCCTCCACTGAAGGTGTCCATATTTCCATTCAGGTGATGCGCTGAAGGGTAATGGCTGCTCTGCTCTTGGTACTTACAATAAAATCTACGGGGAAGTGAAATGCATCATACAGCCAGATGTTGTCCAGCTCTACATTCATTTAAATCAAGCAGCTCTGCACTTGATGTGTCGCCGCGTCTTTGGTGACAGTGGCCCACCCCATGCCTTCCTGATGTGGCTCTGGAGAGTTGTGTAAAAAAAAAAAAAAAACCCAAAAAAAAAACAAAAAACAGAAAAGACAGAAAAGGCGAATAATAAAAAATAAACACCGTTAATCAACAAGTAAGGTGATTTAAGAGAGAGAGAGAGATAGAGAGAGAGAGAGGTGGCTCTTGCTTAAAATAGCCGCGTTGTCATTCAGTGCATCAACCTTGAAATTCACAGTTTTTCTCAGTCTCTATGCAACAGCAACACTGCATTGGAGATCGGTGCACTCGCTGTCTCCATGGGTACTGATACTGTCCGTTTTTCCTATTTTACGTCAAACACCAGAGCAGCCAGGCAGGGATGCGAACTCCTTTATTCTAATGTCTACATGAAAAGGACCATTAGCGTATTCTAATGCAGATAATAGGAATAAAACAGTGACATTTACATCAAACATTGGTTAAAAACAATAATTTGCCTCTTGCTTTGAAGAATGTAGATTCACAGCATCCAATAAAAGTCGAAGTAAGCGACCCACTATCTCCTCTGTAAAGGGCTCTCACTAGCCTACAATACACGTTACATCCATTTAATTTCTAATTCAACGGCGTCTTGTAGCATCTATCTGACCGCATGCAGCAGCCTGACTTCGACAATGCTGACGAGACCAACGAGCTGCGGCGGGAAATAAAGAAGTGCTTTCATCAAAGAGGTTATATGGACACAGGTTATGCAGTTGTACGTACCTGACACCGCTTTAACAGCGTTAATCCAGAGGCAGTACCCGGCGCACAGTGCGGTCGTGTTGGTTGCCAGGCACTTTTTCCGCTGGCGCACTTTGGGGTTGTGGCTTTAAAACGGGTTGCCACGAGGCAGGTAGCACGGAAAATGGACCCCGGACATCAAGTCCAGTTAAAACGAAAGCACACACACGCATAATAAGCCTGCCACGAATCACTGAAGGTAAGTATGTGCAGTTTAATTAAATTTCAATACATTCTGATATGCAGTCTGGTCCACAGGCTACTATAATCAATACTAGATTTATTGCTGCACCTCAAAAGGGGGTTTCTCTCATAATGGCAACCAGACACGGCGCACCCCATCTTTGTAATGTAAGTTGAAGTGACATTCTTGACACAAGACCTTGATGTGATGAATGTGCTGGTAACCGACTGTCCTACCTTCCTGACACATTGTTAAGTATTATTAATTAGGTAATTTCACAATAACTTTCCTCCATTTCACATAAAGGTAGCCTCTGACGACACTAGATTCAGTCATTTTAAAGAAATAAACTGATTTCTATTGTTCCATTTTTTGCACAAAAGCACAAGCACTGGAATAAAATCATCATTAAATCTTTATTGTGATATTAGATAATATATCTAGCACAGTGTTTCCCTCATCTTCATGTGATCAGAGTAAAAGTCTAGCCTCAGACTCTCTTTACCACCAGTGTCTCTCAACTGGTGGACCACATTATGCCTCTGCAATTGTCACAAACAACAATATATTAGAACTGCAATAATTAGTCCAATAATCGATTAATCGTTTGAGTAATTTTTCAAGCAAAAATGACAAACATTTGCTTGTCGCATCTTCTCCAGTGTTAAGTTTTGCTTCTTGTCTCTGTTTTATATCATTGTAAATTGAATATTTTTGAGTTTTAGAAAAAATAAGAGATATGAAGAAGTCACCTTGGGCTCTGGGAAACTGTGATGGGCATTTTACGTTATTTTATTTCATTTTATAGTGAAAACAACTCATCGATAAATGGGGAAACTAACATGCAAACTAATTGATTGCAGTTGCATCCATAATCTGTATCTCATAATATGATATTCAGCTGAGACGTGATGGCCGTGGAAGCATCTTATTCAGATAAGGACACTGTGTTTTGACAGAAAAGTGTCAGAAAAGGTCTGCTCTCAATATGCAGAGACCACAGCCAGAAAGTCCTGTGAAGTCCAGAATGCTCTCCTTTTTCAGTTCTTGTTGTATTTATGTGGACAGATTCAAGTGCAAGTCTCTTCAAAGGCATGGATGACACTGTTGTATCCAGGAGGGGGAGTCTGTGGGGGTAGGAATCCTTTAAGTCCGTTGTTGCCCAGCCAGAATGAATGTCTCTTGTTTGGCACGAGGGCTGCTGAATCCGACGAGTTTGAAGCTGCTGTGTCCTCAGCCATGGTGACCTGAGTGTCCTCTCCCATCTCCAGGCCAGCCCTGCTCCTCTTGGGCAGTGGGCGAAAGGTGGAGGTCTCTACGCCGGGCTTACTCCCCAGAGGGCCCACTGGCTCCAGAGAGGGCTGCCTGTAGATGCTGAGAAAAGTGCTTTTGTAAAGGCCCAGCTGGTTGCTCATGGGGTTGTCTTTTTGTGAAGTGCCAGATCTCTTTTTGGAGCGCCTGGTGATCCTGGCGGTGGCCTGGCGCCTGGACGCCCAGGTCAACAGAACGTAGACCAAAGCACCCAGCAGCAGGCCCACAAGAATAGACAGACAGAAGGCGAGAATCATATCGCCTGGAAAGGAGGAAATCAAGGCAGAGTGTCAGAAAAGGGGAAGTACTGAGGGATCAAAAATAATGGCTGGAAATGGTTAGTGAGGCAGGATGCATCATGTTGATCTAAAAAGGGGGAAGATTATATCCCCAGATGGCTGTTTCAGCTGCATTTCAAGTTAGAAATAAAATCTTATTAGCATAGACAAGGAGCAGCTGAATCATCTGAATAAAGTACATCTCCTGTGTGCCAGATTTCTTTCAAGAAATGTTCTTTTTATTGATTTGCTATTGCTGGACTCTGCTATACTGGGCACAATGTTATATAAAATCTTACATCATACCTCTGTGTGGGTTCACTGTCTATGTAGTATCATTGTGTTGAAGCACACACTGACCATATCATTGGTGTAAGGCATGAAAAAAATAAAATGATGACCTGAACTGATGTCGTACAGTCCTGGAAATAGATATTGACTAGAAAAGTTTCCTGACTTCTCACTAAAAAGTTGTTCGAGGCAAGTTTATATGCACCTTTCCACAACGAGGCAATTCAAAGTGCTTTATATAAGACATAAACAGGCATTAAGGCAAGATAAAAAGCAAAAACACGACATATATAAAAAGGATTTTAAAACAATAAAATTAAATAGAAGATAAAAAATAAGGTAAGTGGAATAAAACAGAGGGAGATGGTGTTACATTTTAAAGACACATATAAATAAATAGCCCCAAATTCAACTTAATAAAAGGAAGTGGTAAACAGGACGGTTTTAAGCTGTGATGTAAAAGAACTGAGAGTTATTTCCTGGAAATTTGACCCAAATTTGTGGTGCATATGAACTGTTTTGACTCTGTGGACAATAATAGACAACCTAAGTGGTCTGGATGGTATGTTTTTTAATTCTAATTTTATATATTTTGGCCCTATTAAGTGCGTTATTCTGAGCTCATTTGCCAATTTTCCAAATGCAGAGACATCAGTCTGAGAATAATGTGTGTTTCAGTAATCCTTAGAAAGCCAGTTTTCGTAGATGAAACAGATTTTTATGTGAAAATACAGTTTGTTGTATTAATTGAAGAACTATCACATCTGCCTTTTACACTACAACATGCCAGTCTTACATAGTAGCTTTGCGAAATAGTCCCCAGATCTTCACAAGAAACAAACACAGATGCACTCACCAAGATTAAATGATTTTAGGATCTCCAAAAAGGGATGTGTTTCGTTATGTGCCATAGTTCCACCATAAGCTGGTGTTCAATTCCACACTGACTCCGAGCAGACAGACCAACACTAAGCTTTTTCCAAGACAGGCTTTTTGCTTTTTTTCCCCTCCACAGTGTTTGGTATGGCGGAAACTTTGCTGTCATGCTTCCTTCCCTCTCTGGCTTTAAAATTAGCAAGTGCATTATTCCTTATCTGTGTGGGACATAACACTGGGAAACAGGGTTGTTTCCTTTTGCATCATTTCCTTAGGATCAATACTTTTCAACAATGGCTTCATTGGCTTAAGTAAAGAGACGTTTCTTGTGTTCTCTTGCAACTACAAAACATATTCTTTTCAGAAATTAAAACCATTAAAAATACAACCTTACTTCTGACGTAAAAAGCCAATCCTGACAAGGTTCTGGATAAGCTAAACCATGATCTAACCATCTACTAGAGAGTCTGCAGGCTATCAAGCTCTCGTTTTCTGTGGGGATTTCCTTCAATTGTTGCACTGTTCCCACTTCACCCCTGTCCTCAGAGTCTTCAGGCTGACATTACCACAAACCAACATTCTGCAGATAAACAGCTGATACAATATACAACTATTCTCTTTCTATATATTGACATATTTGTACATCTTCACAAGATTACAATAAAGCAGGGCCTCTATTAGATATAAGAACTTTTCTAGGATTGAACTTTCTACAAATTCCATAAACAATTTTATTAAAGAAGAGGTCATAGAGAGGGTTTTATATGAGGAAAATTCTCTAGAAATTGAGTTAAGACATGTCACAAAGAAGTCCTGCAGGTGGCGCTGAAGTACTTACAATGAAAATGCATTCGAGAAGCTGCAGCTTTGAACACAATACAGTAGACTGGAGATTCCCCAGAAACAGCATACAAGAAATATATTAATTCAGCTGCAGGCTTATAAGGGTTTCATTTGAGTTGGGTTATTGGGGTTTTCTAATTAATTAATTTTAGTGTAGGGGGAGCAGATTCAAAACTGAAAGTTACTCATTCAGAAGTTTCAAACTGAAAGTTATGTTTAAAAATAGCAAGGAAGTCAAAGTAGTTTTCAGTAAAATTTGAAACTTGAAACTTATTCAGTACTGTGCCCTTTGGTACATTATGTGCTTTTTTTAAAATTGCACAATCTTGACTAAGAAGGGAAAGCCACCATCTGGCCCGTAAAGGCCTTCACAACAGGCTTTTAGACAGGAACAGAGGACAAACTCCCTGCAGACACCTGCCAACTTCAGGTCTGGACTGAGCTGATGCTTTTGCTGCTACAAACTCATGATGTATCTTATAGAATATGATGCATTGCTGTAGATTAAACTACCCAGCAGTATATAAAGCAGTTAAACTTAGCACAACCTTAAACACCTACAGCAGTAAAATGCAACATTAACACATTAATACATCAGTAACATTAATCCAAAAACATCATATATAATAGTAAAACACTGACAGGGACCATTTTTCTGCAGAATGAGTACTTTTACTCTCAAAAGTACATGTTGCTGATAATACTTACATACTTTTACTTAAGTAAGGTTTTGAATGCAGGACTTTCACTTGTAGTGGAGCATTTTCACAGCGTGGTATTGCTACTTGTGCTTAGGATCTGAATAGTTGTACTAAATACTAAGTCTTATAGGGTAACTTTTTAAAAAGCGGTATCTTTTTTTTTTATCGGGCCCCAAGTCTCGTCTATTAGCATCCTGCAATCATTTCATTTTGGGATATTACTTCACATAATATCACAAACTATTAGGCTACACACTGCATGTAAAGGTCACTATAAACTCACTGTGAAGCGCCACAAACAAACCTTGGGAGAGAGAGAGAGAGAGAGAGAGAGAGAGAGAGATACCAACAGAGGGGTTCAGCCAGAGAATAAACCCCTTTGTCCCTAAAAATTAGGGGGACAGGAACTGGACCACACATTTCCGACCCCTCCTCCTCTAGTTTGTGCAGTCTGCTGCCAGCAGCGTGCCACACTTCTTCTTCTTCTTCTTCTTCTTCGTCGTGTGGTTACAAACTTCTTCACTTCACGTCACCATGTTTCACTTTCACCGTTACCATTGGCAACAAGGCAACACACGCACACGCAGGCACTTCCTCCGTAAAGTTGTCACGCTCTGAAGTCCTGAAAGTGGTAAGATGACATATCAGATGCGGCTGGATTTCGCTTTTATAGCGTTATGTTTGCCTGTTGCTTGTTAGGGCCCTCTTTACAAAAGTGTTATCTAGTTTTTTGTTGTTGTTGTTGTTGTTGTGAGCTAGTTCTTCTTTGAGTTTGTGGTGTTTTACTAACTTCCTCTCGCGCTAATACGCACCATTCAAGTAGCTATACAGGTATCCAACTTTGATAAGTTCTAGTAAAGTGTTAAATGACTTTGTGATAATATAATATGTGCACAACAGGCATAAATGTCATGAAACATTCACGGAGGCAAACGTTTGTGCCTAGCCAACTTCTGCTATTTTTGGGGCTAATTCAGACATCTTCTCATCCTACAATTTGACTTCCTTTTTGACTGTCCTTAAAGTGCTAATGTGATTATAAGTTTGCAGCATGGGCCAAGAGGAAATACAGTTTCACTCTTGATTTGAACACATGTTTATAAAGTTACACTAACTATTTTACTTGTATATAGTGTATGGTTGTTGTGCACTTTCTTGCCTGTTAATACTAGCTTTGTGTTTATGTTTGCTTCCATATTTATATTTGTCATTTTTGAGAGCTGATGACAACCAAATTCAGTCAAATGCCTTGTATGTGTCAACATACTTGGCCAATAAAGTCTGTAAAATGTATCTTACTTGACATGTAAGGAATAAATTGATTGGCACCTTTATTTATGCAGGAAATATGATAATGTATCTCTTAAATAGTGTAACTTGCCTGTTCTTCAGCACTTGTAGCCTTTGAAAGCATATTAGGATCAGACATTTGGTTAATCTGATAGACCTCTTTTACAACAGACATTTGGTTAAAGGAGGAAAAGCACAGGTGTCACTAATAACATTAATGTTGGCTCTGTTTTAAGTCATGACAGTGTGACTGTGAGCCAGCTTGCACAATACCAGGACCCCGATCTTGAAGCAGTTGAATGTATTTCAGCCATCGTTAATTTAATTATTTACACCTGTGCTTCTCCTACTGTAACATCTGTGATGTCTTCTGTGAAAAATACTTTTATTTCTACATGGGAAATTCATTGAAAGCAAACTCTCTTTTGCAGGAATACAGGGGTATGCAAACAGTATTGAGGGTAACAAGCAGTAGTTGCATAATAAAACACAAAATAGGTAAAAACATAAAAAACAATGGAAATTTAAATAAAAATATAAAAATCAATCAATTCAAAACAGTCACATGCATATGGTGGTAATCTTTAAATCATTGAGTTAAACTGTGAGAAACTTATGAGTGTGCCAAGTCCAAGACTATTATGAAGGTTATTCCATTTCTGAGGTACAAAGTAACTAAAAGTTCCCCATGAACGTATTAATATATAGGCATTCAACATGAACAGGTATTTACGAACAAAAAAAGAAGTTAAACAGTTTAGTTGGTCCCAATAATTGCTTGACAATAGGCGTGGCCTCAATTAAAACCCTCTTAACATACTTCTCTTTTGCAGGCAATGAGTGGAAGAAGTGCTTCTATTGGAGAGTAAACCTGCTTGTCCCTGCATGAAACCTGAGATTCAATTGGACCTGGTCCTGCAGTGAGCTTAGAAAGCGAGAGAGAGAAAGAGGAGGAGAGAGAGGGAGGGGCAGAGGGGATGTCCCACTCAGGACAGTTGTGAAAGATCTTCTGCTCTCAGCATCAGTTGTCATCACCTTGTCACACAGCTGCGGCGAGACGACATGGCCTCTCCAAGGTACCTCGGTCGGCCGTCTGTGGACATCGCTAATGTGATGCAGAAACTGCAGGGTAAGTGTCATTCTTCTTCCTCAGCTGGACAAAACATTCTCTCCTCCTGCGCTGCTGCACGGCAATATTCTGCTGATTCAATGCCTGGGCTGCATGCCCATCTGAAGTTTGCCAGCTTTTGCAAGGCAGGATGCTCTCACACACACACACACACACACACACTTGCACACACCCACATTCACACTTACTCACATAGGAGCATTTAGGCATACAGTTGAAAACGTATCGCTAAAATTAAACTATTTCCCTTATTGCTTACTAGGATTATGATAATGGGAGATCCTTCCAGTTAAGTCATTGTTTTTGTCTTGCTGCAGTTATAAAATGCACAGAAACTGCAATGTACAGTATGTTTTTTAATACTAATACTATAATGCCAAGTTACAGTCCCACATTGCGTAGCTGGTCTGTTCTTAAACACTTGTAGCCTTTGAGAGCATAACAGAATCACACATTTGGGTAATTTGATTTAATGTGCACATGGTCTCTTTTGTCACCAGGTTTATTTTTTTTGCCAAGATAGTGCATAATCTTATTTGGAATAATAAGAAAATGAATGTTCATTCTTGTGATATCTTGTGACCAAATTACAAAAGACATACTACATTGTTTGGCGGCCTCGATAGGGTAATTAAGAAATTATTTAGAGGAGCATGATTCATTTTATTCAGTGGATGTTGCGAAACTCCTTATCTCAAGACATGGATCAGAGCTCTCCTTTGATCAGTTTGTCTTTGCATCTCAGATTTTCTGTAGAGATTAGGAAGTCAAATTTGTTGCAAAAAGGGAAGCATTTTCATATCAAGTCATCTTGTCGCCAGCAAAAAGAACTTAATGTTTTTTTGGACACTTTTTTTTCCAGGAACAGGCTAATCTTTTAAAGTTTTTATCCAAGTCTTGGGTTAAAAGTTAGCTCCTTAATTTTATTCTCTCTTTTTGAGGCAGGCCAGGGATCATTAGGAACTTTTAATTTATTTTTGACATGGGATACTGAGTCGCAACACAACTGTGGCTTCATGAATGCACAGACAATGCACTGAACAAGACTACAACCTGACACCATTTCTGCCCTTGGTAAGAGAACAGATCGATAGCGGGAGTCTCTTTTTGTTGGTGTCCCCCCTTTTGTTACAAGGGCATTAGGCCACTACCATCACTACACAAGTGTGGTCGATTCTGGCATCTGCTTCAGCTCTGTTTAGATGTATTTCTGGATGTACAGTATACCAGGAAATTTTACACGTTATGGCTTGTTACCATAGCGACTGTTATGAAACATTTGCCTGTGGGTGTGCCAATGCTGCCCAGTTCCTGCTCTAGAGTCGTGGTTTCCTGTGCATTGCACAGCTATTTCCATTCACTTGCTATCAATGTGTATTCTAAGCACAATGAGGACTAAATGTGTCATGACAAAGAACACCTGCCATTTGGGTGTTATTGAATTGTTTTACACATTTTGATGTCCTCTGACTCAGACGTGCCCTGACATGAAGAACTATATAAGCTCGCTCAAAGTGAATTAAAAACATGTTTAAGTCTAAGTACAGTAGATATTTGCTCTTGTTAAGGCTGCTGCTAAGCGATAAACACAAACTAAACCTCTTCTTAGCTGCTGCTGAAAAAAATGATCAGAATTCAATATCAATTTATAAGATAAGAGAAACACAAAGATGTAATTGCTAAATCTATCTTTCTGACTTATCTGACAAAATCAGAAAAAGCAGGTACCTTTTTAATACTGTGTGGGCGAAGTTCCACTGAACAGTGCACAAATGGCATAATCTACAATGCAAAGTGCCAGCCACTGTTGCGTGTTTCATGTCAGGAAGTGGAATTTAGTGTCAGGTCACATCTGGAAGACATTATTTTGCCAGTGGTTTTAGGTACTTTGTAGATGGCGAGCAGCAAGGTAGTCTGGGCTATTTTTCGCTGGTAATTAAACGGAGCTTCCTGCCATTAAAGGCATCCTGCAGAGAGGGCTTCTTAAGACTTACTTTGACCATCGGTCCATCTGGGTGGATGAATTATTGACACCAGCAAATCTGTTGTCTTGTACACACTGATTATCTTGCTAGTGTTGACTGTACTAGTCTACATTGTGTATTAAAACAGATTTGTGAAGAAACCTGCTAAACTTATGAACAACTGATCCAAGGGAAAAGACTTGTTTCAACTTGTTGCGGCCTTAATTGCCCTCAGGGTACAATTGATATCTGTCAGTTGCCTGGTGGAGTGTGCATGACAAGCGTGCTGCTCTCATTATGCCTGGGCTCTTGTGGGTTTCTTGTGGGTTTCAGTCTAGTTGAGACTGTGTGTCTAACAGGATATGAAGAAACGCAGCTGGTGAAGCTTTGCGATGACGTTTCATAGTGTGACGAATCCCCTCCCTGGTCACACACTGACTGATATAAGCCTATTTCAATCTGGAGAATCTTAATTTAAAGAATAAAAAAATGTATTGACATAGTGCACAAATAGGAAAGTTGAAGAAAAATGAAGAGTCTTTGGCGATTAGACCCCTTCGTGACATCATATTTTGAGGCAGTAGTGAAACCATGAGCTGTACAGGAATATCCCCCCGATGGAGTCTAGACACTGGTGGTGTTGAAGGGGTGAGCAATGAGCAAAGAGCAATGGCTAAAGATCTGAATGGAAGGAACAGTTAAACTTTGACAGCAACGAGATGATTGGCTCACGGAGGATATGGCAGTATCTGATTGGTTTGACTGAAAGAGCAAACGCCCTCAATCAGCTGATTAAGTTGGAAGCGGGAAGAGAGTAAATGATAAATAGATAAGCATGAAGATAGTTAGTCTTCCTGATTGAACATGCTAAGCTTCATTAATTGTGATTTTGTTTTCATGATTACTTACAGATTTTTCTCTGATTTCCAGTAATTAAATGTGAAATGTTATGTAGATAATAGGGTCTTTGATTCCTGCAATAAGTAATGAAGTGACAATACGAAAGGGAAAATCATTAGGGCTGCAACAAAAGTATTTTCTCAATTAATTTATTTTTCATTTGATCTACAGAATGTCAAGAAATAGTGGAAAAAATGCCCATCACAATTATTCTGGACCCAAAGTGACGTCTTCAGATGTTTTGTTTTGCCTGACCTTTGCCCGATTCTTGGCATTTTTGCTTGAAAAATGAATGAAATGATTAAATCAAAAGTTGCCCATTAATTTTCAGTCGATCGACCAGTCCATTAATTGACTATTTGTTTCTGCTGTAAAAATCACACTTTTTGGTAAAACGCCTCCCTGCTCTGCACATGCGGCCAGTAACACAAGATTGCAGCTTTGTTGTGAAAGGTCACAAGCTAAAACATTGAGAGCTGCTGCGTTAGAAATCTGTGATCACCAAGGGGGCGGAGTAGTTACCTCACAGACAAGCGTGCATGTTGTCAGCTGTAAGAGATGCTTCTACTCTACAGTGTCAGTAACAGCTGCCAGGCACAGACAGCCATCACACTGATATGATCTCATGAACAGAGAGCCTAATTCCCCCTCTACACTAAGCCAAGCTGCCTCAGACTGTTTATTGCATAAGGGAGTGGTTTAAAACACACCATATCTTTTTTTTTTTATGGTACTGCTTTCATTTGTTGTCTTTGTTTTTGAGTATTAGATTACAGTATTGTCATGTTGTTTTGAAGACCAGGAAACCTTTCAGTAAGTATTAAATCCTCAGTGCCAAGCATCTCGGAACGGACAGCCACAGAATGATTTCTTGTCCTGTCTGATTGTTGTTGGAGCTAAAGTAGGGCTGCTCTCGACTAAATGGAACAACAGAGTGAGTGGGCTTTTACAGTGCTCCCAGGTGACCAACACAGGCCAATGAAGCCAAGCACCTACAGTGCAGCATTGCCAAAGGTATCATCTGTCCTAAGACCATCTTAAGTACTCCATTACTCTTGTGAATTGCAGATGCTTTAGTGGTTTGATGCTCTGCGTGGTGTTTGTTGCTGGGGCTATCCTCTTTTAATTGCCACTTAGCTACTAGTACTACATCAGGCTTAATTAAATCAGTTGACTAAGGCATAATGACTCAATGATGGGGAGCTGTTTTACATAAGGATTTTATGTTCGTCAGAGTTAGTATATCCAGACCTCACCTACATACAGTACAAGTGAACGTCTAACCGAGTTCAGGACTCTGGACAGCTCCTTAATAGCTACTTGGATTTGAGACTGAGCTGCTGGATTATCAGGAAAACTTCAAGTTATCATGAAATAAATTTGCTTTTTTATTTCTTTCAGTTCCTTTGTGTCCAAAGGGCTGAGTAATACTTTTTTGTCTGTAGCACAGACTATCAAAGACTGTCCAAAAGTTGGCATATAATGCTTCGTCAGATTTGTAATCTTGTTTACTTATTTTTGAATCAGAATTAACCACAGATATTCCAGGTCCAAAGCTTTCAACCACTTCTTGTGGCCTTCCTCTGCAGATGGAGCTGCTCAGCTTTGGAAGCAAGAAAGTTGGATCTTGTGTTGTCAAACTGTTTTTTTTAAGGTCAAGAATAAACCTTTCTTCATTTTTCATTTAGGCAGATAACAGCTGCTTGGGTTTAGACAACATTCAGCATTTGAGAATGTTGGCTTGATTTGTTAAGTTAAACAGTAGAAACAGGTGTTAGGATATGCCATCTAGGCAGCAGGGAAAGGACCCAAACGCAGACTGGTGCAGATGAATGATTTATTTAAAGCAGCAAAAACTTACAGAACTTGGGAAACCAGGAAACAACACACATGGTAACACCAAGAACACAACATGGAGAGACAGCCAACAATGAACCAACAGAGACCAAAGGGAGAGGACCGGTATATATAGAGAAGGGGTTAACGAGCAAATCAGGGGCAGGTGAGCACTGGGGAGCAGGTGAGGATAATCAGAGAGACATGAGGGCAGGAACTGAAGAAACAAGACAGGAAGAATTTCAAAATAAAACAGGAAATAAACAACACGCAAGAGACAAGACCTGGGAATACAAAATAAAACTGGACACAAGACCAAACACACACAATGTCCATGTGGGATCATGACAACAGGTTTATATATCTCAAAGTAAAGTATCAAGAAAAACCGTATTTTTTCCTTATCAGGAGCAAAATGCACTTGTTGGCACTAGTAATGAAACATTTCAGATTGCCTCTGGTGGAAACATAAACATGTGACTTCCTTTGCAGCAGAGGATTTTTCCTGGGTTGGACCCATCTGGCACTGGGCGTTTAAAATAGCAAATGTAAAAGCTTTAGGTATAAGGATACAGGTTGGCTTACTATTCTGAACAAAGAAGCAAAACTAACATTTTTATGATAACCTTTTACCATTCATGGTTCTGATTGTGGGACATTAGCACTATTTTTAGGACTTTCATGGACTGTTGCTATAAAAGTACTATGGAAAGTTACATGAATATGAACATGTAATGTGTGTATTATATAATAATATTAAATAAATATAATATAAATAATAATAAATAATGCTGGTACAATTCACTGTGAAGTATACTGCTGAAACCTTAAAAATATGTTGTCTCTAGGTGGGTGGGTGTTGAAGGGTTAAATAAATGCTTTAAAAATATTTAAATGGTTTGACTACAGTTAATTACAAGGTTAATGTTTTTATTTTTAATTTGTCCTCATTGACAGACCAGTTTGAGTACCTAAACTTTTTTTTGTTTGAGACTGAGTTAGTCATAAATGACTGTTAACATAATAATTGTGGTATTTCTAAAAGCTCATTGTTCTCAGTGCACGCAGCTGTCAACATCATTTTAATGGTTCTACTTCTAACCTTTTGCTGTTTGGATGTAAAAGGGAAAAAAAAATCCATTTTCACCCAAATAGCTTTTCTGGGCCAGTTCCACCGGCAGTCTATAGAGCAGTAATAATAGAATCACAAGCTCAGGACTATTTTTAGTATATCTGAAAAGCTTTTAGTATTCCGGTGGTCTTGAAAGAATAAAGGGATTTTTTTCTGCAGGAGATGATAAGCTGATGATAAGTACCACACTTATTCACTATTGTGTGTTGTATTCACAAGAGTGGAGTAGTAGTCCAGTAGAAAAACAGACTGGGCAAAGCTGAAGTGGTTCTGCTAGGCCTTACAGGACAAAAATGGATAATGCATCAGAGCTTTTACATTATACTGTGTGTGCAACGGGAATCCCGGGGTGGGTGTGTCTGCTTTGTCGTCACAATAGCATTGAGAGAGAGAGAGAGAGAGAGAGCAGGTGGTAGATGTTATTCACCAGCCTCAGCATTAATTATTAAGATTTGTTGCACCATGGTGAGCTTTGTGCAGCAGTCTTTTAATTTTGTTCTGGTCTGTTTAACCAATAGACCTACAGGGACTCCATTTGATTTTTCAGCCAAAATGAAAAAAAAAAAATTAAAATAAACAAATTTGAAAGGAAAATTTGACATTTCTTTCATCATTGTCTTGGACAATGTAATGCTTTTTAAATGTGTCAGTCTCATAGAAGATTAGACAAATCTTATAGGCAAACACAGGCCCACACACACACACATACACACACACACACACACACACACACACACACACACGCATAAATCGGGATAATGCAGCCAAGGCTGTGACATCACCGCCTCCCACATGCTGATTGGTGGAGCCATGCTTCTAGCTGATCTCTCTCCAGCCTCAGACGGTACGATGATACAGCGAGGCAGTGCAGCGGGGGCTGTGCACATCCACACAGGCATGGCTCCTCTGGATGGGAAAAACACAGGAAGATGGAAGGATGGGATTGTAAATGACCCTTTCTGTTAGAGTTTTCTCCTCTGCCGTGGGTGTGTGCGTGCGTGTGTGTCTGTGTGTGCGCATGTGTCAGTGTGTCTGTGTGTGAGAGTGTCAGGGAGGAGGGGACGTTTTCATCACAGCCTCCAGCAGCTTTTGCTTTCACCGGGGGAAACCAGGCAGCCAGATCTGTTTTGCTTCCTGCTGGAAGGAAAGGGAAAAGGACAGCTGTGTGTTTTTGTGCCAGTTTTTCCACTGTGGATCTTATTTTCACATATACATATATGTACCGTGGAACTCATGAAAGGCAAAGGGAGAGAGCCGGAGAGTGGGGTGCAGAATGGCTCACTATAAGGATGTATCTGTCAGGAAGACTTCTTTAAATCTGGTGACTGGATTTTTTCAGTATCTACGTGGTAAGTAGGGCAGCAGCACCCTTCATCTCTCATCTGTGTGCACATACGCAGCTAATCTGGGACATAACTGGGAAAATAACATATGCTAATGGTTTGTATGTGAATCCCTGCTAGATGAACTAGTTACAGTGTAATGCTGCACAAACACAGCTGTGTGTGTGCTGTATCTGTGTGTGTGTTTATGTGTGCATCTGTATGTGCATGCTATGCTTCAATGGGCATCCCCTGTGCATCAGCGATGAAGCATTTGCCTGTAGGTTAACATCATCTTAGCTCCCTGTATAGTGTTCGCATTGCTTCCTTAAACACGTGACCACTGTCTATATCTCTAAGGGTGGATGTTTAAAAATGGCCACTCTGTGCGGTGTGCAGCACTAGCCTACCAGCATGCGTGACAGGGTGTTAGAAATCAGTCCTCGACGCAACAACAGCACCACTATGGCAAAGAAATCAGTTGTTTTGTTATACATGCTGCTGCATAATGCATGAAGTGTTGTGGCTGAATATATTAATAGACCACTAAAGAGGCTGGGGGTGACCTAAACAATCACGCATGTTATTACTGAACACAGAGGTGGCCTGCGAGATGTGTTGGCAGAAATTTCCTCTCCAGTCATTCTCTAATCTCCTCATTTGACCTCTTTTTGAGAGCACTTCTCAGGGTCATCCATTATACTAGCACTGGCAAGCTTGTGTTGTTCACATTGCACACATCTAACCATGGCAGAAGTCGTACTTTGTAACATGCTTGGTGCAGGGCTGCTGTAATGCTACTCCCAGAAGCGGTGTAAAATTATGTAGTATGAGGTTGGATAAAGTCCTACAAAGGCTGTAACTGACAAAAGTTATAGTTAAGGATTAATATTGTATGTGTTTTATGTTGCTGTGGTAGCTATAAACAACACCATATCCTTATAGAATCAATTAACAGGCACTTCTTTGCAAGAACAAATCTGTAATCTCTCATCAAGTCCTATGATATGTGTCCTCTATGAATATCACCAGCTCCATTAGTCTCAAGTATGGGACTTAGGCTCAAAGTCAACCGTCAGAGCATGTGGCGTCTTTCATGTATTAATATGCCTTTTATACCTTTCATTTTCAGATGAGCAAGAGGCGGTGCAGAAGAGAACCTTCACAAAATGGATCAATTCTCATTTAGCAAAGGTAAGTGTGAATTTCCATCCAATACCACCCGCTGCTTACACACTACATGGCTATCATAAATCACTTGACTGGGGCTGGAGATTGTAGGACTTTACAAGCTCATCAGGCTCATGCAACAAATTGTCAAAGCAATTACATCACAAGTAAGTCTGAAGCTGCGCTATGTTGACCTTTTTCATCAGAGACACTCGTGATGTTTTATTGCTCGTCATGATAATGTAGCTTCTCTTTGGTCAGTGATATTTCAGACTACTGACCCGTCATGCCTGTGTAGGGAACTGACTGCAAGACGAGCTTTGCCATGCAACTATAATGGCCCCTAATAACGCTGCACAAGATAATTGAATTCATCCAGTTAACTGTGAATAATGACATCATTTACCTCGTTTCTTAAGCATTTAAAATCAAACCCTGTTTAATGGAACAGGGTTTGTTTATAATGACAGTTTGCTGGATCTAATGATGGGGAAGGAACACACGTTCTCTGTACAGTCTACCTGTGATTCTTCTGTTCTGTATTCCTGAGAGGTGAACCATTGAAAAGGTCATGCTGCTTGTTGCTTTGCTGGAAAGACAGCACAGACATGACAGAGCTCAGAGACATTTTTGCAGTTCTGTTTTAAAGAAGCTCACTAGGGGCATTTATACTTGGATGAGCTTCTGTACCACTAGTGGAGTGTGTTTATGTGGACATATGGGAGGTATAATGGAATTATTCAGAAACTGGTGTGTGGGGTATGTATCTGTTGTGTATTAGGTGTTTGTGTGTGTCTGCTGTTAATGAGTGTGTAGGTATGTGCGTGGGTGTTTTGTTGTCATGTCAGTGTGTGTATTTGTGGACAGGATTGGCAGGGTGGGTGTTGAGGTGTGCAGATGGAGAGCAAGAGGGTGAGGACAGTTTCCTGCAGGCAGTCGTCTGCTTCTAAGGTTCATGCATGTAAATTACAAGGCACAACAATAACACATGCTCAGATGCTGTATTATGTAACACTGTGACCTTGAAATAACAAACTATGTTAGATTATGCACACTGAATTAAAGTGAACCTTATGACTATAAAATATCAGAAGTTTACCATTTCCTGAAGAACTGTTGGGAATTCAGAATAAGTACTGAGTGATCTCTTTGTGACTGTAATCACTGATGACACAGCAAAGTGTTCAACTAGTCAGACACCGCTACAGGGTTTAAGTCTGGAACCTGGCAAAGAGATTTAGTTTAGAGGGGTCTTTTGTTGAGCCTGATCTGCCCACATTAGTTCAAAGCGTGTGTTCTAAAACTTTGGAAGAATCTCAGTTATGTGGTGGGCCAACGCAGAGAGGCTCTGTTGGTCTATTCTTCATTATTCATGCACTGCGCTCAAGCTCACTCACTGTGCATACCAATAGGACTAATGTAGCATAAGCCACATCACGAAAGAGCTCTCGAACAGTCATATTTACACTGCGGACAGCTGCTGTATGAGTGAGATTGGCTTATTTAGCAGGAAAGTTTACAAGTGATGTGACTTTTCTTTTCAGTGCACAAAATGTTTCTTGCAATAAGTTGCAATAGTTTTGTGTGTGTGAATAAATGATGAGTATTGGCCTGAATAGAATATCTTTTTTATCAGTGAAAGTGTGTGTTATCTAAGTTTGAACTTCCTCCAGTTGTCACACTTTCCCTTCAGCCTTTGTGTCCATTTCCTCTGATATTGTATTACTAAGCACCTTTCCACTGATTTTCACAGTTTTTCCACTGTTAGGATGTCTCATGTGACTCTGTTGCTCAGTAAATTCATTTTCCAGGGTGGGAACAATTTTTAAATTACAGATGCTATTTTTGGGTGATTGTGCATATTAGCAGTTTGATCGTAATATTGTATACCTTTTTTTGTTTTAATCTGACTAGTAGGAATAGAATAGTTATAGATTCTTATAGTCAAATAGTATATTTAATTGACAGCTCTTAACACATAATTGTTCGTGCAGTCATACAATGCCTATGGACCTTTAGCTGCAGTGTTAATGAAACAGTGCATGTAAATGAACCAGTGTTGTTCAGATAAATCTCAAACAACTGAATAATAGTATTTGAATAAACATGACACATCTTGTACAGTACTTTTGTGACAGGAAGAAGAGAAGTGTGTGTGTACAGAATAACAGGACAGACGCTTGCCTCTTCACACTGCTTTGCCCCAAATAGACAGCCAACTGCATCCTGTCATGGAATATGTTGAGTTGTGAAATGGCCTGTAAATGATGCCAAATAAAGAATCCCCATGGTGAGCTTTCCTTTTAATTAAAGCTTCACTCTGCTGAATAAATACACATCTGTTTAATTTACTTATACAGCAATGCTGGTGTAACACAGTAGGTCATAAAGCTGTCTTTCATCTTGGAGATTGTACGGCTCTGTAAATGTGTGGATATGATATCAGGAGACAGTGCCCAATTAGGGTTAAATGAGTACCATCGCCTCAGGACTGGGCACCAAGCCACTGCTGAGGAAAAGGCACCATCTTTTCAGCTGCAGGGAGGCTCTGTGGTTGTTGCTAACAAGCCTGTTTCTCACAAACAGCATTTGGTTTCGCCTCAGCCCTGCTAATGGGTTAGAATACCAATATCCTTTCACACTATAGAATTAACAATGCAACATTACGGGTATAAATGTATTGGTTCTCAAGACTAGATTCATTTCTAATTACAAAAAGTTTAATTTGTTGTAACGATGAGTTTCTGTGCTGTTAAAGCTGTGTTTTCTCTCTTCCAGTATAAACCACCGCTAGAGGTTAACGACCTTTTTGAGGACATCAAAGATGGGGTGAAGCTCTTGGCTTTGTTGGAGGTGCTGTCTGGCCAAAGACTAGTAAGTAGGACTTATGAATTTTTTTTGTACAGGATTCAAACGCAAATTGCATAGAAATGTTGAGCTTGATTCGTTCCTTTAAGATGCTTGAATTATCTTTTATGCAAGGTGATTTACACTCATGATTTTAAGTGTGGATTTCGTAAAGGGGAAGAGCCACTAAATTATATAGCAACCAAAACCTAAATAAAGATTGTATATCCGTTCTATCTTAAGAAATCCCAAGTTTGGATAAAATTGTTGTTGCTCACATTAAGCGTTGGGTCGCTACACAGAAATTGCAGGACCCTAATTTAGATCTGAGCCTCCCCACTGTGAGAGGCCGTAGGCTCATCTCTCTGTTTTTCTATCTCTCCCTCTCTCCATGACACACACACACACACACACACACACACACACACTCACACACACACCTTTGTATACTTGTGAGGACCCTCATTGACGTAATGCAATCCCTAGCCCTTAACCTTAACCATTACAACTAAGTGCTTAACCCCAACTCTTACCCTAACCCCACCACTCTTTTAACCTAACCTAGCCTATACCTAATTCTAACCCTAACCTTAAAAACAAGTCTTAATATTCAAACAGCCCTTTGAAGTAGTGAGGACCTGTCAAAATGTCCTCACAATGCAGAACTGTCCTCACTACGATGGTTTAAAACTGAAATTGGTCCTCAGAAAGATAGCAATCCAAGCTCACACACACATATGCACTAGCCCAGACTCTGATAGGGATTTAGTAATCAGACCTGTCTTGAAACAAACTGCCATGTCATTTGCAAAGCTGTTACTTGGCAAATGAGTCAGTTGCATGTCATGGTGAACACTGTCTGATGCTTTCAATTACTGCTTTCAGGAGTGCACCCCTGCTGGTTCATATCAGCCAAAAATCCAACATAGACGGAACTCACTGAAGCCGACTCTACCTCATGTTTTAGAGGACAGGATTTTACTTTTTCTCTTAAAGCAGCTTTGGCACTCACCAGTTAATTTATGTAAGAAAATAATCTATGCTAATACTCCCAGGCCACTTTCACTATCTTACTGTGTAACTAGTAGCAAACATGATGGTTTTTCAATCAAAGTGAGGTGGTTGGTACAGTAGACAAAATAACCACCCGCAGTTAATTTCATACCATGTTTCAAATCAACAAATGGTGAAATGAAGATATCCTCAGCTCTGTATGATGTGGCTTTCTCGGCTAGCTTGATTTTCACTTCCTGTCATCTCTGTCTGAAGCCCCGTGAGCAAGGCCGCCAGCTGAAGAGGATCCACTGGGTTTCCAACATCGGCACTGCGCTCAAATTCCTCGAAGGCAGGAAGGTAAGCATTCAGTCATAACAGCAGTTTCACCTTTAAATGTTTTGAAGCCATTTTCTTCCACAACTAAATATACATACTAGAAAAAAAAGACAGTGGCATGTCTTAAAGAAGTCCAGGATATGATTAAAAGCTCATGACAAAAAGCTGTTGATTACATATTTGTCAGTGCACATAAGGTGTCGCTGTCTGTAACATGCACTATGTTCAGAGAAGCAGCAGATAGAAACAGGACTTCTTGATTACATAAGCCATCTCTAAATCCTTTGGCTCTATGAAGCCTGTGTCCCACTTTCATCTGGGTTCCCTGTGGACTGAGACTTACATTGTTGTGATCTCTCTCCCATCATATGTGCCTTCAGTCTGTGTATCGAGGATCTCCGGTCAGTCGCCATTAAACGCCCTGTGTGATCATACTGTATGCATTCTTTTCATTTGATGCACGATGTGTACTAAGCAACGCTTGGATACAGCCATTCTGTTTCTATAAATGTAGTCATTACGCTTTTCTGCTGACATGCATTTTGATGCATTTTGACTAGAACACCGGTTACTGACGTGTCTGGCTCCCTACAGTTCTGAGCTGCTCAAATGTAGAGATGTAAACATGGCAAATTGTGGCAGTTCTCCAATGCAAGGTTTGCAGTGCTGTGGTACTTCTGTTGTTCCTTTAATGCCTAGCTGGACACAATTCTCTTCTATTTTCTTTTTTTCCTTCTGGTTCACTTTTCAATGTGGCTGTTTCTGCCTGCCTGGTTTGGCTATATTACAGTACTTACCTGCATCAAAGACCCGACTTTGATGACTTTGAGCAAAAAAAAAAAGCTTGCAATATTCTTTTGGACAGAATGACACTCAGTGGGCTCACTTCCAGACTGTCTGCATGTGACTTATTTTCCGGAATAATCCTCTGCTTGGCTTTTGTTTCAGATCAAACTTGTTAACATACATGCCACTGACATCGCAGATGGACGACCATCAATTGTCCTTGGGTTGATATGGACCATTATCCTCTACTTCCAGGTAATGCTTCATCTGATCCCCAAATCCTGAGAGTTTAATAACTGTGCTCACTCCAGTGTGAATTGATGCCCTACGAATAAACCCTGCACTTCACAAACTCCTGGACCAAATGTTTTGTCGTCAACATTTTGATCCAATGTTGATATTGTTCTTGTCAAAACTTTACATAGCATAATGTATGCATAAAGCGGATAGATAGATTGGATAGACTGGATAGAAGACAGAGAGGACTGGATAGATTATGTCACAAAATGCAGATTCAGATGGATGCCAAGAAATACTGCCATTTTCTTTTCATGTTGCTATGGTCACAATGCAACCTCTCATTTTCCTGTTGTTGTTGTTGTTCTTCTTCTTTTAGATTGAGGAGTTAACCAGCAACCTGCCAGCCCTCCAGGCTCTGTCCAACAGCAACTCCTCTGTGGAGAGTATAGCCAGCTCTGAAACAGGAAGCCCTCCCATGAAGAGAAAGGTGGTTAACAAATTTCAGGGCAATGCCAAGAAGGCCCTGCTCAGATGGGTGCAGTGCACAGCAGCCAAGTACGTCACTTTCAAATTACCTTTTTGGCCAGGTGTTACAATATGTTTATAGATATGGGTGTAGATACATTTTCATTATACTGTATAAGATGCAGCACAGATGAGGTCTAGAGCCTTATTTTGAAGGTCTTTCATAGGAATTTGCAAAGCAAAAATGCTTACGTATGTGTATTTCAGGCATCATGGAATTGAGGTGAAGGACTTTGGTCCCAGCTGGCGCGATGGTGTCGCATTCCAGTCAGTGGTGCACGCCATCAGGCCAGACCTGGTGGACATGGAGGTGGTGCGGAGGAGGAGCAACAGGGAGAATTTGGAGGAAGCCTTTGCACTTGCAGAAAATGAGCTGGGTATTCCCCGTCTGCTGGATCCAGAAGGTACCCTTGATCTTTCCTGCTGTTTGCATTAAAGATTCCAGTGCAGTAGACTATTCAGACAAAATAGCACTGAATATAAGTGTTATATTGTTAAGTCTTTTGAGATTTGCCAGTGTTTTAGACATAAAAGTAGCAAATATACAGTATTAATTAGATTAATGAAATTGTGTTACTCTGTCAGTTCATTCTGCATGAGTGTTTTTGACTAAATGTGTGCTGAAAAGATCAGTGAAACCCTCCACAGGATCAAAATTCTGTGTTGGCTCTGAGTTTTAGTCTGTGGAAGTGAAGCAGTCTGCAGTGGCTCTGCAGTCCTGTCTTCACTAGCAGAGTGGTGATGCTTTATTGCACAAAGAGCTGCACTGAAACGTCTCTGCTTTTACGGGAGCTTGACCCTGATTTCTCGAAACATCAGGTCAAGGATGGAGATGAAAGTAGACATGTATAATTATCTGTCAGGCCTGAAGAGATTTATCCTTTTGAGGATGCAAAATACTTTTTTAAAATGTCATATTGACTTAATACCAAACGTAATGGCTCTGTCATATCTGTCCTTTATTGAGGTCATATTTAAAATCAAATTCTGAAATGATTTTTGGAGGCCTGAAAACCATTTGCTGCCTATGTTTAGATCAGCTAAATTTCAGTGTAAGGTTTCATCCAGTGCATCAGATAATGTTTGTGTTGCTCTGTAGATGTGGATGTAGACAAGCCAGATGAGAAATCCATCATGACATATGTGGCTCAGTTCCTCAAGCACTACCCAAACCCCCACCACTCTGAGACTGATGGACAGCAGGATGAGGTACTTTATTTAAAACAGTGATACATCGGGAAAAAGTTGTTAAGTTAAAGTTGTATATATTGTTGCCATCCACATCTCCCAAAAATAGCCTAGTGTATCATCGTTCATAGGGAACGACTACATTCAGAGATCATAACAACAGTATATGCTTGATGAAAACATGCTTTAACTGCTGCTGAGCTTAATTGTTTTAAACCTGTACCTGCAATTTTTCACATTTGTCATTTTATCACATCTCATAATCATAGCATGAACACAGTATATAATCATCAGAATTTTGTTTTCCATCATCAGACTCATTTAATTTCTCCATCTACTTATTTGTTTTGTGCACATTAAGCTGCTTCTTGGCTCAATTCCAACTTTTGCACTGTCAGTGCCAGTACTCCAGGTGAGAGTTCAGGTCATAGTGCTGCATGCTTTCTCTTAGGAGTGTATTCCCACCTCGCCCTCATCCCATTTCCCCCATCCTCTTTGCTTCTTTTTAATAATGCATCTAATGCATTTTGTGGTGTATTTGCATCTCTTTGTGTGCCTTGCTGCTTTCCTGGATAGTTTGGTCCCCAAGATATAGAGCAAATGCTTGAGGTATGTTTCACTAAATTAACAGACTAAATCAGAGGTTTGTAGAAGATACTAGTCTCCGAACCCCCCTTTCCTACTACCATGACTTCTACAACTAATTTGTACTAAAATGTAGAGGTTGGCTTTGTGTGAAATATTAGCAGGTTAAGTCTCTTTTTCTTGTCCGTAACTGTGTGTTTTTCCTCTTTAATCTGAATTGATGAGGTGTTTCTGGAATGTCAGTTTGTAGTGTTTCTCAACATATTGGCATGCTAATTTCTAAAAAAGAAAAAAGGATTCAAATCAGTTTGTTCCTGTGACTCTAAGCTGCATGTTCCCTGATTGTGATAGAGAGAGGAGCGGAAAATGCTGAGAGAGCTGAAGGTGTTTTTAGATCAGCTGGAGAGAGATGTGCTGCGGGCCCAGGGATCAGAAGGAAACCTCACTGACAAATATCAGGTGAGTCAGGCCTGGACAGACAAAGTGCATTGTTACATAACATTCTGCTCTGACAAAGACATTTATCAATTCTCACCACATGTCTCATTTTATCCTTTTGTTTTGCAGGCATTTAAGAGCTTCCGTGTACAATATGAAATGAAGAAAAAGCAGACAGATCCGCTGCTACAGCCAGTCCACAGAGACGGCAAGCTGTCCGTGGACCAAGCTCTGGTCAAACAGGCGTGGGACCGTTTGTCTGCCAGGGTACTTGTACTGCATACTTCTGCACAACATGAATAATTTAGAACCAAGCCACAAAGAAAACAGAATTAATTATCATAATTAATCATACCTAAGTTAAACAAAACCTGAGAATAAATAATAGATTGTGTGTTTGTTATTTGCTTTTCTTTGCTTGAAAATTGCTTTGCCATAGAGAAAGTTACCATAATGAGAGAGAAACACATCTCAGGGTTTCTCTCTTCACTGGCTGCCAGTGAAAGTTCAGTGGGGTACAAGTGTTTGAATTAGAGTTTGTTCTGAGGGGAGGAGACGGGAACAGAGGAGGTTTTCTTCCTTGGGCAGTCTGCTCATCTGGACATCCACAGCTTGTCTAGACTGGCATAAAACTCTTTTGTAGTGTGATTGCTTGCGAACATGTGGAGCCGTTTTGATCAGGATAGCCTCCTCTATGGTGGGATCTTGCTTTGGTAGAGTGGGTTTTTTAATGGATGTCAATTGCAGCTGCTGGACTGGCACATCCATCTGGACAAGTCCCTGCCTGGTCCTCTGGGAGTGATTGGAGCCTGGCTTCACAGGGCAGAGATGGCTCTGAGAGAGGACATTCCCATCCAACATGCTCATGAAGAGACAGCCAATGTTCTTCACAGAAAACTAGAGCAACATAAGGTAACACAGCAGACCTTTGAGTTTCAATGTATTTGGACACCAACCATGCTATTGCCATGGTAGGTATCCTAATTGTTTTATACGGGTAGGGTACACAGGAAAGCCAATGTGGACATGATTATATGTGATTACATTTTGCAGGAGGTATTAAAAAACTTGGAATCGCACAGGCAACCCTTCCAGCAGATCCACAGGGACAGATCAGTGAATGGGGTACCTGTCCCACCTGAGCAACTCCAAGATATGGCTGAACGGTAAGACCTTTATCAGAATAATTATAATTACTTATTGTCTTGTGAATTCATTTTATATACAGTTTCTTCTCAAAATTGTATTTATTTATCGAACATCAACATCAACTTTATGTTCGCCTGTTCTGTTTTTAATTAAGTAAAACATTTTCTGTGTTTGGTCTTCTATGCCTTGTGTAAAATCAAAGCAAAAATGGAATGATTATTGGATATCTGTTTAATTTGCAGGTTCAATTTTGTGTCTACATCGTCTCATGCTCACTTGATTAAACTGGAATTCTGGGAAATTAAGTATCGACTGATGGCATTTCTTATCTTGGCTGAGTCAAAGCTCAAGTCCTGGATCATTAAATATGGCAGACGGGACTCTGTTGAACTCCTGCTGCAAACCTACCTTGTAAGCTGAAATTATTGATGTGGTAGTTGCAATATTTGAATGGCATCGTGTCTATCAAACAATTTAATCTGTATTTTCATGCTTTCCTTTCTATTCCAGACTTTTGTAGAAGGCCACAGGTTCTTTGAGCAGTATGAGATAATCTTCACAGCCCTCAAGCAAGCAGCAGAGGTTTATGTAAAGTCCGACAGTTCAAGTAAGACACTATTTTTACCAATTTGTTTGTTATCTATATATATATATATATATAAATTTGTTTGGGCTCATAGTAAACAGTCTTATTATTGATTTTATGTTACAGGGTCTAAGACCTGTAACAAAGGTAAGTCCAAAAAACAGTCATCAAGACATGACAATCTTTAAAGCCTTAACTTTGCCTGTTTCCTGAGCCATTCCTTTCTGTAAATGTGGGGCTGCACTTTTCTTTTTCAACATACTTTTAACCCCCAGAACTGAAAAATCCTAATATTGCATTATGCATGAAAAAGTAACAATAATTGCATTAGTTGGAATGCTATTTTAGCACAATCTTTCTGACCTAACACACTGTAGCATCAACCAAATGACCAAATGATCCGCAGACATAATCAAATGCTGTTTTTTATACAGTTGATACCCATATTGGTTGTAACTAAAGTGAACTAATTCCATATTTTACTTTCAGTTGATGAAGCAGAAGGGGTAAGTAAATTCCTCAGTGATGCCACAGCTCAGTGGAAGAACCTGGCTTTGGAGGTGCGGAGTGTTCGCAGCATGCTGGAAGAGGTGATCTCCAACTGGGAGAAGTACAGTAGCACAGTGGCAGCTCTGCAGGCCTGGCTAGAGGACGCTGAGCAGATGCTCAATCAGTCAGAGAATGCCAAACGTGTAAGTACAATCACAGATACTAGTAATGATGAACAGTAATATTTGTAATGTACAGCTTTTATCTGTGCTGCTAAACTGTATGAGGAATGTTTTTTAAAATTGTCACAAAGCATTTGCTTACCTGGAGGTTGTGCATTACTGTACTACACAGCTATGGTCTTTGTTTTCCTTTCTTCGTTTAGGATTTCTTTAGAAACCTCTCTCACTGGATGCAGCAGCACATGGACATGAACGATGCTGGGAACTTCCTCATTGAGACCTGCGATGATACAGTCTCACGAGATCTGAAGCAGCAGCTTCTCCTTCTGAACGGGAGATGGAGGGAGCTGTTTGTCAAAGTCAAACATGTAAATACAATGTCCTTTTGAACAACTGTACCGAGAACAAAAATAATATAACGATACGTTCTGTCACATTAGCTTAACTTTCAGAAAAGATAAAAATGATCCATTTACTTCTTCCTCTTGTTTCATTGGCAGTATGCAAGAGCAGACGAGGTGGATAAGTTGAGGCAAGATTACCAAGATGGCATTAATACCTTGAAAATGTTCATGGATGCAACCAATGAGAAGATGACTGCTCCTGTCCAAGTATCTTTCCTGAACGTCAGAGCCTTTGCTCAAGATGTTGAGGTAAACAGCCCATACACTCACCTTTTCCTCAGGTTAGACTGATCTTTCATCTCTCTTCTGTACAATGAAACATCTTTATACTATATATCTCAACTTACTGTAGGAAATCAAGCACAAAGTGCCAGCTATGGAAGCCGCCTGTAAGGCAGCGAGCCGTACTGCTCAGCTGTTGACCAAAGACACTCCACAGGAGGAGGTTTCACAGATGATGGCTGTGATGGCCTCGATCAAAGAGCAGCTGAGCAAGGTGTGTGCATGTCATTACACAATATGTCATCCACTTGTTGAACTTGTCTCTTCTTTCCCTTTTTATGTGTGCATGTGTGTGTATACGTGTGTGTTCATTATGTGGGTTTTTCAAGGCTGATACTGATGCCCAGTTTGTATTATAGCTGCTCAGTATTTATTATTTCTTTTCTTTATTTATTATTTATTTATTAAATTTGCTGTATCAAACCAAAATATAGAGCTGCCACTTTTCATTATATGCAAATTATATGTGATTGTTTTAAGGAGAAAGATAGAGTTAATTGCTGTGAAATCATGTTGTTTTTATACACTCAAAATGTCCAAGGATGCAGTGTTTTCCACAGAATTTAATTGCTTTAATGCTGTCATTGATTTAAGATTTAAAACAACATATCAGTCCCCTGTGATTCGCTTTAATCAACATGCTGTCCTCCAATCAGGTAAGGGAGAGATGTTTGCCTCTGCTGAGGGAGTCCCAGTCTCTATTACCTCAACTGGAAGAAATGGAGAAGAACATCACAGGCTTCTACCAGGCTCTGGAGAAGGCCAGTCATCTGACCAGCACCACCGACTGTGAGGGACCAGCAGACTTTAAACAGAAATGCCAGGTAACTAATAGAGTTTCAATATGGTACCATACCAATTTTAATGTATGACTTTTAGATACATAGATGAAGAAATTACATAAAATACTGAGGATTGCCATGTTTTAGACGGAAAAGCATAGTCTCAAGATATAAATAAATGGCTAACACCCTGCTTGTCATTGAATGCTGCAGGAGCTGGCGACCTTCACACATAGCTGTAAGAAGTGTTTGACAGTGATAGAGAGAAACCACCAGACCATCCAGAAAATAATGAACAGCAGTAAAACCCTCCAGCACATGGACATGAGCCTTCTGCAGAAAAGAGTAGCAGACCTGCAGGCCTCCTCACAGGTACAGTAAACTTTAAAGCCTATTTGAATTTTATTCAGCTTTTAGAACTGTTGAAGCATTTAAAGAATTACTTGCTTGTGTGTTTAGGCCATGATTAAGGAATCTACAGAGTGGCGGAAGCATGTGGAGGCAAACAGCAGCCTCATGAAGAGGTTTGATGAGTCACGGGTAGAGCTGGAGAAGGTTCTTAAAATGGCACAGACCAGTCTGACAGAAAGAGGCAACCCAGAGGAGCTGCTCACGAAACACACAGTAAGAAAACAGGCCTTGTGCAAGTGCAAGTGTGCTGATGAGGCACCCAAAACATCCTCATTTCTAGGTTGACAATGCCAGACATACAGAAGCTGTACATACAGTGTAACTTATGTCTATTTAAATACCACAGTCAGTCCTGGCACAGAATGGAACAATGCAACAGAAAAAACAGGGTAAAAAATATAGAATTAAAACAGAATAAGAAGGATGCATGTAAATAAGACATGACCTGTCCTGTACAAAGTGTGACACATGATGAGGTTTTGATTTTTTTTTTTTTTTTGCAGGAGTTCTTTGGTCAGCTGGACCAACGGGTCTTGAATACGTTCCTCAAGGCTTGTGATGAGCTGACGGACATTTTGCCAGAGCAGGAGCAGCAGTCGCTACAGGAAACAGTCAGGAAGCTGCACAAACACTGGAAGGTTAGTGCCTTGAATAGTGTCATTTTTTTAATGGATTTTTAATTATGTCAGATAAATATAAATATATTAATATTATGAATCTCCCACAAACATGGTTTCATACTGGTTATACAGGGCTGGGTGATAATTCAATATTATATCTTATATTATGCATTAGGTATACTATGCTGTTTATGTTTAGCATATTATGATGATATGTTCTACAAATTTCTGTTAACCAGATTAATACATTTGAGCATGCTGTAATTAAAAACTAGCAAATGTTGTTATCGAAGCTTTTGTTTTACACATACAGTTTGAAGAGTTTCTTCATAACAGAGGCACATACTTACTTTGAACATCAGTTTGATTTTTTTTATATGTGATTTAGCATTTATTTGTCATATGATATGTATTGATATCGGAAAATGTCCTTGATATCATTTTAACCCTGTCCAGACCAATACAGAATTTCTTTTGGTATGGCACACCTGTTGCACAAATAAACCAAAATTTGTGCTGCATTTTTCAACATTAGCCAAAAAGTTGCTTGAGACAAACTGTACAAATTGCTCTAAATCTGGCCTCGTAATTGTTGTATTTCTGCTTTTCCAGGATATTCAGACAGACGCCCCCTTTCACCTCCTGCATCTTAAAGTGGAGGTGGAGAGGAGCAAGCTGATGGTGTTGCTGCAGGAGTGTCAGGCGGAGGTGACCAGGGAGAACCGCCACCTGGCTAGCATGGGGAGCGAGAGGCTCATCAAGGAGCACAGGGTGAGCACAGTGTGGCTGGCCGGCTGGCTGAGTTTCATGTATTGATTAACTCAGTGTGAAATAATTCAGTGCAAATTCACTGCTGTGTAGCAGCATGGGAAGATTTTGATGAACTTGATCTCCCCAGAATATGTCCACAGGAGAAGCAAATACCTTCCTCAGTCAGCAGTGTTTTGTTCACTCAACAAGTCAATAATTGTGTTTTTTTTACTTTAGGCCTTCTTTAGGGAAAAGGGCCCCCAGTCCATCTGTGAGAAAAGACTGCAGCTGATGGAGGAACTTTGTCAAAAGCTCCCTGAGGGTGACCCTGTCCACCAGACCCTGGAAACAGCAAGAAAGGACTTCTCAGAGGTCCGAGAGGAAATCGAGAACACCCATCAGAAGCTAATGCAGCACCCAGATAAATGGAAGGAGTACAACGCAAGGTGCAATAACTACTAAGTCCTCTTTGAATGCAGTCAAGGGATTGCGGTGGTTACAGCGTACATACAGACAGCACAGGGACTGAGTTGTAGTCCAGCAAAGCACTGTTGCAACAATAGAAGAATGTGTTGTTGATTAACCAGGCAGTGTCCTGCATTCATTACATACCCAAAGTAATCATGTTTAAATTCTTTCATTCACTTGAGGTGAGGAGAAGGTTTTGCAATGCATATGGTATGTCATGTCTAGCATTACTGAAACAGTGAAAATCCAAACAATGAAATCATGTCTTTGAAATCTGTGAGATACAACATTTTTGTCATGGTTTGTAATAGTTTCATTTGTATTCTACTGACTATCAAATATATTGTTTCTCATTTTAAGGATTTATTTTAAATCAGTTATTGGTGTTAATTGTCTCAGATGTTTGAGACTTGGCTTCCATTTTTAAACAGCTGTTACAGCCTGGGGTTTTAGGTTAAAGATGAGTTGGTTCACATTGTGAATTGGTGCCTGACGAAGGTCCATGACTGAAACAATGAATCTCTAATAAACTCAGTGCTGATAGTGTGCAGAAATGCAACCTTTTCTTTCACAAGAAATTATTCCTGAAATTTGAAGTGAAGTCTTCTCTTTATGGTGTGAAACAGGTACGCTGAACTCTCCTGCTGGCTTATATCTAAAGAAAGCCAACTGAGGCTGCTGAGAAACCGAGCCAATGACCCCAGAAAATATGGCCAGGTGAAGGCTACCATCATGGTGAGTTAGCCCATACTCCCCACATCCGAACTATCAACTGACAGTCCCCTCCTCGCCTCCTCTGTGATGTGTCACTTGTGATGTGCTACAGACTTGTCAGTGTCGCTGCTGAGGAGATGAGACTGTAAAAACACTTTGAGTCAGATGACTCTTATGACCACATGAGCTGTATCACACTCTTTGCATTGTTTGTGTGCAGGAACTGAGAAATGATGCAGAGCTACAGGAGGGGAATCTTGGCTGGCTGAAAGCCCGTATGGCCGTACTTATTGAGATCAGTGCTGACAGTGATGCCCAGAGGCAAGGAAGTGCACTGAGCAAGCTCTCGACTGATTTTAAGGGTCTTCTTGCTTCTCTCTTAGAGGTAAGTGAAGCTTTCACTTGTTTTATTAAGGTGTCAGACACAATCCAGACATCATAATCCTTCTGAGAATCTATAGTACACTGCTTAAACATTTGAACCTTATTTAAGGGACATTCAGGTACAAAAATATTACAATAATCTATAATCAAATGTAGCAGACCATTGCACATTATGAGGGCATTATCATAGCACTTTGATTTATAGGTAAGATATATGTTTGATTATACCAAACTGGACATACATACCCCAGCATCAATTCATCATGTTTGTTCTCATACTGTATTTTTACTGTCATATCTTCCAGGGTGAGAAGATGGTGCTGGCTGTCGGGGACTGTGTGCAGTTCAGGGAAGAGGTACAAACTACCTTGGATGATCTCATACAGGGGCAGAAAGAGGCTCAGGCTGAGGTCACCAAAATACTGGACTGTCCAACTGTTAGAGAAGCCCAGCAACTACTTCTCGTTCACCAGGTGCTGTAGCACATTCACAAAAAATATATATAATTGGGGAAAAACTGACTTTTTTTGGATTGTTTTGAAGGCAGAGTTTATTTATAGGGTTATCTTAAAATCAATTTCTATAGAGTGACACTTTGATTTTGTCTTGTTTCCCATAGCAACTGTTAAAACGCCTAAAGCTGAAGAGAAAGGACGTCCAGCAGCTGATCACTAGAGGTCAGCAGCTCCAGGCTGAGGAGGGTTTGGGAGAGACTCTGCAGCAGGACCTGCAGAATTTAGAGAACACACTCAGTAAAATGGAACAGAATATGGATTCACAGGAGCAAAGCCTTGAGGTGAGCGATGTTACTAAGGCAGTGATTCAGGAAACGTTTGGGAAAATGTTAGTAACATTTCACAGTGGATTAAATCAGCACTGTTGCTCTGAATAATAACCTGCGACAACAAAGAAAATATGTGCTGTCCCTTAAATTAAAGAATAAAGTCAAGTAAGTAAATTATAGCAAACCCTGACAGATCTGCCTAAGGTTTTGTGGACAGAAAAGAGCTCAGCCATGGGAAGGAGGAAAGGGATTCCTGTTAATGCAGAACACTTCCGAAATGCAGCCTTTGTGGAAAGTTGTCCTGAGAGGAGGGTAGAGAGGTCTGATTGATGTTTTCTGCTAGAAGGACTTCCTCTGAGGCTTCCTTTAGAAGATAGGGATGCAGTGAGTCAGTCATCACACTCTTGATGGTGCTTTAATAGAACCGAGACAGGATGGAGGTGGGAGTCTTGAAATGGAAACTTTGTTGGGCTTCTCTGTGTTAGGGAGGAGGCTCTATGGGTCCAAGTAAAAGGTTCTTGGAAAGGTGCACACCAACAAACCTGATGTTTCTGACTCTGGGGAGAGGTGCTTGCAGAATATAAGCTGTGCTACCTCTATCGATATGCTGACTCATCACCCCTGCTGATAAAGCCAAACACAGCGGTGTCATCTGCATACTTAATGATGTGGTTTGAGCTGGACTGGACTAAACTCAGTGTGTTCTTTTGGTGGTGATCTTGATCTGGGATTACTGCCATTAGAAAGTCATTTTACTCTTTTCCTGCTGTAACTTTTATGCTACATTCAAGTGATAGTGATAGTAGGAAGATCCATTATCAGCAATGTCCAAGTTTGCTGCTAAACAGCATTGCATTTGACAAATACAGCATATTATTAGTCTCGTCTACTCCTTTTGGATCCACTACGTTGTGTTTTATAGATAAAGCACTATATGAAGTTGATTAGATTTGATATCAATGATTTTGGGGCATTTGTCATACCCAGGTCACACTGGCGGCCTGGCAGGAGTTTGACAGCCAGCAGGAGGCAGTGCATGAGTTTGTTAATAAGGCACGCTCAACAATGGAGAGAGACCTGAACTTCAGCAGTCCAGAGAGCCTGGCTGTTGAACTTGACCAGGCCAGAGTAAGTAAAGTCCGTCTTTGGGTTTACTCCTGTGGACATATTCTGGGGAGATTTTTTACTACTGGAAGTATAATAGCTAAATAGAGAATATTACCAATATCCTTTATTTTGTAAACAGGTCTTGTTGAAGCAGTGTGAAGCAGAGGCATCACACATGAACACTTTGCTGAAGAGAGCAACAGAAATCCAGCTTGGTCCAAAGAACAAGACCCTGCTTTTACAACAAGCTCGTTCCCTCAGTGAGCAAGTGGACAAAGTAGAGGCTGGGCTCAAAAAAGAGTAAGATGATGCATTTCATTCTTGTTGCTTTTGCTAAATAATGTTTTAGTAGTCTTCAGATAGTGTTTCCAAATACAGGAGTTTGCCACAAAGGGCAATACAACGAATACTTTTGTGTTCCAGTGTCAAGACTCTGGAAGAAATGAAAACTCAGTGGGATCAGTTTGGAGCTGGGTTTGAATCCTTTTCCTTGTGGATATCGGACAAGGAAAAGCAGCTGGATGTACTGAAATCTTCTACTTTGCCTCTTGAGCAACAGGTCAACACAGTAAAGGTACAGTATTGCGTATAATAAAGCTACAACCCTCTTACACCATGTCCTAACAGTAATCTTAGCCAATCAATGAGGCTGTCTTAAGAAATTAAGACAGCCTCCACTGGACATTTATAAAAGACTCAGTATTTATCTCAGTCTTGCTTTTATTTATTGTTTTGCATCCATACCTGCACGTCCAGGCTGTTGGCGCGGAGCTAAAGGAGCGAGCTGAGGTTCCTTCTCAGCTGGAGGCAGAGTCCCAGGCACTAGCCCAGTTCGTATCTTCAGGGGAGGCAGCTCGCATCAAGGCCCGTCTCACCCAAATCGGCAGGTACTGGGAGGAGCTGAAGGAGAGCGTACAGCAGCTTGATGGACAGCTGGAGGAAAGCTCTTCTCACCAGCAAAAGTTCAAAATTAGCCTCGAGGAGGTAAATAGGCTTTTTGGGACTTAGTTTCTTTTTAATATATTATGACACTATACAGAATAGCATGTAGAGAAGATATGGGCATGCAATTTTTTTAATCTTTATTCTCTCCTAGGTGCAAGCATCTCTCAGTGAACTACACAGAAAACTGGAGCATCCTATCAAATCCTGCACCGCCTCATCAGAGACCTACAAAGCTCTTCAAAACCACATGGTATTCAAATGTTTTTACTTTTATCTTTTAATACTAAATACTATACTTGTAAGGAAGCGAGTGTTTGCTTAGCTCCTTTGATTTAAAAATTATACATGCCAACAGTATTTGAAAATGAACTGCAAAGCATAATGCAGTCTTTCAGCTCACAGGTAATACTGTGTGGGTCACTGTCTTGTGTTTTTGTTCCCCAGGACGTCTGTCAGCATCTGGAAAAGCTGAAGGGAACCTTGCTGTCCCTGTCAGCTGGTGCCCGAAGACTCAGCGACAGAGAGCAAGCAGAGAGGACTGTGACAGAGCTAAACACCCGCTATGATCAAAACGTACAGGAGGCAAAGGACAAACAGAGCACTTTGGAAAACCTGCTTTCTCTTTGGCAAAAGTAAGAGCTATTGAAGAGTCCATTCATTTAACATATGTAGGATTTAGGAAAAGAAATGTTAATAGTTAAATTGGACCACTGGCTTATCCTGGACAGATAGATACAATAAGAAATGTTGATGGTGATGTAAAAACATTTCCCCACTTTCAGTAAAGTACAGCCAACATTGTAAACTGAAAAATAAATCTATTGTGTTGTACCTGTGTTTCAGGTATGAGAAACAGCGTTCAAACTTTGTTTCCTGCTTGGAGAGGAGTGAATCTGCATCCAAACCAGAGAGTCAGTGTCTGTCAGCTGATAAAGCCAAGCTCCGCACAGAGATACAAGATTTGCAGGTACAATACGTACACACATACTCACATCGTGCTCCAAAACACATCTAAAACCAAGTACCTAAACCCCTAAAATAATTTGCAAATAAAAATAAAGTGGTTAAAAATAAATAGTCCTTGGTGGGGATCAGATTTTTGTCGCAATATGTGACAATGTGACCAGACTTTTGCCCCCACACCATGATGAATAAATAGCGCGCACACACACACATACATATTTATATAACACTAACTTGAAAATAGAACATATTTTGAGTGAACAGTCTTTTAAGAAAAGTATGTTTTCCTTGCAGGCGTTGCACTCTGAGGTCCAGTCCCTGGAGCCTGCTCATGCTGAATTGGTATCTTTGGGGACGTCCTTGTATCCGACTGCACCGGAAGAGAGGGTGAGGCAGCTGAAAGACGAGCTGGAGACCCTGCAGAGGAGATTGCATGTTCAAAATGAAGTCCTCCCTCAAAGGTAAGATAATGCTAACATTTCTTTAATTGTAATTTTCTTTACAGGTCACAGGTCTATCTTTGATTACACTGGTTTCACAAGCCTAAATATTGGCGCATCAGGGCAATTAAAGGGAAAATCAATCTGAATACTGATTAAACACAGCTATTGGTGATGGTTGTTTTGTGGTGTATGTTTTGTATTTGTGTGGGTAAGTGTTGTTGAAATTTTTCAACAATTACATATGCAGTAAAGTAAATTTAATACTTGTCTGTGGTACTATCAGTGATAAATTCTGATGTCTGCTCAGTCAAAGAGTCTGGCTATGTTATGTCTATGTTTTGGATTTTCTTAGCCACCATATTCAATATAGAACATGTTTATGACAGATATTCAGTATGTACAATAGACCACAGATTAATGATACACAGTTAAACATAGTGTAACAGTGAGGGAATATCAGAACATGAAATATTTAATTTTTAATTAATTTTGTTGTGTGTGGCAAACTCCAGCCTGCATTTAATAAAATACTGAAAAGTATACACTACAAATGCTACTTAAAGCAGGTCTTGTCTGATTTTACTCACTATGCTGCCATTTTGTCCCCCAGAATCAAAGAGCTTCAGAGCCACCTCTCGCTGGTGGAGCAGTTTGACCAGGCCCTGGTCAAATTCTCCCAGTGGAGTGAGACCATGCTCTCAAATCTGCATTCAGCTTCTCAAATCAACATTAGCAACCTGCAGGCTGCTGCCACACAAGTAAAGGTGAGAACCACACCTTTACTAGAATCATTGTTCATCTGTTTGTGCATGCGGGATGCTACTCCTTCCAGAGCCACTAAGTTAGCAGACTGTGTTGGAAATTATTGCTAAAGCTGTATTCTTGTATTTTTGCCACTACCCAGACAAATAGCATTTTGCTTCATAGCAACAACTGATCCTCTATCAATTTCCTTGGACAGGAGACCCAGGTGGCCTTACAGAAGCAGTCCAGTGTGAGACAGAGCCTGGAGCAGCAGACCGAGAAGCTCTGTCAGTTCTGTGAGCCCAGTGATACACAGCTGCTCAGAAGCAGAGCAGACAGCTGTCTGCAGCCCTACCTGGAGGCCCAGCACATAGCTGAGCTCCAGTTAGAGTGCCTTGAAAGGCTTGAGGCTTTTCTGCAGACTCACAGTGTGGCTGCAGGGGTGTTGCGGGGTCTGAAGCAGACTGTGGAGAGTGCAGGGAGCTGGGACCGTGGAAAGGTAGAGGAGCTGCAGCAGGAGCTGGCCACTATTGTCCCAGATATTAGCCAGCTCGAGACTCTAGCTGTCAATCTGGACAGCAGTCTCTGCAAAAGCCATCTCCACATTGGCGCTGATGAGGGTTCTCGCAAGTCATGCCGCATGCTGGCTGATTCACTCAGTGCTGAGCTGGATGCATTGAGGAACTTGCTTGGTACTAAGCAGAGTGAAGCAGAGGCCCTGGGGGCTCTGTGGACCTCCTTTAGACAGCGGAAGGAACAACTGCTCAAGGCTGTGGAGGACATTGAAGAAAAAGCCGACCACCAGAGCTTCAAAGAGCCCAGCTTGCATGCCCTACAGCAGAGGTAAATCATTACAGGAGTGTAATCAGATCAATATTTAATAGTGCTAGTACCATGGTGGGTATGAGAACATGTGCAACAGCAACATATTATCCCTCTGTTTGTCAGGCTAAGGTTCTTTAACCAGATGGAGGATGAGCTCCAGTCACACCAGCATGAGGAGCAGTGGCTGAGGGACAAGGGCAACCAGCTGGCCCAGAGAGACGCAGAGTTGGCTGGGGAGGTACTGAGAGAAATCAGTCTGCTGGAGACCACATGGGAGGACACCAAGAGGGTCATCACAGAGAGGTACTGAAGGAAAGGAAGAGGGTTTTCAGTAAATATAAAGTGTTTTCAAAAGGCACTTTTGAAACACAGTTACACTGAAACATTGTTACACTGACCTCTATGGGTTGATTGCTTTAAGTTTCTTGCACTTGTGACCACGGAGTAAAATTACATTATTCTGAAATATTGCATCACTTCTGAAAAACAGAATTTTCAGCCTGTTTTTCATTACTTTTTAAGAGCTTGTTGGCATGTTTTTGTATTTGTTTTTTCACTCTCATTTTCTCTGTTGTGCAGTTTATTGTATGTTTATTCCATGTTATGTTTACAGTCCATTTACATATAAGCTTGTATAGGTCATACACTTCTCTCTTTCTTTGACAGACAGGAGCAGTGCAATGTCCTTGTTGAGCTTATGAGAGAATATCAAATCCTGAAAACCTCCATCAGCAGCATTATTGAGAGCACCGAACCTCTGGTTGAGATAAGCTCTGTTTTGAAGGACCATGAGGAAACCAGGAGGTCTCTAACCAAGGTCAAGTCAAATCATTATTTTATCTTTTTGGGGCTGTGCCTCATCTCACTTGTTCGTTACACAAATCCAGAAAAAAAGAAAAGGGTATTTTTTCTGGGTTTTGCCTTTATGATTGGTCATCAGAATAAAGGTTTGATGTCTTTACTCCATTTGTAGCATGAGGCAGTGAAGGTAGAGATGGCTAGCAAGCAACATGAACTGGACCGGTTTTCCAGTAAAGGAAAACAGCTGGTGATTGAACTGAAGAAGATCCCTGAGTGTGACGCTCAAATGATGAAAAAGGATATGGAGACACTTGTTGATCAGTGGCTGGATGTAAGTCTGACTTCAGGAGTTGCTACAATCATGATGTGTTGATTTGATGTGTCACTGATGTGCTTTTAAAAGTTTTTGGACAACAATGGAGGGCTCTGGCACAGAGGAGTAAGCTATATTAGGCTTTGGCTACACAGGCAATGCTTGTTCATAGGATCAATCCATTGCAATTTATATACATGAATTGGTCTAGAAACATTAATAAATAAAACATAATTGCAATGTAGAGCTTTGCAGTCTGTATTATGTTGCATTAGCCGTACAACCTACTATAAAATATAAAGCTCAGTGCCAGACACACTACAGAGAGTAAACATTTGTGACTGATTTAATTCACTTCTTCTCAGGTGTCTGAGAAGATAGATGATAACATTGATCGCCTGAACCAGAGTTTGGCACTGTGGGAGGATGTGCGTAAAATCAACGAGGACATTGAGAGCTGGACAAGCAGCTGTGTGATTGAACTAAATGAGAGCCTGAACAACCTCAATGACAGTCAGAAGGTGTCGGTGAGGCTCTCCATGTTACAGGTAAGATTTCTGATGTCATAGTAAAACCGGGTAATAATTTGTCTTACCTACTTTGGTGCCTGATAAGTATGGTTTTCCACATAGGACCATGCAAATTAAGTTAACCAAAAAACCATTATAAGTAGCATGACCCTGTCTGGTCAGAGACACCAAAGATGCAGCTAGTGCAAACTGTCTGACATAATTCTAACATGATAGCTCCTGGCTTTAAATGGCAAATGCTTAAAGATACACACACTGCCACAGGGTATAATATCTCACAGATTACCAAACAAAACAAAGCAACTGAGTAGGGGTGTAATACATGCTTTTCTCATCTACAGGCGGAAATGGCCGAGAAGGAGCAGAAACTTGAAACCCTGCAGAGTAAAATATCAGAGCTGAAGAAGTGCTGTCAAAGTCAAGAGACCCCTGCTAAATTACAGGTACTAAAGATGATTATAATCTTATTTGTTTTGTTTTTTATGAATGGTTATACTGTATTTCACATGTGATACTACAGTTGCACTCATCGACCAACAAATATTAACCCTGACCCTGCAAAAGAAGTAGGTTCTCCTCTCCATATGTATACGTGTCACCCACAACTTTTATTCTACTTGCATCAGGTGCTGGAGAATGACCTTCGAAAAAAGATCAGCACTGCTCAGAAGCTACACGAGCAGGCCAGGGGGAACCTCATGGACTTCAGTTCCCAAAGGAAACAGCTGGAAGACTACATCTCACAGATGTCTGCATGGCTGAAAAGTATAGAGGATTCCCTTGTTTCTTCTCCCACTGGATCGGATCCTGAGGACATCTGCAGAGTGAAGGTGCAGCCTAAATAACAATGACGTAGTAAAGTATAGCCCTTGGATGAGGAAGCTTGATTCAATAGGTTCGTCTTTGTAAACTTAAGAAAAGGGGATTTCAATCTTAAGTCTTTGGCATACAAAGTGCTCTTGACACTGTCACTGGTTTGTGAGACAGAGAATGTAAGGAAGCTAATAAACTAAATTACTTTGTTAAACATGTTTTGAAGGACCTCCAGAAAGAGCTGCAAAACCAGCAGGGGAGTATTGACTCCACCAGGGAGAGCCTCAACACCCTGTGTAGGAAATATCCCTCTGAGGAGTTGGCTGGTTTGGGTTCAGCTCTCACTGACCTCATCAAGACTTATGAGTCTGCAAACCAGCTTTCTGCCAGGACGCTGGCGTCACTGCAGAGCTGTCTTCAGCAGCAGTTCAATGGTGAGAAATACGAAAAACAAATCTGAATAAAAAAGAGTGTAAAATTCTTTCAGTTTGAATCTATACCGGGTGTCAATTCTTTTTCCCCTCTGCCTTCTCAGATCTGGTCCAGGAGTTCCATCGTTGGCTTTCAGAACAGAGGGAGATAGTGAAAGAATGCTCTGATCGATCTGGAGACACTCAAATTGTGGAACGCAAACTACAGAAACTAAAGGTAAAACTGACCCTGAACTGAATAGCTGGAGTTCACTAAATCATAGTCTTTGATGGGGAGCAGAATTTAGAATGTGCTCTTCACTACAACTGGTGAAATGAAAGAATAACTGAAATTCCTGATTCAAAAACATCAAACGTGCCAGGAGCTACAAATACAATGCTAAAAGTAATGTGGGTTATCTGTCAGGGCGCCATGGATCGTGTAGAGGAGGGTGAGATACGTCTTACTCAGGTCTGTGAGGAAGGAGAGAAGCTCCTACTCCATCTTCCCAAAGCCAGCGCTGGGCAAGTCCAGCAGCACCTTTCCTCCATCCAGCAGGACTGGGACAGCTTTGTGGAGCAGTGCAGACAGAACCAACAGATCTTGGAGGACAGTGCATCTCTCATGAAGGGGTAAGAGACTCACACAAACCAGTTCTGTAAATCACTTTGGAAGCTAACATTTTTATAAACATTGCATTATGATTTCCTTGTAGGTTTGAGGGTCGTCTTAAGAAGCTCCGGTGGTGGTTGGAGCACATGGAAAAGAGGATGACCACAGATCTGCTTGAAGCCAAGCAGCGTGGTCCTGAAAAGGCTATGCTCGAGCAAGTGGAGGAATATCAACAGGAAGTGCTCAAAGAAAGGTGCTGAATCTGCTTCAAGTCTGTGTATTTACTAAGCAATAGATGTTTAATGTTTTTTCATTGTTTCCGAATGTCCCCAAAAGGATCCCTAATAATTGTCCCCAATCAAACATCAAAGTAGTCTTTGTAGCTTATTTAAACATTTTACTTCCTTCCATGTAGGGATTCATTTGAGCGCTTATGTCAGGAGGGTCAGGCACTGAATGAAGGTGGGCGAGGCGACGGTGGTGAGACAAGAGTGTCAGCTCAGCTGCAGTCACAGCACCAGGCCTTGCTGAGACGTATGAGAGAGAGGCTGCGCAGCTGCCAGCTCACTTTACAGGAGCAACAGGCCTTTGAAGAGACACTGCAGACTACCTGGGGCTGGCTTAACGGAGTCCAGGAGCGCCTGGCATCACTCAACACCACAGTTGGCAATAAAGAGACTCTGGAGAAAAGACTAGGTCTTGTACAGGTCAGTGAATAATGTCCTGATCCAAAAATATTGTTCTTTGGATTACACATTTTGAAACACAGAAATGATCTTATAGTTCTTTCTTGCTGGTTTTTTTTTGTACATGCAGGATATCCTGCTAATGAAGGGTGAAGGTGAGGTGAAGCTCAACATGACCGTAGGAAAAGGAGAACAGGTCCTGAAGCACAACAGAATGGAGGGACAGGAGGCCATTTGTTCACAGCTACAGAGCCTGAAGGATGCCTGGGCCAATATGTTGATGACTTCCATAAGTTGCCACAGGTAGGAAATGTGTCATCTTCTGCACCCTGGGAGAACTGTCAGGCAGAGGGTTGATAACACCCACTGACGCCTTAGTTCATAATCAAGGGTAAATGCACTTCTTAATTTCTTATAAAATGTTATTATTGTCCATAGTCGTCTAGAGTGGACAGTGGCCCAGTGGACCAGCTTTCAGGAAAGTAAAAGCCAGCTGCAGCAGTGGATGGAGTCAGTGGAGCAGGAGGTGGGGATGACTCTGCCTCAGCAGCCGGGCCTCAAAGAGAAGTCGGCTTTGCTTGAGCGCCTCAGGGCCATCCAGGCTGATGTGGACGCTCATGCAGCAGCAGTGTCACGCCTAACAGACAAAGCTGTGGAGATGCACGAAAAAACTGGCGACCAGACCTTTGGACCAGAGTCGAGGGCTGAGCTCAATGCACACTTTGCTGATATCTCAGCTGTTGTCAAGGTGATCTAAATACAGGCATAGGTTTTATAGTACTTGCAAATAATTTCTGGATCCTGATTAATTCAGGAAAACAGGGCGAGCCAAAAAGAAGCTGCATCTGGGAGGGATCCAATAACGCTCCCACAAGGCAGACACTTGTTTGCCAATTGTTGCCAAAATTGAGACAGAATATTAGTATATTAAATTGACTTTAACTGTGATTGAACACGCAAACTTTCAACTTACCCTGGCATGGAATTAGGTTAAAACATACAATTAAATATTTGCAAATATTATTTGACACATTCATATTTAGACAGTGCCTCATTCATATCTGGTAGCTGGTGTTTACATTGTCTTTTTTTTCCACAAAGGGTAAAGTGCAGTCCATGCAAAACATTGTGTCTGAGCATGAGCAGTATCTCGATGCTCTGAGAGACTTCAATGACTGGCTGATTTCAGCAAAAGAGGAGCTCCAGCGCTGGTCAGATCTGTCAGGAGACTCAGTCTCCATTAAAAGAAAGCTTTCCAAGGTGCAGGTGAGGAACTTAAAATGTTATACTTTAGAAAGAAATCTGTATGTGGCTTCTGGTCACATCCAGCTGAGAGATGCATGTCCTCCAAAGCGTTTCATATTTACTCCAGGGTCTTCTCCTTGTCTATTGTTGTCTGAATACCTCCACCAGGAGGCACCTGGGAGGCATCTTCAGTCACTTTTGGGCTTCACTGACATTCCTATTTGGGAGGTTTTTTTTTGACAGAGGTGACAATTGTGATTCCTTTTGCCCTTTCCAGGAGTTGCTTGACTCTAAGCAACGCGGCAGAGAGAGGCTGAACCGGGTTCAAAGATGTGGGGCAGTGGCAAGAGATCACACTGGCTCAGGGGGCTATGAGGCTATGGAGCGAGAGGAGGCAGCCCTCTTGTCATCTTGGGAACAATGGGAACGTGGAGCACTGCAGACACGGGCTAGTCTAGAGACTGCCCTCTCCCAGATAGCCAGCTCTGAACAAGAGTTCAACAGCCGGACAGCACAGCTTGAGCAGGACCTGCGGGACTTCAGCCGTCAGCTACACGACTGCCGTCTGCGGCTGGCTCAAGCAGAGGGAAAAAACGATGGAGAGGAGGCCGTTAAAGGCTGGCAGATAGCAAAGGTAGGTCTCGGCTTAGTTTAGTTCCAATAATAAGCCACCATTAATTGGAAACAAGCAATGATAGCAGTAGATGACTAATGCACATTAAATGCTAATGTTAATAAATTTTTGTGGCTGTTTATCAGTGGTTGGTTATTTGTTTTCCACCCAGGACACTTTGGAAGAACTTGTCAAAGCTGAGTCCATGTCTGATAGTCTGAAGACTCAACTCAATGATCTGTGCCGATTCTCCAGAGACATGGGCACACAATCTGAGAGAGTGTCTGCTCTCATTAAAGAATACAACAGGTGAGAAAGGTGTAAATAAAGTCTTCTTTATGGAAAACTGTAGCTACATTTAGCATTTACATAAAACTTTAGGTATTTTAGACTTCTTCCAAAGAACTACACAGGATCTGTTGTAGAACCATACACCATGAGTGACCAGAAAAATAGAAACACGTGTGCAAAGCAATATAATAGCCCCACAATAAATACTACCTTAGTTAAATGTTTGTATGTTTTTTCTAAGACCAATAATTTTGTTCTTTCTGTGTTTGTGACATGTTTCTATGGAACACTTGAGGTTGTATTTTTTTGTGTCGTGTACTGGACTGCATTATATTGTATTGAATAATATGTGTTATTTTTGGTCCACCACATTTACATACATGGAGGAGCAAACGTATTAGAAAAACTTTACAGTATAATGCAGTTTAATTTAACAAACCATAAACTACTGCCTACAGCCTCTGACATTCTGTCAACAAACATTTTTAATTCTAGCTTCACAATTGTAGCTTTTTTTTTAACCAGGAAGTCCCTTGAGATAGAAATCTCTTTTCTGAGGAAGACCTGGCCAAGGCAGCACACCAGTTACAGTTTAAACAGAAATAAAACACAACAGACAGAAAATACAATCATCACCCTACAATCACAATTATGTTGCAAAGTAAAGGTATTTCTATTTTTCTGGTGACACTGTAAGCTTTAATGTCTTAACAACCAATGGTCAAACCAACAAGAAACAACAAGCCTGAGACAAGAGGACTTTTGTAATGTATGAAATGTATGGATTGATTAACAGTGATACATGTTGGATGTAGAAAAAAAAAGTCTTTCTTTCTTGTTTCTAGTCTGAGTCTCCAAGCGTCCAGGGAGTGCCAGAGCAAAGAGAAGGTGCTGGAACAAGGGTTCCGCTCGGCCTTCAGAGAGTTCCAGCAGTGGTTGGTCAATGCCAAGATCAACACGGCCAAGTGCTTTGATGTACCTCAAAATGTCAATGAGGCCTCATCTAGCTTGCAGAAGATTCAGGTACAGCACGCAAAGTCAAATGCCATGGAACATTCAGGCACTTATGCTGCCAGACTTACAGGTTTGATTACCACTGAGGGTACCAATACAGTGAAATTTTAATTTGCGAAAACTTGTTGGTGTGTTTTATTGCAAAATAAAACTGTAACTAAATGACTACAAAATGGAGCCTCGGAGGCACGGAAGTCATTTATTGTCACATGTTCCATATGCCCACCAGTCACGTATACCCGCGACCTATCTCTCACAATAGGCGCTCATTCAGTCTGCATAACCTCCCCAGTCTCCTCCTGTGCTAGCATTTAGTCGTAGATACATTTTTAATGTTTTTAACATGTGTTCGTGTTAAATAAACGTTGTAGATCTCATGATCTGTCAGGGATGTTTGTGAGCTCAGATACAGTCCTTGTCAAACTTTCTTAGATTTGTTCCAGAGCATCACATGAGCATTGCCAAACTAAAATGTATATTGTTGCAATAAATGGTTAAAACTTAACGCGTGTGTCCAGGCTGAACTATAAGATTAAAAGTTTCACTACATGCTTGAGTTATCATGTCATCTCTTCTTCTCTCCTCAGGAGTTTCTAAATGACAGAGAGCAAGGTCAGTCAAAGCTGAATGCTGTGGTTGTGAACGGTGAGCTCATCCTTAATATCGCAGCTAAAGATAAAGTTGATGCAATTCGGGCTAAAATGAACACTGCCAGAGAGGACTGGAAAAATATGATGTCCAACCTGCACAACAGAGAGACAAGTCTACAAGTGAGCACCTAAACATCCCTTCTCACCGATCTGAGCCATTCTAAAGAAGAAAAAAAAGTGTATTAATATATTTTAAATCAAGGAAACATCTCAACAGTCTCTTTATACCGTCTTGTGTGTTTCAGAATGTTTTGTCTCAGATGAAAGATTTTGAGGCAAGTGCCGAGCCTCTTCAGGAGTGCCTGAATGCCACAGAGCTGGCTGTACAGGAGAGCAGCACAAGGCTTCATGATCTCACAGCCAAGAAGCAAGAGCTTCACAAGCTACAGGTACTAATGTCCACTGGGCTTGGAGCACCCCTCATCTTCAAGGCCACTCATGTTCAAGTGCAACCACCACTCAGTGCTTGAGGGCCAACCTGGCTATTCCTGTCATCTGCAGAAACTCACCATTCCAGCTATGTTACAGTGTTTTGGCATTGCTATTATTCTTTTAGGAAGCACTGCCAACAGCTTATGCTAACTGCCAGTTTTGAATTACTGCCATCTTTCTGCTCCTCTTTGCTACTTTCACGTCTTCTTAACAGCGTCTGTAAAATAGATTAATACTTGCCTTGTTTATAAAATATTTGCTTTTAGAATCTATTAATTGTTTAAAACTGTCTGCCAGCTATTTCCAGAGGCCTTGATTGCACGTCATGACCAGCAAGAGCTTTACCAACAGTAACATTGGCCAAATATCTCATTCTCTTTTCTTTTTGCCATGTTGCCATTTCTAACCCCTCAGTCTGTGTCTGAATTTAACTGTCTTATATCTGCGTGTCAGCTTGCATGCCTCTTTGATAACCTGCTTGTGCTCTTCCAGTCTGTGCTTGAGGAGTTAGCCTCTCACGAGATTCAGCTGAACAGGCTGAAAGAGAAGGCCCAGCTGCTGTGGGATGAACACGCGGCCGGCAAGGGTTTTGTGCACCGTGTCTCGCAACTCTCTGCTCAGTACCTAGCTTTAACCAACCTGACCAAGGTACAGTAATGCCTACCAATCTGCCTATGCACTGGGGCTTTTCTGGGGGTAGAGCTGGAGAGGAGACAGAGGCACTAGACTGGATCGAGCTCTGACTTAACATTATTTTACAGATGATAAACAGTGAAGGTACTAACTCACCATGATTAAACACTAATTACTTTCTTTTGTTACTGTAAATCTTATACAGAGGATATACAAGCTGATATCCTTAATGTATTTTGTACTAAATCTATATTAGTCATCAAAGAATCTGCATGTGCAATTATCAGGTTGAGCCTACTGTGGATTCAATTTTCAAAACCTATAGTGGTAAAACTTTGGTTGTGTCCTGTTCTATGGCTCTGCAGGAGAAGGCATCACGGATTGACCGAATAGTCACTGAGCACCAGCTTTTCTCCCAGGGGTTGAAGGAGCTGCAGAACTGGGTGGCTGACACCAGCCACATGCTGCAGACTTACTGCGCCCCCACTGCTGACAAAAATGTTCTCGATAGCAGGATGATCAAGCTGGAGGTATATAAAGTCACTGGTAGTTGTCAGAATTAGAGTTACCACTTTGAATACCCATCATAGGGCTATAATAAATGCACGTGTGATTGTTGCACCAGGCCTTGCTGACTGCTCGTCAGGAGAAGGAGATCCAGCTGAAGATGCTGATCACAAGAGGAGAGTCAGTTCAGAGAAACACCTCAGCTGAGGGAGTACCTGTAGTCCAAAAACAAATACAGGACCTAAAAGATTCCTGGGATGCCCTGCTCTCCGCCTCAATCCAATGCAAAAGGTTAGTTTTCTACCACAAGTAACAGCACCAAAGAATGTGTTTCAAACAGCCTTTCAGCTTCATAACAGCAGTGTCCACAAAAGGTTTTCCCCGAACAGTAAAAAGTGAAAAGTGTACACAGCGTCTAACTATTTTTGCCAGGTGCTGCTTGTATTGCTGCTATTGCTGCAACCACGGCACCATTGTCTGACTTTGTTGTACTCTTTCAAACCGACAGTCAGCTGGAGGGTTCCCTGTCTCAGTGGACCAGTTACCAGGAGGATGTGAGCCAGTTTGTGGCATGGGTGGATCGCGTGGAGGAGAGTCTTGACCCCACTGATAAACAGTGCTCAGAGATGAGAGACAAAACTGCTAATCTGAGCAAAGCCAAGGTACTGCAATCTTCTCAGTCAAACTGTATATTATTAAGATGTATAAATGATTTAGTTAAGTTCATATAGACTTACAAATTTAGAATACTTTGGAATTTCAAGTTGTGAGCATGAGCAGCGTAGGGGTTTAAAGTCACATAAGCCATTTAACTACAACAGATATAAACCTGAAAAATGCACAGTTGAATGATAGTGTAACTCCCCCTCTCTGTTGTTTCAGTTGCTGTATGAGGAAGTGCTCAGCCACAACACCCTGCTGGACACCATCACTGCAAAGAGTGCCAGTATCGCTGAGAACTTTGTCACTCAACTGGAGCTCCAAGATCTGCAAGAGCGCTATAACACTATCAAAGACAATGCCATGGTAATGAAAGCAGAATGTGCACAGTGCTAAACAGTGAATCTCATTTGAAATATATTTCAGCTTTAGTAATCAAAACAGTTTATTTTTGTGTGAGTTACAAAAGTAATGTCCAACAGAAATTTACAAAAGAAAAGCGTCTTATTTAATGACTTCTTATGATAATGGTCCATTGTCATTTTAAAGAGTTATTGGTATTTTTAAGCACAAACTGACATGAGGCAAGTGAGATTCATCAGCAGAAAATCCAAGTAAAATAGCAAAAATCTTTAAAGCAATGGCCGCATATCAACAAAGACGTCAAAGGAAATGTTAGAATCAAATAGCTCTCACATTATGACTCTGAATCCTTATCTTCATTTGTGTCCTCAGAGGGCAGTAGGCAAAGCAGAGGAGCTGGTGAAAGCCCACCAGGAGTATCAGCGGGGCCTCCATGCATTTGAGGACTGGCTAGAACAAGAACAAGAGAAGCTTGGCTGCTACACCCAACTGGAGGGTGATGTTGATATGCTGGAGGAGACTCTGCAAAAACTGCAGGTCTGAAAATTCTCAGTGGGGAAATGTTGTTGTAAATAAACGGAACATGAGATGCTGTTACTACAACTGCTACTGCTACATAGCCAAAAGTTGTATTCAGTTAATATATTATCTTAAAGTTTATTGAGCTAGAGAAAGTGCTCAACCACATCTATGTAACTACAGGAACTGCAGCTACACTGCACAGAGGGCCAGGCTTTGCTTAACACCCTCCTGGTCATTCGAGAGCTGGTGATTCCCTGGGGCCTGCCTCAGATCGAAGACCGAGCACTGGAGACGCTTCAGCAGGAGTGGAGGTTGTACCAGGCCCGGCTGGCCGACACCCGGGCTCAGCTCAACAGTGCTCTGGCCAAACTCCGGCAGATGGAGCAGAAGTTTCAGCGTCTTGACAGCTGGCTAAAGGGCATGGAGACCAAAGCACAACTACGTAGCCACCGGCGGTCTGACCGCACCACCAAAGACGCTCAACTCCAGCTAATAAAGGTTAGTGTTACATGCACAGAGCCTATGCAAATGGCAATGTTTTGCACTGTTGTACAAATCTGCATCATTATATGTAGTTTTCAATGCAGTTTCAGTTGCTGTGACAATACTGCATTTTAAATCAGTGCAGGTCACTTCAGTCCCATCAGAATCAAAAGAAGAATCTTCCAACTAGTTAATTTGCATTGGAAGCCACAGAATTTCTAATGAATATATTGGAATATAATTAGGCATTGTTCAGACATCTCTAATGTTACATGTATGATCAGAGTTGGCAGGAGGAAGTGCTGGTTTATCAAGAAGAGATGGAGGGCCTCAGTCTCTTGGCTCAGCAGGTTCTGGATGAGACCCATATCAGCAGCCGGATCAGTAGCAGAGCCACCAAGATTACAGCCCGCTACCACGTCCTGCTTCTGCATTTAATGGTAACATCTTTTTGAACACAGCACAAAGTATCACAGTAACACATAGTTGTGAATGTTTTATATACCTATATAGAATATACATACATATATACTTCAATACTAATAGATATGCCTTGGTTGCTTGACACCTTCGAAATGGTCTCTTTAACCAGTAAACCATCCCAGAATTCCTGTTTAAAATCTTTGCTGTAAATCTGTATTTTGTCAGATAATTGGAACAATGTCATCAGTTGAGCTACCATAACTATTCTTCTCCCATAACTTTGTTTTTTCCTCTTGCTTTATATTGCAGGAGACGATCAAACAGCTCCAGGAGGAGGTGTCTTGCATTGAAGAGGCACAGTGTGTCTTCAACACTTTCTCAGACTGGCTCAGCACGGCTCAGAATAACTTCAGCACTGTGGCTATCAGTGTTGATGCAGTGGACCGCTTTGCTATGGAGAGAAAGATGAAAAAATTAGAGGTACACTCTCTAACATAGAGCACATGCCTTCTGTATATTATTGTCTGCTCTGTAAAGACCATTTCTAGCATTAGACCTCCAACATAACTGCACATAGCTTCTCTAGCCTGACCAAACTATTGCTGACTTTCTAAGACATATGTTATCTGAGGAAACTCCAGCAACAGTGCACCAATAAGTAGCAACATTACTATTAGCGTCAAAAATCTATTTGTATCTGTTTAAACCCTAATAACACCATACCATGTACCTTTCAGGCTCTGCAGGCAGACATGGAGCAGGGTCACACTTACCTGAAGACAATGAGAGAGAAGACAGAGCGAGCCATGGCATTTTTGGAGGAGCCTGAAGAAGAGCAGCTGAAGGAGGAGGTGGACACCCGCCTCTTCCAACTAAAGGAGTTGATGGAAGCTCTGCGCACAGAGCATAGCTCTCTTGAGAAATGTATCTCACTCTCTAAAGACTTTATGGATAAATACAAGGCCCAGGCCCAGTGGGTGATGGAGACCAAGAACCTTTTAGCATCAAGTGTAGAGCCTAAAGCTGAACTCTACCAGAAGAAGGCTCAGCTAGCAAAGTACAAGGTAACTTAACACTGGTTAATCTGTTTTTCTCTTGGAAACACAGTGAAAATAGAGCAAGAAAATGAGATGATTTTATCTGTTGTATTTTGCTCACTTTTCATATATGCAGACCATCCAGCAGACAGTGCAGTCTCATGAGTCAGCGGTGAAATCTGTCTTTGAGAAAGGAGAGGCCCTGCTCAACACAGTCCATGACGCCACTATAAGTGACAGCATGAAAAAGCTGCAGGCTGACTACCAAGATCTCTGCTTAGCAGCCAAGGTATGGTCGCTACTATGCTGTTTCTGCAGAGGTGTAATTTAGGGAGGCAGCATTGGATGGTCACATGAAAAATCTGAATTAAGTCCAAAACTATAGATTTTATTCAGTGTTAATGTTTTTTGTGCTGGGTTGTATTAGCAAACAAAGGAAACAAACCGATGACCAGTACATATTTCTCTTACTGAATGATTACATGTCATACAGCTACATGAATCTCTGACATTATCTGTGTGTTGTGTTTCAGACACAGGTCCAGAACCTTGTGGAGTGGGTGAAGGAGCACGAGGATTACAACAGTGAACTGCAAGAGGCTGAGAAGTGGCTCTTACAGATGTCCAGCAGGCTGGTCACCTCAGACTCCATGCAGACCAGCGGTATGGAGATGGCCACTCAGCAACTTGCCCGACACAAGGTGACCTTGACCATACTGTCCTACAAAAAATCTTTTAAAATCTCTTTACATTAATATGTTACTTCAAAATACTTTTGGTTTACAATTACTAGATTAGATTACTTTTTGTAATCTGTATTTTGAAACACATGACCGTTCTTTTTCAGGCAATAATGGAGGAGATAGCCAGTTTTGAGGAGCGTCTCACCAGCTTGAAGCAGAAAGGAGAAGATCTTGTAGCCAGCTGTACAGACCAAGTTCAAGCCAAGATCAGTCAACAAGTCCAGGCTCACCAACAGGGAACCAGAGATAGCTACTCTGCCATTTGCAGCACTGCCCAGCGTGTGAGTAATACAAGACTACATCCATCAATCTTTTATCGTCTTACTTTTTCAAACTAGGAAACCTCTTCATTTGATCATTTTCAGAATAACCTGGCTCTTTATTTTATGATATAAAGTTATTTATCTTACCTCACCTTGTTTAACAGGTGTACCAGAGTCTGGACCGGGAGCTGCAGAAACACGTTAGCCATCAGGACACTCTCCAGCAGTGCCAAACCTGGCTCACCACAGTGCAGGAAGAGCTGCAGCTCAACGATCAGGGACCATCTGGTCTGCAGGAAGCACTGAAGCAGGTAACTGACACAGTGCGATTTTGCCCACTCTTGGAATGCAACAATGGCAATAAGTTATTTTTCTATAATGAATTTTGATTAATTACTTTTGCACACACAGGTGAAGCACTACAGGGCCCTTCAGGAGCAGGCCAGCACTTACCTGGATCTGGTGTGTTCTGTGTGTGACCTGTCTGACGATGCTGTGAGAGTGGCAGCTGCTCAGGTCCAGCAGGTCAAACTCACGGTCAGTAATTGTTACCTCTTTGTCCATTGTACAACATAAAATACCAATTTGATGACCAATATGAATCTAGGATGATTAGTGTATCATAATAATAGGCGAAAATATAATATAATATGTGAAAAAATATCATGAGTGGTATATAATGTGAGCTTTGTCATACAATTCTGCAAATATTCACTGTAGGAAGGTGTAAATGTGTTTTGGCAGATAGAGGAAAGGATGACCAGTGCACAGGAGCTTTCAGAGGGCTGGAGGGAGATCAAAGAACAGAAGCAAGATCTGACCTGCCTGTTCCAGGATATGGAGCAGCAGCTCCTCAGCTTCTCCAGAAGGCCTGCAGAGTTGGAGACCAAGATCGCTCAAAACATGCTGTCACAAGCCAAGGTAGGGAACAGTATCAAAACCACTGATCCCTTCACAAGGCACAATAAGGGAGGCTCTTTCTTAATCATCCTCATTAAACTTCCCTTTCTTGTGCATGTTTATTAAAATGAAGATATAATGTGCTTTTACCTTAACTATACAGCACAGTGAGTCTAAACATGATTCTGTTGGTGATTGTGTTATTATTATCTAATCCAACAGTTTGGCTTGGGTTGTGTAGGGATTACTGTTTGGATGTATTTCGGGTTACCATTCAGTATATTGCTTGTCACACAGGAATGCAGCCAGCAACTGCAGTCTAAACAGAGTATCCTGACCAAGATGACAGAGACTGTGAGCAGATTGACTGGTGGCCAGGACTCTCCGGAACATGCAGAGCTTGACCGTCTGAGCCATTCCTGGCTTGAGCTCTGTCACCAGGCCAACAAGCTGCAGAGCCAGAGAGAGGAGGACCTGCAGAGGTCTAAAGAATACCATGACTGTATCACTGCAGTGGAGGCGCTGTTTGAACAGGTGTCCAAAGAGTGGGACAATCTGGCCAGGTATGTTTGTACATCAAGTATAGATTAAAATGAGCCATCACATACTGCTGTGCTCTCATTCTAATAATCTCCTAGTGGGACCAAAGCCAGTAATGTTTTGTTTTAGGCTGCAAAAAAATGCCAGTTGTGCTGTCTATCAATTTTTTATAAAGTTTTCTACAAATTTCAGAGATTATGAAGAGCTCCTCTGTGTGAGACCATTTGTTTGTCATTACAGCTGTCTGAGCTCAAGGCCACCATTGCGATCACCTTGGGAACTCATTTTAAACGTTATTTTTAGAAGTTGAATTTCAGCTCTCCAGATCAAAACATTATCATATCTTCCACACAACTCAATTTTTTTTCTGTGTCACAGAACGGATGCTGAAAGTTCATCTCAGCATTTGGAGGCATTACGGAAGCTTGCAGTAACTCTGGAAGAACAGAAAGGCACTCTTGAGGACCTTAAGGAACAGAAACAAAAAGTTATCCAACATTTGAACTTGGATGACAAGGAGCTGGTAAAAGAGCAGCTCAGCCACTTTGAGCAGCGATGGTCTCAGATGCAAAACCTAATTGAGAGGAAAATCCAGGACTCAGTTGTGACTCTAGAAGATATGGGCCAAGTGGAGGCCCGTCTGAGAGAGGCTCGGGACTGGGCAGAGGAGCAGCAGCCTGCCCTCTCTGAGGCCATGAAAATGAGTCCTCCTCCGGAGCTGGCTCAGAGCTTCCTGTTTGACCACCTTAGCATCTGCAGTGAGTTGGAAGCCAAGCAGCTCCTGCTGGCACAGGCCATGTCTGACGCTGACAGGGTGCTGGCCCGCCTGGGCCTCAGTGAACGGCAACGTCTGCAACAGCTTATTGCTGACACTCAATCTGAGGTAGAATCTCTGAGTGTGAAGGTTGTGCAGCGCAGAAAACACCTCAGCAAGGCTTTCACAGAGAGAACACAGTTCCTGATGGCTGTGAACCAGTCTATTTCCTGGGTCCAGCAGAATGAGAAGAAGGCCCAGGCAGAGGAGTACATTGCTTTGCTACCTGATGACCTGGCCAAGCAGGTCAGAACATGTAGGAACATCCAAAGCAGTCTGAAAGCCTATCAGAGCGAGCTGACCTCCTTGTGGTCTCAGGGGAGGGACCTGATGAGGGTCGCCAGCGAGGAAGAAAGGAATGAGATCCTCACAAAGTTGCAGGAGTTACAAAACATCTTTGACAAAACATTACATAGATGTGGCCAGAAACTTCAGGAGCTTGAAAAAGTACTTGTTTCCAGAAAGTATTTCAAAACTGATTTAGAGAAAATATGCTTGTGGATAAAACAAGCTGATATAGTCACCTTCCCTGAAATCAATCTGATGGTTGGAGATGCTGAATTGGAAGCGCAGCTACTAAAGTATCAACACATAGTCGAGCAGGCAATTGAATATGAGAATCTTCTCCTAATTGTGCAAAGAACTGGCCAGGAAATATTGCCCAGTCTGAATGAAGTAGACCACTGCTATTTGGATGAAAAACTCAACACCCTACCCCAGCAATATAATAGCATATTAGCACTAGCCAAAGAAAAACAGGAGAAAATCCAGCAGGCCATTTTCACGAGAAATGAGTACACCTCTTTCATAGATGTCACTCATAGAGCCCTGAAAGAGCTTGAAGAACAGTTCAATAATTTGGGCACACAGCCTGTAGGGCTGCAAACAGAAGAGGTTGTCAGTTTGCAGAGTGATTACAAAGCGATCCAGGCAGACCTGAGCAACCTGGGTCTAGCTGTGAGTGAACTGAACCAGAAGAAAGAAGGATTTCGAAGCACCGGTCAACCATGGCGCCCAGAGGAAATGACCCAGCTTGTGAGCCTGTACAACGGCCTAAAGAGGTTGGTCGAACAGAAAGTAGAGCATCTGGATGAAACCTTGGAGTCATTTGAGGACCACAAGGCAATGGCTATGCAGGTTGACTCTCAGTTAAAGGCCACAAAAGAGCAGCTGGTAAAAGTTAATGCAGAGACGCAGTCAGCTGAGGAGAGGCTGAAGAACTACCATGCTCTGGCGGGGAGTCTCCAGAGTGCAAACTCTCACTTGTCAAGGCTCATGGAGCAGATGGACACTCTAGCACCCCGCGTGGACCAAGCAGCCCATGATGCCTCCAAGGATCAAGTGGTTATGTGGCAAGAGGAGCTGCGGTCTTTGCAGGCTGCAGTAGGGGATCTGATTGAAGAGTGTGAGAACAGGTTCGTCCAAAGTAAAGACTTTGAGACAGAGATGAAAAGGACACTGGACTGGCTGCAGCAGGTCAGGGATGACCTGGGCTATGCTGTGATTGTTGACGTGAGGGTGGAGAAGGTGCAGGAGGAGATCAGAAAGCAGCAAATCATGCAGGAGGAAGTACAGTCGCGACTGAGAATAGTGGCTGCTCTTAGTAGCAGGGAGCAACAGAAGTATAGCAGCGCCAATGAGCTTGTCCCAGCCCACGTAGATACAAGCCTAGAAGAAATGGCAAAGCTGCAGGCAGACGTTCAGAAAGCACTGAGCTCCAAACAGGTGGGACAATATTACATTCAATATGCTATAAAACATCGTAATTATACATTAATTTTAGTGAAATGCATTATCTGTTATGTTGATTGTTACCTTAATTCCTAAATATAGTATTTAATATGTCATTTGGTGTGAAGCATCAGAGCAATTGCTTTCATGGCAGTAATGGCAGCATCTGTAGTTTTATACCTAAATGTGTAACAGATGTTTTTTTCTGTTCTTCATTGCTTTTGTGTAAAGATTACTCTAGAGGAAGCCCTGGTGTTGTGCCAGAAGTACCACTTCAGGATGCAGTCAGCCTGTGAATGGCTGGAGGATGCCGTGTCCTTCCTGCAGCAAGCAAGCCTGGGTGTGGACGTGGAGAACTATGAGGAGTGTCTCCGGCAGCAGGGGGACATCATGGCCACAGAGCAGGAGTTCCTCATCCACTTGGAGGAGCTGCAGACCCTGCTGCCTCAGCTGGAGAACCTGGTCAACCCCACAGCTAAAGAGCAGCTCCATGTGAGCGTGGAGTCAGCAAAGCAGAGAGGTGTGGAGGTCCGAGATCAGCTCCAGTGTCACCAGGATGTCCTTCACAGGTAATGAAAACCAAGGATTGATGGCGCACATGTAATATACAGTGACGGTACAGAAGTGTTGTTAATAATGGTATTTTATCCTCTAATATTATATTTTGTTTTTCTTAGCTGTGTGGCTCAGTGGACATCATACCAGGAGGCAAGGCAGACTGTCATTGAGCTCATGAATGAGGCTGAAAAGAAGCTGACTGAATTTTCCACTGCAAAGGCAGCCACAAGCCAAGAGGCTGAAGATAAGCTGCGCAGTCATCGGGTATGAGAGGCCAAAACAAATTATCCATACAAAAAATGGGTGATACTTCTATAAATACAGTGCACTTATATACAGTGCTTTATTAATTGTCTCTTCATTTTTCAGTCCCTTGTATCACTGGTGAATGGCTTCCAGGAGAAGCTGAGTGGATTAGAAGAGAAAGCTGCCCAGCTGGAGCTGGTGGGGAGTGACGCCAGCAAAGCCACAATCAGTCGCTCCATGACCACTGTGTGGCAGCGCTGGACACGACTACGAAGCGTGGCACGGGGACGGGAGAGGGTACTCGAGGACACGGCACAGGATTGGAGGACTTTTAGAGAGAAGGTACACAGACAGACAATGGAGAAAATATATATATTTATATTTCATAATAAATGAAAATATCGTTTTTTACTAGCAGCTGAACTTTCATAATCATTTGTACAGATGGTGAAGGTGAGAGCAGTTACTGATGAGCTCCAGAGTCGTTTCCCTGACAGTGCCGTGGAGAAGGCTTCCAAAGCCACCCTGCAGTCTTTGGTGGACCAGCATGACTTGTTGAGCCAAGACTTGGAGAGAGAGCTCTCCTCCCTCACACTGCTGCGCCAGTATGCTCTCAGCCTGCTGCACGATGTGGAAGTGCCTTCACCAACAAATGACCAGGATGAGCTGCCAAGCCTGAAGGAGATCAGAGCTGTACAAGACCAGATGGAAAGGTAGAAAGAAGATAAAGATAATGTCTAATCAGTGATATTGATTTAATGGAGATGTTTTTTAATAGTTTGATTCAAAAGGAAATTCTTTTTTATTCAGATTAAAAACATTCTCTATACTATTTAGAAATTAAGGTTACTATATTCTGCCATTCAGAATTTCAGTGGTCATTTTTCTCTTTGCCTTCAGCCTCCTGACACAGTCCAGGACCAAGCGGGCTCAAGCAGCTCAGGAACTGAGGGACAGAGAGGAAGTGGAGAAAGAACTTAGCGTTGTAAAAGCCTGGATTCAGGAGACCAGGGAGCTTCTTCTCAATCCCACACCAGACATTGATTCTCTGCTGCAGGAGCTTGAGGTATACCTCACATCTAAAAAAAAATCTTTCTGATTTTCCAGTCATCCCCAAAACATTGCTATTTGAATATTATTATTATTTATGAGAGAGGTTACATGGTTCTTCCATTTGTTGCGTATAGGTTGTACATGGAGATGTGATCACGTATCGTCAGAATGTGGATAAATTAGCAGAGCAGCAACAGAGCAAGTACCTGGACCTCTACACTATACTGCCCTCTGAAATCTCCATGCAGCTGGCTGAGGTCTCACTTGCATTGGGTGCCATTGAGGATCAGGTACTGTATCATTTAAAAAACTTTCAGTGTAAATAAGACCTTAATGAACCTCTTTAAATTTCATATTATTTAAAATGTTAGCATATGTCAATTCCACAAGGGAACACCTACAGTATGTTAAGAATTGTATCATGTGGCATTTGTTGACGCTACTTAATATATTCTAGGTCCTTTCAAAAGAGAGAGAAATTCAGAAAACCAGAGAAATAAAAGAGGACTTCAGCTCTAGAATCCATGACATCTCTGAGAAACTCAAAGCAATCTCTGCAAAATTCAAGGAAAAGTCTCCTGATGTTGATCATGCCAAAGAAGAGGTCAAGGTGGGTTCACTTATTTTTACTTGGTCTTACTGTTAATGTGTAGTTGATACAGTTGGCTTAGAAATACTGAAGTTTTATCATCATTCAAGACTGCTAAAATGACACGTTTTATTTCTTTTCTCAGAGCCTGGCTGAGGATTTGGACTGTTGTGGTCGCACCCTCTCAGAACTGGATGCTGCTGTACAAGAGTTTGGCCGCAGAAACCCCCTGCTGGCCAAACAGCTTGGTGACGCCATCAGCAAGCTATCAGAGATGCATCACCACACAACACGGCTAGCAGACTGCAGGAACAACTGGCTCAAAAAGGTTTGCTTTTTCAGGTCTCCTATTCATAGCACTGCTATTGTGCTCATGCAAATGTTATTTTATGCGACAACATTCAAAAACTGCAACACAGTCACGTAGGTTGGTATACTTTATTTGTTTGTGTTGTGCTTTAACCATATAGCCTCTCTCTTATCTTGGCTCCTCAGGCTGTCTGCTATTTAGATGAGTATAATGAGATGCTGGACTTCATTGTGAGATGGTCGGAGAAAGCCAAAAGCCTTGTGAGGGCAAACATCATCTGGAACTCCTCTGTTCATCTGCAGGAGCAGATACGAATGTACCAGGTGAGTTGGGCGTCCAGATAGGCATCCTCATGGGTTCTATTGTCATATTCAACTACAGACATTTTGGCTTTTTAAGAAGCCAAAGAAAATATGTAAATGGATGGAAAGGGTTCGAGCTAGATTCATGCTTATCTATGCACAGTTCACAGACATGTCAGGATTTTTACCCATTCACACATTTCATGAAAGGCACATGTTTGCAAGGAATGAACCGTCTCTTTCCACTGGGAGATCATACCACAGATACCTTTCATTCACTGCCTCGTTGCCCTGTGCTTAGGCTGTCCTTCGTGAGTCTCGGGAGCTCCATGGAGACCTGGAATCAATGGCAGAGAAAGTGGAGCTTCTGTCTGAGGTGCTGCAGGTCGAGTCTATGAGCCAGCAGGTTTGTGAACTCAGTCGACACACTGAGGAGCTTCAGCAAAGCATCAAGACACGGCTGCAGAGCTTGGAGGATGCAAACAAGGTAGAGAGAAAAAGATTTCTTATCTATTTGACTTGTTTGCAACATTTATGAATTGCCTTATTTTCCTGTTTTTATTGTATTTGACCAGTAGAATTTCCCTGAAGGAGTATTAGTACTTGTACCTCATACCTTGTGATAAATATACTGTATGATTGACTCATGTATGATATGTCCTCAGAGTATGGAAGCCCTGGAGTACGAAGTTAAGGCCCTACATGTTGCTCTGGAGCAGGTCCAAGCCACACTGACCTCACCAGAGTTGGCACGCCAGAGCCTCAAAGAACAGCTGGCTCAGAGACAGGTAACCACACCACATTAAAATAATCCATGATATGGCCTGTAAGTTGACATAAAGCACCTTGGATGCTTATTTTGCACATTGTAGCTTGTTTCACACAAACTTTCCCTGTTTTTGCAGCGTCTGTTGGCAGATATGGAGAGCTTCAAGCAGCAGGTGCAGGCAGTGCAGCTGTGTCAGAGTGCTCTGCAGGTCCCAGAGGAGGTGATGCCCAACCTTGCCATCTGTCGCACAGCGCTGCGTCTGCAGCAAGAGGCCAGTCAGTTGCAGCACGTAGCTATTCAGCAATGCAACATCCTACAGGTACAGTAGGGGGCACTATTGCTGCAGCACAGTAACGTCATACTTTTGTCAATCCTGCACAATATGCAATGCAGGGTGTCAGTAGAAGGGCTCGTAGCAGCTTGAGTCACAATGCTGCTAAGGAAACAAGCTTTAAGATGTATTTTGAGGCCACAAGCAAAGAAAATAAATATACAAAATGTTTTAGGCGAAAGTCTTGTGACACCAAAAGGAAAAAAAAATCATTTTGGAGGTTTGTTCATCTAAGAGCAACAAAGCATTTCATTTTTTTTATCTAGGAGGCAGTGGTGCAGTACGAGCAATATGAACAGGAAGTGAGAGACCTACAGGGGCTGATAGAGGAAGCACACCGTGTCATTCAGGACCGACCGATCCCCTCAAGCAACATCCAGGAGCTGCAGGCCCAGATCCTTCACCATGAAGTACAATACATTAATTCACTCACTTAACCCACCTTTGCTGTACAGGGAAGGAAAGAACCCTGGTCAGGTCATCACTGGCATAACAAAAAGTGTAACATGCTTGCATGTGTTTACAAATTTGGAGGAAACCCACATAAAATTTGCCAAGTGGCAGAAGTACTAAATGCAGATCCACTATGCTGCAAAATCTGTATTTATTCAACTAATTCAATGCAATCCCCATTTTTACTTATGACATTCTCTGTACTGCAGTGTTATAGGTGAAATGTCCTTATAGCTGCATAATAAGTTGTACATTTTGTATTTTTGAATAGGAACTGGCCCAGAAGATCAAAGGTTACCAAGAGCAGATCGCCTCACTAAACTCAAAATGTAAGATGCTGGCAGTGAAGGCCAAGCATGCCACCATGCTGCTGACAGTGACTGATGTGGAGGGATTGCCCGAGGGACTGCAGGACATGGATGAGGAGAAATCCAAGAAATCTTCAGCACAAGCCGTCATGGTAAGAGAACATAATATACCACATGACATAGTGATGCTGATGAAGTTTGCATTGTTAGTGATGCCACTGCCTAATAAATAAACCTCTTGACTCATTCTGCTATTTCTGGCTTTAAGAGTTCTAAAGAGTTTTATTCCTTTAATTCTACTAATTAAACCTTTTTGCGTGCTTTTATTATAACGTGTTTTTGTAGGGTGCACTGTGCCACTTTTATCTAAAAAACGCATTACATATGATTAATTTTTCCCACTCCACCTTGCATGTCTGCTCTTCTGTTAATGTTTCTTGCATGGCGTGTCAGATGACGGCCGGTCGCTGTCACACCCTCCTGTCTCCTGTAACTGAGGAGTCTGGGGAGGAGGGCACTAACAGTGAGGTCTCTTCTCCTCCTGTCTGTCGCTCTCCTTCTCCCATCTATCATACTGAACCCACTATAACCAAGGTACCTGTATCTACCATCTCTCTTCCTCTTAATAGCTTTTTTCCCCAGTCATTCTCGTCTTTCAGCAAAATTGCACACACTTGTGAATTTTTTTTTGTAATCTTTCCTGTTTTAACTGTCTAGTTAAACAATACACTCTCAATTAATATATGCAATTAATAAATGAAGAAGGCAAAAACAAACCAAGGGGAGTAATAATCCATATCTATTCTCCACCTGCTCCTGCAAGTTCATCATGACTAACGATGAATTTGGGGCTTTATAGAAGTATTTCTTTTGTTTGTTTGTTTTGCCATCCGTTTTATAACTAATTTGTCTTAACTGCTGATGGCGCTGTTTGAATGTTTTTTTAGATGGGAAGAGGAACACTCACAAGAGCTCCAATCCAAGAATTATATGACCCGACATTTGAGTCTGTGGCCAACTTAGATGATTTGCAGCGCTCATGGGAGACATTAAAGAATGTGGTATGTGAATAATACAAGACGTCAGCTTGGTGGTTTATTGATTCTCACTGACTGTTGTTACGTTTTCAGGCTTAGCACTTTAACATTGTCCAATTGGTCCTCTAACAGATCAGCGAGAAGCAGAGGTCTCTGTATGAAGCTCTGGAAAAGCAACAGCATTACCAGGGTTCACTCCAGTCAATCTCGTCTAAAATGGAGGCTCTGGAGGCTAAACTGAGTGAGCCTGTGGAGGCAGATAAAAGCCCAGACAGCCACATTAAGGCACATGAGGTGAGTCATTGCAGTACAATAAAAGTCTTGAGTAGTTTGGTGGAGAGAGAGCTTTCGCATTGACATTGTAGGAAGTTGTCATACTTACACTATATCGTAAGAACTCGTGGTAATGCAAAGTATACAGTACTTGACAAACTATGTCAGATATAGAAAATAGTATTTTGCTAATGATGCAAGTCTGTGGAAAATATACTACTTACTTACTAATTACTTCATTTGCTTCAACACACTAACTGTAAACTGTTGAAGTGGATTGAATAGGGAATGACTGCTATATCTATAATATCCAAATTTTGAATTTGTGATATTTATTGTATGGCATACAGACACCATATCTTCATACATAAAAAAGATGATACTTCCCTTTGACCAGCATAGAAATGAAAATAAAGGCACTAAATATGCAGTATGCAACACCTATAGCAATGCTGTCCTCTCCAGGGTCTGATAGACGAGATTCAGAGTGTGCAGGAAGAAATAAACAGACTGCAGACAAGCTTCACAGAGGATCTGGCCTCGGATGCTGTGGACGCAGACATGGCTGACCAGCTGGCGATGCACTCCTCCCTCGCTGTGTTAGCTGAGAGGATGGCCACCATCCACATGAAGGCCACTGGGAAACAGCAACTATTGGAGGTAGTTTTTGTGAAGATTGTGAAAATACATTACTACTAATAGTAGCTAATAGTTGTGCTTTATTGATAAATCATTTTATCACTGTATTGCTAAATTAATAAATTGATTTGATAAGTAAAATGTGATGTGCTCTGCCCCAGGAGCGCGTTAGTGACCGTCTGGAAGGTCAACGTCAGGAACAGGCCATACAACTCTATCTCACCCAGGCAGATGAACTGGACCAGTGGTTGACCGGAAAGCGCAGTGCTGTAACCTCCATCCTTGAACTTAAACCTGTAGAGGAGACAGATATGGAGGATCAGCTGGCTGAATGTCAGGTAAGAGCTCCCCCTGCTGTTCATTCAGAGCAATTGATGCAAACATGTTAATTTGAATTATTACAATATGAATGAATGTATGTATATGGATATGAGGTTACTTAATAATATATATGTCATAGCAAATTGTCAGGAATACTGTGTACTGGAGTGTTGCTTTCTAGGTGTTCAATCATTGTCTCTGGTCAGGACACTAATGCAAATTTGTCATTGGATTATTTACATCCGTCTTATACTTCAATATTTTGTTTCCCTTATCACATGTGGATCATCCCAGGAGGGCAGGAACGTTTCAGTGGGTAAACAAGAGCATTAGCGGAGTTAGAGGGGCATTCAGATGGCTCAGCTCCTAAGTGACTGTAGCACTAGTTTTAAGCAGATTATGCAGATGTCTGCGTTACAGGGGCGTGTTAGTGACATAGGGCGGACTAGTCAGGGGTTGTGGCTTTCAGACGATTAATAGATCCTGCTGCTGGGATTGGTGTTGGTGACAAAGCTGCTAGAATATCCAAGTAGGGGAATCCTAGAGGATGGACGAGGGTAAGGCGGGAGGGAGGGAGAGTTACTCTTTGCCTTCGAAAAACCTGATGAAGCTATCGACCGCAGAGTAGTGGCAATGCTATTAGAAAACAAATGTTTCTTCAAACATTGCAACAGCATTCACTGATGGTCATTGTTAATTGGTCTGGACTTGGAGTGGTGATCTGCACAAGAGAATTACTTTTGAAGTTGAGCGTAATCATGTATGCTTCAGAGCATGGAGCATGAAGGATTAGTAGTAATATGTTGCACAGGAGGCGAGGCCGGAGAGGTGGGCCAAGGATGAAAGCAGAGGGAGAGCTGTCCCTGTCCTGCGGCTGGGGAAAGCTGCTGGTGTAGGGGCCCCGCTGGAGGGTCTGTTGCTGTCGGTGGTGAGACATCATGTTTGAGCTGGCCTCTCTCCTCCTGCTACTGCAGAACATGCTGCTGGAGATTGAAGAGAAGGTGCTGTCCCTGTCAGAGCTGTCCATGCACAGTGAGAACCTGCTGCTGGAGGGCCGGACAGAGACCAGAGAGGAAGCTGAGCAGTTGGCATGGAAGTTACGCACATTGAAGGGCGGCCTGTTGGAGCTGCAGAGGATGCTACAAGACAAGCAAATTAACATCCAGGTGAGGTGGCTACATTGCTTTAAATGTTGACATACACTAATGTGCTTTTCACAATATAATCAGTATTGGGTTCAGTGCCCACTGTGGGCACCTTGCTCACAATATAGATAAAAAGATTTTCCTACATCAAAGACGAAAGGCCAGCTAAGAGAATATTGAATGTTTGTCCTGAATCTCCTACGTGGCACCTCTTTGCTTTAGCATTTCTTTACACCCACTGGCAAATTTGTCAAACTTGTGAATCAAAATTTTATTCCTGCATTTGGTGGTTGTGCATCCTTGCTGATGTGTGTTTCTTAAATGTTTTATAATATACTGTCTGCTCCTACAGGGCTCTCTGCAGGAGCAGGAGGACAGTGAATCAGACTCCAGCCTCTCTCAGAGTCCCAGTGTGCAGGACTGGCTGGCCCAGGCCCGGACCACACGTTCCCAACAACACCAGGACAGTCTGCAGAGACAGAGGGTACATTTTCATATACTTTTTTTGTTTCCTTGTTTTAATACTCAATCTTCACTGCATTGCACTAGGCAGCCCCAGGCCACTGATACTAAAACTGTTAATTTTTTACTTGTGGCCACTTTCACATAGTGTACATTTTTACTGTTATACTGTTGAAAAATAAAATATCATCTTCATAAAATAAAATAAAAATACCTTTGTACCATTGTACGACCACCACAGTGATTCAGAAAATGTGTTCAAATTATTTCATGAAATTAATTAATTATATCATACAAACTCGAATCTAACTGTTTCACATGTTTGCTTTTTAGGAACTGGAGGAGCAGCTCGCCGAACAGAAAAAGCTGCTCCAGTCAGTTGCTAGCAGAGGAGAGGAGATCCTCATCCAGCAGGCCTCACCCAGCAGTGCCAAGTATTGTACACATTATTAAACCATACATACTGTATAACTCACATCAAACAGTAAAATGTTAAGTTAATGTGTGTAATGATTCCTGTGGCAGATTATAAATGGAACATTATTTAGTTCATGTTTCTGTCACCGTGCAGTACAACGGAGCCATTTTCACCAGCAGCTTTGATTGAGATGGAATCTCAGGCGGCTCGAGAGCAGATGAAGCAGAGATGGGAGAGCCTGAGACTAGAGCTCAAAACTAAACTGCAGCTCCTGCAGAAAACCCTGGAGCAGGACCACAAACAGCCGGTACAAACCCTGATGCATTGTTATTGTTAGCATAAAGTAGTAGTAGAAGTAAAATATACTGACATTGTTCTTGTTGTTATCAGTTTTTAAAGGTTGTTGGGTTTTGTTTTGCAGGTATATTCCAGAGCTTCTCGTGTGACCACAGCTGGATCACTGTTTAAAGGAGAAACACAGGCGGACAAATCCTCCCTAAAGTCTATGTATGATGGCTTCAGACAAACAATAGAACACATGACTGCTCAGGTTTGACTATTTCTATAATATTAGTGTACATTTGAATCCATTACATTGCAACATTAAATTACGTAGTTCAACATATGTCAACGGAAATTTGCAAGTCTCTTGTGTGTACATAGCCCGGCGGTGGTGAGACACAGGTGCCGCAGATGGAACAGCAGCTCTACGCAGCTGTGTCATCCACCTCCTCCTGGCTGGACAGTGTGGAGAACAGCGTCTTCTCTGGCTCAGTGCTGCTGGCTGAAAATGTAGAGACTCAGCTACAAAAGCAGGAGGTACAGTCGGGTTTATATGTGCAGCTTCTTTAATTATTGCAAATAGCAAGTCGTATGTGCCTAGGAATTATTAAGTTCAGTTGAAAGTACTAGATCTCTACAAGAAGTTGACTACTGATACAGTTTGGCTGACTTTTAAAAAGGATTTTGGATGGGTAATAACAGTAAATATAAAAAGATAAATTTGTGTTTACATTTATCTACACTATGGATCTTGTCATTTTCAATCTTTCCGAACTGTCCTGAACTTTCCTCCAGACCTTAGAGAACGACGTGAGGCATGTCACAGAGGACGTGAAGCTCAGCCAGGCTCTGCTAACTGGGTCTTCAGGGTTGAGACAAGAGGACCGAGCGCTGCTAGAGGACAACCTTGACTGCCTGAAAGAGAGATTAGGAGCTCTGGGTTGTGCTCTGGGACAACGCTGTGACCACATGAGGACCAGAACACATGAGCTCACAGCCTACCAGGTTTGCATGATATTTTATATTTGTTGCATTTCAAGGGCCTTATACTCACAGTATTATATTATCATAAACCCATACACCTAAATATAAATCGTCTATAAATTGTCTTTTGTCTAATACAGACTGAGTTGCAACTTCTCCAAACTGCTTTAATTGAGACCAAGTGCCAGATCCTACAGGCCTTAGCTGGAGCCATGGATAGACCAGCCTCAAAACAACTGGAGGTAATGCAAGCTTTGGCATGGACATGCACACACACACCTCACTTGTCTCCCTTCAAAACTTATAGAGAACAAAAAATGATTGTGAATGTCATTTATTAGCACTGTCATTTCTCTTTAGGTTATTGCCAGTGCAGAGGAGAGCCTGAAAGACTTTGAACAGAGGATTACAGAGCTCAAAACCAGAGGAGCAGCACTTCAGGCGGATCAGATATCAACAAACAAACTACTAAAGCTCCAGGTAATATACATCACTGACAGCTCTCACTAAAAGTTGCTCAAAAAGTCTCAAAACCATGTAGTAAAAGCTTCTCAGTATAGTTTTACTGTGAAATATTAAATATCATTAATAAAAGAAAAAGTAGATAAAAGTTATAAACCTCATAAACGTAGAAGACTTATTTTTTAAATTTGATTTGGTTTGTTTGAATAGTGTCTCAACATTATCTAAATGTACCATTAGGAAATTGTGTGGTCACATTATTATTTTATCTTTACATTACATTATTACACTTAATGAGGACTTTGTATATACCAAATTATTTATTTATTTATTTATTGAGACACTACAATTAATTCAATTATATTGTAATAGGCACAGGAGCTTGAAAATATGCTAGTAACTTTTTCAAATATCAAACAATATACAACATGAAATTAATGGAATCATTTTAGCAAAACAAAATGAAAACACAATATTCTTTTTGTGTGTTTTCAGGATTCCTATGAGGAGCTGGTGATGACGGTGGGTTCCCGGCGCAGTGGGCTGAACCAGAACATGGCTCTGAAGGAGCAGTACGAGCGGGCTCTGCAGGACCTGACTGACCTGGTGGACACAGCTAAAGACAAGATGGCTGCCGATCAGAGGATCATTGCCAGCTCTGTGGAGGAAGTCCAGAATCACCTGGACAAACATAAGGTTCGGTCAAGTTGGAGCTCTGTTGAGCTAGAAAGGCTTAAGAGTGTGAAACATTGAATACAAAGCTAGTGATGCTGGAGACAATCAACTGAGAGAAAAACTGCTCAATGGTGTGTTTGTGTGTGTATAATTGTGTTTTCTAGGAGTTCTTCCAGGGTCTGGAGTCCCATATGATTCTAACAGAAACGTACTTCAGAAAAATCAGTGGTCTGATGCTTCCCAAAGAGAGTCAGGCCCTGGAGGAGACGCTGGCTGAGGCTCAGAGCGTCCTAAAAGAGGCACACAGTAAAGGAGTTGAGCTGGAGTGTATCCTGGAGGTGAGAGAGGAAACACTATTTGTGTTAACCATTATTTTTCTTTTGCTAAATGGTAGAGAAACTATTTAACTGTGTTCTTTAATATATGTTTCTAACATGAAAGGACCAGATATTAAATAGGCTTAGTGTACACACAATTTATTGGAAAGCTTATTTTTCCTCCATGAGAGGAGAGCACAGCAGTTGCTAAGAAACACACAAACAATATAAATAAATTGCTGTCTTTTTACTCTGCTGCATAGTATAAACAAGTCATAATGGACAGTAATAAAGTTTTACCTGCTTTTTCACTGCACAAGAAGTGGACATTCACTGCAGAGCCTCTATTCAAGAAAAAAAAAGTACAATGAATCTTGACAAATATTGGTTTCATTGTCATGGAATAGTTATGGAAATTTGTCAGCAATCATTTATAGTGGCTCTCATCTGAGGTTCACTTGTCCGCTGTTTTATTTTCAAATGTTCTATGTATTCTATTTTTTTTTTTAGACTTGGTGCCGCTTGGTGCAGGATTACCAGAGTCTGAACCGCCAATTGGAGGCAGTTGAAGGAAGTATCCCTTCTGTTGGCCTGGTGGAGGAGACTGAAGAAAGGCTCATGGACAGAATCTCATTGTATCAGGTACAAAGTGACATCAGCGCAGATTTTAGGATATGGCATAATAATACTAAATAGCCTCTTTGTTTTGATGCGATACTGTCAATAAAGTAGGAATGACAGCTTCTTGGTGTAGTTTTGTTTTACTCTGGGAAGATTTGCTTTACTTTTACTTAATATATGCTATCTGCCCACTACCTCTTGCTTCTGCTAGACTCTGAGCAACTTTATGTTCAATCAGTTGAGGTTTAAGGACCTTCCTCATTTGCAACATGACCGTAGTTGTAGAAGGACAGAGTGGGATGCTCACTCACTTTTTTCACCCAAATCTTGCAAAAGCTGGTGCCGCTCCAGCTACAATATCACTTTTCTAAGATTTTGTTGTCCATCTGCTCCTCTTCTATTATCTTTAAAGGGTCTGAAGGGAAGACTGACAGAGTACCAGCACAAGCTACACCAGGTACTGGATGAAGGCAAACATCTGTTGCTGTCAGTGTGCTGTCCTGCCCTGGAGAATCAACTCGCGCTGCTGGGGGAACACTGGCTCAACAACACCAGCAAGGTCAACAAGGAACTACAGCGCCTGGAGGCCATCCTAAAACACTGGACCAGGTCAGAAACACATCAGAAACTGTTTTTAGGCATCAAATACAAATGATATCCCATAGGGACACTGAAAAACATTATCTTCAAGATGGGGGTGGGGAGCCTAGCAATAATTAATAACGCACAGATCTGAGTGCAAGTTTCAGTTTCACAAAATAACATTTTTGAAGAGTCTTAAGCAGATAGACTGACTGATAGACATGGGATTTCTGAACTCAGTATTACTGCATGACATGGTTCTATGAATGAATTGTGGTTTTCCTCCAGGTATCAGAGAGAGTGTGCAGAGCTTAGCCAATGGCTGCAATCTGCTCTGGAGCGCCTGGAGTTTTGGAATACGCAGGCGGTGTTAGTCCCTCAGGACCTGGAAACCGTCAGAGACCATCTCTCTGCTTTCCTTGTGAGGCCACAGAGTTTTTTTGCTACAACTAGTAGACATTTACACAGACATGCATTGAACTGTTAAAGCTGTTCACAATTACAACAGACTCCACTGCTGCACGTAGTAGTAGTTCCATATTTGTGGGGAAGCTTCTAGGAAATTATTACCCACTCAATTTAGTTATACTTATTAATACTGTAAAATACTGTAAAAATGTTTAACTATTAGTACAAATTGTATTTCCTATAATTGTAGTAGTGTTAGTGGTAGTTGCCATGGATGTAGTAGTAGTAATAATCATCATCATAAAATACACTTTGATTGCATACCAACTGATGATTCCTGTCACTGTCTGTCTCAGGAGTTTTCAAAGGAAGTTGAAGGCAAATCCAGCCTGAAGAGCTCAGTGGTAACCGAGGGCAACCAGCTGCTGCGTCTGAAGAAAGTGGACACGGTGGCGCTTCGGTCTGACCTGGCCCGCACTGACACTCAGTGGACTGAGCTGCTCACACGCATCCCAGTGGTCCAAGAGAAGCTGCATCAGGTATCGTCACATGCAGCCAGACTGAACAGGCTTAGCTGCTCCAGGGCAAATAGGATTACTTTCTGCTGCTTCACTCATACACAAGTTTTCACACAAGGTTGCCCTTTAACTGGCAGCATGTGCGTTTTTTCTTCCTGGATGTTTAATATGCTGGTCCAATGGGTTTATTTTTTTCTCAGATCCAAATGGAGAAGTTGGCCTCCCGTCATGCCATTTCTGAGCTGTTTAACTGGATATCATTGATGGAGAATGTCATTGAGGAGAATGAAGAAAACCTCAAGAGTGCAGTGGGGTCAAATGTGATTCAGGACTACTTGCAAAAATACAAGGTAGTGGACTTATCATGGTGGATTTTTTTTTTTTTTTAGATCTGTGGCACTTTTAACTTTGTTTACAAAGTATATGATGTTTTTTTTTAATAAAAAAACAATATGTGAGAGCTACATACATTTTTAGTATTTCATGCATTTGTAAAAGGTTTCTTAGGGTTTGCAAATGTATAAATATTGTTCTAGCTAAAAATGAAACTATTCAAGAGCATATGTGTATGTCCAAAATGGTCTTGATTGCATCTTTGAGTACTTCTTGTATGTATTCTTACTAACCTGATTATTATGTTGATGTAATCTATGATTATGAATCCATGACTGCCATTTTAATTGTGAATCTACTGCTCTTTCCTCCAATTCAGGGCTTCAGAGTAGATTTAAGCTGCAAGCAGCTGACTGTGGACTTTGTCAACCAGTCAGTGCTGCAGATCAGTGGTCAGGATGCAGAAAGCAAGCGCAGTGATAAGACAGACTTTGCTGAGCGACTGGGAGCCATGAACCGACGCTGGCAGATCCTACAAGGCCGCATCAATGAGAGGGTGAGGCCATTAATGAAAGAATAACAGCCATCGTCATTAGTGCAAAGTGAGTATAAGGCAAGTATAATTTGTATAAAATACATGCAGATCCAGTTCCTGGAGAGCCTTTTGGAGATGTGGTTGGAGTATGAGAGCAGCGTTCAGGCCCTGAAGTCCTGGATGGGAACTCAAGAAGAAAGGTTAAAGAGGAAACACCGGATAGAGGATTTGATATCCGTGCAGAATGCTCTCAAAGACTGCCAAGTAAGTTTATCTTAATGCTCTAATTATCACACCTGCGCACCTGAGCCCATGTTTAATTATCATGTGAAAACTATTAACTTTTAGGAAATGGAAGAGTTTGTGAAGGAAAAAGAGAAAGAACTAGAGAGGGTGGAAGAGCAAGGCTGTGCCCTTGTCCAGAACAAGACTGATGAGGCCTGTGCTATCGTCATGGAGACGCTCCAGGGTGTCAATCACACCTGGGCTAACCTGGACCACTTGGTAAGCTCCCCTGTTCTCTTTCCACTCTATGTTTTTAATGTGGATCTTCTCATTAAAGAGCTCTACTCTGCTCTTTCCTGTTCTGTTCTGGCCTTTACAGTTTACTGTCACTGTGTGCTTTTTATTCCACCTTCAACAGATTGGGCAACTAAAAATCAGCCTGACGTCAGTGCTGGATCAGTGGAGTCTATACAAGCGGGCTTCAGAAGAGATCAATGGCTACCTGATGGAGGGAAGGTACTCTGTATCTCGTTTCCGCCTCCTCACAGGCTCCCTGGAGGCTGTTCAGCTGCAGGTGCAAAGTCTGCAGGTATGTTGGGGTGAAGAGGCGTTTTTTGATTTATTATACCTGTCCAGTATACCTGTCAGACAAATTAGTTTACACTGATGCATTAGTATGCGTTTCTGAAATCTTGTGATCAAGTTGACATTTATATTTTTCATTATGGAACTGTTTCTGAAGTTGGTCTGATACACTGTTTATCCTTGCTGGTGAATTAAGCACTGTATTTGTCTGTAACCTGTGGAGGATTTGCAAGAGGAACTGGAGAAACAGGAGAGCAGCCTGAGGAAGTTTGGTGCTGTGACCCACCAACTGCTGAGGGAGTGTCACCCTTCAGTGTCAGATTCTCTCAACAATGCCCTTAAGGACGTCAATGCAAGGTGATCTTGATTAACTGTAATGTTTTTAATTATTATTATTATTTTGCAAAGAATATAAAATATTCTTTTCATGATCCTTTATATTGACGCATGTCATATTTGCCTTCAGATGGACTGGCTTACTGGAGGAGATTGCAGAGCGTCTGAGAAGCAGCAAAGCCCTGCTTCAGCTATGGCAGCGCTACAAGGAGCTTTATGAGCAGAGCTGCAGCAGCATCCAGCTGCAGGAGGAAAAGGCAGACCAGCTCCTCAAGCTCACCTGCAGCAAGGACATCGCTGACGAGGAAGTGTCCGGCTGGATCCAAGAATGCAGCGTGAGTGAGACCACAGCTGTGCCACCGTTGTTTCATTTGTGTTTGAAGGCCTTATTATGAAAGCCGATTTGCCACATGTAATGAAATTATGTTTCTTTGTGACTGCACTGTGATTGTACTGAAGAGTTTATCAGATTTTTGCCCAACTGTGTGCCTCCCAATAGATGCATGTACATTTTTTCCATGTAGGATTTTGTTGTTTTTTTAGTTTTGAATGAAAAAGATGCTCTACTCTAAATGTTATGGGTGCTTTTTCTCAGGAGGTGCTCCGGTCCCAAGCTCCAGTGCAGGCCTCCATGCAGGTTCTCCAAGAACTGGGAGATCAGCTGAAACAGCAGGTGGACACATCAGCAGCATCTGCCATCCAGTCAGATCGCCTCTCTCTCACCCAACGGCTAGCTGCTGTGGAACAGGCTCTTACCAGACAGCTCACCACATTGCAGGTAGAGAAAATGATTTATGACAAATAGTTTTTACTCCAAATTGTCCACTGTAGTAGTCAGTCATCCTGTCAGAATCATGAATTTCACACATTTGTATTGCTGACATTTCTCTTCCACACTAGACCGGAGTTCAAGACTATGAAACCTTTAATGATCAGCTGGATTCACTGGGGTGCTGGGTAGTTGAAGCTGAGGAGGCTCTGAAGCTGCAAGATCCCAACGGCTCCACCGACCTGACAGTCATCCAAGACCGCATGGAAGAACTCAAGGTTTTTCTTTTGTCAGTTAGTTCAAAGAATCAGTTTTACTGATTGGTCCTGAAATTGAGGAATTTAACGTTTCTCTCTTGTCCTCCTACAGAAGCTCATGCTGAAGTTCAGTAGTATGGCTCCTGAGCTGGAGCGTCTTAATGAGCTCGGTTACCGGCTCCCTCTCAACGATTCAGAGATCAAGCGCATGCAGAACCTCAACAGGAGCTGGTCAACAGCCTCAGCACAGACCACAGAGAGATTCAGGTATGACACAAAATATATGTGAAAAGAAAAATGTGCAAGCCTTTCCCAAAGGGGGTTAAAATGCTGTATATCCTTTTCTGAAAATAAATGGTGAATGTGATGATGACGGACTGGCACAAATAATGTCAACACCACAGATGTACAGTAAACACCAATGTCCTATGTCACTGAGATGATTGAAGGGGTGGGCATCAAAATGAACTATTTTATTTGCTCAATTGTTTGGTTTCTTGCAGCAAACTCCAGTCCTTCCTGCTGCAGCAGCAGACGTTCCTGGAGAAATGTGAAACATGGATGGAGTTCTTGGTGCAAACAGAAGAGAATCTGGCAGTGGAAATTTCTGGGAACTACCAGAGTTTGATGGAGCAGCAAAAAGCTCATGAGGTTAGAGTCCCTTTTGAAGTAAAAGACCCTGAAACAACTGCTTTTTTGAGTTAATGTATTCATTAATCATCATTATGTTGTCTTCCAGTTATTCCAAGCCGAGATGTTCAGTCGGCAGCAGATCCTCCACTCTATTATCAGTGATGGACAGAGGATGTTAGAGCAGGGTCAGGTAGATGACAGGTAAAATCACAGTGTTTCTAATGTGTTAGTCATTACTTCACCCACCATTTAATGTCTTGTACACTGTCACTATGAGTAGAAGATTGCTAGATATAGTAAATCCATTGTTCTTTGTTTACCAGAAAAGTCTTCCTTTGACAATTATATTACTTCCCCCTCCTTCAGAGATGAGTTCAACCTGAAGTTGGCTCTCCTGAGTAACCAGTGGCAGGGCGTAGTGCGGCGTGCTCAACAGAGAAGAGGCATCATTGACGGTCTGATCCGCCAGTGGCAGCGGTACAGAGAAATGGTGGAGAAGCTGCGCAAATGGCTGGTGGAGGTCTCCCACCCTGCAGAAGCCCTTCAGGCAGGGACAACAGTGCCTCTGCAACAAGCCCGCTCCATGCTGGACGCTGTCCAGGTACATAATGTAAAAGCTTACAGAGTACACATGTCAGATTTATCTAGATGGTGCTGGACAGAAAGACATACATTTTGTGTTCAGTCCACCCACTAATCTCTCTCTAAATTTCCCAAATTGATGAGGTGACTAAGAAGTATTATGCAGTGGGTCCTGGCAAAAACATTGATCAATGAAGAGAGAATAAACCTACTTGGAAAACACTGAAGTACAACAGCTATAGCAGGGACTGACGCAGATTGGGTGCAAAGGAAAACTGATATTGTCTCATTGTTCTTGATGTGATAAACCCCACCTATCTGATACTCCAAAATAGATAACTGTACATTTACATAAACTCTTTGGGAAGGAGATTGTTAGGTCTGTTAAGATATTGTTAAGAATTATTTTATCTGAGTGATTGTGCTTCTGGTTCAGCTGAAGGAAAAGGTACTGCAGCGTCAGCAGGGCAGCTACATCCTGACAGTGGAGGCTGGCAGACAACTGCTCCTGTCAGCTGATAGCCGGGCGGAGGTGGCCCTGCAGGCCGAGCTTACTGAGATCCAGGAGCGATGGAAACATGCCAGCTTCTGCCTGGACGAACAGAAGAAAGAGCTTGCCACCTTGTTAAAGGTAAACCGGACTAATTGCCAGCAGCTTGTGGCGTACAGGGAACCTCAGGAGACATTGAAGAGATACTATAAACGTTTTTGCATTGTACGTGCAAGTTTGAATGCTTTTCATTTGTTTTTTCAAAACTTCCACCAAGAGGCACAACCAGCTTTTACTTGTGTTTTGAATGGGAAATGCCAAACAAGTCATAATAGAGAAATTAATTGACAAATAAGTTTTATTTTGCTGTTTTCCTCCGAGATATGTATAGCACTGATGCAACCATTGTTTGTGTCATGTACAGGACTGGGAGAGGTGTGAGAGAGGTATTGGTGGATCACTGGAAAAACTTCGAGCCTTCAAACGGCAGCTCTCTCAGCCTCTTCCTGATCACCACGAGGATCTGCAAGCTGAGCAGATGCGCTGCAAGGTAACCACCTCTTGGCCTTTTTCAGTAATTTCAGTAAGTGGAAATTTTACCCAAAGGAAGCTTTTTATACCAATAACACAAGGTTGAAAATCAATATCACATTGGGACTCCTGACCTAAAAAGTGTAGAATAGAGTTTTTTAAATAAATTGCGTTGTCTCATCTGTTGAGCTGACTTTAAAAGAACTTTAATTGACATTGTTTAGGTCAAGAGGTGTTGGTAAAAGTTCTGTCTGCAAGATTTAGAAGTGAATGTTTTAATAATACTACTTTTGTTTCAATAACAGGACCTGGAGAATACATTTGATGGCTGGACTGGGGATCTGGCCCATCTGACTGTGCTGCGAGAGTCCCTGTCTTGCTACATCAGTGCTGAGGACCTGTCTGTCCTGCAGGAGCGAATCGAGCTGCTGCATCGACAATGGGACGAAATCTGCCACCAGGTACGGTGCACCATAGAGTACCTGTGCATAGCTGACTTTATGAATATACTGTATACTGTGTATCTGATCAGCTACTGGAGTATGATTCAAATAAAACTATGGACAGTTACTTCATAGCCATCCCCTGGATCACAGTATTAACCACGTAACATTAGGTGTCACTGTCTGATACCCTGGTCTTGTCTCTGCAGTTCCTTGAGATACCAAAAGGTGGTGCTAGTGTCACACAAAATCATAAGACTGTTACGCTTCGGTCTGGATGGTCAGTTAGCCAACCTCAGATACAGCTTCCCATCTTATGAATAAAAGACACATTATTTATATGACTAGTGAGTTTTAGAAATGCAGCTTAATATTATGAAAGGAGAATGTTCACACAGACACTTTCAATTCATAGTATAACAAGAGGATTAAACAAGTGTAAGAACAAAAGCATTTCCTGTTTTTTTCTCTCACATTCACTTGCTCAGTTCTAAAAAAGCTGTAACCTATGACTACAGTATGCACTGTTCCTCAGGCGACTTAAATGTAACTCAAAACGACATTTCACTACATTTTTAAAAGGAACTTTCCTGTCTGCAGCAGCAGCTTTGGCGTGCAGAGTGAAACCTCAAGGTCATAATTTTTTTCGGAGTTGCATCCTGTGTAGAGCAGATGCAACACACAGGAAACACACAGAAGCACACACTCGCGGCTTGATGCAAATGAATCAGTCACGGTGCAGTGATCTCTGTGATCTCTGCTTCCTTTTGAGACTTTTTGACATGAATGTGCTTTTGTTTAACACGCATTCACTGTTTTTATGCACTTTGCACAGTGATGAACTTAACTGAATATATATTGCTGTGACTCTGCAGCTGTCACTGCGCAGGCAGCAGGTGAGTGAGAAGCTGAATGAGTGGACTGTATTCAACGAGAAGTACAAGGAGCTCTGCGAGTGGCTCACCAACATGGAGAGCAAGGTTTCCCAAAATGGAGACATCAGCATTGAGGAGATGATCGAGAAGCTCCGCAAGGTAAACAGAAATCTGCCTGAGTGGACACCAGCATCTCAGTCAAATCTAATCTAATTTACTCGTTGTGCAAAATTTGGCAGCAGTACAGTTTGTTGTTTTTAAAAATGTATTTCTCATCTTTTTCTTTATGCCCTCTTTAAACATTTGGGTAAACTCCCAGTGATGCATTTGTTTTTTCAGGGATCTCAATATTTTCTTATTCAGTCCAATCTCATATATTTCCTGTTTGCATCTTACATAGTCATTGGTCCTGAACACACGTCAGTCAGACACGTTCATGGCTCCTTTGTTTTGTTTCTGTTATGTACACCAACTACCTGTAGCAAAATCCTATTACATTCCGCTGACTCTCATTCTCACGCTGTTGCTTTAAAGTTCAAACATTTTAAATTTCCTTTACACCGTGGTTGTGTTGCATTGTGTCTCAGGACTACCAGGAGGAGATCACTGTGGCTGAGGAGAACAAGCTGCAGCTGCACCACCTGGGAGAGCGCCTGGCCAGAGCCAGTCACAAGAGCAAAGCAGCTGAAATCGAACAAAAACTCAACAAAGTCAGCGACCGCTGGCAGCACCTCCTGGATCTCATCGGAGCCAGGTGAAAAGACACACCTGAGTAGCTTAAATAGTCCTGTTGCTTTACTGTTTCCATCCCTTGCTAGGGTATTTTGCATTAGATTGTAATGACAGAGTTTAATGAATTATGTTAATAGAGTGAAGAAGCTGAGAGAGACTCTGGTGGCCGTGCAGCAGCTGGATAAGAATATGAGCAGCCTTCGCTCCTGGCTCGCCCACATCGAGACCGAACTGTCCAAACCCATCGCCTACGACTCTTGTGACTTCCAGGAGATTCAGAGGAAGCTCGATCTGCAGCAGGTAACATAATGTACAGCACAGTGTATAAAATATGTACAATACTACATTAGATTTTATTATATTATTGTAGCAATTCACTGTTAACCTAACCTAGTTGACCCCAAATTTGTTGGCAAAGAGGTATTAAATTCTACTCTTTTCATGGATCTAAGTTTCCTTTTTCTACTCTTTCTTCTTTTTCTTCAAATAGAGAAGAACTTATGTACTGTTTATATGTGGCAAATAATAAATTAATCAGGGACATGCAGACCTGAAATTTAGTTTTAAAAAACTTGAATTGGACAGCTAAATAATGAACTCTTTTGTGAATTAATTATATTTTTGTGGTCCTTTAATGGCAAATTAGCTCTTAGCCAGTTCTATGGAGGGATTATTCAATTAGATCAACTAATCGAAATTCATTGTTACTATTTTACGTTATTATTTCTCTCTTTCCCTCCCTGTATGTCACTCTGATTATTACACACATTCATACATCGTACTCTCTGTTTCTCTTTTCTCACCACTCAGGAGCTTCAGCGGGACATAGAGAAGCACAGTACAGGAGTGGCGTCTGTACTGAATCTGTGTGAGGTGCTTCTGCATGACTGTGACGCCTGCGCCACCGATACAGAGTGCGACTCCATCCAGCTGGCAACCCGTAGCCTTGATCGCCGCTGGAGGAGCATCTGTGCCTTGTCCATGGAGAGGAGACTCAAGTAAGATGTCAGATGTTGGATGAAAACAAAGACAGTGGATAGTATGGATGGAAAACAGGTCATTGTTATTATTGTATGTGAATATTACGTTTTCCTAACTTCATTTTCACTAATATTTCCCTCTGTTAGGATTGAGGAGACGTGGCGTTTATGGCAGAAATTCCTAGATGACTTTGCACGATTTGAGGAGTGGCTGGCCACTTCAGAAAAGACTGCTGCTCTGCCCAACTCCTCTGGCGTACTGTACACTGTAGCCAAGGAGGAACTTAAGAAATTTGAGGTATTGCAAAAGTATTCTGTGTAAACTATTAGAAACTTAAACTGAAACAGGACACAGGACAAATAAAATTTACATGACCAAGAAGGATGGTGCTGTTGATTATTACCATATTAATAAAAATGATTTGTGTTTGTAGGCCTTCCAGAGGCAAGTCCACGAAGGCCTAACCCAGCTGGAGTTAATCAACAAGCAATACCGCCGCCTGGCCAGAGAAAACCGCACTGACTCTTCCTGTCGTCTGAGGGAAATGTCTCAGGATGCCAATCAGCGATGGGACAACCTGCAGAAGAGGGTGGCATCAATCCTCCGCAGGCTTAAGGTACATACATTATTAAAGTCATTATTAAAGACTTTTAATGTAATTCAAATTTCTGAAATTTCTTCTCACTTTTATGTAAGATGGTAGCATCTGTGTGTTTGCCTGTTTGACTGTATGTTACTGTAAATCAATGACTAATGAAGCTTAATATATGCTACATACATTATACTTGCATGTACAAGTGTAGATTCTAACAGCAGCATCTCTATTTCAAATATTCAGCACTTTATTAGTCAGAGAGAGGAGTTTGAGACAGCCAGAGACGGCATCTTGGTGTGGCTGACAGAGATGGACCTGCAGCTGACCAACATCGAACACTTCTCCGAGTGTGACATTCAGGCCAAGATCAAACAACTCAGGGTAGGTTTGTCCCAATATTTCAGACCTACGTGGTCCAGACCAACGTGGTCTGAATCAAAGCATACTTACTGATTTCCTTACTATGTATTGACGACCAGATATGTACATATATATTTTTAGATTTTTGTAGCTTTGGACTTCCTGGACATTTTGGCACTTGAGATTGTTTTGCACACTTTTATTTCTATAGCAAACTTAGTAAGTGAGCAATAAAAACAGTTAACTCCTGATCAATTTCAAAAGTGACAAGGTGACGTGTTGAGAAAGAATTTCTAGCTCTTGATATGTTTGGAAAGACTTTTTGTACTTTATCTACCCCTGTCATCTCATCTCATCTCATGACATTGCATAGTTAATATTGCAAGATGACTATCACACAAGTTGAACATTAGAATTATTAAATCAAATCAGGAAATGAGCATCTGGAAAATTGGAAAATGCATTTTGGAAATTGAGATTGTGAAAGAATCTTGTGTTTAGCATGAAAAACAGAATTAATGAGGACTTGTTTGTCTGTGCTCTTCCTCCTCCGGTCCCACAGTCGTTCCAACAGGAGATCTCTCTCACTACAGCCAGGATCGAGCACATCTTCCACCAGGGAGAGGCGCTGATAGAGAAGAGCGAGCCTCTGGATGCTGCCGTCATTGAGGAGGAGCTGGAAGAGCTGCAGCGCTACTGTCAGGAAGTGTTCGGTCGAGTGGAGCGCTACTACAAAAAGCTCATTCGGCTGCCTGTAAGACCTCTGATTGAGAGCATAGCAAAAATGCAAAGATAACTTTTTTTTTTATAAATCTACAATGTCACGACCTATTGTGTCTTGATTCTAGGCACCAAATAGGGGTCTAAATGTCTTCTTTTCAACACTCATATCCTCAGCACCAACTGTATATGTCATGAACTTTTTTCAGCTTGCAGACGATGATACCGAAGTTTCATTCTCGGACCGCGAGCTGGAGCTGGATGAGCCTGGTGATTTGTCCAGCCTACCGTGGAACGAGCGTTTGGGGGATGGCTTCCTGTCACCTCTGCCCTCCTCCGGCCGCTCATGCTCCCTGGCGGCCCAGCTCCGGACCGAGCGCTCGGGCAGGGACACCCCAGCCAGCGTGGACTCCATTCCCCTTGAGTGGGACCATGACTATGACCTGAGCCGCGGGCTGGAGAGCGCCAGCAGGGCCCTGAGAGAGCAGCAGAGTGAGGAGGGAGACTTCCTCCAGCGGCCTGCCTCAGCCTTGTCAGGTTAGTTTCCAAAAACACACACCATCCTGCTTAAAGTTAAAGTGATAATTGAGACTTTTAAGAAAACAGTGATTTAGAACTCTGGTCTATAAGGAATGGTGGCTATTTTTGAGATCTAAGTGAGAAAGGAGAGCATCCCCAGCATCTGTGGCGTGTGACTCCTGAAGCAGTGTCTAGTCGCCACCCCTTGTCACAGGTTGCACAAGTCTTTGAGTTGTGAGCAGTTCCACCAAAGAGGATATCCCCCTCTAAACTTCTCAAGTTGTTTCACTTGAATAATAATTTAATTGTGAATAATGGAATAAATTGAGGCTTGAAGAGGTAAAACAACAAAGTTAATACATATATGTGTAGCAGGATAATATTTTTCTTCTTCACTGTCCAATTCATCATCTTGTGACCCCTTGCATCAGTCCAGCTGAAGTGTGCTTGAGCAAGACACTAAATGCCAAACAGTACTAAGGTGCAGTTCAATGGCAGACTCTGACCTCTGCTAAAAAGAGTTTGCCTACAGGGACTGAATGTTAGCAAGACTAGGTAATCGGAGATGACTGGTACAAAAAATCACATGTAGCATCAAATGCCAGACGACATCCTAACTGCTCTAAAATACAGTTAACTCTGTTGAGGGACTTGGATCTGATTGTTCAGGGACAGTTTGTTTTAATAGACTTTTTAAAGCTTGAAACCTCTCGTAAACTGTACAATGGTGACCAAAAACACATTGTTCTCAGGTCACGACTTTGGTTTCAGCCATGGACCAAGGAGTATTTGCTAATACTTAACTTTACATTGTTTATTTACAAACATGTCAAGTATTATACGCTGGTTGGGTAAGGTTTGTCACACAACATATTGTCAGTAACAGTATATTTTCCTGTGACTGATAACTTATCTGTGTGGCAAACTCCATCCATCTGATGGTGCATCAAATAAGGTTAAGAACAGCAGATGGATACCTGGTTACCAGTTCATGGAGTCACACAGTGTAATGCCCACTGCTGAATGTGTGTACTGTATAATGTTTCTTCCAGATGTAGTGATCGCAGAGAGCCCTGAGGCCTATGTTAAACTTACAGAGCAAACACTGAGGTCCTCCACTGGTAGGCAACAGCAGACCCCCAGCATGCCACAAGTGTTTGGGGCCAGAAGTAACAGTTGCACTTTGAGTGATACCACACTTATAGCCTAATCACCGGCTTGGACTTTGATTTGTGTTGATTTCCTCACTTTGGGCACACACTGTAACCAATGGCAACACTTTCTAACACTGGGGCATAGGGTCAATTCCATTTTTATTTCTGTAATTCACCGGTTCTGCTTTGGTCTGTAATTTGGCAGAACTGAAATGGAATTCAGCCTAACCCTTCTTTCTAACTGGCTTTCTTACTTTTGTTAGCAGTGTGCTGTGTAGCTAACCCCTTTGGATTTTTTTGATGTGCATTTTGTGTTTCAGAAAAGCATGTTGTTTTATTGTCACGATGAACAAGTCTGCACTCTGAACTTCATGCTGAAGGGATTGCAGATTTGTTTGAAAGTAAAGTTTTCATAGGCTCCGTTCATACAGAGACACGTCGTGTAGGAAAAATGCTTTTGAACTCTGTTTTTTTGAACGAAGGATGCAACTCCTCAGCTTTTTAGGAAATGCAGCAATGATCACTTGGCCAACTGCGATGTTCACCATGAGTGACAAGTGGTCGGGAAACCAATCTCCATCCCTGTCTACTTCTTTAACTCATTTTTTGCTCTCCACGTGTTGTGTTTCTCTGTCTGAACGGGGCCTTATCTCTTCTTGGGCATAAAGCATATTTCAAGTATTATGATCGAATATTTGATCATAATCTGCAAAGATGAGCAGATGATGTTGTGTCTGCAGGGGAGGCTGCCTCTATGGACTCACATATTCACTCTTTGGATGCTAGCCGTTTCCACCTGCAACAAATGGACAGCAGCCGCAGTCGCACACCCACAAGCACAGAACTGGATGCCTCGTACATGGGATATGTATGTGTTACTCTATTTATTTTTTGCACCAAACTGTACATAAAGTGGTAATTAATTCAGTTTTGTCTATTTAAATGCAATGTAACAACCAACACATTGGTATAAGACCTAAAAAACGAATGTTTATTTATGTTTTTAAACAATGTCCGGCCATATTTTGTTAGCTTGATATTACTTTCACCTTTAGAGTAATACTCTCTTGATATTCCAGTTTAAAAATCTTTGTCATAAGGTTAAAATGTATGTCCTATCCTGCAATATGTAATATAATCAGCTTACACTGCTTGATTGCACTATACAAAATAGTACCTGTAACCTAATATACATCTGTTCTGTAGATGCGGTTGCTGGGTGAGTGTCGGGGCAGTATTGACACAGTGAAGAGGATGGGCGTTGAGCTGAAGGAGGAGGAAGACGCGGCATCTGGACTGGCTGATCCCAGTAGCTCAGAGTCCCAGACTTCAGGTAATACTACACCACAACCTGTCCTGCATGCATGTATCCTACATTACCATACATTTAAATGAACGTATATGAAAGGAAATGATTGAAATGTGGTGAATTCAGCTGAAGTGCATATTTTTTTTTACTTCCACTCTGCAATCCAGGAGTGATTGAGCGCTGGGAACTCCTGCAGGCTCAGGACCTCAGCAAAGAGATGCGCACAAAGCAGAACCAGCAGCAGTGGCAGCAGCTGAACTCTGACCTGAACAATGTCTGGACTTGGCTGGGAGAGACGGAGGAAGAGCTGGAGCAGCAGCGGAGGCTGGACCTCAGCACGGACATCCAGACGATTGAGCAGCGCATCAAGAAGCTCAAGGTATTTTTGTTTTCTTTTTGGTTCCTTTTTTATCTTTCAAATGATTTTATCTTTTGTCTTTTAAAAATATATAATTGTGTATGTGACAGTTTTTCTCTTTTATATGGTTTTCTGGTCCTTTTTTTCTGTATAATGCAGAAATAATGCTTTGCAAACAATTTTGTGGTCTCTTGCAATAAATTATACAAAAATAAAATCTCAAAGTGACGTGGGAGTAGTCCGCAGAAATTGATTGACAAACTAACTTCACAGCCTCAGCACTTATTATTTGCAACATGTTGGTTTAGTTAGAATCAAAAAGGGTTTTAAAATTATTTACCATCGCCTAATTCTATGGTGATAATTCCTGCTACTCAGTTAGCTGTCTGATTGTTTGCAAATTTGATAAAAGGTTCAACATAGCAACTTAATGCTTTATTGGTTTACACACTTGAGACCAAGTCCTTTTATTGGTTCCTTGTACTGTTGTTAGATTTTTTTCTCTTTGTGACATCCTTTGTATGACTGCATTCATTAACTGTAAAATGTACATGTTTGTCTACAGGAGCTGCAGAAGGCGTATGACAAGCGCAAGGCTATTGTGCTGTCCATCAACCTGTGCAGTGCTGAGTTTGTACAGTCAGACTCGGACGAGTCCCGAGAGCTGCAGTCCAAACTGAAAGACATGAACAACCACTGGGACAAACTGGGCAGCTCTCTGGAGGAGTGGAGGTCTTCATTACAGGAAGCTCTTATGCAATGTCAAGTAGGTGCCAGTCATTATCTTTAATTAAAACAGGGGGCTTAATGGGCAAGTTCAGTTTTTCTCAATGTTAATGTGAGGTTGTAATGATGCATACAGTTGAGTCATTACTTTCCTGATCCACATCTGATTTAATAGGACTTCCATGAGATGAGCCACGGTCTGCTGCTCTGGTTGGAAAACATCGACCGCAGGAGGAATGAGGTGGTTCCCATTGACCCCATCCAGGACAGTGACACTCTCCATGAGCATCATAAAACACTTACGGTACAGAACTATAATCTATATGCTACATGAATATTCTCTATATAAATATATTAATATAAGTATGGTTAGTTCAAGAGTTTAGAGTGGAACAACATTTAATTTAAGTTTAACACTTACACTGTCCTTTTGTCCATAAAAATCTAAAAAAAACTCCCCTCATTCCACTGGATCAAAGTACCATAACACCTATTTCAAATACAAGAAGAGTTCTCCTACTGTTTTTAGAATTCATGTCTCACATTCACAATCCCCACAGCAAATCCGCCAGGAGCTGCTGGACTCCCAGCTCAAAGTCGCCTCGCTTCAAGACATGTCCCTCCAGTTGCTGGTCAACTCGCAGGGCAGCGACTGCCTGGAGGCCAAGGAGAAGGTTCATGTTATTGGGAACCGCCTCAAACTGCTGCTCAAGGAAGTAACCCGAGACCTCAGAGAGCTGGCCAAGATCCTGGACATCACAAGCAGTCAACAGGTAGACCTTCACTTACTATACGGTGTACCTGTGCAGTGTTACCTGTACGGCCCTGACACTTGTCATCTTGTGGATGCAGTTTTTAGTTTTAGAGATTTTACAAACAGCCCTTCATATATCTTGTTTTTAGGTTTACATACAATTGAAAAATAATATTGCTTGACCAAAATGTGGTTGTCCGAACTTTGTTAGTTTCTTTGCTGACATTTAAAAAACAACAACTTTGTTTTAATCTCACCTGCACATTTTGTACTTCTTTCATCTTCTGATTTGTATTTATTTTTTTTTTAATAAATACAGTATATAGTTTCCTTATATCAGGGGTCAGCATTTATTTTAAAATATGGGCCATTTTTTTCCAGCATTGTTCATTGGGAGGCTAAAGTTTTACAGGTGTAGTGGAAACACAGAACTATATGTTTTCAGTATGTTTTGTTAATTTATTTTAATTTATTTAAGAATTAAAATGTATTAAAATCCTAAAACTGTCTGTTTTAGGATTGTATCCGAGGGCGTATGTCATTTTTCTCATTAGTAAATAAGGACCAACAGAGGTACAGCAGCTTATTCATGTGGCAAAATGAAGTGTGTTGCACTATGAGACTAGAGATGTAATTAATAGGTTATCCACACACAATAAACAGTGGCCTACTTCTCTTATGGTTGAATGAAAGTACTGTTTCACACAAATCTTTTCTGGTCAAAAAACAATTTAAGCTGTGGAATCAAAATGTGTCTAAATTCAAGGGATACTTGTTTCATTTAAATTAAGTAGATTATATTATTTGTCCGTGTTATTCATCTGCTAAATTTATCACACTTTATTTTAGCACCAATGAGGCACAGTAGTCTCTGTTTGCGTGTCTCTCTTCACTTGTGAGCAGTATTAGATGTTACGAAGTCATATTTATTGGGATTTACACAAATTTTGTATTTACTTTGTTGTCTAAATTAGGTTTATGAAAAAACAGCTATGAAACGGACCAGCTTTCGTCAAGGGGCCAGATATTTTTGTTGAAGGCTCAGATGTGGCAGCTATTTCCCTACCACTGTCTGACATTTCATGTGCTTACTCTCTTCTTATCTGAACGTTTCCTTTGTCAGGATCTGTCATCTTGGTCGTCTGCTGATGAGCTGGACACGTCCGGTTCCCTCAGTCCTGTATCAGGAAGGAGTACACCAAGTCGGCGACGATCGGTAACGTATACACCTACCTGTACACGCGGCACTATGAGAAGCCAGGTGTTCGGTTACCCCTCTGAGACAGTGCATACACTAACTTGTGCCCCAAATGCCCCGTTTAAGGCCATATTCACCCCTGTCATCCCGAGATCTCTCCTCACACCTTTCTACACCTCCACAACCTGCTTTACACCCCCCCCCCCCCCTGTGAATTCTGAACTTTTTCCCAACCTTTTACTCTTCTTGCATGTGGTCTATTCCCAGAGCAAAGAGAGCTGGGGAATCCTTTCTTTCTTACTTCCTCCTTCTTTTTCTTGGATGACTTTTTCAGTTCTGCCCTAGTTGTCACTTCTTTTCTGCCAGTATTTCCACAATAAAAATCTTCTGTCCTACAACTCTTTTCTCCCACTAGACTTTCCTCTAATCTCTTCTCACTCTAGTTTTGGTTTGATCCCTGTAGTGTTATTCTCAGGAATACTGGCTGTCATGAAACTGCAAAATTTACAAAAGCAGTGTAGAAAATGTGGTTTTATGATGTAGAAAGCATGACATCATATTTGTTTTATATTGTTGGCTATAAGAATGAGGAAGCAATATGTTTTGCATCAGTATTGTTTCGTTATTTATCTAAATATCAGTCCAAATAAGCATGTCACTGCTTATATTAAGTGTATGTTACTAAATGTGAAATTCATGCATCACACTGCAGAATTCGTAGCTTCCTATTTGCAGTTTGTTGCACTCACTCAAAGCACTTCAAAGTAGTCGCGCACTTTGAAAAGCCAGATTCTTTGTTATATAAAATCTATCACCTTCACGTATGATTTTGTTGCTGCACTTCTTTCATTTTGGGATTTCTTTTCATCGGTAGCTTTGTCTTGATTTGCCTGGACTGAAACATACTTTCTTTCTTTCACCCCCCCCGCCCCCCTGTTCATTGCAAACAGCAACGGGGCAAATGTAGTCTGTCACAGCCTGGAACGTCTGTGAGCAGTCCACACCACAGGTACCTTTCTGTTGGTTTCTAGCACACCCAGAAGATAATGGAACTCATCAGCCCATGATGCACTTGGAGGCCGATCCATGCTTTCTAATCCTCCTCAAGTCTCACACAACAGCTGTGTTTTAAAGACTAAAAGAAAAACCCAATTTCAGTTGTTAATACTTGTGCCAGATTAGCAGCTCATGATAGTGAATTCCATCATCTTCTGTACGTCTAGACGCTCTGTGTAGGCTAGGTGATGAGCTGAAATGCAGCCTACACATCCTTGATAAAACTGTTTCACAAGGAATGGTGCAAGGCCTCTTCTCCGCCAATGTCCTTGGCTGCTTAATATCGCTAACCAGAGGGCATTTCTTACGTATAACACAAATATTTCTCTATATCTAACACTCCCTCGCTGTTACTGAGCACACACCCTTTTTCTCGAATTGCCGAGCCAGTAAATGTCTGCAATGAACAATGCAAAGGCTGCAGTTTCTCTTTCTCTCTCTCGCTCTCTCTCTCTCTTGTGTGTGACATTTCTTCTTCTTGCTGCTATCTCACTGACTATCCACCATCTCCCCCCCCTCAGTCTGTCATCTGTGAGTCTTGCCTCTCAGGTCTCCATTTGTGAAGTGGTAAGGGGCACATTTAGTAACAACATAGGACAACCTGAATGTAAAATCATACATCACTAATGTCCATGCATTCCTAAAGTCAGGGATCACTTTAATGAAATACATTTAGAGAGTACTGCAGGCCTGTTTTCTCCTAATTTAAAGTAATAAATCAATGTTTTTTTCACAGTAGGTAGGTGTAAGTAAGCTTCTTTATAATAATTCCCTTTAACTTACCATGGCTTCTTAACTTTGAGGCTTAAAGAAGACAGTTTTTACTGAGGGTGATGGTGACAATAAATGATACAGGTAGATTATCAGTATGGCATTTTTGGAAATACGCTTATTTGTTTTCTTGCTGAGAGCTTTCTTTTTTTACAGCCCTTATGCTAAGCGAGGCTAACCGTCTCCTGGCTCTAGCTTCACATTTAACACACAGACTTGAGAGTGGTATCAATCTTCTACTCTAACTCTCAGCAAGAAAGCAAATTAACGTATTTCCCAAACTATTCCTTTAAAAAAGCTCAGCTAAACTACCTTGTCACCGAGGCTGTTTCTAATTGCTACGCTCTTCTTGCCTCGGCATGCTTTGCAATTTTCAACAGGACACAAACTTTCAAAGAGTCCTTGTAAAAAAAAAAAAAATCTAATTATTCAGCTGATACTTGCAGCATGCCTTTTGTCTTTTATCCTAACATCCTTTGCAGGAATGCAAGCTCACATATTAAATGTATTTGTCTGGTGCAGGATTAATGCACAGTATGTATGCCTTGAAAACTGTTTTGTGACTGTCTTTGTAACTGTGTTTATCCACCCAGTCTCAGTCAGCATGTAGATCACAATGTGAAATATTGTCCCAACATTGCTTTGAACTGTGTTGCCGATGTCTTTCAAACACAGCATGGTCAAGCACTGTCGTGAAGTTCCCCTGTCGCTGAACTGAGATCTTATTTGGATTGAAAATTGTTAGACAGCGCCTAAACGCTGATAAGGATATTAGATTACAGAGCAGTTCAAGTGAAGTCTGTTTATTGAATTAGACTAATTTAATTAATTTTTGCTGAGTTTATTTTTGTGAACAGCAGTGAAAAACAATTTGGCACATTTAAGCTTGCCATTATAATGTGATCATCCAGTTCTGAAATTAGGACTCAGATGACAAAACAGACAGCAGGATTTGGTGTGTTCTTATTGATCGATGTGAGTAACTAAACGTCAGTCTGTGCTGCTGCGTTGTGAATGCGTGTGTGTGAGCAGGTCTCGCAGCGACGCTGGATCCGCTTCCTTCCCTTCTGATTCGGAGGCATCGCCGGGTCATGGCTCCTCGTTTATGTGGCGCGTCCTCTGGGTTGCACTGCCTCTCCAGTTCTTCCTGCTCCTGTTAGTGGTCTTTGCCTTCCTGCTGCCAATGACTGAGGAGGACTACTGTGCTCAGTCCAACAACTTTGCTCATTCCTTCTACCCAATGCTCAGCTACACTAACGGACCACCTCCAGTGTAGGCTGGGGCTGTAAGAGCATTTCAGTATTCTTGCATCAGTATAACTTGAATTGGAATCACGTTGATATACTTTAAATGGTCGATCACGTTGGGAGCAAAAACAGATCTGGGTCATCCATTTGTACTGCAAAAAAAAAAACAGCTGCCATCTACAGTTAATATCTTGGTGTGTAGCACGTAGGATCAAGCATCTCACTATGTTACTCTGTGTAATGCTGTGCCGATTAAGGAGCATCTTTGGTGTAAGTAAACTGAAGAAACTGTTTTTGCCCACAGTGGACATTGCTGGATGAATGAACTGAAGATCAACTCAGTGGCATATACATGTTGTATTTCTCTGGAGAGATCTGTCAGTGGATAGCACCAAAGTTAAATGCTGAAATTTAGCCTGTGAATTAGCTTGTAACTCAAAAATTTGTTTTAAAAAAATGATAATAACATTTAATATATCTTACATTGCAATTATTTTTTTACCTGTATTTTGGCATGCAGTTCTTTTATTTACTTACATCCTTCATTGTGTCTGTGGTGAAGCCCATTTTTAACTTGAATTACATTGATTCATGTAAAGATTCATTTAAGCTAAGTCGTATGTTTTAATATCAAAGCCAGACACAATTCAAGAGTTTAACCTTTAACATCAGTCATCCATGGTCTTTATACATTTTGCTGTTTTATTTTTTAAACGAAATATAAAATATGACTTTCTGATTGAGAATTATGACCTATAGAACTATTGTATATTTTGTATGACTGTCAGTTCAGTATTAAATGTATAACAGTCCAGGATTATTTCACATGTGTATATAATGGTATAAAATTAATATGAAAAATGTATGTATATGCGACCATCAAAAACAATGAATGCCAAATCCTCATTTTGATGTCTTTTTATTTCTTTTTTTTAATGTGATTTTACATTTCTGATGTTTGTTCAGTGAATCATTGGTGAATCATATTTATACTGAGCTTTTCCTGAAAACATGATGTTTGATAGATCATTTCATACTGTATAAGGTCTATTTTAATATACTTTTAATAGACCACAACATTTTAAGTGCAGTTTGGCACAAGCTATAATTTTTAAATTGAGGCTTCATGAAGGGGAACTGCATCCTCTAGATAAGCAGACCTGGAGGTAGAGAGACCCAAGGAGGAGCTGTCAGGAAGGTCCTGGATTCGGGGGAGACGAGTCCCCTGGTGAGTAGGACAGTGCCAGGGCATATTAACATGATGAAGGTGGTGGTGATGGTGGTGATGAGTGTGAAGAAGGGTCTCCAGTAATTTGATGATTTCATAATTTGGAAGAGCCAGGGCTGTGGCATCCAGACCCAACATCTGGGAAACAACCATCCGGAAATCCACCAACTGAACAAGGGAGGAAAAAAAGAATATATCTGAGTTTGATTTTAAAGTCATAATCCGTAATTCGACTGTAAATATGAGTCAACATGTCATTCGAACCTCAAAGCACTCCTAAACTTATTAACAGTCTTTTTAATACACTTGCAGTAATAGCTAAACAACAGGTTTTTAAAGCTGTAATTGACTTTTTTTGGCCACTTGGGCAAACTATAACAAACTATAAACACAACATTGTCATATGATCACCTTTTAAAGTTGTATGGTGAACTTGTTAGCAAACAGTTGCCTCCAGCATCCAGCAGATACAGAGCAACATTATTTTTAATTTGGAGTTTCTGGCCACCTGATGAGTGTAAATGCAATATTCACTCTCTTTTAGCTCTGTTTTTGGTCTTCACCAACTCTTGAGGGAAATATCTGGCTCTTTAGCTGCTAATTGCTCCACTAGTTGCTTGTGCACACAGTCTACCGTTTGGTGCTGGGCAGGTAGTGCACAGTGGGTTTTTGGAGCTTTTTTGCTGAAAACAGCTGCCTGCTGTGGATGGAAACGAGATTGATGAGAGCGGTGAGAGTGAACCAGAACAGTTAAATTTTGGACCGTAAAACCAAAATAATCAGCTAAAAGACGTTGAAACACGGGTGATATTCTCTGTGGGTTTGTCACTGAACTACTAGCCCATACACATTAAACATAGTCATGTGATGCATTGTTAATAAAAAAATATTGATTAGTGTAGCTTTAAAGAGTAACTTAAGACCAGGCTGAAAAGAAACGTTTCACTGCCCTCTCTGTAACCACACCCAAAAGTGATGTCACGATGTACTGACACACCCCCTGGAGTACACTTGTACATCACTCCTGCAAGGTGAGAAGTTAAACCACTGGAGATCGGCAAAAATTTTAAGTTTTTAAGTGGGTGTGAAGTTTAAGGTTCGTTAACCTCAGTAGTGATAATTAACTTCCTATGTTCAGTTGTTGTTGAACACAACTTTGCATATTCTTCGCTCCCTTACCTCTCTCTCCCTCTCAGACAGCTGAACCAGGCTCTGTCTGAGGGTGTGGAGCTGTTGCTGGTCCTCTCTGGTCTTCTTCTCTTGGCTCTGTAGGTCTGAGCTCACTGTGTTCAGCTTCTTCTCCACCTTGGCCTTCCCCTCCACCAGCTGATCCAGCTTCTTTTTCTGCTCCTTTATCGTCTGACTGTGTTCCATGACTTTCAACTTGGCATGACGGTCAGACAGAGGTGTTTAGTGAAGCAACTGTTATTCAATGACTTTATCAGGTTGGTTTATTGCTCTCAAATACTCTAAAACAATTAAACAATTAAAAATATACACAGTTGTTTCCAGAACCAACCTGCTTTACATGATTGGTGCACAAATACAAAGCATTGCCCCGTCCACATACACAAATACATGACACATTATGAGGAGAAAATGCCTCTGGAGTGAATTTGGGCCTGAACCCTTCTCCCCTCTACCTTGAGCTCATTGGTGTGGGACAGCTGGGCCTTGAGCTCAGTGTTGGACAGCTTGGTAGCCCTCAGCTCGCCTTGGAGACGCTCCAGTTTTTTCTGCAGCCTCCTGGCCTCCAGATGAGCATCATCCCGTTCCACAGCCAACGCCGATCGGCTCCTCTTCTCCTCCTCCAGCTCGGACACCTTCTTCCTCAGGAACTGGACGTGGAGTCCTTTGCTCTCTAGTTGGTCTTTCTGTGACTTTAACTGATGGGTACAGGAATATTTTGATTACAGGTGCATCGCTGGTCACGCCAACACAACAACTGTTTTGCATTTGCGCATTTAGAGAAGACGTTTTCATCACTACTGAAATAAAAGATGGCATCGTCATAATCAAATACCACTCTGAACACTTGTAGAAGCTTGTGATTGGTTGTTTGTAATATCTAAAGATAATAAAACGGACAGTAATTTCACTCCAGTAATACCACCATTGGCCTAGCCTACCTTTCTCTGTAGACTGTAGGACAGACTTTTGCTCTCCACCAAAGAAGTTCCCTCTTGTTTAACAAGCTGCTCTGCACGTGACAGGATAAGTTTTAGCCTCAGGTCGAAGCCTATATCCACAGCAATACTGTCAACCTTCATCTTCTCTGACAGCTGTTCCAGGAACTCTTCATACTGTTAAAAAAAACTGGATTTATGTCACAGGACTAAGGACTTTAAATGCTTTTATTACGTATTTACCTGTAACTGTAACTTCTTCCCTCCTGCTAAACTTTACTCACATGCTGTTTGCTGTGTCTGAGCCCGTCACGATGCATGTCCGCTGTCAACAGCTCAGCCTCCAGACCTTGCAATCTCTCCCTCAGGTCCTGGACTTGCTGCTCTGCAAGCTGAGCCCTCTGTAGTGCACTCTGCTGCAGCTCCGTCTGCTCGCTCAGCTCCTCGGAGATGTGACACAGCCTGGCCTCCATCTCTGACAAAGACTGCCTCCAAAAAATGTAGTAAGGATGTTAGTGTGCCTGTTTGAGACATGGACCCCAAATATTTAATGTAAAGGTAAATGTGGAGAGCAGTGTTGGAAAGTAACTAAATTCATTTACTCAAGTGCTGCACTTAAGTATAATTTTTTGGTACTTGTACTTTACTTTAGTATTTAAATTTACTTTAATAATTTCATGCTGCTATATACCTTTTACTCCACCACATTTATCTGACAAATGTAGTTACTAGTTACTTTAATTAACTCAATATTTAAACCTATAATAAACATATAAAATACAAGGCAAGTGGCAAGTGATAAATTAAACCACACATCAGTATATAAAAATGTGTAAAATTAGCTCTACCACAGCCGGCTATGGTTAAAATGCTGTTTAATATTATAATGTAACACTGACAGAGCCCATTTTGGCTGCATAGTGAGTACTTTTACTTTTATACTTTAAGTACATTTTGCTGATAATATGTACTTTTATGTAAGTAAGGTTTTGAATGCAGGACTTTTACTTGTAACAGAGTATTTTTCCAATTGTGGTACTTGTACTTTTACATTTCTCACCTTATTGCAGAGGTTATCCACTTTGTGTAAAATGTCTTTCTCGGTGGGCTGGATGACACTCTCAGACTTCCCCTGCAGCAAGCCTGCCACTTTGTTCAGGAACATCTGTAGTTTCTCCTCAGCTGCCTGGGTCTCTCCTTGGCTTGACTGCAGCTTTCTTTCAAGCTCCTCCACCTGTTTCTCCAAACAAAGTGACTCTCGCCGAGCTGCCTCTATAACTCTCTTGCTGGCCTCAACTCTCTCCATTAGGGTTTCCTTCTCCACCTCAACACTCCTCCTTCCCACCACCAGGCCGTCTAACTCCTGAAAGAGATTAAAAAACACCACAAAGAGTCAGTGTTGTCAAATATTTAATATAAGACCATGTGTGGTGCTTCATGGTTTCAGGGTAGAACTCCACACTGGACCAAATGCATGAAACTCCGTGTAGGTTTACACCTTAAACTGTGTGTGTGTGTATGTGCAAAGACATAAACATGCATACACATTATTTTCATCAGATTCAGGGGCAGACTCAGGCTGTCTGAGGGGCAGGGGTAAAAAATAATATGCGGTGGGGCACCAGCACACAGAAAGTCGTGATGCATTTATGGTGAAACAGTTCAAACCCTGGTTAAGATTTAAATTGTTTTATAATGTGGCTCAGATTTAAAGTGTGACTACTACACCTCTGCAATAAAAACACACAGGGAACTATTAACTATTTAACCATTTAGAAGCACGCAGAGGCCTGCTAATTTTCTAGCGTGTAGGGCAGTTTATATGGCACTGCATCGCTATTTCTCCACTGGAAGAGCGCCGTAGAGGGCACTTTATCATGTTTTATCTACCACAGGGGCATCAAAGAGGGCAGTTTACCCACCACAATGTTATTCCTGTGGAGAAGGCTGTTCATGTTGGGATTTAAAACTTACAGAATATCAAAATCACTGGAACAGTTGAAAAATAAAAAATAAAACATTTTGAACACTTTTCTTATGGTGTCTTCTTCTGGTGGTTGTCATCTACTTGTACTATAAACTTGAGCTAGGAGAGTTTGAAAGCTGTGTAAGTACCACTTTGAGTGAATCGAGTGCTGCTGCACTGCTGGCAGCCTTCCTCCTCTCTCGGTCCAGCTCTGCCATCAGCCTGAGCACCGTCTCTCTGCTGGCTTTACACTCCACCTCACAGGACTTCACGCTCTCCTCCAAAACAGCAATTCTCATTTTCAGCCTCTCCCTCTCATGAGACTGGTCCACCTAGTAATTAAAAATCATAGAGAGTTATTATAAGTTCTATAGTAGGACATTTTTACATTTATGTCCATATGTAAATAATTAAAACCTAGTCAAGAAGCTGTCAACATGAGGAGCAATTTAGTAACAAATGTGTGCCATAAAGAGAGGTAAAATTAATATCTGTTGTGTTAGCATACCTCATCAGAGTTTTCCATAACTTCCATAATTAGAAGTGTTGCAGGGGAAGTGAATATACAGTAGAGACTTGTTTCTGTTTTAAGAAGTCTCCTGGCAACACCAAACACAGGGCCTCCCAGGCTCCACCAGAGGGGGCGCTGTGGCTGAGAACGTCTGACAGCTAGAGAATTTGATCAGCTACAAAAAACAGATCTTTGGATGCACATCAAATGTAATTCATAGGCTAGAAAAAAATCTAACAGCTCTAGCAGATGCATGGAGATCAAAAACAAGAAGGTAATGAAGATGCAGGTGAAGGTCAATTCAACTGCCGGGGATTTGTTTCCCCTGAGTTGAGACTTTCAGGTAGCCCTTGCTCCAAGGCACCAAGTTGAGCCTTCACCAGGGAATTGGCTGAAGTTGTGTACTTACTCCTTCACCATTCGCTGTTCATAATATAGGAATCCCATGCAGACTGACGGTGATGCACAAGGCATGCTGGTAGATGCCACTTGGTCAGTTCATTACTTTTTCTTCTATAAACAGGAGCCTGGTGTAGTGGTTCCCAACCTTTCCTAAAATGAGGCAACGTCCACCTGTGACCCCTCACAACAGCTCGTACCTAGTTAATGAATTTGTCATAAATTAGCTCATGTAACATAAACCTTAATATGATCATTTGATTTTAGGGACACACCGAAAGGGAGGACTTAGCCCCACAAAAATCCCAGTAGGATTATTTTAATTTTGTTTTAAAAAACAGCAATATTCATAGCTACAGCTAAATGTGGAGCTTTTTAAACAGACAAGGGTCAAAGTTTAACCTGCCTCCCCTCCCCTTCCTTTATTGAACAAATTGCACATGTCACACATTGACAATAAAGGGATCCATAGTTCAATTCAAACATTCAAACAAATAAGCAACCGCGGAAGGCGAGAAGGCCAGCCTGCCAGGCAGCGTCCGGGGCAGACCTTTGAATACGTTATTTACGTAATTACGTCACCTCAAACAGGAGTTTCAGGAAACGATGGGCAGCAAAACTTTATTAGCAAACACCAAACACGCCTCCTTCCGTCACGTAGTTAGTTGTGCTGAGTCCACAATTGTGTTTTAACGCAACACTTGGCGCAACCGCCGTTTTCTGACACGTTGAATCGTATTTGTTTTTGTACTGAATCGCCTCTTTTTCATTCACAGGTAGGCTGGCTAACGGCTAACGGCTCGTTGACCACGTCTGTCCGCTGGCACTTGAAGTAAGCACCAGGTGTAGAAAATCCAGTTTATTTAATGTGGGTAAGTCGTAGCCAGACTACTAGTGAGGACATTGATAGCTGGTGTAGTCCAGGTCAGTCTTGCTTGCTGTGGTTCCTATTTTTGTATTTACATTGACTTTAAGAAGTCTGAGATGACAGCGTTTAAGTGTGTGATAGATTCAGGGTGCCTCACTGAGTTCTGTAATCGCCTGTGGTGTTAAATTGGAGCATAACGTGTCATGGTGCGTCCTGAAGGTGCGCTGCCAGCTGTTTTCCTGCGCTGCAGCTCACCTGGACAGCTGTCTGTGGTTAAGATGCTTCTCCGGACGCTGTGGTCCAGACTGGGAGCTCAGCGACCCGTAGAGAGGAAACCAGTTTTCATCTGTGCCTCTGCCGGTCTTTCCCAGTCTGTCCAGCCACACAAGTATGAATCCAAACCCAGGACTCGCTCAGGTTGGTCTGGCCCGTGGATCTTGTCAAGGACCTGTTCTTTAAACACTCTTCGCCAACAGCAGAGGCACATGAGATTTAAAAGTCTTGGCAGCACTTTGTTAACTGACCCCGGGAGACTGGCTAAATGTAGAAGCGTACAGAATCGTTTTTATTCACCCGACCTTGTGAAGTCAGTGTTACAGTCAAGTCTAAAACCAGCATTGGTTCCTGGAAAAAGGGTCCCCAAAGGACCAAGAACAAAACAACCTTCTAGAACCAATCAGCCTTCCCTGAACGAGGACAAGGTGATTCATCGGATGAATGTCTTGGTGCATGTCATGATTTTGTCTTAGTGATTAATTCAACCCTGTGTTTCTCTGTAGGATATGATGCAATGTATTGCCTTTGCAACAGCAGATCAGTATCATTTGCCAACCCTTTGCCACGACTTGATAGGCCACGGCTTCCATGAGATAGATTTACCGAGAGGTACGACTCAAAATTATTCATGCAGTACAACTTTCCAGGGAATTAAATGTGACATATACTGCTTAATGACAGTCATGTTTTAATTTCAGATGCCTCAAATGTGCTGGTGATAAGCACAGACATGGCTGCAAAACCAGATGACGATGCTCTGATGTTCTTCTTCAGGTAGAAATAAAGTAGTCTGTTTTCAGGGTGATCTGCTTAGGCTTTGTCTTGAATATAACTTATCCATTGCTAAATTATTTAAAAGGATTATTCTATATGCTGTGCTTTTAATTGATTATAAATTGGGCTGTATATCGAACCTCAATACTTTTTGAGTGCTCACAGAAATGTGTCCCTAGAGTCCAGTATCAAAATTCAAGTCTTCTTTGATCAAATCTTTCCTGATTAAAATCATAACGTTTCTAAGTTTAGAAAGTGTTTTTATTTAGGCAAAGTTCTTGTTTGACTGCTTGCGTTAACTTCACATTAAACGCTGATACACTGATAGTTTGGCATGTTTGATTTTGTTAGGAAAGGGGCTGTAGGCAAATATGATTATATTTCTCAAGTAAGATATTGAAAAACTGAAAAATAAAACTCAAGTATGGTATTGGCATTGGCATTGAAAACATTGAAAAGATACCCAGCACTAGTTAAAGTGTTTTGGTAACTATTTTTTATTTTATTTTTTTTTTGCAAATCATGGACTGACTTTTCCAATCTGAACTCTCAGGGAAGGCTCAGTAGTTTTCTGGAACGTTGAGGAGAAAACGGTAAACAAAACTATATATATTTTATAAAGAATAATATTTCATTAATTGTAATTCTTGTTTTCTTCTCTACTAATTACTTGTTTTTTCACTGTCTGTACAGATGAAAAGGGTGATGAGAATATTGGAGCATCATGAGATTCAGCCCTATGAAGTAGCATTAGTCCACTGGGAAAATGAGGAGATTAACTACGTTGTTGGAGAGTATGTCGATCTTCACTCTTGTGTTGTTTTTGTTTATTTCTACTTTCAGACTTTCTGTAGCTTTTTGTAGAATTTAAATATTTTCTTCTTCAGGGGAAATACAAAGCTTGAGCGCGGCAACTTTATTCTGAGTGACCAGATGGATCAACATGAAGCTGTTCTGGAGAAGTTTGCATTTTCAAATGCACTATGTTTGTCCGGTAAGAACATGCGCCTAAACTGTAAATCATAGAGTTTTTTTTGTTTTGTGGTAGCACTGTACTCAGCCTCTCCTCTGAGTGTAACCTCTTGTTTTCTTTCTCAGTTAAGCTGGCAATATGGGAGGTGTCATTAGACAACTTTGTAGAGTCAATTCAATCAATTCCAGAGGTACAGTAGGCACTTAACAGCAGGCAGCAAGAAAGTCTGAATATTTGATTATCTGTAATCGTTGTTTGTTTGTGTCTAAGGCAGGCATGCATCTGTGCTCCCCTTAATGCTAATGTCCTAATCTATTTCTTTCCTCAGACGCTGAAGTCCGGCAAAAGAGTTAAGTTGTCTTCTGCAGAGGTTATGAAGAAGATAGGAGAGCTTTTCACATTAAGGTAAATTCAGTTTTCTCTAAATAGCAGTTCATTCAGAGGGCACCGTAACCTTTCTGGGGTTTTTTTTTTCAAGGTTCAACAGCAAGCCGACACTTTCCAGTTGTTTAGGATAATCAGCTTCAAACCTTTTTTTTTGTCAGTTCAGTTTGTGTCAGGTTATCAGGAAGAGAAATTTGTTGACATCCATGTATTTTGTTGTAATTGCCACGCATTATGTCAGTCTCCTCACTCAATTTACTGTCTAACAGCTCAAGCTTTAAGTAATTCTACCAGGTATTTGCAATTGCACAAACTATTGTAGGTCTGCTGGGGTTGTTTTTTCAAACTCCGGGTGGACAGACTTTGTTTACAACCGTTGTATTTACGTCCTCCTCTGACAGACACTGTATAAACCTGAGGTCTGACCTGCTCCTCACGCCTGATTTCTACTGGGACCGAGAAAACCTGGAAAAACTCTATGACAAGACCTGCCAGTTCCTCAGCATCAACCGCAGAGTCAATGTAAATAAAGCTGCTCCAAAAGATAATAAGTATTATAGTTGTATTATAGAGACTCATTCTGACACTTGTGGTGAGAGGCATGAGCTTTGTTTTTGATAGAAAGATTTTCTGTGTTTTTAGGTTGTGAACGAGAAGCTGGAACATTGTACACAGTTAACAGATCTGATGAGGAGCCACCTGAGTGAGAAGCACAGCTTGAGGTTGGAGTGGATGATAGTCATCCTCATTACTATTGAGGTAAGAAGATAAGAGACCTTTCATGCCTGATGTGTAAGAACATGTTTTGTGCAAAAGTGTCCTTTTTTTTTAACCTTTTATTTATCACGTCAAACCTGAGATCTACACCTCTATACCTTGCAAACAATCTTCCACTGTCGGACATTGGCTAGTCTACTTGAGATACTTAATTAATTATACGAGAATATAATTAATTAACATTCTCTGATGAATTTTAGGTGTTTAATTTTATTTTGCATTGCATCTCTCTCGTCATGCTTTTATTTAAGTGAAATAATATTACATCTATTGCTTGTTTTTCTTGTAGGTTTTGTTTGAACTTGCAAAAATGATCTTCTAAACTCCTCCAACAAAGCACAAATAGAAGCACCAAAGGAAGAATGCTGCACTATAAATACAAAGGTACTTTGTCAGTGATATGTGACAATGTTTTCTGTAAGCAACTGAAATTGTTAAGCGGACCTAAATATTTTTGAATGCCTAACTGTTCCTGTTGTACGGTATATACATTTCAACAACACACAATAAATCTTTCTTCTTTTTTTTTTTTTACCATTTCTTTACTGTTTTGCTGAAGGTCATCCCCTTGCAGGATTTAATATACATAACTGTTTACTGCTTTTTTGAAAACAAAGCACATCAATGGGACTTTTTTTTTTCATTTTAGGATCAGCTGGCCACACAGTAATGTTTTTTAGCTTAGTTTGCTGAATGTGTTTCACAATGTTCATTCCTTTTTTACATTATGTGCAAAAGTCTATCAATCTTTTTCAGTGTGAAAAATACTGTTTTTTTTAAAGCACTTAATTGGGACGCGAGGGCAGAGACTCTCACCTTGACATGTGACATTATTCATGTGACTGCACTAGCAAAAAATGAAAAGGGGAAGAAAAAAAAACTGAATGCAGTGTTATAGAGGATGCAATAAAGTATTTGTTTTTAATGTTTGCCAGTTGTGTTTCAGTGTTTGCATGTAAAATATCAACTTATTGAGTAATTATTAGTTCAGAATGTCTAAAGCCAACTTATGATCAATTATGATTTCAATATAAAATAATTTGCAATACAAGAAGTACATACAGGTATGAATTTATTCAAATAAAATAATATATATACGGGGAACTTAGTCATTAGTGAACATATACACAGCAAGAATTTTTCAGAAAAGTCAGTATATGAATAAAATCCAAAGAGGACAAATAGCTGACACAACAGCCTGTCATAACCTTGTTTTTTCTCTCACCCATACCACACGCTTTGATTACTGAGCCTATGGTATCATTAATACTGTAAGCCTACACACAAACATCTGGGAAATAAAACAGGACGAGTAAAGCTGCCATGATTGTTGAAGTTTAAGGCTCTGCTGATTATAATTATTATAATATTAAGATTAATCTTCAAATCAAATATATTGTGTAAATTATTTCTTTTTTAAAAAAAAAAGATGTGCCATGCTCTCATCATGCTCTTATTTTAAAACTTGTCCTAGTAGAAATTTTTGCAGATTCAAAATTAGTGCATTTCTGCCTGTATAAGCGTTAAAACAGTCATACAAGATAATATACAGTAATACTAGTATGCTCAGGTTTGCCTATTGTTTTTACCTGCCTTTTAGGTCCCATGGGAACATGTATTTAAGTAAAATTATGAAACAAATACTGAACGACAACATTTTATGAACACACATGATATATAATAAAGGCTGTGAAATATCTACATATACTAATATACTGGTAGCATCCTTGTGTGTCAAGAGAAATGAACATTTGTCCTGTGCCTGGGTCACATACATAATGAATTAATGTTGCTTCTAAAAAAGCAGATTTTTTAAGACAAATGTCTTTGAAGCACAAAACAGTTAACACAAATGCTGGCTTATTCTCTTAGACATATACATTCAACAAACAGATTGAGATAGATCTTTTCAAAAACATGATTTATGATTGAAAAGACCTGAAATGATAAGTGATAAAAAAATTGCACTATATAGCAAACAACCCATTAGATTTATTGAAAGACGCCATTGTATAGTGGATGTAGTAACTGTCAAACCTCTAGAATCACACTGCATGCCCCCTGAGAAGATACTTTTCCGGTTGATGCTTCTCTTGCCAGATCTCTCTCACCACACTTTATAATATTAATACAAAGTTTCACCAGTAAATGTAGGTATATTTTTGGTTGAACATAATGTCAAATAAAAGCAGCAGAATGCTGTTTCCTGTACTTTTCCTTGACCACAGTGAGTCCTACTCTTTAATGGCTTTTTAAAAAACTTCTTACAAACTTGAGTGGCTTCCTTTTTGATTGTCCAACCTTGAAATAAAAAGATATAGAGCATGATATTAATTAACTTGGACATTCCAATGAATATAATGCATTATTTCAGTGTAAGAGGAAGTTGAATAATGGGCAAAATCTTGCAAAAATGACACTAAAACAAGAGTATAGGGAGAGGCTTACCAGTCAGTGATGCTGAAGTTAATCCCACTCCATCGTAGTTATGCTCGAAGTTGCAGTTTCAGGATGCTCAGGTGCAACAGCAAAATCTTCACCTTCACTCTCAATTTCACACATTCCTCCTGTTTTGTGCATTTCCTGTTGACTTTCTTCTTCCTCAGTCTTGGAATTAGAAGCCATTTCAACCTCATGTTCAAGGCTTGCCTCTTCCTCTTGGTTGCTTTTGGGCGGAGGTTCTAGAGATTCCTCCACCTCAAGAAGGGACACCTCTGTTTTCTTTTGAGGGTAAATGACTTCCTCAGCATCCATCCACACATCCTGGTCATTTCCATCCTCTTTTTGTTTAACAGGCTCTTCTGCTTTTGTTTCTTGGTTACAAGGTTCAGAGATTACTGGCTGACTCAGGAACACTTCTCTTTTCTTTGTTGGCCTTACTGGTTGTATTGTTTCAGTTGCCTGGTTACTGGAGGTTACTTTCTCTGTTGATGTGATTTGTTCTACTGGTTCAACTGTTTCGATTGCTTGTATGCCGACATCCAGTAGCACAGGTTGAGTCACGTTCACGGCTCTTTCTGTTGAATCTAAGTTTGCCGCTGGTTTTGTGATTTCTGTTACCTGAACAGCGACCTCAGTTAGCTCTGTCTGTTTATGGCTCTTAGCTCTTTGTGTTGGAGTTACTGGCCTTACGGGTTCTATTGCCTCTACTTCCTGAACTCCAACCACAGACACATCTGTCTGTTTCACAGGTTCAATTCTCTCCGTTGTTGGTGATGGGGAAACTGGTGCCTTTGCTTGCCCAAACTGTATGTTAAGTTTGAATTCTAAAGAAAGACTTGAAGGGGACTCCACATTACCTATTGACGAGATTATTCCAGTGTTTTGGGGGACTACTAATGCAGTGTTAGTAGGTGGTACAATCGGACTTTGGGCAATTTGTGGAATTTGTGCTTGTTCATAAATTTTTCTCACATCTAATATCTCTGATGATGATTTGACCTCTTCTGCTGTGACACCTGCTTCTGATTTTTCCTGCTCAGCTTTAGTTTCCTCCAAATCCTCTTTGTGATCATGGAAAGAGACATCTAAACTTCCTGGAATATCAGGTGTTTGCATGAGATCCTCGGACACGTGCCGTTCAGTTGAGTCATTACTGATGACGGCAGGTGCTTCTTCTTGTCTTTCCCTGAATGTTCCAATATTATCCTCCATCGCTTTTTGATCCTTCACTTCATTTGATTCACTTTCAGGTACTGTCTCTGGTAAGTTCTCCTTTACATGTTGAATAACTTCTTGAATGGTCACCTTGTTTTCCTCATTAATTATTTCCTCTTCAATCTCTGGAGTTGCGGAGAGATTTTCTACCTTTTTAACCTTTTCAACACAAACATCTATGACTTCGTTGGCTTCTGTTACCCCTACCTCTAGCACTGAGTCCACAATTGTCTCAGCTGATTTTATATTGACATCGACCACCTGCACTTGAATTCTGTGATTGTCCTCAAACTTTACTGATGGCACATGCATTATCACAACCATGCTGCCTTCCTCTGCTGTCTCAGCCACATCATCTTTCACTAATGGTGTGGCAGTCTCGACTTCCTTCTTGAACATTAGTTCACTTGCCACTCTGTCTATCAAGGGTTCAGTGATGTCTGTTGTTTTCTCTATCAAAACATCAGGTATTGCAACTGAGACCTCTTTGAGATTACATGTGACTACTTGCGCCACTACGGCATGTTCAAGTGCAGCAGTCTTTATCTCAGTGCTTGAAAGTTCACTTTCTTTTTCTCCCTCAACACTGACTTGCACTGCACTGAGATGCACTTCATGTTTGGGTTCACCTGTAACTGCAGCATTGTCTACACAAGGTGCTGGGGTTTCTTCAGAAATTACAGTCTTTTCTAGGACCTGAACATTTCTTGGCTCCTCATTTATAGAGGATACATGAACTGCTGTTAATGTTTGTAACTCATCTACAACTTCAGGGATGCAGTCTTCCTGCTCAACATCTTGTGTGATAATCTCTGTTTTCTGATCCCCTGTTATCTTAAATGCCTGATCCAGTTGTGCCACAACTTCACTCTCAATTTGATCTGTAACTGAAGTTATGACATTGTCAGTGTCTGGTTTGGGAACATCTTCTAACAATATTTGCTTTTCAAGTTCCTGAGCACTGCCTCCCTCAATACTTTCTGTGACTACATGCACATACATTGATGCCCCTTCCTCAGTTTTGGTTTCCGTTACAGTATCTTTTACATCAGATGGTAATACTTCTGGTTCTTGAACAGTTTTGGCAGCTTCCACTGGTAGTTTTTCTTCTGGCTCAGTCCTCACTTCAATTTCTTGTCTGGATTCATCTGTAACTGTTTCCACTGCTGGAATATCCTCTGATATTACTTCCTTTTCAAGTGATAGAAGGCTACCAGCCTCTAAATCTAATGTGGCTGATTGTACAGCTTGTAATGCTTCTGGTTCCTGAACATGTTCAGTGTTGGAAGCATCCACTGGCTTAAGACTGGCTTCAATGAGAGGTATTCTCTCCTCTTTGGGTTCATCTGTAACTGTTTCTTCCTCGGGAACATCTTCTGATATTACCTCTTTTTCCAGTGATTGAACACTGCAGTCCTCTGAATCTAATGTGGGTGCTTGAACAGCTTCAGTTTTGACAGCATTCACTGGTAGTTCTTTGTTTTCTGACTTAACACTGACTTCAGTGAGATGCTCTGCTGTCTGTTTGGGTTCATCTGTGACTGTTTCTGCTGGTGGAATGTCCTCTGAATTTACTTCCTCTTCTAGTGATTGAACACTGCCCTCTGATGCTTCTGGTTCTTGAACATGTTCAGTTTTGACAGCATTCACTGGTAGTTCTTTGTTTTCTGGCTCAACACTGACTTCAGTGAGATGCTCTGCTGTCTGTTTGGGTTCATCTGTGACTGTTTCTGCTGGTGGAATGTCCTCTGATTTTACTTCCTCTTCTAGTGATTGAACACTGCCCTCTGATGCTTCTGGTTCTTGAACATGTTCAGTTTTGACAGCATTCACTGGTAGTTCTTTGTTTTCTGGCTCAACACTGACTTCAGTGGGATGCTCTGCTGTCTGTTTGGATTCATCTGTGACTGGTTCTTCTGGTGGAATGTGCTCTGATTTTACTTCCTCTTCTAGTGATTGAACACTGTCCTCTAATGCTTCTGGTTCTTGAACATGTTCAGTTTTGACAGCATTCACTGGTAGTTCTTTGTTTTCTGGCTCAACACTGACTTCAGTGAGATGCTCTGCTATCTGTTTGGGTTCATCTGTGACTGTTTCTGCTGGTGGAATGTCCTCTGATTTTACTTCCTCTTCTAGTGATTGAACACTGCCCTCTGGTGCTTCTGGTTCTTGAACATGTTCAGTTTTGACAGCATTCACTGGTAGTTCTTTGTTTTCTGGCTCAACACTGACTTCAGTGAGATGCTCTGCTGTCTGTTTGGATTCATCTGTGACTGTTTCTGCTGGTGTAATGTCCTCTGATTTTACTTCTTCTAGTGATTGAAGACTACTCTCTAATGGCTCTGGTACTTCAACATGATCAGTTTTGGCAGCATCTGTTTCTAGTTCATCTTCCTTTGCTGGATCAACATTGACTTCAGTCAGAGGTGCAGTTTCCTCTTTGGGTTCATATGTAACTATTTCTGATAATGGTATGTCCTCTGATATTGCTTCCTTTCCAAGCGATTGAACACTACGCTCCTCTGAATCTAATGTGGCAGCTTGTACAGCTGCTAATTCTTGCAACTCCTCCACCTCTACTGGTGGTTGACCTTTATCCTCAACTTGAACTTGATCAGTGATATTGTGCATTATCTGATCTTCCTTTTCTTCCTGCTCCATAGCTACATTCTTAGTTTTATCTGCTACTGTAGCAGCTGAATCTGCTTCTTGAGAGTCAATTTTTGTGGGCTCTGTTTTATAATGTGCCTCAACTAGAGAACCTTTATCTGGGACAATTTCCTCACCATCAGGTAATATATCTGTAGACACAGCTGCATTTAGCTCAGATAGGCATTCCACTAGATGATGGCTCTCATCAATATTTTCTAATTCTTTTACACTTTCTTCTGAATGTGTAACGTTGACCTCATGTACTTCATCTACAGCAATTTCAGCAGTGTCAAACTCTTCAGTAGCAACTTCAGATACAATCTCTGTGGAAACAGAGTCGTTGACTTCAGATATGCTCTCTGTTTGAGCTGTAGCTGCAAGTTCATTAATTGCATCCAGTTCTTCAACATTTAGACCTGTGTTAATGGCACTTGCATCTAATCTTCTGTGTATTTCCAGAATTGTTGGCTCTTCTTTTACAAATGTTTCAACTATTTGATGCGAGACAGAACCAACTATTCTTTCAGAGCTTAGCTCATCTGACCAACCTGGGACTGCCTTTGGGCTTATGGAGATAGTTTCAACAACCTGATGCAGTAGCACATCTGTTTCTATGACGTCATATTCTGCTGGGACTGGTGTTGTGTTGCCAGATGTTTTTGACGACTCTGAAGATAACTGGGAAACTGCGGAGATCATCTCAGTTTCATCTGCTAAGGGAATGTCTGAGACAGGCTCTGGTGCGGTAACGGCCTCAGATGTGATCTCTATCAGGTCCTCTGCTATAGTGTCATCTCTAGCTGCGTCCTCAGTGACTGAAGCTGGAGTGGCCATGGTCTCTGTAATTATGCCCTCCTCTGGAATGTCACTGAGTTGTTGATGATTACTGATTGATTCTGTAAGATCATCAGGTTCTTCATTTGTAGCAAGGGTTGTAGATGCCTGTTTTTCTAAAGCATCATCATTGTCTTTGACTTTCTTTGCTTCAGTTTGCAGACTGTCGCAGGGTATGACTGGTTGAGCCATCTGATCAAGGAGGTCTTGCTGGAGTTCATAGTCTGCTTCCTCGGGTATATGACTTTCAACATCTGCCTGTATTTGTATGTGAACCTCTGTTTCAACTGTATCAAACTCAGACAATGGAACCACAGCTGGAGTGTCAGAGTATTCATCACCTGAAGCTACATCCTTATCAGCCTCATCTGAAGATACTTGGTCTTGTTTTTCGGCAGACTTCCTCTTTTTTCGTCCTGGTAGGAGTTTCTTTATTGAAAAGGAGGGCTCATCTTGAGTAACTTCACTATCAGATTGTACATTGTTTTTGCTTTCATCCTCATCCTTGGCTTTCCTTTTTGTCGTGACAAGTCTTTTTAATGATTTCCATGTTGACCCTCCATCACCCTCTGAAGAACTTCCTGCTTGTTTGGGAGAAGAGGCCAAAATGTCATTCTCATTTTCATTAGAACTTTCTGCACCATGTTTAGATCCACTGTCTTGCTTGTTATCATTGTTATCAATCTGAGGTGTTTCGTCCTCAGAGTCTGATGTTTTTCGGCTTCTTCTCCTTCCAGATCCACAGAAAACGGCTTCCCATGAAACAGATGAGTCTTTTCTTTTTTTGCCTTCTTCTGTGCTGTGATCTGATATTTGCTCTCCTTCACTTGGTTTTGGTTCTTCAACTGGACCTGGGATTTGTGTCTCTTCATTGCTTAAGGAGGATCTCTTCATGTGCTTTTTTGGAGTCACAAGTTTTTTGAAGGAAGCCCATGCACCATCTTCCTCTCCTGCTGCCTCTGCAGTGGGTTGTGCAGGACTTTCATCTTTCTGATGCTCAGCTGACTCAGTAGATGACAGGAGCTGATCTGAAACATGTTCTCCAGAGTCAGACAGCTTTGCATCACTTGACTTCCTGCTTCTTTGCTTTTTTGAGAGTTTCTTTAAACTAGACCCTGACAGCAGCCTTTTTAGAGGACTTGCTTGAACTTTGTCCTTCTCTTGAGAACTCAGAATTTCAGACTCAGTGACAATAATGGTTGATGCATCCGTGGTAGGTGATTTTCCTTCACCCATCATCAGAGCTGCAGACAGGATCTCCTCTTTAAGTTCATTTTCTTTATGTTCGATCTCAACTGCCTCGACACCTTGACTGATCTCCTCACGTTCTTGTTGTTGGTTTTGTACAGTTTGTTCTGTTGTCTCTACGACTTCCTTTTCCCCCATGTCTACAAGTTCTTTCTCAGAGTGCTCATCTTCTACAGGTTTCTTTTTCTTCCGTAGTCCAGAAAAGATTCCAGTTGTAAAAAATCTTTTAATTGGAGATACGACCACCTCTTCTTCAGGACTAGATGGAGATGTGGAATGTGGCTCTTCTTCAGGTGTGGCATCCTGGTGTGTGGCTTCTCCTGCAGGTGAAGTTGTTGCTGCATCTGCATTGTCAGATTCAACTTCCTCTTTGGTTTCTGTTGTTTTCTCCTCTACATTTTCTAGAACGTCCTCCGATGTAATGTCTGTCAGGGTAGGACATGTTGTTGAATCATTATCATAAGTCTCCAGTGCTATGTTCACATCAGTATTCTGTTCAGCATTTTCACTTTTGGTTTCCTTTGCGTTATCCTTGATGTCTTCTGGTCTGTTTGGTTCTCCCTTGTTGCTCTCACCAGGCACATCTGTTGGTATTTCACTTGAGCCCCTCTTTACAGTCAATTTCAAGCCAATGTTACTGAAAAATCTCCTAAAACTTTCATTGATGTCATTCTGCTTTGCATCCATTTCAGTCATTTCCAGGGGTACATCTTCATCAGCATCAGCTTCATGAGGTGATTCCTTTTCATTAATTTCAACATTTTCTAATGGTGTTTCATCTTCTTTAAGTGGCTTTTCTGTTTCTGAAACATCTTCGTCTGATGAAAGGATAGCTAAACCAGGAAAGAAATTAAATATTAAAACACTTGGATTGCAAGAACTGTAAAAGACTGATGACAGAGATGAAACTCTATCAGCTGAAACCCAACAAGTTATGCATTTGTTGAAATTATGCTGACATTGTTTGTCAATAAGCAGTAATACACAAATTACCCACCCTCTGCAGCGATCTCGTCCTCACAGTGACCATTAACTTCTGCTATGGAGCCGTCTGCTTTTCCATTGATCTCAGAGATCTGCCCATTGTTTTTGAAAGGCTGAAACAAAGCACAAAACATAGATGTACAATGTACCTTTGCTCTTGTGGCAAAAATTAGATAGTATGGAAGCTCAAATCATAGACAATCTAACCATTTTTCATTTCTTAGCAGTCAATTTTAAACATTTCTTAGTAACTAATAGTAATTTCACAAGAACATTTCAGTTGTTGGAAATGTAGAGCAACAACCATTTGCTCATATGCTCATAGCTGGAGAATAATAAAACAAATCCATCAGAATTTGTACTTCCATGAAAGCAAACAAAGAATTTCAATCTTTGATTAACTGGGGCTCCAAAGTCCTATTTTGTATACAAACAATCCAGTCACTGTTGGTTGGGGGTGATGGTAGTCTTACAGTAAACAACCTCAATTGTCCCAACATCAAATCCATGAGCCAGATTAGTCTGGAAAGTCTGAGCAGTGGAAAGGGAACAAGAAACACATGTCCTTCAACTAGTGTGGAGTAACACAGTAAATAAACAAATATACAAATAGCTGTTAGGGTCGTATTGCACCTGCTAATACCTTCTAAGACATTGTTGGATTCATTTCCAGCCGAGGCTTTTTACGTGTTTTGCCACTTCATGATACACATAGAGCAGTGATGCACACTCTTTGTATGTAATATTTTTGAAGCCAACATTTTTTTTAAATGTGTAATAATGTAGCCTAATTTGATGACTAATTAACTGTTGATATTGATGATCTGAGTGACCCAAGAACCAGCTATTACTCCCCTAAATGTAGAGATAAAAATGACATACGCTCTAAATTGAAATATGACTGTATGCCAGAAGACCAAAGGCCATAATATGATTATGAATGGCTGTGAGCTGATTTTCACCATCTTACATGCATGCACCTAGCCTATATTGGGGGCTGTAATCAGGCATCGCCTTGTTTTCATTCATCCTGAACGAAAATGGTTGACTGCTCCTAAATGGACCTTTAAGCATAAAATGTTTTATTTTAGGAAATTCAATCAAATGTTTGGGTACTTGAAATAGCTTTGTAAACAAAAGTGCCATATGTGTGAAAGTGAATATAGCATATCAATTACTTTTGAAATGTATTTGGCAAAGCAGTCATTAGATAATTTGATGAAAAAGTGGCATTGGGAAAAATATTTTTGCTTTTTTAGCTTACTTGAAAACTTAAGACATTAGACTTTATTCAAAATGAAAGGATTTCTTGCAACAGTGGCATTCTTAGCCCCTTATTCCATCCAAATCATGTAATCACCCAAGTCACAAAGGTCAAAGGTGCTATTAAATCAACACAATATCATGATTATTGCTTACATTAATAGCTGTTTTCATTCTCACAGTACAGTGCTGTCTAATTGACTTCTTGCTCTGCATGAGCCAGTGATCATGTTGTACACAAATAATCGATGTTGCCTTCTGCTGAGTGCTGCAAAGGGGAAATTCCATCTCTCCCCTGGGCTTTACTTGGGTTCCTCTAAGAATGAAAGGTCATTATTCCTCCACGCTGTTTCCTTTTTCATCTACAGTAAATGCAAACCATTGCAATATCAATAAAACAGTGAAAACAGGGTCTTCAGAAGGGCACTAACGGCTCCTATCAGACTGTCCGTTAACCTAAAACTACCAAAGCAAAAGTCAGCAACCAAGAAGGTGTTTAAAGTTCATAACCTTTGACAAGATAAACCAAGTGGCACAAATTTTCAACAACTTTTATGTGTTACAAGGAAGAAATTGGTAGCAATGGCTTCATTTTGCACCTAAATGAAGTGAGCTTGGTGTGCTCAGTGCCATTCATTGAAATGAGACAGGGACTTTGTTTTTATCTTGGGCTTAATGGATGTGTTGGCATGCAGCACCTGCACTGTCCTGACAGCAACAACAAAATCCAGGCTCAGCGTTTTTATTTCACACAGCAACCACTGACTGCTTTTGGAAATGTAAGAGGCTTTATACCAAATAATGTTAATCCTTATAGATAAGGAGGAGAAAACATTATAAATAAGTTTGTCTATAAACGTGATAGGAGTTATCTGCAGTAAGATGATACCTTGTCTTCAATACTCTCCTCAGTCTGAGCAGCATCCACTTTTCCGCTCTCCTCCTCAGCCGCTGCATCCTTCTTGCTCTCCCGTTGCGCAGACTGAGCGTCTCCCATTATCGGAACTGCAGCGCGTCGCTATCCGGAATGAGCCGCACAAGTGATGGAAATATCCCAGATGTGCACAGAAACAATAGCAAGCCGGTAGCTCCGTGAGATGACGAGAGAGACGGTCAGCTCTCAAATGCTGCAGCCCGGATATTGAAAAGTGTTTTTAAGCCAAACACCTCCCTGCAGGATCACATGAAGCCTATGAGCCGAGCCTGGTCCGGCCCGTCCCGAACCGGCACGCCTCTCGCTGCATCAAAAAAAAAAAACCTGCAGAGAAAACACAGCCCGTCCTCAGATGACTGAAGCAAATGTCCGAGCAACAAGCGTGGACCTGCACCGTTCACCTCGGGGTACAGATATGCGTGAAGTTACAGCACTATGAAAGTATGTTAAAGGTTTAAAAATGATATTTTCATGGGAAACAGAATGCTGCATTAGATGAGTTCTTTGTAAGGTTGATGCAAACAGTCTTCATTGTAAACCCCTCTTTTTCTGTGTGGTAGTTTGTACATTGGCAAAGTGGATTTTTATTATTTTTGACTATTTGTTTTAAGAAGAGACTTAATTTAATTCATTAATTTCCCATAAAATTAGGGAAAATGTCTAAGCAGTTGTGCTACATTGACTGCACAGTTGCCTGACTGGCAAAATTGCATCCAGAACTTTCAATTATGTGATTAAAAAACAAACAAAAAAAAATCCATAATGAAGAAACATGTAAGAAAGCATCTTGATTATAAATCAACCTCTTATTCTCCTTTTGTGCACATATTGTGTCATTATATGTAAAATCTCTCCAGGTCATTATGTAACTTGAACTTGATCTTCTTAGGGGGAAGTCAGCTGCACATTTAGTCTGACAAATGAGCAAGCAAATTTCATTATGAGCTCTGCCATGTCAGCTCATGACAGTGAAAACTGGATGCTGATGATGCTGCCAGATCTTGGTCAGTCAGTCTCACGGGGAATAAATCATCACCTCTTGGAGTAATGTGTTTATGTAACTTCGGCTGGCACATTACATGTCCTCGTTGTGAACAAGGTGTGCAGTTGTCCAGTTTTTTTGGACGGTGCTGTAGCCCTGATGCACAACTTTATCACAACATAAGAAGAACAATGGGATTTTTCTATCCCTTTATAAAGGGATAACAAGTTGAAACTAGTGACTTTATTAATGGTTAATACATCATTTACTAAACTTAGAGACTGTCCCACCACTTATTTCTAAAAAAGGGCTGCATTTACAAACAACTTATTAACACTTGATGGGTGAAACCCTTAATTAATGTCTTATTAACATTTAAGACTGCAGACTTGGTGGTTTATTAGAAGCCCATGAGCATTTATTAATGAATTACCAATCTTTATAACTGCATTATTAACAAATATGAACGATAAGCACCTGCCAGTGGGATTTTTTACCACCTGCCAACCGAAAAAGTGTTATTATTAATGACTTATAAATTATACATTTTATTACCCATTAATAAAGCTATTAGTTACAATGTGGGCTCTTTAGAAAGGGGGCCTTATTAGAAAGTGGTACAGAAATGTCTATATATAAAATACAGGAACTGTTGTTTAATATTTCTAAATAAAGAGCTGTTGTTTTGACACTATAATATTTGACCCCTTTGAAAAGTACCATGATTTATGAATCTGTCAACTGCAATATCTTAGGAAACTCTTAGGATATTTTATGTTTTATATTTTTACAGGTCATTTTTGGACACACAGGTTGTGACTGGTTGGAAAATGTAGTTGATTTGATTTCACAAAGCATCAGAAAGGAGCATGCTTGATGCATGAAACGAGCATCAGGAGGTATCATGTGTACGACACTCCTGCTGCAAGTCATACTGAAGTGATTAACGTTTTAATCTTGATGGATTTACAGTAAGGTATATTTGCTGATTAGTCTATGAAACTATGTAATTGCAGTAAAATTATATCTAAACAGTATGAAAGCTTATGGCAGTTATCAAAAATTTTAAAATCAAGAGGTTCGCTTGAAAATGGAAATCAACTGACCGGTCAAATGTAACTCTGGAGCAAAACAGACTAAATGTAATTTGGAGATTAAACTTGAGACATGTGGGCAGGATATCGTGAGCAGGGCAACGCAACACATAAAACAGTCTGACAGTTTGTCTAAACTCCAAGACTTTCAACTTGAAGTAGACAAAGCTGCTGGAAAAGCTTGAACTTTAAATAAAATTGGGCCGGCTTCAGACTGTAAACAAAAGAGGGATAAACTATTTATACCTCTATTTATTAATCTCCCATTTATTTCCTCATTAAATGTTCTTTTCAAACTCTTTGGAGGTAAACAGCGCTGTTGTTGAGCCGACCTGGTATTTGTTTTTGGCATCACGTGGTTGTTCAGTGATTCTTAAAATGCCACTGATTCCAGTATTATATACATGTACGTTTATGAATATGAATACTAGCTATCATGAAATTAAATATGAAAATATAAGGCGTATTGTTAATGAGGCACAAATATAATGTATGAAATTAAGAATTGTAAATTATAGATAGAGATGGGCGACGATTTAAAGGTTCAACATTTTAAGAAATACGCTTATCTGCTTTCTTGCCAAGAGTTTGACGAGAAGATTGATAGCACTCTCATGCCTGAACAGTAAATATAAGGCTGCAGCCAGCAGCTGGTTAGCTTAGCTTAGCTTAGCATAAGGACAGCTGGCCTGGCGCTGTCCAAAGGAGCAAAGGCAATAAAGCCCTTAGACTAAAGCCCATTGAGCTGTGGTCCCCAACTCATTTTAAGCAGAATAGTGGTATTTGAAGGAGCATAACACAGCATCCCCTTCCTGGCACTGTTTTCTTAATTTTACTGTCAATATTACTGTCAGCAAGGATATAAAGCTAGCTAATAACTTTACTAATATTTCACCATCTCTTTGTCTTTATGTCGGTGCTCATTTAATCGGAGCAGATGTCATTTTCAGTCTTTTTTTAAAGAAGAAATATCTTCATTCAAGACAATATAGTGAGTTTTGAAGGGTCTAACAGCTCAATGTTATATGACTTTATACCTGGATACACTTAAATATCACCTGTAACAAAGCCACATTTAAGTAAAGCAGTATTTGCCTCACTGCTATAGCTGAGGACAGGTTTACCTCAAACAAGTTGAACAAAGTGAGACGATGGGAAATCTTAGAGCAGAGAAGCGTCTCCAAACCCATGACAGACATTCATGTTAATTTGATCAGATGTTTGTCTGAAGCCAATAAGTTGAATTAATTAGAGTCACAACTTTGGGTAACTGGAAACAGCTGATGTTTTCTCCACCAATTACAGCAGCTTAACTCCTGAGGCCTGATGCAATGTAATGTAATCAAACGCAGGGGGTCTCAGTGAGGCAGTCTGCATGTGACTGCATGTCCTTTTTTTTTTGTTGTTTTTTGTACCTTGTAGTTTCAAGGTATCAAATATGAGTGCAGGGCTGAAATTCAAATCTGATTGAATGAGTCCTTTTTCATGCTTCGCCAAAATGTCTTACTCTGCACTTAAAGTTGAAACAGAAAACATGAAAGTCAGCAGAGTTTTGATATTGTAGTTTTTGGTTCTTGCCTCTATGTTTTATTGTAGTGTTTGAGAACAAAACCAAAAAATTTCAATAATTGTACATTTACCACAGACTTTACATCATAATATTTGCATTGTTGTAATTTGTTTGAGCAAAAAAAGAACCAAGAAAGCATTACAGATTAGATTAAACATGCCGCGTTACAGACAATCATCTTAAAATCATCTTACTTACTTTAAACATCTTAAAGTAACACCGATTAGATAAATAAGTTGATATATATTTATTTTTGTATATTTCTCCAACAATATTTTGAGTAATTCTTCGAGACAGAGATTTTGCTCTTCTGAGCCCCTTTAGTGTAACCCCCGACCATGTAATAAGATTTTTTGGTGACACACATAAACAGGCAGTGGTAGAAAAAGTATTCAGAAGTAAAAGTACTAATACCACAGTGTAAAACTACTCTGTTACAAGTAATAATCCTGCATTACAGAACTATTAGCATCAAAATATACTTCAAGTACCAAATGTAAAAGTCCTCATTTCAGATACATAACTGGATTATGATTAGTGATGCATTAATGTTGCATCTGGTAAAGTTGGAGCTAATTTCAGCTACTTAATATACTGCTAATCTATATCAATATATCATAATTTATTAGTTGATTTATATTTTGTATTAACAATCCAAATCTGCAAAGTAACTTAAGTTATCAAATAAATGTAGTGGAGTAAAAAGTGCAATGTTTGCTTCCAAAATGTAGTGGCGTAGATGTATAAAGTAGCATAAAATGTGAATACCCAAGGAAAATAAATGTACTTAGTTACATTCCACTGCTGTAAACAGGTGAAACTTTTAATCTCTGAAAAAAGGATCTGGCATGGAGATATGATGGAGGGATGTCAGAGGCAAAATGTGCTACTTTAAAGTTTCCACAGAAGTGCACAGAATAGACCTTTGTCCTCAAGTTTAGCAGATTTACAATCCTTAATTATGAAAACATTCTTGGCACATTCACAATGAGTTGTTTCCCAGTGTTTCTTACCTCAGTGTAGCAGCTCTGAACCTCTGATAAGCAGTGACGAGTATATACAAGGCTAAGTTAGATCAGATTCACCTGATCACATGCTCATTTCCTGACTGGTGAACAGGCAATTCTACATCTGAAACTCATGCAACGCAGTTTATCCATAATAAACATGCTGCTCAAATCAGAACCAGCTGACTGAAAAGAGATAAATAGATTTAAACCAGAACTTTTAATGTATTTTTTGGGGTCGTGTCTGGTGCTGGAAATCTGTAAAAAAAAAAAAAAAAAAAAGAATTAAGTGCTTTAATGAGAAACCAGAAACTTTTGCAATTTTTATTTTATTATTATTATTTTATTCAGAAATAAAAGTGTTTAAAATGAATGAAAACTTGTTTGATGTAAAATAAATTCACATTCTGGGATTTTTCCTGGCTTAGAACAGCGGTACGCTTGTTTCTCACAAATATTTAGTTTCAGTACATCATTGACAAAATGGTAATACAAAAATGTAAAGTAATGTATCAACTCCTCATATAGTTTTTAAGCTTATAGCCTTTGATTGTTTTTGGTTTTTCAATTAACAGTGTTTTTTTCCTTCTATCTATCTGGTGACGAGCTGCTGCATATAGGAGTGAGTTGAATTTAATTGAATTGAACTGAATATAAATGGTCTTTAGAGTTTTATTGCTTTGATTCATGCAAACACAACCAAATAATGATTTCTTAATTACCAGGTGTTAAGACATTTCTTCCTGAATAACCTTATTACTCCTCAGGCTTTGTTAAGGTAAACTAATACATAGAATAAAGTTGTTGGGATGATCATCTACCTTAGAAAAGTTCATGAACTTGCATGTTGCAGAAAGTACTGTTGTACCACTGACATCTGCTGGACAAAATACATACTCCACCAACAGACTTCTGTTTTTAAAGTACACATTTCAGATTCAGTTTTCAAACTAGAAACTAGCCTAAAGGTGCTCTTCAAGATGAAATAAATGGTCACAGAAAAGAAACTCTTAGGCGGACAAGGCAAGGAGTTAAAAGAAGCTACATTAAAAGCCTTTATTCAGTCTGGCATTTTGGTTAAAACGCAGACTGGTTCTGACTTCACTGGATCTTCATCAGGGTGGAAATAGTAAAAACAGATTCATTACACCCACCAGGTAATAGTAAGGGGAAAAAAACAACATATCGACCACTAGGTGTAATCAATCTGTTTATACTGTTTTCCGCCCTGATGAAGCCCCTTCGAGATCGCAACTAATATACTCGACAAAATAAAGGCTTTTAAAGAGTACTCCACAGATTTAGCATTGCACTCCTATAACATTGTCAGACTCACAATGGACAGTTTAACAAAAAAACAATCAAAGTCCATGCAGCAGAACCAGCGATATTGTCTTGTTTTAATTCCACGCGTTCTTCTTTCTCGTCAAAACCAGGTGCCTACATTACCCAGAATGCAACCTGACCACCGACAATTTATCAGACTTTGTGCTGCAAAAGGCTTTACACAACTTTTATTTTTTCACATATGTAGTAGCACACGTCAACACCAGACTTTGATGAGTAAGATTGATGTAGTTACCCTTTAACATAACTTCTCTTCTCGCTCTGCCCTGCAGCGCCAGGTCCCTTTCGTTGAGCGGCCTGTGTAACTACTGGTTGCCGTCTGGTGGTAGAAGTTTTAATCAGCTGAAAGTTCACATGAATATTTAGGTTTTTGATTTTAAAATATTTGCAGTACTTTATAATTCAGAACTTTAACTTGGTTTAGTGATTTTTTTCTGCTTGGAAAGGTAGTAACCAGGTAAACTTGCCAAGTCCTGTGATTCACACAAGAGTGGGAATAAATGAAACAGAAAGACTACATTGTACACTTTCTTGCTGCTTATATTGTGGTTTTCGGGGGAATATTTTAGCCTTCAGAATCAAGTGTCACTTACACACACTGGAGGAGTTTGCATCTATAGCTCAGTGACACATCAACTTTGCTAAAAAAAAACCCTTTGAGGAACGAAGCGAGCGTGACTAAAACTCATGGAAGTTCAATGGAAATTACCAATCACATACAAACCACTGCTGGCTGTGGAAATGAGTATTGCACAGCTTCCTACGCGTCAACTGAACCATCCATTTTCCTGGTTCAAATATACTTCAGCTTCTTTTTCTGGCAGCGTGACTGATTATCCCCTGACAGTTGGTGGTTTCACAGCATGCAGGTTGAGAACGAGCCTTTGGTCAGATTACATTTCATGAAACTGAAAGGAAAGGTTGTAAGATAGATTATTGATTACTGTAAAAGCGACAAAGCAGACTGACTTCTGTTATGATATGTTATCACATATGAACGCTTCAGTCCCACCCCTTTGGAAGATAACATATCTGAAATACTTCCTCTTTATTTTTCACATGCTTTTGGTGTCCACTGTCATGTCTGGTGACTTCTGTCTTTGATGTTAGCTTACATATCAGCTTTTTTCTCTCTCTCTTTCGAGGCCTTAGCTTAACATTAGTCCCCTTTCACAACCCTCCATCACCTTATGTGGCATTAGACGTGAAAAACAACTTAGAAATGTATCAATAAAGGAAAGCACACTTGAGTAACAGCTGCCCTGAGAATATAGAAAAATGGCTTGGCTTCACCTTACTGTACGTCATCCCATGCCTCCATGTGACACAACAGGAATGCAGAAAGTTTAGTTTCTAAAAACCCTTTCCTCTTAAACAAGTGATGATGGTTAACATTTTTCTTTCTTAAATCATTCACTCTTCTTACGGTTGTCACGAGTAAGGTGGACTGAACCACCATTTCTATGATCAGCTTGTGCTACAGAAGGAGAAGAGACTGCAAACCCTCTACAGATAACGAACTGCCATACGAGTAAGGTATATTCATTCTCTCATTATAGGTTTACATATTCCATGTTTATTAGGCTTGCCTGAGATGGCATTTTAAGTGAAATTATATATAATTTAGAAAATCTGAACTGAAAAATACAGTACAGGCAAGAAAACCTAAAATCAAGGCCTTTTTACACACACTCTTGTCGAAAAGTGTGTCAAAAACAATGTAAAAACCTACATTGTTGATCTATTGTAAAAATAAACAAAGCAGACTTCCTTGCACCACTGCCTGATTCATGACTGTTTTTTGTCAGGCTGTTCAGTATTATTGATTCTGTGTCTGTGTGTTCTTTGTTGAATCCCTTTAAAACGCCCTAAATTCCAAGTATCCCCACTCATTTAAAACCAGATTACATTCATGCTGAAATACTTTTATACTTTTCTGCTTGAAAACTTGTTTGGTAAGTCCTGAAGGGAGATTAAATGCTCTGGCAGATCAAGTGCATTCATCTAAGATTACATGATACTGAAAATGCACCTGTTGACACATATCGATTACAAAGGTTTTACATTTCCCTGCTTTTAATAAGATTGTTTTGTGTTTGACGTCTTCAGTCATGCTCAGGAAACGTCTAACACAAGAACGACTCAAAATAGACCTTTACAAAAGTACAATCCTGTTCGTTGAAAGATGAGAACCTGTCACTCACAAGTCCCCCCGACTATATTAAAGTGCAATACTAAATCGCTGGATGACCCCTTTAAAAGGTGAAAATACTGTATGTCAGTGTTTACAGCTTGTTTCCTCTGCCCCTAAGTAGATCAGTTAATGCAAGTTTAATCACCTTGTGACCCCCCTCAAAGTTAACCTATGACCCCTTGTAAGAGTGCCAGCCTGGGAATCACTGCTCTTCTTAAAACTTTTCTCTTTGTGGAAATGTTTGATATATGTTTTTATTTACACAGTTCTTATTCCTGTTTATTTGATCTTATTCAGTTTGTTGTCTTTACTTCCTATGTGCTCATGTTCTTTGGCCTTATTCTCATTTTATCTGCCTTGTCTGTTTTTATTTCCTTTTGTAAAGCACTATATAAAGTGCTATATAAATAAAGTTTATTATTATTGCATTATTACAAACTTGATGGACAGAGTCTTGCATCCAGATGAATGAATCAAAATCTTTCTTTTGTTGTCTTTTGTTTATTTTTTCCTTTCAGACATGAGGGATAGGCTGACGCACCTCCATCAGGTGCAGACTGACTCTGAGGGTTTCAGCACGGTGGAGCTGGACAATTTGTCAGTGTGTGAGGCAGCAGCAGGATCGCATCCTGACCAAGACCTGGATGGTGTCCTGCAGGAGGCCCAGCAGATACGTGTGGAAATCCAGCAGATCCAGAACGACGTCAGTGAGCTGAAAGACGTGAACTACCAGGCCTTAAACAGGACCTCATACCCCATTGTGACAAAGCGGGACTCCAATGCAATCGGGGCGGATATTAAACGCAGGGGAGAAGCTGTGCTGCAGCGCCTGCACATGATGAGAGATCTCAGGGGGGAACTCGAGGCCCAGCGTGGCAGATCTGACCCCACTGCACGCATTGCTCAAACACAGTACCAGTGTCTCAGCAATGCTCTGCAGGAGGTGATGTTCAGCTACAATGACACAGAGATGAGCCACAGGGAGGACTGTAAACGGCAGATCCAGAGGCAGATGGAGGTGGTGGGCAGGGAGGTCAGCAAGGAGGAGCTGGAGGAGATGATGGAGAGCGAGGAGTTGAATGTGTTCAGCGTCCAGGTGGAGGGCAAAACAGCTCACTCGGCTTTCCTGCAGATCGAGAGCCGACACAAGGAGCTGCTGGAGCTGGAGAAGAGGATCCAGGGGATCCAGGAGCTGTTCCTGGATGTGGCTGTGCTGTCAGAGGAGCAGGGGGCAGCTGTTGATAGCATCCAGAAAAATGTCCAAAATACTGAAGTGATCACTCAGGATGCAGTGGTCCGGCTGGAAGAAGCCATTACATCTGATAAAAACAACCCCTGCAAGAAGCTGTTTTGTGGCTGCTTTCCATGTTTTAACAATTAGGTCTGGTGAGGGCCAGTGGTTTTGGATCCGCTCCACTGGACTACAAAATAAATGAACAATCCTTTAAGACATTGTTTTCAATCATCAGTCTCTTTAAAAAAAAAAAGTCTATTGACCAAACAATCTCACCCATGGTCCATTTAGTAGCTGTTCTGGAGCTTTCGAACATTGAAAAATATTGTGAGACTCTAGTTAAGTTAGACATACATGTCATGTGAGTAGAAGCAACTTAATATGGCTCAACTCAATAAGATTTAGCAAGACTAAACACTATTAGCAAACATCCATACCAGCAAATATAGCTATATAATTTAGTAGGGGATCTAAGACATAGGGCATAAAGCCACATTAGCATAATGCTACATGTTCTGGAGCTTTCAGTCACATGAAGATTTTCTCACATGCTGTTTCCAAGGTCAAGAATGAACTTTGAATGTTTAAGACAACATGGACGAGAAGTCCTTAAAGTGCTAAAAAAAAAAATGGAAATGTGAACATCTACAGTTCCAACTGAGAGCCCATCTGCTGATGAAGGTCATGTGATGTACATTTACTCAAATACTGTGTTAAGATTTGAGGTACTTGGACTTTAGTTGAGTATTTCCTTTCATGCTACTTTACACTTCTCCATTCAGAGGGAAATATTGTACTTTTTACTCCCCTATAATTATTTAACAGCTCTAGTTACTAGTTACTTTTACATAGAAATCACATGATAAACTTGAAAAACTGTTACATTGTTATACATTGTTATATTATTGTTGATAATATTTACATACATGACTTTTACTGGTAAAGGATCTGAATACCTGATCCACACCACTGCAGAAAGCTCCAGAACAGCGACTAAATGGACCTTGTGGTGAGACTATTTTGTTTGACTTTTTTGTTTCCAAGGTCAAGATTGAACTTGGAATTGTTATTTTACTTATGTTAGGATAATAAGGTCTAATGTTTTTTTTATTGTTCCACATTAACTTAATGGAAGACTTCAAAAGGTTTGGTAATGATGAACAAGTCATGTCTCTCTTGTTTCACTCTGATAATAAACTGGTGGAGCCCTCACAAATCTAAAAAAGTATTTATTTAAGATCCTTATTAAACGCTTTGTGCGCAAATGCCGGACGCTCAAATTCACCTGCGCGCGTTGATGTTCAATAACCGACCATCAATTGAGCGCGACGGGTCGCGTCCTTCCTGGACCAGAGCAGCGGAGGAGTGTGCGGCATGTTAGGGGGGAAGAAGGCGTGATCTTCCGCATTAGTACCTGCTGCAGGCTGTACCAGTGTGTCAGTGTCGTGAAGTGTGTGTGACTGCGAGGCACTCCTTAAAACTGAGAGACTGAGTTGAGTCCTGTACATGTTGAAATTTGGCCATATAACAGAGAAAGAAAAAAAAAGAGGAAATGAGTCTTTCCGTGGTCGCCTCTTCTGCTTTAGCGAGTTTATTAGTGTAGGAGCGCCGGAGGAGAACACGATAAGGTATGTGTACTCAGTATTGTGTTGTGTTTGAGATATATAAACTAAAATAACCGACTAAAAACTCAAAACAGACCCGGCTGATTTCTATCACAGTATGTTATTGTTGTCAAGTTTTCCTTTTTCCTCATGATTTTCACTTGTCATGGACAGTGATGCTTTAAGGTTTGTTAATGTAATTTATTTCCTTCTTTAAAACCTTTAAAAGACAAAAGAACACTACGTGCATCACTAGAGCACTGTAACAGTTTCTCTCAATAGTCTTAAGTCGACGCCCTGTAATTAAAAAAGCTGAGGAAGTAACCTATCGGTTTCCTTTTGAGGGGTTTAAACAGATACTGATCTAAGTGCCTTCAGAAACTACATCTAAACTACTAATGAAGCAATATTCTAAAAAAGAAAAGAAAGTTTGGTGAGAATAAATAGTTTGCTGAAGTCCTAAACGTGCTTTTTAAAATAATTCTCTTGATTGAATTTTCCAAAAAATGACCTCCATATAGTGCACAGAATATTTCTGCCACCCCCCTCACTCCCCATCTGGCTTAAAATGTAAAACAATAAACCCTAAAAATTACAATATAACATAAAAGAAGTCACTCATACTCATAGATAGCTGCTGTTGCTCAGTCACAAGATTTAAAGTTCCTGCACATAAGAGGCACTAAGGGGAAAAATATTATATAAAAAGTGTCCATATTTTCCTAAAATTATCAGATTTGATTTTCTCTAAATCAAACGTGACATCTTTCAACCATCTAGCACGAGAAGGGGGAATTGGATTTGTCCAGTAAAACATGATAAAACCAGTGGTGAAAGAAGTATTCAGCCAAAAAATAGGCCAGAACATAGCAACCTGTAAGATGACGAGTTGTTGCTTTTACACTTTGGTTTTTTGTATGGTTTAAACAAACAAAATAGAAAGTGTTCATTAATGAGCTTTAGAGGTGCTTGTAGGAGGATTTTGTTACTTTTGGACAGAGCCAGGCTAGCTGTTTCCCCCTGTTTCCAGTCTTTGTGCTAAGCTAAGCTAATTGGCTGCTGGCTGTAGCCTTTTATTTAACAGACAGATATGAGAATGGTATCAATCTTCTCATCTAACTCTCCATCAGCAAGCGAATAAGCGTATTTTGCAAAATGTCTAACTATTCCTTTAAAGAGGTCAGTCAAGGCTCCTGACTCCTCTTGCAGGTGAAATGAGGGACCGACTGTTCGAGCTGCAGGCCTCCAAGCCTGCAGAGGAGGAGCGCAGGCCTGAGGAGAACCACAGCCACACCTCCGAGGATGAGCAGCATCTGGAGCAACAAGCCATCGTGTTTGAGGGAGAGGATGTGATGGACAGGCTCTACAAAGATGCCCAGGCGATGAGGAAGGAAATGCAGCTGCTCAAACTGGACGTGAAGCGTCTTGGAAAGCAGAACACCAGGTTCCTCACGTCCGTCAGGAGGATCAGCAGCATCAAGCGGGACTCTAACGCACTCGGGCGGGACATCAAGGCCAGAGGGGAGGCCATCTACGCTCGGCTGGAGAAGCTGGGGAAGCTGAGCAAAGAGCTGGAGGAGGAGCACGGGTCTACATCCGCTGTGGCTCGCATGGTGCGCTCACAGTATGTGTCTCTAACCAACGCCTTCCACGAGGCTATGTCTGAGTACAATGAGGCTGAGATGGTCCAGAGGGAGAACTGCAAGACCCGCATCCAGAGGCAAGCGGAGATCATGGGCAAGGAGGTGAGCAGGGAGCAGATCGACGAGATGATCGAGACGGGCAAGTGGAACGTCTTCTCGGATAATCTCCTCCTGGAGGGGAGGACTGCCAGATCGGCTCTCAACGAGATAGAGAACCGGCACAAGGAGCTGCTGGAGCTGGAGGGCCGCATCAGGGACATCCATGAGCTTTTCTCCCAGATGGCCCTGCTGGTGGAGGAGCAGGGCTGCATGCTGGATAACATTGAAGCAAATGTATGTGCCACTCAGGACTATGTTGCCAAGGCCACAGTTCAGATCGGGAAGGCTGTGAAATACAAGAAAAACAATCCATGCAAGAAACTGTTTTGTTGTTGCTTCCCTTGCTGCAATTGAATCTTTAATTGAGATTAGATTGAAATCAGCTTCCTATGCAAAGATGCCTGTAATATTTTGCTTTAGTTTGTGTATTTATTTAGCTCAAATGAAGCAGTAGTACACTCACTGAGCTGGTCTGAGAAAAGGCCTACAGTTCAAACCACACGTCCACATGCAAATGTATATTCAGTGAGATATGGGTGTTACGTTTCCTGATTGCTACAGAGAACAGCTTTGCACGATTACTGTTAAGACATGTAAGCTGTAATTTAATGCATATGTCTCAGCTTTGTCCTTTAACTTTGTAATGTTATTTGAGATATTTAAGTATTTTAAATAAATGCCTTAAGAGTGGCTTTTTAATAGATATGTAGACTAGTTTTCACAGCCTGATTGTAGCTACTCTGGAAACTGGAACTTTTAAGTAGGTCTATTTATCATTACAGCCATTGCTTAACAAGTCTTAAGAAACACACTGAATGCAACACAGCGTCTGACTGTGGTAATTTGGGGGGGGGGCAGGATAGATTTGTGGGGATTGTGCAACCCCCATGTATAGTTATCACCAACTATAGGCCAGGGTTTCATGTTTCTCAAGACCTGTTGCTTCACAGGAAAGAAAACTTTCTTAGTATTGCCTCCACTTTTCAGAGTATCACGGTATCATCCCAAATCCCATGTTTTCCTGTAGCTTCACTGATTCACTGTTGCACAACCAAAGCCAATTAGATTTGCATCACGTTGTCTCAGATTGTTTCATACAAAAGGGCACCCGAATCAGCGTGCAAAATGGGTGCCCGCTCAGGCAGTGTGACAACAATCAGGTCAGAGTGCTTTCTGTTTGCACAGCAGGCCTATCTCACTGTCCTTTTGAGTGCAATGTTAGTGAAATTAAAAAGACCTTTATTCTCCTGTATGTGCAGCAGTCCATCACCCACTGGGGGGTTCCCAGTTTTCACCTGTTAAACAGAAGCTGAGAGACCATCATCACTCTTCACACTAATCATGAGAAACAACCAGTGGGTGTTTGCAGAATAACCCTCCTCTGCTCTGTTGAAATGGGTTTCAGGGCTGTGATGATTGCACTTCCTCGGCAGCGCTGCGTGGGTTGTGGTGGGCACTTACTGGAAGCATGACTTTGCACAGTCTACTCAGGTAGACTTGTTCTGGCGATGTTGTGCTAGGCTTGCTGTTGACCACACACCAGGATGGCCGAGTGGTTAAGGCGTTGGACTTAAGATCCAATGGACAAATGTCCTCGTGGGTTCGAACCCCACTCCTGGTAGAAACCCCGAAATTTTAAACTGAACATCGTTCGTGGAAAAAAAACAACAAACTTAACTGGCTCGCGGAGGAATTCCGGGAACTTCGAGTCGTCGTCCTCACATGCTGAGTTTGTCTCGACACGTAAACATACATAAATATTGATTTGGCAGATAAAACGCAGTTCATTCCTGTCTGTGACTCCTAACAACAACTCCTAACATAGCAATGTGTTCTTCGTTCAAGCTTCAGTAACACACCGCAGACAATAAACAAAGCTATGGAGGTAAAGTGTGAGTGGTTGTGAAATGTGTTTCTCATTGTAACAGGGACTTTGGGGTGAATATAGGCAGCGCCCTTCACTACTCTCGGCGTTAAATCAAGATTTGAATGGAACATCTGGTCCTAATGTAAACAGAACGGTGGATGAACTACAAATATTCAAGACATGTGGTTGGTTGGTCATCCATCCCTCCTGTGTGTGCTGATTGACAGGTCTTTTAACAAAGAAAACAACAAAATGTGGTTATTGTTTTCTGACGCAGCATAAGGTTTGTTTACATCAGCTGTAATTAACATTTATATTATTAGAAACACTTTCCATGGTCAATGTTTACGTGTCTCTCAATTAAGGTATACTTATAAATATACCTGTAGATTATGCAAAAAAAAAAAAAAAAAAGCTGATTTCGCCTTTATCCTATTTACTGTACATTAAAATGAGACAAAAACAAAGTCACACATTGATTCATCACAGTGGAGGGAACATTTCTGTCTGGACAGAACCCTTTTCATTTTGTAAGGTGACATTGTTTGGATCTGGCGCCATCTAGCTGTAAAATATGCGAATATGTTGCCACGAAACTGGTCCATTAACTTTTCTCTCATTGTAGTAAAGAAGTGGATCACTCCTGCCTTCACCAACAGCTAAAGCACACAATTTGGATTTTAGGAGACATTTGAGAGTATCCACACTGGATTTAAGTTCCCTAAAACTTTATTGGCCTGAAAAAAGGCAATCTTTCAAAATGTTTTCTAATTTTTGCAATTAATTTAGATTTTTGATTATGTATCTGGGTGGTCTTCTTGTTAGGTGTTGTTGAATATTTTTACTTGATTACTTGACAATGACGCCAACAGGATTTAATCATTATTTTTGCCATATATACCTTATCATTTGTCATGTTGATCATTAGCCTGTTATAGACCCAGTAGGATTAAATCTTTGCCTTTTTTCAGTCCAATAAGGTTTTGGGAGATTTAATCCAGTGTGCAAATGCTTCAAACTTTCTTATCCTGTACCTGACCTAAATACAGGCTTGGGTGTGCACACAACTACCTTTTTACAATTTCTACTTAACCAGGCAGCTCTCTGTTGACACTTTGTTAGTTAAACAAAGGACTGTGAAGCAGGTGATGCATGTTGCTCAGGAACAGTGTAAGATTTGGGCCTTGAACAGCACATGGTTTAGAACCGCTGCAATAAAAGGACAAATAAATAAATAAAATCAACATAAAAACCGAGGGCCTCTTTATTAAAATGCTTCAGAGGTCAAACAAATGAAGCTGGCAAACTGCGGTGAAAAATACACTTCAGCGGGAGTGAAAACAGAACTTAAAATGCTGATGAAAGTGTTGATACAATACAGGTGTGCTGCAAATTAAATACATTTGTCTTTAAATGTTGTATGAACCTCAATAGAACAAAAGACTGATTTCATGCTCAGGTCATACACTCCACTCCATCTATCAAACCGGAAAAATGTGATCAGATGTGGCTGAAGTTCATAACCATACAAGTTTAAAAAAAACAAAACGTAACAGTTAATATGAAAATGTACTAATCTGATGCACTGTGCCTGAGATATAAAACTGTATAAATGAGTTTGCAGCTGGACTGACTGACACATTTCATCATCAAATCACATTACATCAAACTCACATGCAAAACATGAGGGAGTAAAATTCCCGCTACTTAAGCAAAGACAATCCCCTCAGCATTATGATTTAAATTTTACAGTACATGCCTTCATGTGCAAATCAATAATTCAAATACAAATCTAGACATTACAGAGGCAGATTCTTTTTCTTTCCAAATACGAGTACCAGTACAAAAAAAAAAAGAAATAAACCAAACACAGATTGGGACTTATTCGAGTAAAAAGACAGCTTGGTTCTGACATCGCTTGGGCTTTACATCAAACTTCAAAAATATAAAAACAACAAAAACACACAATTTTCTCAAAAGGAATATAAATTTTTTTCCATACCAGTAATCAGTTACTTTTCTGTGACATTTTCAATCTGTCTTCCACATTGCAAAACATTTGAAGCTATTTTCTCACACGAGGGAGCAAAAGGTGTCGTGTTCACGTGTTGCTAGACCTTGTTTCTTAATCCAAACTAAAAAATATTATTAAAAAAGGTGTTCGACAAGTCTGATCACTCCAAAGAACATTCAAACTGCATTTTTGCTGACCGCCTATTTCAGTTATAAACACGACATTGATGAATGACAAACATGAAAACATGTAATTTGTTAGTCCAGCACTGCAACACACACTGTTATGTTATTACAATACTGAGTGGTACGCCAGTCAGTTCTAAGTCCCCACAATAATCAAGTAGCTGACAAGTCGCTGTGTCGTTCTCTGCAATTATGGTGACTACACACAATCTACTGCGGGACAAACCTTCATGCTACAACCCTGAGACGCAAACAACATTTGAACACAGTGGACATGTAGTGCCAAAAACATACAACCATGATAAATAATGAATTTGAACATAATTAGTGACGCTCGTTACTGGAGGGAAGAGTGTGCTCGTTACATTTCTTAACACCTGGCCTGCAGGGTTTCATGAGGTCTGACACTGAGGGAAGGAAACCAAGCTTTCTGTTCACCAACCACAGTCACTGATGGATTCTTATAATCACTGAGTACATTCATCATTTTACTTGCTACATTTAGATTTGTGTATAAAACAACCCACAAACAATTGCTGGCTACTTGTAAAAATAGCTGGTAGAACAGGCAAACCACAAGCCAACCATAGCTAAAAATGTTTTGCCATTTGGCTGGTGAATAGTGTCGTTTCATCTCTCGCATGACTAACAAGCCGGCCCATTAGTCAGAGGTGAGATAAGAAAAAAAAAGGAAGATGGACCACCTTTGAAGTGAATACAGTATGACCATCCTGTAAAATGGCATACATCATGCACAGCTACCACAGATGTTTGGTCAGTCTTATAATGTAGAATTAAAAGCCATGAAATCTATGAGCTCTAAGCAGATGGTCACTCTAGGTATCAAGATAAGATATAAAACCAGTAAACTGTTCCAGCTAGAAGCAGTAGAGGGATCTCACTGAGATCTTCTGAACAACCTCATGACTAGAAAATCAAGTGCATCATACGTTAAGGCTCTACTCTTACCTCCATTGTAGCACAGTACTGACTTTTCTGATATAAAAATAAAAATTCTACATCAAAACATCTGACTATTTACACAATGTCAAGAGTAGACAAGGGTACAACTTCAGTACACTGGTATTAATAAATCCATCAGAGTGGAGGATACAAGGCTAGCAATTGTATTTGCTTGTTTACAGTCCCGATCTGTGATTGCAGCACAGCCTCCACTGAAGGATAAATCAGCCCACTACTGGCTTTGTCTTATTTATGGGAGTGAAGATTATTTCCACTGTGAAGCATAACGTTCAACCAGGAGTTTTCTATCTTTTGGAGGCTGGAGGAGACTAATGTCTGTAAACACTGAAGGAAAATACATGTGTATTTGAGTTCTAATGGTCTCGGAAATGTCCAAAAGATGACTTCTTTAAAAATCACTTATGCTACTGGTTTGAGAACTGAACGTAAACACCTTCCCTCTTTCGTGAGCTCTCTGGTGAAACACATGCATGGCAGAGGGATTGCCTCTTCCCGACGAGAAATCGTATTGAACTTGCACTTCTTGAGGTGGTCGGCCATGCTGGCGATGTTGGCAAACTTCCACTCGTTCACTGTACCAAAAGCTGTGCTGAATCGCCACACCTGAATGACAAACAATAGAGAATCGATCTATTACTGGTCATGCTGTGACAGGGTACATTTGTACCATGGTTCCACAGAGAAAACAGGTGAAACAAGTTATCAAATGTGTTTTTTTTTGGTAATAGCAAAAAAATGACTAACCTTGTCTGTGATCTGCCATGTAGGAGACCCGTCGGCACGCCGTTTCTTCTCCCACAGCAGGACGACCATACCACGCATCGAGAGCAGACTAGCACACACATCCCTCATGGTGCGGGAGACTCTGGACAGTTGGCACAAGCTAAAGCTGTCCAGGAAGCATGCTACATGTTGCAACACCTCAAATGGAAGATTGCTGAATTGATCGCACGGAGAGCCAAAGTGGCAGGTGTTTCTTGGGAAGTCGTCCCCAGTTTTTAAGGGCAAACCAGGCTGAACTCCAAAGGAGCCGAGGTGCCTGTCGTGGATGATTCTGAAGCCCTGTACAGACGGGCAGAATCGTCTTTGGGAGTAGGTGCAGCCATAGTAGGCCAAGGGGCAGCGTTGCTCCATCCAGCCATTGAGTCCAGCGTGAATATCGCCGTGAACATTTTTGAAATGAGACGAGAACTCGTCCCGCCGGAACAGCTGCCCACACACAAATGTGAACATGGAGCGCTGCTTTGTTTGGTATCGAGCCACACATTCGAGCACCAGGTCCAGTCTGAGAGTGTGGAAGGGGCTTGGATTGGAAAGCTGTGGGCTGGCGTGATCGCAGGCTGAAGCTGAAGCGATATCTCCCACCATGGTGTTAGTTGCAAGAATGGCTGAAGGGAAGGAGAATGTCTGAGTACCAAAGTCAATGTGGTAGCCATCGACAAACCTGCTGTCTGAGATTCCTCTGCCTCCTGGAGAGTCACCGAGGCAAAAGAGCAAAGCTGCAGTGATGAGATCAATGCCGTGGAGGCCCATGGGGTCATCTACTACTTCCAGGTCTGATGTGTCTACTGCCTTATCCTCCATCTTTGCTCGAAACAAGTAAGGGTCTGACAACAGAGCCCGGCGTCCATTAAATGTAAACATACTTATTCCTCTAAGCACCTCTACATTGTGTAGTTTACGCTCCAAACACCTGTACCTGAGTTCAGTAGGTAAGTGTTGTAAGACGTTATTTCTCACGTGATCAGACAGCAGGAATGGCATCGGAGGTGAAAGTGGTGCTTGTTGAGGCACAGGAGGTTCCAGTGCTATGACAGGCACGTAATTCTGAGGCACCTCTGGCCAGACAAGGTTGGAATCATTTATTGGCTCCTCGATAATCTCTTCCTTCTCTTCAAAAAACAACTCTACAAAATCATTTTCTTCTGCCCAGCCAATACCGTCTTCTCCATCTGTCCCCACTGCGCAATCCACTCCACCTACTGCTCCAAGCTCACACTCTGAATCAGAGTCACTCTCTTGCATGTCTACATTCTTCCCACCCTCAGCGACATAAACATTATGACTATCACCATTTTCTCCATTGTGGAGTGCTCCATTTTTGCCGGTCTTTTCCCCATTAAAATTTCCAACAATTACACCAATATCCTTGGAATTAGAGAGGATGTCCAAGGCCGCGGCTAAACTTCTGCTCGTCTCCACTGAGGCTCTATACAACTCATTATAGGGCTCCTCTTCCATTTCCACTGCTCCATTACCTAACACTGTCTCTGTCAGACTTGATGCCGTTGCCATTCTGTCACTTCCATCCACTTCCTTATCTCCATTCTTTGACACAGTGGTCGTGACCTTCAGGGACTCTAACAACATCCTCTGATCCTGCAGGGCCAAGGCCATATCTAGCTGCTCCACGTCATCAAAGTCTTTGCTCAAGTTTTCATAGGACTTACGGTCAGAGTAGCTCACAGGCCAGCGATTCCACTCCATAGTACAACATACTATACTCGCTGGGCACGTCTCAAGGTGTTGTGCCATCTTGATCCTTGCAATAGTGAACGGGCAGCCGAATCCGCTGTTAAGGCATGGCAGCCGCTCATATGGACACAGTAGACGGTGTTCCTCCAGTTTGCATGAGTGAAAAACTGCCCCACAGACAAGGGGACAGCCAATGAGGTCGCAGCAAACGCCAGTCTCTGGTCTCACCATGCATCTTCTGTTGATGCATTTAAGGCAGTGGGAGTGCAGGTTCTCCATTTTTACTGTATTGCTCCTTGCCCGACAGGTTCTGGCAGGGAAAAGGGATGAAGATGGTCAACCCTGAAACAAAGCCAGCAAAAATATACTTATTTCACAAGTTTCACAAGAAACCAAATGCCACGGTAACAATGTTTTTAAACAAGTGTAACGGGCGGGTTCGTTGTGTGGTAGTTGTATCACTCTTAGTGAGAAATAACAGCAGGATGGAGACGGAGTATCTCTTAGCAGCAACTTTACTTTTCAAGCTTCAGCCGCGCACATCAACAACCCTCTCCTTTTTCACTCCGCATCTCATGTCTCTAAAAGTAACCAATCAGAAGCTAGGAGAAGACTTACTTAGGTAAATGCACTGAAACCTAAAGGTGCAGATTCAACACAGTATTTAGCAGTCTAAAACATGCTGAAGAGAATATTTAAACATGTAAATATAATTGTAAATATGAATATGTAAATAGTTAACTGTGTGAACATTGTAAATATATTTTTAGCAAATAATCTTAACCATGAATTATCTTAAACATTAACTTATCTCATGACTCTTACATTTCCTCCCTCTCTCACAAAAGAAACGACCCCGTTTCACATACAGCAAGGAGCAACAAAACTAACAAACAAGTAACTGTTAAAGCAACAGTCTCACTTCAAAACATAGTCCTTGAAGTATTTAGGAGGTCCAACTTGACGTCTGCCAAGGCGTATCGAAGCACCAGAGCCTTGAGCCAGAAGGGCAGAGGGGACAGAGTCAGAGCGGTGTGCAACCACTTGGCCAGAAGGGGGAGCAGTCAAACAATGAGAGTCTGCAGGTGACAAGGGGGAAGGGGATTGGGGCTCGGTATGTGTATGTGTCTGTGAGTGGGGTTGGGGTCTGGGCCGGGAGATGTCGGGGGGTAATGAGGGAGCATTGCTGCGGCCAGGTAAGTTGCAGCTCTTCATTGTTGCAGGCTTTAAGGGCTTGAAGGGCAAAGCACCTGACAATGCAGTCAAACAGGGGAGTTGACGCTGCACAGATGAGTCACAAACAGGTGTCATAGGTCCATGAGCCGGCACAGGAGCATTGTAAGGTCTGAGACGGTTATAGTGGACAATCGGTGACTTGTCAGACTGATCCAGAAGATAATGAATCCTGTACGTCACACCAGGAGAATCCCCATCAGATCCAAGACATTCCACTACTTCAAAGGGGCCTTTCCAGTGAGGAGCAAGTTTTTGTTTTGATGTAGTGGGGTCATTTAACCATACAAGGTCACCAGACACATATGGAGTGTATTTGACATTTTTGTCGTACTGTTGTTTTTGTCTATGGTGGGCACAGTCTCTGTTCCAAGCAGCAGAACTGAAGGCTGAGTGAAGCTTCTGAGTTAACTGCTTAACGTAGTCAGCAGGAGAACCTGGAGTTGACGAGGCTGGTGTATTGTTAGGTAACAACATGTTGGCAGGCATCCTGGCTTCACGACCATGTGTGAGGAAAAATGGAGTGAAACCTGTAGTAGAGTGAGGGCTGGTGTTGTAAGCCAAAGCACCTTGGTTGAGGCAGGCATCCCATTCCCCAGGCTGTTGAAGAAGTGACTTAGCTAACTGATCAATAAGTGTTCTGTTGAATCTTTCAATCATGCCATCACACTGAGCGTGATATGCGCTGGTTCTTGTTTTCTGGATGCCCAACAGTTGACACAGGTTTTTCACTAGGTCAGACTCAAATTGACGTCCTTGATCTGTATGCAACATTTCTGGAATGCCGTGATCACAGATGTAGTTTTCAAACAAACATCTTGCAACTGTTGTGGAGCGCTGGTCTGGAACGGCATATAGGTTAACATACTTGGAGAAGTAGTCTTGCACCACAAGCACATACCTGTTGCCACGACTTGTGATGGGGAGCTCAAGTATGTCAGCTGCGACCTTTTGGAATGGCTCAGTTGCAACAATAGTTTTCATGGGAGCTTTCTGATGAGGTGTGGGTCTCCTTCTTGCATCACATGGAGTACACTGTTTACACCACATTTTGATGTCACGTGACATGAATGGCCAATAGCACAGTTGCTGGGCACGTTTCAGGACATTCTCTGCAGACCAATGTCCACTGACTGGGTTCCCATGCAGCAGCTGTAACACAGAGTCTTTTAAGGCCTGAGGAACAACCACTTGATACAACACTGATTTAGTGGATGGGCTAAAAACTTTGCGGCAGAGTACATCATTATGGTATGTTAGTCTGTGATACTCTTGCCAAAGTGCTTTCTCTGCAGGTGTGCGTTTTTTCATGCACCAGTATGGTGGTTTCCGACCTTTAGCTTTCCAGTTCATAACCTCTGACAGCAGGGAATCCTGCTGTTGTTCTCTTTTAAGATCTTCTTCAGGGAGTTGAAGAACGAGGGTGGAGGAGACAGACTGAGTAGCACACTTTGTGTCTGGACTAGGAGGCTGTGGTCTGTTCTGGGTACAGGAGACTAATTTCAGTTCAGTACTGTAGGAGTTATGGTGATGTACAGAACTGACAGAAGGTGACCATATAGGAGGTGAGTGTCTCTTGTCAGGGTGTGGATTGGCTAAAGTGCAGGAGGTGCTCTGCTCTGTCGTGTTGGTGTCAGCAGGGCGACGTGACATAGCATCTGCATTTAAGTGGCAATGGCCATCTTTGTAAATTACAGTCCACTCAAAAGGATCAAGTTCAAGAGCCCAACGTGCACGACGACCAGTTCTATCATTGTCAATCGGGATTTTTCTGAGACCAAGGAGAGGTTTGTGGTCTGTGATAACAACAAAAGGCCGCTTGTAGAGGTAGTGGCGAAAATGGCGTACTGACCAGACAATAGCCCAAAGTTCTCTGTCATAAGTTGACCATTTCTTTTCTGCTTTTGTGAGGACATGGCTGGCATATGCAATCACTTTCTCTTGTTGTCCATGTTTCTGAGCTAGCACAGCCCCAATAGCAGAGCCTGAAGCGTCTGTGTAGAGGGAAAATGGCAATGTAAAATCAGGGAATGCAACTACTGGAGGGTTTGAGAGTGCATGTTTGAGATATGTGAATGCATCTTGACATTGAAAAGTCCAGTGGAAAAGTGCATTTTTCTCAGTGAGTGCATGCAGGGGGACACTGTGATGTGCAAAGTTTTTGATAAACTTTCTGTAGTATGAACAAAGTCCGAGGAATGCTCTCACTTCTGTCACCGTGCGTGGAATAGGCCAGTCCTGAACACTTTTGACATTTTTGGGGTCTGGCTGAATGCCGTTTTTAGATACCACATGGCCCAAGAACTGTACCTGGTCTCTGGCGAAACAGCATTTTGAGGGGTTGAGCTTGAGGCCACTTGAATGTAATCTGGAGAGGATTTCTTCCAGGTGCTGGATATGTTCACTGAAAGAACGGCTGTAGATAAGCACATCGTCTAAATAGACAAGGCATGTTTTCCACGGAAGGCCACGAAGTACCATTTCCATTAGACGCTGGCATGTGGCTGGAGCATTTGTAAGTCCCATTGGCATAACTTTAAACTGATAAAGTCCACTGCCTGTTGTGAATGCTGTTTTTTCACGATCTTCCTCTTCTAGCTCTACTTGCCAGTAGCCATGCTGAAGGTCCATAGTGGAGAACCACGCTGATCCTGAAAGAGCATCCAGTGCATCATCTACTCTGGGAAGAGGATGAGAATCTTTGATTGTCACCATATTGAGTTTCCTGTAGTCTAAACAGAAACGCCATGTGCCATTTTTCTTGCGCACCAAAACAACAGGTGCAGCCCAGGGGCTGTAGCTTTCTTCAATGACATCTGCTTTCAACAGTTTTTCCACTTGTATCTGTATTTCAGCTCTCTGGTCTGGTGTTACTCTGTAGGCTCTTTGTTTCATTGGTGTGGCATCACCTGTGCGGATGCGATGTTTGATTATGCCTGTGCGACCTCTATCCTCTGAATCTTTACTGAATGTTGCAGAATATTTCTGGAGCAGTGATTTCAGGGACTGAACTTGTGAAGGTGACAGGTTTGTTTCATCTATCTGTACAGGCGGGACTGGATCAGATACAGGTGAGGTTGCACAACATGTCTCTTTAACTGGAATGATGTCAACAGATGAAGCAGAATGAAACTCACCAAGGTGTTGACCAAAATGTAGCTCAATGTCGTCTCTGGAGGGATTTAACACTCGAACCACAGTTGTGCCGTTTTGAACTTCACTGAGTGAGTGTGCAACGATGATGTCACCGACTGGGTTGGGCATGAGAACACCACAGTAGTCAGTTGGCATGGGAGAAGCCGGTGTAGCTGCTGACACACAGGCTGTGATGAGGGTTTCACTCATAGCTGGAATTTTTGTAGGTGCAAGTACAGTTACATTACAGCAGGCGGCCACTTCATATCCTTTGGGCAGCAAAGGAATTTTCATTTCCCACAGTTGCAGTACTTTGTTCTTGAGATCGAGGAGGGCATGATGTTTTTCCAGGAAATCCCAACCTAATATGACTGGCTGGTAAGCACCTCTGAGAACTTCAACTTCTTGTTGCCATACCTGTGTTCCAAGTCGGATTCCCATGGTGAATTTGCCTAAGATGTCCAGTGGCTGTCCATTAACTGAGCGAGCTGGCAGAGAGGAGGGTGTCAGGGGCCGTTTTTTCAAAGCTGGATGAGAGTTTCGAAAATCTTCACTCACAATGGAGACAGTAGAGCCAGAGTCTACTAAAGCACACACTTCAATGCCTTCAACAATAGCCATGATGTTAGAGGAAATGGAGTTATCAATTTGTGAGTCAATGTTATCAGGCAACAGTAACTCTGGGGTTTCATTCTGGGGCTGTGATACACTAGCTGATGTTTGCCCCTCAACAGCAGCTAATGGAAGTTTCCCTGTCGGCTTGAGTTGGAGTGAGCATGTCTTTCAGGGGACTGGAAGCGAACACTGGGTCCAGTGTGTGGACTTGCATCTCTATTTCTCCGTGGAGCTGGGCTGGGACTGCGTTCATGTCTGTTAGTGTCGTTGTCATGGCGACCATACCTGGAGTACTGGTAGGATGAGCGTGATGGCGAGTAGTGCCTGTCACGTGTCCCATTGGTGTATCTGTGATGAGCAGGGGAAGGTGAACGGCGTTCATAGTGGGACTCTGGATCACGTCTATAATACTGCTCAGGAGGAGAATAGTCCCTGGAGTGATGTCTGTTATGGTAGGGTGAAGGAGAAATGCTGCGTGCCCTGTATCATAGGAGCTTGATCTGCCAGGCCTGGAGTCCAAACGCTGAGAAAGGTAACTGTGTTTCTCTCTTAACTGCTGTACTTCACATTGCAAGCTGGATACAGTAAGAGTTAACTGCTCAACTGCTTGAAGGAGTTTATCATCTGTGGGCTTTGAACGTACCATAGCTACCTGTTCTGGAGTTGGAGTGTGAGGGGATCCTGCAGTGATCAGTTGCAGCGCTGCGCGTGCTCTCTCACAGCGACTGGCGATGCGCACAGCATCCACAAGGTCCTCAGCACCCATCTCATGAATTTTTGACTGTAAAGCTGGGTCCAATCCGGCAACAAAGCGGCGAAATTTTTCACCTTCCAGTGCATTGTGGTCATAGTTGGGGAAGGCTTCAAGCACAAGACGAGTGATATCAGCACTATACACATCCAAACTTTCACCTGGTTTCCGAGGACGAGCATTTACATGTGTCTGGAAGAATGGCACAGAGTATTTTGGTCCAAAAACATCTCTGAGCTTCTCCTTAGCTGAATCATAGTCACTTTGGATTGCAGGAGATAAGCTGTCCCAATACAGAAAAGCAGCATCAGTCAGGCGAGTAGGAAGAACAGAGGCCATCACCGCTGATGAGTCCGCCTCGGGCGAAATCATAGCTTGCATCGCCACTTCAAAACGTCGAGACCAACTTGTGAAAGATTCTGTCCCATCTCCTTTAAAAGCTGAGGGAAGCTCAATTTTCAGAGCACTGGAGACTGTAGATGGCGCCAGAGGAGCAGCAGTAGTCCGCGTGACCGTCCGTTGCTGTGTGCTGGCGGGCTGCAGCATGTGCGTCTCATCATCAGACATGGTGTTGAAAAGTCCGGTTCAAAAATCACAAAAAGCATGAAAATGAGGGGGGAAAGTGCTGCAATAATCCTTAATATCTCCACAACCGAAGTGCTTTCAGTCCAGTAGCTGTTCTCAAAAGTGACAAAAAAAAAAAATTTCGGCTAGCATTAAAATTGACGATATCCACGGTCTGGCGGAATAAAACTCACCAAATGCACAAAACTACCAAAATAACACCACGCTGCCACCAAATGTAACGGGCGGGTTCGTTGTGTGGTAGTTGTATCACTCTTAGTGAGAAATAACAGCAGGATGGAGACGGAGTATCTCTTAGCAGCAACTTTACTTTTCAAGCTTCAGCCGCGCACATCAACAACCCTCTCCTTTTTCACTCCGCATCTCATGTCTCTAAAAGTAACCAATCAGAAGCTAGGAGAAGACTTACTTAGGTAAATGCACTGAAACCTAAAGGTGCAGATTCAACACAGTATTTAGCAGTCTAAAACATGCTGAAGAGAATATTTAAACATGTAAATATAATTGTAAATATGAATATGTAAATAGTTAACTGTGTGAACATTGTAAATATATTTTTAGCAAATAATCTTAACCATGAATTATCTTAAACATTAACTTATCTCATGACTCTTACACAAGCACATGGAGCAGTCAGCTGGAACAGAGCATGCTGGTGTTACATCATCCCACAGGCACTAATGCAACCCTCAGACATAACACACGTGAAGTCCCATGCCTTCAAACTATTCTGTAACTTAGTCTCACACATGCTCTCTGTCTCTCTGTGTGTGTTTACTAAATCTTGAGGCTGTTCAGTTACATTTCACAACACCCCTCTTAGGTTTCATGGTGACACTCCAGGGCAAACCTGACCCCTCACACCTTTAGGCTCCGAGGACCGCCGCCCTTCATTTATGGAGTTTGGTGACGAGTCAGAATTTCAATATCTTACGCAAACTGTTTGTCTAAAAGACCCACGAGGTAAATACCTTTGAATCATTAGCCTCGGGCTTATCTGGTAGGGTTACTTACGTGAAGGGATTTGTAGAATAATGAACGCTGGCATCAATAAAAGGACAGCAAGCAATAATTTAAAAAAGACACACAACAACGCTGCCAAGTCCAAACCGCAAAGCCACACAGGAGAGCCATTGTTCGCGTATTTGCAGTCGTGGCCAACAGCAGCTTGCTGAATTACGCAAGTACAGCTGGCAGGTTAGCAAACAGCTAAAAACACAAACATCACAATAACAGCCGGTTCACACAGTTACACGCAATTACGGTCTTAGCGCCAACATCAATATCGCCGTAGTCTGTTTGACTATGAGAAGTTGTTTTCACGATGAGGGACCGACTGTTCGAGCTGCAGGCCTCCAAGCCTGCAGAGGAGGAGCGCAGGCCTGAGGAGAACCACAGCCACACCTCCGAGGATGAGCAGCATCTGGAGCAACAAGCCATCGTGTTTGAGGGAGAGGATGTGATGGACAGGCTCTACAAAGATGCCCAGGCGATGAGGAAGGAAATGCAGCTGCTCAAACTGGACGTGAAGCGTCTTGGAAAGCAGAACACCAGGTTCCTCACGTCTGTCAGGAGGATCAGCAGCATCAAGCGGGACTCTAACGCACTCGGGCGGGACATCAAGGCCAGAGGGGAGGCCATCTACGCTCGGCTGGAGAAGCTGGGGAAGCTGAGCAAAGAGCTGGAGGAGGAGCACGGGTCTACATCCGCTGTGGCTCGCATGGTGCGCTCACAGTATGTGTCTCTAACCAACGCCTTCCACGAGGCTATGTCTGAGTACAATGAGGCTGAGATGGTCCAGAGGGAGAACTGCAAGACCCGCATCCAGAGGCAAGCGGAGATCATGGGCAAGGAGGTGAGCAGGGAGCAGTTCGACGAGATGATCGAGACGGGCAAGTGGAACGTCTTCTCGGATAATCTCCTCCTGGAGGGGAGGACTGCCAGATCGGCTCTCAACGAGATAGAGAACCGGCACAAGGAGCTGCTGGAGCTGGAGGGCCGCATCAGGGACATCCATGAGCTTTTCTCCCAGATGGCCCTGCTGGTGGAGGAGCAGGGCTGCATGCTGGATAACATTGAAGCAAATGTATGTGCCACTTAGGACTATGTTGCCAAGGCCACAGTTCAGATCAGGAAGGCTGTGAAATACAAGAAAAACAATCCATGCAAGAAACTGTTTTGTTGTTGCTTCCCTTGCTGCAATTGAATCTTTAATTGAGATTAGATTGAAATCAGCTTCCTATGCAAAGATGCCTGTAATATTTTGCTTTAGTTTGTGTATTTATTTAGCTCAAATGAAGCAGTAGTACACTCACTGAGCTGGTCTGAGAAAAGGCCTACAGTTCAAACCACACGTCCACATGCAAATGTATATTCAGTGAGATATGGGTGTTACGTTTCCTGATTGCTACAGAGAACAGCTTTGCACGATTACTGTTAAGACATGTAAGCTGTAATTTAATGCATATGTCTCAGCTTTGTCCTTTAACTTTGTAATGTTATTTGAGATATTTAAGTATTTTAAATAAATGCCTTAAGAGTGGCTTTTTAATAGATATGTAGACTAGTTTTCACAGCCTGATTGTAGCTACTCTGGAAACTGGAACTTTTAAGTAGGTCTATTTATCATTACAGCCATTGCTTAACAAGTCTTAAGAAACACACTGAATGCAACACAGCGTCTGACTGTGGTAATTTGGGGGGGGGGCAGGATAGATTTGTGGGGATTGTGCAACCCCCATGTATAGTTATCACCAACTATAGGCCAGGGTTTCATGTTTCTCAAGACCTGTTGCTTCACAGGAAAGAAAACTTTCTTAGTATTGCCTCCACTTTTCAGAGTATCACGGTATCATCTCAAATCCCATGTTTTCCTGTAGCTTCACTGATTCACTGTTGCACAACCAAAGCCATTTAGATTTGCATCACGTTGTCTCAGATTGTTTCATACAAAAGGGCACCCGAATCAGCGTGCAAAATGGGTGCCCGCTCAGGCAGTGTGACAACAATCAGGTCAGAGTGCTTTCTGTTTGCACAGCAGGCCTATCTCACTGTCCTTTTGAGTGCAATGTTAGTGAAATTAAAAAGACCTTTATTCTCCTGTATGTGCAGCAGCCCATCACCCACTGGGGGGTTCCCAGTTTTCACCTGTTAAACAGAAGCTGAGAGACCATCATCACTCTTCACACTAATCATGAGAAACAACCAGTGGGTGTTTGCAGAATAACCCTCCTCTGCTCTGTTGAAATGGGTTTCAGGGCTGTGATGATTGCACTTCCTCGGCAGCGCTGCGTGGGTTGTGGTGGGCACTTACTGGAACCATGACTTTGCACAGTCTACTCAGGTAGACTTGTTCTGGCGATGTTGTGCTAGGCTTGCTGTTGACCACACACCAGGATGGCCGAGTGGTTAAGGCGTTGGACTTAAGATCCAATGGACAAATGTCCTCGTGGGTTCGAACCCCACTCCTGGTAGAAACCCCGAAATTTTAAACTGAACATCGTTCGTGGAAAAAGAACAACAAACTTAACTGGCTCGCGGAGGAATTCCGGGAACGTCGAGTCGTCGTCCTCACATGCTGAGTTTGTCTCGACACGTAAACATACATAAATATTGATTTGGCAGATAAAACGCAGTTCATTCCTGTCTGTGACTCCTAACAACAACTCCTAACATAGCAATGTGTTCTTCGTTCAAGCTTCAGTAACACACCGCAGACAATAAACAAAGCTATGGAGGTAAAGTGTGAGTGGTTGTGAAATGTGTTTCTCATTGTAACAGGGACTTTGGGGTGAATATAGGCAGCGCCCTTCACTACTCTCGGCGTTAAATCAAGATTTGAATGGAACATCTGGTCCTAATGTAAACAGAACGGTGGATGAACTACAAATATTCAAGACATGTGGTTGGTTGGTCATCCATCCCTCCTGTGTTGACCTGATTGACAGGTCTTTTAACAAAGAAAACAACAAAATGTGGTTATTGTTTTCTGACGCAGCATAAGGTTTGTTTACATCAGCTGTAATTAACATTTATATGATTAGAAACACTTTCCATGGTCAATGTTTACGTGTCTCTCAATTATAGGTATACTTATAAATATACCTGTAGATTATGCAAAAAAAAAAAAAAAAGCTGATTTCGCCTTTATCCTATTTACTGTACATTAAAATGAGACAAAAACAAAGTCACACATTGATTCATCACAGTGGAGGGAACATTTCTGTCTGGACAGAACCCTTTTCATTTTGTAAGGTGACATTGTTTGGATCTGGCGCCATCTAGCTGTAAAATATGCGAATATGTTGCCACGAAACTGGTCCATTAACTTTTCTCTCATTGTAGTAAAGAAGTGGATCACTCCTGCCTTCACCAACAGCTAAAGCACACAATTTGGATTTTAGGAGACATTTGAGAGTATCCACACTGGATTTAAGTTCCCTAAAACTTTATTGGCCTGAAAAAAGGCAATCTTTCAAAATGTTTTCTAATTTTTGCAATTAATTTAGATTTTTGATTATGTATCTGGGTGGTCTTCTTGTTAGGTGTTGTTGAATATTTTTACTTGATTACTTGACAATGACGCCAACAGGATTTAATCATTATTTTTGCCATATATACCTTATCATTTGTCATGTTGATCATTAGCCTGTTATAGACCCAGTAGGATTAAATCTTTGCCTTTTTTCAGTCCAATAAGGTTTTGGGAGATTTAATCCAGTGTGCAAATGCTTCAAACTTTCTTATCCTGTACCTGACCTAAATACAGGCTTGGGTGTGCACACAACTACCTTTTTACAATTTCTACTTAACCAGGCAGCTCTCTGTTGACACTTTGTTAGTTAAACAAAGGACTGTGAAGCAGGTGATGCATGTTGCTCAGGAACAGTGTAAGATTTGGGCCTTGAACAGCACATGGTTTAGAACCGCTGCAATAAAAGGACAAATAAATAAATAAAATCAACATAAAAACCGAGGGCCTCTTTATTAAAATGCTTCAGAGGTCAAACAAATGAAGCTGGCAAACTGCGGTGAAAAATACACTTCAGCGGGAGTGAAAACAGAACTTAAAATGCTGATGAAAGTGTTGATACAATACAGGTGTGCTGCAAATTAAATACATTTGTCTTTAAATGTTGTATGAACCTCAATAGAGCAAAAGACTGATTTCATGCTCAGGTCATACACTCCACTCCATCTATCAAACCGGAAAAATGTGATCAGATGTGGCTGAAGTTCATAACCATACAAGTTTAAAAAAAACAAAACGTAACAGTTAATATGAAAATGTACTAATCTGATGCACTGTGCCTGAGATATAAAACTGTATAAATGAGTTTGCAGCTGGACTGACTGACACATTTCATCATCAAATCACATTACATCAAACTCACATGCAAAACATGAGGGAGTAAAATTCCCGCTACTTAAGCAAAGACAATCCCCTCAGCATTATGATTTAAATTTTACAGTACATGCCTTCATGTGCAAATCAATAATTCAAATACAAATCTAGACATTACAGAGGCAGATTCTTTTTCTTTCCAAATACGAGTACCAGTACAAAAAAAAAAAGAAATAAACCAAACACAGATTGGGACTTATTCGAGTAAAAAGACAGCTTGGTTCTGACATCGCTTGGGCTTTACATCAAACTTCAAAAATATAAAAACAACAAAAACACACAATTTTCTCAAAAGGAATATAAATTTTTTTCCATACCAGTAATCAGTTACTTTTCTGTGACATTTTCAATCTGTCTTCCACATTGCAAAACATTTGAAGCTATTTTCTCACACGAGGGAGCAAAAGGTGTCGTGTTCACGTGTTGCTAGACCTTGTTTCTTAATCCAAACTAAAAAATATTATTAAAAAAGGTGTTCGACAAGTCTGATCACTCCAAAGAACATTCAAACTGCATTTTTGCTGACCGCCTATTTCAGTTATAAACACGACATTGATGAATGACAAACATGAAAA